>CM076603.1:108180000-109430000 GCA_038502835.1 Octonoba sinensis | reverse complement strand
TCGGCAGGTGATTTATTTCCGATATATTTGTTTGGTGTGTACCGGTAAGTGAATAGAAATGTATTAAGAGCAGCTTGTAGATCTCCCCATTGCTGAATTTTCTTAATTCCTCTTTTGAAAGTGTCTACAAAAATCTCTGCTTGACCGTTTGATTGAGGATGATGTGGAGGTATTCTATAGTGCTGTATACCATTTTTTTTGCAGAAATCATCAAAAAGATTACTTGTGAACTGAGTACCGTTATCAGAAACTATAATTTTTGGCACTCCATATCTGGCACAAGTTTGTTCGATAAATTTCAATGTTGTAGATGAAGTGATTGTTTTCGTAATGAAGATTTCAGGTCATTTGCTATTTGACTCTATGATGAGCAGGAAGTAATAACCATCTATTGGACCTGCGCAGTCAATATGAATTCTTTCAAATGGTTCTTTTGCTAATGGCCAAGAACGCAGTAATGTCTTGGTTGGTGATTTTCGAGAAGTTTGGCATGAATGACACGTTTTGACGTAAGTTTCAATGTCCTTGTCTATTGAAGGCCAGAAAACGTAACTTCTAGAATATGACTTCATGCGTTCCATTCCAGGATGTCCTTTGTGCAATTCTTTTAGAATTCTGCTTCGAAATTTATCTGGAATAATGACTCGTTCACCAAACATTAGGCATCCTTTCACAACTGATAGAGAATCTTTTCTGTTAAAATATGGTCGAATCTCTTCGGGAATTTGATTTTTATGTGATGGCCAACCATGGTCAAGAAACTCTATAACTTTTTGAGCGACTTCATCTTTCTGAATTTCTTCCTGGATAGATTTGTGTGTGATGTTGACTGAATTAACTGAATCTTCCAAAATTTGATTTACTGTTGTTTCCAGATGAACTGAGGCAATGACGATTTCCTCCTCTGGTTGGATTTTGGAATTAATCAGTCTTGATAATATATCTGCGTAACCAAAAGAATCAGTGGAAATATATCTAATTTTGAAATTGTAGGCCAATAAGATACAAGCCCATCTTTGAAGTCTATTTGCAGTATGAGCGGGAATACCTTTTGATGATCCAAAAATGCGTAACAGAGGCTGATGATCAGTTTCCAGAATAAACTCCCGACCATAGATCATTTTGTGGAATTTTGTTACGGCAAAAATTAATGCAAATTAATGCCTTCTTTTTCTATTTGACTGTATTTTTGCTCTGTAGCTGACAAAGTTCGTGAAGCGTGAAAAACTGCTTTTCTTGAACCGTCTCGAAATTCGTGATGTATTACAGCTCCAATTCCAGTATTACATGCGTCAGCTGCTACAATGATTGGCAATTCTGGATTATAGTGAGTCAAAAGAAGATCACTTTGCAAAATTTTCTTGATGTCATCAAAAGCTTTGTCGCATTGCTTAGTCCATTTCCACTCAATATCTTTACGAAGAAGATTATCTAATGGTTGTCTGAGTTGCTGAAGTCTGTGTACAAATTTTCCATAATAATTTATAGCTCCCAATAAAGATCGTAACTCAGAAATGTTCTTTGGAACAGGCATTTTTTTAATAGCTTGAATTTTCTATGGATTTGGAAGAAGTCCATTTCCATCTATTACGTGCCCTAAAAATTCAATTTGGGGTAAAAACAGTTGACATTTTTCAGGACGCACTACAAAACCGTAGTCCTCAAGCCTTGCAAAAAGTTCTTTTAAATGCCGTTTATGCTCAGAAACAGATTTGCTTGCGACCATGATATCATTAAGGTAAGCACTGGTGTTTTTAAGACCAGAAATCATAGCATCAATAATTTTCTGAAATTCTCCAGGTGCTGGTTTTACTCCAAAAGGCAATCTATTAAATTTATAAAGACCTTTATGAGTGTTTATGGTAAGCAATTTACCTGAATGTTCATCTACTTCAACTTGGAAACAGGCATCGGACAAATCTATCACACTGAAAATACAATTTCCAGCTAAGTTTGAAAAAATATCCTCTGGAACAGGTAACGGATGATTGTTCAACTCTAATTCTTCTAAAATTCAATCTCTAATCATTCAGTCCTGTTGAGTAATCTGCACATATACGTAATTTTCCATTAGGCTTCTTGACTACTACGATAGGTGCTGCCCATGCTGAATAGTCAATTGGTGAAATTATTCCTAACTTTTCCAATCTATCTAACTCTTCTTCAATTTTTGGAAGTGCTGCATAAGACACTGGTCTTTTGTTTCTAAAAATTGGTTGAACACCATCTTTTAACTGTAGTGTTACCTTTGTTTTTGTACAACGCACCTAATTCTGTCGAAAACACTGCAGGGAAATCCTTGACAAGTTGCGAATTAAAATTTTCGTCCGATACAGAGCGGACACTGCAACATATTGAAGACATCGGAACATCCCACAAGTTGAAAAGTTCTATCCATTGTATTCCAAATAAATTAAGATTTGGCACTTCTGTCACGAAACAAGTTCCAGTTTTTGTAGTATCGTTAATTGTAATTTCGCAGTCAAATTTATCAGTTAGTTTTACTGGATTACCAGATGCACTGTTGGCAGAAAATTTGGTTTTGTTCGCCATAGGTTTTCCTATTTGTTCCCATGTACTTTCAGAAATAATGGTGATGTCAGAAGCTGTGTCGAATTGTAATCTAACCAATTCATTATTTATTTTAACTGTAATGTATTTCCTTTTATCTTCGAAAGAAATTTTATTTACAGCAAAAAGGGCTTCAGTATTTGGCGAAAACGTCATTTCCTTTTGCACGTGTCTAGTCGTAATCGCTTGAATAGTTGGCGAAAAATTCTTTATTTTCTTTTTCCCTCGTCTAGTCGGAATTGCTTGGCAACCGCTACTACAATATCTTTCTTTATGTCCTATTCTATGACATTTTTGGCATTCATGCTTCGAATAAGTACAGTTCTTTGCGAGATGCATTTCACCACAAAACCAACAAGGATACCTTGGCGACTTTAGTCCGCCGTTATCTTGCTTTGGCGATGACGCACCACGCTTGTCGTAATTCTTTCCAAACTTAAAATCAGACGATTTTACAGTGCGGGATTCTCCAAATTTTTCCTCACCAAATTTTGCAAGTTTTTCATTTGAAACTTTGTTAATTGATGATTTTGCGGGGGTGAACTGTTGTATCATCGCTGCGTCTTCTTTTAATGAAGTGAAAGCTTGGCATTCTTCTACCAATTTACGAATGTCAATTGGCGATGTGGCAGATTGTTTATCCATTAATTGTAGCAATCTGGCACAAATTTCAAAATGCTTTGGCGCGTTAAGACCGCTGATAAAAATAAGACACTTGAATTGTTCTACATCGAGTTGATTATACTCAATATCTTCACATTTTTTATTAACAATGCCTGCATATGTGGCGAAATCATCCTAGTCATTCTTTTTAATTTGAAGACAGTTAAATCTTTTATGAAATACTGACTGTTTGGGACTAAGAATAGATTTCAGCTGGCTAACTGTATCGTTAAATGACACATCTTTGAATTTCTTTGGAAGAATGTAATTGATATATTTATTGTAAGATGCTAGGTCTAACTTACGTAGAAGCAATCTTACCTTTGCGGCGTCATCCAATTTAGCTACATCGGTAATGAAAGTTTCTTCATACCGTGTGTACCACTTATCGAACGACAGTCCACTTTCTGCGTCATAAACAAAATCACTGATTCCAGTAGCCAAAGTTTCCATTAAAAACTCAATATTATCTGCTGCATTTGAAACTGCAGTTGTTGAGGAACTTTGACGACTGGTTTCTTCCAAAAGTTCAAGTCGTTTATTTGTTGAGATTACCAAAGCCGTCAGCTGCTGTAACAAATCTTCGGTTGTAGCCATTTCTTTCCGCTTGCTGATTCTTCGAGACTTTTAAATGTAAAATATTCTTGAAAATCCTCATCGAAACGTTGTTGTATCTTGACGTGATTGTGATGTTTGGCACAAATACAACAAATATAATTTTATATGAAAAGTGGGGTTTTTTATTATACATATTTACAAGACATTTAAGAAATGCTAACTACACCGGCGACGGCCGTTAATCGACTCTCTACTCTGTAGAACGAGATGTTGCTCGGCAAACGTCGGGCGTTGCCAACAGATACACTTATTGTGCCAATGCAGGAAAAAGGAAAAAAGTGCAAGAATCAAATCTATTTCATATTAGGAATTTATGTGAAAATTTTGCTTAAAATCAGAATTTAAAAAAAAAAACAAAAGCTTTAAAGTTGACTTTACTACGCTCAACGGCGGATCTAAGGGGGGGGGGGCGATGGGGCGATCGCCCCCCCCCCTTTGGGGTGATTCAAGTGGATACTACAACGACACTCCTAAGTGAGTTTTTACTCTTTGTGCCCCGGGGCCAGCCATTTTTTTATGTTCTTTGAATCCCAGCCTAAACGCCCTTCAAGTTCTATGCTTTCCCCCTGTTCTTTTGTCCTTTAGTATTGCTGAGTTGCTAATCCTCGGAGTAATGGGAAAGAGATTCCCTGCTCTTTTCTTTTACCCATCAAACTGGTGACAGCTAGCCAACCCTTAGCACGTGGTGTAAATTCCCGCAGCATTTACGCTAAAACCTGGAGTCTGAAACATTTCATTGAACATTCATAATTACAGATGTTTATATAAATTGCACATACTCGTTGATGGTTCTTTTAGTACATATTTAGTATTACATTTTGAAAATTTTAGAAAATATATTACTAATAATTGCTATTATTTTGTAATTTAGACATATCAACTCAAATTTAGAAAATGTATTTACAAGCCTACATTTTTTTTGAGAAAGCTTGAAGGAAATCCTAACTCGGTTAAAACTTGGCTAAGAAGCAGAATGAATGATGATAGACTCACTGAATTAGCGTTATTGCATATCCATATTTTTTTTTTTTTTTTTTTTTTTTTTTTTTTTTTTTTTTTTTTTTTTTTTTTTTTTTTTTTTTTTTTTTTTTTTTTTTTTTTTTTTTTTTTTTTTTTTTTTTTTTTTTTTTTTTTTTTTTTTTTTTTTTTTTTTTTTTTTTTTTTTTTTTTTTTTTTTTTTTTTTTTTTTTTTTTTTTTTTTTTTTTTTTTTTTTTTTTTTTTTTTTTTTTTTTTTTTTTTTTTTTTTTTTTTTTTTTTTTTTTTTTTTTTTTTTTTTTTTTTTTTTTTTTTTTTTTTTTTTTTTTTTTTTTTTTTTTTTTTTTTTTTTTTTTTTTTTTTTTTTTTTTTTTTTTTTTTTTTTTTTTTTTTTTTTTTTTTTTTTTTTTTTTTTTTTTTTTTTTTTTTTTTTTTTTTTTTTTTTTTTTTTTTTTTTTTTTTTTTTTTTTTTTTTTTTTTTTTTTTTTTTTTTACAACAATTTCCTAGAAGTTTTAATATTTGGCCTAAGACATTGGCCGAGTATTCAGCTTCAGCCTCGTAGAAACGGCCGAATATTCAGTATTCTGCCGAATCACTATTTTTTACATCCCTGATATATATATATATATATATAATTAAAAAAAAAGAAAAGAAAATGTCTAAAAATCTGTAAGAATACTCCATGTTTATTTGCAAATATCTGTAAGAAATACCTACCTAAAAGAGCAAAATTGTTCAGTAAGTTTCAGTAAGACAATTTCAGGTTTTGTTAATGATAAATACTATTAATATAACAATATTATTTCTGAAGTAAATATTTTCAATGCATAGTAAATTCTGAAGAAAAAAAAAAAAAAACATTTTACCAAGGTAGTGAGTTTTTTCGAGCTGGGCCCACTTTAGTAAACCCTATATATTCCCTTCCATGAAGAATAAAATTTCACTTTTAAGACTCTTAAGATTCAATTATATTCTTCGGGTTTACTTTTGCACACAAAAAGTTTTGGTTATTATTCTTGCCGTTTCTGTTTTATGAATGTTATTGTTCAGTAAAATATAACAAGTCAGGATAAAATTTGTACAAAATGAAAATCACATGACAAAACAATTTATTGTAATAAGCAACAATATACATTCTACTTTTTATTATGGTCAAATTCTCTGAAATAGTTCAGACCTTATGGGTATTATTTGGGGTTTTTTCTGAGTTCAAATGATCTAATCATTAAACAAATACTGCTTTTTATTATCAAAAATGAATAATACAAATAATTCAAAAAAAAAAAAAATCAAACAAAATGACTTCAAATTTACTTTTCCAGAAATAAAAAGGAAATACCACTTTCTATTAAAAAAAAACAACATTATATTAAGTTTTAAATGAAGCAAATAAAACAAAATAAACATACAGTAAAATTATGTTTCAAAAATAAAACCTTTTAAACTAGTAATATTTTGCAGTCCTCATGAATTCAAGTACATTATAATGCAAATTTCTCTTCAATATCAAGAATACTCTGCACAGTTAAAAATAATTTAACTTTGTGCAAGTAAACAATAATAATAAAATTACACGTTAATTTAAAGCACAAATGAGCAAAAAAATGCAGACATATGTTTCGGGATTGCTTGGAATCCCTTTTTCAATGCCAGGGAGCTTCTAGATGCAAAACATCCAAATGAAGCAGACAGAACAAGAAAAACAAAGCTTATATAGCCTAAGAATTATCTGTAAACCAATGAGAATAAAGGCAGCGTGAAGTGGAAGTAGAAGTAGCAGGAAGACACCAATAAGAGAGCAACAAACGAATCCAGTTGAAAGTACAGGAAGTAAAAAGGAATAACAATAAAAATAAAGCAAAAAAGACGACAGCATGCATAAAAATTGCAAAAATAATAAAATAAAATACAAAGAATAAAATTGAAATAAAAATAAGTACAGAAACTACCAAAACAAAATGCAAAACAAAGTTCACATGTAAAGGAGGGGGAGGGGAGGGAGGGGGGAAGGAGAAAAATTGACACAAAAAAGGAAAACAACAAGAAAACCTAGAAAGAACAACAAATTAAAGAAATTTATGCCAGACCTGTGAAAAATAAGGAGTTGAGGAAGAATCATTAACCAAATTAGAACTATTCCTGTTAATATGATAAGCTTCCCAAAAGTCAAGCTCTAAAGGGGAAGAACATTTTTGAATAATTTTACCAGAATTGAAGTCAAAAGAGTGGTTGGAATTCCAACAATGTTGAGCAATGCTAGACTTATTTAACTCTTGCTTTCGTACATAACCTTTATGCTCATTTAAGCAAATTTTCAGAGCACGTTTTGTCTGCCCAATGTAAGAAAGGCCGCAACGGCAATTAATTTGGTAAATACCCCAAGTGTTAAGTTGATCGACAGGATCCTTAAGAGAAGAGAAGGAAAGTTTGTTACTAGGAGCAAAAACGACTTGAAATTGAAACCTTTTTAGGATTTTAGCAATACGGAAACTGACAGAATGAAAGAATGGTAACACAACCAAATTCTTTCTAGAAACCACATTATTGGGACCAGAAGTTTTCTTAGAAAGTTTGTTATGAATAGAATCAATTAAAGAGTGAGAAAATCCTCTATCAACAGCTACAGCTTTCAGATAGTTGAGTTCAATCTTGAGAAGCTCAGGAGAAGAGCAAATATTAATAGCACGATGGACCAGAGCATTAAAAGCCGAATATTTTTGGTTGGGAGGATGAGACGACAGTCTGTGAGGAGGTAAAGAAACAGCGAAAGGTTTACGATAGACAGAAGTAGTGAAACCAGACTCACTCTTGGAAATAAAGACATCAAGAAATGCGAGGCTACTATTAAGTTCTTTCTCACAAGAAAACTGGATATTAGGATCAATGGCGTTCATAATAGAAAGAGCATCATCAATACCTAACAAGTTACTGTCCGTTAGGACAAAACAATCATCCACATAACGAACATAAAATTGAAATTGCAATTTCTGGAACAGTTTTTCCTCAAAATAATGCATATAGAAATCACTTAAAATAGGACTAAGAGGACTTCCCATAGCCATCTGCACAGTTTTTAAATTACAGAACAAACTTTTTTTCAAGAACAAATATATTTTTCTACATTTCATAATGATAATACAGCTCCAAATACTGCCAAAAGAAAGAACCCTTTTCTTATTTTCTATTATTTTGTCAAAAAATTATTTTTGAAAGTCGAATGTTGCAATGTATACCCCTTCCTGTGCCTAATGAAAAATGTATTACGAGTTACTGTCTAATTCCCATTAGATAGGCTTTGATCTCTTTTCTGTGTTATAAAAATATTAAACCTGTCATATGTTGTCTTTTAAATTAAAAGTACAACACCTCTCTTGATAGTGAGGGATTCCATTGTAGAAAATCTATTGAGTCTTTAACTATTGTTACATCTATGTTTTATGGCAATATAAAAAACTATTTGACTATTAAAAAAAAAAAAAAAATGTAAAAAAAAAAATATTTATTTAGCCTTGTTTAAGTGTTTATTATATTTTATATTTAATTTCTTACTAAGCAGAATTATCAACAGAAGTGCTTCAGTAATGTATAATTACATTTCATTATTGTTCTACTTAATACTACTGCAACAAAGCTAAATGTAGTAAGTTACATACTTGTCCCAACCAACCACTTGAAGTTGCTCAAGTAATACATTATATCCCATATGTAAATCCATTGTTTGATTTACGGCAGTTGAACGCAGCTGTTGAATCTAAAGAAAATAATTGATAACAATGTATAACTAAATTTGATTAAAATATTACTTCATCACAAATTTTTGAATACAGAAAATTAAAAGCGATGTTCTACTTTAAAGGAGATTATATTTAAAATAATATCAATTTCATTATTCCTTCATATCAAAAAACTCCATAATACCTTCTCAAAGAAGGGTGAATTTCCCTACAATATTTATACAGTGAAATCGCATTAATGCATTTCCGTTTAAGATGGATCTCCGGATAATGAGGTCAATTTCATATTCCCCATCATTTTCCATTAGCAAATAATGTGGAAAACACCATTTAATGTGTGCTACTCATCAGATAAATTTTCCTACGTGCGTGTAAACTGATCAGAAAAAAAAAAATTCTTTGCTCTTTCCCAAAAGTAAACTGTACTGCAACATTCTTCTTTTGCGATTTTTCTGGTGGCTTAAAATAGAATCATACTTTCATTAAAGAGAAATTATATTTATTGATGATTATTTTACTTCTTTCATTACAGTGTGTCTGTAATTGTATTGTTGAGTATTATGTAACAATATTTCCATTCACTAGCTCCCTTTACTAAATTTTCTACAATTAATAAAACCATCTTTATTAACATAAAAATGGTGATTTACATAACTTTTTCAGAAATGTTATTAATGCAGTCATCATATAGTGTGGAGAAAAAAACCAGGCCCTTGAAGGTACACACTAACGAGAGGACACCTCATTTACCACTTAAAAGGGTACAGACAGCATACATGTAGTTATGTACAGTAACCTTATCTGATATCCTCTCAACATTTCTAAAATGACATTCTTTTCAAGTTTTACAGTATTCTATGCTTTTAGATATAATTTTCCAAAAAAAATTATAATTTTTTTTTGGTTTTCCTCGATTTATGGCTGCTAAAACTTGAATTATGTGCAAGCTCCAAAGCCTTTTTTGTTTTATATTTTCAAAAAATACTAATTGCATGAAACTTGATTCACTACCGTACCTCAATTTTACATAAAACTTTCCATTAAATTGGCATTTGCCATTCATAAGTTTAAATCTGAACAAATTCTTTCTTAAGAGTTACATTTGAGTTATAAATTATGGCAAGATTATCCTGGTCAAAATCTATTCTATCAGCATTTGTTTCTACTTGAAAATTAGA
This sequence comes from Octonoba sinensis, assembly GCA_038502835.1. Classification (NCBI taxonomy): domain Eukaryota; kingdom Metazoa; phylum Arthropoda; class Arachnida; order Araneae; family Uloboridae; genus Octonoba; species Octonoba sinensis. The sequence goes on along the minus strand of CM076603.1, from coordinate 109,420,259 downwards.
TTTTTATTTGTACTCTATTTCTTTCATTTCATTTAATACATTTTCTCTGTTCGAGATACAATACTATTACAGGAATCTCTAAACATTCAACACTTCTTAAAAGAGGACTCTCGAGCAAAAATATTTGGCAGCCGTAAGATAAAAAAGGAGTTATCTTATTGCTGATTTGTTACAAAATTTGTAACAAAACGACAATTAAATGCTATTCTATAAAAAATAGTTAAATAAAATAAAATTAATGACAATATTAATAATAATAATAAATGTTCATAAAACTGTACAATGTACATACGAACTGAAAAAGCAACGTAAAAAAACTCACTGGAAATAATTTTGTAATTCATAAAAATATATGCCATTTGTTGCAAATAAATAATCAAAAAGGCAAAAAATTACTCACTAATACATTTTGTATTTCATGCAGCATATCCATTACTGAGCTAGTTTGAAGCAAATGCTGTAAAGAGAAATTACATGTAATGCATCCAAAACAGTTACATTTCTTTAAAGACCAACTTGATTAACAATACTGGTATGTCACATGAGATGTGGATTGTTATTTACTAACAGGGCGCAACTACAAACCTATGATTTTAACTCATTGGAGACCACTGAAAAGCACCTAGACTATTCCCTGGAGACCCATTTAAATGCATTCAGAACTAGTCCAGTAGAAAAACTGAACATTTTGATCACAAAAGAGAAACCTAACCTATTACTATTGGGGGTGGGGGGGTTAACATGGGTATTGCTCTGAGGTGAATCCATTCGAACTTTTGTTCACACGAGGGAGACTCGTTTAAAATCTCCAATGTGTTAAGCAATTGTCAATCTTAGTGTGTAATAACATATACCCATGTAAACACAAAAACCCCTTTACCCTCCCCAAGGGGAAAATTCTGGTTGCACCCTTTTTGATTAAAAGTGTTGTTCTCATTCAATAAAATTATGCATTCTTTTACGCAAAGAATTATTAATTAATTTTGATAAAGATCCAATATTTTGCTTTAGTGGAATGATTTAAAATTAAAGGACAATAATAATTGGAAAATGGCCAAATTTATGAAAGGTAATAATGAACAAAAAAATATTCCTTATTCAGCTTTTAACACAACTAGATTCTCAATAGTCCATGATGGATAGTTCAAATTAAAAGCTGCTGAACTCCATGTAAGGTCTTTTACGTGTTAAAACACTCTGCAGTCAAGGCTTTCAGGAGAAAGAGGTAAGGAGGGGCTTTCCTCATGGCACAACACTTTTAAGGGCGGCATCTATTAACATATAGCTAATTTATTACGTAGTATAATGCTTCCAACAGTGCCGGATCTAGGGTGGGGCAAGCCGGGGCCCATGCTCTGGGCGGCACTTCTGGGGGGCGTCAAATTTAACTGTGGTGCGCAAAAAAAAAAAATTTGAAAAAGAAAATTTCTTTTGGAAGATAATTAACATCCTGGATCGGCGCTTTGATTTTATCATTGATCAGCTATCTTGCTAATTATTAAAACCAATTAATAGAATTATTTATTTGTATAAACTGTTGCAAACTAAAATTGAGGTTAGGGGCCGGAAAATTTTGCAATGTCAAAACTTAAAACTTTAAATTTTAAAACGTCAAGGTTTCTTCCCCTTATAATAGTGAAAATAAACAATACTTTGTAGTTTTTTCTTTTACATACTCTCACAGCATTATTAATACCAATTAATAGAATTATTTATTTGTATAAACTGTCGCAAACTCCTAAATTGAGGTTAGGGGGTAGGGCCCGGCAAATTTTGCAATGTCAAAACTTCAAACTTTAAATTTTAAAACGTCAAGGTTTCTTCCCCTTATAATAGTGAAAATATGTATAAATTATGCTATGATCAAACAATACCTTGTACTTTTTTCTTTTACATACTCTCACAGCATTATTAAAACCAATTAATAGAATTATTTATTTGTATAAACTGTCGCAAACTCTAAAATTGAGGTTAGGGGGTAGGGGCCGGCAAATTTTGCAATGTCAAAACTTAAAACTTTAAATTTTAAAACGTCAAGGTTTCATCCCCTTATAATAGTGAAAATATGTATAAATTATGCTATGATCAAACAATACCTTGTAGTTTTTTCTTTTACATACTCTCACAGCATCCTGTTGGGAAGAGGTGGGAGATTGTAAAGTGTTGTTTGAGAAGGAAAACACGTGGCTCTTCGATATGGGCGTTAGTAAGAAGCAGGGGGGGGGGGAGGGGGGGGGGGCCAGCCCTGGATTTTTAAAAAAAGCCAATTTTTTAATGAATTTTTATGATTATTTTAATGAGTAAAAGCATTTAAATAGTTTTTGTTTGCTTTCTTTTCTCCTAAAGTTTTTGAAGTCCCAAATGCCTAAGGCCTCAAAATACCTCAATTTTGCTTATAGTTTTCAAAATTTTCCTGGGGATAATGCTCCGGACCCCTTTTAACAGTCAGAATTTCATTTATCGTATTAAAGGGGGCCCTTCATATGTTTCGACCCCCCCCCCCCTTTTCAAGGTTGAGCTGAAAGGGGCATGCTTTGGAAACATTAACGAAAGTTCTATCTATTTATCAGTAGCTAAAAGTGAAAGATCCTCAAAAATAAATAAAAACGGCCAGCTCCTAAACAGTTATATGAAATATCAACCATAATTGGATGGAGGAGGGCGGCATTTTTAAGTTTTGCCCCGCCTTGGAAAACTCCAAGATCCGGTACTGGCTTCCAATGAATAAAAAAGATAAATCTGTCCAATGGAGATTGAATATTATTTAAATAAATCATACATATTTACTAAACAAATTTTTTTGCGCTACAAAACACATAATAGAAGCACAGAACATTTTGTTGCCTCATGGCGCCATTTATATCGGGTGAGAACTTTAACTTGAAACCTGTAAGGAACTCAATTTCTTGTTGCATATCCCCATCATTAAATCTGGTACTGAAGCTATAGAAGACGTAGTCTCATATTTCCAGCATACAAATATGAGTACAGTAGAACCTCTGTTAACCCGCTTAATTGAGAGCAATGGTAAGTCAATAAAGTAAAAATACAGTTAAAGGGGAGGATAGCAAAAAATGGGAGACATATTATGCAATTTAAAAGAGAGTGGAGGTGTGGCTGTGATGATTTATTTTGTTTCAGTAGAGTTACTTTGAGAGTTATATACCAGTTATCAAGCGCTTGGCAAGGCTGAATTGACCGACCTACTGATCTTGAGATTTGCCAATAGTCACACTTGATTTCATAGGACCCCCTGTATGCGGATTCCCAGAACACTCCACCCCTTTCCCTCTCTCCGACAACGGAATGTTGCTTTCATACAGGGAGATAGAGATTCCACAAAAAAAGTCATGCGATTACCTTTATTCCATATAACTAGCGCTCTAAAAGCTTTGTTGTTTTTTGTGTTTTGAAAATATGGGTTGGGTAAAGTGAAGTCTGGTTAATCCGGATCCGGTTAAGAGAGGTTCTACTGTACTTAACTAATGCAAGTTTTATGCTTCGTGTGCATGTGCGTTCTAAGATACATTGAAGTATGGAGAAAAAAAGCAATTCAACGCTATTGAACAATGACCTTCTTCCCGAGGTTCATGTCTCGTCAATTTTTCGAAGGGGGAGGGGGACTTCTTTGAAAATTTCCAAGGGAACTTTTGTCCTGGTTGCTCTAGTGGAGCCAGCTAGTATTAATGAACATAGCCAATTATGATCAATTACTTCTTACTATATATCATTGAGATTCAAACAACTCTTTCTCATTTATAACTCAGAATGATACATCTTTATATTTTCAAGTTTTGTGGATTATAACAGTAAGAGTTTTGAAAATTTCTTAGAAACATTAAGTTGAAATATAACTTAAATATTTTCCTAGTAATGGCAACTATACATTATTTACTGATGATCAAATCTTATGCTTAATTTTTCAGCACGCAATTCTAGAATGGATAGCAGAACTGGTTGTGTTCATGAACAAAAATTTACCTATTAAAAAAATTAATGCTTAATTGACTTTGCAATTATTTCAATCGCAATTGCCAGTAAAGAGAAGATTTTGTTGCGACAGGTATCTGTCATTGGAATAAATTGTGGTATAGCATATAATTTTCCATTGCTAAACAATATATTTTTTAAGCTTTATATTTGGTAAGAGCTTTAATAACATTTTCCAATGGAACCCATTGGAGCAGACAGCTGATAGCATTGTGGGTTGTGGATAAAATAATTTTAAGCTCTAGTGCTTCAAAATATCATAATTGCAAATTACAGTTCCTACAAATTTTCCGGCTAATGTCCAGGTGCAATTTGTTCACTGGTTAATTATATTTTCAAGATGAGAAAAGAATCACAAATCTAATAAATACTATCATACCTGTTCTAGATCATTATGTACAGGTTTTAATAGTTTTTCTAGCTTGTCACATCCACGCAATTGTATTTGTTTAATTGGTCTTGACTCTTGAACGGTTAAGTGGATATAAAACTCTTCATTCTGAAAATCAAAATACTTCAGTATATTTCATATATTTAGTATACAGTTAATAAACAGCAAAATGCAACGAATCATGTAGCTCTATAAATTGATTTTCAAAATATGGAAAGAACTTGCATTGCCTTGTTCTGCCTGCTCTGAATATATGTATCATATATTTTTGCACTACTTTGGAAATATATTAAACTGAATAAATTAAATACATTCAGACAATTTTTAGATTAGTCCGACTGTTTAATGTGTCGAAAAAAGACTGTAGTTATTAGAGTTTAGTGCAAGTCATGGAAATTAAATTAAATTAGTTTCTTGTTTCATTTCACAATGATATTTTTTCGATTCTTATTTTAAATTTAAGCTTATACCAAATGTAGCAATTGAAAGGAAATGTTGAAAAAAAATTGATTCTTCTAATCAAACGTTTAAGGTTTACTTGCTCAATCCAATTTTTTAGCCACAGGCATACAATTTAAAAGAATAAAAAAAAACATAAATGATCATCAATATTTTAGGCAAGGTAAAAATATATTTTTCAGAATAATATATAAGAACAACAGCTAACCAATGCATTTATGTAACCAGCTACTTCATTTCCAGCAGCATTCAAAGGCATAATTTGATCAAAAATATTCATAGTAGCACATTCGCAAGCACATTTGTTTGAATTGAAAGCACCGTAGGATTAGCTTAAAGAATACGACAGTATATTTGTGTCCACCCCGGCTATATGTTTTTATGACAGAAACGGTTTGCATACGAAAATCAATTTTTTTTAAATTAAATTTTCTGCAATGATTTCTTGCATAGGAACATGAATTGAATATAAAAAACCAAACACAGAAAAATGACTAAACGAGCGGCCAGCAAAAGAAAAAAAATACAAATAAACAATGTCACAATGCCATTTTTTGTATGAAAATAATGAGCTTTATTGTATGTGGGGCTCTGGTTGTGTTCATGAACAAAAATTTAACTATTAAAAAATATATATAATGCTTAATTGACTTTGCAATTCTTTCAATCGCAACTGTCAAAAGAGAAGATTTCGTTGCGACAGGTAGGTATCTGCCATTTGAATAAAATGTGGTATAGCATATAATTTTCCATTGTTAAATAATAATTTTTTTAAACTTTATACTTGGCAACAGCTTTAATAACGTTTTCCAATGGAACCCATTGGAGCAGACAGCTGATAGCGTTGTGGATAAAATAATTTTAAGCTCTAGTGCTTCAAAATATCATAATAGCATTATAAAATTAAAAAAAGAAGAATGTTTTTATGAAATGTTGACGCTTTCGTAAAGAAAGCATACCAAAACTATCATAATCACTTCTACTATTTGTTTTGAACTTGATTCGTCCACCATGCTAGTTTTACTTTGTTTTTAATATAGTTTTATTAATAAAATAATGGTTGCTTTTCCGTTAGTCAAGCTTGCTGCGTTAGCTATTCGCCAAATAAGTAAACCTTTAGCTAACAGACTGAAAACTAGAGCTAAAAATAGTCATTTTTTCAGAACGTATATTTGCATGCCACCAGCTCAGTGTAAGTTATTTAAAATTAGGTGGTATTTTCTCATATTTGAAATTATGTTTTTGGTCAATTCGTACATTTTTTTTTTAAATATACTCCACGAATTACTGATTCTCAAACTTTAAAAAAAATTTTTGATTTGTAAACCTTTTAAAAAATATTTTTCTACATTTCTGTTATATATGTATACAAGGTGTACAACTTTGCTTCCAGCTCCCCCCCCCCCAAATTTGAGGCTTTAATGAAAAAAATTGACTACACATGTATTATTCAACGTATTTTTCATCGCCCCCCCCCCCCAAATTTGAGGCTTTAATGAAAAAAATTGACTACACATGTATTATTCAACGTATTTTTCATCGTTGGCCACTACTACTTTCTCCCATCTTTCGGGCAGTGTACGAATCCCCCGTCGAAAAAATTGTTCATCTTTTGAGGCGATCCACGAATCAATTCAATTTTTAACTTCTTTATGTGATTGGAAGTGTTTGTCAGCCAGTTCGTGCGCCATTGATCGAACAGGAGATAGTCAGAAGGAGCAATGTCTGGAGAATACGGCGGGTGGAGTAGGACTTCCCATTGTAAAGTTTCCAAGTACGTTTTGCAGGGTTGGCACGGTTTAAACCAAATGGTTTTTTAAAAAAAACCACATGGTTTTTTTTAAAAAAAACCCACATTTATTTTTAAAATATATTATAATAGTTTTGGTATTTTAAATAAAACCTTTTTGTTTGAATTTCTACTCTCATGAAACATCTCAAATCTACAAGAACATGTAGTATTATTTTCAAACAATTTCCATCCATTCTATGTTCTGAATCAAATAGCCATGGGTAAAGTATTTGGTCTATAGACGGATTTCCGTCTCTTTTTTGTTTTTGTAAATTGTTAGATGGAAAAGAACAGAATACTTAGAACTAAAGTATTTTAATACAGATTTAAATGGGCTGTAAATGTTTTTCCGATTTCTTCATTTAAAAGCTTAATATGTGATGATGTTGCTAATTATAGTAAATTTAGTAATTCGTTAAAATACTTGAGGAATGATTTTTAAAATGTTCGACTTGAGTTCCCACCTTAATTATTAAATATTGTTATTGCTAATTTTTATCTATTATCGAGGGTTTGTTGAGATAATTAATTTATACATGCAATGCATAAACAAAATTTCTAGAAAATGCATGTTTTTGGAGTTACGGAAATTTATTTTAACTTTCGTTCTTTGAAATCCTCTTACTTGCACCCATGCAAATAGCTAAATTTACAAAGATTAAATTATAAAAATGTCTGGGTCAGGCAGAAAAAAACATGAAATTTGGATTAATTTTACTGAAATAAAATCGGATAAGAGGAAAGGTACAACAGCAGTTTGCAAAATGTGCAATAAAGAAATTGAAGGCCAAGGTTCTGCGAATGAAGAAACACATGGAGAAATGTTATGTTCCTGATAATTCCAGCGTGAATGAATATTAAAATGCAAGTTAAAACTAGGGATGTAACGAATATTCGACCTGGCCGAATAGTCATTTCATCACCAAGCCGAATATTCGGTAAGATCAAATTCGGCCTGGCCAAATATTGATGGACTTTTCGGCAGAATAGTTCTGCTACGGTAGAAATGTAAAATTTAAAGAAAGTAGTAGACTTTAAACATTTAAAATTGTGTTATAGTTATTGCAAAAGCGTGCATTAGTAGTTAGTTTTAATAAATAAAAATATAATAGTTATAAAAATATAATAATATATAGTTATTTAAAAAAACTTCTTTTTTAACCCTTTGTTTTTGGTTTGATTGAACAAAAACAGATTTTAAAGTTATAATATTGTATTTTATACTTAACATTCGCTCGCAAAAGCTAGCATTTTTATTATGTCATTTTTAACAAAGTGGAAGTCCGACTTTGTTTGGGTAGACTGATTTATTGTGAATATCGGGTAAGAGAGAAATGTGAAAAGCCTAGAATGTATCATGAATATTAAGATAGTATAAGTTATTGGTGTTTTTGAAAATAAAAGTACATTCCAGTTCAATGCATTAAATTTTAAAAAAACTTTTAAGAACAGGTATGTAAAAAATCCCCATAAAATAAAAATATTAACTTCTATAATTTTTAACATATTTTCATAAAACTATTTTGAGCAAGATAAATTTTCACTAAGCAATAGTATTTCTTTAATTTGAATTAAATAATTAGTACATAAATGCTAATGCTTACATTAAAACCTGTCATTTCCATTCCACTTGTGGGTGAAATTCTCAGTTTTATTGCATTCAAAATAATACAGAAAATACATTAATTTTAGATAGTTTTAGATTATTAACAAACAAGAACAACTTAATACGTGGAATGGGTGCTTGACTTTGTAAATACTTTTAAATTTGACGAATTTTTTCTATTACAACGATTTTCCAGAAATTTTAATATTCCATATTCAGCCAAATTTCTATTTGTTACATCCCTATAGTTAAAACTGAAGTTTTAATAATGAATAATCATTTATTTATTCCCAATTTTATTAGTCAACATGAACTTTTAAAATATTAAAAATTAGCTATCTTTGTTACACAGAATTTTTGGCTTGGTATTACATAAAGTTGATTCTTTTTACTATATTGACAAGAAATTAATTAAAATTAATTGATATTTTAAAGAAACATTAACTATTTATTTTAAATAGTGACAAATAAAACATAACACACAACAACTAATCTTTTCAATAATTTCTTTAAGCTTTAAAAGTGCTGCATTAATTTAAACCAAAAAACCTGGTTTAAACCAAAAAAACCCGGTTTAAACCAAAAAAAACTGGTTTTTGGGTTTTTTTGAAAAAAACCCGGTTTTTTTCCAACCCTGACGTTTAGACAACGTTTGCAATGTGGGGTCTTCTGTTGTCTTGCTTTAAAATCACTTTATCGTGCCTCTCGCTGTATTGTGGCCGTTTGTCTTTTAATGCTCGGCTTAAAAGCATGAATTGCGTTCGATATCGATAACGAGAACCTGTGATTGTTTCACTTGGTTTTAACAGTTCCTAGTACATGATGTCGGCATCGTGTACCCACCAAATGCAGAGCATGATCTTGGAGCCGTGAATATTCGGTTTCAGCGTCGACGCGGGAGCATGGCCGGGGGATTTTTTTGCGTTTAGGGTTATGGTAATGAACCCACTTTTCGCCCCCGGTCACAATGTGATGCAGAAATCCCTTCCGTTTTTGCCTCTGAAGTAACTGTACACAAACGCCGTTCAACGTCTCTTAGTTTCAACTCATGCGGGACCCAAGTTCCTTCTTTCTGAATCATGCCCATGGCCTTGAGATGTTTTGAAATGGCTTGCTATGTCACTCCCAATGATCGGGCCAATTCTTGTTGATTTTGACGAAAGTCTTCACTCAGCAATGTCTCCAATTCTGCATCTTCGAAAACTTTCTCTTTTCCACTACTATGCCGGTTTTTAACGTTAAAATCAGTTTTTTACTGACGTTAAATTTCACTATAAAGGAAGAAATAAATTTGTGTAAGTATATTGAGCTTTTTAATTTTTTAGTGGCAAACTTTAAATTTTTGAAGTACTAATGGGTGGGACACCCCACTACCCCCCCCCCCTATTAGCGACAGCCTCTCCAGGCCCTCGAAAAGGGTGCAGAAAAATTGATTATAGGGCAGAACTTTTTAAGGTGCATTTTTTGAATTTTTGCTTCAACTGAAAAAAAAAAAAATATTTTGTGGGAGGATCTTCTGTATTCTGTGTAAATGCTTTGGAATTGAAATCCTAAAAATATAACTTTAAATCATCTTTGGTAACATCAGAAAACGGTCCCCTGAAGCCTTTGAAATTGAAGTATAAAAAAAGTAGATTTATCGTTTAAAATATAAATGATTTTGAATGTATTTAACATTTGAAAATACCCCTATGATCATTTATAGTGGTAAAAGTATGTCTGTGCGAAATTTGGTGAAGATCCCGTGACGTAAACTGTTGGGCTTGTTTAAGGAACATACACACAGTGACATAGCTAGCATACCCCACCCCCACTGCACACACAGCTATGCCACTGTATACACACACACTTGCAGATAACCTTTTTTATTTATATAACTTTTGTGGAGGTGGTAGTAATATAACTAAGGGGCCGTTCATAAATGGCATGCACAGTATAAATGTGGCGAGAGCCTTGGGAGTACCTGGGGCGGGGCCCCCTACCTCCCTGTCTTGTCATTGGTTCAGTGGACTATCGGCGGTAAACGCCAAAGTAACGGCGTTAGATCACTCCTGACGATCAAAAGATCATGTTAGTTGGCTATAAGAATAGCCAGGAAAAAGAAGGATAGCCTTTCTTTCTTTTTTATTTTTTTAAAATTAAATTAGAGTAAAAAGAACAAAAATAAAAAGCGGGGGGATAGGAAAGGAACTAGTCCATAAAGGCTTGCCCTAAGAGGAGCAGCTTTTCTATAGTACCAGATTGCTTTTTAAGCTCAGGCAAAATTTTTCTAAATTTTTGTAAAAGGTCCTTGATATTAAAGAGAGAATGGATTTCCTTGATAAGGTTGAGAAGTTCCATTAATTCCTTGTGAGAATTATTGCCTGACTGAGAATTGGGAGTTGGAGGGTTCAAGACATTGGAAAAGGTACGGGACGGGTCTAAGGGTTTTGAGTCGAAAGTCTTCCTATTAATGGGTTTATTTTTATCCAGATTGATTTTAATTCTAGGGAAGGCTTTGCATCCGCGATAAGAGGAGGTGTGGCTTTCGCCAGTTAGTGCATTTTAGTTTGGTGGGGTCCTTGGAATTGGGGCAATCTTTACGGGGGTGTTCGCCAGCACAAATAGTGCATTTAGCTTTCTTAAAACAGTTAGTGGCGAGATGCCCAAATCCCTGGCAATTGAAACATTGAATGAAGGGCCTTTTGTTTTTGTAAGGTTCAATTTTGATGGAGGTATATAACAAGTTACTAAGTTGGAGTATGGAATCGTTAGCAGGTTTGTCTATGAGTTGTAATTGGAATAGGGGAAAGGGTCTCTTATTTTTTCCTGACATTTGAGAAACCTTACGGACATCAAAGTTGAGGGAAGTTAATTCAGTTTGGATGGAGTCAGTGGTTACACTAGCAGGGAGACCACGAATAACGTATTTCTTTAAATTTTCAGCAGGCTTAGTCTTAATATAGTACTCAACCATGTTATCCCTAAAGTAATTTAGCACGTTAGTGCGGTCTTGAATATTGGGGATCAGAATGAAACATTCATTATTTCTAGAGATTTTAATCTTGAAGTCAGGGGTGAAGCTGTGGATTTTCTCCAGAAACTCAGTATAGTGGGTAGGTGGGGTAATTACTATGGGTGGTATGATATTGACTGGACTTGAGTTAGTATTAGTACCAGTAAGTAATTGCTCATTAAGGGGCATGAATTTATTATTAGTGTCAGTAGGCACAGGATTGAAAGGGGGGGGGGGGGGGAGTTTTGCTAGTTTTTGAAGGAGTTTCAAAGTTGTTTGAGTAGAGATCAGCGTACCTACTGACAAAGTGTGAAAGAGGAGTGATCTTACCCAATATCTTAACTAGGGTGATAACCACTTGAGAGTCCGTTACATTTTCCTGTCCGAGCAGCGAGTAGGCGTCAAGAAAGTCGTTCATAAATAATGTCACGCTCTTTTCCCATATATTTGACCCCCCTCCCCCCCTTTGTCACACTTCAGCGAACTTCTTTTCCCTTTGTCACATAACAGGCTATGTTGCATAATGCACAATGTCGCACTTCTTGTTACCCCCTCTCCTCCCCTTGTCACAACTTCACGAACCCCCTCCCCCCTTGAAGCGTGACATCATTTATGAACGATCCCTAACTAGTAAAATCGGCTTCCAAAAGCCATGAGTAAATGGTAATGAATGAACAATATTATTACTGCTATGATTTTTTTTTGGAACTTACACGAAAACTTGCCCCCAAGGCATTGAAATGAATTGTGCAATTTGTATACATCCCCCCTTTTTAATTTAAATATTTACCAATTATTTAAATTATATTTCAAAGAACTTGTGTGCTGGTACAATATTTAACAGTCCTTTCTCTGTCAAATTTACTTTAAAAGAAACACAAAATAAAAGTTAATATTTAGGGTATATGATCTTTTACAAAATTTCAAATCTTTTAATATAGCTATTTCAAACAAAAAAGCTTTTCCAAAATTTACAGCAGACATTTTCTTAATTAAGGATTATGATTAGATTTAGGGTAGAAGTACCCAGTAGATGCTTGTGTTGAAACTCTCCATCTCGGTATTCGAAATAATAGCAAATTTTTTAACAATTCAGTTATGATTTATGTAATTAAAATTACACCAGACTGTTTGTAAGGAAGTTTATTTGAATAATTTGTATTGATAGAATGGCATTCCTTAAAAGAGAAATATTTGAATATGAATTGAGTTGGGAGAAAGTATGCAATATTTCTTATTTGTAAAAAAGGAAATATTTTCCTTCCCCTTTCAATCAAAGAACATGGATAGTGAATAGTTAATCTGTCAAAGGCGAGGATAATTTTAATGAATTTGTATATATCTGTATAACTTAAATATTTTTATTGATTTATCTTCAGATACAATCTAACCTAAATAGATGCAATTTTAAATGATGTTGAACAGTTTTTCTACCATTTGATTATTATTTTCTAGGACAGCCTTGCTGGGCTCTGTGCCTGTTGCTGGTTGTCACTTTTGTATTTGTATTTTATCTTTTGCAGTGTATCATTGGGTAGAAGTCAATGTGAAAATGAGGTTATTAAACTTAGGGAAACCTTCAGAAGTTCCTAAATTGAATGAAACAATGGCTATCGAATTAGGAGCAGATCTGATTGGAGAATTCACAATTTTTATGGTTGCAGCCATGTCGTTAACAGCTGAATACATTAGAAGCTCTCGTAATGAAAGAGCTAAAGAAGCTGCAAAAGAGGAACGCTTTAAAAATTTAGAAAATAATATTGAGGACTTACAATTTGTTATAGAAAAACAAAATGCAGAAATATTGCATTTAACTCGTATGTATTACGCAATTGAAGAAAGAGTACCAAAGAAAAAATAACTTTTTATAAGCAAAATTTTTTTTGTTGATTGAAATATTGTTCTACAGAAATAGAATGTTGAAAATATTATTAAATTTAAATAGTGATGAAAATTTTTGACTTTTATTTTTTGGTTTGTTTATGCAGTCATATTTTGTTGATAAAATGTTGTATATATTATCTTATTGAAATGTAGATGGAATGTTACCCTATTACATTGAATCTAAACTGTATGTATATAGAAAAATAAATTGTAAAACATTTCATGTTGGACCTTTTCTTAGAGTTATAATAATTGTAAATGTAACAGGTAGCTTTATAAGTTACAGGTTTGTCACTTAAGCCTTAATTCTCACCTGGAGATCCAAGATTCAGCCAGGGTTTGATCCAACATTTTTAAAAGGTTCCTTTTTTGTGAATTTTAAAAATATTTTTGTCAACATTCAAAATTTAAACAAAGGATACAATTTTTTGCCACTAATTTAGTAAATAATTCTCTAGAAAGTAAGATTTGGTAGCTCAGCATTTTTTGAAGGGTCTGTTTTGATTGATTGGAATTTTGTGTAGGGGAACGTTCGTAAATGATGTCATTTTTTTCAATATATTTGACCCTCCTCCCCCCTTTGTCACATGTCACGCTATAGTACATTAGCATAAAATAGGTTTAATTTACTGATTTTAAATGTTTTTATAGAAATCAAAATGTACGATGTCACTTCTTGTTACCCCCTACCCTTGTCAAACTGCCACTTTCTTAAACCCCCTCCCCCTTGAAACGTGACATTTATGAATGGCCCCTAGGGTCCATTTTGAATAATTGGAATTTTGTGAAGCGTCCGAGAACGGACCTGAATTTCCAGTAGCAGGACCCCTGATTCAGCGTAACCTTGTTTTAGAGCTAAGAAATTTTGTGCATTCAGATACTGATGAAAGGATTCTACTCTTTCTTCTGTGTCTTCTTATCGTTTAATTTGCAATTTTATTTCACCAAACCTTAGAGAATTTATTTCAAACCACATTGAGAACATCTATTCCCGCCCCTCAAAAAAAAAAAGTTTATCTTACAGGAATGTTAATTTTTTTTTTTTTGCCAATCCCAGCCTTGCTGTTTTGAAAAAACTTTTTTTTCTTTCATATAATCAACTCATTACAGTGAGATTTCATTATATAAAAGTACAGTAAAACTCCTAATGGACACTGTTCTTAGGTGGAGTTTTTAATTCCTACGTGGGTAGTATATATGCATATGATGAGGAGTGCTATGATGAGTGCTATTCTCTTCCAAGAGAAAATTCTGTCTACACCACTGTATAACATCCTACTAAACATTGTACTGATATTTAATCGAGACTGAAAAATTTTTAAAGACTAGAAACAAACAAAGACTGAAATAGTAAAATTGCTAATTTCTCACTTTCAAAAACTTGCAATCGCCTATATTCTTAAAACTTGGAGGTAATTCCCCTTCCATTAAAAAATTTCAACGTTAGCCCTTGATGCACATATATATGGGGGGGGGGGGGGGGGGGGTTTTTGACTTTCAAAAATGAGCAGGGACGATTCTCAGCAAAAAGAAATTTTCAGAAAAAGTATGCACCATTAATTTAAAATAAAAATACAGTAAAACCTCTCAATAAGGGACACTAAGAGGACTGGAAATTTTGTCCCTTAAATAGAGGTGTCCCTTTCTCGGAGGTTCATAAATTGATGCATACACATATAGTGTATTAACTTGGTTCAACTTTTTAATAATAAACGTGTTACCATTTAAGATTAAATACTGAAAATCTTTCATGCATACAAAATATAAGTGGAAATTTTTGAAATTTAAAATTTTTTCATTCTAAAACTAAAATTTTGGCATAAATGTCGTATTGGCAAAGTTTTGTAGCTTACACAAATGTATTTGAAGTAAGAACTTCAATTTCCAGTAAATTTTTTTTATCTAACTTGAATTTTCTGCAACATCTTACGTACTTAGGGGAACATGCCCCCCACCCAACACATACATACATATATATATTTATATATAAACAAAAGCTTTAAGTATAATGATTGAATGAAAGGTCTAACAAATACCAAAAGTCTTTTTCTTTCTAATGGATACATTATAATGACTTTAAAGGTTTTAAATGTAATACAGTAGAAGCCCAATATAACATAATTTTTGGGAGGCACCCGCGTCATAGCTTAACCACGGTATATCGGGATGGTGTTAACGCAGTTACCGCCAGCGATGTAAAATGATGAAAACACTTACCTGCTTTTTGAAATGTAATTAACTTCATCATTCCCCCATTGAACATAAGCTTAAACTTACACTATCTTTAAAAAATTCGTAAGTGTTGTTGGGTGAACTTTGTTTCTTTTTGGCATATTTTCTAACTAGCAAGATGGAGTAGATGAGCATTGAGCACTATCTGAATTGTCTTGCCTCTCCATCCCAAAATTACTTTTGTTGACTGTGAAATGACTTTGCCAACATCTGGAACATCGTCTTTCATAACCACAACATTTTCAATTTCATCATCATTTTGCTCAACGTGTTACAGCATCAATGATACCCCGATCTATTATGACCTCGGAAATTGGTTCTCTGTTAATTTCTATCCAGTTTCCCTGAAATTTTAAACGCAAAGTTTGAGCTGTTTTTTCGGGGAACATACTTTTCCCCGCGTTAAATCTGAATTAGAGGTATATCAGACCTCGTTATTTTAGGCTTCTACTGCACAAAGTATTTTGCTTGTCTGAAGGAAGAAAGAAAAATAGATATATTTGTCAAAAAAATCTTAAAGGTAATAAATTAAAAATTTTTAGGAAAGGAGATTTTTTTAAAAGGAATTTTCGGATCAGAATCACCCCTGAATGGGCTCACAGTTGAGAACCACTGCTCTGAAGGGTGTAGAATCAATACATAGTACATGAAAATCATGAAAAATACATGCAGATATATAAATATAGTGTTTCTAAAATAAGGGGAAGGGGACAGCCCCGCCTGATGGGCCTCTATCAACAATGGTTTCTTCAGAAAATATTAGATTAAAGTTATTATAATAAAAAATGATTTGAAGAAGAATATTATCAAGAGTGAAAAATAAAACTGAAGATACAAGGGCCATGCGTTTTAGAGGAGCAACAACATATAATAGTGATAGTAATCGGACCAGTACAAATCCTCCTTAGCACCTTTATTACATAATATATTATGTATGCACTCCATTTATATAAAAATACAAACACACACTCTCGCAAAATGTTTTAAATGAGGAAAGACATCATAATACAGTGTACAGGCATATTTCTGCCAACAAATCTTGATCATCCATTTCTTCTAAAATTTCCGCATTTTCAGGATTGATTTTTTGCACCCAATCAGAAATTGTCGGAGTACTCTGAAAATAAAAAATCATATTAAGAATTTTGCATAAGAAAACAAAATTGCACATGATTTTCTGCATAAGAATCAAGTTTATTCAATAAATAAATATCCAATAATTATTTACTTACATATTAAAGTGCTCCTTTCCTTTTAGTTTTTTTTCTATACATAGCATTATAAAAACTAAGACTTTTATGGCTTCTACAAAAGGAAGAAAACCCTAGAGATATTCCAGAGATCGATACAGCATTTTTTCAGAGGGTCTGATTTTTGTGAATTAAAAAAAAAATTTTTTTTCAAAATTCAAAATTTAAACTGATAAATATTTTCATGATTTTTTGCCTCTTACGTAATAAATAATTCTCCAAAAAGTAACATTGGGAACCCGGAATTTTGTGAAGGGTCCGAAAACGGACCTGAATTTCCTCTGACAAGACTCCTACACTTTGAATAAGTTTCTTTAATTTGTTACCCAATTATGAGGGTACTCGGTACTCGCATATTGTCCCGCTGACTGTGAACCTCACCAAAATGAGCGATTCCAAAAGTTGCCAAGTCGAATAAACTGAATGACTAAGCTTGTTGTGATACATAACATAGCAATCCAATGTTGGCGCTAAAGGGAGGTTTTGGTGATCATTTTCAGATTTGGAGAAAATAGTCGTCAGACTAATACAAGAAAACGATCATGAGTTTGGTTTGTTTTTGGAATTTATTTACTTATTTATTGAAACTACTGCTTGTTTAACTTCATTTAAAGAACATTATTTATAAAATATTTTCCAAGATTGTGGTGACAACTACATTTTCAAATTTTTTTATTGTTCTCCTTTTTGTTAAAATTTAATTTGTTTTAATTACAAAAGATAAGAATTCCATTAGTTACTTAGTAAACATTAACAATATACATAATGTATAAAAATTCTTTTTTGCATCAGGTATGTCAGTGGCAAAGAATTTTACAAAGGCATTTCCCGGACATTAACTATAATAGACACTTAAAAAATATACTTTACTTGTAAAGGTTTGAAAGTCTCTTCTAAACTTGGAACAGTAATCAACATAGTACCAGAATTTATAGTCTTCTTAAGCCAAAACCACATTTCTTGTTGTTTTTCTTTTGGCATGAAGCATTCAAAAACATTATTTAGCATAATAACATTTGATGAGCGAATAACTTCAGGCACATTAATAATATCTTCGCATATAATCTAAAAAGATAAAAACTTGTTCAAATTTTCCTCTTTAAAACTATATTACAATTTAATTCTAAGTAGTTATAGTAACAATTATAAAATCTGTAAAAAAAGATTAGGGTAGCTTGGATGGAGGAAAAGTTTCAGGTAGTACAGTTTAGCACTTTTAATTCAAAAGTGTTAAAATGGATTACAGAAACCTCCCCTCCACCCAAACTCATAATTATCCCATTTTAAGAAATTAAACAAAAAATTAAATAAATAACAAAATAAACAAAATCAATCAATGTAAATAAATTATAGTTTAAAAAATTAGAAAAAATACAATTTTATAGCAATGTAAACGAAAAGTAAAAAATTATCTTTAAATATGAAGACATTCAGTAGTGATAGGATGTTCCACAACTAAAATACAAGTGAATTTTTTGAATGAGCGAGCTTAAAATCACTGGCGTCACAGCAGTCTAATTATTGAGGGCGACAACACCAATTTTTGACTTGTCTTCCTAATTTTGCCAAACCGTAATTGAAACACTTTATAATTTCAGCAATAGTATTTTCTATTTTTCCTCTCGATACAAATTATGTTAACTATTTACTTATTTTATAAACTTAATTTGCAACAAAAATTAGATGTTATCTAGAGGAATGAAATATGTTCAGAAAACATTAAAGTTAAAAATATTTATTAAAAAAAAAAAAAAAAAAAGGTTTATTTTACTCTGTACAGAATAATTTTTATATGGTTTATAATTAATGTGTGCCGGGAGGGGGTAGTGGTAAGTCACAGGCCTCTTATGCCCAAGTTCGCAGGTTCATACCTGACCCAAATCAGTGGATTTTCAAGATGCAGAAAATAGTCTGCCATGTCATATGATTATGCGGCATGTAAAAGATCCCTTGAGTACCTGTTTGGCATGGATATTCTCGGCTGAATTAAATTTCTAGCCCCGTTTGCATCAACGAGAGCTCAGGTGCCGCGATCTAGGGGGAACCGAGCGTCAAAAAAATTGCGGCAATGGTACCACACTCATTACAGTGCCGCTGAAAGAGTTGGTATCGATTTCTGGGAACGCACTAGGTCTGCAATGGTTAAGGACCAATACTGCAGCTCATTAGAAAGAAAAAAATAATTAATGATGTATACGGATTTATTTAATTTCCTTTCCGACCCAAAAACATTGCTTCGACTATCTTTGGTAGAAATAAATTCTTTTGCGATGGTTGCCGTATCAACTTTATCGATGACATCTTGATGAACAAAACACATCTCAACGTGATTCAATCAGGGTTGTTTGGTTTAAACCACGTTTGTTTAAACCAAATGGTTTTTTTAAAAAAACCACTTGGTTTAAACCAAATCTTTTTTCATTTATTTTGCACATCATTAAAAATTGCAAAATCCAATTTATGAAGAACTTGAAGCACAACAATGGATAATTAATGAATATGTAAATTAACAAACTTTTTTTTTAACCAGTGCAAATGTTTCTCATCTCCTATCTACATGTCAGACTATTTGGGTTTTTCTAAACTTAGCTCTGAAAAAGCTAATTTGAGAAAAGCTCTTCTCAGTCATTATAAAAATTAAATGATATTGCAATTGTAATTCCTGGAGTTAAAAAATATATATTAGAAATAATAAAATATCTTCATAATAACCTATTTGCAAATGTATGTTACAGATAACACTTTAAAAAAAACTTTTTTCATTTATTTTACACATTACAAAAAATTTCAAAATCCAATTTATGCAGAAATTACAAACACAGCATTAGATAAATAATGAATTACTGAATTTGTAAATTAACCTTTTTTTTTTAATCAGTGCATTTTTCTTTCAAAATTATTCTCTTATTTTTGAAAAAATATATTTAATCTTCAATCAGGAAAAATAAAGTTTGTCCATTGTATTACTTTTATAAAATTGCTTTTGTTTTTTAAATATATTTAATCAAGAAAAATAAAGTTTGTATTTAAAAAAAATAAAAATAATGCTGTTAATTTCTAAGCCAATGTTGCTGATTTAAGTGTTATCATTGCTAAATCCGGTAAGTGTAAAATATATCTATAGTAAAAGATTTGTAATCATTTGTCGATATTAATGATACTGTAAATCAACACACATTATTTTTAATATATCTTTCATTTTTGCTTATTTTTTATTGATTAAGTAAAATATGCTTTTGTTAAAACTCAACCCGCAAAATAATAATTTTTTTAATAATTTGCTGAAAGGTCTATAAATAGAGTATTGTAATATGTTAATACAGTAAAACCTGTAAAGTTGACCACCTAAATTGACCACTTTTGGTCAGTAATGAAATTAGCCCTATATTATTTAATGTAGAGAAACCTTTGTAACTTGACCACTTATGTACGCAAAATTTGGGTGGGAGTATTATAAAAAAAAACTTTGTAAGTTGGCTGTCCTAATTATTACTCTATTTATTTGTTTATCTATTTTTGCAAAGATGAAAAAAAACTTAAATAAATGCTCCAGGGCAATATTTTTTATGCTATAATGTTAGACCAGTATTTGTCTGGATGGATGAAACATCAATATAAAGTTTGCCTAAACCTCTGTGTAAGTTAAATATCCGATAAAACTACTATGAGCACTCTTTTGCTTTCTAAACAAGTTTCTTATTTTTCTTCTAATTGATCTAGCCATTTCAAAAAATTATGTATTTTTAGGGAATATTTTCCATTAAATAAGTAGCTTACATAATTAATAAGATATTTATCATTATGTTAACTAAATGCTTTAATTTTAAAGTTGTATAGGATACACTGTAAATCATTCAGATTAAATTTATCTAATGATATTTTAGGTAATTTCGAAAAAAAAAGCCAATTACTAATTTTAAAGAAAAGTTTTTACATGAAGTTATATTTTAATTAGTCTCAAGTGAATAAACGCATTGTGTAAGAAATGATAAAAAAAAAAAATCTGCACTCTAGGTTGACCACTAAAGTGCTGCACCGTAAATACGCATTTCACTTTAGGTAACTTTCTGAAAAAATAAAAGCTACATTTAGAAGGTAATTAAAATTCAAGGTTTTAACTTAGTTATTTAATTAATTATCAACAAATTTATTACTAATAACATTTATTCACCATTAATGATCTAAAATCTCCATGATTTTCCAAAAGTCAAATTGTTTTGCCTACAAATACTATTTAAACTAAAAAAACCCGGTTTAAGCCAAAAAACCAGTTTTTTTTTGTTTTTTTTTTTTCAAAAAAACCAGGTTTTTTTCCAACCCTGGATTCAATTGCTCTTGTGTCGTTGAGCGCAAATACAACTTCAGCTTTCTTAAGCGCTGAACTTGTTTCCGCCTCACAACTGGATGCTGGTGATACCAGCAATAGTCTTATCAGAATTTCTATATTAGAGAATAATCGCCTAGATTTTGCTTAAATTTGTAGTGATGCTTTTCTAACATCATATGTACAAGTCATATCTTTAAACTCCTCTTTGTCAAATATTTAATTTTGAAATATTAAATTCTGGATAGTTTACTGCAAGCTCCAGATTCTCTTCACAAAGTAGCATCTTTTCTAATTCAATATGCGATTTTTTAGTTTGGCAATAGTCACATTAAATAAGTTAAAGAATTCAATGAGATAGTATTCTTCAAATGAAGAAAAATCATGACCTACTACCAGACCATCAAACCGCTTAGGAGGTTTTTTTTTTCTTGGCAAGGTGGAAAACACAGAGTCGTTTCGCATCTTTTCCAAGTAATTAACATCTGTTTGAACTGATTTGACCAGTCGAGCTACTGTACTTTTCCTCCCTCAGAAGGATGTGTTCAGTTTTGCCAGCAAATCAATGGTTTGATTCCACAAAACTAATCCCAGATAGTTGGAACCGTTTTCGAAAGCAGCTAAACGTCTTCAGCCCACTGGACTCCATGTGTCCACAATTAAAGAATGTTTTTTCAGAATTTCTTCAATGTGAGAGCTTTGATATATATGTATCTTGTTTGACACCGAGGTCTAATTTTGCAAGTATTTCCAACGGGACATTCAGATTCATTTTCTAAAAGGCTCTGAAACAAGCCGTTTGTTTTTGTTCTAGATAAAAACATTCCTATCTGATTGGTTACTTCTAAAGAGGTTTATATCACTGATGTGGAATTGCAACTGTCTTTTATTATTAAGTTAGTGCAATGTGGCCCACATTGAACAAAATCTGCTAAAGGTTGTTTTTCACTCATAATAGATTGAGCACCTTTAATATGGCCACCAAAGGCCTCAAAGATTTGCTATTGGAAATTGAAGACGAACAAGGGCGTCTCATATAAGGACAGCTATAGCTTTTCCTGTGACTGAGCAGGTTTCGTAAAATCATAGAAAACTTTCACACTATGTACACTATATAACCATTTATTCAGCATCTAGAAAAGTGACAAAATTTTTGTTCAATTTTCCCAGCACCATTTGAAAAAATATGCATTTTTAACCACTCTCAGGAGAAAACAAACTTTCCTGTCATTTTTGAAAAAGTGTGAATTTTTGGAAATATCCACTTTATGTGTTCTTTTCTGTTCAAATGTGTACTTTTGTATTATAAGTAGAATAAAAGTATATCATAATGAATAAAAAATATGACACTATATAAATACAACAAAGTACTTAATTTGTTAGGCTTTTATATTCATAATTTTATAATCAGTTCTTAAATGGTTTCTTCTTATTTTAAAAAGCATCACTATTTATTATCATAATTTGAGTTTAATAAATGTCTTTTTTAAGAATCCAGAAAACTAGGAGATCAGGATGTCCTGTATAGTGTCGGTCTTGAATAGAGATGTAAAATTCTTGTTAAAAATCTGATGGAGAATGTTGTCATGATGAATGTTTTTAAAAAGGAGAATATTCTCCCAATTTTTACATACAATTACAAAAAATACATTCATTTTTCACATCTTGGATACGAACTAATAATTTCAAAATGCAAAAAAAAAAAAGTGTGCACCACATGACTTACTTGTTCAATAATTAAACAATACATACTCTACATAATATAATACTAGCAATACATACAGTGATGCAATCTCATGTCAAAACCTTGACAATAATAAAAAAACATGTTTTATCTTTCATGTGTAAAATATCCCAGCAATATAATCTGCTATGAAAATAAGTATTCAGATTCCCACATTTAAACACTTATTCTATTAACTGCACCCCCCAACACACACACACTTGTAGAAGTCCAAATAATATGTAACGCTTCCCATTTATAAATACAAAGGGTTTATTGTTGTAAATACAAAATACTTGATTCAAGGTAAAATTAATAAAATAAAAGATTAAAAAAGTTATTTATTATTCAATTCTGAAAGCAACATTTAGGGTAATTCTCAACATGCTATTTACCTGTACTCTATCATTCAACCTATATCTTTCTACAACGCGTTTCTGCACTTTGCATAAATCTTCATTTATCTCTACACCAATTATTTCCTTAGCTGAACTGCAATAGTATGCCTAAAGAAAATCAAATGAATTAAATATCTGAAATCAAATATTAATTTTATAAAAAGAGAACTGCATTTTTTTTAATTTATAAAATATCCAACTATGGCAACCAGCAGGTTGGGGGCAGAGGGCTTTTCCCCTCCAACCTACTTCCCTTTTAGCACTAGGCCTTAGGGATGCCCTTTACCGGGCACAAGGTAGTGGAGTCCACAGAGTTTTACCTGCACGCCCAGTAGCAAAATTTTCTGTATCAATCTGCAGCACGAGTTTCAGAAGTCAAAATTTATCTGTGGCACCAAATGATATGGAACCAAATTTACAATCATATGCATTTTTAATAGTTGACATAACTGTAATGCATGCAACAATAAATTAAAATTATAATTATTCAATTTATAAATAAATTACAGTCGAACCTCGTTAAAACGAACCCAAAGGGACTTATAAAATGAATTCGTCTTAACCGTAGTACGTTTTATCCGAAATCAACGAGATCCTTTTTTTAGAAAGCAAAAGATTAATTTCACTCTATCTTCCAGTACACAATGGTTGATTTAAGTCCCTAATGTAATAACTTTAAAAGTTTATTAACTAAAATTACACATCTAGTGAAAATCTTTTAAAATTATTGCAGATATACACCTCATTGATATTGCTTTTTAAAATATTCAGTTGTGACACATTGTTTCCTACCCTTTTCTGAACAATTGCTCCAGAAGTCTTTAATAGCATCTAAATTGTTTACAAACAGTCTGATGAATTATCCTTTGCTAAGAGAAACTGGCGGCCGGCGCAGTGGTTAGGGCAACAGACACTTCTGCTAAAGATGGAATAACTGAACGGAAGACGGGCACAGATTCGCCGTTTGGTAAAAGTGAAAAATGACTTTTATTTGTTTTGTATTGAATTGAAGTTCGAACAGTAGGGACCACAAATAAGGGTTCGACTTATCCGATAGTTTGAATTAAGCGTGTTCGTCTTACACAAAGAAAATAGCATTATTTGTTAAAACATTAGGAAACAGGATCGCAAATGTAGTCGCAACAGCTGAATAATAATTTCTTTGTATTGCCATACAGCAGAGGCGTAGCTAGGTGTCCCCGGGCGCAGCGTCAAAGGGCGACAAATTAATTGTAATTTAATTTATTTTTAAATGCGAAAAGAAAGTTATTTGAACTGAAGAGGTGTGAATATGTTCCACAAAAAGTGGGAGCATCGCAAATCATATCGGGAGTGACCAATGTAGCACATAAGTGCGTGGGAAATCAGACAAACAATTCTGTGAAGCCAAAGTGCCCCTTATTTCCTTTAGAAGTGAATGGTCGCTAATAAGAATGAAAGTTAAAAGGACTGCTTTTTAGAACTATTTATCATTTAGGAAGTATAAAAGTTTTTAATTCCCTTTAGGGACGCCCTTAGGCCCTCAGGGGGGCACAAAATCTTCAGTTGTCCTCGGGTGCTGAAAATCCTAGCTACGACTCTGCCATACACTACCACGCAATCCTAAGTAACACAATTAATGAAAGTAGCTTTTATCACCAAGTGTTTTTTTGTCATTTATCTTCTTAAATACAATGTTTTGTGATCAAATCTGAATAAGAAGTAATAAAAACTAAATTTTGAAAAGTAGCATCTGAGTCAAGAATACAGAGGCATAAAACTTTGATTATTACCGTATATTTCCGTGTATAAGCCGAGAATTTTTGGGACTTTTTCGAAAGCTAAATCGTGGGGGGGGGGGGGGGGGGTCGGCTTATATACGTATCCGATAATCTTTAAAAAAAAATTCGGTCTACATATCGCGAAATATCGACTAATATAGAGCTCCAATTATGCAATTTATGTCTCCTATATTAAGGAAATAATTAGCTTAAAATAGGTAGAGTTTTATTTAAAAGAATATACATATATTTTACAGCTGGATTTTGTGAAATCATCGTTGAAACAAAATGGCGAAATTTGCTCCCGACTATCTGTGTCCGACTTTCTATTCCCGCTCATCCTTCTAATGTAAATGCAGGAAATAACTGAATTAAAATAATAAAAAAAAGGACAACAAACTAGCAAACGCATAGCAAAATGCGCTCTCTCGCTCGGCCCTTGCCTCAGACAGGGTTGCCAAAAATCAATCTGTCGCCGTTGGCGCCTACCATCTCACTTTCACAACGTTTTGATTGGAAAATACGTGATCCGATTTACCTGCTTGGCGATATTTTCGTCCCTTTTGGCAATTCTCTTTGAACTGTAATTTTTTTTTCTTCTAATTTTTATCTCGGCTTATAGACGAGTTTTGAATTTTTGAAGGAATAATGCCCTTTCGGCTTATACACGGATCGGCTTATATTCGGAAATATACTGTACTCCTTTTCATTTGAACAGTAGACACACTGATAGAGGGACTAGATAAGAGGGATGTTTTGGGGTCAACAATGGGGGGATGTTTGGGGTGGTTTCGAAGTCCGAAACCCCCCTAAAATCCGGGTCTAGTTACACTATTTGAGCAAACACCACATTTGTGTTTATTTGGCAACATAGTTAGTGGATCATTCCACAGTATTTGGCTTCACAACTTGGAAAAAAGAAAAATCTCATAAAAAGTTATGTTTTGCATAAAACTATTTCCACTTTCATCATTAAAAGAATTACAGCCCTCTGTTTGTAGTCTTAAGAAAAAATCTGTTGCATATGTTAGAATTCGTTTCTTGCAATAACCAGTTTGAAGTGGGCCAGTTGGTAGGAGTTCGGTTCCCGCAGAACACTGAAAGTCAAGCAACATTGAACTGTCAGTGTTTAGGGAGGGTGACGGGTGACAACTTCTTGTGACTGGTTGCTTTGGGACTGTGTACGCTAAAGGGAGCTGGTGCACATTAAATCCGTCGTAGCTAAAAGTACATTTCAAAAGGTTTCATAAATTCAGAGAAAAGCTCAAATGTAGTTAAGTATAAAAAAAAAAATTGGGATGTCTTGTATGTAACAAAATTTTAATATGTTTTAAATAAAAGACTATTGGCCTGATTGAAAAAAAATTATACTAATGTTGTTCCAGGCCTACAAAATCTACTACAAAAATTTGAAAACTTTTCATTAATATTTCATAATAAAATAGGCATAAATACTTCAAAATTTTGATGTGAAATGTCCCATACGTAACACATAAATACTGTGGAATGACCCTAATGCAATTATGATATTCTGCTTTGTTCATTAAGGTTTGATTTCAGTTTATTCTGAAGAATATCAACATCTTTAGAGAAAGGGGAAAAAAATTCCTCTTACATGGAAAATAAGTTATAATACACTTACGCCATACAGAACTGCCCCTAACCTTGATCCAACATCCAGAAAAACTTTATCTCTCAAATCTGGTAGCAAATATCGGAAAATAAACTCAATTCTTTGTGCAGATGCAGAGTGAGAAATAAAAGCTAAAAACAGATAACATTTATTTTTTTTTTACAAAACTTTTTTTTTCAGTTAATTGTACTTATACTTTCTGGAGCAAAATTCATATTAATTTTTTTCTAAATTAGAAAGTGATTTATCAAATATTTCACCATGAAAAAAATTGGTCAAAATCCTCCGATTAATAAACTATTAATTTAAAGGACTATTCACAAGTTTATACAAAACATGTCAATACAGCAAATATATTGCTTGAAAGAAAAGTCAGTAAGATTGGATGATTTTTCCTTAAGGTCAATCATTTTGACCTATTTCACATATGTAAAACACAAGATTCTTAAACATATTTATTTGCTCTTGAAAAATATTTATAAAAATATCGCTTCATCAAAACAGCAGTGCTTCCCCCAGGCTTGGGCGGGAGGGCGCCGCGCCCTGCCCGCCCTTGGATTCGGGAAAAGCGCCCATCTTGCCCTTATGTTAGTGAAATTGCGGCCTTTTTGTAGAGCGCAAAACTCGCGATCGCCAGTCGCCAAGAGCGACCAATTTTCACGTTTTGGTGACTATCGTCTTCATTGAAGTCGCCAATGTGACTACCATTTGCTAATGCTAAAACCCTTTCCCGAACTTTTATCTTGACACGTGACCTTTTCCCAAATTCTCTTGTCCACTAAAGATTAAATAAAGAAAGAAATAGGAGTTAATTTTTGGGCCACACGGAAACTAGTTTTTCCTCCGATTTTTACCGGAAATTGCTTACCACAGTGTTTGAAATTTCAATCTTTTTCCATCCTGGAATTATTTCAATTATCTTGAAAGTTGTAAGATAATTTTTGCATGCACTACCTTAAATCTGCTTATTTGTCCTTTCATTTTAACAATTAAAAAAGAAAAAAGTATAAAGATTGAAACAGCCAAGATCGTACCCCCCCCCCCCACGTGCTTCGCCGAAAATTGGATTCTATGTTAGAGATTTTAATCCTTTTGCAGCGGGTACAAATTTCAATTATTTTCTTAATGAGAAGATATTTTTCACACATGCTACTCGAAACCTGCTTATTTTGCATTTTATTTTAATAGTTTCTGGCTTTTTTTTTTGAACTGTGCCGATATTGAACACGTGTTTGTCGAAAATTGCGTTTATCACTATTATTAAATCACTGTTATTGTTTCATTTATTTATTTACTTCAAATTCGATTTTATTATTGACAGCTATTTACTTTTTAGAACATACTAAATTTTGGATAAATAAGAAATTTTTAGAAAATTGTTAATTTACCTGGATCCAACTTCTTTAAAAAACAATAAACAATTATTGAAAACTGTTTGCTAAATAAACAATTATTGAAAAGAAGTAGTATTATCACAAATCATATAATAAATAAGGATTTTTTTTTTAGTTTAAACATTTTACAAAATTAATAATGATCTCTTTTAGGGCCGACAATTGCAAGATTTTTCGGGCACTTTTTGAAATTTTGGGGATCCTTTTTTTCACATCATTTTATGTCTCTTTTTTGGCTTTGGGTAATTTTTTACGTGTAGCCTGAAGCTCTTCCAATGATTCTGTGCTTGATTATATTGCAACTCTTAAAAACTCTCTATCTCACAAAATTTAGAACAGTAGGTTCCCAACGACTAATAAGAAAATTCGTTTTTTTTTTCATCTTCATAAGGGACCCATTTGGGTCAAATATGAATTTATTACATATGTAGACATTGAGAAAACTAACCAAAATATGAGAGAATGCTCTTTCAAACAAGAAACTATTTACTATTCAAAATATGAAAAAGCATTTAATAATCCCAATCTAATGGTGCTTTCTAGTTATTTCAAGAAAGAAAAGTTTTAAAATGTGATAAAACTTGCGGGGAAAAAAGATGGCAACGTGTAAGAAATCCATATATTAGACATTTTCTTTTTCTCTCCTTATTTTAATAAACATTTATTTCAATCTTTAATGAAAATGTATTGTATTAATTTTGCTTCTTTCAAATTTAAAAAAAAAAAAAAATACTATTGTCATTTTAAGCTAAACCTTTTCTTTCAATTAGTATTCTTGATTAATTATAATGGCATTTTTTGAAATTTTGCTGTTTTTAGGACATGTTAAAAATTTTAAAGGGTGTTTTCAGTGATCGTTTAGGTCATCAAAATCCGAGCTCTAATTATTATTACTGAAGCTTTATTATATTAAGAAAAGATATATTCTTATTTTCTTATTATTCCTCAGATGTGATCAGATCTTCAGAAGTACTGGAATGAACAGAAACACTCTCATAAATTAGTAAAAATGTATAACTCAGAAAATCCTTGCTAGATATTTTATTGAATTTAAAATCATTATTGGTTGATGTTGCCTTAATATACAAGCAGAATTTTTTCATGCTTTACATCAAATATTGAAAACGATCTTAAAAATGAATATTGTCAAATTAGTTTATATATATTTTTCAATGTTCAGTTTCATTGTGATGATGTTGATGTTTGACTAAAATGTTAAATTATGGCAATAATAAAGTATTACTGCGGGAGGATTCATAAATGACGTCATGCTTCTAGGGGGAAGGGGGGGTTAGTGAAATTGTGACAAAGGGAGGGGTAACAGGAATTGTGACATTCTGCTTGTGCAACATAGCGTAACATGTGACAACGGGGGAGGGCAATCCAACAATGAAAAAAGTGTGACATCATTTATGAACGGTCCCTACTTCAAATTACATGTGCCCATTATTTCGGTAAGATGCCCTAAATTTGGAAAAGTGCCCTTTTTTTACAGTAGTACCCTGCCCTTTTTCAATCCTGGGGGAAGCTCTGAAAACAGAAAGGGAATTCATAGTAAATATTCATTATATGAACTATTTCAGTGTTTTGCAAATAGAAAATTTTTCAACACTAACTTATCGGAGCAACATCAGTAGATAAACAACTTTTGCAATAGTTTCGACATAACAACCCCTTTGCGGCAAGTGTATCTAAATCTTCATCTTCAAAGAGGTAACTATCAACATGAACAATAGGTTCATTAACTGGTTCCTCACTCTCTTCACTCTAAAGAAAAGAAAAGTCAACAAAATAAAAAATTAATTTAAAATTAAACAAAAGTCATATAAGTGAAATAATTCAATAGATATTAATCTACAGTGAAATTCGCCAAAGAAGTTCACGTTTAAGAAATTTTCTCACTTAAAAATATTTTTTTTTTTTTGGGATCCCAATTTTCCCTTATTACTATAATCTTTCTTTCCTTTTAAGAAATAAAATTTTCTAACTTTTCCTACCTAAGATGTTTTTGGTTATTCCAAAGTTTGAAAATATTTTACATTACTCTCTGTTAATTTTGTTACTTTTCCACGATTAAGTTTAAACTCTTCTATTGCTGAAGCATATCTTTGCAATCTCCCCCACAGTTGCTCATAATAAAGACAACATGAGAAAGTAGAGTACTGACAAATGATGGGTATCGTTACCCCCTCCCCCCTGCTTGATCAGTTCTTGTGAAAGCCTCTTACTTTTTAATTAATTTCCCTGCTCTTATGAATGGAAAGCTCTTTTGAGCGGAAGCAAAGCACAAAGAACACCTGAAGTTAATTGGCTACCTTTGCAGCAACCATATAAAAATACAACGTTGCTAGGTGTTAATTTACCATGAAGCAAGATGGTGTTTCAGAGCTATAAGGCCATCTTCAATTCAGGACATGCAAGCAAAATGAGAAAAGCCAGTTTTCTCTCATAATTCCATGGCAATTGCAAAACATGGATATGCAACTTTCATTGCAAACTTTTGCAAAAATACTCTAGATTTATCAATGTACCTTGTACACATGCTTGATTTTTTAGATTCAAATTAAAAATTTCTTTCTTCTAATTTTGTGAAAGTGGTACAGTTTAAGATACCCATTCTCATAACAAAACGATGTACAAAGGGTGGTACAGCTGAAGGAAACTCCTATTTAAATATCACATCGCAATTTCTAACTTGAACTTGCCCGTAAACATTAAATGGCATACTTTCTAAATTTAAAATGATTTTGAATGTTTTTTAAATGTTGCAGAAAACAAAAAGATGAAAAAACAAAACAAAATAAGTAAACGTGGTAGTTATTTCAGCTATTTTAATAACAAAATATACCATTAAAATAATTATTATTTATATTTCGTACTTTTCAACTAAATACTAATATAACAAAAAATAAACTGTTTTAAGAAACCACAAAATAGTTTGTTTCATAGTTATTAATTTCCTGTTTAAGAAGTTTTTTGCTCCTGATCCCACAGAAAACTTCTTAAGCAGGTTTTACTGTAATTTCTTAAGAAATAACTTTTTACCTAATGTTTCTAATAGCTGCACTTACTCTCCAATCAAAATAAAGAAATGGCATCTTTTGCTCACATTTTGATTATCTTTCGCAAAAATCTGAGGCAGATATATTTTTTAAATGAAATCATTCAAAAACGAAAGTAAAAGGTTTTGAAACTGAAAAAAAATACAGAAAATGATGTTTCAGATTACTAAAAGAGCTTACAACAAAAGAAATACAAATATTTACCTTCACTACAGAAGAATGATCAATATTTTCAGAAGGAAAAACTCCACTAACAGGAACAACCAATTTGATATCCTCAGCAATCATACGCAGGTTCAAATATGCTTCACTCGACTCTAAAAGAAGATGCATAGTTAATAAACATTTTACATAAAAATTACTGATTTGCAAAATTAATTGAATTGTGAACAGTTTTGGACAGTGTAGAAAAATTTAGAATTAATTTACTACCTTCTAGTATCCTGACATAGTGATAAATTGATTTAATGCTATTTTCACTTTTAGAACATGGAACCTACTTCTGTATTGCAATTGAAAAAAATTTTATACGTAGATTAATCAAATCTATGAAATTGAATAATCAAAATACAGCTTTTCCAGTTCATTCGAGTCCACATGAAGGTAAATATATAAGAAGGTAAAGATGTGTCTTAATCGAGAAAATATAAATAAGTCTTTTTTGTTTGTCAAATAGAATTGTTTTCTGAAAACTGGTCAGTCTTTCTTCAGAGGAAGCTTAAAGACAGACCATCAAAGATCAAAAGGGAAAAATGTGTTTGTTTTATTTTCTGATGAAACATTTGACATTTTCAGTGACAATAATTCTAACAAAATGTCTCGTGAAGTGATTTATAAAGGGTCTTAAATTGGTTTCAGTTGGGAAAAATGACCAAATGATTTTAAAAAGTAGTTTTACCAAATTTACTCATTACCTATTAAACACCGCGTTTTACACCACGACAAAAATAAAGGTCTATCGCGAACATCAACAGAATTTATCAAATCATAAAATGATTTCTTAGCTTCTTTTAAATCCATTTTATATTCATAAAATCCCGGGAAATTTGCATAAACGGGAAAGCAGACAAATGTGGAACAGATGCCACTCAAGTGGAATCATACATCAGACAAAACAGTTTTGAAATGTTTCATGATTAATAAGATGAAAAACTCAGTCTTGCAATCCTGAGTCCATTTTCGCGCAAATTAGGAAATTTATCGCACTTTGAGAAATTTTCTCTAAATTTCATTCTTCAAGTGAGAGTTTACAGTACGTAGAGAACAAAAACTGCATGTTTAACTGTTTACTGTTGTTATGGTTATGACTTTCATTTTAATAGCTGTAAACATGTGTGCGCTGTTTAATTGATTTGCGATCAATTTGCAACGAAAGAAAACTCGACATTTTTATTATGGCTTTGAATGTTATTTGTCGAGGAACTTTTCTTTGCAGAAAATATCTGTTGGCAGCCAGTCGATTCAGTACACTAGACAGAGGTCTAATGATTTTTCTACCACTTGAAATATATGTTTCGATATTGATCATAGAATTAGAGTACTTTTATAGTTTAATATTTCTTAGTCTCGCCTAGTGTGTACAATATTTTCCTAACGCTGGGAAAGTGGAATTGTAATAGCATCAGTGATCATACCTCCTGCCGCACCTCCCCATTTTATAGTCAAATTTGGGAAAGTACTTAACTAATATTCAGATAAATAAAATCATTCCTTCTTTTATGTAAGAAGGAAAGAAAAGGTGGGGAGGGACGTAATTGTTTGGCTTCAAACCATGGTCAGTATGAATGTTCCAGAAGCACTTGTGTATGGACCTCCTCTTTTAGATATGTGGCGATTCAGTTTAGTTAGAAATTAAATCATAGTATACATACTTTTTTCCTCCAACCTCCTTCCCTGTTAGCACTAGACCTTAGGGATGCCCTCCCTCAGGTGCGAGGTAGTGAGGTCCACGGATTTTACATGCATGTATCCCCAAGTGTACATGGTGGGTGTACATGGTACAGTAAGATTGGTTTCGAGCGCCAGACCTTCCAGTTGGAAGACCGACATCCTAACCTTTAGGCTATCTAGGCCCCCGGGTTATACCTATTGACATTAACTGGTGCCATGAACAAATGCCTCAGCATAAGAATTAAATTTTTTAAGTCATTATTTTCATTTCTTTAAATGATGAATTCCTAGAATACACAATATAGTAGTTGTTTGCATAGGCATCACCAAGGTCTAATTATTATGGGCAATTATTTTTTTTTTCCTTTCTAATATTGCCAAACCGTATCTGTTAAATTATTGGAGGGGGAGGGGTGCCCAGAATTTTAGGTATTTTTAAAATATATATATATATATATAAGTATGTATGTTTCACATAGTAGCTTTTCTAATGAGTATTACAGCTAATAAATAACATTACAGGTATTTTATAAGATACATTTCATTGATAAAAGTATAAAGGACAGGCTAATAAATTGCTACATTTTTATCAGAATTGATCCTAAAACATGTGGGTCAATATGTCAATTCAATACCGGGCAAAAATCTCCCCCTCCCAGATTTTCTTGTAAATTGGCAGAGGGATACTGCTGATATAGATTTGGGAAAATATGAAGTTTTTTTGAAACTTATGTACTCATACATGGTTTAGAGAGACATAAAATTCTTCTAAGAATAGAAGATGGCAAATTGGGAATTGCTCTAAAATCTAGAAACTTCCCTAAAAAAGAAGAAAGATACTTTTGACATTTGCAATTAGTAATGGCACAAAGGGCAGTTTGGCTGCAGCAACGAATACTGAAGCTTCGCCCTTCAACAAATGGCCAAAGCTTTGGCTGTTGTTCATATTGAGCTTTTAAATTAAACGTACAATAAATGTATGACAATATCATATTAGGCGCCATACCTTTTCCCAGTTTCAAACAACACTTTCAGCTTACTGTATATTTTTAAAATTAATTCCACCAATTAAGGCAATTGTTTTTGCTTTAAACTGGGATAGTACTAGAAAAACATTTATTTATCTTTTTTTTTGTAAATATGATTTGTAGTATTAAAAGCATGTTCTGCAATTAAGTTGATGTTTATAATAACAAACTGATATGATCAAATAGTAAATCATGGAATTATCAAATTAGAAATTATTTAATATTTATATTATATCCATAATATTATAGTAGAAATCTATTCATTTTTAATGTAAAATTTTTGAATTTAGGGCTAATAGACGTAAATTTATAGATGTAATTTGCTTGCATTCTTTTTTTACTAGCAATTTTAAACTAACCTTAGTATTTGTAAATAAAGCATTTAGCATGTTTAAATTTTGGAGATTTTTATTTGAAAATTTTTTTAATTAAAAATTAGGCTTTTTCTTTGAAGTAACAAGAAAATAAAATTTTATATCTTTCAAATTTCCTTGATATTCTGGCATCAATGTTCATTTTACATAAGAAGAATTGTTACATGGGGTCTTATTTTTTAGTACCTATTGTAAATATGTTCTAAAAATACAGCATTTTATTTTATTAATTAAAGTGTTTACTACTTATTGAAAAGTTGTTTTATAATTCCATTACATTTTTGAATATCAGTTTCAGTTCACCTTTTTAAAAATTTTTATCACAGTGACAAAATGAAATAAAATAGAAAATAAAAACATTCCCGATTTCACTTGGGAACGTTTATTGTTGTTGTTTAGTTTTTTTTTTTTTCTGTTTGCTTAAAAATAGAGGTAGAACCAACTTGTTCTGTAGCTCTTGAATATAGCTTTTTAACGTAATGAAAGACATTTCCCCCAATGTTACCAACATGTGAAATTCCTTCAATCTTTAGTTTGCTTCAAAAGGGTGGGACGTAAAGCCTTCTCATATTCATATAGTTATTCATATAAATATCAACTAAATATAATATAATGTAACATATTTATTTTTTATTGACTTGTTTGTGGTTACAAAAGGGAACACAAACCATTATTACACACCATATACAAACTTTTTAATTAAATATAAATTTCTACTATGTTTTATTATAAGGTACAATTGTGCATAACTTAAAAGGCAATATGTTGTATAATAACAATTGTAAAAAGAACATTCCCAACATGAATCGTTATAGGCCAAATCACAGCTATTGTGATTTGGCCTATATCAAAATATGATGGTCGATATTTGGCCAGGCCGAAGCTTCGGTGAAGTGGCTAACGCTTCATTCCATCTCTATTTGCAAAGCCAGAACGACTCAAGAATTAAGATAACCCTTTTGCAGATAAGGATGAAATTCTAGATTAAAGAAATATTTGGTGACATTATCAGGGGTCGGCGCGAGTCACTTTTTTCACTAAAAGTCACTTTTTTTTGCATTGGTCACTTTTAGTCACTTTTTAAAAAATTGGTCACTATTTTCACTTTTTTTAAAAAGTTGGTCACTATTTTCACTTTTTTGCCCTTTCTCTGGCAGAGCAACCAAAAAAGTTACTTTGTCTGTCTATGAGTTAAGATAACATTGCAATTTTGCATAAAAATACTTGTGCCAGTGTTGAAGCTTCGCGTATCCGCCATTTTTGGTCGTATTTTCAAAATTCGGCGTGGCTCCGGCGCCGAGTGTGCCGAAGTTAAGGTTTGATATTGCAATATGGTGCAACCAGAAGGGGAGGCCTAGAGGGCCGGTGACCGCTCCCCCCATCTAGAATGATAATTTTAATTGTTTTTTTTTTTTTTTTACTCGAGAAGAGCAAATCCTAAGAAAATTAAGCAATATTTAAATTATAATAGAAACTAAAAATTTTTATCAGTTGCAGATTATATCACTCAGAAAATGAGCTTAATTTCTCTTTTCTTTCATCCCCCAAACCCCCCCGCTACCGAACTAACTGTCACAATCACAAAAAAAATTTTTGGAAGGGATTTCTCAATGAAAGGGCAATACGCAATTTTGAGAAAATAAAGTTATATTCTTGTCAAGAAATCATTAAATAATGATACAGGGGAGGGGGAAATCTAAATTCTTAAAAAAAAACTTTAGATCTGAAAAATTCTTAGCAGTTGCAGATTATATATATTGCTCAGAAAATTACATTATGACCCCTTTTTATTTCCATCCCTCCCCCCCCCCCCAAAAAAAAAAGGAATTGCACAAAGTTCAGATAGGAAAAAAAATAGTGCACCCCTCCCCTCCCCCCGGAAAGAAATTTTCTGATTGTGCCACTCATACTGTCATTCTATGTGACAGTATTCCAGTGTAACTAGAATTATAAAATCACATCTAAAATTATAAAATCAGGGAATTTTTTGGAGCTCAATCAGGGAATTTTTCTTGGATTTTGTTACTACCATGAAATTACAAAAACAGTATCGAATAATCAAACGGTTTGTTTCCTACAATGGTGCAGAAGATTAACACATTAATTTCAGTCTGAATAATTTTGATAAAATATCAAATTTATATTTATTTCAAGTGGAATTTTCTAATCTTTAAACAAGTATAAAAAATATTTACAAACAAGCATTTGCAAAATAAATTTTATTCAATGTTGAACATGAATTAAAATTTGAAATTTCTGCCGATTTGAATAAATATTTATTCATTTATATTTTTAAATAAGTAACAATTTGAGAAAGAAATTAATTAAAAGAAATAACTTTTGTTTCTCTCACTCTTAGCCATTTATGGGTTTTGAAAAAGGTATTTATGAAGATAGTTACAGGTATAAAAATTGGTATTTTTGAATAGGCTATGAATTTTTTTTTTTTTTTTTTTTTAAATTGGGTAAAAGCTCTATTTATTCAGGTTTAGTTTTCAAAAGATGTCGAAACTGCTCTTTTTAAAGTTAGATTTAGTTTAAATGAAAAAAGACACACACAAGTTTACATTTTAATGGTCACTATTTTGGTCACTTTTTTTAAAGCTGTGGTCACTTTTTTCACTATTTTGAAGACTCCAAAGTGCGCCGAGCCCTGCATTATAATATTTCTAAAACTGCACAGTACCCGCCACTTAATAAAATGACATTTGTCCTGCACATTTGACTTTATTAAGCGGCTGATTTTAATAACCGATGATTCCAAAAAATATGATTTTTTAAAAATTACTATGGATGTATTGATTGCTCAGTATTAAATATTATTCTTTACGCATGTTTTAAAATCTTTAATTAAATAGAGCTAATTAAAATAAAAAATCAGTTATCTTAAATTAAATTTAAAAGCAGATTAAATTTACCAGGTGTATGCATATCAAATGAGACGATTGCTAACAGATGTCAACACACATATATGTGCAAACATCACGTAACCGTGGCATGTGATTTTTTTATAGTTTGACCTTTGATACTCAAGTTTAGTTTACATTTGGACGAGTTTCAGTGGCATTTGTGGTTTTTTTTTTACTGTTGAAAAATGTCGAATTTTATGCCTTCTGACCACGATTTGCTTACAGCATTAATTTTTTGGTACCATCTAAAGAAAAATGCTGCCGAATCGCATCGAATGCTTGTAGAAGCATACGGTGGTGATGCTCTGAGCCGTGTGCAGTGCTACAGGCGGTTTGAAAAGTTTCAAAATGGTGATTTCGATGTGAGAAACAAGGAGCATGGCAGACCAGCAAAAAAATTTGAAGATGCTGAATTACAAGAAATATTCAATGAAGATTATGGCCAAAGGCAAGAACATCTTGCAGAACACTTGAATGTTGATCAGAGCACTGTTTCCTGTCATCTCAAAGCAATAGGCAAGATAATAAAGTTCGGTAGATGGGTGCCACACGAGCCTACGGACCGTCAGCAGGAAAACCGAAAAATTGTTTCTTGTGCAAAAAGTGCAAAATGTTGCTTGCCCACTATAAACGCAGGTCATATCCCCATCCTATTGTGACTGGCGATAAAAAAGGGATATATTTTGAGAATCCCAAGTGTAATCGATCATATGTTGACCCCGGACTGCCGTCCAAATCGACCACAGGGCCGAATCGCTACAGCCGCAAGACAACGCTGTGCATTTTCTGGGATCAGGAGGGGCCAATCTATTATGAGCTTCTCAAACCTGGCGAAACCGTTAATACTGATCGCTACAAGCAACAATTACTTGATTTGAACGGTGCAAAATTCGAAAAACGCGAGCAATACAAGAAGCGGCAGCACAAAGTGAATTTTCTTGATGGCAATGCACCTAGCCACCTAGTGCTAAACTGACCAAGGACATTGTTAAGGCTCTCGGCTGGGAGCCCTTAGCGCATGCAGCTTATTCGCCAGACTTGCCTCTTTCCGATTACCACTTATTTTCATCATTGGGACTTGCATTGGCCGATCAGCGCTTCACTTCTTACAAAAATGTCAAATCTTTGCTTGATGACTGGCTGGCCTCAAAAGACCGATAATTTTTTTTGCCGTGGTAGTCACAAATTGCCCGAAAGATGGGAAAAATGTGTAGTTAGCGATGGATAATATTTCAAATAAAAAAATATTTACAGTTTTCGTAAATTTATTGTGTTTTTTTAAAAAAAACAATCGTCTCATTTCATTTGCATACACCTGGTAAATAAGAGATGCATAAATTTTACATTTTTTTTAATGTTTCAAGTTTTTGAAGTACTCAATCAGAGATGCCGAATGCTATGGATTCTCCGTAGTATCTAAGGAAAAATACAAAAATTTGAAGTTGACTACGGATTACGGAAAGCGCTTTTTTTTCTACGGAAAATACAATATTTTAGCCGAGTTCAACTTTTCGCACTTGGCGCGCATATAAGAAAAAGATTCACCTACAGTTGCCAAAACGAGCGCTTACTGACGATTCGTGGTAGTTCAGAGCT
Source organism: Octonoba sinensis (assembly GCA_038502835.1). Lineage (NCBI taxonomy): Eukaryota > Metazoa > Arthropoda > Arachnida > Araneae > Uloboridae > Octonoba > Octonoba sinensis. The sequence goes on along the minus strand of CM076603.1, from coordinate 109,381,569 downwards.
GCGAGCACTAGGAAATTGGTGACGGTAGAAAGCTCAAAATTCTGGTTCTAACCAAAATTTCTCCTCGGCGAGAGAGTTCGGGCAAAGTTCGGATTTTTTCGCTGACTTGCAGGATACGACACATGCTTTTTACCTTTTAGCATTAGCAGTTGCTTTGCTCATTGCATTCTTCTTTCTACGTTGCGTACGTCGCTTGCTCGTTTGGTTATTGTATTAACTTATTTGGTCCTAAATTAATCAACGAATTCAGTTAGAAATTAAATTTGTATTTTATATTGAAAAAATAATCTTATTGGGTGGAAACATAACCGGGAAATCAGTGAATTCTCAGGGAAGTTTTATGTTTTACAAAATATCAGGGGATATTTAAATTTTCTCCAAATATCAGGGAAAATTATTCAAACCGGCAAGCCTCCGGAGTTTCGTCTGCGAAATTTCCTTTTGTTGCATGTGGTCAGCTCGATTGCCGATTTTCCATTGGTTGAAAACGCTCTTTCTCCGATTAAGAAATAAAAAAGGTCACTGTTTTTGTATTTGAGTTAAGAAGACATTGCAATCTTACGTAAAAAAACGCGTGTCAGCGTTTGTTTCCGAGAATCCGCCAATTTTGGTCGTGTTCCAAAATTCGGTCTTCATTAAAAAATAAATAAATAAAACTCTCGGCAATTGCAGATTATATTACTTAGAAAATCACGTTATTTTCTCCTTCCAGGGGTGGTATAGTTCTGGAAATATCGGAAATTTTATTTTGCTTCTTGACCTTAAATTTTCCGACCTCATTTTTGTTTTATGCAGTTCTTTAAAATATCGCAGGCCTTTCCACGTGCAAGCAAGAAAACATATGCGTTCTTTTCTTTACGCAATCTTTCTGCATCCTGTACAAGAATCGTATTTTTTTCATTTTAACTCTTTTTAAAATTTAATTATGAAGTAAGTAAATAAAATTCCTTTTTATTTTTATTAATATCTTACCGTTGTGTGTAAGCCGATTCGCATGTAAGCAGAACCCCCAACTTTCAGGCAAATAAACAGAAACCCGCGTGTAAGTCGACCTTTCAGAGATAAATCAGGCACCTTTTTGCCGCGAATTTTTAGACATAAATGTTTTAAAAAGAAGGGGGATGAACTGTTTATATTAGTTGATAATTACAATTGGAAATTTGTAGCTATGATGTGGAGTTTCATTTTTGCGATCGCGATTTTAATTGTTGCTTTTATTCTGAATCAATAAAAAAGAGCTTTTGGGTTTTAATTTCTTTCAGTCTTATTAAATGCAATAAATAATTTTAGTAATGTTTTCTTCATCATTTTGATGATTTTTTTTAGAGGAAATTGTATTTCTTTTAATAATCCACACATTTTATTAAAGTAGTACGCCCTTTTTGTACCATTTTCCTGTTGTCCTATATTTTATACATTTTCCATTGCAACCCCTGTTAAAATAAGTACTTTTTCCATTTCTGTCTGAATTAAGTAGTTTTCATAAGTTTCAGTAAGATAAATTACATTTTGTCTTATATGCCAAAAAATACAGTACCTATGAAAGCAAATTCGAGGTTCAGGAAATTGTTTTGAAAGTTCTGGAAATGCAAATCCTTACTACTACCACCCCTGCCTTCACTGAAAAAAGGGGAATTGCACAAAGTTCAGTTGGAAAAGTAGTGTCACCCTCCCTAAATATCTTTTCTGTGATACTGTCATTACACATGGCAATGACGCTGTGTAACTCACAATTTAATTATAACTTCAGGGAAAATTTTGGAGCTCAATCAGGGAGTTATCGAAGGGGGGGGGGGGGGGGTTCTTGGATTCTGTTGCCACCAGGTTCAGCTGAGGCAAATATTTGGCAGTTAGGTTGAAGATTGAGTAGTTTTTGCATCCATGTTTCTTCGGTATTATAAACTACTGATAAGCACTGAAAACTACTGAAAATTGTTCAGGTTACTACTGAAAATGTTTAGATTAAAGTGGCATCTCTGCTTAATGATTGTGCTTTGTTTTGCTGATTCATTTGTCAACTTTTCTACAGTGTTTGAAAATGCATAAAACTCTCCCTACTGTTCGTTTACCCTTTTTTGTTCTAAAGTTCGGCGCAAGTTATCTAATGCTTGTAGAGCTTCAGTAGCAGTACGTCGTGGTTCGTAAACGGTAGTCCCTTTTATTTGTAGAAAAAAGTAGAACCAGTAACATATTTTCAAATAGGCTTGTCTTGAACTTTGATTTTAATCATTGGCGGAGTTGATTTTATTAAGCGGCGATTTTATAATGCATTCCTATTGATTTGTTTATATTCTTGGAGATTTGATTTTAATAAGCGGCTGATTTTATTAACCAGTGATTTTAATAGTAGCGGGCACTGTACTATGTGTGCCCCATTTGAAAAGAAATATGTCTTATTTGGAGAAACATAATTGTGAGGATTCTTTTTTACTGTTTTTGAAGTGCTACAATTTGATGCATTAGCGCATTAATGTTGTTGTTGTATTCAAATATTTTTAGATGTTGTTCCACAAAAGAAAAAAATGGAAGATTTCTTCTTTGACCAGAAGATACAAAGTATCTTGAAAAAAATCACTGGACTTGACTACGAAAGAATTTTCAAACCAAGGAAGCAGAAGTTAACTCCTTATACATATGAGTTTGCCACTGAGAATAGATTAAAAGAGGTAAATTAAAAATAGCATAAGGTAAGAAATATAACGCCATCTGAACCTTCCTAGTCTTTGCATTTTTTTTTGGTAATAACGAGTAGAAGATGATTCAAGAACTTGATTCTAGTTATTTTGCTTGAAGTACATTATTTCATATGCGTTTAAAACTATGTATATCAGTGCTGTAACATATTTGATGTAAAGCGTGTGAGTTTGAAACTAGTAATTGGATTGAACAGAATAACATGCATTAAATCACAGTAGCTACGCTTTGTGCTAGGAGCTATTTAAGTCCTAAGAAGGTTAAGTACGATTTATCTGTAGTAATTGTGTAACAATACAGTATATTTCTTAATAAATATTCATTAAATATTATATTAAAGTGATTAAATAAGAAAGAGTTTGAATTTCTGGCTTTTTTGAGAAACGCACAAAAGGCCATTTTTGAAAATATCACATAAAATATCTGGGGCAAAAATACACAATATAATTGATAGCAGCTCATTAACACTAGAAAGACGGAAACTTGCGGTATACCTAGAACGACGGAAGGGGCCAGTGTGGCCCCTTTCGACTTTTTGGGTATTTCTTTGAGCATAGATCGTTTAAATGGCTAAAGTTTTTAAACACAGTAAAAAGCAATGTAAATAAGAGTATTAGAGACTTAATCATTATAATTACATAGGATTTTAGTCTACTTTTATTAATAAAATGCCGAACTAAACAGAAAATGGCCTTTTTCATTCAGATATTTGAATTTGCACACTAGGTACATAATAATTATAAATGATATTAAAAATAACTATATTCTCGACGAAATAATGAAATTATAATCTTCAATAATACTAACCTGATTTATTTTACTTTTGCATAGTTTTCAAAGAATGAATACATCGCACTTCCGTGGAAGCACATTTTCCGCAAACTGCTCTTTTACAATCCGGACACGAGTTCCGTGTATGGTTACCTTTGCAACACATTTTTACCCTACATTTCGTTCTGGTTTTGATACTGTTATGTTTCAATATTTTAGATTTTGTCGTTGGTATATTTGCAATTACTGCAGTCTGGGATGTTATGTATGGAGCACGGAGCTCTTCGCATAACTGCAAGATAAAGTTTCTGCGACTGATTTTCTTTCCATTCCAAGATCCAAGCATTTATGGCAGATATGTCTAACACATTATAAAAGACGTGCATAAGCCAGCGACGAGATCCCGATTTAGTACTATACATGCGTATCATTTGGTCTACAATGTCTACCCCGTACTTACTTCCGTTATAATATGTTACACTTTCTGGTTTCTTTTTCTCACTCTCATCGATATTTACGGTGTTGTGAAGAGAACTTAGTAGCAATAAATTTTTGTTTTTCTTTCCTTGATATACACAGGGTTCCCACGGGTGCTTATAAGTGCTTAGAAGTGCTTAATTTGACCTTTTGTTTCTAAAAGCCCTTAGAAGTACTTATTTTCAATCAAAGGTGCTTATGTGCTTTTTTTTAATACGAAAGTCGATTTTTAAATTACCGTATTTTTTTATGCAGTTTCTGATCAGTTTTTTATGGGATTTTTTAAACAAAGATTCAGAAAATGAAAAATTATGGAGGGTTATAAGAATTTTGTTGATTTTATCACACAGTCAAGCAACTGTAAAACATGGCTTTAGTGTAAATAAGTCATTAGAAGTGGAAAATTTGAAAGAAGAATTTTATATTGCTCAGAGGCTCATTTTGAGAATGCCAATAATTGTAATGAAATTCATGAAACTATCATTACGAAAGAAATGAGAAAGGGTCAATCCATACCACTTCATCCAGGGTATGAAACCCATGGTCTCATATTTTAATGATTTTTTTTTTTTAATTTGTTCAGTTTACTATCGCGATTATCCCTGTAAATATTTTTGTTGCTATCTTTAATACTTTTTGAGACATTAATTTTCTAAAATGTGTTTAAAGAGACGTCTTCGCTTTACGGACAAATTTTGTGGTAGCGACGTAGTTCAAGCAAAAAATTCATAACTTTGCTAATTCTCATGATATCACAAAAATGTTTCCACTAAAATGTTCAGAATAACTTACAGAGTTAGACAAAAATGCATTTAAACAAATACCTATTAAATGGTGCAGTTAGTATTAGTATCAGGTAGAATGTATTTATTTTCTACAAAAGGAGATTGCTTCAATCGATCTCCAGTGCAAAAACATTTTAAAACAGACTCAAGGAAAAAAGAAAAAGAAAGGTATTGTTTCACACAAATATTTATTTAAAATAGTTTTATTTTAAAAAGAAAAGTAACTTTTGGTCATTTGGCATGTCACAGTTTGTAAATAGGAAATGAGCCTGCATTATGTTTAGATACTTTACAAAAAAATGATTCAGTGACTTCTTTTTCTTCCTTAATTTTATGTTGCTTTTTTTTAAACTTTATAAACATTAAATTACGAACTTATTTCTTGTAAAAATAATCTTATTTTGCATTATATTGTCTGTATTTTATGATTTTAAAGCAATTAGTATTTTACAATAAGAAGCAAAAACTTTTAATGTTGTGAAAGATACAGCCATGGGAAAAATTATAGGGACACGTTGAAAAATGAGTATTGTATATTAAAATAATCATCGACTGCAAACAAAATCAAATTTAATTAACTACTTGTAATTAAGAAACATAAGAAACTTGTAAATATGAAATTAAATTACAATAAAATTATTAAATCACAAATTAACACAAATGTATTATATGAAATACGGAAAAAAATATAGGGACATTAACTCATGGGTCTCGAAATAAATTAGTATGCAACAAAATCACCTTTTTTCACAATTATCTTTATTAATCGTCCAGTCATTGACTCAGAAAGTTTAGTTAAAGTTTGTTTAGAAATGTTTTTCCATGCCAAATTAATGGATGATATCAGTTGGTCTTTATTTCCATATTGTGTCCCATTTTTATACACTTCTGTAGCTAAAATGCCCCACAGATTTTCTATGCATTTTAAATCAGGGCTTCTTGCCGGCCAGTCCAAAAGTTTCACTGAATTGGCCTCGAACCATGAACATGATGCACGAGACACATGGCAACTTGCATTGTCTTGTTGAAACAAATAATCACCACTTGTGATAAGGGGTACTTCAGGTGATAAATTTTCAGATAACATGTCAACATATAAGTCTGAATTCAAGCGACCTCGAATGGACACTATTGGTGTTGTTCCACTGGCTGCAAAACCTGCCCACACCATCACAGAACCGCTTTTGAACTGTCGTTTGGAAAAAAATGGTCTGTCTTTTCGCAAATCATACCAGTAATGGCGAAAACCATCTGGTCTGTCCAAATGAAATTTTTTTTCATCAGAAAATACGACGTCTTTCCATCTAGACCCAAAAGAAAAGTATTTCTTAGCAAATTCCAATCTATGCTTTTTGTGAAGTTTTGTAAGTGGCGGACGTGACCGTAGTTTAGCATATCCAACATTGGAATTTGTTTGCAGAACATTACGCACTGTTCGGCTAGTGCATGGTAAATTCATTTCTGTTTTAATTTGAGTAGAGCTCTGTTTTTTTTTTTTTTAAGCAAGCTCGACGGACAATTGAACGTTTCTGGCGCATAGTAAGAGTGAGATGCCTACCTGTACGCTTTTTCTTTCCATACTCCTTTGGATTCTTCAAAAAATTATAAATTACTGTTTTAGATCTGTTTATCTTCCTTGAAATTTCACGTCCACTCATTCCACATTTTCTGTATGCAATAATTTGTCTCTTTTCACATTCAGAGAGTTGTGTGCTGCGCAGCATGATAAAGAATGATATAAAGTGAAAAATTTTACTGCGTAACAGTTTTGGGTTATTGTAAACAATCACATGATACGACTAAATATGCAAATTTTTGTATTCTATTTCAAAAGAAATGCATGTCCTTATAACTTTTTCGAAGTAGCAAACTATTAAAATCTTAAAAATTCATGTATTTTAATAATTTTCAAAATTTTCGGTGTAAATTTTGCTTTAAAATGTCTCTTTTTACGTATTTTTAGCACAAAAATTTTTGCATACTTTTCTAGCCAAGCAACTCCTAGAATTGGCGACTTTTCGCTTGTCCTTATAATTTTTTCCATGGCTGTATTTTGTACATACTTTTAAATTGTTTACTGTGAAATTAAATATATTGGTAGTAAAAAAGACACCAATTTTATTTCAGAACCTTTCAGTTTATACTTAGAGGATTATTTAAAATATATATATTTTTTGATTACTGCAGTGCCTTTTAGTTTTATTGCTGTTTTAAAATTCACGTTTTTTCTTCAAAATATTTATGAAATCCAAGCGTGGGCTAATACTAACTGCACCATTTAATACGCATTTTTGTCTAATTTTATAAGTTATTCTAAACATTTTAGTGAAATTTTTTTGTGATATCATGAAAATTGGCAAAGTTATGAATTTCTTGCTTGAACTACGTCGCCAACACAAAATTTGCCGTGAAGCGAAGACGTCTCTTTAAACACGTTTCAGAAAATTGATATCTCAAAAAGTATTAAAGATAGCAACAGAAAAAATTGCAGGGGTAATTGTGATAGTAAAATGAACAAATAACAAAAAAAAAAAAAAATCATAAGAATCTAAGACCATGGGTTTCATTTTCATTTGTGGCTGGATGATTTGATATGGAATGACCCGAAAGTTTGTCTCTTCTTCAAGGCAAAAATATATGCTCCATTTGGAAGAGCAAATAAAAAATTGAAAAGAAAAAAAATTCTGATGACAATAAAAAAAGAAAAAAAAAAGAGTTAAATTATTTAAAATTAAAAAAAGCTTTTCTTCAAGTTCAAGCTGATGTCACAGTTATTTAAAATTCAGCAGAACTGTGTAATAAGTCAGAGTCATCCAAAAACATTTCACTTTTTATGAAAGCCAATTAATTCATTTCGTAGGGATATTAAGGAAAAAGCATCTGAAGTTAAAGAATTAGACATTAAGATTTTTGAAAAAGAAAAAGAATTTAACTGAAATGTAGATGTTTTTTAAAAGTTATTATCTGCAAAGCTTTTGGTGGGCTTTTCATTGACCATTCATTCATCAAATTTTTAACTAACCCTCACCACTTTTATTTTTCTTTCATATAATTGCAGATTTTTTTTAAACCTTGGATCAAAAAGTTAAAGTTCATGTGTAACTCCACTGACATTAAAATTTAATTATGTTTCTAACTTTTAAAATTGCCTTTTTTTTCTGAAATTGATTGAAATTATTACAATGGAGTTATAATAATGGTACCCCACTTCTTTTTTGGCATAAGATTTTATGTGTGAAATTGAGGGGATTTAAAAAGCTTACTGGTGACTGGCAAAGGTAACATCAGTCACATTTTTTAAATCCCCCCCCCCCCCCCTAAGCTTCTAATGCCTGACAGCATGTGACGGTAGTGCTATTTTACTTTATTATTATAATGATTTAGATCCATTTCAGAAAAAGAATAACAATAACATGGTCACCAAGGAATGCCTCTCATGCAAATATTAGTTCTGTTTCTTAAATATTTTTTTGATAATTAAAAAAACGAAAGAAAACAGGAGTACAAGCGAAACAAGACTTGCATTCAAGTAATATCATTAAGTATTAAGTTAAGATTTTTTAGTGTTTAAACGTTGAAGATTGTGGTAAGTTTCCATTTTTCTTGATATCTCTATTCTAATCTTTCTTTACATACTACTTATATGTATAGTGTATACACATTATGCATACTTGTAAAAGTGAGATTGGATTTATGTTTTTATGTATAATTTTTTTGAAGATACACTTATATATTAAAATTTTAAGTTTAACTTATCTGTAAGAACATTCAACTTGATTGAAATGGATTTTCATCCATTAAATTGTATTGTATGTGATCCACAATAATTTATTCAAAGTCTTAGAAAATGACTTTGAAAAGTCTTAGAAAGTCTTAGAAAGTGCTTATTTTTAGTTATAAAAAAAGAGTGGGAACCCTGTATACAGTTAATGTAATATCTTTATCTTTTTTAAACAAAACAGTGGAATAAAGATTTTGCTTGCCCAATTTCGCTGTTGGTGGCACCTCTCTCTGATCTCTTCTATGTGTTCCAACTAGACTTGTTGAGTGAGACTTCAGTTTTTCACATAATTTTACGGTAGTAATGTAACTGTCAGTAGTAACGTTTCTTCCTTTTCTCTAGTATGGCTTAGTCAGCTTCATAACAACATGTTCATGAACAGTTTGATCTGCAGGCCTCTCGCTATCTGCACCAGTAAACGGAAAACCATTCAGCACGTACTTTGATTCTACGCAAACAAGCAGCCAAAATTTTATCTCAAATTTATCTGGTTTACTTGGGATATATTGTGTGAAAGGACATCTAGCTTTAGATGGTAGCAGCTGTTCATCTACAGTGAGGTTCACTCCAGGTTTATAACACGATGCACTATTTTCAATGAAAGGGTACCATAAAGCAGAGGCTAGAGGAAATTTATCTGACTTCAGTTGCTCGGATCTTTCTGTTTTATGATCAAAACGAAGGAAACGTATAATTTCTTTGAAACGATCTCTTGCCATAGTTTGAGAGAAAAATGGTGGACCCCAAACTGACGACCATAAAGCGCTCAAAGGAGAGTTCTTTGCACCGTCAAGTCCTCTTGCATACATAATAGAAAAAACAGCTTCAAGTTCAATGAGAGATACATTCCAATCGTTTTTATTGAGACGACGATGAGCTTCTTCCTCTGTGCATTCTTTTATATGACGAATCATTTGATTGCTAAATATCAGCCTCCAAGCCCTAAGTACACTGTCCTCGCAAATGTTTCTTTTAGCGTATGATGTTGGACCTTTTGCTTCCTTCAGTACGTTTTGAGCTGCACATCTGCCTACAGTCACAGAAGGTGAAATAACTTTCCATACTGTGCCCTCTGCAGAAATTTCTTCCTTTCCAACTGAGGGTAAAATATTATAATTGGAACTTTTGCGAGGGCGCTTTCGACTGTTTGATATAATTGCACAACCAGAAGTCCCACGTCCAAATATTTGCATGCAATTTATAGATGATAGGATGTTAGTTTCAGTACATTCAATATCTAAATTGTTACTTTTCTGACATTCATTGTCAAGGTGTGAACTATTATCTGATTCATCATCGGAATTAACGCTTTTTGTAGGAACAAATTCATCGTCAGTATCCAAATCACTAACTTCACTATCGCCTGAATCAATTTCACCTAATCATTGCAATTCTTTTAGAATTTCTTCCTGTGTAAGTCCACGGGCCCGACGCATCTTCTCAAATTGATTAACATAAATGAAATCAAGGTATGTGAAACTACTGGAGCACGGGGGGGGGGGGGGGGAGAGGGGGGGAGTTATCTCGACAAAACAGATTTATCTTTCAAGGAGCAATGGCTATTGTCCAACATCCACCTGTCCTCACAGCGGGGGGGGGGGGGGGTAATTTGACATGCAAACTGGCTCTTATCAGTGGCCAAGGTCAAACGAGACTGAATGGCACTTATCATGTGTCCAGCACGCATGAGAACACCAAAGAATTCTCGGTATAGTGCAAAATACCTTAGGGGCCACACTGGCCCCTTCCTGTCGTTTTAGGTATAAGCTTCAATTTTGGCGCTCCTATGGGGCTAATCTATTTAAGATTAAGTAAACACTAAAAAAGGGTCGTATTATGAAAAGTCAGAAAGCTGCACTACGTTCGCTTAATTATTATTGGAGTTATTAAGGCGCAAAAGACGAGAGGGGCCACAGAGGCCCCTCCATCTTTCTAGTGTTAAGCACTTTAAGGGCAACAAATGAGCAGATTTTCAGATTTAAAAAAAAATGGCTTTATTTGAATAATCACACTTCAAAAATCGTAATATTTGAACATTTTCAAATTTCAAAATTTAAATTCTGAGAGGATATGCATCTCATGCTTACAATGAAATTTGATACAAAATTTCCATAACAGCACTTTAGCTCGCCACCTCTGTTTTGTCAAAAATAAATTTCTTCCATAAGAAAAAAAAATCATGCAGTCGGAACAAACACTATTTTTTCACTTCAGAAACACTTTTTTTTCTTTATCAATGAAGCCAACTAAATTTTTAAAATTATTGTCTAAGTAAAATACCATCCCTTCATTATTTATAGAAAAAAAATCATTCGAATTGGTTAAAAACTTTTGAAACAGTGGCCATTTTAAAAGTAAGTGTTTTGCTGATTTTCTGAAAACGGCCAACTTTGTCCCAAATTTTAAACGTCTGTAACTAGAGAAATAATTTTTGTTTTTTGCAAAATCCTTTTGGGATATTTTATATCTCCCTTAGTTGTTACTACTGTAATTTTTTCAAAAAAAATCTGTGAGGGTCATGTGACAAGCTTCAGACCTGCCTGCCTCATTTGAAATGGAATGACTCAGTTTCTAATTTTTGCTGTAAGTTCTAATCTTATGACACAAAACTAATTCAAATAATTAATAGACTTTTTATTTTGTATGATGCATTGCACAAAAGGATAAAAATTGGTCGGTGTTATTGTTTGGAAAGTTTTTATTTTCTGTTTTTCAGCAGTTGTCGACATTGAAATTGTAGACAACTACAAGTCTTTGATGTAGCATTTCCGCTATTTGTGCCGTTAACTTTGGTAAAAAAATTTTTCAACAACATTTTATTGTAATTTTGCTAAGCTTGTTTCTAGGAAGAAAATTTCGAAGACATTATCAAGAACAAATACTTGCTAAATCCAAATCATGCTTGTAATAACTGGGTTTTATGCAGGACTTTTAAAAGTTAAAAGTCAAGACAAATATTCCTTCAGAGCAAACACATTAATTCAGGCAGCTGAACAAAACTGACTGCAGAGGATCAAGGATGGATTTTGAAATAGTTTATAAGATTACAACAAAACAGCTGCACATTATGAAAAATAAAGCTTGTTAATCTATATGACCTAACTATTCTATCATATCCACTTCCTCTGTGCATGGTAAGATAGAAATGGTTTGTTCCCACAGATGTTCAACTTCTATTTCAAACCCCTAACAACTATGCATTTGCAAATGTGTGCCATTTTTTAGCTGAAATTTGTTTTATTATTTTGTACATTAATGTAACTGAGAAATATTCAATATTTTATTTTGTTGCAAAGATGTTTGAAGCCTTATGAAGTTATTTATAGCTAATTTGCTGTTCTAAAAAAATCCTCCTTTTCTATTTGTAGCTACAGCAAAATGCTGCTTCAAAAGCTGCTGAGAAGCTACAAATGCCTCCAGTGGTAAGCATCTACACAGAAACTGAAGAAATTCTAGCCAGAGATCCTGAACTACAAGGAGTACTGTCTCACAAAATTATTTTTACTGATATTTCTGCAAATGCCTCATCAAGAGTAAGAAATAAAATCATTAGTATTGAAAATATAGAATATATTTAAGTGCACATCTAGGTTTTGTATTCTATGTTATAAAATTTTATTTGCCACTTATGCTTATAATATTATGTGTTCTAACCGGTGGTCAGTCAATTAGATTCACTGTAAATTAAGTACTGTAGAGAGTTAATAACTAAGCACATATATTTGAAATTATGCTGCAAACAAAAAATATTTTTTAAGCTAAGAATTAAAAATATTCATATCTAATACAAAGTTTCCAATTCATGGCAGCTTTTTAATACTTCGTGCATATTATGCCTACTTACTACCTTTTTACTTCCTTGTACAAAGTACTGGAAGTACTGGATTCAGGGAAGATTTCCCACTCAAATTTCAGCATAAATTTCCATTTTCATTACCCATGAATAAATTTTGACCAGTTTTTCACACCGCCTGTTGGTACGTTCATACATACATGCGTGTGGACCACTGAAACACCCATTTTGACCATCCCCCCCGAGTCTGTTTTGACTATATTTTACATGACGTATGTATATATGTTTGTATGAATCTTGTATAACTCAAAAATAGATGTTCATAGTAGGTTGAAATTTTGTATGTAGGACTCGTACAATGTCTAGTTGAGCACCTCCTCTTTTGGCTGAAATTGGATGTTCCCAAAGGGGTGCTTTATGCAATTTTGTTTCAATTTCATAGAAATTTCTAGTCATTTTTTGTATCAAGGCATTTTTCCAAACCATCACTCACCACTCTTGGGATTGATGTCCACAGGAAAAATATGAGAGGCATTTTCCCCTTTGAATATAATCTTTCATGATTTTCTTAAACTATGTGCTAAAAGTGCATTAAGAAATTTAAAAAGAAAAAAATGATGCTATTTTAAAATTAAGTTATAACATAATAACTTAATTAATAATTAAACAAGTAGCTTTCTTGAAAACTAATTTATGAAATTATATTCATAGTTGACTTTACAGTGTTTTTTGTTATTTTCTTTTTCATGTGAATAAATTGAATAACTTGCATTTTAGGAACACTTGTTTGGTTAAAAAGTTTGCAAAATAAGTATCATCGTGTATAGAAAGGTTGTTTCCTTTAAGTAACATAAGTCCTGCTGGAAAGGTTAAACACTTTTTTGATAAATTTGTCTTCAAGATTGCATTACGAGTGTATAATGCTTCATAGTAACGCATGTTTAATAACCTAGCATAGAGCATGGTTTTCATGTATGTGAGAGATATACTTCATGTTAGCACACGTGGAAGAAAATTTTTATTAATCCTGTCATGTTTTAGGAAATTTTGGTTGAAAATTTTATTTTTTTTAAATATGCCCATCTTGTTGACCTTTTGTTGCACTTAACATTAATTTTATCCATGATGTAAAAAACTTTTTAAGATAACAAGAAAATTAATCTCTAAACCAATAAGCCCCTTGAAAAATCAGTTTTTTTCACCCTTTTATCGCAAATTCTTTAATAACTATGTTACATCCATCCTTTTTTAGAATGTAAAAAGTCTTTTATTCAAAAGTTCTTGTTTTTAGGATCGAATCATTACTATTCGTGAGACTGATGGCACCTTAAGAAAAGCCACTAAAAAAGAAAGGTTTCGCATGAACCAGATTTTTTTTCCACTTGAAGGAAGGAGTTTGGAGATGCCTAAAATGTTCATCAGTCCTCATATTGATGTTGGTATTTGCTCATTATTTCCATTTGTATTATTCTATTCAATTCAATCATTTATGCTGCAAAAGTCTTTTGATTAATATTAGTGTTCGACAGTAGTTAGCTAGAAATATTTATCTACTAGTGGCAACTACTAGTTAATTATAGTCTGTGTAATTAGAATCCGCGTGTCAGGGTCACACAACTCTACCTTCTGGTCGCCATGGTTTCCGTGCTTGAAACTTTTTCCCCACTTGGTTTGAGGAACATGATAAGTTAGCTTGTTGTTATAATAATTAGTTATAATAATAAGAGACGGATTAAAATCAGATTTATGTCTCAATGTCAAAAAAGATTGCGTCAGATAAAGTATTCTAATATTTTGAACCAATCTAAATCTTATTCTAATATTTTGATGTGTTTCAGAAAGCTACTGTATAGCTAATTTATTGTATTTTATATTTTGTAACTGTTAAAATCTTATCTAAACATTCTAGACTTAATTTATGAGAAATTTATTGCATTTACTTAATATCAAAAATAAATAAATGTAAAATAAATTCTTTCTTATTACTTTTTCTCAATTATTCTAATATTTTGAATCAAAGGTGTAGTAATGCAATTGCCTTAACTGACTGCAGTGCAAAAAAAAGTCTGGCTGTGTTATCTTTCTCGCAGTTGGTATGGTGACAAAGCAGGAAACGCGACCTTGATGCGCCTATTCTAATTACAGACTATGGTAGTTAACTACTAGTTGTAACTACTTTTGTTTTGAACTAGTTAACTATTAGTTAAACTAGTTTTTTCCCAACTACTAGTTGCAACTACTTTCAAAATTCCAACTACTTTCGAAAAAAAAATTTTTTTTAAATCTATTTTTTGAAAAAAAAAAAAAAACACTATTTTTTAAACATTAAATTATTTAAAATTTTAGCTTATGAATATTGCTCACGCAAATGTATTTTTAAATATCATGTTACATAATGTAAAAGTAATAAATAAAAAAATCATAATATTTATTGCAGTATTTACACAAATTAGGAAAAGCTTTCTAATATAATCAATAAATGGCGCCTACACCAACACATACATGATGAAGTTTCATTTGAAGGCTAAATCTTCATTATGGGGAAGCTTTACCTCTACTCTAATATCATGCATGCGTTTCGGATACCATAAAACACAAGCCTTCAACACAATTTGAAAGAATATAATCTAAAGCATGTGCATTAAATTAATTTTGTTAATGAATGGGGGTTGGGCAGGGGAAGAATTTTAAATTGATATTAAGGTAAACCCCTAAAGAAAGCTTTTCCTTTTGTTTTATAACCGTTCTCTACTGAATAGTGCACTCGTAGAGCGGTTATTTTCTGCTGCTGGACAAATTCTTGTCCCAAGAAGATGTAGCTGAGAGACAAAAAATTTGAAAAATTGCTATTTCTTAAGAACATAAATTATTAACTTTATTAAACAAATACATAAAATAAAATAAAAGTTTAAATTTAGAGAAAAAGATTTTGCTTTATTCATATTCTATTTATATATTAATTGTTCAGTGTTATTTGGAAATGCTCAATCTTTGAATGTTTTACAGGAATTTCTTTAAAATTGTTTAAATGATAAAAATAGTATTGAATTGGATTATCAGGATTAAATATTTAAGAACAAGCTTAAAAATGGAAATTCAAATGAATTATACTTGAAAGTAGTTAACTAGTAGTTAACAACTTTTGGGGAACAGTTAACTACTAGTTACAACTAGTCTCAGAAAAAGTAATTACCTAACTACTAGTTGCAACTAGTTTTGTTTAGACTAGTTAGTAGTTGGTAGTTAACTACTTTTTGACAAGTAGTTGCCGAACACTAATTAATATTAAAAAATATGTTTACTTGACCAGATTAGTTTTATAGGTTTTACTATTTCTAATCAAGTGCTGTATACCCTTAAAAGCTAATTATGCATATATTGTATATATATATAGTCCCTGGCCAAATTAATGGACACAATACAGAGTTTTGTACTTTCATGCTTAATACGTATTCTGAGGCAAAAACCCGTTTTTTGCTTAAAAAGTCATATTTTAATTTACAATATTAATATTTTCCGGTAAAAATTTATTCGCTCTTGCATTTAGGGAGCCGTCAACAAACTGAAAAGGAGAAAAATGCTTTGGAGGATCCTGCATTATAAAAATGTGGGGATAAGCTGTAAATTTCAGAGAATAGTTTGATTGCCACGTACAATTATTTTGTGCTATTTGAAGAGTTGTACTTACAAGATATAGGCATTTTTCCAATTTTCTTCACATGTTTTTGCCCTATAATGCCCAAAATTTTTCACAAATCGTTACCAAACTTTGAGAAAACTTGACAGCACACAAGTGAATTATTATCCCTGAAATTTTAAATAAAAATATTGAATATTTGGTGAATTATGAACATTTAAAGAATTTTTTTTTTTACTGTGCATGCAAGAAAGGTGACTACTTTCTTGCATGCTTTTCTTAACTGTCATAATTTCAAACCCAAGTTACAGGGCAACTCATAAAAAATTTCAGTTGAATATCTTGAAAATTCAGAAAGATATTGACAATTTAATGAGGTGTACAACATTTTTTGAAAAAAGAAAAGCTATTAAGGGACTGTTCACAAATCGGTTGTGTGTTTGCACTCGTTCACTGCATCTATGCTGTGATTTGTGATAAAAACTGAGTATTTGTGAAGAATCCCTTACCAAGAACATGGATGGAGAGGGTTTGCTCACAAAAAATTCATTTTTATCACAAATCGCAACCATGAATGCACTGAATGATTGCAAGCTCTTGCAACTGATTTGTGAACAAGCCCTTAATGAATAGTTCTTTTCCAAAAAATATTGAACTTGCTGATATCTTTCTGAATTTTCAAGATATTCAACTGGAATTTTTTTATGATTTGCCCTGTACACTTGAGTTTGAAAAATTGAGAAAGGAAGGGTTTAAGTAAAGAAAGGTTTGGTGACTTTTATCATTGACACAAAACGTTCTTTCACAATAATGAAGTAGTGATAATAAATGATAAAATCAATGCCATTATAGTACAAAAATTTCAAATTTTCGCGTATAATATATACAGGGTTGCAAAGAACCCTGTTTCCAATGTAGAAGAAGTTTTAAGTTTTTGGCACTGAGCAGCAGTAACCAAAGAATTGTCCTGTGCTTCTTTTCTTTTTAAATTGGGAAGTTCTGATAAGAGAATCAATGCCCTAGGAATTTGGCCAGCAACATGAGAGTTTCTTCTTTAATTTTCATTAATATGTTATTGGACAATAATGCTTTTTAAAAATTATTATTATTTTCTTAAATTTACTATTTATTTAAGTTAGCATTTAAAAAATCCTATCCTCTATGAACAACACATTTTATAATTTTCCACTTATGTACGTTCACTTCAGTCCCATGAAAAGCAAAAAAATCATGGTTTAACTGTTTTTGGCTTCTGAATGCTAGTTACTTTAGCTTCTAATGTAATAATTCTTGCGCTCTTTAAATTTATCCATAACTATAAAACTACATAATCAAATTTTAGAAATACACAATTATTTTACTAAGATATTAAAATTTACGCTTTTGATTGAAATGAGTAATAAGCTCAAGAATATATCAGGATAGTATGTTTGAATTATACTAGCATTGAATTGTTCTAGTTTTTCTATTAGCTGTCTTAATGTAGTTGTTACAAAACTTGTCACTTCATTTTAACTCTGAATTTAATAATTTTTCTTACCAATGTTTAGCGTCTTATGGAAGAAGAAAACTATATTTTTCTATTGGACAGTGCTTGTGTGCAATTTGAGCCAGATGATCCAGAATATCATCAGGTGAGTTTTTTTTTATATAAAAATGTAAATCATTCATCTTGTTCAATCAGTCATAGTCATCACCATCAGTCAATTATTTTCCTTTTTCCTGTCTTTTGAGTTTTTTTGCAAGGTAAACTAAAAATAATGGGAAATCTTAAGTTTGGTTCCTAAAAAGTTTAAGGAATATTTATAATTGCATGAACTTGACCACCCTGTGGTTCTTTATGAGATCTCTTCCATTTAACATGTAACTCTGACTGCCCAACCGCAGGCTGTTTAAATACGTATAAAATTTCCTATGGATGTTTGGCATTATATTCATCACTTATAGTTCATTCTTTTATTTATCAATTTATTTTGTCACATAAAATTTTAATACTTATTTTGGCATAGCTATTGCTTGCAATAATTCTTTTAAAAAAAAAAGGGCACGAGAAAGTCATAATAAAGACTTTTTTAGTCTGGAAAGCTTTGGTTGATATCACAGTACTTCCTTTTTTTTTCACAATAATAATAACAATTCAAGTGATGTCTGAATGTCTTATTATTTATTGTTTCTATTACTATATTTTTTGCTGTTTTAATTTTTCTTTAAATATTTGCTTCTAGATCACCAGTATTATATATGAGCATATAAACAAGATGAAGAAATTTGATGTTCTTAGATCAACAAGACATTTTGGTCCTATGGCATTTTATTTTGCTTATCATAAAAACATTGACAGATTGATTGTTGATATGCTTGAAAGGCATCTGTAAGTAAAAAAATTGTAATATTAGTTTAAAAAAAAAAAAAAACTATTGTTTTTCAAAATGTGCAGCAGGGAAGCAATTTTATTGAAATTTTTTTTTAAACATTTATCATTACAATGCAAAGCTAGACTAAAACAATAATAGTAATTTTTTAAAAGTTTATTGAATCAACTGACCTTTGAAATCCCAGAAAATTGTCCCATTTCTTCTTCTCCCTGACAGTTTAAAATTTTTTAAATCAAAGTAATTCCTCGTGGATATTGTTTGATTTAAATTAGGGAATTCCTGGATATTTTAATATTGGTTTTGGATTTTAGGCTCACCTGCATTTTTGAGCCAATTTCCGGAAGTGTGTCAGATAGTTCATTAAATATGCCATTCAACAGCTCTGTAAAATCAGGTGAACTATGGTGTACATAAGCAACTATGCAAGTAATTTTAATTTACTTTCCTTAGTATATATGGCTGCAGTTTTAGTTAATCAAATGACTTTTTAGTTAAGTTTTTGTTTTTCTCCTTTACTGTATGTACTTTTTAATTTTTAATGACTTTCAATATTGAAAAATTGTTTTTATCTGAAAATGGCGTAATTCAAGATAAAGTCAACTGAATTTGGCAATTAAAGATGTTTTCAAATAAGTAAAATTTCAAACGTATTATCTATTTTCATTAATTGTAGTATTTTTTAAATACTAGTCTATAACAATTTAGCTTTAACTTAATGTTTTTAAAAATGAAGATTTTTTAAAAGTTGGGGAAATATTTATATTAGCTAACTACAGTCAAACCTGTCTATCTCGAATCTCACGGGAAGGGAAAAAAATTCGAGATAAAAAGGTTTCGAGTTATACAGGTTCACAAAAAAATGCAAAAAAAAAAAATAATAATAATACTTACTTTTATTGTAGATAAATACATACTGCTGAATGATTTTTCAATGAAAATAGTCCTTCAAAGTTTTTTGATGCCTAACTTTCTTCACTTCAATTAACTTTTTAATATTTGCAAGAGCTGCAAAGCTGTCAGAGCCAACATTTTCCTGAGCCTCAAGAAAATTTGTCAAGAGTTCCACGGCCTTCTCAGCTTCTTTCGCTGTCACTTTAGGTGAATCGGCTTCGGTTTCTTCGATTTCGTCTTCTGACATGTTTTTCACATTATCGATGATCTCCGCGTCTGTCAAGGTTCCACATGTTGCTAGTGTATCATCCACTTGCAAAAATTCTTCTAAAGAAATGTCAACATTCAATCCTGATTTCAAGGTTCTCCATTCTTGAGAATTAATTTCCACCGCTTCATCAACAGTTTCTTCAGCTTCTTTTCCGTGCTCATCGCTGATCTCTTTCTCTTCTTCGCATTGATTATCGAACCCCGCTTTCTTGAAACTGTTTTGGATTGTTTTCTCTGTGACACATCTCCATGCATAATCGGTCATTCTTATGGCGTCTAGCACGTTCACCTTTGGAAGAACACTTCCCTCATGAATAGCATCGATTAGCTTACGGATTAATTGTCTTCTATAGTTCGCTTTAAAGCTTCTTATTACCCCTTGATCCATAGGTTGTAGTTTGGAAGTCGTGTTAGCAGGGAAGAACTTTACACATACGTTTTTCAAAGAAGGCAAGTTGTTATGTGCGCTGCAGTTATCTACAAAGAGTATAATTTTCCTCTTTTGGGCACACATAGATTTGTCTAAAGATTTCAACCATTCACCAAAGATTTCACTAGTCATCCAAGCTTTTCTGTTTGCTTTGTACTTGAAGGGGAAAGACTTAACTTGAGCAAAACACCTAGGTTTTTCTGAGCGTCCGATCATCAGCGGTGGAAGTTTTTCTGAGCCGTCTTCATTTGCAGCTAACAGCAGGGTTAAACGGACTTTGCTTTGTTTCCCCCCCTTACACTCTTCATCCTTGAACATGGCAGTTTTTTCTGGCAAGCACTGATAAAATAGCCCTGTTTCATCAGCGTTGAAAATGTTTTTTGGTTTGTATCCTTTTACGAGATGAGGAATATTTTTTATAAACTCTTCACATACATTTTCTGGGACTGATGCGCTTTCTCCACAAAGCTTGCGGAAAACAATGTTGTGCCTCTTTTTGAAACTTTCGAGCCATCCATTGCTGGCTTTGAATTCTTCTGAATCATGTCCAAGTTCTTTAGCGAAATCTTCTGCTTTTTTCTGTATCACATGCCCACTGATAGGGATTCCTTGGTCTCTGCACTGTGTAAACCATTTCAAAACGCATGCGTCTACATCCGGAAAATTGCATTTTCTCCTTTTTTTTCCTTTTTTGTTGCTTAGAAACTTTTGCTCTATACTTTCACGGTTTTTGATAATTGTCGAGAGAGTGCTGGCTGGCACGCCAAACTTTTCTGCGATTTCGCCTTTTTTCATCAACGGGTTCTCATCTAAAAATGTCAGAATTTTCATTTTATCCTCATTTTCTAAAACATTCAATTTTCTTTTTACTCCTGCCATATTCGCATTTGCCAACCACGTACCACGGAAGAAAATCAACAATAGGAATGAATTTCAACTTTCCAGACTTCTTATCTATGTGTGTGGAAGCTGACCCCCTAGTGGTCACATCCTGCTTAACCAAACCCTCCATTGCACTCTCGCTTCTTGGAAACGCTAAACAATGATGACTGGAGGCGTCCCGGGAGAGATGACAGTAGGAGAGAGGTAGAATAGAGATAGTGACCAGAATTCCAGGAAAAGTCCCCTCCAGCTTCCTTTATCTGTGCGGCCACAGAATTTATGTTTTCCTAAACTCTTTTGCAAAAGAGGCTTCATTGTTTTCTGTAACTGACCCTATTTCCCAAAATTCGAGAAACACAGGTTTCGAACAAAATTTTTTCGAGATAAAAATGTAAAATGCACTGAATTTAGATAGTATGCGAAGGAAATTTCAGAAATTTCGAGATATAGAAGTTTTCGAGATTTACAGGTTCGAGATAGACAGGTTTGACTGTATAAGCAATTACAATTTTTTTATGATTTGAATAAAATTTGCAAGCTCTAAAAAAAAAATCCCAAATTTTTTTTCTTTTTGAGTAAAAGCTCTTATGACCTCAGGATTTCTTTTTATTATTTACATTATTTATCCTATACCCCTTTTTAGAATCTTTGTCATAAGTCAAGAACAGTCCAATGTTCAAAATCTTTGGTGGATCGGAACACATAT
Organism: Octonoba sinensis; assembly: GCA_038502835.1. Taxonomy (NCBI): domain Eukaryota; kingdom Metazoa; phylum Arthropoda; class Arachnida; order Araneae; family Uloboridae; genus Octonoba; species Octonoba sinensis. The sequence goes on along the minus strand of CM076603.1, from coordinate 109,360,077 downwards.
TTGTGCATCCGAAAAGTTAATATGTTTGAACCACTCATTCTAGTGACATTTGCATTACTTTGCATCAAGTCAAACGTCAGTAGATACTGTGGCTTAAATGTACTACCGCTTGGGTTGCACAAATATCTGCCTAGACTACCAAGTTTTTTAAACCCTGCCAATAATAAATGAAAAGTGTAAGAAAAAAAAATGAACAAACAAAAATTCCTTTCCCCATAGCAAAATATTTTGGATGCCAATCATTTTTAATTAGGCACTTCCATTTTTTTATTTTGCATTTTACCTTTTCAAATATCTGCTTTGGGGAAAACATATATATATATATATATACACACACCACAAATGAGCAGCCATTATGCAACTAATTGACATAGAGATGCAGCAAAAATTTAAGGTTTTTTTTCTGCTAAGAATTTTAACATGAACGTTTTAAGTAAAATAAATTAAATTCATTTAATGTTTGGTGGGTCACACATTAGATGACTAGCAACAATTGAGATACTAGTTTCCAACATGACAGTTCATATGCCCTTTTTTTTCCTTTACTGAACTATTAAGACAATACTATTAAGCTTATCCTGAAAATTTAAATGAAGTCTTTATCATAACATCTAAAAAATGTTCAGCATCTATAAGGTATAATGAGTTAGGACGGCAAAGCAATCCTAATAGAACTGCTTGCAGTTTTGGGTATTATTGCTAGCAAGGGAGCCCAGTGATTACTTATGAATTCGCTCTGAAATTAATGTTTGAAAAAAAAAAAAAAGAATATATTTTTTTTTCAAACGTTATTTTACTTTTCTGTTACAGAATAAGTGATGCTGCTGACACTATCAAGTTGCTATCCATTTTGAATCCAGAGGTGAGCCTAGCTCAAGATAGAGGAGATGTGGAAAATGTGCAGGTAAAAAAAATTAAACAATATAAAGTGCATTTAAGGTTTGTTTTCTTTAAATGTTGGAAAGAAAGAAAAATCAGAAATTGCTTTAGTACATAACATGTCTATTATTTTTATTCTTTGGTGAAATTTCTATTATTAATAATCAAATATTTTTTTGTGAAAAGTTTTATTTCAATATGATCTTCTTAATTTTAGAATTTCATAAAGACTATTGCTGTGCTAAAATCTGATTTGGAGCTAGCTTTGCAATCATTTTTAGAAACAGATGCAAAACTGTCTAAAGATCAAGTTTCATTATAATGTTCTTATATCATAGTTCCCTATTATACTGTAAAATAAATATGAACTTATTGAGGATTTTCATTAAATTTTGTGTTTATGTATATTTAATAGTTCCACCTTTGCTTTTATAAATTGATTGATTCAATTTTACAAGACCAGTGATGTTATTTTTTAAAATGCTAGTATGAATGAGACATTTTTATGTCCATAATATTCACATTCCAACTCCTGGTATATTGAATACTGAACTTAACAAACACTGTTAAATAACTGTTCACTATATTTTATTATAAGTAGAGGTTTACTATATCCAAGTTTGTACAAGTACGCCGCCTTGTTGCAACCCAAATAAGATATACCATGCATATTTATAAGTGCAAAGAGTTAATTGAATAATAAAATATTAATTTAAAACAGTAGTATTTTGAAATTTGAAATTTTCTGCTTTAAACCTTTTCTTTATTTTATGTTATGAGCATAAGATACTTACAAAATGAACATATTTGAAAACAAATATAAAAATATTTAGCTGCTGGTTATATATTTCTTATTTTAACCAAACTTCTGATTGTTACACTTTTGGTTTACCTCCTCTCACCTAAAAGCCATATTTGTAAATAGCCCTATTTACTATAGTAAGGTTCAACTATAATCACTTTTTAAATTTTTAATATAAAAACAAAACGCTTTGATTCATTGTCATAAAAAATGTTGAATCCCATAAAGAGCGTTCAAGGCTTACTAGATGATTGGGAGAGGTAACTATATGCGTATTGGTTCCTTTCATATAAGATATACGTTTCTTATGACTTTTTTGAAGAAACTTTTATTTTTTCTGAACATTAGAATTTCTAGTTTCACTAATTCCATGGTTTTACCAACCATCCACACATAATTTAAAATTTTAAGAACAACTACATTGAATTGTGTATACATAAAACTTTTATTAAACATTTTAAACAAAACAATTTATCAAATATTTGGTTACATCACACAAATGCATAGTTTAAATAAGAGGATCCCCGACTCATTAAGCATTTATTATCATGAAGAGTCAGTAATGCTAATTTTTGTTTTCAGAGGCACAATATTAGATAGTTGGTACAGTTTTTTAAAGTGACAATATATTTAAATTTTGACACCATAGGAAGTACAGATATAATAGTAAGGTATCTTTGAAATATAATAAATAGCTGTCATTAGTTGGTGTATTTTTAGAAACTGTAAATTAATCTTAAGATATACATTGAGCTCTGGAACAAATTCTGAAACATTTATTTATAAATAGGAAGACAAAATAGAAATTTATATTTAAAAAAAATATCATTGGTATGTTTTGAATATTTACTGTTGAGCAAAATAAAATAAATCTTCTTAGCTCTTGTAATATTTGGTTACAAAAAAATATGTTTATGTACATGAATACATTAAGTACCCTTTAGTAGATTAAAGTTGGATGCTGTTAAAGTTTAATAGTAAATCTTACAGGCAATTGAATGACAAAAATAAGCAAATACTTTTGCCCTTAAATGCACACATTTTGCATTATAGTTTCTGCAGTTTAAAAAAAAGCATAACACATTACTACACCACAAATTCAGTTCATCTCGATATAAATTTACCAAACTAATTCACTGTAGACTTCATCTAATAACGTATTATTCATCATTTTAAGGCTTCAGAATATTATTTTCAAATAAGAAATACATTTCAGTTACATTTATGAGTTAAAATTATTTAACAATGTTCAAATCACAGAAATATTCTTTTAAAAAATCACTACAATTACAACGATTGTGATAAATTTGTACTGTGATCGACTCATGTTGAACATCAAAAATTTTAAATTAAATTTAATTAAAATAAATGAAACACCCATCGGTATTTTTTTGTCTAATTTCTAATTTAAGCCTAAATTAAATCCTTAATTTCCTGGATAAGATCGTGAGATCTCTTGCTGTAAAATTTACCACGATTAAAAGATTCATGGCAGTAAATTTTTATTCATGATAACGATGATGGTATAAACTTAAACAGCTGAAAGATATTTAGTGTATTTTATGTAATATGTTAATTTTATTGAAAGGAAGTCTTGGGAAAAAATGTTTATTTAGGTAACTACTCCAGTAAAATTTCAGATTGGAAAGAGAAAGAAAAACTGAGATAATGAAAAACAGAAATGTGATACAGAGCAATGAAAAGCATTTTTTCTACTGGGTGGGGGCTCAGAACAGAAACAGCTGATATTTACAACAAATATTAGCACAGCTACTTTTTTGGGGCCTATCCAGTACATAGATCGCTGCTAAGAAAGTATAACACAAGTTGTGCTCGTAGTGAATATGCAATAAATGTGTTTTTCTTTGGTCTCTAAATAAAGCACAGAATAAAACAATTCAAAAATTCCCTTTAAAAAAAAAAACATTTTATCTGAGAGATTAGACATGCTAATTAAGCTCAGAAAAATAAGTAACAAAATGTTTTTGAATAAATGTTTATAAAATCAAACTTGATCATTTCTGAAGGAAAAAGTAAAAAAAAAAAAAAAAGTTTTTTTCAGAGGAAGAGTTGAAAAATTTTTAATTTTGTGAGGAGGACAAAAATGCAGTGCTTGCTTGTACATTTTAAAGCAAATTAATATAATGCAACAATAAAAAAGTATACTATGCTCTGAAATTATGTGTGAAAGATGTTTTTAAAAGTACATATACTAATAAAAGTTAGTTTTTAAAATATTACTCATCTACTATACTACTGAAGATGGAATATTTTGTTTGTTATATGAATAACACAATAAAAACAAAATTATATAGCTTTAATATTTTATCATAAATGTTTTTTCAAAACTTTTGAAAATAATGAAATACAGTAAACTCCCAATTAACCAGGTCTCCACTTTAACAGGCCATAATTAAAGTATGAAAATTGAAAAACATGAAGTAAAAACAATGATATCAAGAATTAAAAATTGAATAATTATGTACTTTAAATATTTTTTAAAAAAGGGGGGGGGGGGAGATAGGTAACAAGTGCATTAACAATATCAGACTATCCTCTCATTTCAAAAAAATAAAGGGTAAAAGAATATTTGTGGGGAAACTTTGTTCACCTCAGCAAACAAACTGCATAAGGAAAGGTAGATTCTGCAGTAGAGAGAATTTTCTACTAACAAAATTTTGTGTAATCAGCCATACGCATCAGTGGATGCAAAAATGTCAATGTTGAAGACATGGAGCAATGGTTGGCAGCTGAGAGGGATTTCAACAAGAAACTTTATATCAGATAACGGCATCATCTTATCAGTCGCTAATGTTCAGAATGACTCCGACATCATTGACAATGCAAATATCACACGAAAAAGAGCAAATGCGATGCAAATGGCATTATGCCATGTGGAACAACAGGAAACAGCTTATTCCACTGATGTGATACTTTTTTAAAAAAAGCAAAATTATGCAACTAGTTGAACTTCAGCCTTTAGTAGGCAAAAGAAAAAAAGTCTTTTTAAAAACATTTCTCCTAATGGTATGCAAAACTTTTTAAAAATAAATTCACTCAATTACATGATTATTTTACTAATTGTTTAATGCAATTTCAAAAAGTGCATTTTCATAAATTAGATATATTTTTTCATTTTCTACTTTAAGCAGAATTACACTTAACCTGATCTCAGCCTATCCCATTTGAGGCAGTTATTCGGGAGTTTACTGCATTAAGATTGAATCATAGTCTGGAACAGAAATGATATCTTTTAGACCAAGATATTGATAGTCATCCATATAATACTTTCAAAAATATATTTCTTGTTCAAACTCATCAAAATTTTCATTATTATCCTTTATTTGCCAACATCAAAATTTTCATTAAGACTTGCCACCAGACTAATCATAAAATTCACTAAAATCGGAGAAAATAAAATTTCAGTTCTCTTACAGGTTGGTAATCTGATGTAACTGACAGTCACTAAAATTTCCCAATTGAGCAAATTAATATTGTTGGTTATTTCAAAATCTATTATGAATGATATTAGTACTTCACAAAAAAAAAATAATAATAATAATAATAATAACTAAAAACACACACACACACGGAAGTAATTTCTGCCACAGTGAAAAAAATCCCTGATTTTTCTTTTTGGAATAGTGACAGAAATCAGTGATAAAATTATGGTTTATCAAATCCTTAAAATAAACTCTTCAAACTAAAATTCAAATCTATGCGAGATTTCAAATATAAAAAATGACCTACAACAGTTTTTAGTAGCAGTCATATCACTAATAACTTTCAGAACAAATTGCATTAGTTTTCATAGTTTTCAAATTCCAGCATTTATTGTTTACTTTTCATAGATTATGATATGAATTAATTACATGTACATACATAATATGCATTACAAAAAAAGACTTGATTATAACAATTTTTTTCACACATTCTTAAAAATAAATTTATGATGAAAGTTTTTTTGCTTTAGCTTTTTTATGACACAAGTTCTATAAATGTTAGACCACAAAAGCTATATCAAAATTTCTATTTTTTAAAGGGTAATAAATTTGGTAGATGGTGCCTGGAATTTAAAAATGCTTTTGATGAGGAAACTGAAGAATGAATGTATATGATATTAAAATTTTCCCAATCATCCATATAGGGCATATAAAACTGTTAGCAGAAATTTCCAAATTTTATATAAAATGAGAGCAAGAATAGAGATGTATAATATTTTTTATTTTAGATTCACTTGCAATAAAATTTAAAAGTTTCATAACATCGGGTGTAGCAGGATTTTATGATTTTATATTGCACATAACAATTCTTTGCAAAACTATCTTCATTAAAAAGATCTAAATTTTGCAGAATTTAAAAATTTGCAAAACCTTGGTCCCAAGCGCTGTATAAAGTTGGAGAGTAACCCCTTGGGCATAAACTGGTCTGGGGGGGATAAAACACGGACCCCCCAGTTTCTAATTGATTTTTTAAAAAAATTTGATCATTTCATGCCATTTTACTGCATATTTATATATAGGAAAGTTAAAAGAATAATGATTTCATTAATAGTTTCCCATTAAAGTATAATACCGAGAAGGTAATGTTTTGAACACTACTTTGTTAAAAATGCATTTAATTAATGTTTCTGCAATTCATTTTTGAAACTCAAAAACATTTACATATTAGTTTTTAAGCGCATATTATAAGAAATAACTATGTGCTATGTCGAAGTACATTAACACAAATTCTGAAAAAAATTAATGCAATTTTAAATTATTAATATAAATAATTTTAAAATAAATTTCTTTTACAGAAATAGTCAAAATAAATGAGTTAATAGGATAAATTTATGAATAAATTATAAAATTATGTCATGATTGTAATTTTATAATTAAGTCTGATTTCTGGAAGTTTGATTTTGCAATAGAAATTAAGCCTAAGTATTCTTTAAAAGCTGATTGCCATTAGCAAATGTCATAAATAATGCAGTAAGAAAAATGTAAAAGTAAAATGTTTTTTTTTTTGGTAAGTTAGTTAGAAAAAAATATCACTCTCAACTTGTATGACTTTCTTCTTTGAGAAGTAATTTGACAGGACTAGGAGAAGTTTGATAGATAAGTACTTGAAGCAAAATGCAAAAGTCTATAAACACTTGTAAAATGCCACAGATCCAGAACTGGATAGGTGCTTCACGAACCACAAAGTACACAGTTTTAAAAACATCTCCAAATGTCCACAGGAGTACCATTTTTTTGCTGCAATAAGACAAAAAACTTTTTAAGCATACTGTTAAAAAAGTAATTCCTTACCTAGGAAAAAAAAGCTATTTATTTAAAAACAATCTTTTAATACTCCATACAATTAACACCCTGAATATGATTAAAGTTACATGATTAATAATGTACAGGGTGATTCAGTGAGGTTTCCCACTGCTACGGATTTGGGAATATTAGACCTACAGCTCTTTGGTGGAGCTTGGATGAGAAATCCAGAAGTTGTAAAGTTGTAATTGGCTACTGCTATATATCTCTGAACGTAATTTTATGTGTCCCACTTGTGAAAATGGCAAGTCCCAGAGGTCACTAGACCTAACACCATGTGAATTTTTCCTGTGAGGATATTTAAAGGATACTGTGCTTGTACCTTCCTTACTTGCTAATCTTAATGAACATATTTAGAATAATTTAAATACCCAAATAAATTTTTGTTTTTGTACCATTTTTACTCTTAGAAATATACATGTTTGAAACCGCACCATTCTTTTTGAATCATCCTGTAAATTTTTTTCAGTAAAAAAAGTGTAAACAACTGCCAGTAAACAACTCTATTTTTTAAACAAGTAATTAAGCTTCAAAATATTAGAAAGAAGGCATAAGAGGCTATGTCCATGTATTTAAGAGGGCAGACTGAAAAGTAATGCACAAGTTCTTGCAGAACACAAATGAAATGGAATTCAGAAGCATGTCTGGTGGCATATGAAAGCTACAAACAACTTCTTTACATATGTGACATTTAAAGTTGATCCAATTATTCTGTGGTGCTCCCTGATCCGCATTTACGAACATAAAACTAACGTCAACCGATTGAATCTTTACCATTTTTTCAAGTATGTATTCAAAGAATAATTTTTCTTAGGCATATGTTGCAAATTGCATGGAGAGCCCTGATTCATTGCTCATTTCTGAAAAAGCGTAGGATAGAGCGACAGAAATCAGTTTCGGCCTTTTTCGGCAGCACGTTAGCATGTCAGTTTGATAGATTAAATTAATCGTATTTTGTTAGTATTTCTGAAAATCTTGGTGTCAGGATGAGGCTTGCTATTTCTTTGGTTTATTGCAATAATCCGCGATTTTTGTACTGCTTGTGATGTCAACAGCAATTTTCAATGAGTAAGTAGACTGCGATTTCCACAACTTAGAATTCATTTCTTAGGCTGTAATTCCGAGCCCTTTTTTTGACATGTTAGTAATCTAAGTTTAAACCTTTTTGTTGTTAATAAACTTGTTGTTGTTAAAACATGTCTGCTCATTCACCACAAGTTCAGCACACACCAAAGCACCATAATTCTATATATTTTGAGAATTGGAAATAAGGAGGTATTTCTAGTGCTATGTTAAGGCAAGCTAAAGAGAGTAGTGTAATCAAATTTTTTTTTATTGCCGAAAAAGTGACTCCCACTGAGATTTGTCATCCTTTAAAGGCTTTTTATTAGGATCTTACTCTTTAGGGAGGGTTGATAGATTAACTGTAAATAGATGGGTCTGCTTGAAAATGTCATAATTACTGATGAAACATGCCTCGAACATCCACCACTGCCACAGACAATAAATACAACAACAATTAATTCTTATCAGTACACAAAGACCATCAAACATATCTGATGAAGACTTTATCATGTTAGAGGCCTCCTGGCACCAACAATGTTGCAAGGAGACAATGCTGGACCTCATTCCTTGCGCGCAACTGAAGGGGAGAAACGTCTAACTCTGAAAAACCTTAAGTTTGAGCATCTCACACTCCTTGAATTCCCAATCTTGTGAATTATGATTTCTGGATTTTTCTTCTTCTACTCACGACATACTTCAAGGGAAATCATTACACCTTGGGCAACAATGTGCAAGTAATTTCGCCTCCTGGATTCAAGAAATGCCAGGTGAGTTTTCCAGGGACGAAATTAAAAACGCTGCTGCATGTAGCACATTTTTACAGCTCATTGGTGATTATGTTAAAAAAATAAATGTATCACTTTGAAGCTTAAGATTTGTACTTTAATATGCATTCTGTCTGATCATGCGATCTGTTTTTGCTAGTGTTTTATAAGCATGTGTGTATTACTTTTCAGCCAGCCTACATATGTTTCTGCCATTAATGTAGATATATGAGGCCTGCATTGGAGTGTTGGCAAAATAACCGTAGAAATTCTAAGTATACCGAAATCTATGGGATGGGCTTAAACCAACTTCTAAGGTCGTAGAAGGAAAGTAATAATTTGGTGCATCTTTAAAAAGGTATATAGAAAAATCTACAAAATTGAGCAACAGAAAGTCAAAACAAATAGTTAATTTTAAAGGATATAGGCAAAAAGAATTAACTACGGAATAGCTCTTACTCACTAATTTAAGCAAGATGGACCATAATAAATCCTGACATAACGTGAAAACTAGTTTTGTTATTTGTATGATGTCCAAAATATCATGAGTCCAGTGTCAAAATATAGCAATTAATAATAAGAAAAAAATCCAAGAATTAATGTGCAAAAAATGACTTTTTAACAATGGTGATGGTGAAAAATGGCAAATTTTCCCCAGAAAAATGAGTTTTGCAGCTGTTATGGAATACATTATTGGCATTCATGCAAATATATGTGCAGTATGGAACTTTGAATTTGGAATCTTAAAATTTGAGAAATACAAAATCTATCGTTTCTTTCTTTCTTTTTTTTTTTGGTTGGGAGGAAGGAGGGGTGTGGTAAGACTACCATGTATAATATTCAATGCATAATATTTAATTCCATGCATAATATTCAATTCACAAATTTAACTGTTTAAAACAGTCAAGTGATACTCTTAAAAAAAAGAGCATCAGGAATGCGGTGAAAAAGTATACTACTATTTTTTGAGAAGTTTTGATAACTTTTGTTAAGTAAAGTACTTACACAATTACTAGTACTTATATTGTATCAAATAATATATATTTAGCAAATCTTCATTTCTAATTTCATTTTCCCTCCCAAATGCAAGTAACTTTAAAAACTTTGCATAAATCCCATAAATCTTTAAATTCACTCAAAACTATTGCACAACATATATATAATGAATAAATAAATGTGTAATAAAAATAAATGAAATCAAAGAATTAACCTCATCCCAAGAGTGGATTTCTTCTTAAGATTTCGATAAAACTGTGGAGTTCCTAAAAGAGCCTCAATAAATACAGCAAAAAATCCAATAATCTCTACAATTAAAACAGTTTCTATGCACAAGTACATTAAGATGCCTATCAGAGCAGCAAAAGTGGCCATAAATTCCAAGTAGCTTAAAAAGTCTGTCCACTCCCAAAAATATTTTGCATCAAAATCTAAAAAAGAATGATAAAAAAACCTTACATTAATCAAAAGTGCCATAAAGAAACAATTAATTTAAAAGAAGTTTATACATTATAATCAAAATACTATTAAAAAAAATCAAACAAAAGTAGGGTTTCCAATTTATAGGGGTGACCATGACTTATAATTACAGGTAGCTTTTTGTGCATTGAATAGCAGTTTTGTGGCAGGGGTAAAACATAGGCTGCTTATCAAGTACATGATAGGGTAAGCAGGGTAAGGGAAAACAAGGCAATAATAATGGCAACAAAGAAACTGAACAAATTCTGTTTACTAGCAAATCAACACAGTTAGAACTGTTTGACTTTGACAAGAAGACTTCTGATGGGAGAAGGATTTAACAATTCCATCATTAAAGTAATAGGGCTGAGGAAAACAGGTTTGCCATCCAATATTTTATTGACTCTATGCCGCCAATATAAAAATTCAGCTTCCCTTTACTGATTTTTCTCCCCAAGAAGAAATGAACTCTTTCAAGGTCAAATGCCTTCTCGCAAAGACAGATTGTGGATATCCTTTGATCAGATGTGCCTTTAATGTAGATATTGTACTTCTTCTCTTACATAGCTGTATTCTCCTGAACAGCTATGTAAGAGATATGAAAAGCTTTGATTCAGTTTCATTTCACCTACTAATTAGAAAAAACATCAATGTAATGTGGCTAAATAGAAAGTGTTTGGTAGCAACTGAAACTACTGAACTAGGTACTTATTTCCACCAGACCCCTACCTGTTAGCCAAAGCCTTAGGGTTGCTTTCGCATGGAGTTGGTGGCCGATCTGATCTAGGTACCGGGTAGTAACTGAAAATTTGAATTATCAGGTACCTCTCTGGAATCTAAGCAAAATACAGTAAAACGCTCTGTCTCAGACCTTCATGGAAGAAAATTTTGTTCGTAGTAGAGAGGTGTCAACAAAGAAGGGTTTTTTTAAAAATTTTCTCTCTGCACACACTCTGCATTACACACATTTGCACATCTATATAACTTTTTAATTGACTAAGTTTTTTTTCAAAGATAGGGCATCCACACTTCTTTGTTTGGATAGCAGTCAATTGGTAAATGCTTTAAATTCTGAATTTAAAGCAATGAGGCCTGGCTGCTTTCCTGATTCTGCCAAAAGTTTATAATTTTTAGAAAACTTTTCGTCTATTTCTCTTAGCATTCCTTTACCTATTATTTGCTATATGAAAAGTTTGTTCTTAATATGCAATTGATCTGTGTTTGTCCAACACCAAAATTAGCATTGACAGCTGTTTTAAAAACAACTGAAACACTGAGCTTTTGTTGTTAAATCATGCTTTAAAGGTGCATAATTTGTGAGTAGTTTAATCCCAAATAAGGAAATAGCAGGAGAAAACAAACTAAAAGAAGCAGAAAGGAAAAAAAAGGGGGGGAGGGAGAAAGAAATTCGATAAGAAAACTTTTTGTTGTAAAGAATAAAAAAGCACTATAACAAAACTAAAACTGTTAAATACAGTCAACTCTCTCAAATCCGCGGACCCAAAACCCGCGAACATCTAAAATCCGCTTAAGATTTCCGATGCAAACAGTGAAACTTAGTTAAAAAAAAACTAATTAAAAAACTTAGTGAAAAAATTAGAAATTTCTTATATTTTCAAACCTAATAGCATTTTTTAACTTGAAATGTTCCCAATAACTCACATCTGCCTTTTATACATTGAAAACAATGTATTTTTAGCTTATTTTGATTGCCACGTGTCATGCGCGTTTTGCTGTAATTGGACATCAATCTTTTTGCATCGGTTTGCGATATTTCTTATTATTTTTTCATTAGTACACAATTCAAATTGTATTCAACAAAAATATTAAGCTATTTTGAAGGATAAATTTTATATTTGCATTGACTTTATGGTGCAAATGTTCTCCCGCCTTGACCTAGTAAATGAAGACAATTTTGGTCGCTAACGTGACGATCGGCAATGAAAAATTTAGTCACCATTTAAAATTTCTTGATAGCCAGTAGGCGAGTGGCGACCACCAATCTGTACTTTTACAAAGTAGTTGTATGTAAAAAAAATCATTTAAAGTTCACATATATATACATATATATACATTGTATCTAATTTTTATAAATTTTCTTTCTTTTGCATCACTCTTTTATGTTTCATGCCTGTACAATTAGTGGTTTAGCAAAACATTTTTTAAGTAATAAGGTTAATGCAACATTATAACCTCGCAAAATGCGTACACATATCAATGACCCGAAATCCGCAAAATTCTAAAATCCGCACAACCCTTGGTCCCAAGCAGTGCGGATTTTGGAGAGTTGACTGTAATGTTTAAATTAGTTTATTTTCTGAACTACTCATATAATTTGCATCAAAATTTAGACTTCTTGAGATTTATTATTTACTCCCGAATTTTAATTTTTTGCTCCCAAAATAATGCTTGTAATCAGATTTCTGTCAATATAATTCACTCCCAAAATAGAGTTCCAATCGGTAATTGAGGGAGTCGATTATAAATTTTTTAAAGATATTGTGCTGTAAAGGAGTTAAAAACCATTCACCCCTGGGGAGTGTCTGTAAGGAGGAGTTTTACTACTTCAGAATTTTATTGCAATAAAAAAAAATATGCAAGTAGAACTACATTGTATAATAGATAATTACAGGCGTGAAAAATCAAAAATTCAGTTTTTTATCCCTTTTGTATCAGTAAAAATATCAGTTTTGTATCATAGTTATTGGTTTTGTATCAGGTCAACTACTATAAATTTAACTAAAAAAAACAACTTTATATCATACATAAATATTGTAAAATAGTTACTTTTGCAGAACAAATAATGTAATTAAAAGCTCAAAAAAGAAAAGTATTTACAATTAGCAAAATTTTGTTTTTCATTATTGTGAAAAGAAACATTGTGCAATATGACATGAAAAGATTTGTCTTTTCTTTAGTAAAAAACACAAATTTGAAACTATAGAAATAAAGTCTTTGGACAAACAAAGTTTGAAGAACTAGATGCATTTCTTATTTCTTTCATTGATTGCCATGTTTTATTATTATTATTATTTTATGGGAACAAATGCTATTCTAAAAAGGAAAACTCCCATTATCAAGGGGGATAAAACTACAACTCTATCTTAAGGTCAGGTGCTTTTTCCCCTGCAAATTTTTAAAAACTGTTCTAAATATAGTTTTTGGCTATCTTTGATCACACAAAAGGGAAGGGGGAAGGGGTGACCAGAGTTGCTAACTTCACAAAGTGAGAAATTAGAAGGTTTTTACTTCATAAAATACCAGTTGTTTATCTCTTCTGTGTGATACAAGAGAGTTGTTGGCTTTAAATATACCAAAATGCTCAAATTAGGAAATCATCATTTAAACAAATTCATGACAGCTTCTTGTTATATTATGTTTGTTATATATTTATATGTTAAAGGGAGGAAGCTGCAAAATTTCCTAACTATAAGTTTTAAAGGAAACAAGGTGTTAAAATATATGTGTTAATTTGTGATTGGTTTTTATGTTACGGATTTGGTGTAGTGGTAGTACAATGGGAGATAGCAAAAATAATGATTAAATTTTCATAAATATATTCACGTTGTAAGATTAATTGCATATCATTTCTTATTAATTCATTGCTGAAAGAAAAATATCATTAAATTTGTGAAAAAATACATAATTCAAAATTAAGAAGTAAAAATTTATTTATTCATAAACCTTTTTTATCTTCTTAAAATTTATTTTTTTTACTTCTTGGTTAACTAATTTATAATTAAAATTGATGCATCTTATGACTTAAATAAAAATTAAAAAAAAAAACTGAATTGGCCATGATTTACAGAATTGGTTCTAGATTGATCAATCCTTAAAAATAAGAAAGATACGACCTGTGGGCCCACGAGAATGAAGCATATGATCTTGTTAACGGAAGCGTTCATCCATGATTCATAGGTTTAACTTTCATTTATATCACAACACCTTTCATCCGTGAATTGAAGCTAGTCCAGAATTAGGAACTGTTTTAAATGTTATTGCAGATCGTTGAAGTATTACCACTTTCATAACGTGGTGTAAGAATATTCATTCATCACATTCAGTTTTTTGAATGGCTGATCGTTGTAGTATTACCACTTTCACAACGTGGTGTAAGAATATTCATTCATCACATTCAGTTTTTTTGAACAAGTCCGTCAAATTGATGAATCAACAGTACAATGCAAAAACAGTTGTAATTCTACTTTATATGAATCATTATACAAAATCAAGGAATTAGATCATTGCAATATTATTCCAGACTGATCACCTAACTATAATGGTTTCCCCAGACAAGGAGACATAAAAATATGCCCCTCGCTGGGGAACCGCGCGCATAGCGTCGTTCACTACTGGTTTCAAGTTTCCAACTGACGAAAAAAATGCACACAGCAAGGCATTCCACGACAGGAAGTTTACGCCGTAGAATAAAGTACGTGTAAACAAATTGCTGTCATTTGAATTCTTCTGACCAAAAGATTTAAAACAAATTGTTAATTAAAATTGTAGATGTTTTGAAATATTTGTATTACAAAAATTAATCCCGTAATTTAATGAAAATTATAAATATAAGCCCCCTTGAAAAAAAATGGCATGACGCGCAAACCTATATTAAAAGTGAGTGACAAGTTCAGTCACGGAGAAACAGTCAAGCCACAGTTAAGCGTTTAAAATGAAATTAATATTATTCAAGGCTTGACTGAGGGAATTTTGAATAATCAATCATTTATTATTTAAATAATTAAATATAGCAAAAGAACAATAAATTGAACTTTTGTTACACAAGGTAATATTTTGAATATTTGGAATAGAAACAGTTTGAGTTTTACGTGCATTTCTTCTATTAATCTTTCTGCTTTTTTTCTACTTTTTTAGAAGTATCAGAGTTTACTCTTGTATCAAATTTAAAAAAACATTAAAATGCAAAAATAATGCTTTGACTATATAAAAGTTATTCTTTAAAAAAATAAAATAATTCGTAGCCTATTATTTTTCCAAAAAATAGTCTAAATTGACAATTAAATGAAAAATCAAGTTATAAAATAATAATAAAATCAGTCGATTTAAGGAAGCTTATCTTAAATTAACTTCCAACCTACCAAGTAATTGAAAATTGAACCATGTACAGGATGCAAAAAGATTGAAATCTCAAACATGGCTTGCCATTTTTGGTGAAGCACGTGTTTAATGCGGGCGTTTCCAGAAAATAGGTTTTTATTCATAGTTTGTAAAATAAATGAAAATGTAATTAACCCACTGGCAGTTTGGGCCATGATGGCACAATGTGAGAAATCTGTTTCAAAATGGTTGAATCTATGATAGTAAGATGTGCTTTTCCATGCCAAAATGGTCTGGAGCATATATATTTGAGAGATCCCTTCCCCCTTTCCCAAACAGGTACCCTGGTGCATCAAATGCGTTGTTTTTCTGCCTATTCCTCATGGTGTGATTCACGGCCCAAACCGCCAGTGAGTTAAAGCACAAGAGAATGTAGATGTTGTACTGATAGAAAGAAGCTTAAAAACTAAATGATGTTTGAGTGGTCCTTGACATACTTTACACCAATTCAGTCCTAAAAATGCAAAATATCATTAATAACTCTTGTTTTACAGAATTTTATTACCTTTTATTTTTCTATGTAACTTTCAGTGATGAAAGGCGCAATTAACTGCTATTCATTACCTTTCTAAAAACGTTTTAGAGCATTAACACAATTTTGCTGCAGTTGGTGCAGAAATTGCAAATCTAAGCCTTTTTATAATATATATCAGGAACGGAAAATTGTTGCAGGTTTTTCACCCCTATTATTTCATTTTTCATTGGTTTTTAACACTCTTTCCAATCATTAAGAACATGAGTCAATAAAAATTATGTGCAACAAAGAAGTGTGGATTTTACCAGCAACAATTCCTTTATTAATAATAAGTGGACCATTCTCAAAAAATTGGGTTATAAAGGTGATGCAATTCAGAAAAGTTAAAGAATTAGGAGACAAATCATGAAAAAAGAAGATAAACATAGAAGATGTTAAAGCAGAAGACATACCCCAAAAGGACCGAGGATTAGGTGGATGAGAATAGGGTAAAGTGATGTCAGACTGTTTGTCACCATCATCATTTGCTGCACACACACAAAAAAGAAAAATTTAGTGTTTCAGAAAAATCAAATTGTAACTTACTTCTTCTGTTCTAAAAAAGGGGGGGGGGGAATAACACATATTCAGAACTATAAACAAGCACCCCAGTGGTCAACTATAAAAACTAGGAAATATCATTTCTGCAAGTTTTCTACTCAAAAAAAAAAAAAAAAGATTTTCGCATGATTTTCTTGTACCTAAACTATTCAAGTTTATTGTATGCAATGTTTCAATGTTCAGCTTTAAAAATGATGCTGAATATAGTGGAAATTCAGAGATTTACTGAATTGTATTTCAATGATTACCGAAAATATGATGTATGGTAAGAGACGGTTTACAAGTACATAAAATTATGGGTACTTTCAACATAAAAATGCAATTGTCTGTACACTTTTTCCTCAGAACTTATGTTTGAATTTAGGTGTTTATTTGTACTTGTTCATAGTATTTATCACAAATCACAGCATAGATACCATGAATGATTACGAAGATGTGCGTCTGATACATGACAGCCTCTTAAGATTCATCTTCATTTTGGGAGTCATTTTAAATACAACTCATTGGATTGCCAATATTTTAACGAAGTTTTAAAACAATAAAATGAGATTTTTAAAAATAGGTTGCCTTGCATACTTGGGTATAAAATTTTTAAAGTTAAAAATTATTACATTTTGCACACATTCAGTAAAAGATTATTTCCTTTAAATGCTGTAATTTATCAAATAATCAATATTATTATAATGTTTCTCTAGCATGCTGTCAAATTTTCTAGAAGTTTGGCAAGTTCTGTGGAAAGCTCTTGGTGTATTTTATCTAAAATTGGTGTTTTTGAGCAAAATGCTTACATCTTTGGGAATATATGTGGCCCTTTTATGACACAAGGCATAGAATAATTGCACATAGTAAATAAATTATTTTGTGAAATTTAAGGCTTATTTGTAGCTTTTTAAAATACAGTAGGCTATAAAATATCGCTTTTCTTTTCAATTTGTTGCTTGTCCCCTAAAGGCACTTATGATTGAATTTTTACTGAAATTGTGAGCATTGTAAAGAAAAATTCTGCCAAATAGTAAAAAACAAAACTTTCATTTAGACTGAGTGTTAAACCAAGTATTTACAAACTATATGTTGATGTAACAGCAAGAAATGATATGTATGAATACTTTCAAACTGCAAAGCATGTAGAAAAAAATACTGATACTGAAAGATCGTATTACATGGAACACAATGAAAATTGTTCAATTCACACGTCAAAGATCAGCTGAACTGTGTTCTTTCTATGCAGCAATTTACAACTGCAATTGAACAAAAAGGTGACCTTATCTTGATAAATAATTGAAGCTTTTCCCCAAGAAGTTGTTTAGAGGAAGAAAATTATCTTAAGGAACTGAGGTAAAAATAGGTAAAGGTTCTCAAATTTAGAAAATAAATGCAGCATTTATTTCAGTAATTATTACTGTTATTAGTTACAAATAGCCTGTATTAAAGGTTTTTTAATATAGACATACACACACACATTACGCTTTCATTAAAATCTACTTAGGAAGTAATGCAAATTTTTATTATTACAAGTTCAACAAAAATACTTCATAGGAAATCTTCTGATAATTTTCTAAAACATTAGCTATATATTACAATAATTTAAGGACTCTTATGGTAACAATGATACAAAGACACATATATGATTTAATACATTAAAGAAAAAACAATATCTAATGTATATTGTTGTATGTTTGAAACATGTAGAAAAAAAGTGTCAAAAGCAGCATAAAACAACAGACTGAGGTCAGAGGGAAAATAAGAAAATTGTTTCAACAAAGTGAGGAAAAAAACCATTTATTTTACCTGAAAAGAGCCTCGACTTGGAAGGAATGATGAGTATTTTATTCCTAGTTTTAACACACAGATGCATCATGGCTAACATAGCAATATTCATGATAATACTCTGGCACAGCAATGGAAGCTCATAAGTATGGCCGAACCTAAAATATATCAAATTTCTCATTAATACCAAAAGCAAGCTATTTCACAAAAATATCTCTCAATATTATACTAAAAAGGTACATCTAAGTGGATTTTATAATTTTAGGCTCAGCTGTTCCAGCTTACTTGATATAAAACATTCATAAAACATATCTTTCAAGATTTAATCCAAAGAGAAAAGGAATTTTTACTTATTAATATTCTATTGTGCAATTTAACAAACAAACAAAGTATAAAGTAATGCATATGTTTTGGAAGATGTAAACTTAACCATTAGCTTCTTCCTGCACAAGTGTAAAAGCTTTAATTTGTTACATTTTATGTTGTTTATATAGTAGGAAGTAGTGCTAATTTTCAAGACTTCAATGGAAATCTTAAATCAATCAGCTACTTTCTTTGCTAATAACCAATACAAGTGCTCTGGGGAGGATGTAACACCAGCTGTGAAAAGGTAGAGCTCTGACAGTAGATAGAATTTTAGGTTACTTACGTATTATCCCGTCGGCCAATAAATTGGCAAAAACATTGACGCCAAAACTTGGAGATTGAAATGTTCGATTTCGTGGGAAAATGCTTTTTTCCATTATTGGGAGCATATGGCATTTTGGACATGTTTTTTAAATTTGGCGACAATGGTTGACGAAATGATATGTAGGTACCAATTTTAGTTTTATTGCTAATTCATGAAATTTCATACTATTTTAGCCCCCGGAAAATTGTTGAAATGACAGGTCTGAAAAGGATTTATACTGTGAATATCTCTTTTTTTTTTCTCTTCCCGGCCAGTTTTAGAACTTACATAATAAAACTCTAACAAATAATATTTAGAATTATGAACTGAAATGTGAATTCATAAAGGACTAAAACCACTCAGGAAGAATAAATATTAAAAACAATGGTGGGCACGACTGGCTAATACATAAAAATATATATGTAAAAATGTCTGCACTACAGACGCTCTTGAGTTTTCTGAAAAGAAAATTAAAAAATACATTAAACAAAAATCAATAGTTATGCACATTAAAAGATGTGCATTGCTGTTCTGGCTTTCCAAAAAATACAAGAACATTGCAATGGTGTGTTCCAGTTTCATCTTCATATGTGTATGTATGAATAAAGGAATGATCATGCACTCAGACTTATCAAATGAAAAATCTGATATATGATAAATTCTCTCATGTTATAATCTTTCTGTGGAGTTGTTGAGGGTGGGGGGCGGAGAGGTAAGTCAATAAGCTAACAAATTTAATAAATAAGTAAAGTAGATAAATAAAAATTATAATAAATAAAATAATGAAATGAAATTAAAAAGCTTTTATAACCTGTGTGTGGAATTGGATTAAAATATCTTTTTAAAAGTACTCTGTTAGTAATATTAATGATATATTTGAAATCACAACTTATTGTATCAAGCAAAGTAAATCACAAAAAGTGGAAACAAAATATAGACATTATTAATAACAATGATTTCAAAAACACCTGGAATAAAGATATAGTTAGAAAGAATAGGTTTAATTGTTTCTTTATGGATTATGAAAACCCTTTTAATATTTCTTATATACTTAAATGCAGTGAAGTAATAACAATGGAAGAAGATCGAGTCCTAATTATAATTAATTTGGAAAAATTTTCTCCCCCCCCTCCAATAAAACAAATTGTTTAACTCTTAAAACATTGTTTAAAATTTATTAAAAAGAAATACATCTCCTCCAATTGGTTCCATACAGGCCAATTATTTAAGGGAATCAGGAGGGAGAGCTCACCCTCATGGTTTGAGAGTTATAGTGTGTGTTCTGTTTTTACATTTTTTAAAAAATGCAATACACATTCAGTTTTGACCCTTTACCTTAACTCTTTCCCCTTTTCAAAATATTTAAAATTTTGAGCTAGGTTTCACTGAAAAATGTAACTGTATTTAAAAAATTCATAATTAATTTTAGAGTAACTCACTACAGATAAACTCTAATTGTACATGATTAGAAATATGTTGTTGCTTATGTCACTTGGAAATCAAAGCTCCCATTCGTTGAATTGACAGGGAATTAAGGGCAGTAGAGCGTATTTCGTTACAAGATGAGCACCAATGGTGGAAGTAGAATTTTGCTTGTAATGTACTTGGATGGCACCACCACGAATATGCCAACTTCCTTTTTAGACCTATGGGTGAAGGGAAGAGAAAGTCTCCACCCATTGATACCCTCAGAACTACCTCAGGACTTCAGGATCCACGGATTTTACACATGCACATACTATTATTACAAAATATAACTAATACTTACCAGAATATAATCCGCAGGGTGTTTGCAACGAGTAAAACAAAGCACACATAGGTAGAAAATCCATCTGAGTTATCAGTTTTTTTTATTTCTTTGTATTGTGGTATGTAGGGTACAACACCTCCAAACATCATTGCCAAGCAACAAGTCCATGTTGTTATGTTTTTGAAATTCAAGATTTCAAAGACATGCTTTGAGTCTAAAGACCAAGATGTATCTTCAGACATTTTCTACGTGAAATACAACACTTTGTGCAGTCTCATACCTTTCCTAAACAAGAAAACAAGTAACATGTAGAAATAAGTGTAAATGTAGAATAAAATACAAAATTATTAAAACATTACCATAACAGAAATATATACTCATTATTTTGAGAAACATACTAAGATGAGAAATACTCAATGTACTTTTTATTACATATAAAAAAATTAATAAACAGTAGAGCCTCGGTTATTCGACGTTACGTTATCCGCGTACGTTACATTTTCTGGTGATATAAAGACCTAGAACAACAGTCAGAGACAACTTCAACAGACCTTTTACGGCAACAACTTTTGCGTAAAACATCAGCAAAGAAGCGAGCGAGTTCTGTTAAACAAAACGCAATATACATATTGACTTCTTCAAGAAACAACTTCAGCTGAAACATGTATTCTACTGATGTGTACATGTAAAATTAGATATTTGTATATACGTAACGTCATTTTTTCATTTCATAATATGTCTAGTAAATGCCTTTTTTACATATTTGACGACATTTTCATTCATTTCAACCCAGGTTTCCCTCTTTATTTGGACGGAGGCCG
Source organism: Octonoba sinensis (assembly GCA_038502835.1). NCBI lineage: Eukaryota > Metazoa > Arthropoda > Arachnida > Araneae > Uloboridae > Octonoba > Octonoba sinensis. Next base: position 109,338,605 of record CM076603.1, on the reverse strand, counting down.
TGTTATCCGAGTTTTCGATTATCCGAGGTACCCTCAGTCCACATTACCTCGGATAATCGAGGCTCTACTGTATTTATCATATTTTCATCATTATTATTTTATTATATCTATACTAATATTATAAAGCTGTAGAGTTTGTTTGCTTGAACGCGCTAATCTCAGGAACTACTGGTCCGATTTGAAAAAAATTTTCTGTGTTAGATAGCCCATTTATTGAGGAAGGCTATAGGCTATATATCATCACACTAAGACCATTTGGAGCGGAGTTTTGAAAATTGCATAAAATAGTCCTTTTCTATCGGAAGAAATTATTGCATCCTTTCGAGCTTGATACCATTGAAAAGCCCATAAAAAACTATCCTAGACAGAGTTTTGTCCTTCGTGCTAAAATTGGAAGTCTCTAAATTAACTAGAAAAGAAATTATAAGCGTTTTTCTCTGTAGTTTGAAATTATTTTTTCACAGTAATTAACTTTAATTTTATTTGACCTAGATGATGATGGTTTATTTTATTTTCATTGTTGCATCCTGTCAACAATTGTTACAGTTGCCTTGTGAACAAACAAATCAATGCAGTTGCCATTGTTAAACAAATCAAATGTAATAATAATCAACATTTCTAGCATTTTGATGAGGAAACACTGTATTTGCAATCTCTGTTAAATTAATGTTCACGAATTTAATCCTTCTTTATTATTTTTAAACATTTGCTTTTGTAATTAGATTGTCGTTAGGTTAGTTATATTTTTGCGTGCTTTTTAAGTACAGTACATTGTTCTTAGGTAAGTTAATTTGTGTAGTTTGTTATTGTTCTGTATTCTTAGAAAACGACTGTAATGTGTATAGCTACGTCTAAATGCTGTGCTTTCCAGCCAGAGTTGACAAAATATTTACTGTCCAAAAGTGGGCGTTTGATCGCTCACCTTAAAAACAAAATATTTTATAGCGCCATAATGTTCTGGTTTTTAAGCCATCGTCACCTCAACTCCATTTAATTTTGTGTAGGACTTCTGCTGCCCAAATGTACACCCTTTAAAATATTCGCCCTTTTGATCAGCCCATCTGTTATCACACGTACACATCAAAATTTCCACGCGAACAAAGTTGCGGGATCAGCTAATATATATATAAAATACATGCATTTTTTAGATTTGAGTTAAATATAAAGTCACAAATCTAAAAATTTTTTAGTGTTAAGACATAACTATATGTAGGTGTCTTAACATCCAAATTTTTTAGATTTTTAGTTAAAACACAGAAAATACTAAGGAGTTGACTCGGAAAACCCCTGACTATCAAACCAAGATGATTTATTGATTTTGCTATGTTATTATATTATCATCCCGCAGTAAAGTTGCTAAAAGGCCATTAACAAACGTTGTCACAAAGTCTTTTGGCACACTCGAATTTACTTGAGCAAAATGCATATTTATGTTGTTCAGTTCAGACTTCTAATATTTATACACTATCTAAACTTAAGATTTGAAACCCATTAGAGTATATATCCACAGTTATTTTTATAAAGTAAACAATTTGGAACAATGCAAATAGATATAATATCATTCTAAATTTTAAGTACCAAAAATAAAATGTCAGTAGGAGTAAAATTTAAAAACCTAAAGCAGTATGCTTTTAATTTTTAAGTTTTTCTTCTAAAAAGAATTATTATTTTCTTTAATAATGAATAACTCTTATCATTATTTACCGATAGCAGCTACAGATTAAATAGAACATCTGTTTAAAACTTGACAACCAAAGAGAGTAAACATAAACACATTTTCAATTTCAAAGCGATGACGTTTCGCAAGAAAAAAGTTGCCAGATACATCGCAAATAATGCAAGAAGAACTAAGCTATAACATAGCTAGAGTGACAATTCCTCAAACGGATACGCATCAAATGGTAATAAAGTTTTTAAAATAGTGTTAATGCCTTCGTTCTCCAATGGACGGATTTTTTCAATTAATAAGAAGCAAAACATCGCTCAAGCAAAAATGTTGCAAGGGAGATGAAAACACTCAGACGAGGCATCTCGTCGGCCTCGACTCAGATCATCCGTGAGATTTCACTACGGGTATATGGGGCACGAAAACACACGTTTCTGAAATCCTCTTTTTACCTACAGAAGACGCAATTTTATAATTGCGTTTTTGATATTTTTGTCTTAGAATTCAAAATTAAGAACAATATACTTATTTCGCTGAAAGTACTTTTTTTAAAAATTATATTTGACAGATGTTTAAGCTCTTTTGAGTGTCTCATCAGAAAATCAGTCCAAACCTTTTCCCCTCCCCATTTGTCATTTTCTCATCGCTTTTCACATAAATCATTAAATGTACAAAAAAAAAAAATGTGTTCAGAATGTATATAAGATATTTATTACTATAGGTAAACAATATTCTTTAACGGTATAACATCAATTAAACTGAATATCGAATGCAAATCCGCAACAAAAACAAAATAGACTACACATCACACACAACAGCAGAAACGGCTCTTGGAGTTTTCTGTGGCGGGGAAAAATTTAAAAATGCCGCCTCCTATCCATCCAATTATTGTTCATATTTCATAAACTTTTATGCGCTGGCCATGTTTTGAGGATTTTTCATTTGTGGGCCCCAATGGAAAAAAGGGGTGGGGGACGTTTACATTTACCAACATGAAAAGTCGTAGGGGTACGCTTATGTTAAAATTCAAAACAAGTAGGGGGACGCTTGTGTTAAAATAAAAAGGTAGGGGGACGCTGTCCCCCTGCGTCCCCCCCTCGACTACACCACTATTCTGAATCTCTATAAACCCTTAACTAGAGGTATGAAATTTTGACACTTGAAGTCTGGGGAGTACTCCCCCAGGAAAGTTTTGAAAACTATATGCAGACTGCTGATTTTTGAGGCCTTAGGAGATGCATTTGATGCTGCAAAAATTTTAGGGGAAAAATAGCAAACAAAACATCAATTTAATCGCTTTTGCTCATATAAAAATTTAGAACAAAATTAGCATTCTTTTTCAAATACAGAGCGCAGGAGCCCCGTTATCCTCCGTCCTTCTTACTAACGCCTATATCGAAGAGCAACGTCGTGTCTGCCTTCTCAAACGACACTTAAAAGCTTCCCCCCCCCCCCTTCCGCGCCTCTTCCCAAAGGGAGGCTTTGAAAATTTGTTAAAAAAAAAAAACTATTGTATTGTTTGAGCATGGTCTTCTTCTTATTTTTTGTTTTTGTTTTGGTGCATCACAGTTGAATTTGCCGCTCCCCAGGTGCTAGCCGGGGCAGGTCCTCTGGCCTTGTTAATTACGCCAGATGGATGGCAAAGGCCCCTCAAAATACATCTTTTTAGAGATCAGCTTTTCTTAACTGATTTAGAGGATGTATATTGAACATATTTGTTTGTTTATAATCAATATTTGTTTTAAAATATAAGTTAATGCCCACAAATCCACTTTGAGCCCGAACCAAAACCTACTATTACTAAAATCTTGAGTTCATAACCGGAATTCTTCCCCACCAGACCCCTACCTTTTAGCAAAAGCCTTAGGATTGCTTTCGCACGGAGCTGGTGGCCATATAACCGCAGAGGCGTAACTAGGTTTGGTGAAAGGGGGGGGGGGTCACCCTAAAAATGTACAGACTGAACACCAAAGAAGTGTAAAAGAGTTGAAAATTTACTAGTCATAAATACTTGTCTCTTAAGATATACCTGTACTCCATGTTTATTTCAGGCATCTCCCGGGGGGGGGGGGGGGTAGCTACATACTCGGAGCAAGTCAACTTCCCCCCCCCCCCCATCGGCAAAAAAATTCCGATCACAAGCTTTAAAAAATGAAAGAAAAGAGAAATTACACTTTTAAGACACTTTACTTTCAGAAACACTTTCAGGGAAAGGACATTGAACACTATCACGAAAACACACCAAAAGAAACTTAAAAAATATAAGGCTTTATTTAAAAAAAAAAATTGCGGGGGGAGAGTAACCAAACTCCTTTCTGTTTCCTCTAACATCACCAAAGTATCCCGAAATTGCTAGGAAGATTTCAAAAAGTTTCCTGGGGAGAGCCCTCGAACCCTTGCCTCCAGAGTTACAGGGCCGGCGCTAGCACGAATGGCGCCCTGAGGCAAAAAACTTTTTTCCGCCCCTACTATATATTATGAAGGAATAGAGATTAAAAATGATGGATACATATTGCTCAGAAATCGCTACTGAATAAGGAAAAATAAAAAACAGAAAAAGCTTTTTTTTGCATTTTGCTCGTCATAAAATAGAGAAGACACTTTCTAGAACTGCTAACACTTATAAAGCGCCCCCTCCGAATGCATTGAAGCCGCCTGTCGCTGTGGAGAATATAAGGATAATGTGCAAAACAAGAAATTGTTTGTTATTTAAAACGACTTAGTCAATATTTATGGCCAATATACGCCCCTAAGAATGACGCGCTCTGAGGCGGGCGCCTCACCGCCTCAGCCTTACGCCGGCCGTGAGAGTTATAGCCTAATCATTATAGATGTAAAACCAGTTACAGAAATTTAAGTTGAAGAAGCCCCAAATACCCACTCCTCTAACTTCACCAAAGATCTAAACATACATCTATTATATATATACATCAAAAAGCTGTCATATATGTAAAAAAATTCATATTAACATCATTTCTAGTCATATATATCTATATATATGTGTATATAAAGGGTATGGTTTTGAAGCATACACTGCCCTTCCTAATTCTTAACATGCTCCCCTCGCTCCGGAGCCAAGGCAGAATCCAGAATTTTTTTTTTTGGGGGGGGGGGGGGGGAGGGCAGACTTCGACACACTTATGTTAAGCAAAGTTTCAGGGAGGAATAATATGAAACATTGCAAAAGATCCCCGTTCCCCTCTGGATACGGCCTTGATTCACAAAAACATTAAACATTCATTACTAGATCTTAATTCAAACGCAATAGAAAATTCAATATTTAGCGCTAAGCAATCTTCCATGTCCAGGCATTCATAATATTAAAACTGGGAAATAGTGGGATTTTAGAAAAAAAAAATCCAAATTCCCCTACAAAAATGCTCATCCCCACAATAAATTTCTAAAAATTTTGTTAAATTTGTAATAAAACATACCTCAGAAGTGGAAGCGTCTGAGTCAATTTTTTTTTGCTTTTTGGATGACGAACTGTCCATCGCTGGAGTGTAAACATTATTATGTGTCGAAAATAATTAAAAATTTAGCTAAAATATAAATAACTGGATTGTAAATTAAAATGCAGCATTAACAGTGAAATTGGAAACGTTGAACGGATGATTTCCAGAGTCGTAATGCAATCAGTGATGGACCGTAATAAGAGAAAGAAAAAACATTTAAAATATAAGAGATGAGAGAACATCTGTAAATGAGAATGCAATGCAAATACAGTTCATCAGTTTTCTAATCGGCTCATCTACAAAAAAGATTTTACCTTAATGGGTGTTTTTACAGGAAGTCATAAATAAATACAAACTGCTCTTTAAGTTGCTTGATGAGCATCCGTTGGCTAGGGGTCCTTCATTTTCAGACCCCGGCGCCTTCCCAAATTGCTGCCTTTGGGTAAAAAAGACATCAAGAAGGAAAGAAAACCCTCTGGAGTGATTGAAAGGATCTCTGTTTGTCTGTGTGTGGTACGGTGATTGAAGCCACCTTTCGCGCTGTAACCCCCCCCCCCCCAAAAGGTCATAAGGGGGATGATTATAACCAGATGAAGAGTCCTCTTTATTATGAGCTGCATACTTTGGTCATGATCACAACCCTTCAGAGAAAGAGGAAATAAAATCATATGCATATGTGTTTAATTTTCTTAGGGGGAAAAAAATATGTGCTTTGCAAGGCCGTAGTCAGAAATTTTTTTGTGTGCCTAAATAAGTAAATACCCAATGGGGGGGGGGGGGGTTACGCCTATGTATAACCGGAATACTGAAAAAGATGTGGTAGACCAGGAAGTGTCTAAAATAACCAACTACGTTATCTCAACTCGGAGCAGTGCACCCAGAAACCCCCCGCACCTGCCATTTTCTGGCCTATCGTATTTTTAGATGCCCCCGAGTGCAAGCCCTCGGGAGCAAATGGGGTTCCGGGAGAGCTCGACCAACCGCAAATTTATGAAAACCATTAAAAAAAAAAAAAAAAAAAAAAAAAAAAAAAAAACAGAAAAATACAGAAAAAAATAAAAAATACAGGTTATTGTAAAACACTAAATCACAGTAGAATGCAAAACTTTAAGAGTATGCATTAAGCGGTATATGACATGAGACAACAATGAGAAACCGTGCAACACTATAAAAAAGTACAAAAATCAATCATACAATGTCAAAACAATGTGAAATGGTACACTCAAAAATATACACAAAAACAAAGGAAGATAAAACAAAACTTAGACAAACACTAAGTTCCCTGAAATAGATACCCCTCGCTTGATAAATACAAAAACAAAGAAGCAAGGAGGGAGCGTGCATAGGGATGCTGGAATGCGTTACGAATAGCTTGAATGGGTGAAATTTGGCTGCTAGCCCGAATATGATACTTACTGGTTAAAGGGCACTGAAAAACATAGTGGTCAGGCGTACCCATCGCTTCACAGGAGCAATAAGGCGAATCAGAAAGAGCAAAGCGATGAAGATAGCTCGGGAAAGGGCCATGGCCAGAAACCAGGATTGTTTCAAAACGTTGGCTGACCCTTGGAGAAAAACGAACGATTGGAAAGAATTCAAAAACCCGGCGACCAGTATCCGCCTCGTTCCAACGGTACTGCCAATCCTCTCTAGTTTTGGCTCTAATTTGTTGTATGAAATCTCAACTCGGAGCAAGAGTCGTTTTCATTTTTGGAGGATTTTCTGGGGGAAAAGTCAAAACAGGCATGATTGGGAAATTGTGACTCAAAGTAAGCAATGATGAGTATGATTCTGATGATAGGGATGTAAAAGCCAAATTCAGTCTTTAAGGTATACGTACACACTTGAAATTTTTTCTTTAACTTTGATTTTAAAAATCCACTTTTTCTTCAGTTGATCAGTAATGTGTGTTTGATGCCATTTTAGATGGGAATAACCATCTTAAAATAAATATTAATTACCTAATTAAGATCTAATGACCTAATTAGCATCATTTTTGAAACATGATATCTTAAAATGTAATTTGTTTAGACATACAATTCCAGTTGGAAATTATAGCTAATATCCTTCTTCATGTTTTGTGCCTCAATCAAGATGGCGGAGAGTATAGTTTTATTATACAAATATTTATCACTGCTAATGGATAAAAAATCGTGATTTTTTCTAAAATTTTAACTTTTAAAAATTCATTTCATATTTATTTCTTTATTAAAAACTCTGATTGAGGCAGAACACATCCACTGTACTATGCAGGTTTTAGTAGTACAAAGATAATTGTGATAGATTAATTCATTGTTGAGTTTTTATTGCTTCAAGTTAAGCGTCACGTAGCTGAAACATGATTCTTCAGAAATCGACTTCAAACTTAAGAAAACGCGAATTTTTACATAGTAATTAATAACTCGTTTGAAAGGTACAGTGTTGGAGAACAATTTAAAGAAATAAATTTTTTTTTCGATTTTAGCAATTTCAAGTGTGTATGTACACCTTAAGGAGTTCATCATTTATTGGACAAAGAAGATGCATATATTTTGTTTTTCCTCGAACACTAAATTTCTTCAAGAGAATTGAAATTTATAACTTTTTTAAATACTGATCCCGATTTATGGTGTGAAAATAAGCATATTTAAAGGCTGAAATAATATTGAACGGGTTGAAATGACGTAGCCTAAGAGAGGAGTAAAATTATCCCAAAACTTTGATTTCTCTCTATCGAAAGACAAAAAACAACAGCAGTTTCTGCTACAAATTGTATCTGAATATAGGCACGTTTCTCCACTCTTCAACAGTTACCATATCTGCAGCAGTTTCTGATACGAATATTGCATCAGAATATAGGCCCATTTTGCCAGCCTCTTCAACAGTTTCCATATGTAGGCCATTACCACATTAACTTGCGATACAAGGAAACAATGATGAAATGATGTACAACTCAACAGTATAATTCATAGAATATATTTCAAAACTGTTTGTTGTAAATTTTATCCTTGCTTCCCTAATTCCTTCCTTTCAAAACAAATTTTTGCGGCATTTGCACTTGAATACATCTAACTAAATCTTTTTTCTGTACAAAATGAAAAAGACAAAAAGCAAAATCTGAATAGCACACATGTAATTGAATATCATGTTTTTACGCCTTTGCATGAAAACTAATTTTTTATGATATCCAATGCGACCTGAAATGAAAAACTTTGAATACCACTCTGTCAGTTTTAGCAAAATAGTGGATGTGATCAGTCTTAAAGAGAACAAAACTTTATATGAAACGAGACTAAAACCGGGGGTTCTAGGACAAATATTTTCGTTTTTATGGAAAAAAATATTACGATTTTTCGCTAAAAAGAGCTGTTTTTCCTAAATTTAACCTCAATGAGGCACGGGATAAGGATAACATTATTAGAATTAGGGATGTAACGAATAGTGATTTGGCCGAATAGCCGAATACTAAATATTCGGCCATTCCTTCCAGGCGGAAGCCGAATATTCGGCTATTTCTTCCAGGCCGAATAGGCCAAAAATATTCGGCGGCCGAATATTAAAATTTCTAGAAACTCGTCGTAATAGAAAGTATTTGTCAAATTTAAAATTATTCACAAAGTCAAACACCAATTACATACAATCTATGATGTATGAGTTAATTATGTTGTTAAGAATTTAAAACTACGATTTTAAATTAATATATTTTCTCTATGGTTTTGAATGTAATAAAACTAAGAATTGCACCCCCAAGTGGAATAGAAATGACAGGTTTTACGGTGGTAAGCATTAGCATTATTTTACTAATTATTTAATTCAAATGAAAGAACTACTATTGATTAGTGAACTTATACCTTGCTCAAAACAGTTTTATGAAGATATTTTAAAAGTTATAAAAGTTAATATTTTTATTTTATTGGGGTTTTTACATATCTATTCTTAAAAGCTCGATTAGAATTTAATACACTTAACTGGAATATATTTTTATTTTCAAAAACCCCAATAACTTCTACTACCTAAATATTCATGGTATATTCTCTATCTCCCAATATTTACAATAAATCAGTCTACCCAAACAAAGTCTGACTTACACTTTGTTAATAGTAACAAAATAAATTTCTCATATTCTCCATCATAATTAACTATTGAAAGCTTTTGGGAGCAAATGCTAAATATAAAATACAATATTACAACTTTAAAATCTGTTTTGACTCAGTCAAGCCTAAAACTAAGTTTTAAAAAAATAATTTTTTTTCTAAATTATTTTTATTTATTAAAACTATATATTAACGTATTCTTTTGCAATAACTATAATACAATTTTAAAGGTTTAAAATCTACTAATTTCTTTATTTTTTTTACATTTATACATCAGCAGAACTATGCGGCCTAATAGTCCATCAATATTCGGCCAGGCCGAATATTCGGCTAGGTGATGAAAAATTGGACCTATTCGGCCAAAGGGCCGAATATTCGTTACATCCCTAATTAGAATAAGCCAAAACTTTGCAATTTGGGGGGGGGGGGGGGCTCCCCGGTGGAAAATCGAAAACTGATTTCTTGTGACCCCCCTTGGTACATACAGTGGAATATCCCTGTAACAAAAGCTTTTGATTCCAGTTAAATAATTCGCTATAGAGAAAATTTCGCTGTACAGAGATTAGAGATTTTATACAGAGATTAAGTAAATGTTTCAATTTTGTTATTATGTGCGATAATTTCAAAAATATTTAATTATGATTATAGTTTTATTTTGTAGTATAAATCTAATAAACTTATTAAAATTATACTAGATTTTAATTGAAAATATATCATGCCCAAATAGGGGAAAACAATTCACCGCTATAGGAGCATTCTGAACTCTAGTATGTACATTGCATTTACTTTAGAAATTCCGTTATTTTACATTATTTCGTGAGCAATTTTGTTGAACAAAAATTAGTAACTTTCTTCAAAGCTTACGAAAATGGAAAAGGTTAAACATCTGAAAAGTTCGCTATAGGGAGACAATTGGTGCGTTATATGGAGAATGTGATTATTTCAAGCCAATTAAAGTTTCGTTACAAGGATAAATTCACTGTAGGGAGACTTCGTTGTAGGGACTGTAACGTATGTATTTCTTCCCTTCTTAACCCGAGTATAAACTCTGGGAATAGTACGACAGGAAGTCTTTCGCATCATCTTGGTGACCTGGACGTAATTGGAACATGCCGTCTTTTTACCTTGTCAGAAGGTGCCAAAAGAAAGGAATAAAGGCTAAAAATAATGACGTTGACGCGATTAAGACTTAAAAAATAAACAAAAAAGAAACAACAAAAATGTTTGCAGACCATTTATTTAAACAGAGAATATCAACAACATTTCATTTCATTTGATTTCAAGAAGTTAACTTTGGTAAAGAAATACAGAGAAAATTTGTATAATCTTTTTCAATACGTTTTAAACGATATTTGATATTTTCTGAGAACCTTCATTTCCTCACAGCTTTAAGCAAAATAGTTTCATACAATCTTCATTTTTGTATTTACACAGTTACAACTCTTTCTGAGGCACATGATTCAAATTAACATATATACAGTTTTTCGATTTGATATACATCACAGGACTGGAATGTTATTTCAATCAGTGGCGTAGCATAAGCCTACAAGCTTGGAATGCTAAGACACAAAGGTAGTCAAAGCTATTAGAAAGTAAAAGTCTTTTTTTTTTTTAAAAGCTACAAGAATCATGTGTAGATTGCTGAACTATTGTGTATTGTATAGAAAACTGGTGTTTATCACGTTCTTAGCTGAATTTTTGATAAACGTTTTATTTATTTATTTATTTGTTTATTTGTGATCATTCTTATTTCACTCATTCTTACATCTTATACTAGGCCGTATTTATTTATTTACTTATTTATATACTTGTGTCTTTTAGAGCACTTTTATATTTGTCAATTTATATTTCTCCTCAGTCAATCTAAGAACGATATAGTTCATTTGCTTTATGTGTCTCAAAAAAAAAAAAAAGAGCATATTGTTTTACATCTGAAAAGTTTTGTTCCTCTTGCGTTCTTCAATAAACAAAAAATGTCCCGCAGGAAAGAAAACATGCACCGAAAGAGCTGGGAGTTCACGTCAAACATTTCTTATGCTGAATTTCACCAAGGCATCTCAGAATACTCTTTTTTTTTCCCATACATTTATTTATTTTCAAAATTCTTGCTTCCGCTTTTAATTTTAATTTCTGCTTGTTTCATTGTTTTGAATATACATTAACATTGTTACATTGTTGTTAACATTGTTTCATGAAAAATTACGTTTTTGAATTAAAGATATTTGAGCAAAGACACTGGGCTTAAAACAAAAATGCTGAAAAAATGTATTAAAAAATGGCAGTTTTCGGTACACTAGCGCTTTCTCCTGCCACGCCGTTGATTTCATTAAGTGTAATGACAAATTAAAAAGTTCACAATACGATGAAATATTAATTTGGCGAATTGAATAAGAGCTGCAATCTTTTTGCTAGTGATAATGAAAACAAAAGACTTACCACACGCTCAACAATTTCATTATTATTGCCCACATTTCCAAAGAAGTTAAACCAGTGTTTTCCGAAATCAACAAAGCATTTTCAATTTGTATGCGTTTTCAAAGGTACACGGGGCAATTGTTTTACCAAAGTTTTATACGTGGAAACGCATAAAGGCTAGAAAACAGATAGCTAAATAGCCATGAATGTATGAATCCTTAACTAATAGCTTCTTTTAAAAATTCAGCAACAAAAAAAAATCAACTTAATAAACTCAAATTAATATGACAGCATTAAATTGAAGTACTAAAATGTGTGTTCTTTAAAACAGAATGCAATTTAGCCCGGGGCGGATTAAGAAGTTTGGAGGCACCAGGCGGTAAAATAAACAGTAAGATGAGGGGGCCTCATCTTACAGTCATGAATAGTAATTTAAAGTTAGTTAAGAAGACTAAAATTCAATTTGTTAAAAAAAAAAATAAAACGAAAATTTTATGCTTAAAACGTTTCCAAAACTTCCAAGAATTTTGCAAGATTAAATTCACTTGATTGAAAAAGGCACTTCCGACTTTAGTTAAACAAAACCTTGTTAAAATTTGTATGGAATATACCTTGACGCGAGACCCGCCTAATATGGAAATTTTTTCTACAATGAAGCAATGAACAAAAAAGGAAATACGAAATAAGGAAGAGCCTCCTTAGAGCTCAGGGCCTCTAGCGGCCGCCAACCATTTAATCCACCCCTGCATTTTGCTAACACAATTCCATCATATTTGCAGCTGTATTGATTTTCCCGGTTGTATTGCATCCAAAAATTTCATAGCCCATCAAATGTTCTCTGAAATTTTGGAAATATAACTCATAAAACACGGACGAGACACAGATTGCTACAAATAACATTTACATAAAAACAAAGGTGTTGGTAATAAAAACAGAAACTGTATGGTAGATATGTGATTGAGTTGAACACAATATTTAATCCCCGCGGTTTGATCTCGAAGTATGGTATGAGAGCGCCATATCGACTATTGAGTAGTCGATATGGCGCTCTGTATAGCTATGTAGGAAGCGGAACATGCTTACCTTTTATATGAACAGTTTCCAAAACACTGGAAACTTTTCTTAATCAAGCGCAAAAGAGAGAAAAAAAAGTGCAGGCTTTTGCAAGCAGTATGTAATAGAAGTGCAATAAAGAAGTGATTTGAATATTGGCAATTTTTTTTCTTTTCTGCTGACAAGAAATATCTATGATTGATTCTTAAATATTTTATTTGCCAGTATCCTTTGCTTTTCAAAATTAGCCCTTTATTTTAACTTTCTCTTTTTTTACAATAAGCACTGGATGCACAAAAATTTAATAAAGAAATCTCCACTAGATCTTTTAATCTCTTTTCTGATCTCATTTTTGTTATAGATGTAGAACAAGCACCGACACATCAATTCACACTAGGTTAAGCCCATGATTTTATACAAATCTTACAATTGTAAGAGGTTGAAAAGTGTAGCGAAACAGTTCAAATAGCACATATTGTAAAAATTTGTGATTTATTATGTTCAGAAGTTTCACCGGAAGCCCTATCACAACCGTTCTCCCTTCAATTAGAAAGTTTGCTCACAATGTTCACAAATGGAACTAATGCTGGTTTCACACCGACCGCGACGACGACGGAATTCTTGTCACCGCCCTTCAGCGCACACGCACTTCAATCTTCGTATCCGTAGTCAAAGGTTCCAAGGTTTAATAGGATCCAACCATTGTCGCTGTTCCTCAGCGATCAAGCCAATAAGAATCTTCGGGATCGTTATTGGTTGTATTTGATTTTAATTACAACGCCTTCGCATTTCCGATTGTTTATGGTTAGGCAGTAATGTAAACAATTATAAAAAAATAAGAATACGCAAGGGCTGTTGATTGTGGCATGATGTAAGATGGAACTGTCACTGCTGGAACGAAACATATTGTACAGCAGCAACGGCAGCGACGTGTTTAGTCGCTGTCGCCGGCGGTCTGAATCCATCACGAGTCGACTTTGATCATTGATTACATGTCGTCGAGGAAGACAAGGTCTGGCCGATTGACTCTGAGGCACTTCCTGAGAGCCTCGAGAACGATGCTTACTCTGCGGTCGAGGGCCAACAGGTGAGCTTCTGTGAGGACGGGGGCCACGGGGTCGTTAGCCATGCTCTCGCGCATCAAATCCGAGAGGCGCGCAGGTCCCGTGTGGAAGGTGAACAGTCGATTGAAAGTGGACAACCGAATGTAGCAGCACTGCAAAAGAGGACGCAGGATGCTGTGCTCGTCGTGCAGCGTCTTCCCGAATCTGTATTGAAGATAAATAAATAAATAAAAGGAAATATAAGTAATACTGAAACAAACGGAAGAAATATTTTATTAAAATGGTCCTTGAATTGACGCGAAAAAGTAATTTAGTTTGAAACGGAGAACTTTAAAAGCAGAAAAATGATTACAGAAACTTTTGTTGATTATATCTCCGAATGGTTTTAGATCGCAAACAAAGCATGCTTGGAGATGGAAAAATGTTGTGGCAATTCTTGTACGAAATAATATTATCCAGCTAGGTATAACTTATATAGATATACATTAAGGTGCAGTAGAAACTCCTCCTTTTTAAAGATTATGCGATTGATTAAATTTAGGTTTAACCCATGATATATTTTTGAATTGTATAATTTATATGTAATGTCCGTTATGAATGTCACTGAAATTCTCACTGTAAAGTAGTGTAAAAATATTAAATCACTATTATAATGTAAGGCAAACAATACTACTTGTCGACAGGGTGGCATAGTGGTAAGGCGCAGGCCTAGTACGCCCAAGATCGCAGCGACCTGGCCCAAGTCGGTGGATTTTCAAGACGAAGAAAATCGTCTGCGCCCATGTCGTATGATTATTGATTATGCGGCATGTAAAAGATCCCTTGAGTAGACATTTGGCTTGGATGCTCTCGGCTAAATTAAATTCCTAGTGCATCAATGAGAGCTCAGGTGCCGCTAAATAGGGGAAACTGAGCGTTCAAATTCTCAGAGTAGTACCGACAGTGGTGCTACTTGAAAGAACGGATGTCGATTACCGGGGAATGCACTAGGTCTGCAAAATGGTTAGTTCCTTATGCAGCCCCATTTGAAAAACAATACTAAGTAATCATTATTGTCGAGTACTATGAGTAAAAATGTGCGATGCGTGTTATTGAAATTGTAATTCGAAGTTTTTGTGAACGTCATAAGTACAAAAAATGTGACTTCTAGATCGAAATAAGAAGAAATCATACCCTCTTCCATGATCCCAATGAATGGGAGAACTTTCGTTGCCGAACACGTTCATAACTTCATAGTGATGCCTGTCCATATTACCTGAAAGAGGAGGAAAAACACAAGGTAAGGAAAAGCAGACATGGTCTAACATCACACCATATAGGGTCAGTTGGGGTAATTGCAAACAAGCTTCATAACTACACTTGTGGTGGTTTTGAAAACTTAACTGCTTGTGAGTGATAAACTGGCAGCATAGGGAAGACATTGAAACAGTTTCGTAATTTTCGAAACAACTGTGGAGGCGTCACTATTGTTTGAAAATGGAACAATGAAAAAAGTTGTTTAACAAAATTTAGTGATTTTACATTTTCCTCTCCAGCTCATCTATAAAAGCGAAGTAAGTGGTTCCAACTATTTTTATTTGTCATATAGAATGCTGCTAAAAACATTTAGTTATGAATTTAATCCTTCCTGTTATTTTTCATGTGCAACTTAGGTGTTTACAATTACTCCATATATTTCGTACTCTGGGGTAATTGTAAACACTTAAATTTATCATATTTCCAACGTTTTAGGGGGACAATAAGTATTATATTTTGATGTAAATTACACTTTTATGTCTATTTTACATAACTGTTGTTGTTGTTGCTAATGCCACTTGGAAATCCAAGCTCCCCTTGCAGGGCAACAGGGAATTAAGGAAGCTCCTACTGATTATTAATGAGCTCCGCTAGAATAAAGTACATTTGGCTCAGAGGGGCTTAAGGATTTTGAACCAGTTCCCAGATGAGAGGTAGTCACCTCGGTTGGTCCCTCAGCGGAAATTATTTCTAACTTGGTGGACATTTGAAGCGACGATGTATTTTACGTGCACAGCGCCCTTTAGCGCACTCGGTCTCCGAACAATCAGTCGCGGGAGGCGGTCACCCTCCCAAGCGTTGAACACGTCCAGTTGTGCTTCACTTTCGGTGTTCTATGGGATCCAAGCAAAACCGACTGATCCACTGTGGGACAAATTTTACATAAATTTGTCTCAATACTTGATTTACTGCAAGATATTTCTCGTTAAATGACATCAGCCGACTCATAACATAACTCAACGGACCATATGCGGCCTGTTGGTCGCAGATTGAGGACCATTGCTCCGGAACTTCTTAAGCCTTCAAGCAGACTGTGTATGAAACAATTTTCTATTTGCATCATCTTTATTTAAAAATAATTCACTGTTTACAATTACCCCAGATCTCTGGGCCTAATTGTAAACACACTGGGGTAACTGTAAACGCGAGCTCATTTGCTAACAAATAGTCATAAAGTCAAAATTTTTGTACACATTTACTCACAAGAAGTACAGTAGTGGCTACAATGCTCACATTTTTTTCTCTGAATTCGTTCAAGAGGTAGGGAAGGATCAAAAGTTAAAACATTAAAAAAGCGTTTACAATTACCCCAACTGACCCTACTTTAGAAGGAATTTAGGGAAGAAAAAGATCCGTTTCAAAATTGCTAATTGGATTGGATTTTGAGGAAAAAAATATGCCAAGAGCTTAGATTTTGCCAGCTATTTATGATTCTGATTGTAGGACTTGAAGACCTTTCGACAAGTTGAAAATTTTAAATTTACCCCAAAAGAAATTTTAAAATTGGACAAAAGAAATCACAAGCACAAGCACTTATTTTGAATTTTATCTTTTAGCATAGATTAAAATAAAGTGCACGAATATATGACCTTAAAGCGAAGAAAAACAGAGATTATAAATTTTCAAGATTCAATGCAAATGAAAAAAAAATATATATTGTTTGAATTTATGAAATTATTGTTTAATTTTATGAAATTACACTGCAACTTCATTTCGTTTAATGGCGTTTTTGTTATTGCAATTAACAGAACTTGAATATCAAACGTGAAAAAAAATTCACTCTTTAAATAAGTGGTCACATTTGGTTCGGTTACCAAATTTAGGTCCACTTTAACAGTATACGACTTATTTCAATTTTTTAAAATCAAAATTTATAATACATATGTGAACTACTTAAAAAGCAATTGAATTTCCTAAGTATGTGAAATACGGTTCCAATGATTGATGCTTTCATTTCTCATTCACTTCCTGTTATCTAGAGTGTAGAAAAGATATTTTTTAATTGATCATGGGCACTTCATCGAACAAAAATGGAAAAGGAAATTCTTAGTTCTTTTAAAATCGAATATTAAAGTAACTTGAAATGCTGCATTGGTTACTTAAGCTGAAAATGAAGGTACAGTTCGAAAATAGAATTTTGACATTTGGACGCTTCTGCGCATGGCAGAAAAGAACGAATCCTTTTGAGTTTTAGGGAAGTTCGTTTTGCAAGTGCGTTTATTTAGTACGCGAATCAAAATGTTTGCTTCCCTGTTTGTTGAAAGCAACTAAATTTATAAACTGGCATATGGCATCAGTTCGGAAGAAATCAAGTATGCTAAACGAACTAGAACGAGAACAAAAACAGCTCATTCCTTTTTTCAGCAGTTCCTCCCTTGAACAAAATGGATTCTTCTTGGCACTCTGCCAGGCAGATTGCTTTGGTTGATGGCAGAACTGTAACACAGTTCACTAAGCATGTTTATTGTCCAATAATACACGTTCAGCTTCGATGTGCCTAGGTCATTTATAAAGAGATTGCAAAGTGAAGAATAGTGTTGAAAGTTTTGGAGGAAGCGCTATTAGATATTTTAATAATTATCCATATGTGTCAACATCAGCAACGTACAAATATTATGTTTCATAATTAACCGTTCTAAAATAACTATACTGGGATATAAGAAAAGCATTCAACTTAGATTTGTTAGTACTCATATCAAGAGAATCTATCGGATATACAGTGTTATTTTAAACATATATTACGTTAACCTGCGATCATCTTACAGGTTAACGTAAAACCTGTTTCTGACATGTCTTGTCGTGCTTGTTAGCTTCCAAAGATGGCATTCTAGAAGATTTAAGAAAAAAAGGACATAGTAGACGTTATTCGACCGAACTGTAATATAGTTACAGTGAAACCTGTACAAGGTGACCACTTGCGGTGCAGTATTTTAGCGGTCAGCTTAGACAGGTGTTCAATTTATTGAGGGTAGAGAGGCTTTCTTTTTGTCAATTTAAAATTAAAGCAATTAGTTAAAACAAAAATAAATATCTTACTTAATGATTCAAGTTACTTATTTAATGTAAATATGTCCTAAAAATGCATAATCATTCAAAATGGCTACCTCAGATAGAAGAACAAAAGAAGAATCTTATTTGAAGAACAAAGAACTCATAGTAGTTTTCCTACATTGCTAGCTCTCAAAGAGGTATAAACAATGTTTCTATTGCTGTTTATTGCCCCTCATGAAATACTGGTCTAGCATGTTAGCAAAAATATATCCTGGAAAAGTTATTTAGCTATTTTCTTTTCAAAAGTAAAATAATAAATATTGTAGTAATAATAATCAGGTGGTCAACTTAAAAAGTGCTTTTATAATACTCCCACCCAGATTTGGTGCATATAAGTGGTCAATATAGACAGGTGGTCAAGATAAGTGGTCAAGATGGAAATGTTTCCCTTCATTATATAATATAGTGCTAATTACGTTCTTGACAAAAGCGGTCAACGTAGAGGTGGTCAACTTTACCGGTTTTACTGTATTTGTTTCACAGAACAACTGAAAGTATTAAGGTAAATTTCAACTGAAGTTCGGTCTCTCACCGGTGAGGAAGTCGTAGATGGCCAGATCCATGAGGTCATATATACGTCTCCCTTTATCGTAGGGCGGTGTCCTCTTCACCTGAAGGCAATAGTCATCGTCCGTCTCCCAAGAAGCTTTCCTGCGTTTGTTGTAGGAACGTCTCCAGGGGCTGCGAACGGGCTTTCTGTCAAGGACCTCTTTGGGGGGCAACCAGGCAGCAAAGCTTCCCTCAACCGTGTCCGGGTGCCCACAAACTGCGTGCGCCGTGTCGCAGTAGTACGTGCACTGCCCGTGAAAGCACAAGTTTCCCGCTGCAGGTGGAAGAAATAAAGGACACATTACACAACACTCGAGGCAAAATTAAAACAGATTTGAAAATGTAAACATATCTGGATAGTTGTTAGATAGATCCTTATTTCTTTAATACTATAAGGTAAAGTGCCCTAAAGCTGACCCCTCAAATAAAAATACATTTAAAGTATTACCAATTTTCAGAGATTTAAGAAGTGAAGGGATTTAAGAAGCGATACCATTCAAAAAGAAAGAAAATCTCGTTTTAAATTTTTTAGGGAATTGGTAATCTTTTAAATGTATTTTTATTTGAGGGTGTCAACTTTAGGAACCTTTTTTGGGTGTTAGCCTTTAGGGCAATTTACCTTCATACCATTTTTATAATTTATGTGAAGCTTAAGAAAAAGGTCTGTTGAAGGTTCTGGTCGAATTCCAGGTACAAAAATGTAGCACCTCCTTCACAGAAAGAAATGGTACACTGAAACTAAATTTCAGATTATTTTATTTATTGAATTTTGGTGAAATCACGTGATATATGTTCTGCATGTTCTTTCTTAAACCGGTGAGCACAGTACAGCGAGTTACAATTTCTCAACTAAGACATTTTTTTAAATTAAAGATCGTTATTGCTCTGTCAATTTCGCTTCAAGATTACTATTTGGGCCATTTCACAGTATTTTGTCCAAACGTAGAGTCCGCAACACCACACTTTTTTTGCTATAACTATGTAATTTATAGTTTAATTATCACCAAATTTTATTTTCAAATAATTTGTTGAGCACATTATTTGAAAATAAAATTTAGTGATTATTAAACTGTAAATTACGTAGTTATAACAAAAAAAAGTGTCATGTTGCGGACTCTACATTTTTAGAAAATACTGTGAAATGGCCCATTTAAGCTGTGAATAAATTGGATGCAAAATTTATATCGAAAGCTTTTCATCCCTCGCAATGTTTCAATTTATGCATGCAGGTGTGTTTTTGCGTTTGAATTGAAACTTTAATAAGGATAAAGGCTTCAGGTTTATTGTTGAAAGAGAAGTTCGTTCTTGGGCTGTTCTTCGGCTTGAGCAGACAACGTCAGATCATTCAGACATAACAGATAGCTGTTTTTTTATGATGAATTCTGGAACACCTTGCGTAACAGTTACTGAAAATATTGAAAGGATTGATGAATTTTAGGCGTAAAAATTATTTTCCAACTGGTCTTGGAACTCCCGTTTTCATAGTAGGGAAGAGCTGAGTAATGAGACACAGTAACAGGAAAGAACAAATTAAAAAATAATAACAATCAATAAAAAAACTGTTTGACTGCGCTGTAAAGATAATTCTCCCCTGATTTTCTTCTGTATTATAATTTAATTAACTTTCAGATATGCAACATCGAATAACTCTTTCCAAAAAAATTTTTAGGAGGACTTTTGCAAATTACAGATTTTTACATTTTGAGTATTTTTCAAAATTTTTGCTTGTCGTTTTAAATCACAGGAAGTCATATTTACTTACATTATTTATGAAAGAAAATGGTTGATTAGCTTTTAAAAGAAAATTCTCTTGGTAGTTTTTTTAACGCTTGTGCCACTTAGTTCCTTTGCTTGGGAATTCAACTGAATAATAATACAAAATGATCATGGAAAATAGAAGACACTGTTCTATGTTATTTTTAGATGATCAAAAGGATGCGAAACCTACATTGGCGAAATTTTACTAAGTTTGAATGTGTCTCGTTGGTTAAATATTTTTAATAACTTTTGTTGATTCGTACTACTCTCAAACTTATTAAATTCCAACTTTGAAAATGGATTTTAAATATGTGAAAAATAAGCAAAAGTGTTTAGACTTCACTACACCCCTCCATAAAAAAGAAAACCGTCGAGATATTATAATTTGCAACGGAAGTGTCTTCGTGTCAATTAATAGTCCAGTAAAATTCTATAGATATCGCAACATCGTTTCTAATTCATTAAAGAGGTTTTGAAAATCAAAAGAAAATAATTAAATCAGTAAAAAAAGAAAGCATTAAAAGAAAGAAAATCAAACCCTCGAATATCGTAAAAGTACATTTCCTCCTTTCGATCACACAGAAGACATAAAGGAAGCTTTCTATTTCGATTTCTGTAAAAGAATAAGTTAAAAATTTCACTATTTTTTGCCTCTTATGGCCAAATACATCTCTTATCACCCCGTTTTCTCCTACTTCATGTTAACGAAAACTTTTGAATGCATCATTAACAAGAATTTTTGATTAGTTAGTAATGCAAGCATAATTTAAGCCTTCACTCAAAATTAATTTGCATTACGAACTTTTGCTTTTTACGACTATATTTGCTTCTCTTGAAATCTTTTTACTAACGCAATGGGAAAAAAACCGAAGAAAAATATAAAAATATCTTTAATAGAGTGCTAATAGTGCTGAAGGCTCTCATCCTCTACCGCTTCTTGTGGGCTGTTGTATTTTAAAGATTATTTTATGTTGTATTTTTATCTTTTCGCCTTGTAATTAATTTAGGATATTTCAAACATATGCCACCAATTAGATTTAAAATCATATTAAAATAATCTAAATGCACACTAAATGATTCGCTCCATTCTTTTTGCACTCTCTGGTACTTTTTCTGTCTTGAAAATTATAAAATAATGCTGATTAATTTAACTGATCTTTAGTATCTTTTTTTCAAAGATGGTAAATTTCGTATTATTTGTTTATTCGTGGGACTTTTTATAAACTTTGTGTACCTTTTCAACTGCATATCTGAGCTTATATGAACTTTTTTCTTAGCAAAGAAATTTCATATTCATCTGTACGTTTTGTACTCAAAGATTACAACTCATTTTAAACAAAAACTCTTCCTACACAGTAAAAAAAATCCGCAAAATACAAAAGGTAAACTGGGGTGTTACTTTAAATTTACGAAGAACTTGATTTAAATAAAAAAATCAAGTTTCTTCATAACAGATTCTCAATAAAATTCTTGTTCTTCTGCACTTTGTAAAACTACAGAGAAAGATTTATTTAATTTAAGTAAAACTGAATACATGATATCTGTGACTACAAGTTTAAGAATCGTCATATTGTAATGTTAGAATATAATTTAATTTCATCCCTAGTGGACACCCTTGGCGGCGAGCCTTCCCATCTCCGGGGGCACCATTGCCCAATGGCACAGGAATCAGAGCAGCGTGGGCTCATTTGAGCTCACCTTCGACTTTATGTACCAGGAATAGTGCCACTATTGCGGCACATTATCGGCAACCAGTCTACAGAACGTTTACTGTATTTTTACTGTCTGTGATTTCCTTTTTTGAAGACTTTGTAGTTCTTTCTTTTTATGCCTGAGTAATTTTACCGTCAGACTTCTGATAAATGATTTCCAAGAGGTTCCCATGCCTTTTCCTGCTAAAATTTTTACAGTGTACTTTTCGACATCACGATTTTTTTTAACGGTATAATATTTCACAAAAACTTGTTCCTCTTTTCCCTACTTAAAGAAATTTCACATTAATCATTTACGTTTTATACTTTAGAAGCATACGATTCATTTTGAACCTAAATTCTGTATTTTTTCGACCTTTTGATTCTTTTCTTCTTTACAGCATATATAGCAGTATTCAAAAACTTGTTCCTATCTTCCCTTCTCAAAGAAATTCCAATCATTTGCCCGTTTTGTTCTTTCAAAACATATGACTCATTTTAGACGTAAGCATAGACATGCACATGAAGATCACCAGGGGTACCACGGAACCTCCATTAGCCAAAAAATCGGATGATAATAAGAAATTGACAATGTTTTTCAGTTTCAGATAGACAAATTTCATGGTCCGCCGACAGGGTGGCGTAGTGGTAAGGCAGCAGGCCTCGTACGTCCAAGATCGCGGGTTCAAACCTGACCCGAGTCGGTGGATTTTCAAGATGCAGAAAATCGTCTGCGCCCATGTCGTATGATTATGCGGCATGTAAAAGATCCCTTGAGTAAACATTTGGCTTGGATGCTCTCGGCTAAATTAAATTCCTAGTGCATATTGCATCAATGAGAGATCAGGTACCGCCATCTAGTGGTAACTGAACGTCAAAATTCTCATGCGGCGAAGGTACCACACTCATTGTGGTGCCGCTGAAAGAGATGGTACCATTACTGGGGAACGCACTAGGTCTGCAATGGTTGTAGGACCCAATACCGCAGCCCCATTGGAAAGAGAGAGAATTTCATGGTCCAGATGGCTTAAACATGCATTATATGACCTTAATTCCTCCACTTTTTCCGGGAAGAGCACTGGAGTCCCTTTTTTTTAAGGATAATCTAAACCTTTTCATCCTCGACACAGTGATACCCTTATTTCTAAAGTTCTGCACCCGCTCATGAACATAAACTCTTCGTATATTTCAATTTTATGATTTTTTTACAGCATATATAATATTACTCAAAAATTCGTGGCAACACGGCGGCGTTGTGACAATGCGAGGGCCTCAAGTTCGCAGGTTCGAACCTCGCCGTGTTGGCATCTTTTCAAGATGACGAAAATCGTCTGCGCCCATGCAGCTTGTAAAAGATCAATTGAGTAGTTATTTGGCTAGAATACTCTCGGCTAAACTAAGTTCCTAGAGCAATTTCGCATCAATGAAGGTAAGGCGCTTCAGGTTTAGGTGAAGAAATTGGAAGTCAAAATTCTTATGCGGCGATAGTGCCACACTTATTGTGTTGCCGCTGAAAGCGAGGGTACGAATACCCGTGGAACGATACTAGGCCCTGGACTGGAGGTACGGTTCTACCATCAACCAAAGCAAGCTGCCTGGCAAAGATTCCATTTATGTTCAAGGGAGGAACTGGTGGTATAAATAATATCCCTTTTTTTTCTTCTCGTTCTAGTTCGTTTAGCATACTTGATTTCTTTCGAACCGATAATATATGCCAGTTCATAACTTTAGTTGCTTTGAACATACAGAGGAGCAAACATTCTGATTTGCGTACTAAATAATCGCTCCTGCAAATCAATCTCCCCTAAAACTCGAATGGATTCGTTCTTTTCTGCCATGTGCAGAAGCGTCCAACTATCAAAATTCCGTAGTCAAACTGTAAGCCAAATGCAGCCCATTTGAAAAAAAAAAAGGCCTCAAAAATTCGCTACTTTCTTCCCACAGAATTATACATTTTGAAACTTGTTTGACATGTAACTTGATCTAACAATGATTACAGCTAACGAAACATATGCTACAATCGTCTTCAACATGCATGGAATTCGAGAATTTCAGCAAGAGTTACCTGGAGAGACGAAAAACGTTTTGAGAAACTCTTCGTCAGCGAAGGGGTATATCTCAGTTGTAATGTTGAGCGTCCTGCCAATGACAGGTGGAGCGCGGCGGAACCCCAGCAACCTATTTAGAAAGAAAGAACACTTTCATATCACAAAGCAAATATACTAGCTCAAATGTTTGAAAAAATAACAATAACCCCTTTTCTCCAGGGATTTCAAATTGCGTGTGTTACCTTTTACACTCTCAGAAATTTAACTCTCACTTTCGAGGATTCTTCGATCTTCAAGACAAATTTCGTCATTTACGACGATTCTTTTTCCGCGTGATCACGTGAATTAAAAAAGTTATCACAGAAATTTCGTCAATTTGACGAAATGTTTACTCGGAGCATTTTTCACGAACCTATTTCGTCAAATACGAAAGTTTCGTGAGATTTGAGCAACGTTTCTGAGAGTTGTATAGAGAGATAATCTTTAACACGTTTTTTCGATTTTAAGTACTGGTTTATTTCAAACACATTTACATCACTGTTACACCTCTTTATGCAAAATAAAGACAAATTAAAAGGTGATATAGATAGGAAAATACAAAGTTAAAAGAATATACTTAAACAAAGACTTGTAAAATGTTAGCCATCTTTATTATAGATGTCTGACATATAGGAAGTTTGTACTATTTATATACATACATAGTTGAATACTTCATATTACAAGCTTAGTTGAATGTTGAATGCTTTATGTTACAGGGTTGATATGTTTAATTTTTCTATTCAAACAATCTATCCCGATTCTCACCTACCAAGGAAAATTTTAATTACATGTCCAGAAAAGGACGGTTTAACTGTACATTTTACATTCAGAAATATAAGCCAAAAAAATACCTAATGAAAGCAATTTTTGATTTCATCCAATACTAATACTAATACTAATACTAATACTACTACTACTACTACTACTACTACTAATAATAATAATAATAATAATAAAAATATAATAATAATAATAATAATAATAATAATAATAATTTACTTTGTATTCTATTTTTTATTTTGCTACGGTAAATAGCCCAGCGCCCACAAGAATTCAATAAACTGAATGTTTACTGGCATATTTGGTGAAGTATGTTGTGTTAGATATTATCTAACCAGTGTCTGATGAATTTAAACATTCATCAAGTATGCGTCCTGCATTATAATGCCAATTACTGAAAGATTGCAATTAGACTTCTTACCTGTCCAAATGGTAAGATGCGATTTCGCTGTGATGTCTTTCAAAATCAGTGAAATAAAAATGATCTGGTAGAGTTTCTTGATCTCTGGGAAACCTGAAAAAAAGAAGAAGTTTTTTTTTTTTTGAGTGTTATCTTCTTATACGTTTTTAAAATTTAATAATTAAAGAAAACGTTCTTTTACATTTCATATTTCAGATCGTTTCTAATGATTTTAGGCTTTTGTTTCATTTTATTTTAAGAGTAGACCTTCCGACACCCTACCGTACCTGCTGACTTTCGAACTAGTGTCAGTTCCCCAAACCGAATTTCAAATGCATTTTTTGGTGAAAATAGCAAGTTCGGCATTCCTGTGTTACATACGACAATCGCTTTTCGTTCAAAATTTTGCCAGTTCTGCAACTGGCATAAAAAACACCTTTGGAATTCTTGTAATGTTTTCACTTTTTGGTTCATTTTTTCGTCATGAGTTATTCACCTAATGAGTTCAGACTTTTTTTCTGCGTCTTAATGATGTGCATTTGATATATTAAAACGGTGATTTTAAATTGTTCTGTTCAGTCTATTTATATATAGGGTATAAGTCTCCTAATATAGGGTAGCTTTTAATTTTGCCTCATGCAGCTTACACCATCAAGAATTAAACACTGCTTTTACACATATAAAAAAAATGTAGGATTCTAAGATTAGATTTATTTGACTTTTAGCTTGTTAAATGTAGAACCTTTGTTTTGTGATGTATTTTCAGAAAGCTTTAAAATTGGCTCACAATATCGGCTAGCCTTCTATTATGGGGTAACCGTTTTCTTAAATTTTTCAGTTAGAAATATAGCAATAAAATCAGCATTACTACTGCTAGTTTAACACAGCTTCCATAAGTACATACCGTACTGTTTCTCAGTAACAAAAAGAAAACACTTAAATGAAAACTTTTTGGACTTTGAATCAAATAAAGCAAATGAAAGCAAATTTCAAATAAAGCAAATTTCTTTTCATGCTTTGGAGTCGAATAAAATAAATGAAAAGGAAACAATTAAAACATTTACACACTTTTCAGTTACTTGCTTTTTAAGCACTCAAACATATTTTTCGGATTACTTGCACGGTTTCTGTGAGCCAATTTCAGATATTTTTTTCAAGGGATACACTGTTCACTTGACACATCATCTGAAAACAACCCCGCACAATACACATTCAGCCGTCAGCTTCATCTTCGCTTTCATTTCCCCAATCACCATCCTCTGGCAGAGAAGAAAATTATTGTCCATCTTTTTAAAATAATAGCAGTTTTATTTCACCCCATTTTTTTCATTGAAAAACATTATACAAATAATGTATCTAGGCAAAATAAGATAAACTGTGGTTTACAACGTGACGGTAAAATAAAATGACGGTATTAATTATATTTCTATTTCGTCCATTTAATATCAAAGGAAAAATTATTTTTGTTCGCATAACAAAATGAATTTAACTCGAGTCAGACAGAAATAAAATAAGCAAAAGTAATTTTCAATGCAAAATTTAATATTATTTGCTTTTGATCTAGATTTTAAAAAACTTGTTATGGCTAGCAGGCGGAAAGATATAAAATTCACAAAAGATAATAAAGATTCTTTATCTTATTTTTTCATTGAAAAACATCATATAAATGTAGCTAGGCAAAATAAGATAAATACTGATTTACAACGTGACCTTGAAATAAAATGACGGTATTAAGTGCTTTTCATTTTTTTCAGGTACTTGTGCTAATTTTGTGAAATGTTTTATGTTTGAAAACAATATTTTCATGAAAAAAAAAAAAAAAATCCTGCGTTATTTCTTAACCGGATGTCTAACAGCTTGGGAATTTCCTAACTCTCCACTACTTCGTTCCAAATCATAAACAAATATAGTCCATCTACAGAAAATTAAAGATTGAATATAGTTATATTTTTGTAGCTCTTTCAAAAGTCATAATGTATCTTCTTGAATAGTTTCAAGAGTCGTTTTTTTCCGAAATAAATATCGCTCTGTGATTATCTGGATAAATTCAAAATTTAACGCATCAATAAAAATGGAATAGTGTTATTTCGCCGCTAATATAAAAGAGTTTTAAAGAGAACCAAGAAAAATAATACAATATTCTCAACACCGAAATCCACGTGGAAGATTATCATCATTTAGTTTCTTATAGAGGAAGCGATCAAAGCCAGATCGTTCCGCTGGTTGTTTTGTTTGCATTTGTGGCACATCATGATGGTCTTACGATGATCAACTGTAGCGAGGGATAATATCCATTAAGGTTAGAATAGAAGAAAATGAATAAATAAAATCGGTACGAAAACCATTTTAGCTAAGAAATGCATATTGTAGAAATCTAAAATCCGTGAAGCTATTTTAAATTATAGAACGTGAGAACTTCACTCTATGCAACTTCTTGCTCAAAAACCGTTGCATAAGATCTTTTTTTATTTTGCTATGACAGTAAAAAGTAACAGCTAGCAGGTGAATTTTAAAACATTTTGGGAGCATGCTCATTTTCTCTCAGCGCAAGATACGAACCCCCAAAATTCAATTTAACCAACAAGGATTAATCATAGAAACTGCAATTTGTTTACTAAAGAAAGATGGGGATTTATTCATAGAACTTGCGGCGTGTCTGGGCTAAAGTTATTGTATGAGTTCGTTGTATGCATGCTGCTGATCTGATACACTGTAAAGAATTTTTGCCCGAAAATACATAAGAATCTTCTGGAAATCATTCATCCGGAGTCTAACTTAAAATTACAGAGAATTAAAATAAGGAAACTTCCAAGTTTTAATAAAAGGAAAACACAGAGAATAAAAATTGAAAACACTCTGAAAATTGGCCACTACAGATACTGTGCCGCAGTAAAGGTGAATATATCATAAAGAAACTTTGATTGCATAATGTCAGACTAAAACAGTACATAAAGAGTCTTAAATAAGTGCACCTAATTAAGATATAAGAGAAAGAAATAAACATAACCCTACGTGGAATTTTCTTCTCGCATTTGTCATTATTGATTCAGCAACATTGAACAAGTCTAATGAAGTTCTCGACGATTCGACCTCTCAAAGCAATAGAGAGCTTTAGATTTTTCTGTGAATTTTCTACAAAAAACATTGTTTACTCAGGCGACGATCTGCACTCCTTGGTAACAGATGTAAACATTCACCTTTCCGTCCAATTTTTATTCCCTCCGATTGTCCCTTCAGCTTAAAATATTTGTAGAAGAATCTCAAATTAGTTTATCTGAACACACTTTAAGTTTCTATTTGGATTAAACTGACCGAGTTACATAGCAGCTGCCGGTAACTGCAATAAATTTTTAGAAACACTGCGGTAATAGCATACTTGTTTTTACAGGCTGCGACAGAATACGGTGTTTATGGCAGCTGGCGGAAGAACGTTTATAGAATGTGAATTACCACTTCGTACTATTCTTTCCTTCGAAGTACATTGACATTACACTTTAGTAACCCTAATTTAATCATGTGTTTTAGTGTTATTTCTTCTTACCTTAAACTTTATTGAGATCAAACCCATAGATTTACATCATTATGCTGTAGCGGCCAAAATTATGGAAACCTTTGGAAAAAACTGCTGTATTTTTAAGGTTTGATGGCTCATAAAACTATTTTATTTTTGAGTATACTCTAAATAAATAAATATATCTATATGTATCAATGAAAATATAATTTTATCAAGAATATAATACACAGAGTATATATACACAAAGTCTGGATTTTTCTATTTAAGCGGAAGTTACAAAGACGAAAAGAGAAGTACGTAGAAAAAATCAAATATACAAAAATTCTAAGTTAATACTTAGTTGAGTGACCTTTAGCATTAATTACGGCCTTGCAACGACTTTCCATGGTTTTTAAGTTCTACAATTGCTATAATGTGGTACCAAGCATGTGGTTATTGCTTCTATTGATTGGGCTTTTTTGCTGGGTTGCTTTTGTCTGGTTGGGCTGTTACCAGGTGATTCTTAGGCTATTCCCAGTAGTGAAATTTGATTATGGGACTTTCCTGTTGAAACATATGTAAATGCTACATTATCTTGGTGAAGATCACATATGTAGAAGTCTTCACTGCGGGGGCGGAGGGTGCTTTACGACAGAGGCAACACCATTTTGGGGTGTGTTGGGGGGTGTCATCCAAAATGAGGCAAAGAGTTTTTGAAAAATACATATATTTGAACCACACAATTGCTATTTCAAATGCTGTTCAATAGTTTCATTGATGCTATTTGAAAGTATTCTGAAAATAAATGTACTCTGTTAGAAATTTCATCATGAAATTACGGTTAAATAACCGGCAGCAGTCTGTTCATCTAATTCACCGTTAAATTTACGGTTTGGAACATTTTTCTATCTTTACGGGACCTACACCATTTCTAATCTGCTTGGTTAAAAAGCCGCAAATTCAAAAGTTTGCGGTTTTATAACCATTTAAAAATGGTTTCAAAACAAAATTTTTACCGTTTTAGAGCCATTTCAAAGCGTATAAACCGTAAAGGAAGCGTGTGGGAATCGAACCTAGGTGTATGGTATACCAACCTAGAGCTCTAGCCAGTCGGCCATCTACACCACGTAAAGAATGCCGTATTTTTATCAATAAATATTCTTTTCCAACAGGCAAACTGCCTTAAAATTGAGGTTTCAATTTTTGATTGGATCCAAAATCCTTTTTGGTCTAAATTTACTGTATATTGAGGAAAATAATTTTATTTGCTCCAAAAATTAAAATACAAACAAGCTTCAGCAGCTCAAATTATGGGTTCGCTCATTCGCAAACAGTTCAGGAACCCAATGTCTCCAATTTTTGATTTACGTGTGTATATGTTTCTATTTAGTAACCACTGCTTTAGTCCCTTTTTTTATCTTCTTTTTTTATATACACATGCAGATTTGAACTGATAAATCTTTATTCATATTTTAATGTACGACCGGTAAGGTTTCGCAACCAAGAGGGACGCCCGATTCTTATTGAGCGCTTGAAAATTACGGTTAGTTAAACGTTCTTTAGGATAAACAGAGAATATACGGTTTTTTTCACAATCAGCGGTTTGAGTACCATCTTTTTAATGGTTATTCAGCTGTTGCAATTAAACATGGTAAAATAGCAATCAAATAAATGGTTATTTTACTATTTTCTTACGGAAATTTTTAACAGTGTAGTTTACTGAAAGTCACACCAGATAAATAAAATGGAATTTTTTCTACACTATTAATAATAATTTAAACTACAAAGCCACAAGTTCATACAACACAACAATGCTTTTTTTTTGTGCGTGGGGGAGGGGGGGAGGGAAACACACCCCAAATTACCGCCCCGGGTGACACCGGTGCTAGGAACGACACTGTATGTATTTTTGTGCATTTACTGTTCCATTACTCATGCAAATTCTACCCACATCGTTTGTCTGTCCTGCTACGTGTGTCATTCACTGATTTACTCTCTAAACACTTTTGCTCACACGCTAAAATCAAATGAAAGAAATCTACTTCATATTAACCAAAGCTATTTGTGATTCCTTTACAACTTTTTTAAGAAGTAACTTCTAATAAAAATTAGATAAATAAACAAACTGTGTTTTGCATTATATTTCTAATAAAGTTATCTTTACGTAGATATATAATTGTAAGGTATTTCTGTAAACTAAAGTAGGGTTATGAGCCCTCAAACGAAAAAAAAAATACAGCAGTTTTTTTCAAAGGTTTCCACACTTTTGGGCCACTACAGTAGTATAAGGAGTTCACGACTATAAATAAAATTGAATTTAGGAAGCAAAAGCCTTGGGATCGTAATTTTACTAACCTCATAGGTTTCATCAGAGCTTGCCCTCCATTCTCGAATGTCACCACGAACTTGATTTGCGTTCCGCCAGGTAATTGTTCTGGAAAATGTGAAAGAGAAAAATATTTTAATTACATACTGAATAAAGATACTGAAAAATAATTCCGCAATGATGTTAATTCTCCATTAGGTAGGAGTATATAAACTCATAATGAGACGATAATTTGATAATAATTAAGGCACTTCATGATCTCTCTAAGAAATTCTAAAACATTCTATTCTTTTAATGACATAAGAGATTCAATAACAAAGTTAAATTTAAAGTGAAAAAAAAATCCCCTAGAGCAGTTTTAAAATTGGCACTTCCGCGCACATTTTCACTATCTAAACTTTTCAACCAGAATACGTTGGGTATGTAGTATATAAGAAACTGCTATAAATGTATAACTTCAACACAGGATTGTAATACTAGTAAACTTCATATGATGGACGCCCATTAAATATGGATGGGCCTTTTCTACGGGAGCATTTTAATCTCTCGTTGTAATGGATCAAGTCTCATGTGATTAAAATCTCCCTCTCGTGCATTCCCTCCCATACGAGTAGGAACTATATTTTGAGAGCAAATCGTGTTGACAGAAATTTTATCATACATGTTATTTTATAAGAAAACAAGAAGTTCCGTCTAGAACTATACGAGCCTGCTTTCCCGTATACACCAAATTCAAATTTATAATCTAGCTATCTCTTTCTCACTCTTTCTCATTTAGCTTTAGTTCTTAATTTTTTCAAATATACCTTTTTCAACAGACAATACATATTCGTTCACGCATTCATTTTTTCCTTTATTCAGCCATTCATTTATGCATTCATTCGTTTACTGATTCAAATGTTTATTCATTCATTTACTCATTCATGTATTTATTCCCTCATTTATTCATTCTTTTCCTCATTCATTTATTCATTGATTCATTCTTTCACTCATTCATTTATTCACTGAGAAATATCCTTAAAAATTCCGATAAAAAAAATTTCATAGGAAAATAGGCTCGTTAGTTCTGGAAGAACTTTCTATTTGTACATGTTTTACGTTATAAGAGCTTTCCGATAAAGTTTGTTCCAAGCAAATCGGTCCGTTAGATCAGGATTTAGATAGGATTGAAATTTCCCCGTAAGCGCTATGTTAATTTTTTGAACTGTTCAAAAATGAACAAAATCTGTTCAAATTGATATTTCACGCCAAGCGCTTCTTCCAGTAAGCTTGTTCATTGGAATATGGATCTTGTACCCAGAGTTTACATAATTTGCTTCATTTTCGCCCATAGGCGCTAATGTTACATTTTTTTGAAATGTTCAAAATTGAACGAAAAACTGTTCAAATAAAAAAGTAAAATATAGAAATGAGATGTTCTCGCCGAGATCTTTCGAATGCAAAAAGAATTTTTCGAATCGGACAATTCGTTCAAAAGTTATTAGGGGGGGACAGACAAACCGACAGACCGACCGACACACTTTTTCCCCATCTCAAAACCCTACTTTCAAATTTTTTATTTTTCAATCTTTATTTAATTACTTAACTTATTTTTGACTTTTCTTGATTTCTAACGATATTTTCACGATACATTAAGCCTTCTTTCATGCTTTATTATTATTTTTTTTACTTTTACGTGAAAGTAGGCTAAAAATTGAAAAGATTATTGTGATCAAAATTTCATAAAAGTTAGACAAGTGTACAAAAGATTAAGCAAAATTAAAAAAAATATATATACATATCATCTTACGTGCTTACGTGGTGTAACACCTACTAGACTTTACAATGAAAATAAGTTTTTAATCAACAGTATATGAATGTTAAAAAAAGCCCTTCTTTTTGTATTTTTTATATTTTGCTCAAGATGACAAATATATATATATATATATATACGCTAGAAGTGTGTCTAACAACCATTTTACAAATAGATTTGTAGCCATGACAACTCACATTTTAGGTGGAAAAGCTTCCAGTATCTCCATGACTCTTAAAATGGATAGCAAGCTCAAATTGATGCAAGTGCTACATACAAAATAGTAAGTAGGAAAAAAATAATATTGAAGACTTAATGCGTTTATATCTGAAAACTTTATGTATGCTAAAAACTTAAGAAAGATCCTAAAGATTACATTAGCTCAAGCATACTTCAGCGTGTGCAGCCATCTTAAGGAACATCGTGGCACTACATCTTGGGATGAAGTTTAACTTTCGAAACAATATACGTATAACATGTCGAAAATGCTAAATGAAACTAACTAAGATCCAATTTTATATTTCATTTATGATAAAATGAGGATATTCCTGGTTGCTAAAAGCTGTTAGTTTTAGGATACCTCACTGTGGGTTACCGTAGGATTGATATATGCTTTTTAACAACTTTAAAGAAGTTTTTATGAGAGGACTAATAACTTCGTAACCTAGTGAGTAAATGTATGTACCGTGCACTTTCTGTGTGCGATGAGCAAGTTGAATTTCTTTTCCCCATTAATCAAAGTAATTTAGAAGATAAGGAAGGTTAGTTGCTTTTTCGCAGGATATTTTATATAAATGAAGACTTTGTGCTAACTCTTAAACATTGATATGGATATTTAAACAAAACTGCAGCCTTTGCCGTTATTCTAGTAAAGGCAAAGACCACCCATTGCAAAACATGTTGTTGTGAAATATATTAGATAATTAGGATATTTGATAAAACATATTACTGTTAAAATGCTGGCTATCAAATGGAAAAGTTTTGATAGCTCTTTTGTTTTTGTAAGAAGAAACATTAAACATTTACTATAAACACTGCAAGAAAAGGACTGTGAAAAATTTTGTAGAAAAGCTGGTTTTTATATGATGTCATAGAAACACAAAGTTACACGATGTTTAGTTTAAACATTAATCTATTTTTCTTTTATTATTATTCTCTCCTCAAACTTACTTACCCCGAGACACCGTCCTACATATATAGTCTCAGGTTTTTTGAAGGGCTGTTTATAAATATTTTTTTGTTCACGCACTGACTGATTTGGTTCAACACTATGCTACGTTAACTATCAATCGACCTCATTTCAAGAGCTTAGTTGAAACAAAGTTCTGTATCAACAATATAAATTGTTAATGAAAGGAGAACTATCACACATTAAAAGAAAAACTCTTGGGAAAATACACCATGGGTTAGTTCCTATGTATGACAACATAACAAAATGCACCTCTTTTGTTTTTTTTTTCATTCATTTTCATTCACTAAGTATTAAAACGACCAAATAAATTTGTGTATGCTAATATGCTTGCAAACCTTCATGACTACTTTAAAAAATAATGAAAGAGTTTTAGTCTACGAAATAAAATTTTGAATTATTATGTAAAAAAGGAATCTTCAAAACATCGTCAAGTTTTTGTCTTCTCTGTCACGGCATGTTTTTACATAATAATTCATAGTATTAATTTCATGGACTAAAATTCTTCCACTGTTTTTACAGTAGTTATTCATATGTGTAAGCACACCAAAATTTATTAAGTTATTTTATTATTTAGTACCTGAAATAAAACGAAAAATTTGTGGGAGACATGACAAAAGATTTAACCCATGATGAATTGAAATCATGTGGAAAGAAGAAATAAAACATGCTTAAGATAAAAACCAGTCGTTTAGTTTAATTAACAATATACTATAACCGTAACGCATTTAAAGAACTCCCGTTTGTTTTTACTAACGAAATTTTATGCATTTTGTTTTTGTAAAGAAAAAAAATTGGCTCTCGTGTTGTTTTTTGTCACATATTAAAAAATTCTTGTTACCTAAGGATGTAATTTTCTGTGAAGCGATGTCTTGAAGCATAGCGTCGACGATTCTTGCATCCTCAGGATACAGCCAATGCCTGCTGATGCCAATGTGGAATTTTTCCCAGTTCGTCATGTTTTCCCTGCAAAAAAGATACGGTCAGTGAAAAAAAGTTGATAAACACTTAAATTTACCTTTAGGAATGATGCTGTAACAGTTCTTGGCAGAAGCAGTTAACAGTTCTTGGGGTGTCTTATCGATGCACACAGACAATCCGGTTGCCATCAGGCATAACAGTTTCGGTGCAGCAATGCATTAACCCCTTAACGGCCGCGGGTGTATATATACGCCTCGCTAAGGCAATGCGTTAAGTGCCCCGGGCGTATATATTCGCCTTTCCGAAGTGCGATTTTTTGCCTTGTGTTGCTATCAGTAAAATTACAGCCGAAGTTTTGGAATGGCATAAAGTGACCCGCACAGTGTTTGTGAAGGATATACTTGTTTCTGAAGGGAGGAGGGGGGGGGGGGTGCAAAATATGCTTCTTTTCCCTAATACACCGCGTAACTAGGCTCACCTAATAGAAAAACAGTGGCGCGGGGAAGCGAATCGTGTAAATTTTCCTTGGCAATTAAGTGGTTAAGTTGAATAAGGCGACTCATACGAACGTGCAATGCTATTGCGGTTCCGTTCAGGCACTTTTTTTACCGCTGGACCGGATCGACGGCAACGGCTCAGCAGTACATTAGTTTCTATTGCACGACTCACACGGACGTTTTTATTATTTTTTTTTTGTTGGAAGAAAATGGCTACTATTTTTCATAAAAAGCGATTTATTCTGCTTACTTGGGAGATGGTATACTTTAATACCAATTTTGGTAATTAATTTTTCAAATTATATTTTCTTATCAGATTTGCCTTTTATGAAGTCAGTACTCTCTACTAATATTTTTTTATCTCCAGTTTTTTCCAAAACAAAACCAGCAATTTTAAAAAGTAAGATAAATAAATTTTTGAGACATTTTGAAGTGGCCCGTGGCCAAAGTAAAACGCAACATTGTATCCTAAGTCAAGATTAATATTTGTTGCGTACCATATCTTCTCCCCCACCCTCACTTATTACGGGCCGATTAGCAGGTCATGCCACGGACTCTCTTCGTTTTTTTTTGTTCAAGCTTGGCGATAGGTACAAAAAATAGTTTTAACACTCTCTCTCTTTTTTCCTGAAGAATGTCTGAATAAGTAGATGGGTCAGTTTTACTCTGCCGCTTTAAACGGCAATTTTAGATCGGTGACGCGGGCATTATCAAGGAAAACATGCAGACCCTTATATAGACAAGCCCTTAGACAATGCCCTTATATAGACAAGCCGACACTCCGCTATTTTGGATCAGAACGTTCTTCTGCCTGGCTGTCATTTCTGGTACGTATCTCGTGGAGATGTTTCATATTTCCCAGCATTTCAATTTTCCCCAATCTAGCGAGGTTCGATATTGTGATATGTGATATAATGACAAACTTTCTTCTGGTAACTCTAGCTTTGCAACAATCAAAAATCTTATTCAAAATGTCTGATGCGTCAGCTCGTATACATATTGGTCTTAATGCCTGCACAACAGTAATGATGCATTTACTTGGCGATAATAATTTTATCTTTTTCAATAATGTAATTTTTTTACATTACATAAGCCGATAAGCACTGAAATTACTAAGCACATCCCGTACCTCTCAAACAAATCACTGTGCCCTTCACCCCTCAGATCACTGGGCTTGACTTGGCGAAGGTGCTGGCGCCAACCCGTTCGATCCCCAGGAGGAATCGGAGCACTGCGGAAGAAAAAAAAAGGTACACGCGATCAGTTTCCTTGGTAGGTCCATCTTTTGGGGGACTAGGAGGGGGAAAGTACCTCTCCTGACTTTTGAAAACCCAATGTATTTATACGTGTTATTAATTTTGTTGTTTATTACCCGGCATATGCAACGTTAGAATACCCTCTGCCTCCTCCCTGTGTAAAATTTTGAAATATCGGTCCTGTCTCTTGGTTCACTTCACAATGCCCATGTATGCCCGGTATACAAAATTGACCCTTTGCAACAAGTACTATAAAAAGATTTAAAGAAGCTAAATATTTTCGCTTTTGGTGAGGATGGAAGCAGAAATTAACATGATATGCCTAAATGTAATGAAAAGTAAAAGACGGTGTGAAAAGTAAAAGACGGTGCGATTGATTTAAGCAATAAAAGAATAAGCTACTTGAAGGACTTGTTTGAAGCATTCCCATGCAACTATGTTTGTTCATATTCTCCTTCCTCGTTCGCCTTCAATTATAGTTATTAAACTTTTCGTACCTCGATAAATTTTCAGTTGTGACTTTGACAAGAAGCTCGTTTTATTAATTCGCTCTATGAAACGTTCACCCAATTTTCAGCTCCCATCCATCTTATTGGTAAAAATATGCAATCAAGGTGTTGGAATATTTATGTTTGAAAGACCTCTTCCATTTTGTATGCAAATATTTCAGTTTATCACAACTTTTCTTAACGTTTTCGAGCGCCTGCGCAGATCACCCTTCTACCAAAACATTTTTGAAACCTGACCTCGAAAAAACGAAGTAAAACAGATTTATGTGGAAGAACGAAGACGTAAACGAATTGGAAACGCCTTTCGCTTCGAAATGAAGTGAAGAACTCTTTTAATATTAATGAAATCCCCGGGCACAGGGAACGCACATTGTCACCTCGAAAAGAATAAAAGAGGGGAATGTTGGAAGCATTTACTTCCTACAAAATTGCTTTTGTCTCGTTTTCTCGGTCGGCAGATTTATATTCCGTGTCCTTTTTTCTTGATTTGAAATCACCTACTTTTCCTCATTCCAAGAATTTTCATTCTAAACGGCAGATTAGCATTTTCAGCTTGACTTCAGGGCTAGACAAGAGTGGGATTTTAATCGTGACAGCATCTGCAACACGAATCTGATTTCAAGTATACCAAAGTCGAATTAACATCTTTTGAACAATAGCATTTTGTCGACTTAGGATTGAGTTGAGGCATTTAATGTAAGCACATCACTAATACTTATTCCAGTAAGTTGGTTTTGACAAATCCAACTCTAACAGCCACTTTTCGTTCTTCTTGTTTTTTTTTAAGCCACAACAAATAGCCATAATTTAAACGTGCTACCAACTTATTCGGCTATTCTTGATTTTATCAGAAAACAACGTAACAAAGTACGACAATTGTGTTAATGCATTATTAGTTTGTTGCTATTTGCTTGGCTATTGTTGTAAAAATTGCCTTTTTATTATGAGACCACAATAAACAAATTGAATAATAAAACTTCGGTTTGGCAATTGAATAAAAAACTTCAGAATATGGTATTCTATTGTTTTCAGGTTCCAAGTATAATAGTCACTTTTCGTTTCTTTTTAACCGCATCAATTGGTGATAATTTAAACTTGTTACTGACGCCATTTGGTTACAACAATTACCCTATTCGATTTTATAGGAAAACAACGTACCGCTATGAGTACTAGATAGTTCCTATTTGCTGGGATATTGTTATAAAAAATTTAATAATAAAATTCGGATTGGCAATTTAATGAAAAATACCCTCACATTCTATTATTATTTTTAAGTTCAAACTATAATAGCCACTTTTCTTTTCCTTTTTACCACATCTACTGGCGATAAATTAAGACTGCGACTGACTCATTTGATTACAACCAACACCACATTCGATTTTATCGGAAGACAACTTTTAACAAAGTACTGCTATGAATCTTCTGCGTATAAATAAAAGAAGATGTTGGTACGTATGGCAGTCGCTAATTTCGAAAACTACCCGTCGGATTTCGACGAAAATTTCACTGTTTTTCTCTATATTAGCGCTGAGCAAGTTTATAGACCTATTAGATAAAGTTCCGGCAGGTAGTTCTTTTTTTACTCCAATTTTAAGCAAATATATCCATATAAAAGAGGAGGTTGGTACGTATGACATTGCAAATCTCGAAAACCATCCGTCGGATTTCGCTGAAAAGTTCAGTTTGTCTCTATTAGCACGGAGCAGGTTTATAGACCTGTTAGAAAAAAAAGCAGACAGTAAATTCTTCTTTTATTCAAACTTTAAGCAAAATTTTCACATACATTCCCAATATGTTGGTGAAAAAACCCTTGCACATTTTAATATAATATATCAATCGAAAGCACAGATTTTCCCGTACAAGAAGGAATTTGTTTGAAATTTCTGAGTCAATACGAGTACGAGTTATTATAATCTTTTCAGTTCGATTTCTTAAAACTTTCCTCGACCAAAATTATTAATCAGCACTGTCATCAACTCCGTGTAAATACCGCAGCTTCATTTCATTATAAAATTTATTTTCCTGAAAGCAAGACACCTGTTCAACATGAACGGAAAAAATTAATATGATATTGCAATGATTGCAATCTTGCACTCAATCCAAGATCATCGCCAAGATTATATTGGATATAGAAAAAAATAATAACGCAACAATGAAAAAAACGCTATTGTAATCTATAGTTTTCCATGTCATTAATCATTTGAAGGACATGTTTTTAAAATCTGAATTTTATACATCTCTTCAGCGGCACTATTTGATCAAATTGGTTATAAAATAACTAACCAAGAAAAAGTTTCGCCAAATTATAAAAATACCTACTCAAATTAGCGACATTTTTTCTTGGCTCTTTTTCTGCCGTTATAACCAAGGGTAGACAATTTTAAAAGTGCAAATACGAAACAGCAGGGACGCACCGACAGAGAAGGTGCCGGGTCGTCGTCCGGATACTGGAAGTCCGATATCGGATGCCGGATATCCGGCTTTACACCGATTTTAAGTATCTAAAATTCAATGTTTGGTTTAACTGAACGGAAAAGGCGGTTTTCTGGAATGTCAATGTGGGAAAAATGTATAGAATTTACATGTTTGAAACATCAGAGCCTGATATCCGGTACGGAACCCTCAAACAATGGGCATCGGATACCCGATATCCGGCAAAACCAATATCCTGACAAGAATAACGGACTTTTGCCGTCCTGTATTGAAGCTCCCCGGGACGAGGGACAATTTCTCAAAATGTGTGACTGTCCCGGAAAATCCGGGATGTTTGGCAACCCTGCAGGGTTGCACCTTCAAGTATACTCAAATCGGCGAAATTATTTCTTAGCGCTTTTTGGTCACCGTTATAATAGACAAATGCCCAAATAGCTTCTTTTTTATTCAATGGGTTCTCGAAAGCTTAAGTTCTCGAAGAAGTGAAATGATTTTATGTTACTTTTACAACCATTTGGTATTTAGGAAATCCGAAAACAATAATATTTTTCCGCATATTTGATAAAGACTTTTCGGAGCGGTTTTTAGTAGGGAATACACATTAAACGGAAAAGAATTCAATATTTTCCAAATTGAAGTAATAAATTTAAAAGTCCAAAAACTGTATCAAAGAATTTGCAAGAAATATTAAACAAAGTATCTCATTACACAGTTAATTTGATATTGCCGCCAATTGATAGTATTGCTTTATGACGGTGGATTCCAACCTGTAGATGTTTGCGGACCACTCAGCCTGAAAGTGAATTACACCCGTTACATTATTGCATACATCTCAGCTGTAACCAAATTCAAAGGTAATTAAATGCAAAACAAACTGTTATTAATTAAGAAACTATTATAGTTAACAATATTACAAACCTATCAACGGTAACTTTTAGAACTTACGCTACATTGTATGTCACAAAAACTAGCAAATATGTTAATTGTAAATTGTCTTTTGATGAAATAAAGAAAAAAAAAATTACTTAGTCGAAATAATGATGAAAAAAATATCTTATTTTTTCAATGTGACTTTTATGTACGAATCCAAAAAATATGTCCACAGTGAAAATTTTAGAACTACACTCACTAAATTCGAACTTACTTAAGCATAAATAAACAATTCAGTTTTTTATTTTATTTATATTTCAAAGAGGATAAGATTTAAACAGCTCAGATACTAGTAAGAAACAAATTTTCTCTTCATCGTCTATGTGTGGGGGCTTCACTTCTGGTTGACTGTAACGATAAGTTACGGTCGGCGGTTTTGTCTTCTTCCAGCGGTAGCTCTGAACGCCCTTTTTTAATTAAAAGGGTATAATTTTAGATCACACAGGAGGAAAACTGGAAGGGAATTAGTCTTCTTTTTGTGATCTTTTTAAAAAGAAACTTATTCATGTGTGAAAGTCCACGCGAGCGTTTGAAATAACAATTGAATTATAATGAAAAACAATTGCGCAGCTGAATAACAATCTGAGATAATATTGAGGATATGGTGTATGTATTTCTTTCATGGCAATCCCAAATTTCATAATAGATACATATTAGGTTGTTGACTTCATTTTTATAAGTACTGGTTTTTATGATTCATAATTCAAAAATCAAATATTTTTCAGAATTAAAAAGAACAGAAAAAAAAATCGAGGAGGGTTTATCAGTTACGTTGAAATTATCCGTAAGCCAATATTTATTTTTCCTATTTATCTATTTTTAAAAACTTCCCTTTTGTACCTTTGTACTTTTCATTCTTTAAGGCGAACGACATTTATTGTAAAAATATAACATAATATAGCGTGTTTTACTTGTTTTGCATTTTTCATTCTTTAAGGTAATAGCTGATCTGGTTTATTAAGAAAATATAGCCTATCTTTGCGAATATTTTTCATCAATTCTTTAGGATACCGAATAACTGTTTAGTAATACTGAATAGTTAAATTTAAGGGCCCCTCCTTTTGCTTTTGAAACATCGTTTTCCAAATATGAAATGGAGTAAGTTTTTCCACAACTTTTGATAAGAAGATATTATTTGCTCCATATTTTTCAGAAATATTGACCAATTAATATCTTTTTAATTTTAATAAACTCATTAATTGCTCAATATTTCCGACAAATGTTAAAGATCTGGAAAATTGTATCGTAAGATGAAAATGTTTTTGACATTTAGAGGGAAAATAAAAATAATAATAAAAAGAGCTCCTTAATTTTATACGAAATTCTTTTTGCTAAAACGATTATTTGGTCAAGAAAACAAAAAAGAAGGGAGGGAGACATAATATCCTTATAAAGTTTTACTTTAGTGACTATGCTTTTAAAAGTAACCTTTTAATCTAAAATATTCAAAAAACTCATTTTTTGCAAAAAAAAAAAAAAAAAATGTGAGTTTGGATTTTTTAAAAATATAGTTAACATCACAACGTTTTCATGAAGTTACGTAACATTTATTGTACTTCATAGAACATATATCTTTCATACCACACGTATCTTCATAGTACACATATCTTTCATTGCTCCTGAAATACTAACAGCAACAAAATATTATAGCAACTGCCAAAAGGAACCTGTTTTTATATCCATTGCATTACACGCTGCTACTTTGTGGTTGTATAATGTTTTAACCGGAACTCTGCTTTCTCATTTCACTGCAAGGTACATATGAGGTGATGAGAAACATAATGGTGCAAGTCACGCGACTAATATTTTGTAAAAAACGGTATCTTGCATCACGATTTTAACGTTACGGTATTTAATAAAAAAAAAATAATGGTG
This sequence comes from Octonoba sinensis, assembly GCA_038502835.1. Classification (NCBI taxonomy): domain Eukaryota; kingdom Metazoa; phylum Arthropoda; class Arachnida; order Araneae; family Uloboridae; genus Octonoba; species Octonoba sinensis. The sequence goes on along the minus strand of CM076603.1, from coordinate 109,296,046 downwards.
CCATTTGTTGATAAATTTTTGAATAATTCTTTAGTTTACTGTAAATAATGGGAGATGACATCACATATTCTGGTTAGTCGAATCAACTAAGTCTTCAAAAAAATAATTTGACTTACACCAGTATGTGTCTCTTCAGCCTCACGCGAATTTTGTTCCCACAACCTTTATTCTTCTCAAGTTACGCTAACTTTACTCTTTGTTGCTTAATTTTTGAGTTAGAGTGCATATTAATATGAATACATGAAGTGAAAGGACTTTTATGAACAACTCGCGCCCACAGAACAAAATTCTGGTTGAGCCAATGCTTGAAGCACACTGATGGGAAAGAACACGTGTTAAAAATATGTTTACAACTTTCTGTGGCCAGCGCTGGTGTTCATTTCGGTTTTTCTTTCCTTCTCTGAACCTTCTTTCGTGCGTAAAGACCTCTTTCGGAGAGGGCACGAGGGAGTAAGTGCCGAGAGAAATAGAAGGAAAGCAGCGAAATTAAAAGCACTCGTTCCACCTCTGAGTGTTTTCTCATGCTTTAGCTTCCGTGACTGCAAATAAAGTGAAATGATGTGTTGCCGTGACAACGTTATTGCTAAGAGCTCCATTGAGTTTTTCCTTCTGCCACAATCAATGCGAAATGAGAAACATATTTCAAAGCTCGAGAGTTTTTCTAGAGTTAATTTATTTCTATTATTCACTTGCCCGTTCCTCTAGTACAAAATCTTCCTGAATCAAGGAAAACTTTCGAAAATGTAAAAGCATGCGGAGCAGATAACTGGACTAAAGGCTTTAAATATACATAGTATGAAGTAGAAGGTTTATGAGCCGTTTATGCTACAACGCGTAATACAAGTTTGGTAAGCTGTAACATCGTTTTGCACAAACGCAACACAAATTTTATTCGGAATCTTTTCGTTATGTTGGACGTGTAGGAATAATGAAGTAAATTTCATTACATGGAAAACTTTGTTTATAACAAATTAAATGCTTCGCAATCAGGGATTACTAGTGCGATGCCGAAATTGCTCATCAACTGCTCCCATTTTCAAAAAATATTATTAGGCAGTTCATAAAACATTGTACTACAACTTTCACATTCAGCTTAATCATGGCCTCACTTGATGCAGTACCGGCCGTCACAATTGCTAAAAATGATGCAAAGAGAGGTAATTCTTCGATGTGCCGATCGGGGCGTTTTATAAGATCCATTTGGCGCATATAATGAAGTATTGGCGTTCTTGGCATCTACCATCGACTTATGAATAGATTATTTGTTTGTCATTTTGGGATAATAATTATTTCGCTTGACGTCGATTTCAATTTTAAGAATGTAGGGAATAATGAGAAAAAGTACTGACTAATCAAGTAGAAGAATTTGCGTAAGAGATTACTTTGCGTACAAGACTACATATAACTTGTAACAATCATGTAAAATTCATCTCATTTACTAAAAGTTTTGCAAAATATTTCTACACATTACAACGAACAAAATTAAAGTTACAAAGTGCAAACTAAATAGTCTAATCAACATACCTTACAGATAACTGGAGAACGTTTTTGCAGATACTTTAAAAAAAATACACTTTTGATATCCTGTGCAAAATTCTTACAGAAAACTATTCTGCATAAAATATATTCAGTCTATGGAGAGCTTATATAAACCAAAAGGAATATTATTTATCAATTCTCCGATGTTTTTAGAGATAGAATTCTCTTGAAAAATAAAATGCTAAACAGTGCAAATAAAAGCCTAAAAATATTGAATTCTATTAATCAAAAAGTAGAATGTTCCTTACATTAATGATGAATAAAAAATGCAAAATTTTAACTAGCAACTACCAAAGAAATTTGATTGCGAAGTTTGGCAATATTGCAAAACTGAATGTTCTAATCATAAGAAAATGAACTATTTTTTCAAAAAAAATACAATATTATCAAATAACCCTTTTTGCAAGTTTTATATCAATAAAATTCACTCAGCTTGTTAAGAGAACTGGTTGATAATCCATAATCCGAGCTACTTTCGCAATCCATTATACTTAACGCCGTTGAAGCTAGCGCGGCAAGTGTGAATAACATTCTAAAACTCTCGTCGTCAAGACTACGTTAATTCGTTACCATGGAAAAGTCCGTTAAAAGTGTTCCAAGCAGCCAATATAGGAAACTCTCCACTTTCCAAAAAATGCATATCATTTTTATAAATTGTTACGACCAGTACTACTGCGCATCGATGGAGGTCATGGCTTAATAAATGAAAAAAATAGAACTCACCACTGTTATTACTTTTCCCCTAGTTGGTGATGATTATTGCGGCAAATATAAACTATTGCAATAGATAATGCTTAACGTACATAATTATCTGAATAAATTATTGTATGCATAGTTTTTAAACCAAATAATCTGTTTAAAATTAATGAGACCTAATTTCATTCGCGAAGTAAATCACCTTGCAGTCAGCTTTATTAGTCGTCAAAATGAATTGTATCATGCTTCAATATTCACCAACTGGAAGCTACTCCATTGGCAAGAAAAAAAAATATCAATTTTGTGCGTTTTGTAACGCACATTCATTCCAAAACCGAAACTGCTGAATATAAGCCGCATATTTATTTTTTAAAATAAAATAAGCGAGAAGAAGCAATTTCATCATGTACATCTGTAACTGAAGAAATAAAGTTCCTTACTTGAAATTTTGATAAATATATTGCAAGCGAAAACTTAAAATGCTGTTTTCTCTCGCTCTGTTTTTTGGGTATTTCATTTTAATTAAAATGCAAAGGCTTTTTTAAATTTGTATCAATCATGTGAATTTTTTCCCCATATGGTCCTGAAACTATACACAACAAATTTATGTTTTACTTTTATCATAACTTAAGTACTTAAAAAACATCTTTTGTAGGATTCTTTGAATTTTTCGTTGTTTTTTCTGCGTTACTTCAGTTTTTATTTTTTTTTCTCAGAGTATTTTACTCATAAAAAATGCAAAGATAAAAATTTTGCTTTAGGGGTATTGAATCAATAAATTTTTTTTGAGATTTTACGTCAATTTTTTGAAAAAGAAGATGCGTTTTAAAAAATTGCTAAATTTCGTTTTAAAATTTAAAATATTAAAATTATATTTAAGAAATCCACTTTTTTTAATATTAAGTTTCTTATGATGAATGACATGACATGAGACAAAAATTGTAAATAAAAACACCATAAAGGAAAAAAAAATGGTCTCGTGGTGCCGACTCCCCTTAAAGGTCCAGGGCCAGGTACCAGCTCTTCTGATCTGCACATTTATCAGGGAAAAAACTGTGATTCCTCAATTTTCAGGCAGCGAATGAAAAATCAGTGCAATATCAGAAAGTCAGGACATTAACCCCAATAAATTGGAACAAATAAGCAAGCATTGGTTGCTTAATAAGGCTCAGCTGTACACATTCTGAAAACACAGATATTATTTAGTATCAGCAACAACATTCGATTTGCACTACAGCATTATCGATTATAAAAACATTCACAATTATAAAAAAATTTTCCTCTTCCCTGATTACACCGAGTGTAAATGAAATAGGTTTTGCTTTATTAATTTGCTGACTGAGAGAGAAATAAATGATTCGCTTCGCTTCGCTGATAGAATCTAACGATTCGCACAGCAAAGAAAAAGTTTCTTGATCCCTTAAAACTATGTTGTTGACTTTCATGGTTTGATCTTTCACTCTCTAGCGAATTGATAACAATATATAAGTGAGAACCGAGGGAGACCGATCTTCTTTTGTTATGGTGAATATCATTATGAACATTAACTCGTAATTATTTTGTTACGGTTGTGATTCTACATGAATATGAACAGGATACAAAAATGCTTGGGTTAAATCGCTGGAAATAGTTACATGTATGTTTTTTCTCTCCATACTGTCTTTCTAATGGTAGACAGGAAACATATTTTAAAATGTTAATTTCATATGTATGAAAAATATCTTTTAGGACTCCATAAAAGACTGCTATTTTTCACAAACGTGCGCCGTTAATAATTAACCTCATAATATTTTTCTGTTGTGAATGGTTTATATATATATATTAATATATAAAAACCATTCACAGCAGAATTATATAAAATTACCAGGCGTTGCCCGGTATAATAATGTTATTTAAACAAAATAATTTATTGAAAGTAAAAAATAAAATATTTGTTTTACTACATTAAAAAATAATAGCAAATAATAATAATAGTGCCAACTTCTTTTCAAATTAATTTTACAGAAATCAAAGGAAATTCGGATTGAGAGCAAAAGCACTCAAGCGTAGAGAAGAATTCGAACTAAAGAAGTATTAATTACGTACCTTAGCGTTAACCACTGGACCAGCCGGTACTCAGCTGTTCTTCTTCATTTAGAAATAAAAAAATGCCTCTTTACTGAGCGCTTTTATTTCACGAAAAACTTAAATAAAATCAAAATCAAAACTAATTTGAATTTTCAAATGGGACTACGTGCGTTAGCTTTCTCAAGGGTCCAATCCGTTAATAGTGTGATTTTTGCATAGCAATCAAACAACAACAAAAAAAAAACATGCAAACACAGAAAAGAGCTCTTATATATATATATACGAGGGTAAGACAAAAATTATCTACTTTTTGTTCTACACTTTTATTAATTAAAGATAGGTGGTGGTTACATGGCCATGCGTTGAATTGGTGCCAATTCGGTCACGCATGCGCACCAGGGGGCGCAGTGTAATCACCATTGCATCATTGAACGTCTAGCTATCAGACTACACCAAAAAGGAGCCAGGATAATTAATAATATTTTTGCGGTCAGATGGTGTGAAAGATGATGAAATTTATAGGAGACATTTTTCACAATACGGGGAAAGTGCTCGTAAAAATGTTTTTTTGTGGATCGAAATGTTTTAAAAGTGGCCGCACGAGCATAGCAAAAAAGAGGGAGATGGTAAAATCTTGACCAATGAAAACAACATTCAGTAAGCTTGAGAGATGGTTACAGCAGATAGACGAGTTACCGAAGATGGGATCGCATCTTCTTATAACATAAAATGGTATCGCATCTTCTTATAACATCAGTCACGATTTTGCCTCTCAGATTATCCACGACAAACTCAAATTCAGGAAGAGTGTACGCGATGGGTTTCCCAAATGCATACCACAGAAAACACAGCCCTTAGAAAATCATAAGGTTGGGCTTTTGAGACCCTAAAACACCCTCCCTACATCCCAGATCTTGCTCCCTCAGACTTTTATCTCTTTGGACCACTTGAGGAAGCTTTGAGAGGCCGTTGATTTGCTCAATAAGATATTAACGTTTGGGATTCGGTGCAAAAGTGATTTCGCGACCAACTGAAAACGTTCTATCAGGAAAACAAACGGAAGTTTGTGGCTCACTAGAACAAATGCATTGCTCAAAGATTACACTACATCGAAAAACAATATATCTGCTGTACACCGATTTTTGTTTAATAAAATTGCAGAACGAAAAGTGCAGGTAATTTTTGACTTACCTACGTATATACAGTAACACCACCTACGTATATACAGTATGACCACCTTTATAACTTGACTACCTATCTAAGCTGGCCACTTTTGTCGGGAACGGAATTAGTCCTTCACCCTCTATAAATTTACCACATGGTCCCAACTAAAGTGCTGCACAGCAAGTGGTCAACTCACACAGGTTTCACTGTATATATATATGACTCTATTTCTCTCTCTTTTTTTTTTTTTTTTTGCATTAATGAACAGCAGAGAATTAAATAATATTATAGAACTAAAATATACCAAATATTTTAAAATGGAGATTAATCTTTCTGAGGAACTAGTTAAATAGTTAGGAGGCTTTTAACGCTAGAGAAATTGATTGATACTGAAGGTAAGAAAGCATCGATTCATGTTCAGCAATATCAAAGCAAAGGGAAACTCAGGGGAAAAAAAAAAGAATCGAAGCACGGTGTTGAACACTTTTTGTACCAACTTGCTGAGGGCTGAGGAAAATTCCAAATTATTCTGCTGATATGGGAATAAGAAAAGAGAATCAATTTGTTGCTGGGGTAACACGTCAAAATGGTCATGCCTTCTGAAAAGTGCTTCCGAAGTGAATTCCGTTGTTTAAACTATTGAAACTTTTACAATTGATGATGTTTTTAAAATGCTTTCATCACATTTGTGTGTTAGTTTTCAAAAAATCTGTTTCGTACGTGGGTAAGAAATAATTTTTGTTTCATAGGTAATTATTCGGCAGGGTCCTGCATCTTGTCAAATAAGCGTACCTTTGCATAGTAAGAATTTAAAAATAAGTTCAATATCTTTTTTAAAAATGTTTTTATAACAGGGCTGACCACAAGGTCGATAAGAAGAATTACTTACTTATTATTTAACTCTTTCAGTCTCAGTGATGCTATTTAGAATCATCATGTTCATAATTTTTGTTTTCTACTAATAAACATGTCTCCAATAGGAAATTGACATCGTTAAATTCTTAGCATTTTCCTTTTTTAAATATATTATTTAATATAAATGGAAATGGCTGCATTGTCAAATTATCGTTCGAAAAACTTCTGTTCTGCACTACACTTCGTTCAGCAAAATATGCCTAAACAAAAATCCCTTTTAACATAGTTAAAATGAAATTTTAAGTTTTATTTTTTCTTATTATTTCTAAGGAGGTTAACATATTTTATCTGAGCTGTCTTTGATACATATAAATTTGGTCTTTTGTGTCATTTCAAATATCATGATTCCAACTGGCATCAACAGCATTTGATTGGCACAGATCAACTAGACTGCCTACATCCGTTTGAAGTTTGTATCGATTATTTTCCATTATTTTTTGCAATTTTCAACTGTTGTTGCTGTTTTTTGTTGCTTCAAATGGGGCTGCATATGGAATTAACCATTTTGCAGGCCTGGTGCATTCCACGGTAATCGGCATCCATTCTTTCAAGGAGCACCACAGTCAAGTAGCAATTTTCAACTGAGAGTGATTTTATTAATGGAAATACCAATGGGACTTTTACTAATGGATTTCACTCAAGGAAATAGGACGTTCTATTTGTTAATGAATATACAACAATCAGTTATGGAATTAGAAGAATTCGATGAAGGAATTGCTGAATTTAGTACAGAAAATATATCGAAAAATAATGACGATCAAGACAAAACAAATGACAGTAATGGCAATTTGTAGTCGTAAATCAACTGAACAGTATTTATGCGTTGCAAATGCATAGAATGACATTGAAATAGAACATTACGATTTTGATGAAATTAACACAAGATTTGGATGGAAAATGTTTACATGTTTACTATTTTCAATAAATGAATATTTAGCCACTATTTTTAAACCTTAATCTTTTTGTGATGTATTTTAATCACATGTTATCTTGAATCAGCTTACAATGCTTCTGAACGGCATCATTGCATACTTAATTGAAATGTTATGGAATCATTTTGAATTTTTGTTAAAAATATATTAAAATATGTTAAAAATTTCTTTTTGAACTTTTATTCAAATACGTTTCATGAATTTCAGAAGGGATAATAGCAGCATTGAGACTGAAATGGTTAAGTAAGCCTGCATTTTCTTATTTAAAAGCAAAGAAGAGTACGTAATATTAATCTTCCTTGAAAGATCCTCACACTGTTGATTCCTTAAGATTCTTTTTGTCGACATATACTCCACAATGTATCTTCGAAAAAAAAGGCTTAAACTTATCGTTGATTTATTCTATTGTATACCATATTTATATATATATAAAATATTTGTGTTAGTTTTCTTTGGCGTCTTTCTCAAGGACTGATTTATTTAGAAAAGCATAGGTAGAAACGGCAATAGGGCCTTATCGAACAGATATCGAAAATTTTAATCAAAAATACTCTTTTGTCAAAGATACTTCAGAATTAATACACAATGAACACAGTAATTATATACTGCAGATGAAAATGATCTTTCAATCGTGTAAAATTTCTCCTTTTAATAAATGCCCCCTTCCCTTTTTGAAAAAAATGTCATCTAAACAAAAGAATAGAAATTTCCAAAAACTATGTTTTCAAAATTCTTTTAAATATTTTATAATTTTACGGTCAATTTTAAATTACACATTTGATTTCGTTTTTCTTCAGAAATTTCTTCTTAAATTAGATAAACTATAATTGTTAATGCAGGCTATACTGGAAAGGCACACACCTTTTGATTTCGTTCATTCTAAACTTAAAGTAGATGAAGTAAGGAAAAACCGACTTAACTTTTTTCCTATTAATGTGGCAGTGTGTAAATATTTAACATGTAGTTATTAAAAAGTGGAACATTATAATTATCAATGAGCATTTAAATTTGGAGGCTGCTCCAAAAGTGGGGCCCGGGAGCAGTTGCCGGATTCACCGCTGTAAATCCCTGGTGTTTGTGTGAAAGTAATACTTAAAAAATATTTTATTCCTACTTCTTAATCGTGAACAAACGAAGAATTTCGAACGTAGATAGCGACATATTTTTTAACGTATAAAGTCGATCTTAATGGCAGACAAGCTGCTCTATAAAAGCAATTTTTAACGAGCATTCACATTTGAATCTTACATAATGAAGAAAAAAAGGAAAAAAAAAAAACGTGTATTATAAGGAACTTAATTTAAATTAATTGTTTTTCAATATGAGCTTTAAAAGCCATTTTTGCATTATTTGGAGATAAGAGTGAATTATACCCTCCCCCCCTTTTTCTTTTAGAAGTCCTGTAATTCTCCTACAGTAGAAAATTTTTTTTCGATCTCAACCAAAGAAGGAAAAAAGAAAAACAAACAAACCCTTAAGAAAATAATTACTTTACGAACGGACAGTTTCTAAGTACAAGTGTGTTGTTTTAAACTTGTTTTCACTTTGTTTAAACTTGTTCTTTTTCTTGAACATTCCATGTAAAATAAGTAAAACAGCTCATTAAATTGTTGAAACATAGCAAAATATGTGACTGTTTAACACGGTTATTTGCACAAGCTCTTTTACTTGCAAGTGATCCCACAAGACATCGTTATGTACCGTGCTATTGTTTTTCGCCTGCAGCTGAAGCAACAAATGGCCACCTATCCTGCAGAAAAATACTTCTGGTTTTATTTGCTAAGTTACATTAACGAGAAAATGAATGGAAGCATTCAAAACAATTAATTCAAGTTTAAACTTTCCTTCGATGAAAACAACAAAGCATTCGTAGCAAAACTAATTGGTTCAAATCGGAAACAATATTTTCTATCTTTCTTGTTAATTTAAGTGGAGATTTATATCTTACTATGCCTTTCGATCACATATCGTATTCTTTGCATGTTTAAATGAATTTTACAAAGGAGAACAAGGTTTGCAATTACTCATTCTCAGAACATTTCATCCTTCTCATAATATATAAATAACTAGTTACTCGATGGAAATTTAATACAATGGCAATTCTCCATCGGTTTTCATTAGTAATTTAATTCAGGGTACTGTTGGCAAAAGGAAGAAGCGTAAAGCTCGTGAATAAAACATTATATAATAACAGTAGTGACGGACAGTTTTAAGTTTCTGCTTTACGTAAAACGCAAATAACTTTTCCTTCCAGCGTAAGATATATTCTTGGATGATAAAATGAGGAAAGATATTACAGATAGAAGTTTACTTTTCTCAGGTTAGTATTGAAGATATGGCGTAATATCATATGTCAAAATTCCGAAATGGTTCGAATTCCGTGAAATTCTTGGAAGAATTTTAAACGCTTCGTGTCAAAAAATAAGGCTGAATTCCCGATTAACGCCAGCGAATTTCTTTTGGTTGTATGAATATCGCTGTAAAAGCACACGTAAAACTTTGCACTACAATGCTAAAAGCAAGAAGTTACAACGTGTAAACAGTACAAATATGTAAAATATAATACTTACAAACAATTGTCTCGAGGCTGACCCACGAGCCTCTTCATCAGCGCGAATATGAAAAAGAAAAGGATTACAATACCCAAGCGGGAAAATTTGCATACTTCATTTTTTTATATACTTGTACTTTTGACACTTTTAATTTCTTACTTTTAATGGATGAATATGGTTAGTTAAAAGTACAGGATATTCTTGGTATCACCTCTATTAAGTAGAAAAGGTAGGAATCAATTTGATTTATCCAGTGAAAAATTACAGATAAATAATAAGGTAAAAATATGTTTGGTACCAATTAACCCCTTAACTGGTCCATTTTTTTAACACAAGTGTTCCTAAAAAAGCATGTTTTTCATTGCATATAATTAAAGTAATAACTTGATATAAAAGGAAAATGAAAGAATTTTTTTTAAATTTCATAATTAATGAATTAATGCATTTTTCTATTTTATAACTTTGAAACACAAATGCCTCTGAATGACTCTCTTTCAATCTATTAATAATACGGCCAAATCAAAACAAGAAAGGCGGAAATATCAATTCCCGTACGCGCTGTGCGGGCAAACCAGTTAAGGCCCTTTTTGGGTAGCCCGTGCGCCGTACGGGCAAACCAGTTAAGGGGTTAAAAATGTCGTCATTTCTGAAGTCTTTTAAAAATAGAAGACTGTATATGAATGACATGAAAATTAAGCACAGAGCGGCACAACAAAATTTTAATAATGACCCACAGTATAACAGTATTCAAGATTTTTCAGTTAAATGGAGTACACTAAATAATCCTATAAATTCTGTGAATTTTCAATTCAGGGAAAAAAACTTATAGTTATTACTTGTTTTATTCAATGCCATTGACATCCAACTCAATTACACCTAAAAGTCCTTTTTTATAATTTTTTCTCTCGACATTTTCTTAGAATTTCGTTTCGTTATTTTGATAAATATTTAAGAAGTATGATCACTATTTTACCAATGGAGCTTCTAATTTAACTGATTTATGATTCTCGATAGTCTGATAATGAAAACATAATGACGTAATTGGCGTTGCATTATTTTGTGAAGTTGAAAGAATTACTTGTCTTGTATTTTAGTCTTTAAAAGAGTACAGGAAAATGTTTTTCGTGCGATGTCACACCTATTACTTCCTTGTTCATAAGTTTAACACAATAAAGTTCAGTATCTAGAACAAAGAATAAAGTTTGAAAATTGCTCCTAAGAATATAAATAACAAATTAAATTACCAATGCTTGAAGAATAGAAGAATTATTAAGGGATTTATAAACAATAGAAAAGATAGGTATAAATTAGCTTATTCATTGACACTTACTGAAAATATTTAAACTGGATAAATAAACAACTGAAAATCATTTTTTTGATTGACAAATAAGAAACAATTTCGGACAATTCCACATAGCGTCATCGAAACGCTTTAGAGTAATTTTCGTAAATATCGTTCGCAGAATTCCACGTAGGGCACTATTTTTCGCCTTTTTCTTTCCTCTTTTAAGGACATTTAGAGTTGAGTGCAATCTTCGTTGCCAAGTTACTGGACCGAATAAGTCAGTGTTTGATTTATCGACAATTTTGCGCCATTTTCAATGAGTTTTAAAAGACACATTTATATAACGATTTCGGAAAGGAAAATTTTTTTTTTCTATAACACATGCCAAATAGCCAAGTGAGAAATGTCGCGACAGTTAAAAATAGAAAAATGAGAAAGTAGGATATTCCACATTTTTTTTCCAATTGAAATTAATGATACTGATAAAAAAAATTCGATACTAAGAATTACTTTAGCATTAACGGAAAACATCTTAAAAAATAAATACATCGTATGGTACGACTTTAAGATGCAACTAACAGATGAATTTTTTCAATTCGATATTCTATAAGGAAAATAAAAATGCCTACATTCCAATATTTTAATTTCATGGGAAAAACTAAACTCAAGTCATTACACGGAAAGAAATAGAAATGGAACAAAAATAACTTCATATTTATTATTGCAGAATCTAGAAAAGACCTTTTCTTGAACAGCCAATAAAGTTATAAGTAGAATAAAGTTTAAATGAAAATCTATCAAAAATGCTTTGTCCTAATAATGAGTAAAATGAAAAATCAAAGTAAATAAAATCTAAATTGTTAAAAAAAAATACTGCAGATAATTGTTTGACAATGTTTTACTTACTCGAATTTTTCCTTTCACAATATATTTTTTAACTTTTAAAAGAAGTCGATGCTAATAATAAATCACATTTTTAGCATACGCATTAGTTTATTAAAAATTAGAAATTATCTAAAATTTACGATTGATTGAATATCTCCGTTACAGTCAAAAAAATGATACAAAGAAATTATAAAATCATTTCAGAAAAATATTCAAAGCATTTTAAAAAAATTAATTCAGTGGAGTCCCAAATTCTGAAAATAGTCTAGTCCTAATCAGTAGTACTTAGGACTAGACTACTGAATTTTTCGGATTAAGCAAAATCGTGTTTAGAATAAACTTAAACTGCAGGAATATTACTACGTGTTATTACAGCTTATTTTATAGGTTTGTTTAAACATCACTGATAATAAGCTAAGAATCACACATAGATCGTTAAAATGGCTTTGAAAAAACCTTTCAACTTCTGAGAGGACGCGGCTGCAGAATGATCTTTAAATATGTCATTTGGGATTCTTCAATTTTATAAAAAGCTAACAAATTTTTTCACACTCATGTAGCTCAGTCGTAACTTAGAATTTTCTCGTCATTTTTAGAATTATACTTTATACTAATTAATACCACTGCTATTTTGTTGAAGTTTTAATTATTTTTTGACTCCTGAAAATATGCTCCAAAACTGCATATTTCGGTTTCGAATTACGAGGACTTCCGAATTATCGAAGTTCGGAAATCAGAGCTCCGAACGCTCTAAGCTTCAAAGTGCACTGAAATAAAACTTCCAAAATAAATCGGAATGTTTACGTCATTATTTAAAAAATATTTCAAATTAGTAAGTTAAAATTAAAAAGACAATGATGTTAGAATAAATTGCATTACATTTGAAGTGATTTTGTTTTAGGTCACTCTAACTTTGGTTATAAAAAATCATCAATGCAATGGAAAAGGTGTCCGATATTAAGAGTGTCAGGGTGATGAAAAAAAAAAAAAAAATTTCCATAAAATTGAACCATGGCGGATAACCTGTCCCACTTGCATTCTGAATAATTCTCACTTCAGAAAAGGGATAAAATGTTTCAAACGAACCAATAGCCTATCTAATTCTGTCAACAGAACTAAACTGAAAATAAAGGCAGGTATATAAATTATCTTTTAATTTCTAATAGCAATTGAGAGAGACAAAACTATTTTCTGTATCCTCCAGTTATTATTAGCTTCGTTTAACCCTCTCATGCATGAAAGCCTCATATGAGGTGACATACATTTTTGCTTCAAATTTTTATGCAGATTCGCTTTTGTGCTGCAATTTTCATGTAGTACTCATCTGGAGACTCTAAACAGTTCTTGGAAACCACAAAAAGTTTCATAGGGTATTCAAGATAGTTAAAAGATTAAGATATCTTTGGGAGTACATGGAGGATTCAGGAAAGAAGAGAATAACTCAGTTTCGAATCAAATTCTGTTTATTTATTTTGAAGCGTGTATTACATTACTGGGACGTTTGGTATTATTTTAGTTTCTTATTAATTATGAATGAAGTTTGAATATTCAGTTTTGCCATGTTTGTTACTATATTGAATAAATATGGCAAAAAAGCATAAAACCTCTTAACAATACAAGAACACGAATTTTTGACTATACAGGACAAAATTTCCGAAAATAAATTACTACACAACAATCCTGAGATACTAAATTAGGTTGTACTATATGAAACTTTGTTTTATAACATAAATAAATAAATGCATGCATGAGAGGGTTAAGCACAGTTTAAAAGTTTTGTTTAAGACTTGCCTTTTATTTCGATAAATTATGTAGTTTGTAATATTGATCTTGAAATTAATGTTCGAAAATGAGCGAATCTTTCTAGAGCTTTCTCCAAATGTATTTATACTTTCGAATATTCGCCTGATTTCTGCTCCACTTCCTAATTCATCCTTAAAGCCACGTCTGCCGCTGTTACGTGTATTGTTTTTTTTTTTTTTTTTTCGCCCGACGCAGGTGGTTGGTGGTCAACAAAATCGTAATTGAAATCTTTATGGTCGGTTTCTCATGAAGGAATTACCCCGGGTGTGTTAGAACGAGAAGCAATCACTGCGTAAACACAATTTATTGAACTCGATATTACTGCAGAGGTGTTTGCTGTAACTAAATATTGTTTGAAATGCGATTCCGTTTTCGTTTGGACCAATGCGGAAGCGCTATTTCGTGTAATATTGGTCTTGCAATTTGAACAGGTGATCTCATTCTCGACTGCCCTTCTAAGCAGATGAAGATAGTTTTAAAAAACCTTTAGCTAGATTTTAAAATACTGGACAACGACTACCCAGTTTAACAGTTTTCCTTATCCAATAAATAAAAGAGTAGCATAAAATATATACAATAAATAACAGGAAACTGGAACAGCCACTTTTTTGATCTGCTCTGCTCCTACTTCTGCGATTTAGCGGTTATCTATGGACTGTTAAATGCTATCATTAAATCGAGTACACTGTTAAAAATTTCCGTAAGAAAATAGTAAAATAACCATTTATTTGATTGTTATTTTACCATATTTAATGACAACAGTTGAATAACCATTAAAAAGATGGTACTCAAACCGCTGATTGTGAAAAAAACCGTTTATTCTCTGTTTATCCTAAAGAACGTTTAACTAACCGTTATTTTCAAGCGCTCAATAAGAATCGGGCGTCCATCTTGGTTGCGAAACCTTACCGGTCGTACGTTGTTGTTAAAATATGAATAAAGATTTATCAGTTCAAATATGCATGTGTATATAAAAAAAGAAGAAAAAAAAAGTGGCTTAATGAGTGGTTACTAAATAGAAACACATACACACGTAAATCAAAAATTGGAGACATCGGATTTCCGAACTGTTTGCAAATGAGCGAACCCATCATTTGAGCTGCTGAAGCTAAATTTTTGGGTTCGCTCTTTTGTTTGTATTTTAATTTTTGCAGCAAATAAAATGATTTTCGTCAATATACAGTAAATTTAGACCATAAATTAATTTAGATCCAAACGAGACTGAAACCCAAAATTTTCAGGCAGTTTGCCGGTTGGAAAAAAAGGATTTATTGATAAATAAACGGCCGCGTTACGTGGTGTAGATGGTCGAATGACTAGAGCGCAAGGTTGGTGTGCAGTACACCCGGGTTCGAGTCCCGGACGCTTCGTTTACTCTTTCTACGACTCGAAATGATTCAAAAAACGGCAAAAATTTTGTTTTGAAACCGTAAACTTTTGTATTTACGGCTTTTTAACCAAGCTGATTGGATATGGTTTTGGCCCGCGTAAAGATAGAAAAATGCTCCACACCGTAAATTTAACGGTGAATTGATGGACAGACTGCTGCCGGTCATTTAACAGTAATTTCATGATGAATTTTCTAACAATGTATCGTTAAATTGAAGTTCTTGCTTCAACAATGCTCCAGGCCCGCTCCGTGCTCCGAATGGTTGAATAGGAACTATATAATTTTAGCTTTAATTATTTAAGGGGAGTCGGCACCATGAGACCATTTTTTTTCTCTGTGGTGTTTTTATTTACAATATTTGTGATAAATGTGTCTCACGTAATGTGTCTCATGTCATGTTATATCACTTCATAAGAAGTTTAATATTAAAAAAAACTACATTTATTAAATAGAATTTGAAAATTTTAATTTTTAAACATAAATTTAACAATTTTTTAAAATGAAATCTTCTTTTTCAAAAATTGGAGTTAGGCCTCAAAATTTTTTTATTGATTCATGACTCATAAAGCAAAACTTTTATGCTTTGAATTTTTTATAAGTCAAATACTTTTTGAGAAAAAAAATAAAAACTGAAATAACGCAGAAAAACAACGAAAAATTCAAAAAACCTGCAAAAAGAATTAAAAAAGTACTTAAGTTATCATAAAAGTAAAGCAAAAATTTGTTATATATAGTTTCAGGAACATGTGGAGAAAAAATCACTTTATAGATACAAATTTAAAAAAAGCCTTTGCATTTTAACTGAGATGATAAAAAAACAAAGCGAGAGAAAACAGCATTTTAAGTTTTCGGCTTGCAATATCCTAATCTCAAGTATATCAAAAATTCAAGCAAGTAAATTTTATTTTCAGTTACAGTTACGATGAAATTGCTTCCTTATTATTTTATTTAAAAAAATAAATATGTCGCTTATATTCAACATAGTTTCGGTTTCGGAATGAAAAGGTGGCAAATCACACCGTAATAAAATTAATAATAAACCAATAAATATTGCTTCAATTTTTCTTAAACTTTCAGGGAACATTTTTAAAGATTTATTTTACTACTTAAACCAATACAAAATGTCGGTTTCTTCGACATTTTTAGGTGCTGACTCCCCTTAATTTAATCATTTTGTTCATATTAGGAACACATTCGAAGGTATTTGTAGACAATTTATTTTACGAATAAAAAATCCTTTTTCGTTCTTCGTCGTTATTCACTCAAAACTAATTTTATCTCTGAGAAATGTACTTTTTAATGAAATTCTAATAGAAATAATCGGAGCAATAGTGTAGGACACATTTTCGTGCTCCTTCTTTACATCTGCTCCAAGCAGAAGGTATCTACACTTATCCTCGCTACTGCTCCAAGCTGCGGTGCGTTCTAGGTTATTTATAAATCAATATTTTCCTTTTTCAAAAATGAAATAATTTAAAGTAAGCTATCAATTATCATCATCATCATCATCATTTTAATTATAATCATAATACTAATAATAATTATTATTTTTAGTTTTCTGACGGCATTCCATTTCTGCTACAGACCATTCCTGCTCATATTTTGAATATTTTATGAAGTAAAAATAAATGAGTGAAGATTTACTTAAAAGAAATAAGGGAGACCGGGGCAAGATGGCTATGCTAACGATTTTTGTTGCTTATTAATTTTATTTTTAAGGATAGTAAAATTAATTTTATATGAAACGTTAGAGTAGTCCTTTGTAGTATTAAATATATTTCCATTTAATTTTTCAAGTAAAAAGCATAAAGGATAATTTTATTTTTTCCATAACCTTAACAAATCGTCAGCTTGCCCCAGTACTGGGGCAAGATGACTTTGGCCTTGGGGCAAGACGACAACACTGAAAAAGGTTGAACATATTTTATCTTTTGAATATGTTACATGGTTTAATAAATGTAACTGTGTTTTTACATCTTACAAAGTATCAAACTAAGCGTAATGCATTGAAACGTAATGTTTAAGTATTTAGTTGTGCAGCTGACAATAGTCATAAATAAAAATACTATTTTCATAATTGGAACATTCCTCATACCACCACTTTTGGCATTTACAGCACTGGATCCATTCTTCTGCTGAATGGTCACAATATTCCTCTTCACAAGCAGGACATCTTATAACACCATCCTTTGAGGTTGATGCAATTGGACTGTTTGGCCTGGATCTTATAGACTTAGGCCTACAGGAACTTAGTTTGAGTTTTTTACTCCCTTTTTAGTTTCACGAGCTTATTTTCTCTGTTTTTTTTTAAACCTTCCTGTTCTTCCTTCTG
The DNA here is from genome assembly GCA_038502835.1 of Octonoba sinensis. Lineage (NCBI taxonomy): Eukaryota > Metazoa > Arthropoda > Arachnida > Araneae > Uloboridae > Octonoba > Octonoba sinensis. The sequence continues at coordinate 109,278,486 of CM076603.1, read as the reverse complement.
CTTTTCCCTTTGTTCTAAGATTTCTTTGATGGGTGTGCTTGTAAGAATGCTTGAGCTCATATTTTTGCTTTTTTTCTCACATTGTGTTGCATTAGGCAATGGTTTGAGATCAAAAACACTAACAGGTTTCTTTGGTGCATCGGAATTAGCATTTGCCATAAGTTCTGCTTCTTCTGATGGGTTTATATGTTGGTTTTCTACTACCAAGATCTGAATATTACCGAAATGACAAGCTCGTCATCTTGCCCCGGACTGCGTGTTTAAAAATATTCGTTTTCATTGCCATGAAGGAACGCGGTTAATTCAGATTTGTTCATGGTAATAGGTAGTATTTAAACTAAGTTACTCATAAATATAAAGAGAAACGATATATTTTACCTGTATTTGTAGCAGAGCTTATTTACACATGCATAAAATTTATAACGTGGCCGCGGTAAACATTCAAAGCTTCACAACTAACACAAAAATGGCGATTTAAGCATCTCTATACTATTGTTTAACGAATGGCCGATAGGAGAGGCAGTAGTGTTCAGTTGATGGTTCCACCTAATGGAAAACGGAAAAATTAAGACATTCGTCATCTTGCCCCGGTCTCCCCTACGTCAAAATACCATATCACATTATCAGCAAAGATTTTCCCCCAAATAGCTCTGTGAAGTAAGTGTACTGTTAAAAATTTCATAAATGTAGTAGTTTCAATGATGTGCACTTGATTGAAATCAAGTGGAAGTTAAAATTTTAAATTTGGGGAATATATTTTTAATACAATTTTAATATAAATTTCCTTTTTCCTGAATTTCCCTTATTTACTTTTCGTGAATCCGAAATTCAAAATGAAGACATTCAAATATACACCATTCAAGTTCAATTCTGAAAGAACCTTTTTTTAAAAATTTTACAAAAAAAAAAAAACCGTTCTATGCATGTGTTATTTATCAATTATCGCCATCATTTGGGAGATCAGGGGTTCAATTGCCTCCGGCTTTTAGAAATACATTGTATTTATGCGTGTGTTTATGTATTTTGTTTTTTTTACCTATAATATGCATTGAATATATATACCCTTTGCCCCCTAACCCCGCACAACTATAAAATGCCACAATGTCAATGCAAGATAAAGAACAACATTATATCTTTCGCTGCTCTTATAATTTAGTATGTAGATTCATTTTGAAGTCAAATTTTCCTATATTTAGAATTTAAAGAAAACAAATTAAGCATTAGTTACAACAGTTGACTATGTGAAAAAGGCAACTCGTTTGTTGTGAATGTCATTTATCTACGACAAATTACGTGGCTTGCGAAAGATTCTTTAGAGATTTAGTTTTCACCAGGGCCATTCCCTGAATAGTAATCGTGAAACACGGACATGAAGTTTTCATTAGATTGGGGTTTTCTTTTAAGGGTACAGTGGACCATGAAAACCAACTTTTTTATTTATGAATAGATTTTTATAAAAATTTCAGCATATGTTTATATTAGTAACCAATATTAAAATATAAATTTTGGTCAAAATATTTCAAGACGTTTTTGAGATATTTAAATTTTAATTTTTTCAAATAACGAATAATCGGTATTTTAAAAATTTCTCCATGCGCAACCGGTTTTGGCGTAAATGGATAAAAGTAACTTTTTTAAGCTTATTTCATACACACAATTAAATGTTAATAGAAAGGTTTTGCATGTCATATAATAGGAAGCCAATAAAAAATAATTAATTGATATTTTCCGTTTTTAATGATAATTAGAGGCAAATCATCTTGTTACATTGTCTGTATTTAACTTTGACAAGAATTAATTATAACTTTTTCTAGTAACATTTGTTAATATATATTATTAGAGCATCAGTAAAAAGTCTCAGCAAATTTTCTTAAAAATTGTTGCGCAGGGAGCTGTTTGAAATTGAGTGAATTTTCAAAAAACGCGTTTTGAGAAAAACTGTTTTTAATATGGAAGTCACATCAAAGGCTTTATAATTGAAGTTCAAAGATATGATAATACCAATACCTTGAATTTTGTTTCCTGTACAATGTATTTCATCAATTACAGCATTTTTTCATTATAAAGTCTGCATTATTGGAATATACAAAAATTCCTTTAAGTACCATTACGTAAGAGAAATAAATACGTTAACCAGACTTTCATTTGCATGTGTCAAAAAATTCAAGCTCAGGGTAAATAATGTTACCATTTGAAGTCATTGTGAAAGGGTGTCAGACATCTTTTTCAATGTTAATTCATGCATACTAAAATAAGCTGCTAGCATAACGTTTCAGCATTTTTTATTTAATGCAAAAAAGAAATGGGAATTATTTTATTTCATCAGGAAAAAAAAAACATGTCCAAATCTAATTTTTTTTTTGGGGGGGGGGGGATTTCCTCTGAAAAAGTTAGCAGTTCCCCTCACCAATTCCTCTAACTGCATCCTATACCATCAGGAACAAAAAAGTTGACGAAGAATTTAATGATAGTACCCAGAGGCAAGAAAACTAGAGTTGCACAGCGCAGCAGAACTTGTAATGTTTGAAATATATTTTACGAACAATAATAGTTACCTATTTGCAGTATGTAAGCCGCTTATCTTTTACGACGATGAGTGTTGTTTAAACATTTGTTTCAGCCACTAGTGCAATGAAGCGGAACGACACAAAACGCACGCTGCTTGCCATTGAAATCTGTTTTCACTGTGGCCATGAATTTTTCAAGAAAAATCTTTTATACGGAGTTGAAATTATCCTCCTTATTTATTTATTTACTTATTTATTTGTTGTTTCCTCTTTTTCACTACGAAAACGAAGTCATGTTATAAGCTTCTTGGAGTTGATAATCGTAAATTCATCCTTTGAGCGAAATTCATTCTTCAATTGCGAATCCATTTTTGGGTATAACACCTTTTCTGAGATTAAAACACACTCGTTTGGGATTGTTTGCTATTACAATTTGTGTTGAAAAAGACTTTTTTATATATATAAAAAAAAAACAACAACAAGAAGTTCCGTCTAGAACTATACGAGCTTACTTTCCTGTATAATCCAACCACAAATTTATAATCTAGCTATCTCTCTCTTTCTCATTTAGCTTTAGTTCTTAATTACTTCAAATATACCGTGTTCTACGACCAATATATATTCATTCACTCATTCATTCATTAATTTATTTACTCATTTATTCATTCATTCATTTTTAACTCATTCAGTTATTCATTCATTCATTCTTTCATTCATTCAGAAGTAACCTCAAAAGTCCCGATCAAAAACTTTCATAGGAAAAAAAGCTCGTTTAGTTCTGGGTAAACTTCGTATCTGTACATGTTCTACGGCTTAACATCTTTCCGGTAAAGTTTGTTCCAAGCAAATCCGTCAGTTAGATCAGGATTTATATGGGATTGAAATTTCCCTGTATAGGCGCTAATGTTAATTTTTTTTTTTAACAGTTCAAAAATGAACAAAAATTGTTCAAATCAATATTTTACACCGAAAGCTTCTTCCAATAAGCTTGATCATAGGAATTTGGATGTTGTGCCAAGAGTTTACATAATTTGCTTCATTTTTACCCATAGACGCTAATGTTAAAATTTTTTGAACTGTTCAAAATTGAACAAAAAATTGCTCAAATCTCGAGATGTTCTCGCCGAGACCTTTCGAATGCAAAAAGAATTTTTCGAATCGGACAATTCGTTCGAAAATTATTGGGGGGGGGGGGGGGGGGACAGACCGACAGACACACATTTTCCCCATCTCAAAACCCTACTTTCAAATTTTTTATTTTTCAATCTTTATTTAATTACTTCACTTATTTTTGACTTTTCTTTATTTTTGACGTTATTTTTACGGTACATTAAGCCTTCTTTCCTGCTTTTGATTTATTTTTTTTTACTTTTACGAGAAAGTAGGCTAAAAACAGACTTGTATTTAACTAACGCAATTTTTAATCTTTGTTAAGTTTCTTAAAAGCTTTTATTATACTTGCCCTGCCGTGGGATAAGTTAGGATCAAGCTTTTCAGGGATATCAAGCCGAGACTTTTCAAAGAAACCAGAGCAATAGCGGTCAATGAGAAATATGATTCAATGAAATATTTGCATACCTAATAAGTTTAAACATTTTAGTAAATTTGTGAAATTTTGAATAAAATATTGAACTTAAGTCCCCCCCCCCCCCTCACAAATATTACTTGCTTTCCTTTTTCTTTTCTTTCCTCTTAAGATTTTTAAAATTATTTATGTACGCATTATAAGTTTAATCAAAACTATATGAACAATTTTAATCTCACATGTAAGCGATTTTACTGGTTTGGAGTTATTTAGCCGTGGCCCCCTTTCCTATTTATTTTTAGTTTGACCCTCAAGCGGCCATAATGGCACTCTTTGAGAAATCCTGTTTTAAAACAGCGAAAATATTTAGCACTGAAATGTGTAAATTATTGTTTATTTATATGAAAAATACCTTGATATGCGGAATCTAATGACTTGTGAAAAAAAGCCATGTAGCAGCCGTTTCGTAGATTCAGTCGGTAAGAAACTTCTCAGCAAATATTGTCAGTTTTAAGTGAATAATGCATAATTTCAATGACACTTGTAATATTTAGTTTTTTACTTATTCTAAAAATGGCCGACTTTTAACTTTTTAAGTAAATTCTTTTCAATTAAACTGAACCCATCAGTTTTGATCAACTCCAAACAAAGTAATTTTCGTTTACAAAACTTTTTAACGCTATTTTAAAATTGTTTGGTAGAATATTCGCATAATTATTTTTAATAAATGATTGAGTGGAGACATTTACATTACTGCGATTAGGAAAAATTGATTCCATAGTTTTATAATATTGGGTAAAGATGCGGATATTGGATAATTTATCGCTTTTATTTTCAAGTCATACTTATAACCAAAATAAATGTAGTAAATGCAAGCAGTTTTAAGATATTGGTAGAAGGAGTATGAATTACTAATAAATTTAATTGGATTGCGGCTAAATTAGCAATGAGAAAATTCTGATTTCGTTTAAAATATTTTAGATCGGATCAAGATAAAAGAGCTAACTAAATACAACCTCTTTTTTATTTGCCGCTTTACAAATACAAGCTAGAATTAAATGAATAATATTTCAAAAGCACTTACCTGTACGCTATCTTCAGTATGTCTCCCAGGGATGGATTCTCCGGTTGCAGAGAGAACTTCGGCGGCCACCGCATGAACTGCCGGAAGTCCTTATTAAAGATGGAATATCTGAATAAGTCGTTGTAGTTGTCTCTAGGGCTGTCCGTGGTGGTGGTGGTGAGCGTTATTTCCGAGGCATTCTCCGCTGCCTTCGAATCTGCAGCCACCTGTGGCTGGTGGTTGTTGCTCGCCTCACCGGAAACCCTCGAAGTTTCCTCCCGATTAAGAAACCTCCTCTGGAGGAATTGTCTTCCATGCACACCCGTATGCGAATCATCACCGGGCAACCTGTTCATGATGTGTAGCTCCGTCTCGATAACCAGGAGCGCGAAGAAGCCCAGCACGATACAGCAGGCGATGGCCACGAATCTTTGGCGCAACTTCATCCTTGAATAGGACATTGGCAGAGTGGAAAGTTTGGCAGACGCTCTTGTATCAGAACATAGCAAAAGTAACAGCCGATTTTTCCACTCTTTTGAAAGAATACTTGAGGCAGCAATAATAAAGAACACACAGTATCCGAAGAAATGCAAACAGTGGTTTGATTCCGTGAAACTGCTTTTTTTTTCTTTTTCAAATATTCTTTCGTATATACAAAAGCACTCTAAGTAACTTCTTTATAAATAGTCTCTGTCGAAAAATGAAAATAATTTTTAGAATTTTTGCATTTACTTTTTTAATGCAACATTTCACTTTACATTTTTTTAAAGCTCTTTATAAAATAGTTTTGGAGAACAAAAAGGATAAAAGTATCAATAAGTCTTAAATAATTCACACTCTAAAAAAGGAAGTAATCTAAATCTTGCTTACATTTCAAACACTAGGAAACACAAAACCAACTAACTACATAACTTCTTTTCTAACTCAGAACAGTTTTCTTCGAAAATTATTATTTTTCTTCTCATCAGATTATATTAAACTTTTTTTTCCTGTTAAAGAATTCACTAACGCAAAACTCTGAAATTGAATGATGGTCCCTAATGGTTCTTTTTGATCTCAGCTCATGGGCATGCTCCTTCATCTCGGAAAACAAGTGTCCGCCTTAACCCTATCTTACCCATGTTGAAAAGAGTTCTCCGAATCCCGATCCAGTGCTATATAGCAACACGTGGTCTTCGAACGAGAAGCCCGGTGGATCGCCTCCTCGCTCGACTGCGCAGAGGCGTTGCCATATCAACGCCAAAAGTGATGGAATTATTGCAGACGTGCAACTCCCTTAAACAAATGCAGGAACCACTTCATGCTTTTGCAGGAGTCTTGTTTTTTTCATTTTTTATTCTTTTGCTTTTCCTAGTTAAAAGATGCGTTGATGAATCTGAACAGAAGTTGCATTAATTTTTCTACTTTGTTCTTGTTTTCAATTTAATTGGATTTTTTAAATTTTTATATTTTATTAAGAAAAATATTGATTTTGTCAAACAATTTGATAGATCTGCTTTCAATTGCAAAGGTAAGGAATTTTCAGTTAAACCACGCTCCTCGTCCTTCTTAGATAAAAAAATAGTTTTGAGAGGAAAAAAAGGTTTCCTATTTTTTTCATAAAATGTTCTATAACTCTTCAGAACGTCAAGTTCTTCATATAAGGTATAACTTCAGGTGAATAATGGATGTTGATGAATAGCAATTAACACACTTTATTTCTCCACACATTTCACAATCGTCTTTATTCTTAAATGGCTGAAAGAAAAGAAAAAAAATGTTTTTAGTCATTTTCCTTGAAAATTAAAGTAGTTAATCAAATTGAAATCTTACACTTTGTAATAAAATGTTTACTAAAGTTGTTTAGTAATATCGAGACTTTAAAAACAAATAAAAGTATCTTTAGCATTTTCAATTTTGATTCAGAACGATTCTGTCAGTTTTATTAATAGAAACTAGTAAATTAACAACAACTAAAAGAAAAGAAAAACTTTTCCGTGATAATTGGTTTTGAGTTTGCTTTTGATATCGTTTTTAGAACTTCATCAAGATTTTAATTTTTTTACAAAATTAGTTTTTCAGCTAGAGTTGGCAGGGTCGGCTAGAGTTGGCAACTGATATGACACAAACTATAATAGACATCATATATTATTAGTTAATATAAAGAATAAGAAGTTTATCACAATACAGAGTGTTTATATTAAATACATATTTTAATGTAAAGCATCGACTTTTGTTAAACACTTTTGTGAAGGAAACGTGAATTTAGAGATGTAAAATTCTCAATAATGATTTTCAGGAGAAAATCCCCCAGAATATTCTTATGAAACAGTTACACAACATTACACATTTTAGATATGAATGAAAAATAAAAAACTTCATAATTAAAGAGTAGGGTAGGATGGGGTAAAATGGGTCACTTGAGAAAAAACTCAAAATAATAGAACTTGAAATTGAAATAGTATTTAAACCAATATTTTTTATGTTATATTTCAATGTGTTGGCAACATTTTTCATTCTAAAAAAAGTTAGGTTCTTAAATATGGCAACACAAAAAATATTTTTGCAATTTTTGGATGATAGTGAGCTAAACACATGGTTTACCAACTTCTGAAAATCTCCATGTTTATCAAATAACAACCCAAATTTGAAGAATTTCCGCAGAAAGAAACTTTGGAGATCAATTACAGCCGAGCATGTAAAAAAAAAATTAAATATTGAATATTTTACACCAGTTTTTCTTGGATGGGGTAAAATGGGTCATGGTTAGTCTTAGCTAGTTCTATTCTATTATTGTTTTAAAATTTACTCTGCTGCCCCTCACTGCAGAAAACTCCTAAATTTAATCAGTGTACGTTGTTATTTTATTGAACCGAAATTTAAAAATTTTTTTTGAATGTTTTCCCTAAAAAAGATCATGTTGATGTGGTAGAGAGAAGTGATGTTGTTGAAGTGTTATGTGAACCAATCTAGAACAATATTATTTTAAAATTTCAATATAATTATAATTCAAAATGTTGCTAAATATATTACTTACTTTTTTTTTTTCAATTTCAAAGTAATAAACAACTGTTTTCAGCATTATTTTGCATTATGACCTATTTTGTCCCACGATGGAGTAAATCAGGTCACAACTTTATAAGCTCAGTTAAACTATTTCATAATTAAAAAATAAATATTAAAATGGCATAAAATTGATCTAAAGGAGTTCAATGTTAAGATGCAATTGAAAAGAAATGGTAAATGTTTCTGGTTTTGTTGCTATGAAACTTTAAATATGAAAATAGCTAAAATTGACCCATTTTACCCCACCTGACCCTACCTAATAATTTTACATAAAATTCACTAATTTGAATGGCATTAAAAAAAGTTGTCTTTAAGATTTTTCTGCAAACAAAAGTAGCTATTCAAACATTAAACATTTACATAGTACAACAACACTCGAAATTGTTCTGAAACAAATTTCAATATCCAAAACTGTCCCTCAAAGTAATATAAATTGTCTTTAGAAACAATTCTGACGGTACAGTTCCGGTGTAAATGAAACTTTTCTAAAAACTTGATACTTTAAATAAAGATAAATGTTTCTTTAATTTCTCCTTACACAATAACTTAAGCAGTAAAATTTTTTTAAACAGTTTTTTTAAACATCTTTAAATTTTAAATAATTTGCTCTGTAATAAAACATTAAAAAAAGACATTTTAATATACATTTAATTGATAAGTATTTACACGACTACTTGATCACAAAGCCTTTACTCAACTGACCAAAATCTCCTACACTGTAAGAGTGAAAGTTCTCCTGAATGAAATCATTTAATTTTCAGAGTTAAATAAACCCAAAACATTGTGATTTACATTCTTTGATATGATAATTGAATAATATTTCACAAAATTAAAGATGCGTTTATAAAATTTTATATTTACTTTTAAGAAAAAAAAAAAGTTCTTTGTTATTCTCCAAATTTGAAATTCAGGAAAATATTCTCGTTCTAAGAGAATGTACTCCAGTCACATCTGTACACAAGCTATTTTTCCATTTGGAACATTTAAAAGCATTATTCACGCAAATAAAAAATACGAAAGAATAATTGAAGAGAGTTTTCAAACATTGATTGCTCCACTCATGCAAATTCCTGTATGGTTAGCAAAGTCTACATTTAGTAATATCCGATAGAATTTTAAAGAAAGGAAGGATATCTTCTCTTTCACTTGACCAACAAAGTAAAGGGAAAGTAAAGTTTTTGAAACATGTTATCTATATATAAATAGTAGAAGACAAAACAGTTAAGAACCATTTTTGTCCTCTATTTATCAACCCATTTTCGAACTTTTTTACTTTTTTTTTAATAGGTATAGACGAGTTTTAGTGACATCAACTAAGACATTTTGGAAACAGTTTATTATGAGCTAATTATTTGCCCTTTTCTTTTGTCGAGCAAGCCTCATTTATAATTGCAATGTTATATCGTTATAGATAGCAGATGGCAGCATGTCTTCGTTGAATAAATTCTTAGGTAAGAAATATAAAACGCATTGTTAAAAAGAGTTTGCTGTCATTGAGCAGTAATATTAAAAGCAATTGAATCGGTGAGTGGAAAAACAGTACTAGTCCAAAATCGGGCATTTTTAAATACCTGGCAAAAATTACACTAATATTTAGAACAACACGTTGCAATGCGAAAGAATACAACTGACAAGACCTCCCACGGTATAAAACCTAGGCATGGCGTTAACAAACAAGAAAACAAATTTGAAAACGAAAGTTGTTTTTGCAAATATCTCACAACGTTTTCTGGACTAGTACAGTTTTTCCACTCACCGATTCAATTATAATAAGAGTGAGTGAAGGTTACTCTGAAACAATGAAATAAAAAATGAGAATAGTGTGGAAACAAACATTTAAGTTTCCTTCAGCTGCTGCTCAGCTCAGTACGAAATCGGCAGAAGTACTAGCGGCTACATTTATGAACGACATTGGTGCGGCGACGACTATGAGTTACAATACGTTTGCTTTAAGTGAGGATGATCAAAATAAACTCGGCGCCATAATCGCCAAACTTTCTGAACAATACTTATATAACTATATCACAACGTTTTCAATGCTAAATTTAATTATTACGGTCGAATTTTGACTGTTGGGCGAACTCTAGCATTTATTAACAGTCGCACTTAGGGCTCTACCACGAAGGGTTCGGAAAGTCATTCACTCTCGGAATTGAAGCGCTCACGTGACTCATGACGTCATCTTTCCGAAACCTGGCTTACCAAGAGGCCATCGGAATCGGTCTGCCTCCGGTAATTTGCTCCCGGAATCGACTGACCACTCTCGGAATAAAAGGCTCACGTGACTCATGACGCGCTGCCTCCGTTAATTGCTCCCGGAATCGACTGAAAGTTACCACTTCGGAAAGAGGTCCCTGTATTTCAGTTCCGAGACGGAAATGTTAGATTTAGGTGTGTGCGACGAAGAAGAGAAGCTAATTTTGGGAAGAATTAGTAGTTTTTATAAATTAAAATGACCGATTCTGAATTCCTGTGATTAATACATAAATGAAAAGCTCATTGAAGAATTAAAGCCCGTACATTTGGAGTCTCTAGCATAGATAAGAAATACATTTGAAAAAAAAAAGTTAAAAAATCTTTGCTGTAAAAATTATATTTTTCAAACATCGGTTTTATTACAGATTTATTCAACATATTCTCATATATTTTTCCATTGATTATGCTATTTATCTAACTTTTTATGCATAACTTTAATAAATTGGCCGTTTTTTTAATTTTTTTTTTTATTGTTTAACGTATATTTAAACTATCTCTGTTCTTTTACTTTATATCTTCAATTTGAAAAAAAATCTAGTCGTTGATATAAAAAATAAGGAATAATATACGAGTATATATCGGATTTCATTCATTTCTTCTTATTAATTTACATATTTTTTGTTTTGATCTAAATTTGTTTGTTTTTTGTTCCATTTGTTATATAGTGTTTTATTTTAATTTGCAGCTCTTTTTAAATATTTTACCTTTTAAACATATATACTAAAGTAATATTTTTTATTTACGTACCAACTTCCCGAAACTTCTAGTAGTTCTTTTAACATCTTCTAATAAATTTTCTAGCTGTGGATCGGTTCCCAAGTTCGATACTTTAAGATGCTTTTATAGTATATATATTCTGGTATAGTGATTGTGATTATGTATGCACTATAGGTTTTCTTAAATTACATAGAGATATTCTCACTGTCATGTCTCAGCAAAAAAAAAAAAAAAAAGACAGAAGAGCAAACATTTTGTACTACTTAGAATTCATTCGCTATAAGTGCATAAATCTATTGAGCAGTTCAAAACAAAAAAGAGAAAAATGAATTGAGAGCACTTCGTCCCATTTTTCTTTCCTAAATATCAAGTCACTAGTTTACTATCATCATAAAAAAAATAATTAATAAATAAAAAGCCAAACTTTGAATCCAGGGTTGGGGTTTTGGACGCAAAACCAGTTTCGGACGAAACATGTGGTTTTTACCGTCCAAAACTATCCGAAAGTGTTTTAAACTGTCCTAAAGCTAAAGGGGTCTAATCTAATAGATTTACATTTACTGTAGTATTAGCAATGAATAAATATAAATATTAATTAGTTGTAATTAATAAATATTTGATAATATTTATCACCAATGTAACTAATTTCATTTCCATTTATGACTCATAATTTCTATTCAATGCTATTAAATATTTAGAATGGGCTGTGGTAGCCTAGTGGTTAGGATGTCGGACTTCTAACTGGAAGATTTGGGGTTCGATACCCGACCCATTGAAAACCCACTATGTACTCTTGCATGTAAAATCCGTGGACCCTGAAGTCCCGATGCGGTTCCGAGAGTACCGGAATGTGGAGAATTTCCCTTCCCTTCACTCTTAGGTCAAAAACGGAAGGTGGCGTATTTGTGGTGGCGCCATCTGATGTCATTCAAATACATATAATGAGCCAAGTCGTACTTCCAGCCTTGAGGTGCTTATCTAAACGGAAGGCCATAAGTAGGCAGTAAGTCGATAAGAAGGGGGTCATTAAATTATAAGCAGCCACTGACACATTAGAAAGATAGCCCAAAATTAAGAAATTTTTGCTGTTCATTTTCTGGATTTGCATTTACCAAACACAGCAAAATAAAATAATAATAACACATTTGTTTACAATAGTGCGTTCTTTATGTTTATTTGCATGGTACAAAAAAACAAATTGAATTTTTTTGAAGAATAAATTTTTTTGAGTTTAAAGAGTTTTTTTTCCTAGATGAAAATTTCAGATAAAAATGAAATTTTTATCAAAATGCTCTATAGGGAAGTAAAATTATTTTACAAGGCAAATAAGTTCATACATTACAATTCTTACATTTTTTCAGATAATGTATTTTAGCAAAAAATAATTTTTTATCCACAAAGTTTGCATTGTACTTTTATTGGAGTATTTCAAAAACCCAAATTTTAATTCAGATGAGACCTGATCATAATTTGAATAAGTAGCATAGTCATCGAATATTTATATACATAATATATATATACATAATATATATATAGTATATATGTGTGTGTGTACGCTTCTATTGCTTGCCGTCATTATTTAAAACTTTACCAACATGGTTGCATTTAGTAAACAATTATACAGTTTAACTACATTATTTTATATTGAGATAACATTTGTTTTCACCATATGAGAAATGTAACAACACGAGTACAATGAATGCAAAGCGATCACGCAAGTGATTTTTCCAGGGGGGAGGGCGCGTAAAGGGTATATATTCAATTCATATTACAGGCAAAAAACAGCAAAATACATAAACACATAGTAAACGAAAGTAAATCATGCATCTAGTTCAGTGCTTTGTAATTCCAAATAATGGAGATTTGTTTTGTTCTTAACATGAATTTTTCAATTCGAAAAAAATATAATAATAATTTGATCTCATGCTTCGAGTGTTAAATTTTTTTCACCGTGGTATACATATTGTAAATATATCTGAAAGTCATAGTTTTAAAAGTTCTATATAAATTTTACATCAAAAAAAGTTATCAAAATCCACAATATTTAACTGAAAAATAAAAACATTTGCAGCATTCGGCTAAACTTTACTTTACGGTAACCCATGATTTATCGCCAAATCTGGAAGCAATTTTTTATAGAAAATTTTGTAAAAAATCCGTTTTGCAGCATTCAAACAAAAAGACGTTTTATATGTTTATTCATCAAAAAAGGAACGTTTACCATTCCTTAAAGTTCAAATACATATATATAATGATTTTTAACTAATAGAATATTTATTCGATAACATATTAAAAAGTTAAAACACGGTTCTCGAACGTTTAGAGGATTTTGATGACATTCAACCAAAGTCGTTCTGCTGTTAGCAGAACGATTGTTAGCTGTTCTGTTAGTAACATAACGCAAAGTAATGATAATTTATTAAAAAATATTCATTAAAATACCAACAAAGAACCAATTTTTTGTTAGTTGCACCTTCATACCACTTCTTATGGCGTTTAATCTTTCCAGCTTTCTTTAAACATATTGCAAAACGCATGGAAATCTGTTGTAAACAACAATGGCGGACGAAAGCAAGGGTTGCCGTAATATATAAGCAAACTTGAAATCGTTCTGTGATTGGCTGAAAAGACATCACTCCCGGAAACTCGAAGCCAGCTGTCAATCACATTTCCGAGACTGAGTTAACGGTTTTTCGGTACCGGAATAGCAAAGTTCCGAGGCCGGAAAGTTACCGATTCGGAACTTTTCCGAACCCTTCGTGGTAGAGCCCTTAGTCGATCATTCAACTGGCTTACCAATTCTTGTCTTTAATTTCAATGCTTATTTTCGGATTTAAAAAGCCGAAAATGTAAATATCTTCCGCAACACGTGATCAGCAAATGTAAAGAAATTGAAACATATAAATTGGATGTATTCCTTCTTGAATGTATCCATTTCATAAGTTTCTGATGCTTTTGAAGACAGAAAGGAATTGAAAAATAAAAAATAAATGAAAAAAAAAAAGGATATGCACAACATTCCAAGTGGAACGTTTTTTGGCAATTATTAAATGTAAAATAATTGGATTTAAGGTAACAAAGAACACGTATTTCAGGATTTTTCATAACGCATTTTTTTTCTTTTAATTTTTATCTTTTTTTCAAACTATTATCACTGATAAACTGGTATTTATTTGATTTTTTGAATTCGAGATAATAACAAAACAGTAAAACACACGTATTTCAGAAAATTTGCCAATTATTTATTTAGAAAAAAATCAAAAACAGCTATCTAATGGAATGTATTCTACAATCTACACCAGTCTTTCCCAAAGTGTGGTAAGCGTACCCCCGGTGGTACGAGAAGAGCTTGGCGATTAACGCGGCGCACCAGGCAGAGAACATCAGGTAAAAGTATTTTTTTTTTTTTTTTGTCTCAACTTAGCGTTGCAATGCAAAAAACATTGTTTTTCACATTAAGTTTCACATTTAAGGATAATATGACAAAACTAAATTTGTAAAATAAAAAAAGAGATAGTTGTTAATGGTTATTACCTTTTCTTTTCAGTTTATTACAAATTCATTTCGTAAAATTGATGTTGATATTCAGAAAGGAATAACATAGAATTTAGAGGATTTACAAATGGGCCTGTAAAGATGTTTTCCTGATTGAAACAAAAATACTGAATGCCTCAGATATTCTTTCTTGCATTACCTCCTATCCATGTTACACGCGGGCGGAGAATTGGAATGAGTAATGAGTTTCAGCCGAATGATTGAAAAATAAGCATACGATGTGCAGCTTTAATATTATTCTGGTTTCAAATTGAACTTTTTTTAGAATTTTAACAAACGAAGTTCTGACAAATTGTAATGATAATTTTATCAGCATACATAGTTTCATCCTTCTCATTATTTATAATGATTGTTAAACATGATGTAACTTTTATTTCACGTATATATTACGAATGAATTATTTTTCGCTTATTATTATTATTATCATTATTATTTATGCGCTGAAAAAGCTTTTCCTTTTTTTTGACGTACTTATCATGACGAAAATTATAGGACGGGTACACAGATGATGCAAGTTTGGGAAACACTGGTCTACACCATAATACAGAGGGTTAAAGCACATGCAAAAAACTTTTCCGAAAATTAAAACAAATAATGATTTGGTACTTCATCATAGTTAATTGCCAGAACTTGTAAGAAAGCAATGGCGTCACCAAAAATAGTAAAAGTACTTAAAAGAAAGCGCAACAATCTGTTAAATTTTGATTCTTGTTTCTTCTTATCTGATATTTTTCTTATTAAAATTATCGTATAATTTCTTATGGGCGATTTCACAGTATTTGAATGTTGCGGGCTCTACATTTCACAAAGTTTGAACCTGAATATTTACTACATTAAGATAGGAAAATGCATTCTTTTTTGCCAGTGTGGAAGCCCTACCAACACATAATTTGAAAATAAAATTAAGTGATAATTCAACTGTAAATTAAGTAGTTATAACAAAAAAAAAAAAAAGGTGTCATGTTGTGGACTCTACGTTTGTACAAAATACTGTGAAATGGCCTTTATGTATCATACATTAAATAAATACAAAATAAAATATTCATTAAATTTTAAAATCTTTTAATTGTATTCTTACTTTTTAAGATCATGTATTTCCCCCCTCTTTTTGGATGAATTTTCCAACGGCTTTAATAATAAAAAGTACAGGGATCAATTATTTATGCAATTTGTACCCATTACAACATAATCAATCGATATTTATTACTTGGGAAATAATTTAAATTTCGTGCTTCTTTCTCTGATAACTCACTGTTATTTTGATCATGTTCGAATAAACTTTAAGGGGGCATCGTTTCAGGTAGTTTTTAGAGGGTGTGCCACCGCTCTGAGGGGCATTCCTGAGTAAGGTAAATATCAAATAAGCAGATCCAAAAAGAAAAATATCAGATTGATAGTAAATGTAGGGCCCTGGATTTTTAATTGCTAAAAACAATGCGAGTGCTAATCATTGAAAGGACTTGAAATAAATTTCACTTCATGTAGTTTTCTGTGACATAAACAGTTTAAAAATTCCAGAATGTCTTCCTTTCTGCGTAAGTGAATTTGTGGGAAACGTTTGCTAAAATCAGAATTTAAGAAAAATAAGTTACGCATCTGGAAAATCATATCAAGGTGCAATTTGCCATGTAAAGGACGAGTTCTGGCCCAAAATTCCAAAGAATCAGTCAAATCATAGCGAAATACAGACCGACAAACTTCCGATTTTAGTATGCGATTTGTTTAACGAGTTATTAAAAACACCTGGCTTCGAGAATTTAATAATTGTGTCTGCTTTATGGGGGAGGGGGGAGAAATTGTTCTATTGTTAAGCAGCACATTCTTTATTTCTGCTAATAATAAAATCAAAAGTATATGCCTGTCTGTATTTTGTGACAATTTAACTGATTTTTATGAAATTTGGTACAAATGTTATTCTTTACAAATAGTGAATTGCACATCGAAAGGATTTTTTAATACTTGATTGCTCTTTTTTTGATAGAAAAACATATTTGATTCATTATTGGTAGGAATATAAAGATATAAAGTAAAACTTTATGTAGTTTTTAACTAGTTTTTAAAAACACATTGTTTTTAAAATTATTAACTGCATTCGTTAAGGGCCAAACTAACGTTATCCATAACACAAACAGAAAAAAAAAATCATATATCCGTTTCAGGGTTAAAAACAACCAGGGGTTTCCACCCCTCGTCAGAGCCGTGGCGCATGCACCAAAAAGCTATAGAGCTCCCCCAAAAATAGGACTAACGCCACTGAAAACACCCCATAAAAGTTTCAATTGCGCAGTCTGCGCCAGGGCTCCCCCTCTGGTGGGAACCCCTGAAATAACCCCTTACCAAGGGATAAACATCGGGTTCCATTACAAATGAGTACGCGTAAGGAAAAAAATCGTAGACGAAAATTTTCCTCTACTGTTATGGTTATCGCAGAACACAGGTAAAATAAATCTTCAGCATTCAGGTTCTCTGAAAACTCTGCACGACACATAGTAGTCATGGTTGATAACGATTTGGAAAATAAATTGCAGTAAAGTCATTGATATCTTAATGTGTGTACTTTTTAGTATCTTTTCCGTGAAAAAGATGAATAAATAAATAAAGAAAGTAACGCTAAAAAGTTAATAAGTTTAATATCTCATAAAATATATATGTGAAAGAAAATGAACGTATTTTCATTAGACGAGAAAAATGAATGTCTGTTACCCTGTGTCTTCACTAGGGTTGCGAAGTCAGTTGGGAATAGGATCAACTCCGACTCCAACGCCTGGAATTTTAAAACTGACTCTTTTACAAATATATGTCAGGGATGTAACGAGTATTTAATATAACACACATTTTTAAGCGATTCCGATTCCCCTACCCCTAACCAGTCCGACTAGAACTCCACAGCTCTGCCCCCCCCCGCACTTCTTGAGGACATACGGCCATTCGAAACCCCCCCCCCCCCCCCATCCGCCTAACGAAAAGTCTCGCCCTGGACATATATTTCCCCTCTTTCATGTTTTTCTTTCAGAATCTTTTTTTGTTCATTTTTGAACCGCTCAAACACTGAATATAAGGCTCTACGAGAAAGATTGAATACTGTGCAAATTCTGATCAAGCAGACGAATTTGCTTTAAATAAACTTTATTGGAAAGATCTGTAGACATGATCATGTGCGAAAAAGGTTTTTTTTTTAGTTTGGTTATTTTAAAGATTTTTTTGAACAATTCCAAATTATCCTTAAAATAATCAAATCAACAAACAATATTGATTTGGTTGCATGATGTGAAATTTAGCACCTATGGGAGAAAGTAAAACCTTTTCATTAAAAAAACCAGATAACGGTAAAACATTTTTTTTATCACCTAAAGATAATAAAAACGGCTGATTTTCAATAGTTTTTTTTCCAAGAATTAGAAAAAAATGTAAAAATCAAAATGCACTTTCTCTGTAAAACACTTTCTCAGTAAGTGTAAAAAGCCATTTTTTTCTTTTCTTTCTTTCTTTGTTTTATTTATTTATCTATTTGTTTTTTAAGGAAATAGCGGCAAACGATTTCAGTTTTGACATCAATAATTGTTAAGATTATGTATGCATCATTATTATTTTATGAACCGATTTCACAAAGGAGGAGGTTATACATTCATACTGTATGTATGTTTTTTTTGTTGTTTGTTTATTCACCCATAACTTCTCACCGGATGAACCGATTTTCCTAATTCTTTTTTTAGTCGATCGAGGGTGGTTTCCCATAGGTCCTATACCTTCGTTTGACCTTATTTAATAATTAAAAACAAAGTTATGGGCAGAAATGTAGTCATTTTGTTTTCCCATCCATTTAGTCATTTGACTAAATAAACTTATTTTGATGTATTTTTCTTTAATCGATAGAGGGTGGTCAACTTCAATGTCCTACATCAATTTGACTACAATTGTCCTTTATCAAAAACGTTATGAGTGAAAAATAAGTACTTTTCTTTCAATATTGGAAAGGCTTGCCTTGATATTTCTTTTCTGAGTAAATTATTAGGTAATATATACAAAACCCATTGTTAAAAATAGTTTGTTACCATTAAACAGAAATATTGAAAGGAATTGTAATAAGCGTTTGAGTGATGGCTTCTCTGAAACAAAAAATAATTCATTCAGTCTGTTTTAAACCTGAATGTGTTTGAAGTCTGTTCTGGACTTTTTAAAAATCAATCACAAAACGCAATTTTTCACACAAATGATCCTTTTTCAGTGACAGTCACTCAAAGCGAGTGTGCCGATTAATATGTTTATTATTATTTCTTAAATATAGTATTCATATAAAAAATGTATTTACACTAAAAAGAATAAAATACAAATACTTTTGAATAAAAAAAGGACCAGCATCAAACTAAAAATTGCGCTAAAAAGAGAAAAATAAATTAATTATTTTAAAAACATCGATACGACTTTGAAATTTAATTTTTGAAGTCGGTGACAAAATTAAGATAGATTAAATATTTTGTAATTGTAACCTGAAACAATTACAAATACAAATGGACCTGAGTTTACAACAGTTTCAATGTAAAGTAACGCACGTTTTAATGATAATTAGATAATTTTGAGCCGACTTCACAAAAATTATGATTAAAAGTCGTATCGATGTTGTTTAAAGAATTAATTATTTTTCACTTTTTAGCGCAATTTTTAATTTGAAGTCAGTTTTTCTTTTTGAATTTTTTATTATAAATTTTAACTTTATTATTATTATTTTGTTTTTTGGAAAGGTTATAGAACAACTTAATTTCTTTTTGGACTAGCGTTTGTAATTTCTATATAATTGACCTAAAATCGCGCGTTTTTGTAATATATAAGAAGTGTTCTTACTGTGTATTTAGTTATTTCTAAAATCTATTATAATTTGAAAATGTCTTTAGTGAAAAATAATGCGAAAAAAGTCTGTCTAAAGCTCAAACAATTGATATATGTATGTATATATGGCATACAGCTTTTTTTTCCTAGTGGGGCTGCGTATGGTCACTAACCTTTGAAGACCTAGTGCATTCCCCGGAAACTGGCATCTATTCTATGAAGAAGCACTACTATCGGCGAATGCCATTGCCACTTTGAGAATTTTGAAGCCCAGTTTCTCCCTAGATGGCGGCACCAGAGTTCTAAGTGATGCGAAACTTCACTAGGAATTTTATTTAGCCTAGAGTATCCAAGTCAAAGAGGAGATCTTTAACATGCCGCATAATCATACGACACTGGCGCTGATGATTTTCTGCATCTTGAAAAATCCACCGACTTGGGCCAGGTTTGATCCTGCGAACTTGGGCATGCAAGGCCAGTGCCTTACCACTACGCCCCCTGCCGGTATATAGCATATGGTTGATGTTAGAAAATCATGTTGATGTACGGAAAGTAAGCTCGTTTAGTACTGAAGTTGTAATTTAATTATTAGTTCATTCAAATTTAAGGGTTGAATAGAATTTAAGTCTATCGAAACTTCTTGAAACAAGATTGTTTTGCTTTCAGAATTTTGCAGATTTGAGGGATGAAAAGAACGTAATAAGTACAAAAAAGTCCACTTTTGTGATTGTTTCGAATTCACAAAACTATTTCGTTCTCGGATCAGCAAAAGATAACGATAAAAAAGAAAAAAAGAAGAAGAAAAGTGTCGCCAAGAGGGGATTATGTAGTCGACATCCAAAGCGGAGGAGGCAAATCTGCCGGAGGTAACGGATCTGTGACTGTAAACGATGAAGAAAATTGAAGACTTCTACTACGGCCTCTCACGTGCTATTGATTTCATGAAACTCGTCAAGCAATTCGATTCGAAGCTTTCAAACTTCGGTAACTGGATTTTTAGCTTCCCAGATCCTTCATGAATTCTATCTAAACGAATGAAGTTTCATTTTTCTTCAGAAATTTTTTTAAATGAAAAGTGTTTCATGTAATCTATAGGAAAGTTTTTACTAAAGACATCTTTTCTCTTCCTCTTTTTTGTAACGTTCTTTTGTTGCAGTCGACTGCTCAACTCTTACAGAATAACGGCTAAATTTTTGGGAGAGAAAAACTACGATGATTTTTTAAAGTAATTGAATACGTTTAAAGAACAATATCTTTCCTAGTTTTTATTTCTACAATTATTTTCAAATGTTTTAAACATTAAAGCATTATATTTTATTTATGTTATTATGTATTGCATCTTAAAGAAATCTAAGCAAAATATTTTTCAATATTTCATTCTTTAACAGAAAAAATTATTTGAAATTTTCAGCAAATTGCTTCTCTTTATCTTTTTATCTCTTAAATTTTTACACCGAAACATGTTTGTATATCTCCGAGTGAAGTTTGGAAGACTGAAAACAATTAAGTAACACTGATTACAACATTAAAAAATCTTTTCAAATGTTTATTAGTTGTTAATCATTTAATTAAGGCGTTGCCAAATGCAGAGAAACTTTCAAATTGGGTGTGTTAGTTATATTTTAAGTATAATTTAATAAGTACGAGTCAATAAGACGTACTCGCTTTCTTCGTTTAATGAGCGCTGATTTGCCCTGTTCGGGTCTGTCATGTAACTAATAGTACAATTATTTAGCACTAGCGCAAAAACTTTGTATTTACGAACAGTTGTTCCAAAACGTTTTGTTCTAAAGAAGAAGCTTCTATTCAATCATGCGTTTCATTTTTGCCTCGATAGAGAGCGTTCCTGCCGGAAAATATTGAATCATGATGGATGCATTTACAAGTACAGAAACTTCCGGCAAGTTACATTGTTTACTCTGATGTAGTAAAGTATTACAATGTAAGATACATAAAATAAATAATCACTATATGAGAATCTATCAATACTCGCATAGTATTGATGTAGTAAATGATTTCAAGTAATATTAAAAGTATAGCTGTATTTAAAAATAATATTTCAACAAATGTTTGGTATTGTTTTAATCTTTAAAAATGGCTAAAATATATGTTTTAGTGATATTTAAATGTTTGCCTTACATAACGGTAGCTAGCTCTTCTAATAAAGGAGTATTTTTTAACAGATATGTTATCAGATTTTTCTTTTTCTCTTTTTCTTCTTCAAGACACGTAATCTGATCTAACGAAGTGATTAACAGCATTTAATTAACTAAAGTATCTTAAATTAGGATCAAATGTTATAAAATTCAATGTTGTACAAATTAAATATTGCAGCAAAAAAGTCGCAAGGCATTTTATATATATTGTAAGGGAAACTGCATTCCCATCTGGTGTAGTGGTTAGGAATCTTGCATCACACCCAGACGTCCAGCGTTCGAATCCCGGCTGGGGAAGTATCAGGATTTTATTCTAAAAGTACTAGAAGTGTTATTTATTTATTCCTGGTGCTTTCCTGACCGGATACGAGTCACTTATTCTAGAACATTCCAGCGGCGGAAATACGCAATTCTTGCAGAACTGCCCATGCGCACGATATAAAACAAGTACGATATAAAAGCGGTGAAGTTAGTTCTTAACAGTGTGTGTGTACCTTGGAGTGACCGTCTGAAACGGTGTAATTATTCAGCTATTATTTAAATTTGTCTATGTTAAGTTAATAATAAATTCTCTAGTTGAGATTACCCTTGGTTTATTATTCACGAAAAACTACGTGACAAGATTTTTGCTTATAAAGTGATTAATTGTGGAAGTAAAAAAATCCTCAATGATACCATTTCCATCATCAAATTAATGCCTAAAAAGTATTAATTTGAACACACATTAATATATCTTAAAACGAAACGTGTAATGCATAGAAAATTAGACAAAGGATTGTTAGAGGAATGGATTCTTCCTGAAAAATCGGTGAAGTAAATCTAACTGTCTCGCTTTATAAATTGTAACTAGCTGTTCCCATGATTAAAAATTTATTGACTCAAAACACCTCAAAAGCAATGTCCCTATACAAACTCTAACTTGTGGGAATGGGAAAGAATAGGAAGGAGAAGTGTAACAAAAGCAGGAAGAAAGGTTAGAAAAGATTGCTTTAAACCACTTTTTCTTTAAAAGATGGTAAAATATCAAAAGAGAAAAAAATTTAAAGACCGGTAACTGTTACTGTTTAATCACCCCATTAATTAATAAAAGCTCCTTGTTAGTTCACTTTCATTTCTTCCCTGAAAAACAAAAATGCATATATGTGTGAAGTTTTTACAAGTTAAAACTTTCACACATTCTTAGAATTGAAAATTCCAATACAGATTTGCGCAAATATAATTGTACTAAACCACTATATATATAATATTCCCTTGTCATGACAAGGTGCCTAACAAATCTTAAAATCATTCAGGGAATTATTTTGCATTATTTCCTCAAAGTATCCAAGTTATTCAACTAGGAATATGGTATAAACAACATTATACTGAACGAACATGCAAATTAACTTACATAGCTACACACATTGGAGTGGAGCGAAAAGTATAGGGTTTTTTTAGAAATTGTCTTTGGGGATATCTGCAAAAGTTGTGTACCCATGCACACATGGCCAGCAAAATTTCGAATTTCCAAAATTTAGTGTAAAACTTCAACAAGTAAATGAATAAATAAATAAATAAATAAAATAAAAAGAAACAGTAATTTTGAAAAAAAAAAAGTAAATAAAAAGGCTTAGTTTCATCAAGTAATTCGATCAAATTTTGAGTAACTCAAAATGTTTGCAAACCATATATTTTGCAGAACAAAAGCAATCAAAATACGGAAATATTCAGGAAAAGAGGAAGATTCTTAATGAGCAATATTTTTTCAATTCATGTATTTTAATACGTTGTTGAGGCTTTCAACAATAAATTTACAAATGCTTTGTCACCCAACAAGGCAACAATCTTTTGATTTTCACAACAAACTAGAAGTCGTAAGCATTTAAATTCGAATTTGCCACCAAAGCTCAGAATTTATGTATGTATGTTTTAATGTTAAACAGCTATTGATTAAGTTTCAAAAACTACTATGGAAATCATTATCTTTAGTTTATTTAATGTTTTTCCGTTGTTTAAATTCCTGTAGCCCTTTAAATAAATCTTTAAAGTTAATTTTATTGTATTATTAATATATTTCATGAATAGCTATAAAAACTTTAGTTATAAACTTTATAATTTCAAAATGTGCAAATGATTCTCCTGTCACCCTCCCCCTTTTTTTGTTACAATAAATTTTACTTGCATAAAAAAACATAAAGTTGTAAAATGTAACTATGTATATTATATACATATATATGTTCCTTTTATTAACTCGGAGTTTTTGTTTCATTATAAGAACAAAAATTAAATTTCGGATATACAGCTGTCTTGAATATGACAAGAAAGCAGGCTACAAAACTGTCGTACCAGGAACTTCAATATGCTGTGTAAATCAATCAATGTTCCACTAGAGATTACTCGGTCAGTTTTTAATTTTCAGCGTTTTTTATCTCAGAGGCTGCTAATAAACAAAAGAGTCTTCATTCTTCGAGTTCTGTTTTTTTTCTTCTCCTTGCAATAATTGAGCTGAAATAATTTGCTTGAAATAAGGAACACATAATTTTTTCCCCAAAACAAATTAATTAATGAATTATTGAAGACTGCAAGGCAAGAGAAACACACTTTTTGTTCTTATTATTCCTTTTTGTTTGACGAAAAATCAAGAAATGTTGTACAAGGAAAAACAAAATGAATATTATTAATGTTCTATTTAGTCATAGAACAATCGCTATTTTTATCCCATCATAGCAACGACAACAATGTCTAATTATCTCCCCATTTTGTCATTTTTTTCGTTGAAGAAACGGAAGTTGTCAAGGATATCGATATCAATATCACGAATCGATAAAAGTAACTTATAACTTTGCTCCTTACGCATCTTCTCATATATCTTCATAAGAAAAGATGTTCATGATCGAACTTCCGGTAGTCTGCCATTTTGGATAGTTTGTTTCATCTCCTATAATGATATCATCATAAGCAGGAAACTTCGGTACAGGACGATTGGAATAATGAAGGAGTATAATTGTTGAAATGTATTATTCCATTTACTGTATGTTCCATATTTTTTTTCCATTGTTCAAGTAATATTTATGAAAACAAAACTTGCGTTGCGACATTGAAGAAATATTCTTTTACTAGTTAGTGACATTGCGCTATATTTCACCATTGATTGAGATACAATATCATAAGTTGAATATTTTTTTTAATGATATTCTAGTTAAAAACAAAATTCTTGTGAATAAATGTTAAATGAAAAGTTTAAATAATGCAAAGTACACAGCAAAACCTACATAAGACATGAGTTTATGATGATTTACTTTTTGCATTTACCCTAAATTTCATTGATATTGAAGCCGCAAAACGTTTCAGAAGTTTAGCAACGTAAAATTGTAATTATCCTGCAAATGCGATTTAAGGGACAGTATCTATTCATTATTTCGAAAACTTGCAAGAAAGAGTGTTTCGTAATGCACATATCGTTCATTTGTTGAAATCTCTGTAGTATAATTATGGTGTAGAAGATGTTACTATAATATAGGTATTATTAAGGTATATAGAGTGTTACACGGGAATACATAGCAAATGTACTGATTAATACAAAAAAGAATGAAATTGAACGTAATTAGACCATGGTAAATAGAAAGGGCAAGACACGTTGTTACGGTATCAATTCATGTATTCATTTCATTTGGAATATTGTTACAAAAGCTTTATATTTTTTTAAATTCAATACATCAAAAAACTAAACTCAGCTAAAATGCAAAAACTACTTACCGTTAGCTCATTTCTTTACTATATTTTAAAGAAATCTTGAAAGAGATTTTAAAGGCAAGTAAATTACGCATCTGCTTAATACTTTGACGATATACGCTTTACTTCCAAACTTATCTCTCAAGTTTTACAGCATGGGGACATTTTTTGTCAACCATTTTCCAAGTAAACTACATTATTAAATCCAAATTACTTGTAAAAACATTATTACTCGCTTCCTCTTTTATTCTCTTGTACGCCGAGAAACGCTTTGAAGGCTAAATTTCAATCAGGACTCTTTGAATGCAGCTGAGAGAACCGAAGAAAGAATCAAAGAAACTCATAAGCATGTGCAATATTTTTTTGTAGAGGCTATGTTATCTGAGCGGGAAGAAAAAAATAAATAAAACGTAAAAAAGCGCTTTACATTATCTCTGTTGTAGTGAACGTGATAAGAGAAAGAATTCAGGGCTGGGCGCACAACGACAGAAGAAGTCATATTATTTCTTCTGAGCTCAATGGAAACATTGGTTACAAAATGATATTTTCCCCATTATTGCTCTTTTTTGTACAGAATGATATTCTTAATAACTATTGTATTTACTTACTAAGAAACAACTGGATAAATTTAGCTCTCATTACACAACATTTCAAATTTAGGAATTAATTTCAAATTTAATTCATCTCAAATTAGGTGCCACCGCGAAATGTGAAAGAAACAGTGAAGCACTCGTGATAACAAATATTCTTCGTTCCTAAGCCATATATTATAGGGGAGAAGGGGACCAGTGTGGACAATTTCCATAAATTGTTCAAAAAAGTGTACTAAATACAATTTCTTTTACGCATCAAGTATTTTTTTTAACTTTTACCTTTAATTTCTCTCATGTATGAAATTATTCGGCTGTACAGTTTTTTGATAATGTATGTTTTTTATATTTGTTTTTGTCCACACTAACCCCATATGATGGGGCTAGTGGGAATAACAATTTAGAAAACATAATTCAGATCTTAAACGTCTATCTAAAATCTTAACAAATTTAATTTCAACCTACATAAGCAATATGTTCCTCAGCACTGTAAATCTTTATAAAGCATATTTTAAATGGTTATGTACCAAATATGTCTTTGTTATGTCAGGAAGCTGTTTCTAAGACAAGCTTACGTGCATTACAAAATTACAAAAGAACAAAAAGAGATTGGGAAAAAAGGAGAAAAAACAGGTAAACTAAAGGTAAACAAATAAACATTTTGGTATTTATTTTCTAATTTTATTTGGGTCAAATGATAAATACTTTAACCTTACAATCGGTTATATATCTTAAGCCTATTTGTAAGAATACATTTTTTGGAAAAAACAAAAACTTTTATGTACGTTATATTGATGTTCACATTTTCATAAAACTACATAGTAGGCATTCTTCATTTTTGAAAAATATCTGAAATATACTAGGTCTGAACGTCTTGCAGCATATGAAAAAAATCGAAAAAAAAAAAAAAAAAAATCTCCTGCCTTGATTTCTGGTTTCTCACTTCTTTTCCCGTTCTTAATTTCTTTTTTTTTTTCATTTTCTATGTCAAAAAAGATTGCTTGCACTGTAGTACCATATGAGCTTCAAATTAAATTGATATTCCTACTACTGAAAGCTGAAAAGGCAAATTTTAAAATGTCCACACTAGTTCCCATTATGACTTATCACGTAACACTGGAAAATTTAAGACTGGCGAAACGAAAGTGAAAATGTAGTAAAATGGTAGTGAGAATCTAGTAAAAAATGTAGTGCTTATATTCATCTGTAACATACTATCCCCTTTTGTTTGAAATTTTCATTCAAAAAAGTCAAAACTAGCACTTTATAAACAAATCACGGACTTACTTTTATGCCATAAAAAATAATTTTAATAATTCCGAATGAACTACTAAATGAAATTGCAATGAAAATTCACGTAGAAGTGTATTCCAATGTTGCAACAATTTATTGAGAAACTTATTTTTCTTTCTAATGGGGCTGCAGTATTGGTCCTCAACCATTGCAGACCTAGTGCGTCCCCAGAGATTCAAAGAGTGCCACAACTTGGCACTCTTTGAATCTCTGGAGGTCACCCCTTGAAATTCTTCAAAGAGTGCCACAACTTGGAAAACTTTGGCACCCCTACTTCATTGCAAATTTTTGCTTTAAGTACAATATTATTCTAAGAGAAATTAAAGTTTTCAACGAGTTAAATTGCATTACTCTTTACAGAATCGAATATTAATTATAAAGTAATCTTTTGCCACAATTAAGATGAAAAACTTTCTAAAATCTTTAAAATTCTTAGTTTCAATGAATTTATTAGAATCTTACAGTTATTTTTATTTTCCGATTAGTGGTCTAAGTGAGGAACTTTGGGTACAAAATACGATACATCAACTGTGCCTCAACATGAAATTCCGTTATTTAATACCTAGCTCCGGGCACGTAATATGCGGTTGCCAACTCGAGTCGAGAAATGTCGTTCATAGAAGCGGAACGTTAACATCAAGAACTCAGAAAGCTATCGTCGTTACCAATGACGCGTGTGATGGATTACTCAGGAGACATTTTTATCGTTGCCTGTTATCTGAAAGAGGGAACCGCTCAAATTGTTCTTTGGACATGGACTGGAAAAAGAAGCCATTTTCGTAACTTTCTGTTCTCTTATGTACAATGTAGCAAAGAATGCATTCAACTCGAAAGAACTCCTCAGTGTTGTCCGAGGCTAACATTTCTTTTGAACCCTTTTGTTTTCCCTATAGTTAAATCCAGTAAAAAGGAAAGGGAAAAGTGAAGAAAACTTGAAGATAATGGCATTTATCGGAGAGATCAGAACGTTTGAGTCAGAAGCATCCAGGAAAAGCTGCTAAAAACATTTGTTGCCAAAGTGTTAGTTTACCAAAAATTTTATTTAAAATTAATCATGTGAATCCGATTGATGAGAATTAATTGCATCAAGGGTTGCTCTATAATGCCACAAGAGATTCGAACCTAAAAGTTCGACGTTCGATTTCCATGAAATACTGGTCAGTTTACAATTTCTACCGTTTTATAGGATAAAAGTACCGAATGAGTTGCTTAAAAATGGAAAATTAACAAACAATAATTAAACTGATGATTTTTTGAGTTTTTATTTTGTCTCAATAGCAGGACGTGACAACTTACCGTAGATGTATTCGTTAAAATTTTGAGTTTCTATGGTTACAGGTTGTACAGTACTTTTCCCCTTTTACTTATTACTTTAAATACAAACGACGATTTATTGACGACGACGTATGACGTGATGCCGTATTTGCATATTTTCTACATCCCCTGAGCGAAATTATTTTACGTGTTTTCTTCGTTTAAATAAATAAGTATCTTATTCCATGGTGAAATTTTAAGTATGAGAGTGCATTTTGTGAGTAATGGTGTGTGTGTGTGTATGCGTGTGTGTTATTCAACAAAAGATGATCTTAAAATTTATTTATTTATAAGTTTTTTTTTTTTTTACAGTATTGAGCTTTCTGAGTTACTTTGCATTTGCTGGTTTTCACGAAACTTTCCGTTGACATTATTATAAATTCCATCTAAAAATAGAAACAAATTGTATAGTTTCGTTTCTACAAAGAGATGACTCTTTTTTTACGTTAATGCTTTTGATGGCAGTGGTGAACGTATACTTCTCGAAAGTTTTGATTCTACAATCATGTAATTATTTTGCATGAATTAATGCTTCCTGTGATTAACTGGACAATTTTAGCAAGTGGCCGTTCTTCAACCACAAAGCAATTTTACGTGTGCTGATGACATTAATGTATATTTCCCCCTAGAAATTAACCGTTGTTTGCGAAACGTTTAATCTATCAAAAACAAATTAAAAGGTTATCGAAAAACAGAATTAAAAATTTTTCATTTATCAATTATTATAATGATGACATCAATAGTAAAAGTGTAACTAAAAAAAAAGAAATCCAATGTTTATTTTTTTTTTATTATAATTGATCAACTCAACTGTAATTTTCATCATTAATTCACTTAATTAAAAATATATTTTTTTCTGAGTAGTTATTTAATTCAAATTATTTTCTGCTTTGTGGTTTAAAATTGAATAAAGTAATTATCCCACGAAGAACGAAATATTTGTTGAGTGGAATTATCAATAGAATCGGTTTTTCTGTATGCAAAGTAAAGCTAGATCATTCACGTGGGTAGATTCATTCATATGAGTGGAATTCAAAGAGCGTTATGTGTATTTCTTTAAAGTGGAATTTTTTTTTAAAACCTTTTGTTTAAAGGGAAAAACATTTTTTTAAGATAAATGTTCTCAATACAGTGAATGAAAACAGTAGGAGAGACCTGAGAGAGCTTCGGGGCGCCAGCAGTATTTACACCTATTAAGCTTTCAATGCTTCAGTTTCTTACCTAACTTTCAATGACATATTGTAAAGTTTTCAAGCGTCCCGGAAAAGGTCAAAATAATCCTTACGTCTCAGTGAAAGTTTTGAGGCGAGAAAGCCAATTCCAGGAAGTGGCAGCGAGGGCGAAAGTTCTGCCACTTACCGCTGACACGAGACTTCCAATTACCGACTTCCCACAAGAAAAACTCACGTTCTCCAACCTCTTTTGTGTGCGGCAACTCTATCGCCCCCATCTTCATCCCTGCCCGAGATTTTTCGCCCATTGTTGCCCATAAATCGTCCAAATTATTTAATTGCCGCCCGGCACACAATGGCGGCGCCTTTCTCCGCTTCCTGAGCGCACAATGGTCAGCTGCGAGGAAGGAATGATCCTGGATTTTATTTGGGGAACATTCTCTCGGTTGAAGGGTTTTATTATAAGAATCACTTTTTTCCGTTCCCCCGAGATTCGCAAGTTCAAAGAACTGGTCCACTTGCCTACTTATAGCGCCGCGCCTTTGATCGAGTGTGACGCGGTGGATCCGTCATTTCAATTACTTTCCAGGCGATCACGACACACGAAGGAAACGAAAGGAAGTGTGCGTCCATCCTTTCAAGGATTTTGAAAATTGTGACGTAAATAAGAAGGGATTCCTCAGTTCATCGTATTACATTTCAGCATGGTACTTTTATTACCGTCTTATCTTGTCGTATGTGAGCAAAAGATACTATACTTCATTCTCAGGAATGTAAATCTAATTCTCATACAATTAATGAGGAGCAAACTATTTAATTCTCAAAGTTTGAGCTTACCTTAACAATCTCAATAGTTTGAACTTACCTTTATTA
Source organism: Octonoba sinensis (assembly GCA_038502835.1). Lineage (NCBI taxonomy): Eukaryota > Metazoa > Arthropoda > Arachnida > Araneae > Uloboridae > Octonoba > Octonoba sinensis. Next base: position 109,247,885 of record CM076603.1, on the reverse strand, counting down.
AATTTATTGAACCTTAAAATGATTAAAATAAACTAGTTGATTCCCCGAAGATCTGCGGATCGGAAATTAACTATTTTAAAATTGTAAATAATATTAAATCGCCAAAAATGTTTTAAGTTACATGGTTTTATTTAAATTCAAAACATCGTTGCATTATCCAAACAGAACTATTGTTGCCAAATGACAAATGATATTTCTGATAATTTCCTCAGAGCCAAAATTATTATTTTTCTTACTAATTAACGTCATAATAAATTATAAAATGGATGGATTATTGCATTGTCATCGAAGATAAGCTTATGTGCAAAGTTTGAAGATAATTTATGCAGTAATAGTGGTCGAAAACCGCGTAACAAAGTTCCGTGACATGTCAAGTTAAATAAAACCATGTAATAAACAAAACATAGTTGCATTACCCAAACAAAACTATTGTTGCCAAACGACAAATGATAATGCTGATAATTTCCTCAGAGCCAAAATTATTAATTTTTTTTCCTAATTAACCTTATAATAAATTATAAAATGGATGAATTATTGTATTGTCATCGAAGATAAGCTTGTGTGCAAAATTTGAAGATAATTTATGCAGTAATAGTTGTCGAAAACCGCCTCACAAAATTCCGCCACAAGTCAAGTTAAATAAAACCATGTAAAAACACTTTATATTTCGAAAGGCTCCAGTAAAGATCGCTAGATATGAACATGCGCGATATAAACAAGGTGTTGCCACGCCAAAGAATTTTAAATTAAAAATTTAGTCATGAAGGGAAATACTTTTTAAGGTATAGAAATAAATTTGTTAAAGCACCGTAAGTTAAAATAATAAATACAAATATTATTTTCTTTCTTTATTGTAATCGTTAAACAATTTTTTAAATATCGTTATGCCGTAGCTTGGTTTTTGTATGATGTCAGTATCGTATCGTACCGCAAAAATTTAATCGTAACTGGTCCACGCTAAGTGAAATATAGATATAGATAATAAATAAATAAATGAATGAATAAATCATGGCAAAACAGATAAGTAAATCGTGTTAAGAATGTAGAGTTAGCAATTCAAGTTTTCAAAATTGCTTTTAGTGCAATGAATCTTTTATTTATAAACAATTGGATGTACTATGTCTTAAAACGTAACAAGGCGAAAGTAGACTTAGTAATGAATGAATAAATGCACAAATAAATAAAATAAAATAATTAACAAATGAATTAGTCAATAAATAAAATCGAGATAATGAAATTAGCCGACGATGAAGATTCAGAATATGTCACTGCTAGACGATGAAATTAAGCAGAGTTAAGCCTTTACATTAAATGTATAAATTGATAACGTATAGCAGAAAACGCCTTGTCGTGAAGAAAAAAAATGTTTCTTTATATGTTAAATACGTTTCAATTATTTCGGCTTGTTAATGTGCATAATAACAAGCACTGTAACAACCAGCTAGTTTAGCTATTATACACTTTAATACACTTTTGTGCACATAAATTTTGAAATTACTTGTTGGCAAGTGGTAGAATGTGTAAAAGAATAGTTATTTACATGCGATGCATCAAAACATTGAAAAAAGGAAGAAAAAAGAAATTACTCTCTGCAATTCCTGTGCCATAAAAATAAAGCATAAAAGTGTTACCACACAATAAATTAGCTATACGAACATCTTTATGCTTTATGTTTGTCTCAATGTGCCCTCATACATTGTGGTTCTAATATGCCTTGTCAGAATTGATTAGATCTAATATTATAGAACAACACATGGAAATATTATTTACCAGTGGAAAGAAAAACCTAGTCGTTCAAAAGAATATGGAATATTGTGTTTAAATAAAAAAATTTGTCCACTAAAAGAAAGTATTAATACATTAGTCCGGCTAAAAATTAACACTTACAATAAAAGAAAACTAACTTTCTTAGCTCATAAAAAATAGTATTCATCAAATGACTAGAAACTACAGCTACAAACAAATATTGTGTGTATACTATCTAGCGCATTTTTTTTTTTTTTGAAGTCGTTGTGAATTATAGCCCTAAGTTACAATATACCACATGTCCCAATGAGCCCTAATCTCCAACACACCAAATGGCAAATGCTAGGGTTTCCAACTAAAAGGTAAAACATGCTGCTAAGTGTACTTCTTGAATCCCCTATAAGCCACCCGTTAAACATTAATGCGCGGCTTTACTTCTTATAATATTATTACCTTTTAAAAAGCAATTTTTGTTTTATTTATTTATTTTACGTTTTAATCAAAAAGTAGTGTCAAAGGAAGTCTGCGAAAAACAATATCGACACACAAGTCTTACTAATGGAACTTAACAGTATATAATATTAACACGTTAAAATATATTTGAAATTTCAAAATTTTATAGGCTGTGAACAATTAAAACTGCTGGTTCAAGGATAGGTGATTACAGGAACCAATAAGACTGTTGGCGCGAGCTTCAAGACTTAATAGTGTTTTACGATGTATAATACAACTTCTGAAGGACTACAATGTGTTAGTGTAAATGTTTAAGAATGGATTTGTTTTTAAAATACTGTATATGATTATTGAACAGTTAATACTATAGAGAATTAATTTTTAAATGCATTCTATTTCTCACAAATTGTGACCCTTTTTTTACCTGTGTTTTGCGATAGTTGACACAAAGTGTGCGATGTACGATCAGAATTCTTAGTTCTGCTACGTTTGTATGTATAGCTCATGTTTCAATTTGTCGATTGTCCCTTCGTTCCAACCGATTGAAAATGGGTTCCTCAAAGCAGATCCGCTTCGTTTGTTGCCCACTAGCCTACTGCACGATCTCCATTTTAAGTGCGCGCACTTTTAAAATGAAATGGAACGTCTGGGAATGCTTCTAAAAATTCTCTAATTATAGATGCTTTGTGTACTGTTTCGATCTCTAATTCGGCACGAACACAGTGAACGCACGAAAGTGTTCGAGCATCGAGTAGCCCAGTTATTAATATGTTTTCTTTTAAAGTAAACATCTATAATACAGCAAGAAGTTTCTGTTTTCGCTTTAATATGATCTCGATTGCAAAGACTTTTGCTCGTGTTGTTGATGAATCCTTTCACGCTTCGAAGCAAGTCTTTTTAAACTCATTCTCAAGGAGCCAATAACCCTCCTCTTTAAACAGATATAACTTTTTAAATGGTTTAAAACTTTCGGAAAGTTTATTGCTTACGTTCGGTTATAGACAAAATATTTCTTTGGACTTCAACTGAAAGACTCCGCTGGTTGTTTGGTTGAATTATTTTAGTCACGACATCGTTAGAGGACAAGAAACGCCGATACAGCATGAAGCTATAAATTTCATTTTAAATACATTTTTTCTAATAAGAATATCCAAATTATGTGTGCCTGTTTAAGCATTTTCTTCTTGCCTTGTGGTTTGCGTAGAAGCGGTGTGATCAATATAGCATAAAAATAAACAGAAAGAAGAAGAAAGTAAACAAATATGAAAAGAAAATCAGAGCATAGAGAGAAGAGCTTTGATCTGGAGGTATATATTGTTCTCTATTTCGATTTAAAGAAATATTTCCCTTAATAACCAAATAACCTGAATCTTAAGAGTCTTACACTTTTCTACTGTTAGATCATTTTAAAGCCGGTAAAATGTACATGACCGAAATGAAATTTATTCGAAGTCCATGCGATATCAGCAGTGAGCCTATAATAACTATCACATTTATTAACATCGAAAACTTCGAATATTGAGCGACAAAAAAAAAAAAAAAAAAAAAGAGAGAGAGAGAGAGAGAGAGAGAAAGAGAAGGTAAGAAAGATACATTTAATTTAACTTTTTTTTTTCAAGAGTTATTTAAATGCACTATTTCTGTTGTGTCTTAGTTGTAATGAATCCGTATATGAACAAGTGATAAAAGTAGTGTTGAACTAAGAAAAACTACTGAAATTTCTGCTCTGCATTTAGCAAAATTTTTTTCATAATTAAAAAAGTATTCTAATTTGTACAAATTCAAAAAATTTTTTACAACTAAAATAATAATAAATAATAACACTGAAAGTTTTTGTTTTAAGCTTACGCATTAGAAGAAAATAATTTAAAAACGATCATAGAAAATACTGTAATTGGTTGCTGTTTTGAAGCCCACTTCTAAAATATTAATTAATTTTGTCACTAAATGTAAATATCAGCAATGAAAAGTATTGATATAATATTAAATACTAATAATAAATCTTATTTGTACATTAATATTAATTACTAACATTGCTATTAAAAATGTCTATGTGGAAAATGTTCCTTGGAGGCAAAATATATTTTTTACTAGTATAAACTATTGGTTTTGGTTGTCAAATTTTAAACATAATTACTAGATTTTGAACTAGATTCAAAATGAATCATTCATTAAAAATTGGGAGTGGAAGATGAAAATTTGCTGAAAAATATTTGGACATTGATATGCGATCTTCTTAGGAATTTCATTCAGACTACTAAATTGCTAGGATTATTATTATTATTATTATCCTTTATTTACGTATTTAATTATTGTCATTTCGTACTTATAATTTAATGACTTTGCCTTAAATATTTAGAAGTCTTGATTTGTCATAACAATTATGTATAAAAAGCTGTCATACTCAATGATTACGAAATAAGCGTTCCATTACACAGTATGCAAAGAATTACTCACGCTAATTGTGGAAAGCTGTTTTAAAACGTCCTTCAAAACAAAATAAAAATAATCTCTGTCAACATTAACATTGTCTAATTTTTTAAACACTGAAAAAAATCTAGTTACAAACTAAAACTGAATATTAGCATCAAATGGGCATTATAGTCCCAAAATCAATTTTTAAACGGAAAAGTTTTAACATTTTACAAAAGGGAAAGCCCACAAATATTAGTTAATATGGTAAGCTTCATTATAACAGAAATTGCTTTAACAACTTTCAAAGATGTCTTGAATAAGAGAAAAAGTTTTCAAAAAGCTAAAAACTTTGAAAATGAGAATGTGATTTATGTGTACAAAATCTTCAATCACTCGCATTGTACCGTGTTTAAAATTGCCAGTGATTCGTAGCTAAACTAATGTTAATGCTACCTTTCGAAACTACACAAAATAATAATAAGCATTACTATGAATATAATAAATAAATAAATAAATAAATAAAACTTAAACATTAATGTTAAAAATATTTGAAAAAAAAAAAAATAATAATAAAAGAGACATAGCTCAAAAAAGTACTTCAAAAAGGCTAATCTTTAAGCAAATAACACATTATGCCGTCAGATATTTGAAAATATCTTAATAACTTAAAAGCAGTGTAAAATAAAAGCAAAAACTTATTAGTAATGGTTTGTGTTTTATTTAGAACTACCAGATGTGTGGTTGTATAGTAAAATACCATTTAAAAAAAAAAAAAAACATTTATTCTTATGGATGTAGATGTTAACTTTGGTAAAATAAGAAAAGCACACAAACAGATCAAAAATTGTTTGAAACACTATTTAATGTTTTCGTTACTAAAACTATTTCTAACAAGAAAGAAAGAAAAGGAAAAAAATAAGTTTAACTAAAGCACTTTTTAGGTTAACTGAAAAAATTCTTACTTTTTGTTGAGTGTTAAAGACAGCCAGCTCGCAGCCATCTTCGGAGGATTTTTTTTCGCTACATTGTTGACAGAATCAAATATATGCTCACATAACTGAATGTTTCATGAAAGAAAATGAACCGTTGGAGTGAACGTCACCTTACATTTTCTTGGATTTTACGAAGAAAAGCTAATTCAATTCAACTGTTCCTCTTGAAGATAAATTATTTTGTCTGACACGGATAAATGGTTTTTAATGGTATCTGATGATACATGACCCGACGTGTATTCAGGAAATACCAATTTAGCTTATCAGGACAAAAAAAAAAAAAAAAGTCTTCAAATTCGAGTATCGCGGTGAAACTTGGAGTACGATGCCGCGCGATTTCTAGTTTTGTGGAGTTCATTGCCAACCGCACCGAAAAATCAACTCGAGCGTGAAATGCAAACAACTGAGAATCAGAAAGAGCAATTATGTTTAACTGTTATAATCATCCCCGATAAAGTTTCCTTTAATTGGCTCCGAACGAACAAACTGGTCTCTAATTAATTCCAATCTGCGAAGTGTCGGGCACTGTCACTGAATAATAGAAGATGTGCCGTGGGGGGAAAAAAACCCGCAATGGCTTCGTGCAAACCGAAAGCGCAGTCAAGAGCGCGCGACGTAATTAGATTGTTTTTTGCCGTTCCGCGGCTATTTTGAATGTTTTCCCAGATGGGGAACGGAGTGGAACTAATTGGCCGTTAGCCAATGGTCAAACGTGCGTTTCAAGGTCCGGCAGAAGCACGGAAAGGTTGCTTCTGACGAGCAGTCGAGTGTCAGCGTGTCTTCCGTTCTGCTCATTTTCATGAACATGTTGTTGATTATTTTAAATATTAGCTACACTGTCAAGAAGCAAACAGGAAACATATTTTCCCTTCCGTTTGAAGCCATAGCGGAGCTAAAGGGTTAGGTAAATGACTTGTTTATGAAATTTAGGTTAGTAGATTCAGAAATGCGCTTCAGAGTTCCAAATAATCCATAGTACAGGAAAAGAAGTTTGAAAAGTACAATCTTTTCACTACCAAACGATCTAATATATATTGATAATTTTCATTATCAAAACATTTAGCCTATAAAATTGTTCAAAATTGAAAAAACAAATTCAAAAATGAGAAAAAACTAATTTTGTGAAATACAATTCAAATGCTGAGATTATAAATCAAATAAAAGTTCGCAATACAAGTTCTTGAAGAAGATCCAAAGCTACAGGAACTTCTTAATTTTTAAGCTATAGAGATAAAGTTTAGAGGAATACTGTAGGAATTCAGAAACAGACTAAAAATACTACGATAAGTATGCTGCTTTGAAACCAATTTAAAGGTCTTTAAAAAAAAGGAAAACCTAGCATTGAGATGTATTAAATTTGACAAAATAACAACGGAGACTAATAAAATTATAAGAAAATGATACTCGTTGAACCATTGAATAAATGTAGACGATGTTTCAAAGTTGTAAGTATTTATGAAAACGAAATTTAGACAATAATTTTATTTAAGAAATACGAAATAAACGCATAAGTGAATATAAATTAAATATTAAGTAATTAGTGCATAGCTCAACATTCTTACTGTTTTCATCTTTTACTTGGTTTTAGGATAAATTACATGGAAATACCATGTTCGGGATGAGAGGATTAGAAATATAAATCCCATTTTAAAATCCTATTTATATTTTTTGTTATTTATTTATTTATGTTTTTGGATAAGGCTTGGTAAATTTTCTTGTTCACTAGCTTTGAGTGTATCATAATTTAAATTTTGTAATATTTTAAATCATTTTACAAACCTTTAATGGGTAAAATATTTTTGAGTAGTTTTACAAAACAAGAAATGTCGTCTTTAGTTTATTTATATTTTTGTCTATTTTTCAACCACATTCTCTGCCAAAAAATTCACCGACGCGTGTACCAGAACGGTCCAGTGTAACTCGCTGAGAGGCATCACACAGAGCTCGATGCCTTAAAGAAATCGGAAAAAGATTTATATTTCCTAAACCAATTTGTTTTCGACCTAGGATTCGTAAGAGTTTTTTTTTTAAGGAATATAGAGTGTCTTTTGATTATAAAATTATATAATTATAAGTATTAAATTCATTTGTTAATAATTATGCAAAGTGCCACGCGCGTCGTTTTCGTTTCTGTGGCAATCTCATGACGATGTATACACCACGTCTTTGGCGATTCTGTGACAAAAGCATTTCGATTTGCGTGGCACGTCTTTCCGCGCAAGTGGTTAAATACCCTTATTTCTACACATTAAATGCACACACCTAAAACCGCGAAACTCCAGCAAAATATAGTAAAACGCTTTTATTTCTTCAGAATATACTTCAATCCTCTAGCTTTCAAAGATATAAAGATGTTGTTAATATTCAGAAAAATTTTCCAGTCACAGGGATTTTTCTTGGGCTACTACCTCCTTAAATACTGAGTTTTTTAAAAATTTAAAGTCAATGCCAAAAGAATTCCTGTTTTAGTCATATATGATGGTTTGTTCAAACAGTAATAACTAAACAGTGAATCTATGTGGCACAAATACTTTTATACCATTATAATCTGCATAATACAGTGAAAGTTTTCTTTTAAATCAAAATTTGTAATCAAGAAATAAAATTTTAATGAATTATTTTAAAGATTAAAATTCCAGAAGAAATATTAAGATTTTATTATCTCGTAGTGAGAAAAATTAGTCATTATCCTCCTTGGCATTTTGATTGCTGCAGATAACATGAAAAATGATATAAAAATAATTTCTAATTAGACTTGTGTGTCAACAAATTATATTTTTAAGTATGATTTTTCAAAAAATATTCTAATTTGGTCTTTAAATCTTGATAATATAAATAATACCGAATGAATTTCACGTGACAACAAAATAAAATGTCCCGCAGTGGACCAGTCGGTAGAAGCTCGGGTCTCGCAGAACACCGAAAGTGAAGCAACATTGACTGAGGTCAGTGTTTGGGAAGGTGACAACCTCTCGCAGCTGGTTGTTGCGGTCAGTATACGCTAAAGGGAGCAGGTGCACGTTAAATAAGTCGGGGCTCCAATGTCCTCCACGTGAAACGATACCTCAGGGGGGTGCCAAACCCAGGTTACGATCTCTCATCTGGAAGTTGGTTCAAAAAACTAAGAGACCTTTCAAAGGGGAGATTCAAATCGGACTCCTGCCTATAAGGGCCCTGTTAGATTCAGGAGCAGTGTACCCATTCTTCCTCGCCACGCGCGAGGACACGACAACAACAACAACAACAAAATAAAATAAATAAAACTGAAGCTCAAAATGCGAAACGCATTCCAGAACTTTCGATTTCTAAGTTGTGGGTTAAGCCGGTTGTTCTTAAAACATTTGTAATTAGACAATTCTTCAAGTTTATTAAACATCAAGCCCTCAACAGCACAAACTTTGAACAAAAAATTGTTTAGATTTGTGATCACAACTTCGTACATTCTCAATTTGAACACTTTTTAAAATTGAGCTTATTGTTCTTCTTTACTTGTGTGCAATGGAACTACAACGAAAAACGCATGTTATCTTTGCCATTATTATTTTTTTTACAAATCTCTAAGAATTTGCGAGCTTAAAAAAGGCGACTATTGGAAAATTATTGCAATTGCTGATAAAAGTGAATCAATTCTAGTGTTTGACTCCAAGCGATGCGTAAAATTACAGCCTGACAAAAATGAAGCATTTTTAATGGCATAGTTCGTGGTGCCGAAAACAGAACCAAGAAGAAGAATAAAATAATAAGTTTTCCTTGATTTTATTATCACTTATATGTGCACATAAAAATATTGCTATTGTTGTATCCCACATTTTACGCTATAAATTGGACTGAAGCACGTTTTCGGACACCTTAGACACATTTGTACAAGTAATAAATTCGTGATGTCGATGTTGCCAAGGTACTTTTTGTATTACACATTTGTCAAACTGCTGGAGTTATTGTTGCGTAGAAGATTAAGAAGATCAAAATAATAATACTACTAATAATATATAATTAAAGAAAAACACATCTTCAAAACGTCAAAAACTTTGAAAATGTTAAAACTATTCAAAAAACCGAAGAACATAAATGAATCACAAATATATTTTTAAAGAAAAGCTCTAAGTCATTCCCAACCGAAAGTTATAGGCACATTTATCCAATAAAATAAATAGATAAAAAAAGTGAAATTGTTACTTCAGTTACTCTAACATAAGCAGTTTCGCTACGATTCTCGAGTCCTATGCCCCATCTCATTTCAAAGCTTTTTCAATTTGATAAATGATTACTTTTCCTATTGTGTTATTTAACGTGATATTTGACACAAATAGTTTCAAAAGTTTTTTTTTTTTTTTTTTTTACATTTTCAGTTTAAAATTTCTCAAAAACACCATATTTAGTTTTTTATTAAAATACCAAATAAATAAATTTCATGGTAACAATTAAAAATAAAAATAAATAAATAAATTATTGCTCCATTTGTTGAGTAGACCTTCAAAATTTTAGGAAGAAATACTCGGGTTTTAAACACAATTTTTTTTAGTAAGAGTTTTTTTGTTAAATGCATAACTGAAAAAGGAAAGTCAGTGCTGTTTCATTTATTCATCTATTTTCTGAAACTCACTCAAAAACTAAAAATAACTTACTGGTTTATTGAATTTTTATGGTATAAAAGTCAAATGAATAGCAAAAGTAGCTTTAATTATTCCCCTTTGTATTTTTAATATAGTGTTTGTAGTAATCTTAAATATATTATTGTTTTTACATTCCTAGATTATCAGTAGTAACTACGTTATGTAGTTTATTGCCTAATATGATAAATTGTAATTTAAAAATAATACAATAATAATAATAATGAACTCTTATTGAAAATGAGCTGAAATTAAATATAACATGGAAATATATCAAAATATGTAGGGAATATTAAAACAAGACGTATAACTTTTGCCTTCTTTTTTTTTTTTTTTGCACTCAAAATAAGAGAAAAGGTTTGTTTGTACATAAAAAAGAAATAATTTTTGAAAATTTTGACGAAATCTCATATTTAAATACGCATTCATTACTCAGAGCTATATTGTTTTCCCATTTTGAGACTCACAGTAGTTGCAGTCAATATCTGAAATCTACTTTTATAGTTTTTCACAAAATTGAAAATTGCGTTTTTGAAACATAAAAGTTTTTCCAATTTAAAAAATAGTAAATATAAAAAATTAGTAGTGTCTTAAACTTAACATTGGCTCCTTTTAAACTTCCGTAGAAATGCCTTAAAATGAAAACTGGATAATTTCTCTGGCATTATATTTTGTAAATTCGCGGACATTATTGAAAAACAAAGCCGAAATCAGCTGTCAGCTATTGCCCTTAAAAACTTAGAGAAAATTCTTCATCATTGAAAAAAAAAAAAAATAATAATAATTGCAAACTAAATTAAAATTAGCAAATTTCACAAAAGGTATGCGTGGGACATGGGACTTTTTAGTACTAAAATTCTACGGTAAATTTGGAAGTTACAAGGCCGTTATTCAGTAGTTAACATTTTCAATTACAAATAAGACAAAAACGATAAAAAAGTAAAAGGCATAATACGCATGAGAAATATGGTTAGTTATAGGGAAAGTACGACCGACACATGCTTTTTGCTTCCACCCCCTCATCCTTTTTTTCACCAAGCATGCGTATAGACGGATTCGATTAAATTAAATTAACAGCTTATGCTTTTCTTGGAAAACATGGAAACACTGACACTAAAAGGAAAGCATGTTCGTACATCCAAGAAAGATTTACTTCAAAACATTGATTCGTTACATTCAAGTAACTAAACGAGAAAAAAACCTTGAACTTGTATAACGTATTTAACTCAGTGGCATGCATAGAGCAGCAGCTAAAGCGTAATTAAGATGGAAGATTCGGTCTCATTTTTGGTTTCTGCTCCAATGAGCAGCGTTCGCGTGCCTACTCAACCAAAAATAGACATTAACGCAGTGGTGCTGAATAAAGAATTCTCTTTTTACGCGTATTTTCATCCGAACCCTAACAATAAAAACAAAATTATTTGTCATAAAAAGTTACAGATAAGCTCAAGTAATTTCCTATGAATAAAAACGGGGTACTAATTATAATGATGTTTGTATTTGGACAATTAGAGGGAACTTATTCGTCTTGTTCGCATCAGGAAAAATCAGAAAAGGAAAATTAAAGTAACGGAAAGTCAAAGGGCATATTTCCCTCTGTTTAGGCTAAAAACTTTCTGCAAAACGGTAAACAAATTTTTATATATAGATGCTCTATATTTTCTCGTTGTTAAAGCATATGAAATGATTAAAAAGCGAACTTTTATCTTTCTTAATTTCGTTTGCCGAGCACAGAACTGTAAGCTATTCTCTGGGGAGAAAAGCTTTACAAATAAAATACAAATACAAAAGTGACGACCAACAAGAAGCACAGGGCCCAGCTAGGATTGTCCTAGTCAATTTAACAGTCCCAATGAACATCAAGAGCGATTTCAAAAGTTTTTACCCCACTGCGAGTAACAGTCACTTCCGGTAAACTATTCCGACTGCCTACAACTCAATTGAAGTAGTAATTTTTCCTATTTTCAAGATTAGCCTGAGATTTAAAAAGCTTAAAACAATGACCTCTGTTTCTACTTTCAGCACCTAACTGTAGCCCACCAACATTTCCCATTTTAATAAATTTCAACCAACTGAATCCTTTCCCCTTTAATTTTCATTTGCTCAAGACTATACATATTGAGCCTTTTAAGCCTAAGTTCATAATCTAAGTCTGGAAGACCATTTTACAACCTCGTAGCTCTAATTACGAAAACTCCCAATTCATAAACTTATTTTCGTAAAAAGAAAATAGAAATATGACACGATTTTAATTCCGGAATGATAGCAAATGAGTGACTAGCGATCATTTTCAAGCAAAATAATTTCTGAACGAAGAAAAAAAAAGGGGCAACTATAGTTAACCTAGCAAAAAATGCTTGTGACTCACATTTTACGCGTACTGCATCTTTATATAAGTTAGAAACACATATAAAGATAGCACGTAATCGTGATGTCTATTGCAACTGAATATTCAAGCATAATGCTATCTTTCGTGTAATTAGTTCTATATTTAAAAAAATAAATATATATATCCAATTACTATTGAATTTGAGCTACTTCTCTGTTGAACAAAACTAGCTCTGGCAACATTATCGTATTTACGAATACAATGAGTCTGAAGAGGATATTTCCTCCGAGCGAATGATTTTCACGTGCAGGACATTTTTAGATACTCCGTCCGTTGCCAATATTATTAGATAAAATCAGCAGTAATAGAAGGAAAATAGAAGGAACGAAAAACTGACATATTGTCTGTTGCAAGCAGCTAAAAAGATAATTTTTTTAACGTAATTTTCGCTACGTTGAAATATTTTCTTAAAAACTAAATTTCATTTATAGAGGTGTATAAGCAAACACGAACTTAAGAACAAAAAAAAAATAGAAAAAGCATATAACATAATGCTAAAATATCAATTTCAAGGTGCCACATTTTAAACTAATCACTTTTACTTCGGTTGATTCCTTTTTTCCATAGTAATGACTAGATGTTTAAAAGAAGTGTGCAGGTGTTTCGTATGAAAATATCAAATTTTATCATGGAAAACAGATCAATTATTAATTAATAATTTTTTCAGAATTTACTAATCTGAAAATTATTTAGATTATTTTTTAAAAATTCAAAACTATCTCATTTTTAAAAAACGTTTTAAAATTATTTAATTCAAAAGTAAGTAGTTGACATGGTTTTAGTTAATCCAAGTTTTAATGCTTAGTAACAGAACATAAAATACGTGATTTTGAAAAGATAGAAAACTTTACCGATTTTCTAATTTTGTAGAAGTATAACATCCAAGTGTTAGGGGAGGGGGGACTTCATTTGCCATTAGAGAAGTCATTAACAGTTACCTTTCCCATTAAAGAAAGTAAAGTTTTGAGCAAGTGATGATCCGTTAAAAATTGCCATTTACGGGAAATCCAATGGCCTAGGACAATTGCAACTTCAAATCAAACACGAATAGAAAAAATAAAACGAAATCATGATTTTCAGATTAAAAACCAATCAACGAATCATTGCAGCAGCTTCGAAGTTGAAGTCAGTCCATTAGACACTCATTTAGGATCAGTCGGACATTTTGTGGGAGACGACGCTTATTTTGCCTCGTTTCCTCTTATTCAAATGAAATGTGGGAAAAGAAGTCACCCCATTTACTTTGTCGATGTACTTATGGATTTAATGGAAGAAAATGACTAACATCTAGTCATGCATAAAGAGAGTTAATTTCTTAATTTTCTCATAGAAGTCGCTTCTGGAAAAAAATTGCTCGACAGTTGCACGGTGCTACCTCTGAAGTCGAAAAATGTCTTTGTTTGAACACTATTCTTTTAATGTCTTTGAATCGCTTTTGAAGATGGACGATTTCACACACAAATAAGTTCTTTAAAAATGATTCTTACTGCCGGACAGGAACGCAATCCCAGAACCAACAATCATGTCATTTTCCTTGGACTGTCAGGTGCGGGCACGGATCAAAGATTTTGTCCAGGAAGGGGCCCAAGTTCTACATGATTGTTACTATATCCCCGAAAATTTGTTCCATAGGGTGAAAATTGTAAATTTATTGTTCATTATCCAGATAATATTTATTTACTTATAATGTCGGGGGAGTGGGGGGGGGGCAAGAAGGGTAATTATCTCCCCATGCCGCCCGCGCCTGGTAAAGTTATCAAGTCCATCACAACGTACACACTTCACACAAAGCAGATTGAAATGCCAACGGTTATCTTCATATACGCATGCGGATAAAATTTTTTAAAAAGTAGCATTGAATTCCAGTTAACAGAAACATATTTAAAAAATTATATACTGTTTAATTGAAATAATTGAGTGAAACAGTAATATTACTTATTTTTAAACACATTTGTATTTCCACTAATTTCCGAATGCATTATTCTTTTAAAAGTTAGTTTGCCAAAAGCAAATCCTTTTATATTTTAGCCAAATGTGTAGCTTAGTGCAAAAAGATTTTAAAATAATCATATTTCCAATATTTACCGGAAATGTTCCTCTAACTGGATATTTAGGTACTTTCCGCCTCATCTTGTCATGGCGACATTATATATATATATTCACAAAAGCAATAACCTTTTTGTTGAACCGCGTTTCTAATTTTGAAAGAATTTTTAAAAAAAATTGATCGTCCATGAAGATTTTACAGAAAGACCACCACTCGATTTTAGATCTTACGAACATTTTATTTCCGAACTCCGATTTTGCGAACAACTTATTAATCTCGTAAAACATACGACCTTTTTAGTACAACTGAAGAGTCGATTGTATTTTGTCAGTCATATGGATTGCATTGAATTTACTTAAAAAGTCGATGGTACCATTGCGACTGAGTTAAAAGAAAAAAAACCCAAAAAGCTATGAAGGAACGAATTTTTAAATGCAGAAAATGCAAATGTTCTAATTGAAATTGATCCAGAACTAAAATTTAGTTTAATTTCTACGTAACCGTCCTACATAACCGAATAGAAAGAGATAGCAAACGTTCTGTTCGACGCGTCATTGAAATTGCGCATGGGAGTTACGGTGCAATAAAAAAATTTCGTAGGTAAATAAAACCATCAGCACAAATTTTTAACATGGCCGTTGTTATAACGCCAGAGAAAGTAAAGAACATCTTGACCTAAAATACTAGAAATAGTAGCCGCTCGAAATTGACAAAATAAATTTCAAATTAGTCTTTATTTATTCAGCTCTTGATGACAGAAATAAATTTGTGTCTCTTTGAGGAAGTACAAAAATCCCTCAAATGATACCATATACATCAAAACTGACATCTGCTATCCATATGGACACGATACAAATTACTACGGTGGCATTTCAACTGAAAAGGTAATTAAAATTTACTTTTGAAATAAGTGCTGATGATTAATCCTCTATGTTGATGAAAAGGAATAATCTATTTTTCTTTTTGTCTTTTTTGCTCTCTCAATCGGTAGTGTTCTTTTCTTCCTCTTTACAACTTCTCTTTCCTCACTTATAAAGTCGCTTCCTCAACAGACTGTCTCGTTGTTCCTGAAGGGGTTGGGCTATGTAATGCTTGAAATAAAGCTTTTTGCTGCTGACATTATGCTTATGTTTTCCTTACTTTCAGGTGAAATTTTAGATAGAAGGTTAATATTTTCGTTAACCAGCCTCTTTGTCATTGCTACAAAGGAAGAGTCTTTCAGGCGAGATATGACATGAGCATGTTCTGAATTTTCTATCATTATTCAACTGTCTTGTGGATCCCTTTCCAAAAGCAGACGCCTTTTCATTCGAAGTTTTAAATAGATGTGGAGCATGATTATTTTTTCTTGGGGGGCGGGGAGATCTGTGTATATTTTATAAGAAATTCAGACATTGAGTTAAACAATACTCTGTTTTTTAAATTAATAATTGATTTGAAAACAGAGTTCTCGCAAACACTGAATTTGAAAACATTAAATGGTAACTACAGTTAAAAAACAAAAACGGGGAGATTTTGAGTTCCAACTTTTATATTCTTCAGTTGGTTGTATCTTCTCAAAAAGGTACAAGGTGGAAACCTCGGCTTCATGTGATTAAACCTTTCTTGAGATTCACAAAGAAATAAGTAACACAGATACTGCAGTTAAAATTTTGTGAGATACTCAGTGATATGAAAGTACTACAACACACACTCACACATACATAACAAGAAGTTCCGTCTAGAACTATACGAGCCTACTTTCCCGTATACACCCAACATCAAATTTATAATATAGCTATCACTTTCTCTCTCTTTCACATTTAGCTTTAGTTCTTACTTCAAATATACTTTTTTTCAACGGATAATACATATTCATTCGCTCAGTCATTCATTCAGTCATTCATTTACTCATTCATGAAGTTATCACTCGTTTATTTATTTTTTCATTCATTCACTCATTTAATTACTTTATCGTGGATTCACTCATTTATTCATTCATTCGTTCTTTCACTCATTCATTTATTCATTCATTCATTCATTCTTCCCCTCTTTCATCGATTCAATCATTCATTCTTTCACTCATTCATTCATTCATTTATTTATTTATTGAGAAATGCCCTTAAAAATCCCGATCAAAAATTTCATAGGAAAACAGGCTTGTTCAGTTCTTGTTGAACTTCGTATCAGTACATGTTCTACAGCGTAATATCTTTCTGATAAAGTTTGTTGCGAGCCAATCCGTCGTTTAGATCAGGATTTATATGGGATTGAAATTTCCCATATGCGCTAATGTTAATTTGGTACCTTTTCATTATCAAGGCGCAAATCTCGCCGAGCAAAATTTTTGGCGACAGAACACGCAAAAGGATAACAACGACGATATTCCGTTTGGCGTTAGTTGCATCATTATTGGCGACTTTATCGCCTGCGCCGGAATAATGGAAAAATGCCGCTTTTTTTTTTTTTTTTGAACTGTTCAAAAATGAACAAAAACTGTTCAAATCAATATTTCACGCCGAGAACTCCTTTCAATAAGCTTGCAATAGGAGCTTGGGTCTTGCGCCCAGAGTTTACACAATTTGCTTCAATTTTGTCCATAGGCGCTAATGTTAAAATTTTTTGAACTGTTCAAAATTGAACAAAAAATTGTTCAAATCAAAAAATAAAATATGGAAATGAGATGTCCTCGCCAAGATCTTTCGAATGCAAAAAGAATTTTTCCAATCGGACAATTAGTTCAAAAGTTATTAGGGGGGGACAGACCGACAGACCGACAGACAGACCGACAGACACACATTTTCCCCATCTCAAAACCCTACTTTCAAATTTTTTATTTTTCAATCTTTATTTAATTACTTCACTTTTTTTTGACTTTTCTTTATTTTTAACGATATTTTTAAGATACATTAAGCCTTCTTTCATGCTTTATTTATTTATTTTTTTTACTTTTACGGGAAAGTAGGCTAAAAAATAGATAGATCAATAGAAATGTTTCAGCTTCTGACATTTGATAGATGTCAAATGCGTTTTACGACGCACCAAACCCTCAAGGGTAGTCTTCATCCCGCTATCATTGCTACTGCAGAAGGGCTGATGTGTGAATGCAGTAAAACTGGCATCTTCCATCCACTTTTCTTGAGAATTACTTAATGCATAATTCGGAATATATTTAAATTGTAAAAAGCGTTTTGATCCAGGGTGCAAAAGCTCTTAACTTCCTTTGCAAACCAATTAACGATTACTAGACTTTAACAATGACAAATTTTACAAAACAGTTCAAAAAAGTTTAAGAGAAAAAAGCGAAAGAAAGATAAATCTGAAGAACAAAATCTATTGAGCTGCTTGCAACACGTAACCACCTTCTTAAGGGAGAAATGACAAAACAACAATATTCTACAATTTTATCTACTGGAAGAGTTTTCAAACGCTTTCTTAAGTTAAACAAAGGATCGAGTTAAAGTTTTAAAAAAGAAACGAGTGCTTTTTTAACACTGGAAAAATATTTTGTGTGTGCAGAATCAGCCCAAGTGGCCCCATTGAATGTAATTCATCGTTTGCAACGTTCTGGGTCGTATGCAAAAAAATTCCTCGCATATAAAGAGCCCGTTTAGCATCTTCGCACTTTTCGAGAGAAATTTGCAATTCCGATCGCGGACAGCACGCATCCTGCGGAACACGAGCCATTCTTTGCCGAAAGAGATCCGATTTGGAGAAAAGGAAATTTGGAGGGTAAAAAAGCCGACCAAAAGAACGGAACCTCAGAAGGTCCGCAGCGCATGACAATGGACATGAGAGTCACGCGCGCACTCTGAGGTGTGGTCGGAAAGGGGGGCTTTTCTTCCGCAAAAATGGCCGTAGATTCTTTGTTACGAAAGCACGTGCAGCCCATCGTTGTTTGCACTGGATCGCTTTGCATAGAAAGGAGGTGCGACCAATGTTTACCGAAAGTAACCGAATTCTTCAGAGTTCAACACATTCCGCAAAACGCTATTGAAACTAATCCCCCTCTATGTCCCTTCATTCCATATAAGTTGACACCGGTTCTTTGACGGTTTCCATGGCTTCAATGTTCAGTAAAACACCATTTATACTCCCTTCAAAGGAGTTAAGGACTGATGTAAAACGACGGTAAATGGACGCAAAATGGAAATTTTAATAAACAGTTATGAGTCCTACTAATGAAAATTTATGCAAGAGAAAACGACGTATTATGAAAGTTTTGTTGAGACATATAAACTGTGCTTTTTACTGTATTAGCAAAATCTTTTGTTCTAGCGCTGAGATTGAGGAACATGTTTTGTACCGGCGTTATAACAAAACTAAGGTTAATTGAAACTGTTTTTTACCACACGTTAACTGTAACTACAGCAATACAATACTATACAGTGCCAATAGATGGTAAAAAAAAAAGGCGTTTCTGTTTTTCTAAAAATCACATCAGGCATACAATATTTTAGTAAACTGCATTCAAATAAACAATATACACAGAAGAACAGTAATTATATCCTGGACCACACAGGACAACACCTCTTTGGGAGGTGACACCCTAAACGGATTTAAAAATTTATGAAAAATACATGTACTGCAATTGTGCATTTTTCCTCAGAATATTATAAAATATAATGAATTAGTAAGTACATCGTAGTATTTCTGTTTAGAAATCACTCTTACCTTTATTATTATTATTATTATTATTATTATTATTATTATTTTCTAATTTTTTTTAAGTTTTAAGTATCTTATGTATCAAGTTGGATCAGGTAGGGTTTAAAAAAATTTAAAAATGAAAAAAAATGGATGAAAACATTTTTTAACGGTTTTCTGCCAATTTTATATTATTATCGTAAATCATTCTTTTTTAAAGAAGAACTAATTATTTCTTATTGGATGGAGTAATTTTGTATGAATCTTTTTCAGCTTGGGTGCCCAGAGAGACGCGGGGTCTGGACACCCAAGATGGAAACCGAATTCAGGCAGCAGAGATGAGATACTTACGGTCTGTAAAAGGTTGTGCTCTTTTAGATAAAATAAGAAATGAAGGTGTGAGAAGAGTTATGTTAAAATTATTTATCCTCCGTGGAAAAACTATTGAATGTCGCAAACACTGGAAAAGTCATGTCCAACATATGACACATGGAAGATTACCTAATTACGAAAAGTTGCGGAGCGGTAACAGGCTTTTTGTCTAATCCTAAGAATAAGATGGGATGTATCTTGATTGCGAGAAAACTTTGGATTTAAGGTACAGGAACGCTTTTTGATATTTCTTAAATCAGATCTTATAAAACTCTTTCAGGATTTATCCTATGTTTTTGCTGAAAATGATTTCTTAACTTTTGTTTTAGGGAAATGGTTCCCAAACTATGCGTCACAGCGAGAGATGAGGGGAGCCGCGAGGTGCTCATGGTATCAAATAGTCTTTGTTCCTCAGCAAAATGGTTACAGTTAAAGTAGTACTTTTACGTTGTGAGGTTTTTCAGTTTTGCAGGTTAATTTTGCAGCTATTAATTTATATTTATGAAGAAAAGAAAAACCGCTTATTTTAAATTTGCTGTCTGTTCTTCTATACATTCGACGCGAGAGATTTAAGTAATAACAAGAAGTTCCGTCTAGAACTATACGAGCCTACTCTCCCGTATACACCAAATTCAAATTTATAATCTAGCTATCTCTTTCTCTCTCTTTCTTATTTATCTTTAGTTCTAATTATTGAAAATATACCTTTTTCAACGGATAATACATATTCATTCACTCACTCATTCATTCTTTCATTTATTCAGCCATGCATTTATTCATTCATTCGTTACCTCATTCAAGTGTTTATTCATTCATTTACGCATTCATGTATTTATTCACTCATTTATTTATATTTTCATTTATTCAATAATTTATTCATTCATTCTTTTCCTCATTCATTTATTCATTGATTTATTCTTTCACTCTTTCATTTATTCATTCATTCATTATTTCACTCATTGAGTCACTGAGAAATATCCTTGAAAATCCCGATCAAAAAATTTCATAGGAAAATAGGCTCATTGGTTCTGGATGAACTTTCTATTTGTACATGTTCTACGTCATAAGAGCTTTCCGATAAAGTTTGGTCCAAGCAAATCGGTCCATTAGATCAGAAATTATATAGGATTGAAATTTCCCCGTAGGCGGTATGTTAATTTTTTTTGAACTGTTCAAAATTGAACAAAAAATTGTTCAAATCAAAAAGTAAAATACAGAAATGAGATGTCCTCGTCGAGATCTTTCGAATGCAGAAAGAATTTTTCCAATCGGATAATTCGTTCAAAAGTTATTAGGGGGGGACAGACCGACAGACAGACAGACCGACAGACAGACAGACCGACAGACAGACAGACACACTTTTTCCCCATCTCAATACCCTACTTTCAAATTTTTTATTTTTCAATCTTTATTTAATTACTTCACTTATTTTTGACTTTTCTTGATTTTTAACGATATTTTCACGATACATTAAGCCTTCTTTCTTGCTTTATTATTATTTTTTTTTTACTTTTACGGGAAAGTAGGCTAATAAAAAGAAGTGATGGAATGCACATAGAATTAATTAACTTTTCAAATAGATATATTTTTTAAGGAATGGGTTGCTTAAGTTCTATTTGAGGCTGAAAAATGTGTTTTAAAATGAGTTATAGTAACGCAAGGATTCTTGTTAAAAAAAAACAATTTTTTTCGTTTGTTCGTATGAAAAATTTTTATTTCAAACTTCCCAATTTTAGCTATGCAATTAGGTTTTAAAAAATTCTTTTTAAAGTGATATGATCATAAATGTTGAAAAAAATCCTCATTATGTATGTTTAAGGTTCTCACATCAAAGGGATATCGTTATCATAAACACGTAATTAACAACCAAAATACAAAAGATTCAGCAAAAGTTACATTGCTTTCAGAATCATGTATCCAAAGCCAATGAAAAGCAGAGAAAATGGCTACTTAAACTAAGAGTTAATACGAGATTGTTTCTTTAACAACTGTCCCAACAAATAAATAAATGAATAAATCTTTAAAAAATGTGAGCAAATTATCTTGATTAGTGACTTTTTTAAAATAAAATTGTCAAAACTACAATGAAAACACTAATTCCAGAAAATGATTCAATCACTGTAAGCGGAAAGAAAAGAGAGATTTACACGTTTGGAGAAATATTATTAGTAAAGAAATCGTATTATTCGAATAACGCTAAAATATTGGAAAAAGCTGTAATGCTGTAAGGCAATGAACTAAAATAATTACATGCATTTATTACACGCCCAGAGTATTATACATGTAGCCAAAGCAGTATGTGGCTATACAGTATTTAGCGCTGACGTCTTGGACATATTTGTGTATAAGTATTATATATTTGCACATACACACACACACACACATACGTATATATACATATTAGATGGAGTTAACTTAAAACTAAAAGTCAGGCTTTTTATACTATAACTAGCTGAAGAGATGACTTACTTTAGGAAGCTAGTAGTGAAGACTACATTTTGAGGAGAAACGTGCGTGTATTTGCGGATGTAATGAACAAGTAATAAGACTTAACGAATGTTCTACACCACGCTGGTAAATATGTTTTTCAAGGTCAGTACATACATCCTGGTTGCTATTCGAAAAATAAATTCTAAAATGACGTTTTAAGAAAAGGAACATCTTATCTCCTGTGTTTCTAAAACTCCATACACAGAAAATATTTTCCCCTTTAGATTAGATAGTGGAAATCTCAGTTAGTAAAGCCAGGGCCAAAAGTTGGTAGAAGTGTCCATGACGCAGACGACGATGTAGATTTTGAAAAAGTTTGATTTACTAGGAGTCTGTGTTTTATCTTGCTTGATTTACTGAACATTCTTTATTAACTTCACTATTCCAGTCATTTGAACGTATTATGTTTACTTATGCGATTAAAACGAAGCATGAAATGTCCTTTCTTTTCTAATATAAGCACAAATGCAGCTTTTAGAAAGACTTTAGTTTTATGGTGCAAGGCATTGCAACAGTGTTTAGAATTAAAATTGAGGCACTGACTTTAGACGCTAAGCGGTGCAAGCTGCCAAATGGAAGATTTGGAGATATCAAGGCAAATAATGCGAGAAACGCTCATTAGTTTTGTGTCAAGTGATGTTAGTAGCTCGAACAGCTGCTCCAATAAAACTTAGTTTTGTTTTGAAAAAAATACAAATTCAAAAAACATTAACTCCCCCCCCCCCCACCCCCTACGTTTTTACCTTTTTTTATTTAGGATCGTTCCTTGGTCCTTTCCACCGCTTGCTATCTCGCTGCATCAATTTTAAATTCTTTGAAAACATTTTCTAATTCCGGTACTTGAAATATTTACGGATAAATGTCAAATTTATCTGCAGCAACCAGCTAGAAAACAGCTATCAGCGTTAATTTTAACCGTTCTCAAGCCGCATCCAGACTCAAACTTGATCATGTTGAACCACGACGCTGGAAAATAGCTCATATATTATAAAAATATTTGAAATTTAGCACGTGTCCTAAACTATAGAGTACGAAGAGCCAATTTTGATAAATAAACTCTAGGTGAGTCGTGCTCAAGTCTGAGCACGGGCTCATATAACAAAAGTGAAGTACAGATACTTTGATAGATCCGCATAGGGTACAAGGTAAAACGCCTCTTACTGCTATTAAATTGAGGTAACATTAATTTCAGCCGATGAGGATATTTTTTAATTTATACTTTGATCTAATTTTATCTATCGTTCAGCACACATTTTTCTAAGTTTTATTATACTTTGTGATTTAAATAATAATCAATTTAAATTCAACAATGCATGATCATTGCAAAGCCAAAAGTCGTAATTGTAGGTTATAAACGACGGGCTATTTCGAAATTATTACACATACTTTTCTCCTCCACGCCCCTTCCCTATTACCACGAGGCCTGAGGGATTACACATACTTGCACACATTCATTTAAATTAACCATTTTTGTGGGTGTGACTGTAAAACACATTTTCTATTCGATTAATTTCACAGTAGAAAATGCAATTTAAAAAAAACTGATACATTGAACTTAATGTAAACCAATTCATTGCAAAATAACCAATAATTTCCTGAAGACTACAAAAGACCTAGAAATATTAGGGCTGATTTCTTAATCTTAATTTGAGATGAAATAAAAAGAAACAAACTAAAAGTAAGGGTACCAAATTTCACATATTGATTTTCTAATAACGTAAGCTTCATGTAGATCATGTTTCCACTTACGTTAAAACTGCATATGATGTCAACAATGATAATGGCACAAGCAATTAAGGAAAGAGAGGTAATTACACAAGTAATTAATGTATGAGAGATATCATTACGTAAAGGAACTCTTAACAAAAGAGTTACCACAAGTGTCCTTTTTTTTTTCAAAACGTACACAAAGCAGAAAAAAATATTCAAACTGAATTATCTTTTCTGAGAAAATAAATTAGTAATATTTTTGTCTCTTAAAAGTTTTATTCGGATATATTTTTAATGATAATGAATAAAATCATTTCATTTGAAAAAGAATAAGGATGCAAGGTAAAGAGAGCAAAATTAAACTCTTTAACAAAAAAATCATAAGCGTGTACGAATCATTTCTTCAAAATAAAAGATCTAAAGACCACCTTAAAGTTTGAGCAGTAGAAATATCAATATTTAATCACGAATTACGATAAAATGTTTCAATTCTTTTCGCGATTCATTACACTTCTGGTGTTAGAAAACACTATAAATAATGTAAAGCAGATTGTGAATAAATTAAATATTTAATTCCATTCTATTTATACAATTTAGTCATGTTAATTTTCTAAATGGGAGGAAATGGCGTTACTTCAAAAATGATTCTCAGAGTAAGGAAAAAAACTCTGTTTCAACATACTTAAATTTGATAAATAAATATTTTAAATAATATTTCGTCAACAACTCAGGAACAAATAGTTTTCTGCAAAACTTTTCTTGAAAAGGACTCAGAACTATATTTTATAAAGCGTTAATTAGCATTAATTGTAGACGAAATTCCAAAACGGTGCATATGTAAAAAAATTTTGTGTTATTAACCCATAGAGCAGGAGTCCTCTCAAGAATATTTAAATAGAAATGATTATAAATTACATTTTATGAAAATTTAGTAAAAACTAATTGCACACGAAATTCTAAATTGATATATAGTTTAAAGCTTATAGCAAAAGGAAAAGGTTACCAGATGCGACGATATGCTAGGGGCATTCCAAATAGAATATTATTCTAGTAAATTTCCATTATAATTTCAAGTTAAGCATTATTAAGATCTTTATTTCTTGAATGAATTTCAAAAGAGCTAACGAAAAGTTGTCAATTACAAGTTTGCCTAGCCTTACAGCTATCAATTCTACTTTCGAACTGTCTGCAGATCTCTTTGGTTATAAATTAAAGCATATATTTGTATCTGCCCACCTACTTTTAACTAATAATTATCTGTATTAAATTATTAAAAGTAACCGGACACATTTAGGTGTAGTGTCAGAAGTCCAAGAAAGATGAGATAAATTAAATTCTCAAAACTATTCCTCAACACAGAAAAAAAAACACTTGCTGAATTTTTTCTGCTTACCGTTTATTGCGGCCACTAAAATTTATTCACTTTTCTAAAAAAAAACAAAACCATTTTTAGTTAAAGAATGGCAACACAAAAACTTAGCCGTCCTACGTAACCACCCTAAATATGACAGAAAAAAGAACAGCCTTTCAAGTACAAGGCGAATCAAGGGAGGAGTGAAACTGGTCTTTCGTAAACGCCAACATAATTCACGGTTCTTATTTTCATAATGTCAAATCTCGGAGTTTTCGCGCCATTTGCAAGCAAATATGCACGAGAGAAATTAAGTTCGAATATATTGCCACATGTGCGTCCATAAATTTCGCACAAAATGTGTGCAATTGGTCGTTTAGGTCTTTATTAACATACATCTAGCGTTCTCGGCCGCAAACGTACTGCATTGTTCGTATAAATAATGCTGCAGCTGCTACGACAAGCTGTTAATAATGGTCGGTGGAAGGCGATTCCACAGTAAATATATAAATGCCAAGTTTTGTGTACAATAAAAGAGATAGTTCGGCTTTGAAGATTATTGCAAACACCAAATACGAGTTTCTTACGTAAGAAACGTTTTATTAGGCAATGAAGGAATAATTAGTGTTTGATTTCGGAGTTGTAAATAATCGAAAATGACCGAGATTAATGTAAAAGTAGTGTCACTGGTTCAAGTTTAATAAACAAATATGATTTGTGAGATGCAATTTTAATGGAGGCTATTTACGTCAGTGTGTATTGCAATTCGGGAGCTTTTTGAAATCTTGAGGACGCTTCATGACAAATACCAGCGCTTTGCTGACTTCTGTGGCAAAAAAGGTTGCAAATTTCAACATTTTCCCTCTTTTTAAATATAAAAGTGGTCTACCCTCCATTTTAATAAGGGGAGAGAAACATAGAAAGTGCAAAAAGCTCCTTACGTTTCAGATTAAAGCAACATGCGATGATTCATGCTAACAAAAGTTCTCGGGTGACATTGATTTTTCTGCTTCATTTTTTAATTTGTGGTTGAGCAGTTGGAACAGAATTAAAACAAGAAGTTCCGTCTAGAACTATACGAGCCTACTTTCCCGTATACAACGAATTCAAATTTATAATCTAGCTATCTCTCTCTCTGTCTTTCTCATTTAGCTTTAGTTCTTAATTGCTTCAACTATACCTTTTGCAACGGTTAACACGTATTCATTCAATCATTCATTTATTAAGTCATTCATGTATTTATTCACTCATTTATTCATTCATTATTTTGCTTATTCATTTAATCATTCATTAATTCAAAAATATTCTTGAAAATCCCGAACAAAAAATTTCACAGGAAATAGGCTCGTCAGTTCTGGATGAACTTTCTACTTGTACATGTTCTACGTCATAAGAGCTTTCCGATAAAGTTTGTTCCAAGCAAATCGGTCCGTTAGATCAGGAATTATATAGGATTTAAATTTGCCCGCAGGCGGTATGTTAATTTTTTTTTTTTTTTTGAACTGTTCAAATCAATATTTCACGCCAAGAACTTCTTCCAGTGAGCTTGTTCATGGGAACTTGGATCTTGTACCCAGAGATTACATAATTTGCTTCATTTTCACCCATAGGCGCTAATGTTAAAATTTTTTGAACTGTTCAAAATTGAACAAAAAAATTGTTCAAATCAAAAAGTAAAATATGGAAATGAGATGTCCTCGCCGAGATCTTTCGAATGCAAAAAGATTTTTTCGAATCGGACAATTCGTTCAAAAGTTATTAAGGGGGGACAGACAGACCGACAGACAGACAGACCGACAGACACACTTTTTCCCCATCTCAATACCCTACTTTCAAATTTTTTATTTTTCAATCTTTATTTAATTACTTCACTTATTTTTAACTTTTCTTGATTTCTAAAGATATTTTCACGATACATTGAGCCTTCTTTCATGATTTATTATTATCATTTTTTTTACTTTTACGGGAAAGTAGGCTAAAAATGGGTGTAGGCATACACTTTTCGTAGCTAATTAACATTTAATTAGCTCTTAATTTACTAGGGAGACTTACAGCAATGCCATAAAAATATTTACCTGTATGTTTTGAAAGAAAACTATTAATTTAAAACGTTTGAATACCAGAAGCTTTCTTCATGACACGTCACTTCAAGCACAACATTTTTACTGAAAACGAATCGAGAGCCGAACCGTATGTAAGAAATATATTCCTCGAGTGACGTTTTTCTTTATTTTTTTCTGATAACTTTACAGCAAGGACATTTATAGTTCATAATGTCCATCAAAAGGGTTGAAAATAAATAAAGAAGTTGCTTTATATATCTGCGGGGTTTGTTTTCCCATTCCGCTTGGTTTTAAATCGGGTTACGAAAAGTAGACCATGACGGTTCGCTTTCTCTGCCCAACAGCCTTTTGATCCCTCGTTGCGCTTCATCTCCTTAGCAGTTGGAAACATCTTAATTAAGCCGCTTTTTTTTTTATCGCCAAACAATGCTGGAGGAGAAACTGCAAGCAAGGCAGTGACATGTAGTACATTGAATATGTATGGCTACAAAATGTGAAATAAATACATAAATAAATGAAATAAGCCGAGGGGAAAACGAAATGTTAAATCAACAAATCTGTACTTTCAAGAGCGATATTTAACCTACAGCCTTCTGAGCTTTAGCGAATGATCTGGTACTGGCAAGTTAGAAAGCATCGTAAGCTGTACTACTATAAACTTCTTGCCCTAAAAAATCAATTTTCTCCTTTTCGCAAAGAATTTTGATTGGGCCCTGAATGAATAAGACAGTTTAGCTGATGAAAACAATGAAATTGTACATTAATGTTTATGTTGCGGCTCAGTGCGAAATAGTTGTCGTGTCATGCGGTCCGAGAGAGAGAGAGAGAGAAAAAGGAAAGTTCTGCCAACTTGGAGCTTTTTTGTAAAATCGATGCAATTTTTTTCCTAGTTACGGTTGCTACTTGAGGCCAGTGACATCTTAGCGGCCTTACATTAAATAAAATAGTTGAAGACTTCTGGACAATCAGTTATTTTGAAAAGCATAGTTCATTAACATATATCAACATTAAGTGCCTTTTATGCAGTTACATCGTTGAAGACATGTAGAACACGGCAGCTATTTTGAAGAGCGCAGCTGATAAACATGTATCAACATTGGCTGCCTTCTGTGTTGTTACACCGCTGAAGACACATAGACAACGGCAGCTATTTTGAAGAGCGCAACTGATAAATTTGTATTAACATTAACTCCCATGTCTAATTAAGGCATCTTGATAAGAGCAGCTTTTTTGAAGAGCGTAGTTGATGTTTGATAAGCATGTTAGGAGAAATTTTAATGAAATATATATTATTTGTATATAAAAAGAGAGTGTTGTTATTTCTTTTTAAAAAAGTATGTTTCTCCTTTCTCTACGTCCATTTAAAGTTTCTTTCAGTGTTACAGTGTAATGAGAACTCATGTGAATTATGAGTTGTAAAAGATCAAAAACACTGAAGTGAAATTAACAGCAATAAATAAATAAATAAATAAACGAATAAAAAAGGGGGAAAGAAACAAACTTGACTTATTTACACCTCAACATTTTCATCCGCTACATTCTTCATTAAGTTTTGGTATTTTCTTTAACTTCTCTCCCTTTAGGCTCCTTATTTTAGGATTTTTTTATTCCACATATTTATTCATGGTCAGAAAAATGGACCTTTGAGTTTTGGGAAGCACAAGTCGAGAATTAATGGTTTATAAGTTAATCTATTGCAATAAGTACTATGCGCAAAGGTAGAATTTAGTTATTGTTAATGAAGGTCAAATAGAATTTTGAGAACACGAGTTATTTTTATGAATTTTTCTATGAAACTAACCAGCTTTGGGATTTTTCGAATGAATTTCTAATTATCAAAAACTACTATTAAAGGTTTGGTATTCTTATTTAAAAAAGAGACACCTTTGTGATTTTTATTGAGCAGCAATTAGTATAAAGCGTAACAAGCTGCCAGGAAACCGATTTTTAAACTAGAAAATAAGTAGTTTATTTAACCACATCAAATTAGCATTTATATTACACGCGCATGTTTAAATAAGAAATTAAAATCTATAATTTTTTCTGAGGCGTCTTAAATTTCAAACGAATCAGGGCATCTAAAAGGAATCTTTGATTACAATGGACACAAATGCTAACCATGCTTGGACACAGCTGTTTAAAATTCAGCAAGGCTGTGCTCATTCAAGTGTTGCAAAAATCTTGAGAAGTCTTTCATTTTAGGTACTTCAGTTACAGCTAATGAAATTTTTATTTTTCTTTTTTAACTGAAGAAGTTAGGCTGATTTAGAACTACGTTTACGGCACATTATAGTGATTCGATAAATTTGTCTTTCTTATCATGTTTGCATTTTAAAGAAATGTGTTTATATTCACCGACTGTCGTCAATATTTGGATACGGTCAATGTTTTTCCCCGTTCTATATTTTTTTCGCTTCAAGATGCTACGATTTAAAATCCCAATGAATGCAGAGATAACGCAGCAAGTATTAAGCATTAGTTGATCCTTTCACTACTAAATTTTTATACAATAAATGTGGTCTATATACTCAGCTATAAAATAGTAAAGTAATTTAAACTTGTTTTTTGACAAATTGTTTAAATCGTATTAATTTCTAAATAAAAACTTGGTTGAAGATTATTTGAATAAATGTACATAAATTTACATTTAGAATAAGTAAAATACCATGCATTGGCGTTCCTAGCATGCACTGTAAAAAAAATCTCCTGAAAATAACGGAAAAAGTACGGCAGCAGAGTTGCCGGAAATATTCCGTTTCTGATAATATTTTCCCGAGATTTTACAGAAGTTCCATTTATTTTTTTTTCCCGTTAATCCAAATCTGGTTGTGAAAATACAGCAACCGTAAAACGGAAAAGTCTCGTTCTCGTATTTTCAGGACGTGATATTTCCGTTTTTGGAAGGAAAAACCATGTATTGAAGTACTACGGAAATCTTCCGTTAAAATCAGTCAAAAAAAAAAAAAAAAAGCTCTGAAAATTCAGGGTTTTTTTAACAGCAAGGGTGTCCCTCCCCGGAATGATATTTTGTGACCTCACCCCCCCCCCACATTAAAAACCGTTATTGCGTCAGTTCTGTAGTCTATATCAGAGATCTGGAGCAGCCACGTTTTTGAGTTGCTCTGCTCCGACTTCCAAACACTTGCTCGGATCCGCTGCAGCTCCGCTACTTCCATTGCTGGGAGGAAGGAGGAGGGCAACGTCAAAAATAATTCAGTAGATACTGAAAAATGCAAAATTTGAAACAGGGAAAATGGGTGACTGTCCTTCTGTCAGTCTGAACAAGTCTATGGATTGGATATCATTTTTATATGTTCACTAATAGTATTGTCCCGCAGTGGACCAATCGGTAGAAGCTCGGTTCCCGTTGAACACCGAAAGTGAAGCAACATTGACTGAGGACAGTGTTTGGGAGGGTGACAACCTCTCGCGGCTGGTTGCTCTGGTGTCCGTGTACGCTAAAGGGAGCTGGTACACGTTAAATAGGCCGTGTTCAACGGGATGTTGATGTCCTCCAAGTGAAACGATACCTCTGGGGGTGCCAATCCCATCTGGGAGCTGGTTCAAAAATTAAGAGACCTTCCAAAAAGCGGCGGAAATCGGACTCCTGCCTATAAGGGCCCCGTTAGAAGCAGCGTACATATTCTTCCTCGTCACGCGCGAGGACTTGACGACAACAACAACACTAATAATATTTTCTTCATATAAAAAAAGACGTTTTTATGCATTATTACACTTGTTATAAATGTATGATAGAAATAGTTTGTTAGCATAAGTCAATAGAGAGAGAAGTTTAGCTAATGTTAGGAAACAAACGATAATACACGGATAACTTGGCTAGTTTAGTTCTTGACTACTCTTTTCACGTATAACGTGTGCTAATAGAAACCGCCAGTTGCGTGCATTTTTTCCGTAATCTTTATTAGCACTGTGAAGGTCGAGCTGTGATTGCGTGCGTGCGTTATGTAGATGCAGGCGCTTAAGCATCTGAACGAAGCAATGAAATCACATCAGCGCGAAAGATTTATGAAATCTTCTTCATGGTTGCTCTAACGCAAGGGAGGTGCGAGATGCATTGACTTTCTTTTGTTTTTGAAAGCATTGCTGAACTTTCTGAGAAAAAGATTGAAAAGTTTCATTTATTTTGAAAGAAAGAAACTCAAACTAGTTTTTTTTTATAAGCAAATATTGTTGTAAATGAGCGGACGGAGGTCACCAGGGGGTACCGTGGTAGCCCCATTGCCAGATACATATGCGACGATTGATACGAAGCTGGTAAAATTTTTGTGTTCCTGATTGACTAATTTCGGCCTTATCTGCCTTAAATGTGCTTTTGTGCTTAATTCTGTAAAATTTCTTATGGGTAGGACATTGAATGATTCAACCCCCATCTTTTGGGCGAAACTTAAGTTCTAGATACAACAGTACAAATGGTACCCCCATTGTTAATGTTCTGCGCACACCTCTGAATATTGATTAAAACGTTAATCAAAGAAAGCCCCTTAAAGACGCTTATTTATTTTATTCGCTAATAGGCGTAGCGTTTGTGCGCATGACAAAAATTGATTTGTATCATATGTAAACACCTGCTACCATAAAAATCATCACAGAAGACAATTCTTCCCTTTCTGAATTCCAATCACGAATTGCTAGAAAATTTATTATCATGTGAAGTGGAGGTAATGCGCGGTTTGTAGACCTATTATCTAATGAGCATGCATTCAAAGCCCAAAAAGAATTACTGATGAGGTGAGGTACAAAGAGATATAAGTGATAAAAAATAAACAAATAGTAAAAAGCGTGCAGTGCAAGTTATAATTAGATGTGTGAGAACCTTAATCTAAATCTTTTTAAAATTTCCGCTGGATAGCACCATCTTTTAAGGCTTCCACGAACATCTTTTCCGACAAAAGGGATGAGTGTTTTTAACATCATTTGTACTAGTTATCTCCATATTTTCCTTTCTTCCTCTCTAAGTGCCTCAATTGATGTGTATGGAAGCAGGGCACGTAGATATGAACCTTTTTCAAAATTTGGAGAGCCGTGAATACATTATTTCTCCTTCGCATTCATTAATATTGGATCATTTTCATGTTAGAAGAGACTTGTGTAAATAAGGTCAGCTTTTTTCAATTCTAAAAAACAGAAGTGTAGCGAGAGATTTAAGCCCTTCGCTCAATTAAATTTACGGTGCCTCTCATATAATATACGTAGAAAAGTCCATCTATATTATAAAAAAATATATGTCATCCAAAGTCTGTTGCCTTATTTATTAGCATAATAAAGATTTATTGAACAAAAAATAATAGTAACGGGAAAAAATTAATAAATTTAAAGCAAACAATCTAAGTAGTATGTTATAGAACTAAGTTGTAGATTTTTATAATTAATATAAGAAAGGCAATATATGCGGAGGTTTATTAATTTATTTAATTGTCATAAAAAATAAGAAAAATTTTGATAAATGATAAATTATAATTTATCTATTGTATATGCTGTATTAATTTAATAAATTATTGTATTTAATGTATAAATTGTGACTTTTTCCCTTTTTTGTACATACTATGTAAACTAACTAAACTGAATTAAAAGCAAAGTAAAAAAAACAATTAACTTTTCATGCTTTTCATTTTCAAAATCAACAATGACATTTTCAAAATTACCTTCCGTAAATGCATCACACTTGATTGATGGTAATTTAAACCACTTAGTCACTGTTCTTGCTTCATTGAGAATCTTAAATGATTTATTAGTTCAAATTTACTGAAATTCATTTTCACGGATATACTACAGTTAGTAGTAAACAAAAATGCGTTCTTAAAAAAGCTGCTGGATGTTATTA
Source organism: Octonoba sinensis (assembly GCA_038502835.1). Lineage (NCBI taxonomy): Eukaryota > Metazoa > Arthropoda > Arachnida > Araneae > Uloboridae > Octonoba > Octonoba sinensis. The sequence continues at coordinate 109,214,779 of CM076603.1, read as the reverse complement.
ACACAATTCCCAATTAACCATTTCCTGGTCATAAAACTCCTTTTCATCTTTTTTTTTTTTTTTTTGTCATCTTTTTTTAAAATCCTGAAAATTCACGATGGCACCTTTTGCACGAAAATCAGAACCACCAATCAGTAAAAAAACTGAATCTAATACGTACACGAGGTTACACTAATTACAATCCCATCTGGATTAGTGTTAATGCTTTAAAATAATAATTTTTCTAAACAGAAAGATGTTAAAGAAACTCCAAATAGGGTCCTAGATGCAAGAAATCATTGTATCTAGAGCCTGTACCTTTGCTTCTTTATAAAATAAACTCTGATGATTATGTAAACAAAGTAATAATCCTGAATAACAACAATAATGATAGCCATCATATATTTTTATGAACGAAGAGCACTGAGATTTCCAATGCGAAGAAAGCATATGCCGTTTAAATACCATCCAATGAAAGAACCCTTGGCGGTATCAAAATGTTTCAGATAATTAAAGCTATTTTCCTGCATTAATTAGATATCTTTTAAATTATTCCTTTTCAATAATTAATTGTTTGACATGGTTTCCATAATTAAAACAGTTATGAAAATAAGGTTTAGCGCAATATTTGTATTATTTTTATAATAACAAATGGTGTAATTAGGATTTGTAAAGTAGTTTTTGTGATTTTTAGGAATACAAGCTCATTATTATAATGAAATCGACCATAACATAATGCTATTACATGTTTGTACTTAATTTAGTTGCTATTTACCATTTTAAATACTTTAGTGCCTTTACTTAGTTAAAATCTGAGGTATACATAGGAGTACCTAAAATTATTAGCCCCTATCAGTAAAATTTATATTTTGTATATTTTATTATGACTTAGATAAAATAAAAAAATGGCACTGTTAAATATTTTTTGCAACATTCTTTTATACTTAAGTAATGAAGAGAATAAAGAATATGGGGATTTCAGTCTTATGTACAAGGCAACTATATGGCTCTGTGTACAAGACTAGGTAATTTCTTCTACTTACATGAAAAGAGGACTTATTTAATATCTCATTTAGAATTCAACGTGTCAAAAACATTACGTCCTACAATTAAAAGAAAGTAGTCGAGTTTCTTTTGCATAATATTGAAAAAGATGAGATGAAGAATTTCACTTCGAACCATATAAAAACAGTTTTCACCTATAATTTGGGATAGCTTTCCTCATGTCTTATAAGAATTCTTATTTTATTGGCATAATTCGTAAATACGAATAAAAATTTCTCTAAAGAGAAGAAAAAACGTTAGTAGTTAATGCGTTAATAAATGTGTAGTTCACTCACATAAATATTCAAGTATAGTGACTTAAATTCATTGTTTCGTATCCAAGTATTAAATATACAAAACATTATGTGCATTTTATATTTTAAAAAAACCTCATCATTCCGCACTTTTTCACAACAATTCGAGGACAAGGAATTTGAAAATATTGCAACTTTTTTGTGTTTCAATATCTTTTGCACACAAGTTTAATAGTTTCGCAGGTTAAAAGTTTCTGTTAAATCTAACATTTAAACATTATCCGCACTGACATTTCCCAAATTCAGTATCTTAAGCAAGAATTAACTTTGACAATACAACATTTAATCATATAATTTACCAATAATTTCATAGATCAAAAGATATTTATTATGTACATGAATTTTACATTTTAATTTCTTAATCATGTCGAATTTATAAAATTATTTAGTTTCTCCCAGCTTGCCGCTTGATGTTGGAATTAACAGAATATTTTAGTTAAGGAGTAACTAAAGGTTGTTAATCAAGTCAAAGATTAACTGTACTCTGATTACGCCATGTGGAACATTTCCATACCCGCTAAGAATTTCCGAACGAGAATAATTCGATTTTTAAAGCCAATCGATTAAATTTAAATGCTTTGCATTATATTACAATCATGATTACCTCCTGCCTCTCCTTTATGATTTTTAATTGTAAAATATCTCATTAATAGTATTTAAAAATAGTCATACCTATCGTTTTCTGCTTTCATTTTTCAACCTATCAAAATAGCCAGGATTTTCTGTTTTCATAACAAATGAATAAATTTCTTTAAGTTTACTTTTGGCAAGTTTTACATTGATTTTTTTTTTCATTTATGTTCTATCAATTCCAGCAGTAACAGAAGGACATTTTTTGTTTGCTGAGATTAACGTAATTTAAACACTATTTAACTAACGTGTAGTTTTTTTTTTAAATTGGAACATGCATCGTTATCCTCACTCGAGGCACTTGACAAAAATATAATATTAAAACTTATTTTTATTAGACACCTTTTTTCAATTCTTTATTTCGAAATTGGGTAACGGATGGCCGTTTTCGAGGGAACATGTCTTTACTTTCTGCACTTCAGATGATGCGAAATCACAATATTCAGTACAACTCGAAATCGTTATTTTTAGCGGTAAATATTATGGCTTTAGGAGGTTTCAATGCTCGTTATGGCATAAATTTTTTCTTTTTAAAATTAAATTAAGATATTGTTAATTTAAGTTTTTTACTATTATAACGAAGTTTAAAACTTTCAGTAATTAAATTCAATTATTTATTCATAAGTTTATTTCATAAAAGACAAATGCTGATGTATTTTATTTATCAGGACTTTAAAACATGCGTAATTATAATGCAAAAAACGACAACGAAGAATTAAAACATATTGCATTCTTGCACATGAAGCATTTGTTAAAAAGAAAAACGTTAATAAAAACTAAAGCGTAAAAACAACGTTATTAAAGCAAAAATTTAAATTGCATACACAAGACTCGGGGTTTCAAGGAACTCTTTTATCGATGCATAACGATTTCAGATTTCACTGCAAGGCTCAAAACGTGCGACATCTTTAGAAAAACAATTTCTTTAAAATATTAAATTTTATGGTTTCTGAACAAAATTATAAACAACGTAAAATAAGTGACAAAAGAAAATATTCGAATTTATTGCTAACATTTTTCCGGAAATGATACTTTAATTCAATACTGATTTAATTTTTCGAAGAGACTACATTCGAACTTTAAATACATAGTGAAAAGTTACATTTCAATGCATAATGGAGCTTTGTAAAACAGTCCTTCGAATTGAGATGTATTCGCAGTAAAATGTTCTTTTTTAATGCGTTGTCTCAATTCCTCTCTTCTGGAAGTTTATATTTTGTAAAGAAAACAAAAATAACACAATATGTTTGTAAATATCAAGACTTATTGTAAGCTTAGTAGAAGAAGAAAATCTTGTGCAGGAAAAACAAGAAGTTCCGTCCAGAACTATACAAGCCTACTTTCCCGTATACTCCAACTTCAAATTTATAATCCAGCTTTCTCTATCTCTCTTTCTCATTTAGCTCTAGTTGTTAACTTCTTCAAATATAACTTTTTCAACGGTTAATACATGTTCACTCACTCACTCATTTATACTTATTCATGTATTTATACACTCATTTAAGTATTTTTTCATTTATTCACTCATTTATACATTCATTCATTGTTTCACTCATTCATTTATTCATTCATTTATTGAGAAATATCCTTACAAATCCCGATCAAAAAAATTCATTGGAAAATAAGCTAGTTTAGTTCTTGTTGCACTTCGTATCTGTACGTGCCCTGCATCGTAACATCTTCCCGATAAAGTTTGTTCCAAGCAACTCCGTCAGTTAGATCAGGATTGATATGGGATTGAAATTTCCCCGCAGAAGCTATGTTATTATTATTATTATTATTATTATTATTGTTTTTTGAACTGTTTAAAAATGAACGAAAATTGTTCAAGGCAATATTTCCCGAAAAAGCTTCTTCCAGTACGCTTGCTCATAGGAACTTAGATCTTGTGCCCAGAGTTTACATAATTTGCTTTATTTTTGCGCCAATGTTAAAATTTTTTTAACTGTTCAAATCAATAAATAAAATTTAGACATGAGGTGTCCTCTCCGAAATCTTTTAAATGCAAAAAAAAAAAAAAAAAAATAATAATAAAATTTAAAAAAAATCATCGTTTGAATCGTCTCAAAATTTATTTGGGGGAGGGGGAGGGCAGACAGACCGACAGACACACGTTTTTCCCATCTCAAAACCCTACTTTCAATTGTTTTATTTTTCAATATTTCTATAATTACTTCACTTATTTTTGAGTTTTCTTTATTTTGAACGATATTTTTACGATACATTATGCCAGCTTTCAGGCTTTATTTATTTATTTATTTATTATTTTTACGGGAAAGTAGGCTAAAAAAGAGGAGAAACAGAAAAGGGGAAGGAGGAGGAGTGAAAAAATAAAAAAGATTAAATTAAAACAAACGAATGTTACTACGCAATGCAAAAGTTTACGTATCACTGAGTGGAGGGGAAAAAGCGGCACAACGACCGCATTCAAATTAGAAAGAAAATCTTAAATTTTACATTTATATGAATCGGATTGGGCTTCATAAGGTGACCTCAAGGTAGAAGTAAAAATTAGAAGAGATAAAATACAATTTCCACGGTAAATGTTTATTTAAAGTGAATTAATTAGTTTGCAAACATGAGAAAACTAAAAGCTACTTTTAACAATTCAGAAAATTATATGTTTAATCATTACTGCACAAAATATTTCATTTTGACACGATTACTAAGATATCCGCCTGCGGTGTAAGAAGCCAAAAAATAGCAAGAAATATGTTCTAACAACTTTTCTACTGAAGGCTTTGTTAGGAGATATTAGTTTTGAAAAACAGGGCGAACGGGGAGTTTGAGAAAAGATTTTCTTTTCTTTTCTTTTCATTCATTCATACATATATTTTTTAATTTACACGAATTTACGACTTTTTATGTGAAATATTTTTCAAGGAATGTAAATTTTCTGTAATGAAGGAATACAATGGTAGAGATAGCGAAGTTACTTATGAATATTGTTTTGTACCCGAATCTAGTTTTTCTAACATTGAATGTACAGCTGAAACTATGGAAAATATGATTATTTTGCAGCATATTTGTTAGTTTCAAAACTTAATTTTAGTAAGATGTATTTAATTTGTAAGAAAAGTTAAAACGTTAGTGCCCACATGAAAGTAAAATACTTCATTTACGTAAGTACGAATGCGATTTAAAAAGAAATATACATACTACTAAAGAATAAAATGAAAGTTCAGACATGTTACTATATATTTAAAACTGAATAAAACAACAAAATTAGAAATAATCTGAATTTATATAGATAATTAAAATTGTTTACTTCTATCGTCGTAAACACTTTGCAATTTAAAGTATAAAAAATGAAGGCAGATTTAGTTATTCTCAATATTTATCATTACTGTTTCTAACATGTGTTATTATTTCAGTTTATTATTTCAGTTTATCATTTAAGCAAAGATCATAATTTTCCAACAAAAACATATTTTCATAAAAACCACGCAATTCGAAAAGGTTAAAAACGAATTTAAACTTCCATTAAAAAGTAATTATGAACGTTGAAAATTTTTAGATAATTATAATTGTTTCTCTTAATAAAGTAATAATTAAAAACATCTCAAAAATGGTATTAATTTCTTAAAAAAAAAGGAGGAAAATCAAAATCTTTTTGAATTATACCAATAATTTTTCTAGTGTTTTGAATTCAGGTGAAACAAAATGTAATAACAACCTGTTATACAAAACATGAAAACAATTTTTTTCGCCACTGATAAGCCTTATTCACTACATTCTATAGCTTTCAATTCTTAAACTATGCTTCACCAGTGTACTTGAAAATGAAAGCAATTAGTGAATTATCGAAAAAGTTTAATATACATATTACCTGGAACATACAATCAATGATTGTGTCAATGTACTTATAATGTAGAAACTATATTGGGAGGTTAAACAACGCGAAGTTCAAGACCCAATTGCATTAAGTGTGAGAGAAACTGCATAATTATTCTGATTTTAATACAAGTTATAGAAAAATTTCTATCTTTAGTCATGAATTGAAAAGATTAAAAAGCACTTTATCTTTACGATTCTAAATTCACTCTCGCAGTCAATACGATGGGAAAATTTTACAATGCTAAGCCTTATCCGAATGATTAAAGCAGGGATTTTCATTATTTTAAGTATGATTCATTGCATTGAAAATAAACGCATAATATATTTAAATGTTCAAGCACAATTTTCCAAAATAAGAATATATTGAAAATGAAAACCTCTGGAAAAGTAGCGGATAAAATTTGTAAAGGAGAAGGAAATTGTTAAAAGTCAGTAATGTTATCAATGAAGAATAAAATGCGTATTAAAATAATTTTCGTTCAGATTGCAAATGAGACAATAATTGCATTTGCAAATTTAAAGTTCCAAATTTGAGCTCTATTCAGTGTGAATAATTGAATGCGATAAATATGAAGACACATCTATTCATTTTTATTTATGCAGTAATTTTAGATGAAAGATTAATTCATCTTTTCCTTTTTGTATTCATGAATAAAAGAACAAAGATTTCTATTTTATTTTTTGATAAACTTATTTTCGATAATTCTAATTCTTCTCTCACGAAACACCATCTATTATAAGAGATGTGAGTCGGCTACTTGATTTTAAATAATTATGAAATTCAAGCGAACTTGTCAAAAAGATAATAGTTGTTGGAAGTGAAAACAATCAAGCCATTCTAAATGGAATGGTGCGCTAAACTGATAAGGTTGTCACACAATCATAATACTAGTTTTAGGTGAAAGCAATCGTTCTAAAATGAGCCTTAATCACACGATGTTATTGAATAAACATTAATTTGCCATAAAAATCTTCGTAAGAAAGCCTGAAAATGATGGTTTTTACCAAGTATAGCTAGGAGAAAACAATTCACTCGAAAAGAAAAATTATTGAAATAAAAAGATGATAAGACAAATGATGAAACTCCAAACGAAGTTAAACTATTTCTGGAAAAAAAAGAACCGCCCAAATTTTATTTATTTCTGTATTCGCTTTTAATTTTTGAAGTCAGTATACTGTCAAAACAACAAATATGATGCGTCAAGAGAAGACAGCTCTGTAATTCGCTCCGGACAATATCAGGAACTATCTATCCATGGGGGCCGGCAAGGTGGCGTCGTGGTAAGGCGCGGGACTCGTGCGCCCCAGGTCAGCGGATCGAGCCTGGAGGTGCTGGTGGATTTTCAAGATGCAGAAAATCGTCTGCTCCATTGTCGTATGACTATGCGGCATTTATTAATCTCTTGAGTAGACATTTGGCTTGGATTCACTAGGAAGTTTTTAAATTAAATTCCTTGTGAAATTTCGCATCAACAGAGTCCGGGTGCGCGCCCTTTCAGGTGGAGAAACTGGAAGTCAAAATTCTCATGCGGCGATGGTACCACACTCATTGTGGTGCCGCTGAAAGAGATATACCAATCTCTCGGGAACACACTAGGTCTGCAAATGGCAGGAGCCAACAGTAGCATATTAGAAATATATGTAAAACGAAATCTATCCATGTGGGTTAGGGAAAAGAGGCGGCTATTGTACTACTAACTTCAAGGTACGATATGATAGCGTACTTTTGAAACATTCATAAAAATTTGACGACACATTTTTATCAAGACGGAACGATACACCAACGATCTTTAGCCACACTGTGTGCACAACTGTTGCGGTGAAAAGATATTTGATGAATCATTCTTGGTTGTTTTAAACTTTAAAAAAACCGCGTTTTCATTTTTCAGTTCGGCTATGGTATGGAAGGCATCTGCGAACGGTTATTGATGTTTATAAACTCTTAATAGTTACATTTTAGTTTAGATCCTTCAAATTAAATGCAGCAGTTGGCTGGAAGGGGAAAATCTATATTACGACATTCATTTCTTTTTGATAGATAAAATTCAAAGCTGCAGGAAAAACCAGCAAATTTTGAAGAAAAACCAATTATGACAATTTGTATTGTATCCATTCTGAGGAACTCTAGTACTAATCTTTATACAATTTTCAAATATTATTTTTTTTTTCCTTTTTGAAAATTTCAATATGTAACACTTTTTGATTTATTTTGCATTTATCAGTAAACGTGATGTGCTACATGTTATATTTTTTCTACATTCACATTAGTCATCTAGTTATAAAAAAAAGTAAATCCAATGGAAATATTAAGGGTTTTATATACACATATGCATTAATATTTCTCTTCTATTTACATGACACACGCACGCACATCTATATGCCTTTCATTTATATCTTATCTATATATATGCATGTATGTGTATAATGCATTTTCAGTTGATTAAATACGTCACTAAGCCCAAACGATTACGAGGCTTTTAGAACTTGCAACATTAACTAAATTTGTTATCCGAATGGATAATTGAAAAATACGGTCTATGACGAGGGTTTAAGAGCTCTTCCCTTTTTGTTTTAAGGATTAATAATCTTTTTCAAAATAAAACTTAGAAGTGAAAAAAGCCTACAAGTTTACGCGCGTGCTCACATTTTTACAACAACTAACGTATTTTTGTTTCTTTGGAAAGTTGTAAGTTTTTGTGGCCGTGTCCCTTTCAATTGAAGAATTGAAAAATAATATATGTGTATGTATATATAGCCCTTTTTTCTACTCCATGTCTTTATCCCATATATGACAATTTTGTTTTGACACATTTGTTTAACGTAACATTGTTTTTTCTAAATCATGATCCTGGCTTGCACTAGTCCTATAATTCAAAAACATCCTCTAAACGAGTTTGCAAATGATCACACTGTAGTACACAGTATCTCTAGAATTTTGACACATTTATTTAAGGCAACATTTCTTTTAAAACTAAATCATATATCCGGTTTTTACAAGTCTCAATATTAAAAAATATCCTCCGAAGAAGTTTGCAAACGATTACTCTAGTACACACAAAATCCCTGTCCCTGGAAAAACATATCTTGAACTTACCTCTCAATCGCGTGTTGCTATTGATTTTCGTTTTCCCCAGGTGAGGTGGGACGTCCGAGTGTTGCTTATCTGCAATTCCGTCGCATCACGTGGGGCTTCGAATGTCTGCGAGCTCCGTCAGAAGGCGATGATAAGGAGAGCGATCGCTCACTTCACTGATGGTGAGCTACCGAACTGTCATCGCGAGAGATGCTCCTCGACCGGGATTCGGTTCAATGAAGTGGACGCGGGAACGCCATCTTGCGGATCATCTTTAATTTACGCAAAGCAGCTCCCATTTCCCATTCAGCTTGGAAGCCAATCTGGGCCTAAAACGATTTCACGGCAGATGTTTGAAACCGCGGGAGTATGTCAAGTTCTCTGGCATTGGGAATCCGTCTTTTCGAAACATTTTTTATCTTCAGTTTTATGAGATAACCAGGAGGACAAGGGGCGGGGGAAGATTTCGTTACACATCAAAATATACTCTCGGGTAGCCAGGAGCAGATACGGGGGGCAATGGGAGGAGTTTCCCTCCTCGAGAGTCAAATATTAATAAAAATCTTTAACTTTAATGAACTTTAACGAAACAAAATTTTATTTTTTTACCCTTTGGAATGCCCTCGTCTCCCATTTTCCGGGAGACATAAAATCACAAAAATATTGCCTTTTTCTCAGAAAATCCAATATCCGCGTCTGCGGTGAACAGAGCTCATCATTTATTTTTCAAGAATAGAAATAAGTAAACTTAGTTTTATAGAATGGAAAAAAAATAAAAAATTTCTAAAAATCGATGCAAATTTGAAGAAGTTATTTCTACTGAATATGAAAATATGAGCAAAAATAATTTCATTTATTTCAGATTTCAAAGGAAATACATTTTTGTGCTAATAGTAGGGGAATGCGGGACTAAGTGAAATGGTGGGGCAAGGTGAAGTGGTAAAATATTTACTCTGTTTGCAGCGTCACCTGTTTAATACCATTTTACAAATGTTTCATATCATGCGCATGATTCCAGTTGACCACTTGCGCTGGAAATACCTGCCATGCACGTCGAATGCGTTTGTCATAGAATCGCTAACAACGTGGTATGTACGTCGTCAAGCGATTGTCACAGAAACAAACACGACATATGTTGCTCGTCGGCACTTTGCATGATTATTAATAAATAAATTTAATATTAATATTTATATAATTTCATAATCAATCGACGCTCTATATTCCCTTCAAAAAAAACTATTAAAAGTTCTAGATCGAAAACAAGTTAGTTTAGAAAATATAAATCTTTTTCCGATCTCTCTAACGCATCGAACACTGTGTGACGCCTCTCAGCGACCGTACAGGAGGTACACGCGTCGGTAATTTTTTTTGCCAGCGCAAGTGGTTAAAACAAATTTTATACTAAAGACCAAGGTATATTATGATGCAAGCCATTTTAAAAATTGAACACATATTGTAATACTTTGTGTAAGATAAACTTTTTTTTCGTAATTATATAATGATATAACTAATGTTATTTACATTTAAAGTATTAATTAAAACCTACTGATGTTCAGTACAGTGTCAGTGTAATGTTTAGTACAATTTGTCAAGTGCAATTGGTGCAAAAAGAAATACTTTATTTCAATTTGCTCCAACACCAATGCTGGGCATGAAATAACAAAATTTTCAATAGACTAATTAGTTGACTAAATTAATTGGACTCAATTTAGCTCAGATTAATTTCCATCAGATAAAATTTAATTGCAGGGACTGAGAGCTGATAAAAAAAAATACTTTAGTTCAGATCAGGCTTGGAGTCGGTTACGATTACGATTACAAATAGAAAAATTGAGAGATTACGATTACGATTACAAATAGAAAAATTGAGAGATTATGATTACGATTACGCTTGTAATCCTTTGCCAAAAAGTAATTACGATTACTGCAGCGATTACAGTCGTTAAAAAATGTAATCGATTACGATTATGATAACCGATTACGATTTTGATTACGATTAGATTAGCGAAAAATTAGCCGATATTATGCATGCAACTCTCATTTTTGCAACAGTGTCCCGAATCAAAAATTTATGATTTTTGATTAAATTTTTGATTCAATAAGGGATTACAGATTTTTTTCCTTAAGATTATGATTAAAATTGCGCAAGAAAAGAGAGAACGCAATTTCGATTATGATTATAGGAATATGCCATTGTCAGATTACGATTACGATTTCGATTTTGAAAAAATGTAATCGATTACAGGAGATTACGATTACGTAATTGCCATTACTCCAAGCCTGGCTCAGATTGAGTTAGCGGAACTCTAAAATAACCTAATGGATTAAAATCATTAAAGACTTTAATCAGACTAAATTTGATCAAAGAAGATTTAATCTAGGTTGATTTAAAGCGGTTTAACACATCCAGTGGCATAGCCGAATACTCTGTAGAGCCGAAAGATTCCCTGCCAAGGGTTCAGGTTCGGATCCCGGTAGTATATGGATGTTATTCATCAGTCTAGCGTTTTCTCCGATTATGTCCCAGTGGTTAGGATTTCACTTAAAGTTGTAAATCACCTGGTGGTCCATAGCGGCACTTTATGTTTAGCCTGTTTAGACTAATATGTAAATAAAATGGTCGGTCGTTTTAGTTACGACCAAGGCTTAGTTAATGGTTGAATAATCTAAATTACATCTAATATGAAAAAATTTACATAATGGTGAAAACAAGCTGAGATCTCTCGAACACCCATGAAAATTAAGTCCCAGTTTTGACAAAAGTAACAAAAAAATTATCCCTATTTCACTTTGCTCTATACATCGGGTAAAGTAATAATTTTTCACTTTCATTTCAACGCATAAATTTACTGTCTAAAATCGAAAGAAAATGATGCAAGTTCCTATTATAAAAAACACAGTTCTCTCTTCAAATACTGTTATTTTCGAAATAAATTTTTAATTTGTTCATTTTGAAAAAAGTAATTTCTCTTAACTATTTCACTTTGCTCCATATTCCCCTACCACATTTACACTTTGTACACAGCTCCTGGAAGAATTTTTGTCATTAGTTGGGAAATGAACATATGCATGCTGGAACAAAATACTATCTGCAGTAAGTGATAAAAAAAGTATTGTATGTTTAAATTTTGCAAGCAATTACTTTTCTGGTGTTTTAATAGCTCACAATAAGAAACAGTTTATCAATTTCATTTACAGCCCCTTTTTCAAAGCATACGAATTGAGTTTTCTCGTTAGGAAAATCATAAAAGTTCGAAAAGAAATAAGTATTACCCTTAAATTGTAAGTAAACAAGAAGTTCCGTCTAGAACTGTACGAGCCTACTTTACCGTATACACCAACATCTAGTTTACTTATTTAGCTATCTATCGCTTTCTTTCTCATTTCGCCTTTAGTTCTTAATTACATCAAAAATACCGTTTTCAACGGTTAATACCATATTCATTTATTCATTCATGCATTTCCTCGTTCATGTATTCATTCACTCATTTAATTATTAATTTATTCATTCACTCATTAATTAATTGACTCAATCACTAATTCATTCAGAAACATCCTTAAAAATCCATGTCAAAACTTGTCATCGGAAAATAAGCTCGTTCAATTCTAGATGAACTTTGTCTCTGTGCATGTTCTACGTAATAAACTCCATCCGGTAAAGTTTGTTCCCAGCAAATCTGTCTGTTAGATTAGGATTTAGATAGGATTGAAATTTCCTCGCAGACGCTATTGCTAAATTTTTCAACTGTTCAAAGTTGAACAAAATTGTTCAAATCAAAAAATAAAAGAGGGAAATGGGATGTCCTCGCTAAATCTTTCAAATGAATTTTTTTTTTTTTTTTTTTTAATCGGACAATTCCCTCAAAAGCTATTAGGGAGGGGCGAAGCAGACAGACAGACAAACAGACCGATAGACACACATTTTGCCTCCATCTAAAAACCGTACTTTAAAATTTTTTATTTCGCATTCTTTATTTAATCACTTATTTTTGGCTTTTCTTTATTTTTAACGATATTTTTACGACACATTAAGTTTTTTTTTTTTTTCATACTATTTGTTTTTAAAAATCTTTACGGAAAAGTAGGCTTCAAATCAGTAAAAGAGATAAGGTTTGATTTTTCTTTTTTTGGGTGCCGCTTTCAAAACTTACGTTGCTTCAAAATGTTTACAATAATTTAAAGACTAGGGAACAATTGTTTACTCGCAAGCTAATTTCAGCGATGTTGACAAAGAAAAGTAAGATGAATAATAATTGAGAGCATATTCTCTTTTAGGACAAATTTAAACGATCAGAAATTAAGAACAGGATTTAGCAGGAAACCCAATGCTGCATTCCTATTTATTATGAACAATTTACAAAAGGTTTAGTATACCTATACAATAAAACTCCTCTATACGGGACACCAGCGGGACAAATATATTTGTCCTTAATAGAGATGTGTCCGCAGAGGTGTTTTTTTAGGCTCAACGATTTACTCAGGTAAATTCGGTTGGGGTTTGGGGTTGATTTTTCCGATTAAAAATATTGAGCTAATTTCTTTACTTAAAGTTTTTGCATCCTAAGTTAATTTAAAAATTCAAAAATGTAGATTCTTGTTGAACTGGCCGACAGGGAGAAAGTTAGCGCATTGCGTCAGAAAAGCGAGCGGCCGGAAGAAATTGGAAAAGTTATCGCGTGAGAGGTGAGAACAATCGTCAGAATGAAAACAAATCAGTATCACACACGACAAACCTGCACCAATATTCATGATTTATTTTTGTCCATTTTAATGCTTTACACACACCACACATAAATATAAATATCTGTGTACGTATGCACTTAATTATCGTTTTTACTCAGTGATTTTGTGAAAGTTCCCCCTAAAAGTCAAAAATGCCGATTTTTATCTGAATTTTCTCAGTGAACGAAATCACCGATTGTGACTGCGAAATGTCATGTTATGGAAGCCCCTAAATTTCATTATAAAGTAAAAAGAAATGTAAATTTATGTAAGTATGTTCACCAATTTTTATTTATTAGTCACGAACTTTAAAATTTCGAAGTATTTCGACAAGTATACGAGGAAACTCCGTTTTACGATTTTTTAAAATTATAGTAACTACCCCTTCCGACCATTTCTTGAAAGAAAAAAAAAACTATACCTTTATTCAGATTAACTTTCATGACTGCTAAAAATAGTTTTTGGTTAACAGTTATTCCAATAAAATTTGTTTGAAGCAAATTTGTATTTCAGTTCAGGGTGTATGTAAGCTTCAAATTTCGTCTGATGGTTTCATTTTTAAGCTGTTCAGGATTGAATGAAAATTGCCCAAACTGAAAACATAATATCTGCGAATGAGGTGCCTCGATTTTCCTGAAGGAAAAAATGCTTTGTTCGAATTGAAATAAAATATTCCCTCATCCCTCAATTTATCTAAACTTTTCACTCATCCACCCCCTAAAATCTTGAATAGCAATAATATGATAATTAATTTATAATAATCAAGAAAAAATATAATATAGGCTGCTATGGATGACAAGCGAGTACAAAAGGGTTAGAAGAAAAGGGAGCGACCGACCAAAAGAAAATTCCCATTTCTCTATTTCATATTTCAGGTTTTATATTTTTCAATGTCTAAAAGTTGACATAATACTTTTGAGTTTTTTTTTTTTCCCGTGTGATGTATTTTTACAACGCTCTAGCAGTGTTAATTCTCAGAATAAACTTTTCAAGGAGTAAAAGAAATACATGATAACTCAACTTTTACTACCGGTAACTCAAGGATCCCAGGGAAGCAATTTTTTCATTATTTAAGTGATTGAGTCTTAAGAATGAAACTCATACTCTAATTCTTAAGCTTCATAAAATATCTGTATTTTTATGTAGTAAGATATTTTTAGGGAGCCGTAAGGAACATGTTTTTTATTCATGCACCTACCGCAGCTCTTAATACCGCCCCCTCCCCCTCATGAAGCCTCAGAGCGGAAAGTCGAACTGATTCTGTAATGTCACTTTACTAAAAATAAGTAACGGAGACTGGGACAAAACAAAAGCAATTTTTCATATTTATTTTTACAAGTAGTTTATTTATGGATTAAAATAAAGTATACTTATAAACAGGGGTGCCCCCCACACAGCAAGAGGGCGCAACTCCCTATACGATGACCTTCCCGAATCGGCCAAACAGTCCCAGAACACCCGCTCTCAAAAATAAATAGTTCACTTGAAGTGGTTCGACGTGCAACTCATTATTTGTTTATTCCCCGAAAGTAACTCCCATGTGGTCTAGTGGTTAGGATTCCTGGCTTTCACCCAGGCGGCCCGGGTTCGATTCCCGGCATGGGAAGATAGGTTCCATGGTGTAATGGTTAGCACTCTGGACTTTGAATCCAGCGATCCGAGTTCAAATCTCGGTGGAACCTACTTTTTGATTTTTTTTTTTTTTTGAACACAGTGCGTTTTTTGATTAAGTTATTGCTACGTATTCCTTTTAATTCAAAATTTTTTTCATTGCGGAAATCAGTTCATTAAATTGACGGTTTGTTACAAAATAATAATAATGTACACAACAATTTTTAAAATAATACGTTTTTTTTACTGCTTCCTTCGTTCTATTCAGAAAGAAAGGATTTAAACCCACCAGGCTCCCGCGCATTGCATATACGACTCTGTGGGGACTACAATAATTATGGTTAGAAATTTAAAACGAACAGCGCTAATTTACTATTCTAATAATAATGATTAAAATAAGAGTAAACAAAAACAATCGTTTTGAATTTTCATACATAATTGAAGTGTGTCATTTATGTGCGAAAGAGCGCAAGAGTTTTCAAGTAAAAATTATTGCTATAACAATTTTACTCTAAATCAGTTTTAAGTACTTAAATTTCGATTTTTTTATTTTTTAAACGCAAATCTATTTTCTATTGCTTATTTTTTTTTCCCACTCTCATAATGCCTAAAATCTTGTTTTTTCTTTTAAAACAGGAAGAAAAGAGATGGAGCAGAAAAGATTTTAATGCATTTGTTACGATTCGAAATTTTTTAATTGAGTACTATAAAATTGATGCACAAACGAGAAATAAATAATAACAAACTGAAACAAATGTGGTGTTCAATAATTTCTTGATGTTACTTTGAAATGTCTATCATTCAATTGGCTAATGACCAACCAATTTCCATAAAAGTAGAAAAACATTTTGTTATATAAATTTTTCATTTTGACTAAATTTTTAAACTTGAACGTACATTTGATAAGTATTTTGTTGCGCAAATTAAGATTTCAACTTTTCCTACTAACGCGTAATCTTTTGTAGTCTACAGTTCAATAAGAATTTTTTTTAACTTGAAATAATGAATGAAATATTTTTTTTTCTTTTAGAAACAATTAGGAAAGAAATAGAGAACTAAAAAATTGAAGCATTTGCTAGACCTTATTTTTAAATTGAGCATTAGATTTGATGTATTAAAGAGAAATAAATAATAGCAAAACTGAAATAAATGCGGAGTTCAAGATTTTCATTTTTAAAATTTTTGTTTTTGATAAAATTTTATATATTTCAAGTTTTTATGGAAAAAGTTATAAAATGGAAGTTTGAGAAATATTTGAGCAATATGGAAAGCTTTGTATGGAAACCAAGAGATGGCAGCACGTGTTATCTTTCGGACTTTCTTGTCTTCTTTATTCCTGTCATGATCATAACTGAAAGCCCCCCCCCGCTCGTTTTCCATTTATATTGCTTTCTTTTTAAATATATTCAAGGGCGGATCTAGAAAATCTTCAAGGGGGGGGGGGGGGCGATTTTGGAAATCTCGGGGTTCAATGTAAGTATGGATGGAGGAGATTCTTCATTCCTTTTCAACAATCCCTCCGCCCCCCCCCCACGTCCAATGTAATATCTTTATGGATATGCAATAACGCTAATTCAGTGAGTCTATCATCACTCATTCTGCTTCTTAGCCAAGTTTTAACCGAGTTAGGATTTCCTTCAAGCTTTCTCAAGAAAAATGTAGGCTTGTAAATACATTTTCTAAATTTGAATTAATATGTCTAAATTACAAAATAATAGCAATTATTAGTAATATATTTTCTAAAATTTTCAAAATGTAATACTAAATATGTACTAAAAAAACCATCAACGAGTATGTGATTTATATAAACATCTGTAATTATGAATGTGCAATGAAATGTTTCAGACTCCAGGTTTTAGCGTAAATGCTGCAGGAATTTACACCACGTGCTAAGGGTTGGCTAGCTGTCACCAGTTTGATGGGTAGAAGAAAAGAGCAGGGAATCTCTTTCCCATTACTCCGAGGATTAGCAACTCAGCAATACTAAAGGACAAAGGGACAGGGGGAAAGCATGGAACTTGAAGGGCTATTAGGCTGGGATTCCACGAACATAAAAAATGGCTGGTCCCGGGGCACAAAGAGTAAAAACTCACTTAAGGAGTGTTGTTGTAGTATTCACTTGAATCAGCCCAAGGGGGGGGGGGGGGCGATCGCCCCATCCCCCCCCCCCCCCCCTTAGATCCGCCGTTGAATATATTAGCCTTTTTCTTATTCGTTGCTTCATCAAAACAAGGTAGCATTAGGTCAGTTGTCTTTGGTACGATACCACAGTTAGTCACTGGACTTATTTGTGAAAATATGATGCAATATGTGGATTGGACTCAGGCCCGGACTGGCCTGGTCGGCTGGTCGGCGGTCGTCGAGGGCCCCCAAACGGAGAGGGGAACAAAATAATTTTCTACCCGAACTTTTTTTTACAGATCTTTAATTTCTTCATAACTATTTGCATCTGCTTCATTACACTTTTCTCCATTATGCTTCACTATCAGACTTGCTTTGTATGAGCTTGTAAAATCAAAACGATCTAGATGGTGCACTTTCAACGTGAAATATTATTGCTTGCTATTACGGAGTTACTAACGTGAATGGTTTTTAAAACGGCCTAGAAGCCAATTTCAAGAAGAGAAACAAAGATGAGTGGGTGGACCTGGCAGCCGCCGACCAAGGGGCCCCTTCATTATTTCAAATTTCCTTCCCTCCGTAGTGTAGACCACATGGATACATTGATATATATAAAGACTTGCAATAAATGATGTTTCATACAAATTGTACAGAATAGGAATTGGATGAAAAAATGAGCAATTCAAGTACCGGTCACTCAGATTAACGTGTTCAAGAATATGTTAAGGGGGCCCCATATTTATTTTACTGTCAGGGGTCCCCAAACTTCTCATTGCGCTCTTGACGAAGATTTTATTTCTACTCAATAACTCATTGCATGACTTCCATTTTAAAGGCTAATTTGGTTTTATAAAGTAGTAAAAATTTCTTTTAGTTTTTGCCTTTTGCAATTGTAATAATTAGGGATGTATCGAGTACTCTGTATTACTTGTTTCTCGGCTAGAATTTTACTACTTGGCAAAATTCTAGCCGGAGGGGAGGGGGAGAGCTTGCAAGTGTCGTTTGAGAAGGCAGACACGTGTCCCTTCGATATTAGCGTTAGTAAGAGGGCGGAGAGGGGTCGAATTATTTAAAAAAATCTCATTTTATTCTACATTTTTATGATTATTTTTATGAGTAAAAGCGTTCAAACTTTGAAAAGTTTCAATTTGCTTTATTTTTCCCTAATATTTTTGCAGTACTAAGTGCGTCTCCTAAAGCCTCAAAATGCACCAGTTTTCATACAATTTCAAAATTTTCCCGGAGAAAAATCCCCCGGGCCCCCTTCAACTGCTTGAATTTCATATCTCCAGCTAAGCAGAGTTAACCCTTTTGGCGCTAACCGCATAATGTTTAGCCTGGCAGTTACTCTGGGCCTGAAAATTTTATGGGTTTGTCAGCCCCCCCCCCCCCCCGGCAAGTGAAAACTCCTTAAAAAATGGCCAGAGCATAAAATTTACGAAATATGAGCAATAATTAGATGGAGGGGAGGAATTTTTAAGTTTTGCCCCGCGACGGGAAACTCCAAGATCCGGAACTGGTGCGTGAAGGGCTTGGTGAAAAACAAACCAAGAGGAAATATACTGCCCGTGTCAAACTATACAGATTACAAGAAAAATATGAGCGACGACGGTGGAGCAAGCATTGCAAACAACAAGAAAAACTCTTTCAGCAATCGCTGCTGAGTTTTTAAGCAGTGAAGGAGATAAAAATGCAGCAAAACAAATTAATGTCATAACTGTTTTCAAAGATATATCTGTTAGAAGTTTTAACTACAATTCAAGATTGGCAGCAAAGAATTTGATCAGTCAACGGCTCAAATTTGAAAACTATTGCTGTTTTACTTGATTTGTTTCTGGTCACTAACCAGTTAAGTACTTACAAAGTAATTACTCGTTCATTTGGAACTTTGGTTGAAAAACTGCTCCAGTCAGAAAAAATAAAAGGAGTGATAAACAAGTTTGTGATTTAAATGAAAAAAATGTTCATTTTATTATTATTTTTCTTAGTACAAGGTAATAATATTTTTTAAATTTTAAGTTGGAGCAAATCTATGTTCGATTTTTTTCCCCATTTAATATAAAAATGTCGCTTTAGTTTAACTACTGTATAAGACCCTAAAAGGGGTAAAAAACGGTTTTCAGATACATAATTTTAAAAAATTTTAAGGGGAAAGACCCTCCTCTTTAGGGGGCCCCTTTTCAGTACCTGCCCGACGGCCACAGAGGGGTCCAGTCCGGGTCTGATGTTTAATTGCAAGGCCGTATCCGGAAGGCCTCCCCCCTTTTCCAAGTCCCAAAAAATTTCACAATGTAGCATATATTCCTCCATGAAACTTTCCTTAACCTAAGTGTCAAAGTCAGCCCCCTTAAAACTCTGAGTTTATTATTATTCTTTTGAGGGAGGGGCTGGGAGACTACTAGTTTTATTGCACATACAAGTTAACTGAAAAATATTTTGTTACATACATTTTTTAATGTAGCAGACTTTATAATAATTTGATTTCAAGAAACATCGACTTCGAGGAGATCTTAAATAATGCTATAAAATTTTTTGAGGCAAACATTTAAAAAAGAAATATGTCGACAGGGTGGCGTGGTGGTAAGGCGCAGGTGCGCCCAAGATCGCAGGTTCGAACCTGGCCCAAGTCGGTGGATTTTAAAGATGCAGAAGATCGTCTGCGCCCATATCGCCTGACTGTGTGGTATGTTAAAGATCCCTTGAGTATCCGTTCGGAGCTCATTTTCCGCCATCTATGGGAAACCTCAGCGTCCAAACTCTCAGTGACAATGGCACCCACCGACAGTGGTGCTACTTGAAAAAATAGATGCCGATTACCGGGGTACGCACTAGGTCTGCAAATGTTAATGACCATTCGCAGCCCCATTAGAAAGAAGGGAGAAAAAGAGAAGACTTTAAAAATAATTTTTATCACATATGGATTTTTTTTTTTTTGCAATTTAAAAAAAGTTTTAAAAATTGCAGTTCGCTGGTTTCCGAAAAAAAAAAAAAAAAAAAAAACTACTCAAGAAAAGTAATAAATAGATATTATCTAGATAGTGCAAGATTTTGAAGCAATGCCGGGAGCATATCAGATTTTTTTAATGCAAAGTGTCAATGACAAGTAGGTCCGTACCGCTTTAAAAGCTGCATTTTTACTTGGATTTTTTCATTTACTTCTAGTGTTTTATTGAAACTGTTTCGTAACCAACAGGACCAGGTCCCTCCCAGTTTTTTTAATACTCAGAAACAGATCCGGCCACTGCATAAAAAGCCGGTTATACAGCATGCCAGATTTGATTTTTTTAGATGCAAAATTAAAAATTTACTACTTATTTGGAAGCAGTAAGATGTTTTAAAGAATATGTACTATGCATGGAATTCAAAAATTTTTTAACGCCAGAGCCGGATATCCGTACTTTCTTGTCAAATAAAGGACATCGGCTATTCGAAATCCGACAAAAAAAAATCCGGTGTAACTTTGATCCTGACCACGCCCCCCCCCCCCCCTTTCCAAAGTAAAATGCCGTGTGCGCAACCGATCCTGATCTTTTTTCTTCCATAAAAACACACGATACAAAATGTCATTACATAGATGTGGTAGCAAGTGAGAAAATAATAAGTATGGAGCAAGTCCTGCTTATAACTAGTCACTTTTGACAATGTCGTACAAAAAGACTTCTTCGTGTGTTTTTACTTTCTCTTGAATTTTATTCCATGAAGTAAGGGGTCATGGGGCACATGTTACATAATAAAAGCCTTCGAAAAGTAGTAAAAGCAATTTTTAAAAATATATATGTTTTTTTTTTTTAATTTAAAAAATAATTACCTGAACGTGCACATTTTGACTCTTTTCGCGATATTTTAATGAATTAGACAAATGATTTGAAACGTAAATTTTCGCATGCTGTTTATTTCAAGAATATATTTCAGCAATTAAATATACGAACAACAAAAATTTAACTTTGCTTTTTTCACTCTGGAAAAGCAAATGAAGTGCCTGCCATTCTCAGCAATATGTCCTCAGTCATGATGTGAACTATGTTAGCGCGGGTACATCGTTTTTTTTTTCTCGTTCTAGAAAATGAGCGGCCTGTAGAAGTCGATGATTTTCTTGGGGGGAGTGTGGAGCTGCTTGATAACGTTCTCAAGTTTCACGTGCGCAATGTAGATGTCATCTCCTACGGGCAGGCCCCCTCGTCGCCTACCGGACTTGTTTGCCGCCTCGTATGGCTCGTCGCCCAAGTAGGGGCCCTTGAAAGATGAGTCTGCTTCAGCCTAGAAAGAATTATAGAATATGAATGATAATGAGTGAAAGTCACTTTAAACAATGCAATAAAAAATGGCATTGATTACCAAAAAGGAGGGAGTGGTTATTAAACTATGAAAAACCAATGGTTGCTGAAATTTTCCATTGCTGTCGCCCTTGGTGTGAATGCACCGTAAATGTCCGTGTAACCATTTGCATTTGGAAAAAGAAAAGATGCACCTCTTTGCAAGGAGAATAGGACAACTCCTTATGATAACAAATTGCTGGAATATATTCGCAAAAAATGATAAGGTAGATTTGGAAAAGATGTAGTGTAGGACATTTCAGAAAATGATATACAGTTTCACAACAGTAAAACATTCTAGTAACAGAACTGACTTCAATTAACTGACAAAAATTTAAATTTTCTTTTCAAACATTTCACTTTTCAAATTTAAACCCCAAACTAAGGCAAAGAAAATCATTTCAAAATAAATTTTAATTTTTGTACCTACACATAATGTGACTAAGCGTTAGTTGTTAATGTAACTAGGATTGATTGACTTGTGTTAATCTCAAAATCATGGAGCCAAACGAAACTCACAAGGAATTAATGACAAAATGTTGTAAATATACCTCCTCCCTCCTCTGCAAAAATTTGGGGACACCAAGCCTATTTCTAGTAGGGCTATAGGTAATCGATCCTAACATCCAGACGAAGAAACAAGCAGAAATACTACAATTTTATTGTGAGAAAAGATGATCAACAAGCGATGCAATATTTTTTCAAGCAAACAGCAAATCCAACAACAAATCCTCTGAAATCATTAAAAATTTAAAAACATCTTAATTCACTCACTTTTTTTCCAAGAGCAAACAGACAGCGTGTTACTTTGGGTAAGTTCCGAAGCAACAACAGGTCGTCGGGCTCGAACAAAAGTTCTTTCTGCACTCCATAGGCCTGAACGGCCTTTAGGAACTTGCTGATATTTTCCCGCTTTTGACGTAGATTACCACCGCTTACAATCTCACCCGGCACTGAGTTGGGCTTGATGTAGTTCATGAGCCTAGAATTAGAAGAACAATGGGGAAAAACAGTAAATAAAAATAAAATTTATTTTTCACAAAGTAGTTCAAATCAACTTAATTCTAAACAGTTACAGATAAGGAAATAAGGTATTCATATCGACCTTAATAATTCAAAACAATTAGTTTAAAGGGGAACAGTACCACCTTCCAAATTTTCTGTCGTTTGGCACTCAGATAAAAAGTAATACATGAATTTAATTCCAATTATGATTAGAAATAAAATATGAGCGTAGACCCTAATTGCGATCAACCATTAATTCAAAATAATAATAATAATAATAATAATAATAAACATAATTTTTTAAAATTTCCTATAACTTTCTCAATTATATCTTTTTTCGTATGATGTTTTTATGTGTAATACTTTCCAAACATTCTAGAGTAAAAGTCAGCATGGAATTAACTATCTTAAACTTAGTTCAACACTTTTTTTTCGTTACCAACTCAGAAAAAAAGAAAAAAAAAATCCAAAATTATAATTCAACAGTCAAATAAAAAAACAAACTGCAATCTTCAGAGACATCTCTTGTAACTTTTTGTTAAACAAACTCCGTGGAATGTACGTAAAAAGTTTTCAAAGCTAAAAACTCCTTAAAGATTTCACTACGTATCAATTGTCATATCAACATTATTAAGAACAAGTTCAAAAAAGTATTTAAAAAATGTGTACACGTGTTTCATGTAGAGTAAAAAAAAAATGTGTGGAATATTTTTTGTAGATTTGTGCTTTGACAGCGTTATGGCCTAAAATGTTGCTCACCTGCAAAATAAGACTCCATCCCTCACATACTGATCAAAATCAAAGCAGCTATTTTCTCCTAAGCAGTTCCAAATCCAAAGCAAAATTTGACTTTCCTTCGTGTTATCCCGCTAAAACAAAATGCATATACTAAGAGTTTTTTCCTAAAAAATTCAAAATTCATTTTTTAAATGAAACACTACAAATACCGCTCTTTTTTTCTTCAAATGTTTAAGCTCAAGTAATGCAACTTATTGCTTATTTGCAGTCTTGTATTTCATATTTTAAGAATGTCTATTTTTATAATATTTCGTTCAAGTAGAGTGTATTTTGTTAGGCAGTTGTAAAAGGAAAAACGTTTGTGGTTTTTAGAAGAATTTGAAATAATTTTCTCTGAGTACTTTATTTTAGCAATTTTATGAGCACCTGTAAAAACAGAAAAGAGAATAAATTGAATATCAAATGAAAAATAATACAAAATAGAAATTATAGTAACTATGTTTGAAAATGATGACACTCGAGGAATAACAAATTCCTAACATTGTGAAGAAACAATAAAACAAAAATAATAAAAACAACGCCATTAAAACACGCAAGTCCAAACATATTGCGAACGCGTGTTTTAGGGTTGCTACGAATCCATTTATCAGTGCATTAAGATCAGCGCTTTGGGATGAAAATGATACTAACACCTATTTTTAGATCTATTTTGCTTCTTCTTTTTTTTCGGCTTAACTTGTAATCAAATTTTCAATAAAAATTTAAGTTAAATTAGATATAATTTTTAATTTATACAAGCATGTATCAGTTTTCCCCAGTTCGTTTTACAAATTTCATAAGCAAACAACTACTCCCCCCCCCCCCCGGGAATTAATAATTCAACGAGTTCTGATACATTTTTAATGATGTAATGCGATCGAGTAATCCCAAAGTTTTTCGAGATCATTTCCCTACTGCTGTCGTCATGTCACGTGATTTGTTGAAATCACTACTATGTTTGTTTGGGTGTAGTTGCTATTTTGGTTGGACTCTTCCTCCTTTGGCCTAAATCCCAGAAGCAGAGTTGCGCAGAGTGGTTTGCAATTGGTGTTTCACAACGCGCAAGAGCGCTGCACAACTTGTATGTGTGCTACTCGTAAAACTTAGATTATCTCATAAGGTAAAAGAGTCGTAATTATCAATCAGGCACAACTCAGGAATATAACAAATGAATAATTTGCCTACTTTATAAGGTGGTAATCAGGAAAGTAGTCTAAATTCGATTATATGTGAAGCGAAAAGAAGTTATTGATGACATGTTGCTTTTAAATTTATTTGTTTACTAATTTTTGTTATAAGTGCAATAGCAGCTGTAGTGCAAAAAGTTAAGCATACAAATCAATTACTTTTTAAAGAAAATTAATTATCCAGTTATCATGCAAAATCGAGGCACCATTCCGATTATAAAATTTATTAAGCAAAATTAACGTAAATTTGGAAATAGCTTTCATGTTTCAGATATCAGGAGTTCATCACTGAACTTATTTATAAATTTAGTGTTTATAAAATTATAAAATTTAGTGATCTGCATTTTGCTATCTCATTGAGACAACGACAAATTAGCGTAAATTACTGTCACGATTTGTATTAACCCGCTATCATTCAACAATCGGATATAATTTGATTCTTTGGATTTGACATAATACCAAAAAAAAAGAAATGCAATTATTTTCAGAATTTTAAGCTATTTTATTTATTTATTTGTTTATTAATTTAAAAATTTTAAAAGCCTTTTATCACTTACAAAGTCGATATTATATACGAATTTTTGAATTTTTTTGAATTTGAAATAATAACAACAAAATAAATAAATAAATATTGCTTACAGCCAACACTATGATATAGAGGGTTAAGATATGCCGAAAGTTTAACTTGCATGGTAGCTAACGAGAGCTTCTTCAATCACTGAAACATTGGAAAAAGTACTTTCTTAAATTTAAAAGAAAAAATCCTCCATTAATTCAATAAGATAAATTCTACGCTATACAACTTGCTTGACCAATGTCTTTCTATTAGTCTTGGAGTAATAAGCATTTTTTTTTTCAAGCTTGGAGAAATGTTAAAACAAATTTAAACTATGGCTTAAAATATCAGAAAATTTTTAATTTTGTTGGTGCAAGCAAGCCAACGTTTTATAAATTAAAAGATTTTTGACCGGAAAAAGCAAACATTAGCTCTAATGCGGGTAGGACATATACTTATGAACGTAATTTTGGAATGAATTCAGTAGTTTAAGTTTTCTTTTTAGCTCCATTTGCTTTTTATATATACTTATTTTTATCTAATTGTTTATTTTATTTCAAATTTTGGAAGAAGAGTATTTCATGATCAGAAATTTTAACAACATTGAGACAATTGGGCTAACTGGAAATCTTCGGTAAATGGAAACCAACTTATAAAACTAGATGAGTGAGGATTTGGCATCGTAGGGAAGACATTGAGAGGGTTCCGCGTGTTTCCAAACAATTATGGAAGCGTCACCGTTGTTTGAAGATGACACTGAAAAATTGTTTACCAAAATTTTAATAATCTTACATTTGCCTCTCCAGCAGATAGATATTCAAGCGCCAAGTAAATGCTTTCAATCATTTCAAATCGTCATGCGGAATGTTGCTAAAAGCATTTAGTTCACCTCTCCTGCTATATTTGATGTGAAATTTAACTGTTAAAATAACCCAATAAATATTGCAAAATGGGAGAATTGGAAACAACTTTTTCTTATTTCCAATCTTTTAGAAGGGAATAAATATTACATTTTGATGTAAATTATACTTTTATATCTATGTTACATAAATGTTGTTATTGTTGCTAATGCCAATTTTAAATCTAAGTTCCCCCTCACAAAGCGACCAAAATTTAAGGCAGCCTTCCGTTTATTAATGAGTGTGTATTTTACATAAGTTTACCATATTACTTTATATATTTTTTCATAAGATACTTTTCTTTTTAAATGATTTCAGGCTGCATTGCGATGACTTTTTGTCTGTCAGTAGGGCAGAATACCGAATAGTGTAACGAATATTCGGCCACTATTCGGTATTCGGCCTGGCCGAATAGTCATTTCATGACCTAGCCAAATATTCGGCCCCGCCGAATACTGGGAAAGGTCAAATTCGGCCTGGCCGAATAGTTCTGCTGCAGTAGAAATGTAAAAAAATAAAGAAATTAGTTGATTTTAAAGATTTAAAATTGTATTGTCATTATTGCAAATTAATACATTTGTATATAGATTTAATAAATAAAAATCCCTTTGAAAAAACTACTTTTTTTAAACTTCATTTTAGGCTTGACTAAGCAAAAACATATTTTAAAGTTGTAATACGATTGTATTTTTTATGCAGCACTTGCTCCCAAAACCTGGCAATAGTTAATTATGATGGAAAATATGAGAAATTAATTTTGTTATTATTAACAAAGTGGAAGTCAGACAATTTGGGTAGACTGATTTGTTGGGAATATTGGGTAAGAGAGAAAAGTGAAAACCCTAGAATATATCATAAATATTTAGCTAGCATAAGTTATTGGGGTTTTTGAAAATAAAAATGTATTTCAGTTAAGTGTATTAAATTTTAGTAGATCTTATAAAAATAGGTATAAAAATAGGTATGTAAAAAACCCCATAAAATAAAAATATTAACTTTTATAACTTTTAAAATATCTTCAGAAAACAGTTTTGAGCAAGGTAAAAGTTCATTAAGCAATAGTAGTTCTTTCATTTGTATTAAATAATTAGTAAAATATTGCTAAAGCTTACTACCATAAAACCTGTCATTCCTATTCCACTTGTGAGTTAAATTCTTACTTTTATTACATTCAAAACAATAAAGAAAATAGATTAGTTTTAAATCTTTAACAAACAGAATTTAATCATACATCATAGATTGTGTGTAATTGGTGTTTGACTTTGAAAAATTTTAAATTTGTCAAATACTTTGTATTACAACGATTTTATAGAAATTTTAATATTCGGTATTCGGCCTAAGACATTGGCCAAATATTCGGCCTATAAGAAATGGCTGAATATTCGGTATTCGGCTATTCGCCAAATCACTATTCGTTACATCCCTAATTTTCAGGTCATTCTGATTATATTTCTTAATTCATCCATGTTATAGGGCAGGATATAATTCAGTAAAATTTTTGATACCAGAGGAACAAGTGGAACAAAAATATTTGTCCGTAATAGAGAGGTGTCTGCAAAAGAAATTTTAATTTTTATTTTATTTTATTCATTATTATTTTTTATTTTTAGGCTCAATGCTTTGCTGGCGGGGAATTAAAACTGTTCGTCTAAGAGCAATATCCGCATTTGAGGAGGTGTGCGTTAAGAGGAGTTTTACTGTATTAAAAAATTGAAATCTTGTTTCCAAGTACTCCAACTATCCTATGCATTTAAGCGATCTTTGTGTGAATGTTTTTTTAAGAGCCAGAACCTTTTCAGACTACTCAGTATTTGATTATTTATATCGTGATCGGGGGTTTTTCAGTTTCTCGTTTCAAGTACGTTGTTCATAAAACTGAATCTTTCTTAAGCCTGCAGTTTCAGAATCTGTGTAGCGGAACATGTGTTCTTGTTCATTTTTCCCAATATGACCAAAAATAAAAGCTTCTTACTTACCTCATGCGGTAACAAATCGTGGACAACGGCGCTTTCTTCTGGCATCTTTCTGAAGAACCTGAAAGAGACCTCAGAGCGCTGTTACTGAAAGCGCTGACAGCTGCTCTCGCTCTATATCGGTGAGCGGAGTAGCACAAGAGCTTTCAGAAAGTGCTGGCAACATTTCCATGAAGGGAGGGGCTGTCTTCTAATTCTGAATAAAAAATATTCCGATGCATGACTGGGAGAAGACTTAAAACTTGTCTTGCTTTAAACCGGAAGTTGGGCTAATAACATTTTTAATAGCGGTGAATCCGCCTCTTAGGGGGCTCAGGAGGGATAATTTTACCACAAATCCCTAGTTTGAGAAATATACTGTATTTTCATGTTTGTGTTTGTAATTTGTTGTTTTGCTAATGTACTACGTACTGAGTGTATGGGACCATTCATAAATGATGTCACGATTCGAGGGGGAGGGGGGGGGCGGCGGTTCGTGAAATTGTGACATAGTGTGAGAAGGGGTGGGAAGGGGGTAACAAGATGTGTGACATCGCGCTTTATGCAATATAGTGTGACATGAGACAAAGGGGGGAGGGAATTCCGCTGAAGTGTGACATATTGTGACAAGGGGGGGGGGGGCGTCAAATATATGGGAAAAAAGCGTGACATCATTTATGAACGGCCCCTATAGCCTTTGCCCTCCCTACCCCCTAGAAAAATTTGAAATGATGGACCTTAAAGCGGCACAAAAATAACTAAATAAATAGATAAATAAAATATAAATAAATGAAAATAAAAAACTTGGCAAGCCAGGAGGAATAATTTATTATATTATTAATAATCACATAAAAGGAGTTATAAAATATTTAACACTAATGCAATAAAGCTTTGATTACATTTCTACGAAATGAATGCTATTTCTGAAAGTTTTTTTTCTTTTCATAATTGCTTTATTTCCGAACTGTTGTTCACTTTAAAATTTTTTTTCTCTTTTTCTTTGTTTAAAAAATTGTTTCAAATTTGGATTTCATAGCCGTTACTATTTCCGTCTTTTTTTAGCCTGCTTTCCCATAAAATTAAATAATAATAATAATAATAAAACATGAAAGAAGGCTTAATGTATCGTAAAAATATCGTTAAAAATAAAGAAAAGTCAAAAATAAGTTAAGTAGTTAAATAAAGATTGAAAAATAAAAAAATTAAAGTATGGTCTTGAGAGGGGGAAAATGTGCTTCTGTCGGTCTGTCTTCCCCCCTAATAACTTTTTAATGCATTGTCCTATTCGAAAGATTTTTTTTTTGCATTCGAAAGATCTCGGCTAGGACATTTCATTTCCATATTTAACTTTTTGATTTGAATAATTTTTCGTTCAACTTTGAACAATTAAAAAAAAGCTTAACACGTTGACTGCCGACACGCTGACTGCCAGCGCTGTTTGTAGTTTATGGATCTCCAGACGAAAGTTAAATTTAATTACAACATATTGTACAAAACATTTTATCAAGTAAAAAGCTACTAACTTTCAATAAATTGTATTGAAAAATGAAAAAAAGTTGGCAACAACGAGACAACTGGTAATTTGGTCTCTCAACAAGTTCACCTACGACGAGTTATCTCGCAGGTTAGCAGTCAACGTGTTAACATTAGCACCTAAGGGCAAATTACGTAAACTCTGGGCTTAAGATCCAAGTTCCTATGAACAAGCTTGTTGGAAGAAGCTCCCACCGTGAAATATTTTTTGATTTGAACATTTTTTGTTCATTTTTTGAACAATTCAAACAAACATTAACGTAGCAACCACGGGGAAATTTCACTCCTATATGAATCCTGCTCTAACAGACAGGTTTGCTTGGACCAAACTTCACCGGAATGATGCTATGACGTAGAACACGTCTACAGATACGAAGTTCCATCAGAATTAAACCAGCCAATTTTCTTCTGAAATATTTTGATCTACAATTTTAGGGCTATTTTTTATTAAATGAATGAGTGAAAGAATAAAGGAATAAATGAGTAAATAAATGAATGAATAAATGATAAAATACAAAAAATTGATAAAATAAATAAGTGAGTGAAATTTCTGATAAAATTTTTCTTCAATTCATTTAAATAAAAGAAATAAGCAAATAAAATATTTTATTAATAATATTACACGTTTAATAATAAGTTGAGTTAGTAGTAAGTATGAGTTATCATTATCATTAAATCATTAATAATTATGTAAATAAATCATGTAACAGTGCTTAGTGCTTAGTTAAGTTACAATATTAATAAGGTCATATGCACTGTACAGGTGAGAGCTTTCGGAAATTTCATTCCACATTCAAGGTAAAAATTAATTTAATTATCTCAATTTGGTAAACCACATTGGCAATTACGGGAGCTAAAAATCTGATGATTATGCGAAATGGTATTAATTATAGTAATAATTGCGCTGGATTTTGCAATTATTTGATTCAATTTTACTTTAAACTCTAGATGGCAGCACTACATTATTTGTACTTCATATAGTGCTGCCATCTGCTACAAATATATTTAAATAAGGGGTTTTTCACAATAAATATCACACTTTGAAGGGGGAAGGGGGTTTGAAAAATTGTGAGTTTGTGACAACTGACAAGGGAGGAGGTACCAAGAAGGATGACACATCACACATTTTGATTGAAAAAAAAAAAACATTTAAAATCGGCGGATCAAATATTTTTATATAATTAATTAATTGTTTTTTGTTTCGTTGTTCTCATTAATTTCATTTTGTATAACAAATTTCGATGCTGATTAAGGTTTAAATTAGCATCTAGTTAAAAGTTTAAATTGAAAAGAAAATCTTCTTGGGTATTTACACTTTTAAGACAAATCGCTCAGGTAATTTTTACAGAATTTTACAGAGCAATTAATATTTTTTACTATTGTTTACTAATTATATTTTTTGCTGTAAACCTTAATTTCATTTTATACAAATTAAGTACACATTTAATCGTTATTATTCTTATGGTCACAAATGTCATTGAAAGTTCAAAAATAAAATGTGCCTAACTTGTAGTGCTTTGTTTCTGAACTGCAAGTGCATATGCATATGTAAAATAGCATGACATGTGAGAAGAGGGGGTGGGGAGTACATTGAAGCGTTACATTTTGTGATAAAGGGGGGTGAGAAGGGAGTCAAATGTAATGAAAAAAATGTAACGTCATTTATTAACGACCCCTAATACTATTTGTATGGTTTAATTTTTGCTTCTCACGTTCACCGCAAACTTAATAAATACAGCCACAGACTCAGATAGTGTGTTTATCAGATATATTTTAAAGTAACGTGATTTCAAAATGATCTAAAACAACACTGTCATTTTGTCAATTACTATGGGTGGAGAAAGAATTTATTTCACAGAACAGACTTGTACAGAACCCATGTACCTCTAAAGAATATGCTCTAAAAAACGGTTAGGGGTTCCATTTGGATATGATCTGGTATATAAATATAAACTCGATAAATAAAGAAAAAAATATCAATCCCTTTATTCATGAAAAGAGTATGAAACAGTAAAGCAAATGAAATTAAAGAAAAAAAAACGAAATTTCCATCGCAATACATATATTTCTCATCAGTAGTTATTTTTACATACAAAAAAGAAAATAAATCCGCAAAATTCCACCTGGAATTTTTGTGTCCTAGCGCACCCCTATTAGGGGGATGCTTTCTGGAGAACGAAAAGTATTTGGCAGGTAAAATTGCAAAAGCAATTTTGCTAGATTGATCGAAAACAGGGCCAATTTATGCTGTCATTCCAACCGACACGACACTTCGTTACATTTTGAAGTTTCACTCTCATCACGCAAACTTCAATAAATAAAATTCGTAACATTTAAACATGAAACTAAATAAAACTTGTGAAAAAGGATTATGTGTGAACTGAAATGTTCTTTTATATATTATATTAATATGGGTGACATGTGATGCAACTTCGGGCCTTCGGGGCAAAACCGCAAGACAATCAAAAGTACTCGAACTTGTTCTGAACAATAGCTCACCTAAGATTTTGCTTTGGTGGTGCGGAGAAGCGGGTCAGATAAGTTTATGGCATCCTCAGTGGAGACTAGAGGAAGGAAGTTGATGCAAAGTGAAAAATTTCTCAATAAATAAATTATTATTTCAAGCTATTAACTATTTACTTTTACTGATAAGTAGTACTCGTAAATTCTGCTTTTTCCTAATAAAAAAACAAAAGAGAAAGAACTTAACAACAATTTAAAATATCGGCTCATATTGTACGTCTAAGACTCACTAAAAATTTATAAAATAGCCTACTTATGACCAGTACATAAGGTTTAATAAAATGTTCGGTATGAAATCAAAATTAAATGAAGTGGATTTGACTAAAAATGAAATATTTTGATTGAACTGAGTACGCGCATTGATAATTAAACTTTAATTACAAAATCAAGTATCTACATAGTATTAGACTAAGCTAAATCTTGATGTCCAGACTACCAGGTTTACTTTTGCAACTTCCTCGCTGTTAACTCTACATATATCTTTATTCACATAAAATTGAGCCGCGATATGATTTAAATACGACATTCACCTAATAATGATTGCTAATCACTGACGGTGCATGGAATAATAATTCATCGAGTATTTTTACTTCAGAATGAAATTTTGTTTAAAGCTAATCGCGAATTGTAACAATATGTAGATTACTATGTGCCTTGCTGGGGAGGAGGGGGGGAGGTACGGTCTTCTTCGTCCCTCAGCGTCGGTGCGCCCCTGATTACGAGTAGTGGTAAAATATAGAAATCAAACTTAGGAGGACTTCGTTCCTAGGAGGACAATAGTCATTGAACTTGTTTTTTAACCTCTGCTTCTTTTATAAATCAAATATAATCATTAAAAGCTTTAAAGGAGAATTTTTTTTTTTTTTTTTTGCAGACGTTTACTTTTGATAACAGTCTTCTTAACATCTAATTTTGTCGTGTAAATTCAGTAAATTAACAAGATTTGAGCAATGTTTTGTGATGAATGAAACTTCAACAACATTACAGTTTATTAATATCCAAATGCGTTAGTAGTGCTTTACCCTTCAAACGCACTGCTAATATTATACCAACATTTCTTGCTATACTTTTTTTTTTTTGCCAACATTTTAATAAAAGAGCTTTATTTCTTAATTTTTCAATTAAGTTTTTCATAGAAATGCGTTTGACTAGAGGGAATTCTATTCATTTGGAAGAGATGGCATCTTCATTTACGTGTAAAATTGTTGCAACACTTGAACTCAGAAATCTCCACAAGCTTCGCAAAGGAAAGATTTTCATTAAAACCATATTAATCAGTGAAATTACGAGGATTAAAGTAATATTCAGAAAGCAATATTTATATATATATAATCACTTTTTACAAAACTAAGAATAATATGAATGAGTGCAATACCTACAGCGGAAGATAACTGCACTGTAAAAAATTCGAGTTCAACCATTCACCAAAAAATGAAAAAAATTGGAGAAATTTAAATGCAACCAACATTTGGTACTAAAGGTGAACCTTTATAATGGTTCCTAGTTTCACAGTGATGGTGAAACATGGTGAAACTACACGATTATAATGGTTCCAAATGTTTGTTGCAGCTGGATTTCACCGTTTTTTTAGTGAAAGTTTGAACTAGAATTTTTTACAGTGGGGTATATAAGTATCTTGGTTGCTACAGTTTTTCACTTAACTTTACACGTTACTTTTCCACAGCAATAAACGTCAGTTCTGCTTCATCGTGCACGTTTTGGACAATAACCAGATGAGCGGTATCGGGAACAGTCTTGCCTGTTCGATAACCGCTCGACGTTCGATACCGACCACGTCAAGAAAAGTGCAGTTTTAAATAAAAATGTCCTTTTTTTTTGTTCATAAAAGGGATAGTTAGAATTTTTCACACTATAGGTGAAAAAATTAATTAATTTTCTAGCTAACTGGTCGTGCACATAGAAGATGGATGAACTGTAAAAAATGCATTAATATTTCTGAATACTAACTATTATCCGCATGGGAAAACTGAGCATACATTTCGGTTTCTGAGTAAATTGATTCTACCAAGAAGAAAGCACAATGAAATTTTCGGCAACAGAGAAAATACTTGATCAACGATTTTATTTATTATTTTTTTTATTAATTAAATTTTTAGACATTGTGATAGGACAGCTTTTCCGACTCAGTGTCGTCATAGTCCGATCGGCCAGCGTAGTCCCAACTGATCTGCCCTTCCACTATGTATACCAGAAATCGTACCTTTACATCACGAATTTTTTTCAAGACACGTGGGACATCACGGATTCTGTTTTATCCATGTAAGCTAATGGCTGGTCTGTACTGGTAGGAATTATCACTGCGAAGTTACCTAACATATCCAATGTATGGCAGAAGTTTCTTCCTGCCAGCATTAACATTATATTAAGAGGAAGCACTTACGCCGCGGACGTACTCGCCCTAATTCACCCTAGTTAAAACTCTTATGTATTAGAACCAGGAAAAATATTGCTTAAATATTATTCGAATCCATAGCAACTTCCGGTGCCACGTTGACTCCAAATTTAATGAAATTTTGATAAGAAATTACAAATAAAGGTAAATCACAGTTCGAGAAAAAAACAAAAACATACAAAGTCTTTGTTTTTTTCTCTTTAATTGAATTCAAGCTTACATGATTTGAAAAAAATATTTCACATCATTATTAATATGTATAAACACATTTTTGTTCATAGTTTTCAAAATTTCTTCAAATCTTAGAGCACACGCGGGACCGGAAGATGTAAATTGATTTTATTTCTTTTTTTACCCCCTTTTATCTTACTTTCCCGTAAAAGTAAAAAAAAAAAAAAATAATAAAATAATAAAGCATGAAAGAATTCTTAATGGGTATCGTGAAAATATCGTTAAAAATAAAGAAAAGCCAAAAATAAGTGAAGAAATTAGATAAAGATTGAAAAATAAAAAATTTGAAAGGTTTTGAGATGGGGAAAATGTGTATCTGTTGGTCTGTCTGTCGGTCGATCTGTCGCCCCCCCCCCCCCTAATAACTTTTGAAGGAGTTGTCCGGTACGAAAGAATTTTTTTTTTTCATTCGAAAGATCTCGGTGAGGACATCTCATTTCCATATTTCAATTTTTATTTGAGCAATTTTTTGTTAATTTTGAACAGTTCAAAAAATCTTAACATTAGCGCCTATGGGCAAAAATAAATCAAATTATATAATCGCTGGGCCCAAGATCCAAGTTCCTATGAACAAGCTTATTGGAAGAAGCTCTCGGCGCGAAATAGTTTTTGTTTTGATCATTTTTTTTTTTTTTTTTTTTTTTTTTTTACTTTTGAATAGTTCAAAAAAATTTTACATAGCGCCTACGGGGAAATTTCAATCCTATCTAAATCCCGATTTAACGAACCGATTGGTTTGGAACAGACTTTATCGGAAAGTTCTTATGACGTAGAAGATGTACAGATAAGAAGTTCATGCAGCACTAACGAGTCTATTTTTCTATGAAATTTTTTTGTTAGGATTTTCAAAGCTATTTTCGAATGAATAAATGATAAAAAAGAAATAAATACGTGAATAAATACACGAATGGAGTGAAAGAATGACTAAATAAATGAATGAATGACAAAATAAATGAATGAATGACAAAATAAATGAATGAATGACAAAATAAATGAATGAATGAATGAGTGAATGAATGACTGAATAAATGAATGAATATGTATTTACTGTTGAAAAAGGTATATTTGAAGCAATTAAGTGCTAAAGCTAAACGAGAAAGAAAGCGAGAGAGAGAGAGATAGCTATATTATAAATTTGAAGTTGGGTGTATACGGGAAAGTAGGCTCGTCTAGTTCTAGACGGAACTTCTTGTTTTTTGTTTTTTTGTAACAATGTTTTTATGTAACAAAATGTTTGTTTTTTCTTAACTTCCAGCATATTTGTTAAAAAATTTTTCTCTTTTCTCTACAATTAAACCAGATTTAAAAAAAAAAAAAAAAATTGCTTCATAAAAAGAAATGCAATATATATGTATATATATATATATATATATAAATAAATAAATAAATAAATAAATAAATAAATATATATATATATATATATATATATATATATATATATATATAACACCCATACGAAACTGTATAGGAAGTTGTAAGTAAATTACTCAAAAATTCAGACGCAAGGGTCAATTTTTGTGTTATTCGTATTTTTCATATTTTATCTATTATTTTGAAAATTGTTCAGCCGAAAATATTTTTAATTGTCTTAATATTTAAATTTTAGCCAAAATATGCATAATTAATGTTAAAATAAGTCCAACTACAGTGAAAAGTTAAAAAAAATTCTTATTTCAAAGGTCCCGTGTCCCCTTAAGCAAATGTTACCGAAGTAATTTTTCTCAACCTGTAGAGTATAGGTGAAAACTGGGAAATTTGGTTAATCGCCATTGCCCGGTAGAATCAGTTTTGTTAGTCGTCGCTTTTTAAAATTTGCTAATAAGAATTGAAAACTAACTCTAAATTCGTTTAGAAAATGAATAAATTATTGAAACAAAACAAGAGATATGCAGATTTGAATTCGCACATGCTGAAATCATTTCGAACTTTTAAAATGATTTAAATATATACAGGATGCTGAAAGATTGAAAGTTGAAATGCGACATTTTCGGCACGAAGCACGTGTTCAATCTTGGCAAGTTTCCAAGAAAGAAAAAAAAAAAGGTGATTTGCTCACAATAAGAATTAGTAAATGAAAATTCAATTCATCTTTAAAATGTTCATTATATTATTCCAATATTCAAATAAATAGATAAAAATGCATAAATCGTTTACAGAGTGAAAATGAAGCAGATAGTTAAGAAGTGTAGGACAAGCGATCGACGATGCATTTTTTGATTCCCACTTTTACTATTTTAATCACCACGTGGCGAGTTGCGACCGCTAATTTTCACCTATACTCTACAGTTAAAATTTTCGATAAGTTCCTATGACAGATTTTGTGCTACAAATAACTTATACATGTTACTACATATATCACTACACTATTACATCGTTTTTCCAGTTTGACATTAGCAGGAAAAGGTAGAAGAAATAAAGAGTTAGTAGTTTCGCTCTCATTTTAAAATTGATTTTCGAATTCGCAGCAAATGATATGCCTATGATTCATTCCCCTTTTGTGATCCAGCACGTGGGTGAGCGCGATCATTCATTATTCGCGATTCCCCCTGCGTGGGCTGCGATTCATTTAACATAAGTCATCACCAGAAGTCGAAAAGGAATCGAAAAGATTCTTTTTATTCCCCTTTTGATGAAGACACTGGCTGTCTGGCGATTTTTTATCCTGGACATGTAATAAGGGAGTGTCTGGTAATGTGCTTGGAAAAGTTCTTCTAAATTGAGACGCATGTTCTAATGAACTGACTTTTGATATTAACGATGGGATTTGCTCGACCTTTACTTATTGTGGGTTCATTCACACCAGCATAATTTCTGTTGCTTCCACTGAGCTAAATAAGAGAAATCTGGAGTGAGGACTCCCCATGCTTCAACAAGGCAGCTTGCGAGCCGACGCGCATGAATACAGTGCTCGAGCCATCAAGGCAAAACATCGCTGACTTCCCATTGTGGAAGCATTGGCTCGTATGGTGTATTTTTACAAATTTCGGTTTAATTTATCATAGTTTATCAAAAAATTTTATTTTCGTCATTTAGCAATATGTTTGCATCCTGTTGTGCAAAGGGATGTAAAAATAAATTCGCGAAACTTAAAAGAAAACGGTGTTAAAGCTCATTTTGATGGCGAATTGGCTATTTAAACTTTAAATGCCTTGTTCTCGTATTCTATCTTTGAATGGCCTTTTTCACAGAAATTTAATTACTATGCCCATAACGTACACAAAATTGTTTTTTGGATGAATAAAGTTTACCTTAAATCATAATATTACAACTTAATTACATTGCTGGAAAACTTTTTCTTTTAGCATTATAGCCTAAATATTTCTCCTATTTTCTCGATAGTCAAACCTTATTACGTAATATTTTATTATAAGTGAAAATATCAGTTATACAAATAGTTAAATCATGTACCATTTTTGCTTTTATCTTAATTTGCTAGTTAATGGAAATTTCAATAATAATTTTGATGTTTTTGAATTAACTTTTCATTTGAGTAAAAATTTGATTTTTTCGTGTGTTAATTTTTATTTTGTCAAAATGTGGCTGTTTTTTAAAAACATTAATTTTATTATTATTTATTATTTTATTACTAAATTAACATCTACACTCAAAGATATTTAATGAGTTCATAAAGCTTTGAATTCCAGCACTTTTCCCCTGTAAATATACTGATCAGCTGAAATTTTTATTTGTGCATGATTTAAAAAATCATCATAAATATTATAATGATCATGTTTTTTTGTTACTAACTTAACATCTGCACTCAAAGAGTTTTAATGTGCTTATAAAACTTTGAATTACAGCACACACTTTTTCCCAGCAGATGCACTGATCAGCTATATTTTTAACTTGTGCATGGTTAAAAAAATAAGTAGTATTTATTTATTATTCTTATTTACATTTAATATCCATAAATGAAATGTTCTATTAGTGAGAAATATTTAACTTGGTAATAGGCAGGCAAACTTGTAAATTATAAAATTTGTAAATGCTTATACATTTCAGATTCATCTCAAAATGGCATGCTCCATTCCAGTTATTTGCAAACTTTTTTAAATAAAAATGTTATCCTATGATATCTCCAAAAAA
Organism: Octonoba sinensis; assembly: GCA_038502835.1. Classification (NCBI taxonomy): domain Eukaryota; kingdom Metazoa; phylum Arthropoda; class Arachnida; order Araneae; family Uloboridae; genus Octonoba; species Octonoba sinensis. Next base: position 109,175,973 of record CM076603.1, on the reverse strand, counting down.
TGTCTTCTTTCTTCTTATTTTAAGTGCTTCTTCTTTTTAAATTGTATTATGTTTAAGTGCAATATCGAAGTGTAAGAACTCTAAAAACGCATTTATCGTTTTTGGGAATAAAAGTCACTATATTGATGCTGTTCGAAGTTGCTCACTGAAACTTCTTATGAGATTTATAATTTAACTGTGTAAAGTATTTATTCATCAGTAGTCAAGGAGAGTAAACCAATTAATCAGGGTGTCTTCCTGTCTAAATAAACATTTTTTAAACCTGCCATAGTCGCACGCTCCCATATAGCATTCAAAGATAATAAAGTGTCGCATAATGTTTTTTATCGTGAAAAAAAAAAAAAAAATGTATGAATAATTGTTCTAAAATGCTATGAGAAATTTTAAATTATTATATGTCAGGCATTAGAATAGAATTTTTTTAAAAAATCGGAAAAGAATTAAGAGCTCGAGAGTTCTTTAAAGTTAGCCGTTTTATCATTTCGCGAATTGGTAGTTTGCGCGTTTTGCCTTGATGGCTGAAAAGGGTGCGAAGCGGTTCAACCGCCCAGTCCTCGTTTCAGGTATCTCTTATTTAGCTCAGTGGTTGCTTCATCAGACGATTCAATTTGTTTACATAGCACTGGAAAACATTCTTCACTACTATGACTAGTTTCTAAACTCTTGTTTGTGAAAATTGCAACACCATGAAGGAATCGTCATAATTGAATTAAATTTAATGCACAGTTGAGTGGTAGTGATACAAATAAATGATTAAATTTTCAAAGCAAGCAAACAATAACAAGAGATCGGAATCAGTATTTTGTGTAGCCACCACGCGCCGCAATAAGTGCTGCTACACGACGTGGCATGGAGTCAAACAAATTTTGAATGTCTGCCTGAGGAAGAGCATATTGTTTGTATGCGTACCCAAAATTCGTCTACAGAAGCAACAGGACGAGGATCACGAGCGAGACGCCGACCAACGAAATCCCACACATGTTCAATTGGCGACATATCCGGGGAATACGCAGGCCAAGGAAGAAGCTGTACCTGCTGCGTTGCAAAGAAGGATTGAACAGTCCTAGCAATATGAGAGCGGGCAATGTCCTGTTGAAATACAGCGCCTGGCAAGCTTTGAAGGAAGGGAACAGCTTGGGGCTGTAGAACTTCACTAATGTACCGGTTGCTGTTTAAATTGCCCGCAATTCGTACCAATTGAGATCGTCCATGATAGGGTATGGCGCTCCAGACCATAACTCCGGGTGTTCGTCCACTGTGGCGTTCGATAATGCACTCAGGAAGGTGGCGTTCACCGGCATAGCGTCAGACACGAATGCGGCCATCATGGTACCACAAATTAAAGTGGGAGTCGTCAGAAAACACGACATGCTGCCAATCAGCACGCCAGTCTCTATGCTGATTGGCCCATTGTAGCAGCAGGCGGCGATGGTTTAGCGTGAGGGGTATCCTGTATAAAGTAGTCCTTGCGCGCAGTAAACGCTGCAGCAGACGTCTACGAATTGATGAAGCACACAATGAAACCTTAGAGGAGAAATTGTTGGTAGAGAGAGCGCAACCCTACAGCTCCCGATCCAAAGTAAAAGTCACGTGACTTTAGGCAAACGAGTTTTACCAGTGTCTCCCGTTCCTATGTTATTTCTACGGAGGCCTAGCTTTAGCATCACGAATCGTGTATAATAAATTCATTTAAAAATGGTTATATCTTATCTTGCTGTGCTAATGTATGCACTGAGAGACATGTCACCGAGAATCCTACAACATTTCACAATAAAAAACTTGCATTTTTATTCATTGTTTTCCTTAAAAAACTTCAATTGTTCATTGGACAAGTGCTGTTCTCACATTTTACCTAGAAATGCTAATTTTTTATTCGTATAAATCAAATTTTAAAATGTAAAATACATTATAGTAATGTACAAATACTATCTGACTAATTTATCTCTTTCTTGAAGCTATTTTTATTCTGTTTTAAGCATATTTCTTATTAAGTTTTCGAATTGTACTTGGCGAATTTATTTCTCGCCAAATGTGCAGTATACAAGCTTTTGAAATCGAATGCGTAGGCATATTTTTGTTATTATTATGTAAAATATGAAGATAAGAAAAGTATTTTTTTATTTTTCTTTTCTTTCTTTCTTTTTTTTTTTTTCATTCCTTGACTTAAATAGTCGATGTATGTTTCATTTGTAGAAATAATGTAAATGTGTTTTATTCAGTATGAAGATAAATTTCACGACTAATGAAATTCCTTTCGTCTTGCTAACAAGTTCTACTCCTCCCCCTTTACTGAGTTCAAGATTAAATGCTTAAAAACAATTTATTTTATGCCATTAGTAACACTTGTAAGCATAATTTATTATTATTTTTTAATCGTTTTTTTTTCCAACTTTCGGCAAACTATAGAGAATTTGCGCGACTGAAAAATGTAAACTGATTTTATTTATTTATTTATTTTACCTCACCTTAGTTTCCCCAATTCGCAAATTTTCCCCGGTATCACGATTTAAAAAGAAAATGTTAATAAGTTTTTTTTTCTGCTCACCCTATGTATATATGCGTCTGAAAATTTTTATTTGTACGCTTTAGTTCTTTTTTGCCGCACTGTACCGAAAAAGTGTAATTTTTTTTCCAAGCTGTATTTAGGTAGCAAAAAAAAAAAAAACTTTTTTTCTTTCACTCTAAGTGTTATGAATTTATTATACAATAAATTTGCTCATAGTAATGTGTACAAACAAATATTTTTTCATGAAATAACCTCTAAAAAAATTGTACTATTTATGCATAAAATTATCTATCTGAAGATAACACAGAATTTTTATGTGCTGAAAGGTTTTGTGCAACTTCTATAAATTTCATTTAACAGCGAACTAAGAGTTAATCTTCAAGACTTCGCAAAACTAAATATACGTGATTCCAAGAGAATATAAATCCAAACAGAAAGCGCGCGACGGGCAATTAAGGTACTTTTCGCCAAAGTAGCGATTGCGCTCCGTAACTGAAATCCCGTTTGGCGAGATTCGCAAAACAGCTGATTTACTCTGGCGCGGCTTTGAATTGGGGATTGAATGGGCTTGCTCTCTCTACCCTATACCTTCTCTAAGAATGAAACACCTGTAGCTATTGACCACTGTGCTGCCAATTGTCCAGAGGAAGCTGTACGGTCCGTCCGCGCCATGCGGACCAGGTGTCTATCATCGCGAGTTGACGTCACATTTCGGGGTCCACTCCCGGATTTCCGAGTTGTCCGACCCTCGTTCGTCCACTGCTTCCAAACATGCACGCATCACTGTGCTGCTGTTACGCTGCACACGAGCGGCTACTGCACGATACGACAATCCAGCTTTACGAAGGCCGATGATTCTCCCCCGTTCAAACTCTGTAAGTTGTTCAAATCTCGCTCTCTTTCGTCGAAGAGGCATAAGTAAAGATTGAGCTAACGTTTACCACTAGCAGATAACCACCGATAACCATACACGCCTCGCTACAGTCGTCTATTTATTCGGATCCATCCGCCGTTCAGAGGGCGCTGCTCAGTATACGCATGAGCTACGGATTTGAAATTATAATCATTTGCATATCATGCGCTACTTTGCATTTCCTGAAAATTTCAGCTCACTCGCGTAAGTCCTTCATGGTGTTGTAATTTTCACAAACATGTGTTTAGAATACAGCACGGTTCGAGCACGGAATTTTGACATTTGGACGCTTCTGCGCATGGCAGGAAAAAATAAATCCATTCCAGTTTTAGGGATGCTCGTTTTACCGATGCGTTTATTTCCAAATGTTTGCTTCTTTGTTTGTTGAAAGCAACTAAATTTATAAACTCGCACAAAGCGTCAGTTCGGAATAAATCAAGTATGCTCAACGAACTAGGATGAGAACAAAAACGGTACATTCCTTATACTAGCAGTTCTTCCCTTGAACATGAATGGATTATTCTTGGCACTCTGCCAGACAGATCTTTTTGATTAATAATAGAACTGTTTTGCAATAGAAAACATTTTATTTTTTGTTGAAAATTAAAAAGAAAGTATATCAACTAAGAAGAAAAAAAAATGTATTACAGTAGTCTGTATTCAAACAGCTGCTTCTTTGTAAAATGCTATTTTATTGTTTGCTCAATCCATTTGTACGCATATATTTCCACTACAGTTAAAAAGTTCTACTGTAGTTTAAAAGTTTTTTTTTTTTTTAAGTAAAGCTTCAGTTTTTACTTTTTATATTTTTGAATGTAAGTAAGTAGCCATCACGCATTTTATATAAAGCAACAAGAAAAAGAAAGTTTTATGTAGAAAAGAAAGAGTTACATGTGGCAGGTATGAAATTAATGTCACAATCGCAACATGCGCAAATTAATATATTTTTTAAAAAATAAAGCATTTTGTCTTACTTTGCAGTATTAATATACACGATTATACTTTGTAGTATTAATGTGCACGATTATACTTTGTAGTATTAATGTGCACGATTATACTTTGTAGTATTAATGTGCACGATTATACTTTGTAGTATTAATGTGAACGAGGGTTAGTTACGTTCTAAAATATAAAATTAAGTTAAAGTTTAAAGTTCTTTAATTGTAGTGCAAATATATACATACAAATAGTCAGTACCGCAAAAAATGGATTGAGCCTATTACCTATTATTTTTCTTTCTACCTTTATTATAATTAAATGAAAAAAAGATGAAATAGATGTAAGGAACATGTAAAGATAAAGACATAATAAACCTTTTCAAACTTGAACAGTTGAAAATAAGTAAGGTCTGATTGATTTATTTGGCGAATACTGTTGGAATGTGTTAAACAAATTTTAATGTTTCGACGGTTTTCAAACTAGTTCATGAGTTCTTAGGGAGCATCCACACTAAATGCGACACAACATTTTGCCTCTGTCGTAATAGATTGCTGTTATGGTTAGCAAACTGAGAGCAATGGTATCTGTTTTATACTGCAATCAACGAATCACGGATAGTCCGTTGACGTAAAGAAAATGGCAATCAGACAATACAAAATGAAATTAAGAAGAACCAATTAAGAATCAAGAGGCTGTAGCGTCGAGTGGTTAGGATGTCGGATCTCTAACCGGAGATTTTGATGTCCGATAGCCGACCCGCTAAAGACCCGCCGTGTTTATATGTATATTCAAAGTATTTTGACATTATTTTATTAGGAGACTATTTATCCTTTACCAAGGTCCTTTTATGCTTTTTTTTTTTGTGTGTGTAAGTAATCTTAATTTTTTAAAAAGTTTTCTTGGGAAAAAACTAATATATAAATTTAAAGGAAGCAAATAATGAAGTTAAACACTTGAAATGAAAAAACGAAAGATTTTCAGCACCAGAAGCTATTGCTTTTTAGGCTTTCATATTGATCAGTTTTGATGCTGATAAATTTTTGCAAGGTATCCATTTATAAAATCCAGATTTGTAAGCAATATTCACTTTTGAAATAGCAATTTCTATGAAAAGCAATTTTAAAAGAAAACTGTCTTCATGTGCATAAAGTCTTTCGGTATAAATCATCAAATGATTTGTTTATAACGCACAAATGTTCAACGTTTCTTGCAAAATGTTGCTTCAAAGTGTTTTAACAATTTCGCTTTGACAGAGTAATTAAAGTACATGAAATACTAGTCTATCAGTCTTGAAACCTGGACATGTGTTTATTTAGAAAAAAAAAATATTTTCAAAATGCTGCAAGTTTTAAATTATCCTAAGTCAAATTGCTTTGAAATCATTACATAAGTAAAATTTTTTAACTCTTTCTCACAATACTTAACCATACGTATCAATGTATGAAAAAGAAAATGAAATTATAATCCTGCGTCTGTAATTTCAATATTTTAAATGAAAAAAAAAAAAAATCCTGAACTCCCAATGGGAATTTAGCAAACCTTAAGTTGTCTAAAAATTTGGTCTTTGTTTGACCTATGTCTGTTTTGAGTTTTAAGAATACATATGTCTGATTTGAGTTTCAAAAAGACTTATGTCTGATTTGAATTTTAAGAAGACACTTTGTCTGATTTGAGTTTTAAGAAGACCTATATGTCTGACTGCGTGACATTACATGCGCTATGTTATGCTTTTAACAAGAAATTCATTCATTTCTGAATGAGACCATTTTCCCGGATATACAAACATGGATTTTGCAATGATAGTTACTAGATTCGATTCTCGTTTAATTAAAATAGTTCTTTTCGTTTATTAAAAAATTCATTTAAAAATAGAATAGGATACAAAACAGAATGTAAATTGCTCTACAATGTAAAAACAACATTGACTTTTTTTTCTAAACACTATTTCTGAAGTTGATTGTCATTGCAACATATGCGAATATTATTTAACCGAAGAAGGAAATATAGCAAATTCTGGATACAGTTAAAATTATATTTGTAATTGATTAATGTTTAAGTATGATTTTAGAGTTTTCGTTTTTTTTGTAGACTGAATGCAAAAATTACTACTTTTTCATAAAAATTATGTTTATAAGTAGTAGTGCCGATGTATTTTTTTTAGATTTGAAAGCAATTTACGTTTTGTTTTGAAGTCGGTTCTTTTTCTTTTCCAATTTAAAAAAAAAATTTAATTACTTTTAGTATAAATATATTTCTAAACTAGAACGTCGGGAGCATCACAAAACTTCTTTCCATATGAACACTCAGCATTTTAAAAAGAAATACATCAAAGAGCTGCATACACTTTTAGTGATGGGCAGTAAAAAACTAATCAGAAATGGTTTCGATCTGGAAAATTGCAACAGCTCCCTCATATACCGACAAGGGTATTTTATCGATATAAGAGATTATTTGTACTTATATTCACTCTACATATAATAATCATCATTATTAACACAAAAAAGGGGTTAAAATGATGTAATATCGGGCGAAAAACATCAAGAATTACCAACTTTTATAACTCGTGCGATTGGTAGTAGTTCACAGTAATTGTTTCTAACATTAATTTCATTTTCTTTTGGGATGAATTCTTATGACATTTCGAAAGATGCCTTGTTTTGCTTGCTATGCATGCGCTTTTTTGCCACATGCTGATTTTTTTAAAAACCTTGACGTCTACATTTATGTGGTTGGAAAGTTGCTAATGAACTTTATCGAACAAACTTCGAGGCAGACTTTAAAAAATCTTGTTTTTATCGACTTATTGTTGAAAACATACACATTTTCTATGCTATCCTATTCTAGATGCTTCTAGCATCGTATTAATAGGGCTGCGTACGTTGCGTCTTGCCTGTGTTGGATCTCCTAATTTTAAACCAGCTCCCAGAGGAGAGACCATCACCTAGATTGGCACCCCCAGAGCTATCGTTTCATTTGGCGGACATTGGAGCCACGACAGATTTTACGTGCACCAGCTCCCACTGACTTACACGTTTCCGGATCAAATCAGTCGCAAGAGGCGGTCACCTTCAGAAATACTGATCTCAGTCAATGCTGCTTCCCTTTCGGTGTTGTTTGGGAATCGCACTTCTACCAACTGCTTCACTGCGGGACAAAGATACACATGAGTCAAGGTTGGAATAACCTCGTTTCTTCAGTATAGGGATCATTCATAAATGATGTCACACTTTGAGGGGGGAGGGGGGTTTGTGGAATTGTGACAAAGTGTGACACGGGGAGGGGGCTCGTGAAATTGTGACAAAGTGTGAAGTGTGACATCAGGCTTGTTCAACATAGCGTGACATGTGACTAAGGGGGAGGGTCGTCCGTTGAAGTGTGACATTTTGTGACGAAATGGGGGAGGGGGTCAAATATATCTGGAAAAGCGTGACATCATTTATGAAAGGCCCCATAGTGAAAATACAGTTAAAATAAAATATGTTCAACTGCACTTATTTTTTATATTTTGGTTCCATTTCTCCGTGTCAAAGAAGAATGTCTTTTCTGCCGTGAAACACTTTTGTTAATATTTTATAGTCAATTTGAGATAAATCCAGGAAATTTTAATACATTCAGAGAAGAATTCAGTTGCATTCTCTCAAATATCACAATCAAAACTTAAATGTTACAATCGAAACTCGTGTATAGGGAGTATAGTATTGACAAAAGTATTTTTCGTCAACGTTTAAATTAGGCATTATCATTTCCTCCAAAAAATCCCTTATATATTTCTCAAGTTATTATGGCCTGTCGTTAAATCATTATATGATTTCTCTTAATTTATTTTTGACCAAGTATAGACAAATATAAGGTAGTATCATTTTCAATGAAATGTGCTTAAATTACAATTATTAAGACAAAAAATTTTCGTGCATGGAAAGTCTTTTCTGACCAAATTAATGAACAAATCCTTTAGTTGAACAATCGTACAACAGTCGAACTTATATGATGGAAAGCTTCGAGACATTTTAGATGCGAATAGACGGCACAAATAAATCGTGCCGTTTTCGCACTTTACATCGTCTACGGCAGTCATCGGCTACTTATAAAACCACTGAGCAAAGACTATTTTCCAAACTCTACACAGAGCTATTTTGAAAACTTCACAATAAAAATTTGCTACTCCAATTGAATTACTATAATTTTATAGATGCCTTCAAAGCCGCTAAAAAGTAAAATTAGAGAAAAATCTATGCTACCCTGTTAATAAAAATATCTTTATTGAAATGCTGAGTTTACGCACTTTTGCCCGAAAATGGGTTAATGACAGTTCTCTTGGAAGAAAGTACTCTTGAGTCACTGACAGTACTCTTGGAATGACAATGTCCTAGAGCAGGGTTCGAAATTAGCATGTAAAAAGTTTGGAGTCATTGGCACCTAGCTGTTTTGTTTTAGTTGCCAAAAATGTTCTGCTAGGCGTCATTTTAAAATCATTCAAATTGCTTGGGCAAACGTAACAACTAATAACTATGAAGACAGTTGTGCAATTGTTAACAAATATTGCAGCGAAAAACCTTACAGAGAAAATTATTGCTAATAAGAGAAAACTATTCAAAAATAAATTTCCATTGAGAAGTTGGTAACTTTATCTATGTTTATGAATCAATACACTTTTAGAAACAGAGCTCTCATTTTTGACGATTTTTCAATCGTCAAGAAAATTTCGTCATTTATTACGATTCTTTCCTCGCGCGATCACGTGACTTAAAAAAAGTTACTACACAAATTTGACGAAAGGTTCACTCGGAGCATTTTTCACGTAGCCATTTCGTCAAATACGACGAAAGTTCCGTGAGATTTGCGCATGCGTTTCTGAGAGTGTATAAACGTTTATTTCAATCAGTGCCAAATAAATTAAATATGAGTTAATTGGCTTAAATATTTTTTCAAGTGTTATTTACAATCTAGTGTTACTTACAAAACTTCATTTGTGAGTAAAAATTCTCGATCCAAAAATTTGAAGCTCAAGAAGTTATGGAAGTCTTAGTTATAGGTATGACAAAAACTTAAAACAGATTAGATGAAACATGTATACAAAAATATAATTGTACGAAGTCATACCAGATTAGAAAATAAATAAATAAATAAATAAATATAAAATAACGACTTGGTGAAAAAATGTGGTTGTCAAAGTAAACATTTTATGAAAGGTCAGGCGTCAAAAGTGACGACTGGAACTGAAATTGCTGTCGTCAAACGGGAATTTTTAGTTGCAAAATAGGACTAACGACATCTAATTTCGAACCCTGTATCTAGAGGATGAGCAGCAGAAGCTCCTAAAAGCTATCAAGCATTAGAAAATATATACATAAATATTCAGTCATCATTTCCACAAGTAAAGTGCCAATCGGCACTGATTAAAGTGTCTTTTAAATTATAGAGAAAACATTTTGATAAGAGGCAGTGTTGTTATTAAAATAAACACAAACTTCAACAAATTGATTCGAGTGCCCAATTTTCGGCAACAAAATATTGATTCAACTCGCCCAAATTAGCTTAAGTACCAAATTTGAGTTCATTAAGATCTTTAAGGTTATTGAGTATTTTTAACTGAAGCTTTGTTCAAGACGGGGATTTCATACACAATGACTTCTACTGAAGTATCCGCATAGAGTCTTATATAATATCTCATTTAGAATCTAACGCTTTGAGCAAAAATTATCTACTAATGCAACAGAAAAAAAAAGTAATTCATCAAGCTTTGTACAAAAATAAATGAGATGGGTTGCGAAATTTTGCTTCACACTACGCGATTACGTGCTCAACTGTTAATTTCCAAGATTTGAAAATGGCTACAAAAATAGCAGTTGGTGTTTTAACTTAACCGTATTCATAAAAAGTTGGAGAGGGGAGGAGAACGGTGTATGGATTTGCACGAGCTTATTCTAATTTTCCTATTTCTTTTTTCCACTTATTTGTTAGTGCAAATATTCCAATCACCAATGAAGAAAAAACTTCATTCAATGTAAAAATAAAAGCAACACATATATAAAGACACAATATGGCAGTTGTACATACGTATATTTCAACAGCAACTAAGTTGACTTGTTTTTCCCCTGTATAGTGTATTTTTATGCATATCTCTTTATTTAATTTTTACACTCGAATTATACATATTTTATAAATAAAGAATCTTTATTATCTGATAAATTTATTTAAGAAAAGCACCAGAGGCGTATAATATATAAATATTTTTTATACACATGTTGCTGAAGAATCATAAAAAATAGTTTAAAATATTTTAAAGATCTTATTGTCCTAGATTGTAATTTTAAATTGCTATTTTATTCTGTGTATCATTAAAGAAGTTAACTTTGGGAATTGCGTCGAAAACTAAATAGTCAACGAAAATTTCTATTTTTTTCTATGATATGTTTTTAGAATGTTACAGCCTTAGCAGATTGCTTTTTTTTCTTCTCTCCCTAGCTTTTTATGCGAGGTATACGAGCAAAATCTGGTGCAGTACTTTTGTAGGAAATGATGCCTATCAAGAATAAGCAATTATAAATGTTGCATTAATACAATACTAATTAAGTAGTACATGTTAAAAAAAACACACGTTTCTTTCTTTATTTATTTTACTTATTTTTTTTTTTTTAATTTTTCATTTTTTTCTGCTGCGTGATGCTCAAAAATTTAAAACATGGGCGTTTTCCTACTTTCTTTTTCTTGTTTTTGGGAGACGCAGGAAAAGGCGCTATGAATAAGCATGAAATATATAACAAGGGGTTACTATAATGATAAAATATGTGTGGATAATCACAAGACAATGAAAAAAAAGAAAAGTTAAAAAAAGAAAGAAAACGTAATAAAGTAGAAGGCAAAGATTACAATACTATCTCCATTTCTAACACTATTAGGTAGGTGGATATAGATCAGCGATTCTCAACCACTGTGTTGCATTTTAGCGTGCTGCCAAATTTTAGAAATGTATTTAGTAAAAATTATAATGCTTTCTTTGAAAATTAGAATAAAGATTGTTTAAATTAAAGAAAAGTACACTGTAAAAGAAAACTGTTGTTTTTATTTGTTTTGTGTGTGTCGAAAAATTTTAGAACCATTAAAAGTGTACCGCGACCAAAAAAAAAAAAAAGTTGAGAATCACTGATATAGATACTCACAAGGTAAAAAAGTAAAAACAATAAATATATGATCATACTCAATAAGTATAAAAAACGAAAATTAACATGCGTTAAAGCATTGTACAAAAATCGGGAAATTACTTCAAGTTGAGAGAATCAGATATGGATTTAGAAAGTTAAATCCTTTTTTCCGTTTTACGTCATCGCATGGGCCGTTAAAGCAAGTTTCGGTATTCCAGCCTGCTCCTTGGAGCTTCCAACCAACCGAATGTCGGCGCTCGGCGGCTGAGGGCGTTCCGCTCTCTACCCGACCACCCCTGTTTCGTGTACGAGTCGTCTGCCGCCTCCAAAACGTCGTCTGCTAGCGGCCGAATCGGGTTCTCCCATCGCTCCTCGAGAGAGTGCTCCAACACGTGTTCCGGTATGCTTCTCCAGGAGTGTTGACTTGCTCCCCGCAGTGAATTTTCCCAAGAATTAAAGTTGTCAGTTTTTGAAAAGCGTGGATATTACGTTGACGCATATAAGTGGTTTTTCGTTTGGAAGAAACATGTGACATACGGTGAGAAAACTCCGCGCAAGAAACAAGATTCGGATCAAAATTGTATTTTCGTGACACTTCGATGCAACGAAAAGTTTTAATTTTTATTTCATAAAATCCTTCAAAGAATTTTAAGCTTGAAAAGTGCTTGAATATCGTTTTTGGAACGAATAATGGAGGGATTTTTACTTGTTTGTGAGACGCAACAGTTTGTAATGCGTTAGATTTTTAAATATAATTATTAATACGCATATGACAACTATTTTCAACTGAATTATCCTTTCATAGAAAATTGCATCAAAGTTTGTCGACCACTATGAGTTACTTCATTAACAATCGATGTGTAGAATTTAAAATATATTTATCGGAAATGAATTCCTGAATTCATATTTTACAATGAAGAAAAAAGCATTAAAAATACATGTCTGGCACGGAAATTACAATATAAAATTAACATTTAACGAAATTCTATAATTATACTTTTAGTTGTTGTAATACCGCTTACTTAAAACGATTGGGACCTCAGGAAAACGATTAAGAAAATTGTTTTTTAGAAATCGAACGTTGATTACATTTATTCAGAATGAAAGTAAAATTGTCCAATAATAATTGATGCTTTCTTTTTTTAATCGAGATAACTAACTAATTTACAATTTAATCAAGTTCTAAGATATTGGTGAATCCCTCTTCGAAGAAAAGAGAAAAAAAATATAGCAAGATGTTATGCTTGATGTTTTAGCATTGGATGTATATAGACATAATGACCTATAGTCAGCGAAATAACAATTACACGTTTTTTCTGAGATCATCAACTGTTTGTTTAATTGGCTATTTGAGCGTTTCATGACTTTTAAAAATTACGGTTACCAACTTTTTGATTAATTAATATTGCTTAATTGCTGTTAAGTATCCGTTAATTTAGGAACTAGTCATTTTCCTTCAATGTTAATCATAGACGAACTGTGAAAAAAATCGTCGTCGAGCTGTATTTTTACTAAGCAATTAAAACTCGAAAGTTTCATGCATTTTATACACAATAAAAATATAAACAATTTTTCAACAAGGTAAAGATAGATTACTTTACACTTTAATAATACATTACGATCCGTATCCTTACATATGATGTTAATTCAGAATTGGGAGTTCTAATTATGGAAAGTTTTATATGATATTGCATGTGCCTGTTTATGAAAAATTTAAATTCATATTTGATAGTTTATATAACTAAAACAATAAAGCAAACAAAAGCCGTGACAGAATCTTAAAATTACCACCGTCAGAAAGTATGCAATTTTAAAAGTAATTTACATAAGTTTAGGTAAGACAGCTTGAAGTTAACGGATTATAAATTAATTATATAAAAGCAGTATGTGTCAGTTTTTTTTAAACGCAAATGACTGTTTTGGATTTTAATTCTTTTCTATTTTGTCGGACATTTTTATTGGAACGTACAATTCCTTTTGAAAAACTAGATTTAAACGGGGAAAATAAATAAAAGTTAGGTCAAAAGACTATAGCACATAAAATTAAAATGTGTGTTATTGCAAATCCTTTAACTCATTCAATATTTGTTGTATTCTAAGTGAAAATTCTTCTCTGTGTAGAAATTCATTCATTTAAGTAATTGACGGAAGGAAATAATCTATAAAACATTAATATTTCCGCATCGATTTATCAATAAATTAGGATGAAAGTGTCTACAACAAAGTATTCCATTTAGTCAGAACACGCTACATAACTATAAGGATTTTACTTGTGACAACATTTCTTGTGTGACAAGCCAAATAACTCAGAATAAACTAAAATTTTCATTTAGCTCTTTCTGGCCGATATCATGTGACATGTGTTAAAATCGAAGAGTTGAGTAGAAATTTGCGTGCAGCCCCTGTGAAAGTATAAATCACAAGATCAAAATCTACCCAGTTTATACGTGACTGAACTTCTTTCTGTGCTTAGCGCTAAGACTCGAGCACTGAACTGAAAGCACTCGGCTTGGAGGTGGCATGAGTTTAATCGATAATAGCTTTCTAGTCTGATATATAGTTTTGGATAATGGACATTGTCCGGGAAAGAACAGCGTAGATTTTGTTCTTTCATAACTCTGCTGAAGTTTTTGGATCATGTATTTTTAAGAGAAATTAAAGGGAAGTGGATTTGTGTTTAGATTTGTGGATTCTGTTTCAGTTGTGATTTTTACCTTAGTGATGGAAATAGATGTGTTGCTTCTGTTTGAAAGACTATTTGGTTGATGACATTAAAAGCTAAAAATATAAATAGAGTTGAAATGATTAGATTTGTTTCACGACATTGAATTTCGACGATGAAGAAAAGCTTGAAATTTACAAATCACGTCACCTGAATATGGTACCATAATGAGTGACGTCATAGCGCCCATCGTGGCGGACATGGACGATCCGTCGTCCGGTGGGAAAGTAGAACCCAACGGTCCCCTTCAGGAGGTAGGGGTGCCTACGAATGGGGCCCCACCGGTTCGAAAGATGCGGTCCGGTGCGTCCAGCTCCGGCCAGCAGTCAAGCAGGCTTGACAACTTGAAGATCTCCACCATCCGGCAGCACTATTACCCGGAAGGTGGCTGGGGCTGGGTGGTCTGTGTTTGTGCATTCTTGATAAACGCCCTCACAAACGGATTATTGCTATCCTACGGAATCTTCAACAGGGAAGTGCTCCAAGAATTTGGACAGGAACATGAACAGCAAGCAAGTAAGTAATTTATTATGCTTATCGGTTTGGCAACCATTCCTAGTAGTGTGTATTTCAAAATGAGTAAACTTAAGACATTTGTGTGGGATTGTGATGTTAGCCACAAATCAAGATTCTTGTGATTTAAATAATGCAATAATAGAATATTAAATGTCCAATATAGTCCTTTGCAAGAAAACGTACCTCATTGTATCAAACAGTAATTCACGTAGCACAAATCTGCCTTATTTAAACTTTATACTTCATTTTTCTTCTAGCTCCTTCAGTTCATTGATTCCCAGTCAACTTGATTACATAGTTTGTTATTATTTTACTTGTTCCTACAAATTGATCATTTTCCGTCAATTGATACAACTTTTCATGATGAGAAAAAAATAACACGTTAAAAAATATCCTTACTTTCATTTATCCATATTTTGGATGAAATATGTGAGTGGTCAATTGACTTTGGAAATGTTTGGATTAGTTCTGTAAGAGGAGAAAAATTGCTATATGCTTACTAATAAATTTTAGCAACAGTGTTTTATTTAAAAAATGGCATCAGTACTCTTTTTCCACTTTAAAAACTGATTCACTGTTCGAACTTAAAAAGTACTGCACTAATTCCTTGTGAAATGTTTTGCAGTTTACTGTTTCCAGAAACCTTGTTGTTTACTCACCTTGTTGTTACCCAACATTTTCCAAACGCTTCCTCCTGAGGCACCAAATTAGTGAGAAATTTTAGTATAAGAACTTTAGTTTTTTTATAATGCAAGAAAATTTATCTGTGAACTGATCATTAATAGATTTATAAATATTAATCTAGATGGAACACACAACTAAATTTTAAAAATGACCATATCTGCTAGAACGTGACAAATGAATTTTAGTTATCTTTTGCTTTATGATCTTCTCTTTCGCTTTAAAATGTTTTTCCTCAACAAAGTAGTTGGCTTTTATTTTAGTGTTATATAGATATATATATGTTACTGTAAATGTTTGAAATCGGAAAATATCGACAATCACCGGTGAATGTCGGCATTAACTACCCATCAGACCGGAGATTGTAAACATTTTTTGATTTCAGACATGCATAGCAACATATATATATAATTATATATATACGGCAGGTCCGTCAGATAAGGTTGGGCAGATTGGTCATGTTAATTTAAAGACAGCTGCTGTTGCCATAAACATGTCAAACTTATAACATAAAAATATTAAGAATATATTTTATCTTCTTCCCTAGCAATTACCCATATTTTTTTTAAAATCATTTGTTTTATTACCCATTTTTATGATTTTATGAAAGAAAGTACATATCTTGAATCTTTCTCAATTAAAATAGCAGATAATTTCAAAAATTGTTTAGATGTCAGCATGCACAAAGCAGCGCAAACTACTTCGTAGTAAGACAAAACACGTTAATCTTCTGTTGAAAAATAAATAAATAAAAGTCTTCTTCGTTCTGGTAATTGTAATTCAAAAAGCATAATCATTTAATTGTCATATAAAATTAAGTTTTCTTTTATGTGAAATTTTTCCACTGAAAATACACTTTAAAAAATCCCTCTTCTTAAATCACATTTTTAGACTTTTTTACTTCATTCCGTGGCAGATTAATGTTCTAAAAGAATGTATTGTTATCTTTCTTTAATTATTAAGAAGAAAAAAAAATGGAAGGGGAGTCTAGAGCATTAGGTTTTTAATTTTACGCATGAAAGAATAATGTTTTGTGAAATGCATATGTATAAGGAAATTACTTTTTTTTCCTCAAAAGTAATATTAAAGTGCAACAATTAGATCTCTTTTTACATTGGAACATAGCCAAATGAGCAGAAAGTTTCAATCATATGTTAGGATGTATACAATTTGGAATTAAACATTGTTTTAATATTCTGTTGCCCTGATTTTTTTTGACTCATTGAACAATTTCTTGCCAATTATTTTCGCACCACATAATGCTGCTTTAGGGTTATAATCTTTTAACTTACGTGCTTCTAAACTATGCTTCTCTGCAGATGTAAGTAGAATTATTTATAGTAAGGATTTTCAGAGTATATATTATTAAGAGTATATAAGTATGAGTCATTTCTTTATAGTACTTTTAAAATATTCTTTTGATATTTTAAGATTTCAGTATTTGATATTTCGGATCGTTGTGAAAATTTTATTTGTTTCAAAAATAAACTTTAGTTTTCTTAAAAGAAAATTCATTGCACACTCATTTCTCTGTAAGCGCACGATAAAAATCTTTCACTTTTAATTAATCATAAAAGGCTAGCTTAGGTCATGTTTATGGAACACAAGTAAATCTTATGTCATCTGTAGATAATTAACGCTATAAAAAATGTAGCTCAATCTTTCAACAAAATTATAAAAAAAAAAAAAAAATGGTGAACTTTAGCTGCACTCAACATTTGGTATTAAAGTTGAACTTTTATCATGGGTCCTAGTTTCACATTCAAAGTGAAACTACACCATTATATTGGTTTAACTTTGTACCAAATGTTGCTTGCAACTAAACCTCACCATTTTTTTTTTCATTTCTTTGGTGAAGAGTTGAGCTAGAATTTTTTCTCCAATGTAGTACCTCAGTGAGAGCATTAAATAATATTGAAATATTAAAAATATATTGTGCAGAAAACTGTAATAGCGTTTTTTCTTCGCATTTTAACTGTCATTTTCAAACTAGTAGACAGTACTGTATTTGCACCCATTTTCAGATAAAAAGGGCTTCGAAAGTGTTTAAAAACACTTCACAAATATAATTTTTAAAAAATGAGTTCATTTTATAAATTAGCTTTATTTCGTTATATATATATATGTAGTACTCCCATTCTCTTACAAGGATTGGTCCGAGAAACAGCAAGTGAATTTTAACCATTTAATCAAGAAACTAACATATTTTACAGCTATGTACAGAAAAAAATTATAACATCGAGAGAGCACTGCTTATCCATTCTCTCCGAAAAACAACTAACTCAATTCAGCTCAAGTCAACTGACTGCACTGGAACACAACTTGTAACGCCTTTTATGCAAGCTCCGTTGCCAATCGGCAAGAATCTATTTCAGTTCAGTAACGATTGTAGTTCAGTTCCATATGTAAATCAGTTTAACTGTTCACCAACGGCTGTGTAGATCCCACAGTTCGGCCATCCGACAATGGAGCTGTCCTCAGATCCTGAAACACATTAAAAAAAACACAAAAACAAGCAAAAAAACGAATAACACGCAAATGTGCGTGCTTTCCATAAATTCGAATCACTGTGATTCTGTCCATTTCTTCATATATTCGGCACAGGTTGTAGTACATTGTGGTCCATCGTGATAACCTTCTTTAGCTACATCAAAAGTGTCTCCTCCTTTTAACTTTGTAATCTTGTATGGTCCAAAAAATTTAGCTTTTAATTTTAAGTTCGGGCCAAATTGGGTTCTCTTTATTGCAACCAAGTCTCCAACCGTGTAAGGTCTAGCTGCCCTCCGCCGCAGATTATACACTTTTTTATTTTCTTGTTGAATTTTGAGAATTTGCGCTTTCGCATGTTTCCTCAAATTGTCTCGCTGAGCCTCAAACTGATTTTTAAATTCGCGTTCAATCATTTCTTTTAACTTATCAGTACCTTTGAGGTTCGTTTTGGTCCCAAATAACAGCTCGAATGGGGTTGTATCTATGCTGCGGTGGTAGGTTGAGTTCAATGTTAGTTGTAACTCTTTAGTGTGTTTATACCACTGGGAGGGATTCTCAATAGATAATTTTGCAAGAACCGATATTATGACTTGATTTATGCGTTCCACTTGTCCGTTAGCTCTTGGCAAGCCGGTTGTAATAGTATGATGTGTAATTTCCTCCTTAGCACAATATTCGGCGAACTCGTTAGAAGTGAACGCAGTACCTCTGTCAGTAATAATTTGAAAAGGGCTTCCGAAGATCGCTTTTTGATCGTCTAATTTTCTTATCACCTCCGCTGAGGTTGTTGATTTTGTGGGATAAATCCACACAAATTTAGTGAAAGCGTCAATTATTACCAAAATATGATTGTAGTTTTTATTTGTGCTTTCAAGGGGTCCTAGATGGTCTACATGATAGGTATGAAGCGGTATATCGTCTTTATATCGCGGGTGTAAAAATCCTTCCCTTTTCCCTCGTTTACGGTTAATAAGTATACATTGGACGCAATTAGAAATTATTTTCTCTATTTTATCTGTAAGCTTGGGTATGTGATAGTATTCCGAAATATGTTTTTCCGTATGTTTGACACCTGTGTCCCCTTTTTCGTGAGCGTCCTTTATGATCTCTGTTTGCATATCATTTGGTACAACTAGTAATTCTCGACCGTTTACAAATTTATAAAGAATTCCGTTTCTGTTACAGTAATCTTCGTAATCATCGATAGCTAATAATTTCTTTATTGCTTCTATTTCGTTATCATTTTCCTGCGCAAGCTTAATTTTGGGTAATATATTTTCAATTGAGACGCACATCACATCAATAGGAGATCGGCTTAGTGCATCTACGTGAGGCATTTTAATTCCGGGACGATGCTCAATTACATAGTCAAATTCCTGCAACAATAATGCCCAACGCGCTACACGGGTTGATAGGTCTCGTTTTTCCATAGTTTTCTGGAATGCGGAACAATCAGTTACAATTTTAAAATTTATTCCCAGTAAATACACACGAAATTTCTTTAAGGCTTCTATTACGGCTAGGATTTCCAATTCATAACTAGAATATTTTTTCTCAGCGTCTGTAGTTTTTCTACTCATAAAATAAACTGGGTGAAAATGTTTTTCGTCGGGAGGTTTTTGCAACAAAATTGCTCCATATCCCTCTATACTAGCATCAGTATGTAATTCGGTCTCAAAAGCTGGATTGTAAATAGAGAGTACGGGTTTCTCAGCTAACAATGATTTTAAGCGCACAAACGCATTTCTTTCTTCATCTCCGAAAGTGAATTTCTTTTCCTTTTTAAGTAGATCGCTTAACGGCTTAGCAATTATTGAATAAAGAGGCACGAATTTACGGAAATACCCGGTAAGACCTAAATAGCTCTGAACTTGTTTTGTGCTTTTAGGTTCAGGGAAATTTAGTACTGCTTGGGTTTTTAAAGTTGAGGGGTAAATTTTACCTTCTTCTATAAAATGACCTAGAAATTCAATACGCTTCTTTAGAAATTGCGACTTTTTAAAATTTATTTCTAATCCATATTCGCTAGCCAGATCTAACACCATTTTAAGTCTGCTTATTCCTTCTTCCATGGACACCGACAAAATAATAACGTCATCCATGTAGGGTAGTACTATACCATCGTTAACTAGGGGTCTAAAAATTGTGTTTATGAATCGCTGGAATACTGCAGGCGAATTGCACAATCCGAACGGCACCTTTCTAAACTGATATTGACCTTCATGAGTTACAAAAGCGGTATACTTTTTACTTTCTTCTTCTACATCGACATGAAAAAATCCGTTACGCAAGTCAATTGTGCTAAACACTCGAGCTCCCTGTAATCTATCTAGTATGTCTTCAATTAGCGGAAGGGGGAATCTATCCTTCACGATAACTTTATTTAATTTCCTGTAGTCAATGCATACTCTAGGCGTGCCGTCTTTTTTTTTAACTATAACTACTGGACTACAATATTCAGAGGAACTATTTTCAATTATTCCCGATTTTAACCATTCGGTCACCTGGGCCTCAACATTTTTTTTCTCTACGAAGGGTAATCTTCGCGGTTGATGGGATACTGGTTCATCATTTTTGAGACATATTTTCAGCTGAATATTCGTAGATCTGATTTTTCGCGGTTCGTAACTAGAAACTAAATGTTGTACTTCGTTTTTAATTTGATTTGGAACACTCGGATCAATGTTAATTTCGCTTTCGCTATAAGTTAAATCAACAGGTAAAATTTTAAGCAAATTTATTTCTTCCGCTTCAGAGTTCCTATTTTTTATTGCTATTCCCTTTTCGTTTATAGTTGTTTCTCCTTGCATCAGTACATTTAGTCCTATTATTGCTTCATTAGACATCACCTCGTCGTCCACCACATATACATCAGCTACGCATCTAAACGCGTCGATTTCTATGTTACTTTTGAAGCAACCCAAGGGTTTAACTCGACATCCGCCGAACCCGCCCAAAGTTGAGTTCAAAGGGTTAAGTTTCTCAATATTTAATTTATCAAAAATGTTCTTAATAAGTGTAACTTGACTACCTGTATCTATTAATGAATTTACGCTTAAGTCATTAAATTTGCTGGGGACTTTCATTTGGGAATTTTTACTCATAATTACGTTAGACACTTCTGCTTTAGGGTATTTTTTAGGGCATTCGATAGCTTTATGTCCGAAAAGGGAACAATGGAAACACCTATTTCCCTTATCTCTATCCGGACAGTACCTAGCTATGTGTGTTTTTCCGCCACAACTATAACAATTAACATCTCGCCTATTAGGTTTACTTTGATACGACTGCTCATTACTTGCAATCTTGTCATTTTTTGTTTTACTTCTATTTACATAATTAGCTTTATTCTCATAATTAACTTTCAATTTATCAATTTTAAATTCTGACTTATATCGGAAATTTTTGTTTTTATTTTCATCCGACCTCATTTGCTCATACGCTTTAAGTCTGCATCTAAATTCAATTAAATTATCACAACCATATAAGGATGCTTTTTTATATATATCATCACGAATACCATTTATAATATATCTAATTAGAGCAGCATCTTCTACTTTGGCTCTGTTCGCCAATTTTTTCATACACAAAAAATATTCTTCTACAGATTCATCATACCCTATCTTCCTCTTAGCTAACATTTCATGAATGTCAGCTGAATTTGAAACATCTCCAAATTCACCTAACATTAATTGTTTAAATTTTGCATAGGTATATATTCTTAATTCACTTTCTAAAAAGAGCTTGGCTCTTCCTTGCATACTACGTTTAGCATAAATTATTTTTTGCATTTCACTTAAATTTAATAAGGAAGCGGTATCTTCAAAAATTTCAAGCCAGTTTTCTAGACTCTCTGAACTGGTACCACTGAACGGCACAACAAAACTTTCAAAATCGGAGAATGAGGCAGATGATTTTATATAATATTCACTAGTGGCTGGTATTTGCGCGATCTGTCTATTCTCACCGGAATCACTTCCCCTCTCAGAATCTTCGTCCTCATCTTCAGTCAAATCACTTTCACTCTCAACCATAATATTATTTTGCAATACATTTAAATCATTTAGTGAACAAACTATTCGGGTGACTAACTCGAGAGTCGACCCTTCATTTGAAATTTGTAATACATTCGCGATTGTAATTAATTCGTTTAATGAAAAATTAGTTTTAACTTTTTCTACTTTTTCCTTAAATTCTTTACCTTCTGTTTGAAAAGCAAAGCCAGAAAATTTTCTTAATTTATCGCGACTTTTTCTATCAAACGCGTCCTCAAAAATTAATTTATATAGCAGCTTAATACTGCTTGTGTTATGCGATTTGAGAGCAGCAGCCATTTCACCAATGTCAATTAACAACATGGTTAATTAATAAGGTTGGGACTCACCTAAGAAATTGAAAGAATATCTTCTATATTTATTCTTCAACACCGTAGATTTTCGGTCGTAGCTTTCACGGAAAATCCTTTAAATTCCTCACAGTAGATTTTCGTTGGTAGGTTTCACAGAAAAGTCTTTAATTTACTCTTCAAAACAGAATTTAACTTCAGCTTTTTCTTCACAAATTAGCTTCGTCTTCAGGTCAGATATAATGAAAATAATCTTCTTAGAATTAGAAAAATCTTCTCTAATATTCTTCACAAAAAAATATAAAGTACTTGACTTCAACTTCGTTTAATTCTTCTAAATAAATTTCTTCTTCTATTCTTCGTAAAAGTTATTTCTTCTCGATTAATTTCTTTTTCTATACTTCTTTAAAAAAAATCTTTCTTCTAGATAAAGCACTTTTGATATCCTCAGAAAAGTATCTTCTTTATAGCTCTTCTGGATTCGTCAGAAAAGTAACTTCTTCTAAAACGAATAACTTCTTCTAAAAAAAAACATCTTCAAAGTATTCTCAGAAAATTCTGCCGCCATCCCTACTGACCGCCATACTTCTATTGCTGTTGTAGGCTTGTTAGTCCCAATCCGACTTCTGAATTTGTAGTACTCCCATTCTCTTACAAGGATTGGTCCGAGAAACAGCAAGTGAATTTTAACCATTTAATCAAGAAACTAACATATTTTACAGCTATGTACAGAAAAAAATTATAACATCGAGAGAGCACTGCTTATCCATTCTCTCCGAAAAACAACTAACTCAATTCAGCTCAAGTCAACTGACTGCACTGGAACACAACTTGTAACGCCTTTTATGCAAGCTCCGTTGCCAATCGGCAAGAATCTATTTCAGTTCAGTAACGATTGTAGTTCAGTTCCATATGTAAATCAGTTTAACTGTTCACCAACGGCTGTGTAGATCCCACATATATATATATATATATATATATGTATATGTATATACATATAACCGACGTTGGTTTGAAAAGGCAATAAAAGAAAAGAAATAAAAGAAAAAAGAAAAAGAGATGTTACACTGGTATTTTCCACGGGCATTACAAATGTTTTCAACAGCAGGCCGACGAAATTCAAAGCAGAAAGTGAGTGTTGTTTTCGACGCATTTTAAGAATCGTTTCAGCATTAAATAAATACCTACTACATTTCATTAAGGAAAAAAAATAATTGTAGTAAAAAACCCAAATTATGCGCTGATCTCGAATGTTATTAGGCATTATTATTCCTCCCAAAAGAGTTCGTTGCCAAATTGCTTTGCCAGCTTGAAGTATAGTCTGGAGCTATAAGAAAGTGGCTTTTTAAAGCTTTATCTTTGAGGTTTTTAACTGAAGATAAATAATTTTAAAGTCATGCGTCTAAAATATGATTGAGTATCGCTGAAACTGGAGAATGCGCTGGAAAGAAAATAAACTTGTAAAGAATGTGGGCTGGATCTAATTAAAAAAATCAATCGCTCTCAAGCATTAGCAGATCATTCATCGTCTTTGCTTAAATCTATTACAAACAAGAGAGACAACCCCACCTATAGAAAATAATTTCAAAAGAGAAAGGCATTCAGTTCTGTTGATTTGAGTGTGGGCAATGAGTAGTGGTAAGGTTTCGAGGTACATTTATTTGAGGGAAAGACGAGTCAAAAATTTCGGGATAAAAATTTATTTATTTAAGAAAAAAAAAACTTTTGCTATAAATCTTTCCCTTGTAATTATTCATATTTTTTATCCTTTAGTATATTTTGTAAGAAACTCAAGGAAAAATTGCGCAGACGATATTTTCCAATAACATGGTCCTTCAAATATTTAAATCAACGCTTGAAATTTTAAGTATTTGTTCTTTTAGTCTCAACGCTCGTCATTAATACATTCTCCGTAAGTACATTCTCAAAGGTACATTCGGTACATTCTTCTTATAAAGCTAAACAAACAAACTTTTTTCTCTCTCATATTTCAAATTTATACTGATTATATCTATAAAAAAAAATCTATTACAAACGGTAGTGTTAATTTAAACATGAAAAGTAGGGAAATTTTTCAATTCTAATTCAGGAATTGTTACATTTCACATGTACTTTTTTGCTTTCGAGTTACAGAAAAAAAATTCCGGATACTGTACGGTGGATCTATAGAAGTTCATTCAATTTATCCTTGCTATGGGACGATTTCTGTGCAAACACCTATATATTTCAAATAGATAGGCGTACAGAGATCGAAAATATATTTAACATACTCTCATATGTAATGCATTAATCTTGTTATATATTTTTTGTACGCTACTTGTCGCTAACCATTTTTCAAAGAGTATTTTATTAAAGAAAAGAAAATACGAAATTTATATAATAGACTATTTTAGAAGCATATTTTTCGAAATATGTTAAAAGGTACGCAACCACTACTCAAAACTGTGGTCCAGCTTCCGTCACTTTTATGAAGGGCACAGCAATTATATTTCTCTTTAAATATAATGCTATTTACTTTTACAGTAACTCTATGTTTGAAAACTTTTATACTGCATCTTGAAATGCTGAAAATGCTTTGCTCGAATAAGTATTATTGTTCCAGGATTTTAAATCCGAAAACTATGAGATGGTGCCTGTGAATAATGCTTAAAGGGACCTCAACGCTGCTTTGCTTTTCTTGGCTTAAAAAAATATCAAAAGTTACGTTAGTCGTTTGTGAAAAGTCACAAAAACATTGCCTAAAATATAGCAAGTAATAAAAACAAATTTAAGCCTTAATAAAACAAACAAGGATGAGAAATTAAGCTATTGTATTTTTTTCCATTGTACATATAAATACATTTCATGAAAGAAAAACGTTCTATCATTCTGTATGTATTTAATACAACAAAGCAACTTATTATTTAATTTCCTTTCAAAATTTAAAAAAGAAAAAGAACGGAAAGCTGTAAAATTGGCAAATTTTCTTGAAATCCTTTTTTTGTTTTTGTTTTTTGCGCTTCACATATTTTGCTTAAGAGCTCAACGAAGTATGATAGAACGGTTAATTTACAAAAAAAGCAAAGTAACAGATGCGCTAAAATATTTGTTGAATGAACTACTGCTTGGAATAAATTTATTGTTCCACTGCGTTGAGCAGGACACGGAAAGCTGATTTGCTCCAGAGAATCTATGCTTCTTCATTTCCTTTAAATCATAAAATCATCTCCGATTTCCTGAACCCTAAATCTTTCCATTTTATTGAAAGGGGAGCCGCGCGTCTAGCTAATGAAAGTTGAAAGCGATATTCATTGCTGCCCTTTCGGCTCCAGTCTTGCGAACAACGAACGAAATTATAACGAGGTCTTTTTAAAAATGGCAAAATCGCGGAGGGAGAATTCTTTCCTTTAATAATCCTCCGAACATGTCGCCGAACTGTCGACGGAAATACGAAATCAATTTTTCAAACAAAAGTTTTCGCGGATTCGTAGACAATCCCCTATGATCTATCAACTCGGGGGAAAGTTATCCCCAGCTCTAGAGAACAATAACGTTATTCGTCACTAAAAGTTTAATTATTTTTTACAAGACATTATGGCAGGAAGGAGAAAAAAAGTAAAGAAAAGAAAACGAAAAATCCGAGAATTCTAGGAACTGGCAAAATAAGACTAAAGAAAAAGAGACCCCGAAATAAGTGCGGCATTGAGAAAAACGTCTTCTCTATGGTTTATGTACTAAATGTGAGAAAAAATGTCTATCTTTTGTTTTAGATGTGGGAAGTTTTTTGATAGAATCGTAGAACAATAAAAAAAAAAAAAAAAAAGAGAGAGAATTCTAAATTATTTTTAGCGAAGAATTTTTACGTTCGACACTTTTCTCAATTGTTAGGTTTGGTCAAAGTCATTTTTATTAAAGAAGAAAGAAAAGGGAATGCAATTTGATCTTTTAAACATAAGGGGAGTAATTTCATTTTGGATCTGTTTTCGATTTTGCATTATTAATTCATTGGCTTTTGTTATAAAAATGTCAACGTAATAGTTTTCAAAATGTTTGGAGCTTTGCAGGTAATTCATAATTTTTTTTGTTTGCTTAAAATAAGAACTGTTAAGTAAAATTTGAGTGACGTGCAAAAGAGAATCAAGATATGACAATTTTAAGCTTTTAACTTTAACTTCAAAAATAAAATTAAAAGAGAAAGGTGTAATTGTTTATTAAAGTTTACATTGGTGAAATAGAGCGATAAATCAACATAGCATTTAATAACGCTATTTGAATCTTACATTAGCCTCCAGGTATAATATTTTGCATGTTATCGGCAAAAAATGCGTTGAAGAAAACGTCACATGACATTAATGAATCCTCTCGAAACGTATTTTTAACTATTGCATGGTTCTTTAATAAAGGGTCTGTGATACGTACTGCTATAATTAGGTCTAAGGTAAGTATATTGTTTCAAAGAAATAATTTTAACGATTGTTTTATAAGTGTAAAACTTGTGTTTAGTTCTTAATGGCGTTAAGCTGTATGAAGCAAAATCAAAACCTACCCCCGTATTAGGAGCCTTTCCTCTAAATGTCCCAGTCTGTGAAATGAAAACCGTTTGATAAAAAAATTTCAAAAGATAAATAAATCATACTATTGTGCCATAAAGTTCATCCACATAATAGATAGAACCTTTTTTTCTTTACTATATATATTTTTTAAATTCATAGTCAAAAGATTAAATTCAAACCTCTCACGGTCTCACGTGATTCTCGGTAGCGTATGCGAAAGTTACGTTTAAATAAGCAATAGAAAACAAGAGCATATTCTTCCTGATGCAACAGCGTCTGAAGTGAAGGAAAGTAAACATTATCAACAACGAAGCTTTGTTGATGGAAACGGAAGCAGAAGGCCGTAAATCTTATAAATATGTTCGAACGTCTCCCATGTGCCTGACATCAGAGAACACCGCTGTTTTGCGTTTAAGAACAAATACATTTCGACCAATGAAGAGTCACTTGAAAGTCGGACTTTTAACCCTTGCCCCGATCAACATTACATCTGTTTGTCGTCTGGTAAGAAGATGTAAAATTTCTTAAAATCATTTTTGAAGTGGCATTATTATTATTCTTTATTTTTCATTTCCTAGTTCTTTACAGAATCAGTAGTTTTCAAATCATTAATTATGTCAAAGTTATGACGTGAAACATTTACTTTGATGCAGAAATAATAAGAATATCAATGATAAATGCACATATAACTAACTAAAAAATAAATAACGAAACATAAAATAAATAAGTAAATAAATAAATGATTGAAGCATGAAAAAATAAATAAACAAATCAATAAAGGTTTTTAAATTGCAATTTTTATTGCTACTTGTACATCTACCATTGATTCTTTAAAATTTATCACATCGAATTTGTTAGGGAAATATTTTTCACGGAAATAGTACATCAATATGAAAATAAAATCGATGTCAAGATGAAAAGAACATGTTTCTTCTAAAAATTTTTTTTAATTTGTGGCAAATAATTCGTTGGTATAGCTTAAAAATATATGTATGTTTTAACTTAATAAAATTGTACGTTATAACTCAAATAAATGGAAATGTGCTATTTTTGGCATATGCTCTAAAAAAGGTAGCATTCCGTGAGAAAAGTTAGATTTGACTGCACGCTATTAAGTGGAAGACGTTATAAAGAATTACTCGAGCCTTGCTTAGCGAACCCGGGATATAACGACCCCCCGGTAGTAACGAACCTTCCAAATAGTCCCAACTGAAACCCTATGTCATTAATGCATTTTCAAACATTTATAACGATCACCAAACGTTAGAAAATCGGCTATAGCGATCAAAAATTTTAAGCCTTTTATACGATGTGTCTCAGCAACATTCCTTGCCATTTGTGTTCTAGTCTAGTCAAACGCTACCTTTTACAATGATGTATATAAAATCCAAGTTTACAGCCAATAATAACATCTTTTTTCATACTATGGATAAATAATAAGGTAAATTTTTAAAATTTGTTTATTTATTATTAAAAACAATATTTTAAAATAATATTTAACTCCTCTTAACTGATTATTGTTAGAAATATCTTTATTATATAGAAATATCTTAGTCAGTTAACACTTTTTTTTGCAAAATCGGATGTAGCGAAACATTGGTTATAGCGATATCCGAAGTCGGTCCATTGGGGGTTCGTTATAGCGAGGTTTGACTGTAATTAAAGAGTATTTAGAAATTTTCTAATCATACTTTTACTATCACCTATTAATTTAACATGGTGACCTGAAAGAAAAAAAAGTTAATAATGATAGTTAATATTCATAAAATTTCAATACATATAGTAATAAAAGTTCGATAATTATATGAAATTTCGTTATTATAATGCGATAATTCGCATTCATAGTAATATGAACACTAACATCAAATTTCAGATTAAAAAACATTGTTTTTGGCGTCAGAAATGAACACAGCGAACTCATTTTAGCACTCCATTATTTTTTTAATATGCTAATTTACAAATCGAAATTTAAGAAACCATGAAAACAAGCATTTAAGTAAACTAATCTATATTACTGTTTTACTAAGACGTAAGTTTAAGTTATTTACGAATAACTTCTATAAATATGTAATGTTCACAAATCTAACTTGGTTTGGTTCACCAAACCAAGTTGGTCAGTCACCGTTTGCAGCGACATCTGGTGTTAGTTTTTGTACTATAAAGCGAGAATATCAACGTCTTCATCTGTCATTGTCTTTGCCGTCGCGAGAAACGTTGATGATAACTTTCGAGATAAATTAATCACATGTTTAATACGATTCGTGATGCTGGATCGAAAAAAAGCGAGCAGAACGAAATGAAAAAAAAAAACGAAAAACTATTTGATTGTTCTTTATTCTCAATTTTCCTCTTGACAGTCCATTCATTTAGAACGTTTCTACTTCTCGTGTTGCTACAGAATCGTGAAATGCAAAAGTTTTTATAAATACGAGAGGATTTTAGCTTTTTCTCCCAAAAGAAAATTTAAATAAGCAATAGGTACACAGCTATTTTTCAGCATTTCTGACTTACTTCTTTCATCTATGAAGTACTGAGACCGAAAGTGTCAAATGTACTCATGTGATAAATGAGAGATAATATAAGTAACCCTATTTTGGGGGGGGGGGGATAGAAAAGACAGAAAATTTTACATTTTTCCCCATTTTAGTAGAAAACTAACTTTTTTGTGATTTTTTTTGGAAATTGTAACATTTAAAAAGCGTGTAGAGCAAAAGGTCTGTTGGTGAGGAAGTTGTGAACATGCTATACAAGAAATGCCTTCGAATTTATAAAACGAATTTGATACGACTAATAGATATCATTTTTCGAAAATGGATTAGTAAATTCAGCTTTATATTTTATAATAAATGTT
This sequence comes from Octonoba sinensis, assembly GCA_038502835.1. Taxonomy (NCBI): domain Eukaryota; kingdom Metazoa; phylum Arthropoda; class Arachnida; order Araneae; family Uloboridae; genus Octonoba; species Octonoba sinensis. Next base: position 109,146,336 of record CM076603.1, on the reverse strand, counting down.
GAAAACTGTTACCACGTAGATGAAACTTTTTATGATGATACAACCAGATAGATCAGTGTCAATTTAAAATGAAAAGTGGCTGAAATCATTATTATCAAGGAATGAGGCACTTTTCTGATTTAGAAGTCAGTGCTCCTGAAATATTGAATAGTCTTAAAAAGTTTACGGAGTATTTTTGAATGTGAAAAGGGTGACCAAAAATCAATGCGTGATTGGTTGTTTTCTAACAATGGCATCGTTGTAAGATTATTAAAAGATGTAAGCAAATCATTACCGCTAACTTTCATAAATGTTAGCAGAAAATGTGTACATAAAACTTACATATTTTTTTGTATTTAATATTAAATATCTATTTTCAAAAATTGGGATTATTTATTTCCCAGTTAATAGATATTTAAACCTGCTAAGAATACGAACCTACTGATGTTGATCTTAAGAAGAGATGGGTTAAGATCATACTGTGCGTCAACCTAGTGATGGATAACTCTAAGGCTTGATTTTTAAGTTCCCATCACACTCGAAGAGTACCGCAATGGTTCCTAACGTCACGTGCAAAAAGGGGCACAACCACAAAAATAAATAAATAAATAAATAAATAAAAATAAATAAATAAATAAAATGTAAAAAATAAAAAAAAAATGTGTCAATTTTTGTTGAGTATTTGACAGAAATCTGTTTGCTGCAGAAGTTGTTCAGCGAAAAATCATTGTTCAAGTTGAGAAACTAATAAGATAAAATTCGCCCGTAGTGTAAAAATAAAAAGGTAAACCTTATTTTTCCAAGTAAAAGAAAGAAGAAAATGAAAGACAAATTAAAAGAAATATTGTAAAACCGTTGTTAAACCCATTTCGTTCCTTACAACTTGCACAGTTATTTTCACCAAGGGTTACGTGACGAAGTATCGCACGCAAGAGGGTAAGTCAAAGCACCAGTCATCCTTTGGTCGCCATTTTCGTTCTGAACTTGCAATATAGAAAAGTTTAAAGTCGTAAAGTTGTTTCATATCAGTGAAGAAAAAAAAAAAAACTTCTTTTTTTTGCAGGGGGAGGGGGACAGGGATTGGTTCTAATATTCCTTCTATGTATATACGTCAACATAGTGGGATTAAAACATGGCACGTAGGCAAGGGTTCTGGGGAGATGACCTAAACACTCTTGATACTGTTTATTTATTAAACTGATCATAAAACATAAATTATTCTTACTTTATAAGTTAGATGAAAGAATACTTTTCCAGATGCAACTAACGAATCCTAATGACATTAAACCAGAATGAAAACTTTTCTAATACTCTTATACCCGGATAAAATATGTATTTCTGTAAGTTGCGACTCACTTAGTTTTTTTTTTTTTTAATATTATTTTGTAATTTTTTCAATGAACAATGTAACTGTAATGCAATTGCCATTGTTGTAACACATGTCAAGTATACTAATAATCAAAACATTTATCTAGCATTTTGAGTGAGAGATGCTAGATCGCAATTGCGATCTTCAATCGCTAGCTTTTGCAATCTCCATTGAAAATTAATGTAAACGCGAATTTAATTTAATCCTTTTTTCTTTGTTTTAATTTATATATCTTATTTATTTACACATATTAAAGTGGCAGTGCTCTTTTTTCCAGTTTCGTTAAAACTATTGTTTTGAACATGATTATGTTGGATATAAATAAATATTTTTTACAAACAATTTGATTATATAGAAAATAATATTTTTATTTTACAGATTATTATAACTTAGATGTTTTTTTCCGGTAAGAATATTTTTTCCGAAATTATTATATGTTTATTATTTATTCATTAAACTTTATTGTTCTACCTGGTAACTATCTCTTTGATTTGATGTGCATTTCCGGTTACTGGGAGAATTGCATATTTATAATATCTAGGACAGCGGTCATTTCGTATGACCCCCAGGCTTACTAGTTTGAAAATAACCTTGAATGCATTGTGTATTTCTGTTATATACATGATAAAAATACGCAAGCGAATTTTTATTTACATGAATAATTTGTTGAGTCCTCAACACAAGGAAATAAAACATTCATTGTGTTTTCTGAAGCAGGGGCGTTCCGGAGGAAATTTAAGTCCGTTTCCGGATTGTTCACAAAATTTCAATAAATAACACGGACCCTTCACAAAATTCCAGTCAATTGAGCGACCCTTCATAAAATTCTAAGCTACCAAAATGTACTTTTCACCGAATTATTTATCAAATAAGTGGCAATAAAAATAATATTTTTTATCACTATATGCTCAAATTTTGCATTTTCAAAAAAAATATTTCATGCTTCACAAAACTCTTTTTAAAATTCACAAAAACAGGACCCTGAAAAAAAATGCTGGATCAACCCTTTTAAAGAGCTACAAAATGGCACCCACGTTAGATTGTATTTGCCACTTATCTCATTTGGATTTCTCTCCAAGTCGAAGGTTATGATTGACGTGTGAGAGATTTATAACAGAGTAAATATTCTAGAATTAGGGTGGTTGGGTGTGTTTTTCAATCCTTCCGTTGTGTTATGGAACTGCAAATGGATACTGCATACTTCTTATCTCGCAATGCAGTAACAGTTGAGAGAGAATCGTGAAATTTAACATCCTACTCAGACGTTTGCGTGATTACATGTCAGAATAACGTCTGTTAAAAAATATTTCTGTATACTTATCAAAAAGGAGCTTTTTACACGAGAGTATAAAAAAAGAACATCGTGCGTTATTTCGCTTTGAATATCGGGGCATTATTATCACTACCAATTCTAGTTGTTTGAGACGTGATAAAAGTTACTCTATTTGCTAAAAGCATTGAGTTTTAAGAGCAATGGATAAATTAAAAAATATTTTTCCTGCACATTATAATAAATTATATTTATTATGTATAAACGTTACGGAATGACTAAAAATTCGACAGATAAAAATAAGATTTGGTGTCTTCGTCTTCAGAACATTTCTTTTAAACGTCAATGGTTTTTCAAAAAGGAATAATAAGGCCTATCAACACGTCAAAATGTACTTCAGGAAATACCCACGCCACACTTTCATATTTCAAAAAACATTTTGAGGATTTTCTTTTACGATGTGTGTATGTAGGTATGTAGGCAAAGAAATTAAGGAATTATTATAGTTCTTTATCTTAAAGTATTACAACTTCAATTAGTTCTTTCTAGGAACAACTTAATTATCCTTGTAATTTTGAAAAATTGCAACCTATCATCATAGAGATTAAGTTGACAAATCTTAGGAAGATGTGATCGGAAATCAGTAGTTAATTGTCTTGAGGTTCTTGACGGGGCCTTAAACTCAGCCGTAATGGTTTATCTAGTGTTTCATAGATAAGATTTCTCATCACCCCCATGGATAATCAATTTCATTTTTCAAATTATCTTCCAAGATTTTTTTAAAGTTAATACTTTTTGAGCTCAGTTTCTTCTCAAGCTACTATTGCTGCTTATTTTTAATGCTACATCCTGTTCAGTTAACCCAAATGATTCTGAAAATATTGCTGTATAGAAAAGTTATTGGTATTCTATGACGAAACTTAGATAAGCCGTATTCCATTATCAAGTTAAGAATCTCTCTTAACTTGAGTATTTCCAGCATGATGAATGGTATTTCCCGTTTCGTTTCATAAATCGTAATTGGTCTACCGTTGAAAAAATATGAGAAAAACTGAATAAAATTTTAATGAACATTCGGTATACATCCTAATCAAACGCCAAACGCGTACTGCGATTCATATGATATGATAGGTAAAATGTAGCGTGCCTCTAGTAATAAGAGTGGCGACAACGGATTTTACCAGCTTTAACTTTTTACCAACGCGCCTGTGCATCGCCGTTTTTACAGCGCCTCTTGGCGATGTGCAGGCGCTGTGGTGAAAATATGGTGGCGGGGAGCATGCGCAGTAGAGTGAAATTATTTTTAAATGTAATTATTTAAAACTTCCAACTATTGCCAATCAAACCGCGCATTTGGTTTAAATTGAGGCAAAATTATACAAATGGGTGTGTGCCGTTGTGCCATGCTTTGCTGGGTTATGTTCCAGATATTGTCCATCAGATTTGCTGATGGATAGTTATGAAGTTCTGGAATCTATTAAAACCTAACATTTTACCGCACAAAACAACGTTTTAAACGAACAAAGGAAAAAAAAATCAATGATTCCTTCAAACTAGTAGGTGTTATAACAGTAACCTCCTATGGGAAGTAAACCTAAGTATACAATTCATCTCAAGTAATTGACATCTGATTAATGCAAAAGTATTTCAAAGGTATTATTAAATGAATGTTTGTGTATCTTTATTGACTATTTAGAGAGCTTTGCATTAAACAGTACCATGTATATCGTCGGCGTTTTGTGATAAAAACCACGAGTCCAAGACTCTAGTTTCACATAGGGCCAATTGGAAAATTCTAATTACTACAAAGAACAATAAAATTCATTTTAAAGACCTTCAACTCCAGCAGTATGTTTACTGATGAAATTTAAATTGTGTTGCGTAATTGACTTACATATTGAAACAACTAATTGTGAATTTTATTTCAATGTAGTAGTAAATCACCAAGTTTTTTTTTTCTTTCGTGGATTTAGTAACTTTTGTAAGAACGCCGATGATCTAGTCTGTATACTTCAGAAAGCGATGAAAATTTTGATATATTTAAGTTTGGAAAACGGACTTTATTTGCACTTATAAAAGTTACACGCAATACATAAATTGATCAACAAATTTAATGATTCCTAACACGAAAAAAATAAATACTTTGAATTGCACGATTGGTCTTCGTTGGCCAAATTGAGCTGTATCTCCCACGTTCCATTACTCATAGCCCAACTTCTGCCACGGCTTAACATGTCTACCTCGTTTACAGCCATTTCCTCCATCTATTTTAATCTTTCAAAATGCTCATGACTACTTCGCATCCATTACGAGTATTTACGCGCGATAGCTCTACCGGCCTATTATAACCTCTATTTTTCTTTTGAGATTCGGACATAGAGCCAGCACTGCCCCGCTCCACACTATAATTATCCACACCCAGAACAGCTTTCCTCCGCTGGTCCACAATGGAGGCTGCTCGGATATGTGATTACGCGCTCACACACCTGTTATGTACCGACAAAGAACTCTGTAATCTCATTTGAGAAGGATAGGGGAAAATAATGCAAACTGCTTTTATAGAGATCGGTTGGGAAAAAACCGGACATTGTTTAGCCCTTTGAAACGAGCTGCTTTAAATTATTTACTTTTCCATGCGATGACCTACCTTGTGGGCTCCACTCATGGAGAAAAGAAAAAGCTGACAGCTCAGTTTCTTATTATTCGTGATTCCTAATATTGCATTAGGAAGGGACGGACAGCTTTTGATTTAATAAACACTGTTTAGATGAATAATAACGTAAATTGAAATTTAAAAAAAAGCATATTTTAGCCTTTTATGAGTATGCGCGTTTCAGCTGCTTCTCACAATAACTGCAAATTTAGTTATTGCCAACACTTTTCAATGCTTTGAAGTAATAAATGTGCTATTGTTTTACATTCATGAAGCTGACAAGAACACTAATCAACAACTTCTCTTTAATATACAACGTCTTTGGTTTACCCACCGATGTTTGAAAAATAAGATTAATTATAGCCAACACGTTTATAATGACACCGCTTTTATCGAAACACAGGTCCATAAAAAATTCCCGATGTTAAAATGTTAAATGTAATGTCCCGATGTTAAATTGTATGCTAAACTACTTCGCGTTTAACGTTATAGCTTGACGTAATAACAATCGTAGTTTTGGATTTTATTGTTTTTCATGCAAAAGCCTCAGAAAATAAGTTGAAAGAAAGTCGTAAGTGCTGTACATTTGTCACCCTAATCTCGCTATCTACTGAACTTAACCCCTAATCCATTGTGTGCTTCCTAGATTTCAATAAATTTAAACCTGTTAATTTATTGATTCAGTAAGGTACCGGTGCATGTAAAACTATGCTGGATGTTTTTCAAACTAGTGAAGAAATAATGGACTCTGAGATCAATGACCAAATAAAAGATTAACACCAAATCAATGGTGTAAAGATTCAGTCAGCGTACTTAGATACTGCTACAGAAACTTTGATCACTCTTAAAATAATATCTTTTTTTTATTTATAAAAAAAGAAGTGAGTGATTAGCTAAAAGTAAACTACTTTTCTGTTGGCGAAATTGATTTTTAAAAAATATATTGCTGTACTAGGGTTAAGCGGTAATTAAGCGGTAGAACTTTGTTCTTACTACAATTAAGAAGTATGGTTCATACAGTCTTTGCAGAATTTGATTGTAAAAAAAGTTCTTATGTCATACAAGCAAAGTATTTGTATTATGTTGTAATTTAGTACTAAATCCATAAATTCACTCTTGTTAATAACATCCCTTCGATTTTAACATCGTAAATGCCGTGGACACCCCGATATCGTTCTAACCGAGGTTGACTGTAGTTTTGGGCTGCTTTTGTGGTGTCAGATAAAGTATAGTGCGGTTATAATTAACGTTACCTTGTTTAGACCTTGACATGTACCATTGCTGCTTGGTATATTCATTATATGAGGTAAGAAATCTGCAACAAGAAAATAATAATTCAAATTTTTACCATTTTGAGGACTTCTTGCATTCGTATCAATTACAATACTCATCTCGAAGTTGCAGCAATTGACAAAGAAACTCTTATTAGAGCCAATGTTGAACATTCTGTAACATGATTTGAATATGCGCGAATGAAGTGCACATTCAACCAGCACTGTAACATGTATAGATATATATATAATTTATTTTTTTAAATATTTCATTCTTCATGCGTCTTCTTATAACCTGATTTAAAAAAAACTGTAGTTTCTTTTTGCATAATTATTTGCTTATCCATATAACGTATACGAAGTTTCAGTGTTATACGTCCTACTAGAAAAAACTCTCAAAACTGCTATCAATTAAAGACCTTCTGGCGCAGCGGGAAGGGAGAGGCGTTCTGGATTGACATTGTAACGCATGTTCGAATCGCAAGGTTTAAAGATATGAATGTTATTCTCAACTGTGTTATCTGCAAAAACATTGTGCGAAATGAAGTGAAGGGACTAAAATGTCTAAACCTATCAACTTATACGGCGTTGTAATCGCATTTATCGTAAGGAATAAAAGAAAAATGTGTAACATTTTCAACATCATCATTGTTGTAGAAATTTTAAGAACACGAAGAAAAGTTAAATTATTAATTCGAAAATCTCAATGATAAAGAACTTTTAATATAACAACCCTTCTCGGAGCTTACAACCTCAAGCTCTAAATATGATCGTCTGCTAATTGCAGCTACAACGACTTCAAACAATATAAAAGGAGTCGAAGTGGTGGCGAAACGAATTGAAAGTGATTGATCTAGAAGAGGATTTGTTTGCTGAGAAGAAATCCGTGAGGAACCGATTCTCTCGGGTCGACCCCTCGCCCATTCCGTCCGGATATGCTAATGCGCGAGGGTAAACAGCGTGAGTAGCACATTAGTGGGAGGAGGGACGGGGATCAATTAATTTTGAAGGAACACACCTGGTGCTGACAACGCTTTTAAAACTCGGACGGAACGGGCTTTTCATATGTGCGCTTTCAGAGAACGCGGGCTGGAACGAAAAGTTTAATTGAGATTGTACGGAGGAGAAGTGTGCCTTTTCTTTTTTCCTGTTTGAATTACAGCAGCCAATTTGATTTGTTCTGATAAACGCTACTGAACCACCAGTGCGAGTATGCTTCATTTAACAAAATTTGCTGCTTTAAATATTCTGCACCATTTTTTGGACCATTTGAAAAATGATTCTGAACGTTTCATTTTAAAGGAGAAGTTCATCTAACCAAATTATGAATTTTATGTGTTTTTTTTTTTTTTTTTTTTTTTAAATTTAAGTACTTCTCGTCCATTTGCCGTTTGATTCTGATTTGTTTGAAGCATAACAATATGCTGAAAAAGAATTTTATTAACCATTTAACAGTGTGTGTTTCTCGAACACTGTTCGGGTGACATGAGATGAAATTTCCCTGAACACGGCTAGGGCAGTGGATTTTCTTACACCAATACTCTGATCTGCCAGGCTTTCTTGTTCTTTTTTAACGTACTTCTAATTAATGTCTCCAGTAATCGAGGAGAAATTGAATTATAGAATTAGTCTTAGGACAGTTAATTGCTTTCTGCTTAGGCGGCGAAATGTGTCGAATTAGTTTTTTTCTGTGTATCGCACGTGGCGTATATTTCTTTCCAATTTAATTTTCTAATAAAATAAATAAAAACTGAAGGACAGTGAGTGAGTGGCTCTTAACAGAATAAAATTCTGACATTGCATGGGAAAAGAAATATTCTGTAAATGTTTTTGGCTGTTGTGAAAATCGAAACGAAAGTTCAGATGATTTTAAATCATGTTCAAAGTTTGTGTGAAATGGTAACTATCCACATCAACGATTTCCTTTCAAAGCAAATCCTTTTTTGAGCCAGTCTGCCCTTGGTTCTCATGTTTGCCTACTTCGAATTTGTTCCTATAGCTTGGAATCATATAGCTCGCTAACGCTCTTCAGTAATTCACAGTTTACAATTTTAAGGACAGAAATTGGAAAGTTATTAACTTCGAACTGCAGAACCACTAGCAGTTTTTATTTAACATCGTTTTTATTTATGACAGAGCAGTCAAAAAAATAACTCCAGGCGCAGACACCAACGAAATGGACCTGTTACTCCTCCCGGGAGTTCTCGCATCCGCTTCTCTTTGCAAAACAAAAAGCGCTGACAAATGAAAAATTCTAGCCCAACTGGCAACTCATAAATATCCGGCTTGTAGAGAGACCTGGCGCAAACGAAACCTTCGCAGTTCATAAATTCTGACCTGCGAAACAGTACTGGAAACTCACCTCGTAGGAGAAACCATTACAGTGTTTGCTTTTTCTGATGCAGGCGGATTTCGGAAATTCGCTTCCGGAGTGAAACCGCTCTAAACTAATTTTTCAGTTTTTTCTGCGAGTCAGACTATGAAATAAGCGATGCTTAAAACAAATATGTAATTTAGTACAGACTTTATCATAATTAAAGTTGATTTTAGGGACATAGTTCGGGAATTAAACAAAGTACCCTAATTCAAACATATCATTTAACACCAATTAAAATTAAGTACCCGTAATAACCTTAAACATAATTAATTGTACCCTTTTTGTGGCTAACGAAACCTAACCTAGTATTCAGGTTTTCGAGGATTCTTCTTCCCCATTTTGAACTAATGTAGTTATAAATTTTGTTCTTTACTTCTCTTAACAACATAAACAGAGAACCAGATATTCTGATTTCATAAATGATTCATTAAGTATGCTTTAATTTTACTCCTTTAATGTGATATTTTTAACAGATAAAATGATTTAATAAAACGAATATTTTTTAGTTTATGTTTCTGTAAATAGACCTGTCATTTTAAATTCTTATTTATCCCGATCTAAATTTCAAAAAGAAAAGAAATCAATTCATATTCGTTTTGTCAAAGATATGCCTTGTTTGGGGCTTAATATACGAAAGGAAAATTAGTTTTAGAGTCAAATGTGAGTGGGACTTGTAAAGATATGAAGAAACAAACTTCTTTACAACGGTCACTGGACATTCTAAAACTTCAATGCGTCAGGATTTATGTGCTGCTACTCAGCATGGGGAGGCCACCACCGCAATTGCATTTGGCTTAGTGACGAGGATAACGCTATCTCGCTTTGATTTATTCTTGAAACAGATGAAATGTTAAATATCGAATATCTATTTTTAAGGATGGAGGATTGTCGTGGGCAAACCACCTCCCGTGGAGAAGGAAAGAAATATGACTGTCAAAGTTTGGAACCTTTGTTCTGATTGCGTGCGGTCTAGTCACTCAGGAATACGTTCTTATCATTCATTCTGAGTTAACTAACTGTTTGTATATAGTTCTTACTTTTTTGTCGGAATGATGTGTCACATGGAAAACTTTTTTTTACGTAAATGAATCCACGAAAAAGCCAAATTTAAACTTCACTATAACTTTTATGACTTATCATAGATTAACAGTATTCAAACTTATAAAAAACTTTGATTAATACTAACGTTTCTTCATTAATAACTTGTTTTTTTCCTCCTCTTATTTTTAATTTTCTTCCCTTTTTTGAAATTAATTAATTTTTAAATTGAAGAACTGAATTTCTGGATATTTCAGAATTAAGTTTTAATGGTGTGATTTCATTTTCCTAAATTAAAAAATATATGAATAAATTAACATTTATCGGCAAGTGTCCTAAAATTAGGATTTAAAAGTAAACTTTATAAAAAGCTCAATCAGCAGAAAGCAATGAAAGCAATTCTTAACAGCTTATTAAAAAAATAAATAAATAAATAAATGAAAAGTGAGGAGGGGCGAAAAAATAAACGAATAAGAAAGAAGTAGTAAACTAGATGAAAATAGATTCATTGATTACAATTAAACACTTAATTAATATTTTCTTGTAATCAAGAAAAACATTTTAATAGATATTAGTGCGATGCAATGTAATTTGAATTTCTTTTAGCCATATATAAGGCCTGGCATATAATATTTTTATTTCGCTTCGATTGAACCCTTTTGTTTTAGAAGTTTCCTCGCAAAGTAATAAAGTTTTTTTTAATATGTGCTGGACATTTCATTAATTAAATAAAATATTCATTATAATACAAAGCTTTAATATAGGTGAGATTTCTTTAGTCTCTACATGTTAGCTCTACTACTTGCATGAAAGGTTTCGGCTACGATCAGGAAATGAAGTAGGGGAGAAATATCTGACTCAAAGATAAAACCTGGCAACAAAAAAGATGAGATGTCATAATGCTATTTGGCCTTTTTATAGAAATGCGTCTTTTTCATCTCCCACAACAAACGAATAGAACGGTTAAGAGAATAAAAAGAATCTGGCAACAATAAATAAAAAAGTACTGCAACAATATCAAAGTTCTAATGGATTTGAGTCGTAAATATGTCTGCAAACAAAGAAAAACGGCTAAGAGAAGGAAAGAGAAAAAAACTAACAATCTAGATGGAAAGCCACTGCATTATAGTTTTGTGTAAATGGGCATAAATTGGATGTCTTGTGGGAGGATTTCAACAGCCATAAGATCCTTAATGTTTCTCCGCGAGACCTGAGCTGATGTTAGATAAGGACCTTCGTTCAAGATGTGAGAGAAAGGTTTGCCCCCAAAAATAAATTTAATTCCAATTGCGAGCTGTTGAAATAGTTAGTCAGGATTTCAGCTATATCATTTACCTGATGTTGATTCTTATGATGCTCATAGGGTTCGAAATAAAAGTAAGAAAATTTTTAGTCCATACCCGGATTTATACGACCATTACCGCAAGATTGAATTCGTGAGCTATTTCGGTTAAGTTGAAATTGGAGTTGCGACAAAGGGTTGTCTGGGATGGAATTTGGCTAAGGAAAGCAATTAGTGTGAGGAGAGTAATTCAATTTTAATTCACGCTAAATAAGGTGGTGATAATGAAGACAAGATAAATAAATTACCTTGATTTATTGTTTAAACTTAATTTTTAAATAAAAAATAAATAAATACCGGAAATATTAGCGATTTCTTTTAAGACACGAACATTTAAACAAAGGGATAGCATAACTTTTATTTCCCAGAAAAGGGCAATTTTAATTTCATTTTCAACGTAGGAAATCTTTGAGAAAAACTGTTCTTATTTTCTAAATAACTCATTCGGGAAATGTTAGAAAGAAACAAGTATTTATCACTTGGAATTTTATTCATATGATTATTTTTTCATCAGTTTATTATCACTATGAGCATTCCCAATTGATAAATTTCTCTCATTCTACCGCACTGAGAACTTTCTGACGATTTTCATATAGGCTGATATTTTTTCTAGTTTTTTTCACATATTGCAGTTTTATTTCAGATTTTTATAAGCATATTTAGAACCCTGAAGCACTTATTCAAATTATCAACGTGTACGTTTTTTTAGAATGCATTCCATTTTATTCCATTCTGTTCTATTATATTAAGAGGTCTGCGCACGTTGCGCCTTGGCTCTCGAATACATGATGAGCAAATTTTCTTCGATAACATGTTGCCAAAATTTAATGTAATTTAAGCAAAAGTACACAGTAAAATAATTGAATAACAAAATGGAAATATTTTTCATTAAGTGTGCAATTGTTTTCATTCATAATACTTTTAGTATTTTGTTGCATCTGACATAAAAATTGATAGTTATTATCGATTGACATGTCCTGTTTATTTTTTACTTAAAGGGAAAAAAGCAAAAAGAAGTTGCTACTGATCTCATGAAACAGAGAAACATATTTGGATACCTTTGTTCAATTTTATTATTTTTCTCAGTTAAGGACATTTTTATTCTGAAAATAAAATGCTTACCAAAATTTAGTGATGCACAAAAATTAGTTAAAAACTAGTACAGTTCGACATAATGCGTTTACTTGTCCTTGCATTTTGAGTCTTGACGGAGCTGCCAAGATGGAATTAAGTATCATCATACGACATACGCTGTACTAGCAATAAGGATGCAGATATGCAGACTCATGTAATTTCCGCAATGTTTACTATACTAAGTACATTATTTGAAACGAAAAATAGCTGATAACTTCACGCGCGGGATTTTTTTCATATGGATTTGATTGAATTCAAGTGATATTTAAATAAACGTCATATAACGATGATTTTACATTTACGTGGAATTACTACTCTGAATTATTTTTAATTTTGAGATGATATCTTTTGAAAAGATTGCTTTGAGGGGAAAAATGCAACTAACATTATAAGAAAACTGATACTAGTTTAAAAATTCAAAAGTTAGTAACCTTAATGGATTTTTGACATTAAAAATAGCTTGATACATAGTAATAAATCCGGAAAAAACAGAGTTCAAACAGAGGGAAGGAAACATGAAATATTTGAAAGATATTGAACTAGAAAACAACAGAGTTTCAAGAGCACAGCTGTTTGACTCCAAGTAACAGAACGCTACACTCCATTTTTATGCTTGAGAAACTAATTTCTAGCTTCTCTGCAAAAAGAAAAGAGAGAGGTTTTTCCTTGTTGCTTGATTTAATTCATAAAGTATTTGCGTTTGCTGAGGGAATAAGGCAATCAAGTTTTTAAGTTTTGCTCTTAGCTTCAGATTTCAAAGAAAATAGACCTTCAGCAAATTTTAACTTAATAACCTCTTATTGAACTTAATATTTCAGACCTAGTAACATTCCTTTGAACCCTTTCCGATAAGGTGATATGCTTCTTTAGATACCAGAACTGAATAACATATTCAAAGTGAGGTTTTACCAAACTTCTGTATAAAGGCAATAAAACTTCTTTAGAGTTATTCGAAATAGTTCTATTAAAAAACCCAAGCATCCTGTTATTTTTGTTACTTACTATGTTGCACTGCTGACTAAACTTGAAGACTTGACTAGTTAATACTCCTAGATCAGTGATGGGGAAACTACGGCCCGCGGGCCAAGTCCGGCCCGCGGAAAGGTTTAATCCGGCCCGTTTAAGAGTGCCGTCGTGAGAATGTTTGAACGCGTTCTTACTTCGTAATGTGACGACCCACATAAAAACTACCTGCGGCGATATCCAAAACACGATAGTATTCTGGACAAATCCATCCGACCTAAACAGATGACTCATCTTTTATAAAAATTTAAGTCCAGATAATTTCCCAAATCTAATTACTCATGCAATGAAGATAATGACAATGTTCGGCTCATCTTATATATGCGAACAAATCTTTTCAACAATGAAGCTTAGGAAAACTTCTTTAAGAAACAGAATTACAGATGAGCACCTTTCATCAGTTTTAAGAATCTCTGCTTCGCAAATGGAACCGGACTATGATGAAATTTTGATGAAACAGTCTCAATTTCATTTTTCTCATGCACCATCAACCAGTAATGACACCAGAAAATAAAGTGATAATACTTCACATCAAGAACTACACTAAATTCATTTTATATTTTGTGTTTATAATTTTCTTACCTTTTGCTTTTTTACTATTAAAATAATAAGTGTATGTAATAATATATGTATATGTTTATAGAACACATAAATTTTTTAACGATTAAGCATTATTCTTTGGCCCGCTACGATTGTCTAGTTATTACAAATGGCCCGTCTTAAAAAAAGTTTCCCCACCACTGTCCTAGATCAACAACTGCTTCTTCTTCTCTAATAACGAATCCTTGTAAATAATAGCTTGCATGTTTATTCCTATGACCAAAACTGAAGCACTTGACATTTAACTACATCAAAAGAAAGCAACAAATCACCTAGACAGCAACAAAAAATTTCAATTTAAACGAAAAAAATCTTAGGAAATATTTCGATTTTTGAAAACAAATAAGAATACTGTTAATAATATTTAGTTGAGTTTTACCGTAGGTAGTCAGGACTTGAGTTAGAGAACAGCTTCATAAAAATAATACTTTATTCACTCAACTCGAATGGTAAAATAAAATAAAACAGTTCTTCACAAACCCTCAGCTTCTGCTGGTTACGACATTTTAACATTTCAATCACAACTTTCATACCCGATCAGGTTCTTTTATTCTTATATAGAACCGTTTAAACTGAAAGATTTGCATATGGTTTACAGTTCACAGTTAACTATTTTTACGACAGAAAAAGAAGGAAAAGCTATGTTTTTAAACAAATATCCAACCGTAGCGAATTAAAAACTTTCAATGATGGATAATTTTTAATGCAACAGATTTCATACTACTTTTGAATGCCGCAATATTCTATACTTAAAGAATAATGTGTAATGGAATAACTGCGCTGTTTTGCTGTTTTGATTTCTAATTCTTTGGGCTTAGAGTAACAAAAAAAGTGGAGGAAGGAAAAAAAATAACTTTGTTGAACATTATCCGAGTCTCAAAAGCAGTAAAACAAGGTACATCGTTTCTAAGTTAACACTTCAAATTTCAGGTCAGTCTTCTTTTAATGTGAGTGACAAAAATGACTCTTCATTCCGATGTTCGCAGTTAAAAGATTCTAATCCTAATGGCTTTGAATCATAAATTCCAAAGACTCCAATTAAATCTCACGCACTCGAAAATAAAGCTATTTCGTTTGTGTCATAATTCACAGGTTTATTAGTCCTCAAAAATGCTAAAGCTATATTCCAACACTTCTGTCGCAGTGCGTTAGTATTGATTGAGGATTTTCTGAATTTAAAGTAGAACAAAATAGACTATTTGTTAAGAGCTAAAATACATGTTACCGAACACTGAGTACAAAATTAAATGTATAAGTATATAAAAATAAAAGATAGAAAATGAAGAGAAAAAAAAAAGCGTACGAGTATATCACAGTCAATTCAAGTTAAGCGCTAAACAGTTAGCAATAGAGTAACAACTATAAACATAAAATTTATTCATTTAATAATATTAATAATAAGTAAATAAAAGAAGAAAAGCTAAATTTGAGGACTTTTCAACGGCCATCACCAATGAAATAATTACTCTAAAAGAAGAGAAAAAGTTAAAAGGTGTTTTCTGCTTGCAATGGCGGGAATGTCACAAGTTTACAAACCCGTTCTGAAAATGCCGGATGCCTTCCAACCTAAAGCAAAATCATTTCTAAGAGCTAGAACCAAGAGAATTAGACCAATAAAAAAACTCAAAGAAAAACATCGTTCAAATACACTAAAAAGTGGGAAATGCTGATTCCAACTGCAGTACTTAAATAAAATAATAATTTTTAACGCTTAGTTCTACATTTAAATAAATTGTTGCTCTCTAAATTACCTATATATGTTTTTTTCTATTAAAAAAAAAAAAAAAAAAGTTACAATTTTGTTAGAATTAACTTATGTACAATTATTAGCATGCAAGTTCTAAAAACCAATTCCTGTATGCTTTACACAAAAAATTAAATCATATAACTGAATGAAAAACTTAGTAAAACAGTGCGATATTTGTCTTTGAAGTTACTTTCACCGTATAAATTCTTTCAGAACTGATAAAGTATTTTTCGCTTATCCGCCGAACACATTGGCAGGAAGAGCGTCCCACGCATTCCCTTCCAAAGGACGTAGTCTGTCCGTAAGGCTTTATTATAATAAGGATTAAATAGCATTTTGTAATAACTGTTATTATTTTATCTCGTAAATCACATCAGAATTTATTTTCTCCAAAGAATGTTTTAAACGCGTCATATTAGCCTCCGTGTTTTGCCTTCGAATTTCGTAACTCTGAGGTTGAGGTGGCAGCGGCCAGTGATTGTTGATGGAACGACGCAAAAAAGTTATGACTTAATCCTTCGCATACGTGCTATCAAAAGATATTGAATTGAAAACAGGATTTATGGATGGCGGCAAAACGTGATCACTTACGGATCGTAAGACAAATGGCCAATTTCGAAGTTCAGATATGCTAAGCGGAATAATGAGTTACTTAAAGTTTATTTTAAATTTCAAAGGGATTGGGAAGTTATTGGCTTATTAAGTGCGTGATATTTTAAGTTAAAAATAAAATAATAATAAAAAAAAAAACAAAAAATAAACAAGGCAAACATTTCCTTTCATATGTTCTTGAGTCATGCAACGTTCCATTATGCGCATTTGCACAATTAAAATTTACCTAAATTCAAGAAACAATACAGTCGATTCGTGTTATAACGACCCCATCCAGATTTCGTTTTTCGGGTCGTTATATCGATTATGTTCGCTGTATCAAATAAATTGAGAATAATATTCAAAATTATTCCCTTTCCTTTGAATTACCTTAAAACGTTGCTTACAAATCGCACAGTAAACATAGAATAACAAACCTATGAAATTTTTGTATGTCAAACGATATTTTTAACTTAATAGCATGGAAAGTAATAGTTACTGAGATATGCTACACTATTTTTCAAATTCGATCAAAGTAAAGATCTTGTACGACAAATACAAAGGACATTATAAAACAAAAATTGTACCACAAGAGTTTATAAATACCAGAGCCCCCTATACTAAATGCCCTCCGATATGAGAAATGAAACGGCCGTGAAAAATTCTCCGCTGGGTGGCGCAAATTAATTGCTCCATCAACTTTAATTTTTTTTAAAAAAATAGTTAGGGTTTAATTTTAATCAAAATTTACTTTCTGGAAGATTTTATTTGCTGATATGTTTAAAATTAAATAGTTTATGTAATTTAAACACTCAGTTCATTAATCTTTGCCATATGTATCTACTTATAAAAGCAGGATTATGAGCACGGAACTAGCGCTTTCTATCTAAAAATCTGCGGCCAAAATGTGTATGGATTTAAAGCGCTATCGGAGGGCATTCAGCATAGGGGGCTCTACATAGTTTAAAGTAAAGTAAATTTAAAAGATATGGACAATTTATGTAAGAATCGTAGAAAAATTTAGAATGCATATTATGTATGCAAGGTGTGTACGTATGAGGAGGGGAGAACATTTCACTTCTAAAATGGGAGGCTATCTTTTTTTTCTTTTCTTTTTTCTTCACTGAATAAGCACACCATTTCGAGTTTACCGAATGGGAAAATTTCTGCTCGTCTATTTCAGCCATTATGCGGGTCGTTACAATCAAGGGTAGCGTTTATTCGCAGTCGTTGTATCAAAAGTGAAATTACATTATTAGAAATAGAATTCAATCGGTTTTCTTTCAACGGTCCTTATAACGCATTGGGTCGTTGTAGCGTTATAACGCGATCCTACAGTACTACAAAAAAATTCAAAGTAACAGTTTCGTGAGAATTCTAAGTTGAGGAAAACAAGAGTAAAGACACAAATTTTCAGGGATAATTGCATACCCAACGCTCGGCGTTATAAGAAACCTCTTCTTCAATAAATGGAATTAGTATTTTACGATAAAACTAGCTGTAGATGTATTGCCTACTTTAATCCTATAGCTTCGTTTCCACGCAATTTTGACGCATTGCATTCAATTTTCCCTGTAGATGTGAGACTTAGTTCATACACTTTTAAATGATTGCATTTGAGGGAATCTAGCAAAAGATAAATTTGCAATAAAATTCGAAATAGTCGTTGTTAATCTGCGCTTTACAGAGTTAGATTTCTTCATTTGTAACTACATTGATTTTCCCTCGAATGTTAATTACGAACACTTTTTATTATCCAATTATTGAACAACTTACAAGTAGCTTTTATTTTCATCTATATCCAGCACGAAAAAAAAAGTCTTTAGGAATTTCTATTTTTGACGGATTTACCCGTTTTATTGAATGTTTAGCCTTTTCTTTTCTTTTTTGTTTTGGGATATTTTATAAGAAACAAGGACGAGTTTCTCTACCTTTTGCTCGAATCATAAATTATTACTTCCGAAATATACTTTTTAAAGAAACCATATTAGTGTCAGACAAGGTTACAAATATTTGACATCTTCAGACATAAATATTTCTAATAAGGTCCAAACACATTGTAAAGTGTCCATCAGTCTTAAGTCACCAGAGTTTTCAGCAGAACCTACATTAGTACTGTCATAACTTGGGACACCTCACCATGTTTTAAAAGTTAACAAGACAGATTTATTTCTGAGAATTTCAAACAGTGGAAGTCATGGATTATTGTCAAATCCAACCTTAAGTCAAGAGTTTGTATATATTTAATCATATCACTTTGTATATATTGAATCATATCACTAAACACAAAGTTTTTATCTGCATAATGTAATCCTGAT
Source organism: Octonoba sinensis (assembly GCA_038502835.1). Taxonomy (NCBI): domain Eukaryota; kingdom Metazoa; phylum Arthropoda; class Arachnida; order Araneae; family Uloboridae; genus Octonoba; species Octonoba sinensis. The sequence goes on along the minus strand of CM076603.1, from coordinate 109,127,624 downwards.
CCTCTAATCCCTTCCGTAATTTAAAGATTAATGTTTTGATTTTAAAATTTTAAAATCCATTTCCTTTGCATTCGAAAAGTAAGATAGGAGTTTTGAAATATTTATAGATTTTAGTTATAAATTTATTAACAATGTTTGGAAAGTTCTCAGTCATGTACTCATACAGGTGTCTTTTCTGTTACCTTTCTCTTTTCTTTTTTTTTAATCGAAAGAAGTAAAGACGTAATTAGAATTTAATAAATAAACGTATTTATTGTATAAACAAAACAATGTTTTAGAACTCTCTTCAAGACTTAGGGTTTCTAAATACTAAGCAGACCAGGTTAAGTGCCTTATAAAATTAACTAATTAGGTGAAATACATAAGGGGGGAAAATTTTCATACTGGAAGCGCCAAACTGCTACCAAAGACCGGAGAACATATGGTTTAGGGAGCTTTTACAGTGAAAACGACGAAGACATTTTCTGTCCGTCGTAATGGACTGTTGCTATGGTAATGAAACTAACAGCGATGTCGTCTCTCTTCGACAGTGTAATCAACAAATCACGATCGTCTGAGGGAAAGTCACTTTTAATGACGCAATAAAAAATGACAATCAGTCAAAACAAGGGCGTGGTTAGTAAGTTATGTAGAACCAATGAAACGACCTGAAAGGTCTTGTCGCTGTTGGTTTTCGTTGTTGTAGTTGGTCTGAAAGCACCTTTAAGGTAGGAAATATTGAGGAAAAAATAGGGACGGACAACCTTGTAATATTTTTAGTGTAATTGTTGAAGTGAAAATAAATATGAAGTTTTGAATTTTTAACGATAGATTTCTTTAGAAAGTAATCTGAAAAAATATTTTGCAAAGCATAAAAATTAATGGAAAAGAAAACAAAACGACACAAGGACAACACGACGAACACTGCTTCATCTTTTGACACATACTTGGGTCATCACACATGTTATATATTTGTGATCTTTCTTATATCTTTCATATTTGTTATCACACTCTGCGTGTTTGTTTATTCTCCGCTGAGTGAAGTGAATCACGAGCGATACTTATAGTTTTGGTCTTTTCAAAAGTTTCTCTTTATGTTCTATAATCAGTTGACAGGATGGCGTAAAGGTAAGGTGCAGGCCTTGTACGCCCAAGATCGCCGGTTCAAACCTGACCCAAGTCGGGGGATTTTCAAGATGCAGAAAATCGTCTGCGACTCTGTCGTATGATTATGCGGCATGTTAAAGATCCCTTGCGTATCCGTTTGGCATGGTTACTCTCAGCTAAATTAAATTCCTAGTGCCGTTTGGATCGACGAGAGCTGAGGTGCCGTCATCTAGAGGGGAAACTGAGCGTCAAAAAATTGCGACAATGTTACCACACTCATTGTGGTGCCACTAAAAGAGTTGGTACCAATCTCTGGGGACGCACTAAGTCTGCAAAGACCACTACTGCAGCCCCATTAGAAAGAAAATGTTTATAATCATAAAAATTCACTTAACAATGAAAATCTACTTAAATTTACTTTGACATTGAAGAATTTTTTAAAATTTCCTAAGCGTTTTTAAAGTTTACTTGCTTCGAAAACCCAGAGCTGGCTGCTTTGTCTTTAAAGAAAGTGGAAAGAACTCTTCAATTTTTAACTAAGCACTAAAGAAATGGATGGAGGGGAAAAAACTCCTCGGCGTAAAAAATAAATAAATAAATACATTTTCGTTTCTAGATTGCTCTTGAAATTCTGGTCGTCGCGGGACTCGTTTTATTAAGGCTTTATTGCTCTGACGAAGGACTGAAACACTGTTTCTGGACTTTTCTCTTTAAGAATCAGTAGGAGTGCTTGGGTGATAAATAACACTCACGGGGGTGTTGAGTGGGGGAAGGCTACAGACAATTCTCCGGATCACTCTGCACAGCATTGCCCGATTTTGCTCTAAGTTTTCCCGTTCTTTTCTCCTTTCTTTTATTTTTTTACATAGTTGAATTGCATGGAAAAGCTTTGATGACGCAACGGCACCCTCTTAAACCCTTTCATCCGAGGAAGGGATAGAATTTCTAACGACACATAAAAGTACATTTTATTTCGAGAGTTAAGTCGTGAAAAAAGACCATTTTTTAAAAAAAATATTTCTAATTCGCGAAAATACTGTATTGAGTTCTTTACATCATCAAAAATTTCCACCATATAGCTTTGTATTTTTGGTAATACATAAAGGAAATTTGACACGTAGAACAAATTCTACTTGTAACTCTCTCTCTCTTTTTAACGTTTTATTATTATTATTATTATTATAGAAAAAGAGGGAAAGGATTAAAATATTCTTATAAATATAGGCAGAATAAAGGCGCATACATAGATGCTTTTAAATAATGTTTGATGCACACGACTTAGTTTTGATAGCGTTTTTTTTTCTTTTATTTTTCTTTTCATTGATATTCTAAGCCAAAATTTCTCAAACAGTGGAGCGCTTAGTTTTGCTCAAAACAATTCCTAGTTAATTTCCAATTAATTAAGGATATTAATGAATTACTATATTGTTATTAAACGAGTTTTAGACAAATATTTTTCTGACTTTAATGGGAAATTCGCGCAGAAATTAATAAATAAATAAATAAACAAAAAAGAAATGGTTAACTCTGCATCTATGAAACTACAATGTATCGTCAATGCTATTTTGTCGCTGCATTCAAAAAATGGAAAACATCGAAGATGCGAGAAAAATGTTTGCGTGCCATTTTGAATTTCCAATTTCAAAGATGACTGGAGCAGAGTGGCAATGTGACGGAATGACATTGTTGATGAAAAACAAAAGTTTAAATAATTTCAATAAAGCTTTTTTTCATTAAAGGTGGTTTTGTTCTTTGCATTTCATTTTTAACAATAAAATTAGGACAACAAAACTGACAAAAGAATTTTAATAATTTTATTTATTTTTAATTTTTATGCTGCTTTTAGATCTGAAAGAATGACATTTTCTTCATCCAAGCTTTTGGCTTTCTCAGTACAAAAAGAAATTTCTTCGAATTATGTATATCTTTACCATTTAAACTGATACGCGCTGATGTTACACAAGTTTTAGTAAGAAAATGTTAATTTTAATAATATTTTCACACTGGATTGAAATGATTAAAGTTTATGTGTTGTGACAGAATGACAAGAACTTTCCTATGTTCATTTATTGCAAGAAAGGTGCTCAATTTTACATTTCATAAAAATTTTATTGTCCCTAGCTCATTTAACGTTATTTGATGAACTGTACTGAGTTGAAAATGAAAATTCCTCACTAATTACAACTTTTGAACAGCATAGCAATTTCGTAAAAGTTTTCCTTTTCGTGGAATTAATTGTCCATGCATTAGTAAAAATAGGGAGCAAGTTCAATTTTAACCTTAAAAAGAAATGTTGCAAAGATCCCAAATCACGAGGCAGCGTCAGTGTATCAAAAATAATGCAAAAGGAAAAAAAAAAAGGTTTCTTCCATTGGTTTAATGATATCACGTGACTTGGGACTGCAGCTTCAAGAATGTGGAGTTATGGTTCCTCTCCGTCCTGCTCCTTCCCAAAGAGTACTCCATGACAAAAAACGTTTCGGAACCTGCGCTGTTAACAAAAAATTATTTAAAACTGTTTTTAATAAAAATTCAATATACCATTACAAATAGGCACACGAGGTAATGCCTTGTACGCTGCACTATAATTCACGTAGAAATAACAAGTGTTGACTTCTTTGAATTCTAGAAAAAGTTGTTAATCCCTCCACAACAAGTAGAAAGCCTGGTTTTATATTTGTGGGTGCTTTACTCTGCAACATCAGAATTCTCGATGAGTACATCATCCATCAAAATGGCGGATTCTTCTCAGTCCCACTATTGTTGATGCCGAAGACCGAAAAACAGCCATCCATCAAGACAATAAATGAAAGTTCTGGCAGCCTACTGTCGAAGTCTGAAACGCCGACGTGGATACAACTGGTATGCCAATCATTTTACTTTTGAAGAGTTTGTGACATTCACTATTGGAGTCAAAATATTTTTAACGGTTACCAAGAGTGATCGAATTTTTTGTAAGTATGTACTTCTAATTTTAGGATATTTTAGATGATTTAATATTAAATTAGTACTTTATTTTTTATCTGAAACAACTGATTTCCGAGAGAATAATGATGGCAGAAATTATTGTACTTAAAAAAAGCTAATTGTTATAGAAACTGGACAAAACTTTTCCTACATATCAGTCTTATCTTGAAAGCCCGTTGGAACAACCTACATATCTCTGCGATGGCTTTCTAAGAATCCTCACTAACTAAATGTTTGATTATTTGTATGAAATTGGCAACTACAACAGCTGAACTTTTTATTTGAACTCCGTAGGAATTATTATTTTTGAGAACATTTACATTTCTAATTTTTTAATTACTTAACTATTCAACTATAGAGAGAATATTTCCAACTTAAGAACAATTGTTGGATGAAATTTCTTCAACATATTTTTACAGTTAAATATACTGCGGAAGTCCACTGAAAGGAAAAATTAATACTACTGAAAATAAATTACCCTTCATTTTCTAATGAAGCGACTAGCAAATGAAATCCCACAATGCTGTCTTACTGAAAAAAAACCCCCGGAAGTCTTGAAAATATCCCAAATATTGGAATTCTAGAACATTAATTCAAGAGGCTATACTATTTTGACGCAAATAATCATGAAAACAAAGGTATGTTCGAAAATACGATTAAAAACACATAGTTTTGTGCACTAAAAAACTCTAGTTCAACTTTTCCCCAAAAGAGGGGGAAAAATCGTGAAATTTAGGTGCAACCAACTTTTGGTACTAAAGTTGAACCATTATAATGGTTCCTAATTTTACATTCATGGTGAAACTAGGTGAAACTACACCGTTATAATCGCTCAACTTGGTACCAAATGTTGGTTGCAACTAAATTTCACCATTTTTTTGGTGAAAGGTTGAACTAGAATTTTTTAGTATAGTTTTGCAGTGGTTAAGAATTTAAATTCTGTCTCAGTGGCACTGGAAATCAACAATTATGAAACTTGTTGAGCAATGAAATTAAAGCAGGATGCTATTCACAGTTATAACACGCACGAATTATTTATTATCAAAAATTGTCGAGTTTTAGGCCTAACTTATTGTGGATTATTTCACTTCAAGTGGCAGTAATTGTAACTTCCATTAATACTGTTTACTTCAAGTCATTTTTAGTTTCATAATATGCGTAAAAATAAATAAATTCATAATGAGTTGTACTAGTAAAACTCTTTCTGAATGACATTCGATTAATTTTTTTTAGCAGTGTTCGTTTTTACCAAGACGTGTAAAAATCCTTTCTCTCTACTCGGAACTATTCATAGGGATAATTGATTATGAACAGTGAATTCCCGCAGAGGGTTAAAACGGAATGACCTACTGAGATGGAACAATCATTTGACTTGCACGTGCAGGTCATGAGAGTGCTTCAATTCATCATAAAGCGCTTCTGAATTTAAAGTGCAATAAGCTTTCCACCTGGCAGAATGGTCAGTAGTCATACAACTTTGACTTGGGACGCGGCTTTCTCCAATTCTGTTCTGACTCAATTTTCGCAATAACTCGAAGGATTATGTTTACGAAGAATACCTTCAGTTTTGAAATTTTCAAAAGAAGATTATTAAAAACATTGAAGATATTTTTAGAAAAAAATTATGCAAGATAATGTCACATAAAATTTTTAATGATTTAATTTTTACCAAGCTCGTTATTTTGGGGCAATTAATTCCCCACTTCGTAGAATTTAGAAACATAACGTATGAGGCGTTCCATGAAACAAGGGCACATCCGCCAAAACTGTGTGTAAAGAAAAAAACCCTCGAAGGAAAAGAAACTAGTTTCAAATCGACAAGGGCGAACTGCACTGCCATGCAGAAAAAACTAGAGTGAATGTTGCATTAATACTTTTATTTGATTGAAAATGAGAAAGAAAATACATTCCTAAATGTTTCCAAAAAGTTTTTTAATTTGAAAATCGGTATAAGTAAAGATCAGTAGTTAAGTATATCAAATTAAAAAATCCAAGGAATTAATCTGGGCAAAAGTCCATAATATAGCCCTCATTTTCCGTAGTTGGCATAATCATAGTATTTTCTGATGCTTAGTGGTTCTGATGCAGCTTGTCGAAGAAAAGTCTAGTGGCGGATTTTGCCTTGATCCACACACCATTTATCGCAGTTTTGTCGTTTCTCACAACTTATGCGCCCAAGTTCTACATACCAAAGCTTCAGACAGAAAAGGTGAAAAAAATCATTTTGTTGTATTTATTAGCTCTTCGGTAACAAGGCTTCCTATAAGGGGGAAAATGAAGGGACGGGCGGATTCGCCCTTGTCTCATGGGACGCCTCATATTTTTACCTTACAGTAGATTACACATAAATTACATTGTTTTTTTTTATGTTTCTGTTTTCGCTCACGTGTTGTTTGAGCTTTCTGAACAAATTTTAAGATAGTTAATGCTTTTGACTTCTTTAAAATGGATCTAATTACACTTTACTGGATCCACATGGCATCAAGTTTTTCGATTTTTAAAAAAAGATTTTACTATATTTTCTTCTGCATATACAATTTGATGATACTATGAATGAAATGAGTTTCTATACTTTTGAGAATCACAATAGCACTTTTGAAGATTCCAATGAAAAGCAAATTCATAAGGTACAAAGGACATTTTCGTAAAATGAACTTTAGACGCGAGACAAAAAATTCAAAGGGAATTTACTAAACCACTTTCTTATTTTTTTTAAAGAAAACCTTAATATTTTAGTTTGTTTATTAAAAATTATATGTAAAAATAATTTTATAAAAATAAATAAATGAAATAATTAGACAAGTTCGATACTAACAAACTGGCTAATACACATTTCTCTTTTAATATTAATTTCTCACAATGATGCACGCTAAAACATTCGTTCCTAACTTTACATTTATTTATGATTTTATACTATTTACAAATTACATTTTTAAATAATTCTAAAATAATAATAAATAAATAAATAAAACAATGTGGGATTACTTGCTCATTGAACGATATACGTTTTACATTTATTTAGTTTTACATGCAGTTGTTCCTGCACGAAAGTTTGGTGCAAGCATAGATAATAATGAAGCATAATGGAATTAGGTTTAGTACCCTGATCTTTAACAGTGCTACATTTTCAAACCATGTTACATCTTGAGAGGTTTACGTACTCTTTTTTTTGCTACATTCAATATCTTCAAGCTAAATAAGAAAATCTTGACGTCGCAGGTCCTCACATCCACTTACTAATTAGAAAAAATAAGGAAAGAAAACACACCTTCACTCTACGTGTAATATCCCTTCTCATTACCTTTGGTTAGAATCGATCTGTGTTTTGATGAATGGTGACACAGGTGCTGTCGCCCCCTGCTGGCGTGAAGAATTTTGGAACGTCCATTCGAAAGCCATTGCAAACAAACCTATTTCCATTTTTTTAAAGAAGATTGAAAACACTTTCAACCTTCCACTGTATTATTTTTCAGCAATAATTAAAGTTTGTGGGTAGGAGAAAGATTGAAATAAATAAATAAATAAGTTACTTGTAGTGCGTTAACTTAAAAACAATTTCCTAGATTTTAATGGAATGTGAGAAAGGATCTGTTTCACTGAGTGTATGGGCGAGAGAGAGACAGATAAATGAAACCTCTCTTCTTTCTGTACTTTTTTTTCGACAATAATATCCTTGTTATACCTGTCTTGCGTTTGAACATTATTATATAAGTATCAACCAGCCTTCTAAAACCCTTTTATTACGGCGTCAGTTCTATGAAATCTCTCATAATCAGCAATTTTTCATAAGTTATAGACATGAGTGAATTAAAATGAATGAATAAATTAATTAATTTTTAAAAAAATTGTTATTTGTATTTAATTATTATTTTTGCATTTTTATGCATGCTGTGATCGTTTTTGCTTTGTTGTTATTTGATATTCCTTTTTACTTTGTGTACTTTCAACTAGGTTCGTTTGGTGCTTTCTTACTGGTGCCTCCCCAATTACTTCTACTTCCACTTCCACGCTGCCTTTATTCTCATTGGTTTGCGGGTAAATCTTAGGCTATATAAGCCGAGTTTTCGGTGTTTTGTCTGCTTCATTTGGATGTTTTTGCATCTGGAAGCTCCACTATTGCATTGAAAAGGGATTCCAAGCAATCCCGAAACATATGTCTACATTTTAATGCTAATTTTTACCATGAATAACGTGCAGTTTTTTAAAGTTTACTTGTGCACAAAGTTCCTTTTTTATTATTGACAATATATTTTTCCTCTCTCGTTTCTGCCTTTTATGTGCAAAAAGCTATTTTTAATTTTTTTCAATACTATTTTTATTGGTATAGAATAAGGGGTAAAATATTCTGTGTTTTATTATTCAAGTCAAGTAACACAAAAAGTTTTATGAGGTTGCTATGAAAAAACCAATTCTTTTTCACTTTATTCCTTGATCCAAATTTAGAATGAGAAACAAGCCAAACGAACCCCAATTAATCGCTCTGTTTTTATTTGCTAGCTGAAACACAAGCAACTCGTACTCTGCGAGGGTCGTAGTCATTCCTTCAACACCATTTCCCAATCATAGAAGAGTTTCATTTCGGGTGTTCCATCGCAGCAGATAAGAAATAACGGGACCGAAGAGGATGAGTATTTAAGAGACGCTTTTCGTGTTATCTCTGCCGAATAAAGTCGGGGTGCCTCATTCATAGCTCCCCTTTATGTGTTTTAAGGGCTTATTGTCCAACCCTTAGGAACATTCTTTCTCGTTCCTTTTTTTATCCCCAATCAAATGTAACATACGAAAATAGCTTCTATTTTTTTTGTTTTTTTGTCTGCGTAAAATAGAAAATGTTCTTTTTCTCTCTCTCTCTCTCTCGTTTTCTCTTAAAACGCATCTCGTTAGTTTTAAAATGTGCGTCCTTTTTTAGACCAGAACATAAGTGCATAAAAAATTTTGCAATTAAGTCAAATTGAAAAAAAAAATAGTAATCAAAACAATAAATAAATTAGTTAATTAATCTAGTTACTCAACATTTTGTTATTGTACAAATGTTTAACAATTTCAGCATAATTACTTGACATAACATTTCAAAAGTATTTTTAGAATTGTTTTTACAACAATTTATTTTTAGAACCAAACAATTGATAAAAACGACAGAACAAAATAAACTTTGAGATAGGACATTCCACTTAAAGTGTCTCACGCATAACAACCATGTTTCATTTTTTAAAAAATGACAGTTAAAAAAAGTAAATAAGCAAAACGTTTTCGCTTAAGAAGTCACATATGTGTTAAGAAGTTTCTCAAATTATTATTTTTTTTTTTTTGTACTTTTGTTTAGTTATTAGATTTTTAATAAAATAGAACTGTCTCGCATACCACATAAATATCTATTCCTACCTCAAATGACCAACATATTTACTGATTTAAAGCTGAAGACTTCTCATTAATTTTTTTATTGTTTAATGCTCTTTTTTTAATTGTTTAATTGATAATTGTTAAAACTTACTACCAGTCTTCGGGATAAAAGATTATAATAAACGATGCCCTCAAGAGTAAGTGTAAAAACAATTTATTTTTGACTAATTATTGGAATAATTCACAAACAGCAAGAAATTAATGTAAAAGAAGAAAAAAAAATGCACCAAAGAATAATGACTGCTTGCGAAAAAGCTCATTCAATGTTTTCCGGGGGAGCTTTTTCCCTGTGATTCTAAAAATTAGAGAAAAAAAGTTTAAAATTTAATTTTAAAAAATGTCAGATGTTTAAAACAAAAATTCAAAAACAGAATTCCAATATAATCGGAAAATTAAGAAAAATGAAAAACAAAATCAGCCCCAGTCACAGGCAATTTTGAAAAAAGCCGCAAAGCTTAACTATTTCGCCTTTGGCTCTTCCACTTTATTTATATTTTACAATTCTACAACAGAAAATGAAGCTTTGCCTCACTTTTAATCTTTTCTGAGGTGTAAAAGAGAAAAGCAGCGAAGAATCAAATAAGAGGCTTTACTTTCATCATACAGCTATAGCATTAAACCTTTTTTTTTCTACAACCATTTTCACAATCATGAAGCACTTCTCTTTTCTTTCTATAGCTAATAGTAAAACCTTGCATGACCGGCTGAGTATAGTAAGGATAAGGAAGTAAAAATGATTCTCAGCCTCTTTTCTTTCCTCTGTCACAACTATATCAACGCAATTCTTTTTGAGTTTACTTAAAATAGAGTCCCAAGAAAATCATTTTTCTTAATCGTCTGTCACTAATTATCGTAGAACAGTGTTTTCAAAAGGGTGGTACGCGTACACCTGGGGGTACGGGGAGAGCTCGGTGGGTAAACATGGCTTGCCGAGCGAAGAACATCTAATAAACGTCTCCGTTTTAAATTGTCTCAATTTAGCATTACAATGCCAAGTACCTTCATCTTTCCACATTCAAGATGAAAAGAACGTTTTCATGAAAAATAGCCAAATAAATTTGTAGCAAAAGATAGTTTGTAATGGATATACTGAAGTACGTATTTCGCTCTTTTGTGAGTTTATAACAAGCTTTAATGCATAAAACTATAGTTTATGCATTAAAATGGCGAAAACATATTTTGATTGCATTAAACTTTATATATGTTTATTTATTTATTTATTTATTTGACGAGGGGTAAACATTACGAGAATTATACAAGGGGTACGTACACAGATGTCGGAAGTTAGGGAAATTCGTAAAGGGTGAACGATAGGAGGGCGAAACGCTAACTTCATAGAAAGACATGAGACAATGGGGGGGGGGGGGGGGATATTTGAAAAAAAAAAGGGGACGGAATATATTATACCTCTAGCAGCGGCGTACATAACGCCCCTGCAACCCCCGCGGCGCAGGGGGGTGCAAGAGGTTTTAGGGCGCACGCTCCAGAAAAATAAAAAACTCCACGAGTTACAACATATATGCATAAATGTTTTATACATATTTCTTAACATTTATTTTCTACAAATGCAATATCACGCCTTCGCTTTCTCAATGAAATTCTTCGCTATTACGTCACATAATGCATAATTAATCCTCTCACTTCCTATCTCCGTTTTTTTTTTTTTTTTGTACTTGCATATGGTGATCTCTACTTATGCACGGGCGCAAGGACCCGCAGCAAAAGCGCGCATAAATGAAAAACACGCAAAAGGGGAAAACCTCGCAAGGGAGTTAAACGCAAAACATCAGTACAGTGTACACAGTAACTGCAAATTAATATTATTATGCATACCGTCATACTGAAAAATGGGGAAAGAGATTACATAGTGTCAAAATGCAAGTTCAGTAAGTACTGTACAGTTGCTTATTTGTTTGTACTATAAGAATTTGAAATTCTAACCAGATTTCATTTTGTACTTAATATTACTTCCTCACAAAATAAATTACAATCGAGGGTTGTTTTTGTTTTCGTGAATTTTCAAGAAGAGTCTATTCGAGTTCATCAAGGCGTGAGAAAGTTCGTTCGTTTCCAGAAAAGACCTGGAAATTCATTCAGAGGCGTAGCTAGGGTTTTCAGCGGCAGGGGACAACTGAAGATTTTGCAACCCCCCCCCCCCCTCCGCGCGATTCTGTTAGTCGAAATGCAATAGAAGAGGGTCAATAGAGATACAAAATGCAAATTTCCAGTTTTACATATTACTGCTTGAAAGTGAAAGTTTTCTATGCTGCTATTGGGACGAAACGGTAAATTAAATTCATCAAAGGTTGGAAAACATGTCCTCAATTAACAATATGCTCAATTTTTTTAAGTCCTGAAGCATTTGCAGAATGCACATATAAAGAACGTTTGGGATCAGTAACTAAATTTTGCGAGAAGTACCGAAACGATGTATCAATCTCAATTGCATCACAAACTATTAGTTTGCAAAACATTTTGGCAAGTGAAATAAAAGAGAGAAACTTGACAAATATAGCTGAAGTTGCTCATATAGTAATGATCGAGAACAACGTTTTATGATCTAAGTCTCCCAGATGTATGCACTGTTTTTTTTTTTAAATCTTTCTTACTATATCAGTAACATCGGCATCAGCGGAGAGATCATTATCAAAACTGAAGCTGATTAAATCTTACCTCAGAAGTTCGATGACAAAAGAAAGATTGAGTGGTCTTGCTGTTTTAAGCATAGAAAGCGCCAGGATTCATAATTTAAACCTCGACGAACTTGTTCTATAATTCCTTAATTGTAAAAAATGAAGAGAACTATTAACAGATTAATACTAGTTAACAGATTAATACTGATTTTCTTGTCCGACTAGTGTCTAATTTGAGCACGAATAGTTTCTATTGTATCATTATTGTTATTTAATTCACTTTATAAATAAATTACACAAACCCTGACGAAATTTTGAATACAATTACTTTAAGATAGTGTGTTATTTTCTCGAATAATTAGGATAAATTTCATTCCAAGCTGGTAAGTGCACGCAATGCTTCAATTCGTTACGTTTTCGAAAATCCGCCTTTTAATAATAAATACGATTTAAATTATCTTAAAATAAAATTAATGGTTATAAATACCAGAATATATCTTCTCCGTAGTGTTTTTGTTTTAATTTTTTGTAATAGGCCCAAAGATAGGGCGCACTTATAAATCTTGCGGGGAGGCGCACCTAAGTCTATGTACGCCACTGACCTCTAGTACATCAAAAAGCAACGTTAAAGAAGCTTTTTACGTTTCTTTCCGCAAAACGTCTGAATAGTAAAGGATGAAATGAACGTTATTAAAACACATTATTTGCAAAATATTGCATGTGCGTGTTTCGGGGCAACAAGGAACCTTTTTTTTAATGCAGAAATCCTTTGAATTTCAGACACTAAGCTGCAGTCATGGGAAGACTTTTCTTTGTTCTGTTGCTTATGTCAAAAAATGAGAGCATGTTTTGTTGTTGTTGTTTTTTTTTTTTTTTTGGATTTTTATTAATATTTTTTTTCTATTTTGTATGTATTGAGAAAATGAGTAAATAACCTATATTTTGATTCCCTAAAGAATTGATAAGTTTTTTTGGTACTAAAAAATAGTTTTTAGAGTTAGTGTTTTTTTTTTTAGGTAGCAAGGTTTGAATTTGTCCCGTACGCTTTAATGTTAAGTTTTTTTAAATTTTTTTTAAAAAAAAAAAAACCTTTATTTAATCATTTCATAAAATCCTTATGTCTCCCATATCAAAAGTGTTTTCTGTCAAATATTGCTTTTGAAGCAAATCCATCTGTTAAAAAAGCATTTATACAGTATTCAAATTTGCTCGAAGATTTTAATGCAAAGATTTTTTTTTTTAATGTTTAAATTTTACAGGAAAAAAAAACTGAAAATGAAGAATGTGAATGAACTGTTCGTCTAGCTAAGAATAATATTTGAATGCATTTGTTTTATTTTCTAACTTTTTTATTTTTAGAGATATTTTGGATTTTTACGGAATTTAAGTCATGTTTCATAATTTTTTTTGTTTTTATTTCTTCGTTTTCTTTTACGAGAGGCAAGAACAAGGCAAAACAGGGGATCTTATAGATGCTTGAATTTTTAAAACAAGTAATGCGTTAATTTCTTATCATTGAGGTTTAGTTTACATTTACAGAAAAAAAGAGGAAAGTTCCGTTTCTAAAGCGAAGCTTGTCTTCAAGCCAGGATCAGTTATGAAGTGATTACAAGAATCAAAATTTGAAAGGGAGGAGTGTGCTTTTAGTTATTTAAAATGGGCATAATGTAAAAAAATACGAATTACTGATGTATTTTTTTTCCACCGAATTTTGATTGAATTTGCGTGTGCGTGGTTTTTAATAATTCTATTTTATTTTATTTATTATTTTACTGAAGTTATTGCTTGCTTTATGAAAATTAACTTTGAAAAAAGCCTTTTACTTGAACTTAAGACTAAAAAAACAAATACTCTTCTACTGCATTTTCTACGTAAAAATGTTGCTAAAATAAAAACATGCCCTATTTACACATTTTTTTTCATTTTCTTAACTCTCCGTCATGCGCTCGAATCTTATGTACTGACCTTAAAGCGCATTTTATACCTAATATATTGACACAAGGTGCAGTATTTGCTACTGAAACTAGCACATTACTTTCCTATCAAAATTAATGGATTATTACTGAAGTAATACAAAAACTAGCCCTTATCAGCCTGTATCGCTATTTTATTTATGCATCTGACAGATTCGCGCCTAATGGAGGGTTAAGGATGAACGCTTGTTTACTTCTACAGTGCACCTCAGTATACAGACATACGGAGATAGTATGAATATAAAGTTTTATTGTCCGTATAATTAGAAGCTGTTGAATTTGTATAAGAAGAATTTGACACTACTTAAGTAATGTTATTTCCTCTGGACAGAGAATCAGCAGAAATTTATTAGTTTGCCACGTATCGGGGGGGGGGGGGGGGGGTGACTGGTACCGAGTGAGTGGACTTTGTATTTTATGAAATATTTTAGCAGTTTCGCATTCTGACAAATGCGTCTCTCAGCACGAATTGCATTTTCTAGAATTTCAATACTTCAATTCATTTTGTGTCTGAATAGAAATTCTAGAATTCCTCCTTTCCGATATTTAATCAAGTGCAGAATCGAGATAATATTCATTGCTATAAATTTATACATGTAAAGAATTTTCCGATGGATTTTTTTTTTGGTGGAAATTTATTCTTTGGAAAATTGCAGCAAACAACGAAATTTCGTGCTGAGGAAATGTTTTAAATCTTCTGGAAAGTATTGATGCACAGCCTTACATTTAGAATTCTTTTATTTAAAGGTCATTTAAAGCTCCTGAGTTCATTTACGTAAATTGAATAAAATAGTTTAATTTTTTTATGAAACAAAAAATATGCAAGTAACATTTAAAGCTATATTTTAACACCTTCAATTTATAAAGCTATTAGTACTTTATTGCAAAAAATACAGCAAATAAATTTTTCCGCTCCCTGGAAAACTCATTATAACTCAAAGTTTCATGAATTTAAATGGTAAACGCAGGTAAAATACTTGTATTTTCATATCTGGAAGTTAGGATAGAGCGAATGCTCCTCAAAAGTGAAATCACTGCATGGCAGTCATCCCCAAAATCAAGGTGATCCTTTCAAATTCAACCGCGTGAAACTGCAGAATCAAATACATCATTTAGAATGTAGAACCATTATTTTATGATTAAAAATAAATTTATTCTACTTTTAGGTGTGATCTACCTTAGAAGCAATGTTCACCCTTGGCTTTGCTACTTTTCAACTAGTAGTTTTTACGAATTTCTCACTTTTTTACTAGTTTCGTGTACTGTTTTGATTTGTTTTATACCTTTTTTCATAAATACTTGGAACATTTCACGATATTTTGGGACATCGACTTTTCTTTTTATTCATTACTACATAACTAAGGCTTCAGTGAAATGTATTTTCGCTGAATGTGTAAAAGCTAATTTAGAAACTATTAATAATTCTTTTAGATGATGCATAAAAATTAGCATCAAATGATTGCATTTGCGAACCATTAGCTGCAGCACCATTACTGAACTAAGAATTCACAAAAATGTAATTGACAACAAAAGTTTAATTTTTTTTTTTTTGCTTTTCAATCTCGCCAGGCATGAAATGATCTTTAGTATTAAAATGAGAAATCCTGGAAAAAAATGTCTTATTTGAATATTATTTCAAACGTATAAAAATATGCATAATGTTTTAACTGGAAACATGCTCTATAACGGTGTAAAATGGAGGTCCCATGCTTGCTGCAAATATTGAACATCTGGAAGTAATGCTTCCGGGAAACATTCATTGTGTGCAGTTGATTTGCATTGGAAGACTATTATGTAAATGATCCCAGCTAAAAAAATCTGCGCCTCATTGATCCTTAAATGAACGAAAAATACAACGCAGTTCTCTCTCTTTCAAAAAAAAAAAAAAAATCCAGCGAACTCTGGTGAAACTGGATCAATATCACTTAAATGTTTTTCGTTCTGTTGATTACAGGCGAAAAACGGAACACAAGGAAGCAGCTTTTTTTTCATCAGTCCCGGACCAAATGTGAGCATTGTTAGAGAGAGAGAGAGCGAAATCTGCTAGTAACATGTAGCATATTTCGTATGGTACCTTTCATTCGGGCTTCTTATCAAAATATACCTACATAGGGAAAAAATATACCTACATAGATTAGGAAGTCATTAAACTAAATACGTCGCCAGAAATTACAACTATTTCAAAGTACACTGATCCTTTGGGTAACTTTTAGGCTGTCAACATCAAAGTGTTTCTAACCACAAATCTAGAAGTAACTAAAAAATTACTGTTTATGCGATAACATAAGTACATACTTTTACAATCTAAATAATTGTAAACCGTTATTTTAATTTGTTTATCTACCTTGTCTACGTGCGTAAACATAGTGTCCATCACATATGTATTCGAATATACGTACCATATACATATATGTATTGAATACAAAATAATTTTTAATGCATTATTATAATACAATTAAAAAATAAAACAGTGAAGGGAAAATTGGAAAAATCTTCAGCTGCATGGGACAACTGCACAAATATTAGTTTAAAAGTAGAAAGTTTTTAATCCCTATTTCAGGAGTTGTTTCGAAAATAAAAATGGAAAAAATCATGCCATTTTCTAAAATTGTACACCTTTTTGAAGGTGATAAAAAATACACCAGACAAAATTTGTTCGAAAACTCTGAAATACGTGAGTTATCGCCGTGGGAAGTGAGTTATAGCCTAGAATCTTATGTTTTCTAACGAGGAATACACTAAGTCGTTAGATATTGGAGAGAATGAATTCCAATAATGCATTGCTGTGGAAATAAGCCCATAAGTTTTAATTTAAACTTAATTTATTAATTTTCAGCGTTGAGATTTTCACTATTTAACATGTACAGGGGTTGATATATTTTCGCAATACAGTGGAACCCCGCCATTCGTCCGCGCTATTCGTCCAACTTGTTTAGGTAAAATTAAACTCGCCCTTCGTAATTGACCCGCGATTCGTACGGCGCCAGGGGCCAGCTGGCTTGCCAGTTTGGCTTTTTTTAAGAAAAAAAAAATCGAGAAATTATGATCATTTTGAACTCGTCTGGAAATAATTTGTTTGGCGTTTTGGGTTTTTTAAAAGTTATAATAATTTTTGAGATTTTACTGACAATTTTAACTTTTTAAGGGGGCAGAAAGAGGGAGTGGTTGAAGAACTTTCTTCTTCAGGGGAGGAAATTAATAAGGAAAGCATTTCCTTTGCAGCAATTAAAGAGTTGTGTTACCCGTGCGAGAAAACTGATCGAAAAATGACATCATAACACTGCTGTGGTTAACAGCGTTAACTTGTTCAATGACAATGTTATTGACCATTTTAGAAAAAATCTGAAAAACCGCCGAAGGCAGACTACATTGGACAGATTTTTAGAGAAAGAAAACCAAGATTATTTTAGTGCAAAAAAACAGAAAAAAGAAAGAACAGCAGAAGAGGAAAAAACATCAGCAGGGATGTTACCTGATGTTTTTATGGAAGGGGCTCTTCTTCCAACCATTTTTCTTTCTCCTCTACACATTCCACTAATGGCATCACCTCATCTCAGTACAAGCAAAGTGCAGTTAAATTTTTATTAATCTATAATTTCATGTACAGTACTGTACAATTGTTTTTTACAGGTTTAAATAAGCAACCATCTGTGGGTCTAGAACGGATTAATTCAATTTATGTTGTATCTTACGTAAAAAAAATAATTCGCCATTCGTACAACTCACCATTCGAACTGCCTCCTGGAACGAATAGCGGGGTTCCGCTGTATTATTATTGCAGTTGGCAACGCAGGACAATTTTGCTAGTACTATATGTATAATTCAAAGCGTAGATATTTTTGCTAGAGTTGTTACTTTAACATTCTATTTGTGATAACAGTAAAATAGGCTGCCACCACTCTCCCTTATGAAACCGTTATATGTCTGATTTTGGATGCGTGAAAAATATTTATTCCATTTTAAAACTAAATCTTGCTAATACGAAAATCGCTCTGAAATGGAAGGGTGTTCATATTATGTGAAGATTTTGCTTGAAAAAACTGAAAACGTTGATCAGCGTTAATTTTGCGTTGACTTTTGAAAGACATTTAGCTTATGGCGTACAGTGCATTTCCAGAAATGTTTTCTGTGAAATTAAAAAGCTTGTTCTAAATACAGTAAAACCTGTAAAGTTGACCACCTTTGTGAGTTGACTACTTTTGTCAGGTGCGGAATTAGCCCTTCACCCTCTATCTCACCCTCTATAAGTTGACCACTAAAGTGCTACACCGCAAGTGGTCAACTTACACAGATTTCAGTGTATTGCCATTTCCTTTTTTTTTTTGTTGAGGAAATGATTGTGTGAGAATAACTTAGCAATCCACGAAAATTGCAAAATATATGACACATACATGTTTCGTGGTTACATGGAATTTTCTTATCAAATCAAAAATAGGTGCGTTTCCACACATAATAGGCCGAAGTGAAGTTCTGAAGCACCTGCTTTCAATTTATTTTTAAACGTTTATTCGTTGCAGTGGTGTTCCTTTACAGAAATAGTACAATTTTATTAATATGTGCAGAACACATTATAGATGTAGAACTTTCCTGTGTATCGTGGTTGTTTCATTTTTTGAGTGTACAAAAAACGTTTTCGTGATATTCGGCCATATTGCAATTTTATTTTTGTCGTTTAAATGAAAGATTATTTAAGAGCTTGAAGAAAATTCAAAACAAAGAGGCCGCTGAGCTTTTAACTTAAACGAGTTTATAAGTCTTCTTCGAAAGCTCTTTAGGCTGTGTTTTGATAAATGGTGCCAACGTTGTGATGAATTGTGCAGAAGAAATTGTACTGTGATGAAATGCTTTTAGTTAAATATTTACTTTTGTTGTTCATACATACCAGAAAATATAGCTAATCATTAATTTCTGAAAAACTATGGTTTTTCTCCCGTCATATGTTGACAGATACTTAAGCACACTGAACTTTTGAATGTTACTCGTAATGAAAATTTCCAGTGATAAATGATTACAAAGTTATTTGGAGTTTATTTTGTTTTCATAGTGTAGGCCCTTAAGAAAATGTGGAAGAAAGATTTCTTCTTCCTGAAAGATGGATGCCTCCATCGAGGATGTCTTTATAATCTGAGTCAATACTGAGCAACATCCTTTTATGGATAAGGGTCGAGAACCCTCAAGATGGCATACAAGGAAATTTGATTGCATAACGCAAACTCATCTACTTTAGAGGTCCTCTATCAACATTAATTTATTGTATTTCGAGTTTAAATATAGGAATGAATTCTTAGACAGATTTCGCATTAAGTCTTATTTGATGTGGGTATAGCTTTATGATTAATGGGGAAAATAACGTTTTAAAGAACTAATTACAAAGAATCTACAACTTATTATAAAAAGGAAGTACATTACATTGTGTGTGTGTGTCATTTGGTACAGACAAACTATATCACTTACATCCATGACATTTGTCACATAAGCAGTCTGGAAGAATTTAACTTGTTCAAGCTGTACTTTAAAAAAAATGTATGTTGCGATAAATCTCATGATGCTCAGATTTTTTGTACTTATTTGAGTCAGCATAAAACTTAAAAGTGCGAAAACATGATTTTAATGCCTTTTTCGCGACGTCAAGCAAAAAATATGCTTAAAATAACGGTAAAAAGAAGAAGAAACGAAACAAGAATTTTGGGAAATTGCTACCAAATGCACTCTTCCCTATTCCTATGCATTTTTGTTGCGAAATTTGAAGAAAATCTGCCGAAGATTTTTACATCAATATAAATAGGAAACAGATATATTGAAAGTATTTCATTATTTCATTAATAAGAAAAATCCGAACTTTTAATAAGTAAATTCAAATCTTATAAACAAAATTTAGGAACAATACAATTACTCATTATTACTTTAGATTCTATTTTTCTAAGATCTTTTAGAAACATCCTTGTTTTCGTTAAGTTCCATAATTACAAATATTCGTTTAGCTTCGGGAACTAAATAACGTGGATCTGTTTTCTTTTTTTTTTTTTACATCGCGACTTCTGGTTGATAAGCAAAAGCCTCCTGCTGCGATTCTCGTTCACAAATGGCGGGAAATAATGTCAATATAAATTACCTACGTAGACACGGTTATTAGAGGCAGTGGTCGTAAGTCGAACACACTTTCTATTCTTAACGTGAAAAAATCGAATAGATGACAGCGAAGGAACTACTAACTCCCGTTCTATAACGCATGTGTTCTAAACAAAAAATAAAGAACACGTCAGGAAAATGCAAGCTGTTCTTTTTTCTTCACTACACCCAACATCTAATACATCATAATCAATTACGATGTAAAAAAAAATGCTCCAGCCTGCGTTTGTCAATAATATTAATGAACTCTAATAACTTTGTTCTCACTAAACTAAAAAAAAAAAAAAAAATGAAGGGGGAGTCTTCTATTTACTCCACAAAAGATAGATTTCCAAGATTAAAAGTAATTCTTTCCTGAAATTCAACGCAAAGCCTAGTGTTCGATGTCGCTAAAAAACGAGAATCAGATAAGCTCTATCAGAAGATAATCAAATCTCAAACAAGCTCGTTAACAGATGTCGTTACATTGTGACTTTGGATAATTTTTATGGCATGACCTGAATCGCTGAATGCGTAGTTTCCTAATTTGGGTTTAAGTTATTAGTTGTTTTTTTTGGGAAAACTGCTGAATCCTTGCGCTTCACCGGAGTTTTCCGCTGAATATTTCAATATGTGCAGTACGTAGCTCTATCGGAATCTTTTTGAAGCGGCATTTTTTAAAAAACAAATATATACCAAATTTTTTCAGCTCAGATGAAAATTTTTTTCCCTTTCAGGATTTTTAATTTCTACTGTTTTCAGGCGTGTTTAAATTAAATTTTTGCACTTTTTGAAAGGATTCCCTTTTTGAACCCTTATATCAAAAATCGTTTTTTTAAAAATTTTTTTCAATTATTATTTGTGACATTATTAAAAAAATCTTTAAATTTTATTTTTTTTTTTTTTTTTTTTTTTTTTTTGGGACTTGTATGAAAATATATTACTAACATGGAAATATAAGATCCTTAAGAAGAGATCAACTTCTTCCAAGTTAAATATTAAAATTAAAAAATCATATAAAACTTATACGACCAATGTAAAAGAAAGTATACAAACAAATGATACTACTAAAAGGGCTAAAAATGAATTAAAACATTAAAAATAATAAACAACGTTTTGAAAATTACTTTATCAGAAAAAAAAACCCCTTGGGGAAGAGGCATCGTGCGGGGTTTTTTAAAGCAAACCAAATTTCAAGTAAATGCTGGACTTCGTACGCGCAAATAAGATTGCCTTTTATATAAGTAGAGATTATTTTTCAGAATTTTTGTGTGCTTAAAAGTGTTTAAGTGCAGTTATGTAAAAAAAAAAAAACATTGACTTTTCGCAACCGGGAAACATAATATTCGTGCTCTGCATTTTTTACTCCTCAAACTATTATGTTCGAAAGTAAATTTAAAAGTTCCAATGAGCTTTCAAAAGAAGCTTTGGTGGAAGAAAAATACTTCTCCCACTGATATAAAACAAAATGACTTAAATAACATTTTAACCTTGAATTTGGAAGCTTAAACTCCATAAACATCGAACATAAAAGAAGTCGAATACCACTGGAAAGCATTTGAGCAAGGCAAGTCATTTTTCATGTCCTCGGAAAAGATACGAAACTAACTACTTAAAAGTAGTAGGGAGATGGGATGCCAGCTTTGCGGCAACCCGGAAAGATGCTTTATCTAATAATGTTAAAAGAAAACCCTCTACACATCCATTTCAATTTTTTTGTTCTCTAAATTTTGGAAATTTATTTCATTTAGACAGCAATAAAAGTGTTATCGTATTTCTTTTGAACATTAGCTGCAATAGTTTTACTATCACTAACGTAATTTGTGCTTTTATCGCCCTTTCCCAATGCATTAAAGAATTTTCCTTACGACATGCGTAATTTAAAAAACGTTTTAAGTAATTACGTCAGTATATTTTCTTTGAAGACCTATTTCCACTTTTATTATAACCCGCTTATTTGTAAATAAAACATAGTCTTATGCAATTATTTTGACAGCCTACATTGTCATACTTAGTAAGAAACACGATCAATATTAAACGAATGAAATAATTTTTTTAGAAAAAATAAAAACGAATTCAAATTAAAAATTGCGCTAAGAAGTAAAAACTAAATTCATTCTTGAAACAACATCAACACAACTTTTAAACATAGTTTTTGAAGTCGGTGCAAAATTATAAAAGAAAAAGCCTTTTGTAATCATGAATCGACTACAAATATAAATAACCCAAAGTTTGCTACAGTTCTAATACAAATTAATACTTGGTGTAATGGTAATTAGACTCATAATTTTGCACCGACTCCTAAAATTATATTTAAAGGTCCTATCGATAGTGTTTCAAGAATGAATTTATTTGTTTACTTTTAGCTCAATTTCTAATTGCTAGTCGGTTTGAATTTTTTTCCAAAAACTATCTTCTTTCATTATTTTTAGTGTAAATACATTTTTCATATGAATACTCTGTTTAAAACAAAAACATATCAAATGACACACGCGCTTTGAGTGACTGACACTAAAAACTAATCATTTCTATGATAAGTCCCGTTTTTAAGCTTACTTTTAAAAGCCACTACAGGAAGCAGACTGAAAGAAGTTAACTCCTGCTTCAGAGAAGCCTACACTCAAATTCTTATTATGATTACTTTTAATATTACTGCTTAATGGCAACAAACTCTATTTAACGATGAGTTTTATATTTATTAATAATTTACTCAACAAAGAAATATCAAGCCAAGTCTTTACAATTATACATATATATATATATATATATATATATATATATATATATATATACATATATATATATGCATGTATACTTATTTTCCACTCATAACGTTCATTCTAAAGAACAATTGTAGTGAAATCTATGTACGACGCTAGTTTAAACGAACCTTAATTAGCGACTAAAATCAAATCATTGAAATCAGTACCTTTGATCAAAAGTTATGGATGAGAAAAAGATTAATTTTCCTCCTGTAACATTTTTCTAATAATCGAATATGGTGAAGCAAAGGTACGGGACCTATGGGAGACCATCCTCAATCGACTAGGAAAAAAAATCATTAAAATCGGTTCATCCACTGCTAAGTTATTTAAAGACAAAAAAAAAAGAACATACATACGGTATGAATTCACAACCGTTCTTCCTTTGAAAGTCGGTTAATAAATATAGAACAAAGCATCTATTTTACTGGTGTTTATAAATGCTTCAGACTGACAGTCAAAGTTGCAAAATTTCTTTATGTTTCAGCTGCATAATTTATTGATTAAGAGATGATTTTACTGACATTAATTATGTAAGATTAAAATCATGTTTTTAGAAATCATATGTCACTCATGATTTCATGTTTTATGTCGCACCTGATTTAATTTGGTAATAATTGTAAAAGGTGTGCACAATTTAAAGAGTGTTTAGATATAAAACGATTTCAAAATATCTTACATTTTCGTTAAAAGTTGTTCTGCTTAACTATTTGCATAATATATTCGTAAATGCAGTCTTTTAAGACCATGCCGATTATATAGCCTCACTGATTTTGTTTCTGTTTTGATTCTAATAAGAGAAAATTTAAAAAGCAATGATTCAAACGAAAAGTTTGCATTTAATTTTTTATAAGAATTTAAATTTAAAAAATAATAAGCTTTTGACCAAAAATAGAGTTTGAAATTTTCCACATAATACCAATTTCGATTTTGTGTTCACTATTTTTAACTGCAGCTAATATATAACGCATGTATATGCCGTACAGTTGATGTAATACAGGTTAACGCAGCGCCATTAAAGTTCTTTATTCCCTGGATTTTTTCCGCGTTTCATATCTCTTTTTTCTTCTAAATTTAATTTTGCTTTTCTTACATTCTTTATTTACATTTAGTTGAAAAATGTTTGTATGCTGATAGTAGCAAAATTTCGTTCACTGCTTTTTTTTAAAATCTCGAATATAATTATGCTTAACCTGCTATTTCTTCTCAGAAAATCAATCCTTCTTAATCTGTCTTAGCTGATTTGAAGCGAAATTTAAGGACTGCGCTAATGAGAGAACAAAAAATAGAAAGCTCTGAACGAGCTATTTAACCAGGATTTCCGAAATTGAAACGACTAAAAAAGATTTCCCTGTCAAGAAAAAAGGGAGCTCGCCTGCTAATTTCTTGCTGCTAAAATGAGCGGTGAAAAATGCAAGTCGCTTAAAGAGAAGTTAGAAGTGGGGGTGGGGGGGATTGCGGAAGAAATAAAATAAGATACTGTGAACAATCCATCAAATGACTTCGTTTCCGGAGACGAAAATTTTCCTTCCGCAGTGGGTGCCAAAAAACATTTTAAAAAGTGTTCTTTTCTTTCAGCAGTGCTCAATGATGGCAGGAAATTTTGGGAAGAAAGAAAACTTTCTGTTCTGATTCCGTTCGAAGCAGGTGTCAGGAAGTGTGTTGAACTCGAATTATTTTTGCAATCTTCTTGCGGTAAATCATTTGTAAAGGGTGGTTGGCATCGGTTAGAAACAAAGTATTCCACTAAATCATTTTTCAATTCCAGTCTTAAAGATCTGATACCCAGGATAATAAAAGGAAAAACTTCATTACAAGTCAACCTCCATTCATTACAAAGTTAAAGTTTTGTTCTGAAACAAGTTGTAAAAGATAATGTATTGCTTCATCTTGATGATAAATATTTATTGTAGCTGATTGATGAATCAATATGTTTTGTGCATTTCACTATACGTTTCATTTACAATTAAGCTAGTTGAAGTTTAAAGATATTTTCAAACTTCTCTATAGCAGCGGTTATAAAACTCTTAAGTGTGCAAGATTTTTTCGTTTTTCTCTTGTTTTCGTATGTTTCAACGGAATACTTTTTTCTACTTGAGGTGCATGAATTGCTTGGTGAAAGCGAAATTTAAAGAATTTGTGCTCAAACAGTTCAACGCAAAAATATACATGCTCCTTTAAAAATAACGATTAAAAATCGTACTTTTCCTCAGAAAGATGTACGAATAAGGGACCGTTCATGAATGATGTCGCACTTTTTTCCATATAGCTGACCCCCTACCCGCCTATGTCACATGTCACGCTATATTACATAAGCATATGTATTTGCAGTTTAGAAACAAAGCACTGCGCTATAGATCACATTTGTATGAAATGAAGTTAAGGTTTACAACAAAAAAGATAATTAGTAAAGAATAGTAAACTATATTGATTGTTCAAATTATGAAAAAAGGACTCTCGCAACTTGATCTTAAAAGTGTAAATGCCTAAGAAAATTTCCTTTTAAACTTTTAGGCGGAAGTAAATCTAAACCTTAATCAGCATCGGTGCTTACGATACAAAATGATCAATGAAACTCTAAAGTCAAATTATGAAAATAACAAAAGCTTTAAAAATAATTTAATTAGCTGATTTTAAATATTTTAATACAAACCAAAATGTGTAATGTCATACTTTTTGCTACCCCACTCCCCTCCCTTTGTCACCAACCGGTCACAATTTCACAAACCCCCTCCCCCTCTCGAACCATGACGTCATTTCTGAATGATCCCTAATTGTTAATTAAAACAATACAAAAGAGAAATAAACACTAATTTTGTTTTTAAATATCTAGGAAGAAATGCCTTTCTTACCAATTCAAAAGTATAATACCTTGCATAAAAAGTCTTTTAATTATGCTTCATTTTTACAAAAAACTAATAATTAAATGGAAGTCAGATAATATCCTAAATTGTGTGACATCATTTGAGTAAGATTTATCATTGTAGCTTTTTGAACTTCTTCTGAAGCATTCAGCATCGCTAAACAGAACCCATTTTTGGAATGATATTGCTTGCTACTGGCATAGATATTGAAATAGATACATGTGTGTTCTTCATAGAATAGCAGTCTGAGAAATAAATTGGCCATTTCAAAATAATAACTTTTTTTTTCTCAATTAGAGGTATGGTATTGACACAGGAGAAAGAAGGGAGCTAGTGTGGACACGGGGGGAGTAGTGGGAATAATTCTGTTATTTTCTAGTTTACTATTCTCAGATAATTTTGCAGTATTGAAACACTGAATTGCACATCCATGTGAAGTTTCATTACATTTAGTTTAATAGGTCATTCGGAAATAATAAAATCAGGTTTTTATGGTGTAAAAGTCAGTTCATGATTTGTTTTTAAGGGGTTACTGAAAACTTTCGGATGAAATTTAAAAAAAAAAAAAAAAAAGCAGTAATTTACATTTTTAATGCAATTTATATTTTTAAACAGAAATTTTGAATAACATGGTTATTAAAATAAATTGTGACTTCAATTCTGTCAAAATTACAGCAAAAAAGGAAAAATTTGAAAAATAAAAAAAATGCCCCTCGCGTCTCAAATGTTAACCAAATCATTTAATAATTTACCTGCAAGGATAATACAATGCGATAAAGACTTAAAAGTATTAAACCCACCCCAACACATTTTGAGGGGGAAAAAATTCGCCATCAATTTTTTTTTCCATTTTTACATTCCGGTACAATCAAACCAGTATAAAAAAAAATCTGATGAATGTTTCTATAAAGCAACGGTTAAATATCTTTATAATGATCACTTGAAGGATTAGAAACAGTTTTGGGAAAATTACTAAAAAAATGAGACGCGAGGGACATTTTTTGCTATAAGTTTGACAAAATTGAGGTCACATTTTATTTTAATAACCACGATATTCATAAATTCTCTTTAGAAAATATAAACTACGTTTAAAAAATACAAATTTTTGCAAAAAAAAAAGAAAACGAATTTTGCTTTTTGAAATTTCATCCGAAAGGTACCGTGTCCCTCATGAAATTGCTAATTTTCACTATTTTGATTAAAAATTTCAAACGAAATTGGATAGTCTGTTGCCAATTCTTACAAATGATAGTCTGTTGCAAACTCTTACAAATGAATATAATCACTACGTGTTTTGATACACACTTTCACTTCACAATGCTTAAATTTCCCAATATTACGGGATAAGTATAATTGACACCATAGGGTTAGTGTGCACACGTGGTGGTGGGGCTAGAGTGGACTTTTTGAAATTAGCCTTATTCAGCTTTCAATAATAAAAAAAATAATTTAATATGAAGATCATATGGTAACACAGTATAAGCAACCATTTAAGACACATAAACTAATAAATTAAAAATTGAAGAACTGGGAAAGAGTGAGAGAAAACAATAATCAAGACAGGATATTTTTTTGGTAAATTTTCTTCATTCGTTTGAAGATGTGTGGCTCTAAGGCACATTTCAGATATTGCTCAAGAAGGCCAGAATGCTTATTATATATATTTTTAAGTGTGTAACCACTAATGTTAACACGCATCATTAAAGTCTTCTTTTTTTTCACAAAAAATTATATTCATACAAACAGGCTGAGATTAAAAACCGATTGTAAGTTAACTATTCATCAATGGACACAAATAAAAATTAGTAAATAATTCATTCATTCATTTACTCATTCATGTATTTATTCATTCATTCATTTATTCATTTATTCACTCATTTAATCATTAACTCTTTCATTCATAATTAATTTATTCATTCATTCATTCAGAAATATCCTTAAAAATCTCGATCAAAAACTTTCTCAGAAAAATAGGCTTGTTTTGTTCTAGTTCAACTTCGTATTTCTACATGTTCTGTGCCTTAAAGTTTGTTTCAAGCAAATCCATCTGATAGATCAGGATTTATATAAGATTGAAATTTCCCAGCAGGCACTAATATTAAAAATTTTTTAACAATTCAAAACTGAGCAAAAACTTCAAATCGGAAAACATTTCACATCAAGCGCTCTTTCGAATATGCTTGCTCAAAGGAATTCGGACGATATTTTCATGGTACTTTAAGCCTTCTTTCATATATATATATATATATATTTTTACTTTACGGGAAAGTATGCTAAAAATACAGAATATATACGTAAAATAAAGTTAAGAAATAAATTACACGTGAAGGCTTTGATATTATGTTCGAGTGTATTATTTGTTATGTTACTTTTAAGTACAATAGTGGAAAAACTTTAGATAAATACTATATATATAATCGGCAGGCAATGTAAATGATTTAAACCAAAACATGAGCATAAAGGATCATTATCACTTTTGAACAAGAATTCGTTCTCGTAAGCTTTTAAATTTGACGAAACATCCAGCTGCTAACCGAACAGCTGCACTGAATTAATAATAACCGAATCTAAATAATTTCTCCACCCTTTATTTTTGAGAGTGAACTTCTCTTAACAATTTCATCTCTCCCGAGGATTTTTAATACATGGTTTTGAGCAAGTGACGTAAAAAAATATTCGAAACAAAAAATAATAACTAACCCCATTTAAGAACAAACACTAATGGAAGCGCCCGAGCAATTAACTCGCCGTCCAACCCACTTAATTACGAGTTCAGTTTTTTTTATTCATTCTTTAGAAGGCGTGGCAACACCTTCTCAGTCGTGAAAGGTTCGACAATAAATCTAAACCAACGTCGGAGGACAATATTTCATCAACTGTAAACTTCTTGCAGGTTTAGCATAAAATGAATGCTGTTTCAAATGCTTAGTAGTTTATTCAAAACCTCCCTGAGGGATGCTGAGGTAGCTTCAGGTTTTAATTTTCTTCTTTTTCCAGCGAATTTATTTTTCATTGTTTTTAATTACTAAATATTGTGCTAATCCTTCCTGCTGAGCGATAGTTGAAGAACACATCGTATATGCGACTTTTGTGTCTTTAAAGAAAAACTGCTGCAAATAAGAATGGATAGAGGGTACTTTAAAAGCCAAGGGAGGCAGGTCAATAGCGATTTATGGGTCCCGTTGGAATCATGTTAGGTATAAAAGAGTTCTTCGCGTTGGATCTTTTTGACATGTGACCCCTCAAACAAGTGTTTGAATGCGTCCAAAGATGTTGCCGTACTTATAGACTTACAGTACTGTATGATTGTTCAATGGTCAGACAAGCTAACGATTTCTTTTAAAATTGGAGAAATAGATACTGTTGGAGAAGAATAGTAAAAACTACTTTTTTTTTATTACCCGTAAATTGTTTATTCTTTTCGGACAAAGTTTATAGTTTTTGCTGGAGTAATTATGAAATGTATGATTGAAAGTTACTTGAAAGCAATGAAATAAGAAAATGTAAAATTTTTTCAAAAAGATTCTAAAAGATATTGTTTAAAGGTTTTTAATTTTATTATTTAAAAATACAAAAAAAGAAGTTTTTGTGGTTTGACAAAACATTCCGACTCTGCTCTCCTGAAAAACTGACATTTTAACTAAACACAAAGATTGTAACAATCATGTTTTGATTTTAAGCAAATTTGTACGATAAGAAACAGAGAAGTAATAAAGCAAATTCTGGTTTGTTAGGCTGTTTTACGTGAACATTTTCAAACAATTTTCCTGAGCACACATGATACCGTTCCTCAAAATGCATAGCCTAACAAAGATTTCATTCAGAACCAAATGAACCCATTTTCCACTGTGAATTTTGTGACTTTAACGCACACTTTGACTTCCAATAAATGTCATATGTTCCTTCTAATCGCTTAAAATAATTATTTTGAAGAAAAAAGAGAGAAAGGTACAGCTATAATTTATCGTTATTTCTTTTTAAGGGAAAAGTTTAAGTGGGCTAAAAGTAATGATGTTCCGCCGTGCGAAACTTCCAATTTTTAACTCTTCACAGTGCGATAGCATGGTTTATTAAGAAAAAACAATCATATATCTTTGAAGATGTTGAATGGGGGATATCTGACTTGTCATAAGAACATTTGGCTCTGTCTTCTTATAAGACAGCACAGAATTTAAATGGAAAACCAATCTTCCTTATGCTTACAATAAAGAAATATGAATGACTGACTGAAAGCAAAAAGAAGTCGCTTCATGATGCGTAGCAAATCCTTCTATTTTTCTATGACTTTCCACTCTTAATTTATTCATTAGCTATGTCGACAGCTAAATAACTTCACTTCAATTAACAAATATTGTCATCCAGAAATTTTCAGAAACATTCGTGAAACAATTTGCTTTTAACTTCGTTTCTCAATCCTTTGAGAATGGCGACCCCTTAAAAAGTAAAAAGCCTTGCGACACACTTGATGCAATATTTTCTTTATACAACACTGAACTTTGACGCATTTAATTATAATTTTAAGAATTTTGTTTCATATAAGGATTTTTTGTTACTTTTTTGGTCGGATTACGACCTTCCTTGAGTCTGAAACCCCTGGGAGTGGCGACCCCCAGGTTGAGAAATGGTTGCCTATAATATTGAATGGTACTGGTCATAAAAACCTCCATATAGTAATAAGCAAAATTTATAATGTTTGAATTTAAAAATGATGTTCTACCGAACTTAGTAGTGACATAGCCCATTTCCAGAGCTAAACCTTTTCTTCTAAAAAAACTGCATTCTTTTCATTATCAGAAATTTTAAAACTTTGAGCATCAATAACATCTTAGTGTGTTGTCTATTAAATCAGTCAAAAAGAGCAAAGGAATTAGGATAAAGAGCAAATCAATTAGAAAAACATAATGACCAAAGTATCCTCAACAGAAAAACAGCGTCCAAGACAAAATATATGCAGACTCTTATAAGCTAATTAAAATACCGACTGATCAAGCTCACGGCGGTCGATTGTTCATTATGAATCTCGTGGATAACCCTCAGAACAACCTCAGCCGAGAGTCGAATCTCAACGCGATTCATTACCAGAGCTTAATTAAATTCAGAACTGTCAACTCTATTGCGGAAGAAAAAATGTTTAGTTAAGGAAGAGCATTTTTGCTGGCCGTAAATTCGGGGCATGTTCAGGTGAACGACAGAGCTTTCAGTACTACTAAGTGGTGTTGTAACAAATGATGGAGCACACGAATGAATCTGATAAATGGAAAGAGTCGGTTTGTTCTAGCCCTCCCCTTGCATTAATGGGCAATGTTTTAAAAGAGTGAGCACTGTTATTAAAAGGGCACCACAAACGAACGCCAATGCTAAGCGGTCCAAGACCTGCTTTAATTTACAGTCCCTTTTTGCCATTTATTAGAATGATCACGGCACGGGTGAGTTAATTGATAAAGTGACAAACAGTTTGATAATTTTGTGATATGGATACAAACGATCTTCTTGAGCATGCTACTTAGTGTCACTACGACTGCAAATGCTTTGAGGAGAGTAAGTTATTTCTCAGAGAGCATGGATCGTAAACTTTTCTCTTTTTTTAGTTTTTCAGACTCACGTAGGAAATATCTTAACTTATTTGAAAAGCATATTTCAAGAAGCAAGGGAAAACGCACTTGCATTCATTATTATTGCTTGTGATAAATAGCAGCTGGGTGATTTTCAAAAAGATTGACGGTTTGATGTCCGCAGTATAAAATCTAAATTTCATGTCGCTAAAACTATTATTCTGCCATTATAAAAACCAGTAGGGAAGCCTCATTTCATAGTTAATTAAATGCATTCATTACATTTTTTCCAAGTCGGGGAATAGTAGGCTTTTTCTGTTACTTTAGTTGGAAAGAAATGGAAAATTGCGTGTCCGGAGCAAAAAATTCACAGAACCAGGGTCTTTTTTTTATCATTCCAAGTAATTTTTTTATTCAATATAATTTAAAACATGAAATAATATGTGTTTACTTAACAAAAATGCAAGTGATTTTACTGAAATGTTCATCTAATATTTTAAAATTTAAAGAAAGTTTTTGTCCGGACATGCTGCTCATGAGTGTTACCTCGAGAAAGTTCCTATCATTCAACTTTCAAAATATTTAAATATTGTAATTATTTTCTGTGGTAGGGAAGCCTTGTATTTTCCTTTTAACCTCGTACCATCTAGAATGGGTCAGTTTTATTCCTTTACTGTTTTATAGTGGAACATACAATTCAACATGATGAGTATTTTTATTACTTCTCAGGAGTGTTACCCATTTATTTCCCAATATTTTTTACAGCATAAAAATAAGCAATTCAGCAGTAGTGTATTTCTTGTAGAGGAATCAATCGGTCCAATCAAATTTTCAGAAACACAGTCAGAAATTCTTTTAGTGAAGAATTTCTTAATAAATCTCATGAGTGTTACCCACTCATGAGTGTTACTTGTTAAGAGATAGGATAGAAGTTACAATCATGATTGAAAACAACCAAATAGTAAATAAATCTACAGATATAGATATTGTATGAGTTTTAACTCAAGATGATATTAGTTTTTTATTCAAGATTATATTTTATTTCTCTCTATATATATTTTAAAAGAGACACCCTGACACAAAATTTTTACGTTGGCAGATATGATTTTTGTGTGTGTTTTTTTAAAGATATGTTTTATTCTTAAGCGGTAAATAAAGAAAAACACAGTTACTTGTAACCCCCCCCCCCAAAAAAAAAGATTAAATAATAAACACTTGTTCGGGTATGCGAGTTGTTACTTTATGTAAATAAGAAAGTAATGTGACGCAAACTATTATCTTCCCTTATTAAATTAATGATATGGTTTGCAGAATTAGAACTATTTATTTTAGAACTATTTCGATATTTTTACTGCTTACTTTAAAACTGAAATTATTTTTTTATTAGTTATGTCTAAAAACATCTATTTCTGGATCAGAATCGTGAGAATAGTGATGTTTTATTACATTTTTAATGTAACATATCAATTAATGGGGTAAAATAATTTCAATTTTGGTCTCTCTTTTTATAATTATTGTTATTTTTATGACTATTATTATTTTTGGTGCAATATTGCAAGATAATTGCTTGTTTGTCTCATGAGTGTTACTGTAGCTAAAAATTAGAATTGTATTAATATATTTGTTAGTTAATAATTAAAAAATGGTTTGCTAATTAAGGCTGTCCAGTTACTTCTTATACCTGCAATGAAAACAGTTAATTTTTATTAAAATACATTTTTATTGAATGTTATATGCTTCATTTAAGAAACAAAGTAACACTCCTGAGATAAAGTGCAATTAATATAGTTTAAAGATTTTAACTATGTCAATTTTAATGCTATTTTTACTTCTTACGAAGTATTTAAGATTATCTAAACAAGATTTTTTAGATAAATTATTGATAAGGATTATTTTAAAGAATGTTAAATAACGGTAACACTCATGAGAAAAACAATCACTTGTCAAGACACTTTTTGAATTATCTAAAATATAAATAAATTAACGCGAAAAAAACTACTTGCTCAGAATGCAGTAAATTATAAGGAATTCATACGTAGGCAAGTTTTTATGTTTGATGCAACAAAAATTTCCAGATTGTGTCAAACCCAATCCGTCAACAAATTTGAAAATCCCCAGCTAATGCATTTATTTCGTACAGTTTGCTGTCAACTGACACTTCATCATCTGACGGTAGGGAAATAAGGATTGTATACCGTACTTGAGGAACTAAGCAAAGAAGCGCAAAGGATACAATTAAAAATTTGAAGCTGACTCGTGTGGCAAAACAAGTTAGTAATAGCCCTAAGCAGCTGTTGCTAAGGCTCCCATATGATTCGAACTTTTTACGTGTTTAACTCAAACTTTTAATTTTGTCATTTACACCATTTTGCCACTAACTGCAACAATTGCAGTATTGTTTGTGTTTGATATATTTCTCAGAATAGCTAGTTGTTTATACGAAGACATTTCTTTATGTAGCGTGTTCAGCTATATACATTAAAATATTAAGAAAATAATTTTGACGGAAATTCTACGGTGACCTTTTCGCTACGAGTTGTTGTTTGCACTGAAGGTGTACTCGCACTCTTTTTTCAAATTTCGGTTCAGTTCTTTATAAAGGGTTGAGAATATGATCACATGTTACACCCCAGAATTAGAATTTGCTGAAAAGTGCAAAATTTATGTTCTCACTATTATCAAAATAACGTCATATGTGCAATTTTCACTTGATTTCCTCAAATAATACTTACAGTAATGTACTCCTACTTCTTTTTCATAGTTATTTTCTTGAAAACAACAACTTTTTCCAAGTTACACGAGCGATCATATGTCTTGAAGCAAGGTACCTAGTTTATGTATAGCTCGATAGCATTAAAAATATCCAAAATGGTTGCTCTTATCAAAATGGTTTGATAATTCTGAGATTTGTGGACAAGAAAAACCTGTGTTTTCTAGGTAATTTTCTCCACAATATAGAGAAACAGTTAAAAAGTGTTCCAATTTATATTCTCCTATACACATCATGCAAATTACCTTACACTTAACTAAGTATATTTTATGCTTTTCACTCCAACGCCACTTTCATAGATTTTGTTAAATTCTGGCCAAAACAGCTCTTTAAAGAGCTGTTTTGGGAAATTTTTCAGGCGTCTGAGTTTAAAAACCAGACAAGGGACAAACTGTGCAACACATTTCAATTCTGCGGATGAATTTTCCGTTAACACCCTCACTGAAATTAAATTCGGATGGAGGTACCGTATAAATCATTCCGCGCCCGGTAATTGTTTCGTCCTCCCATTTTCAAGTGGCTTCCCTTATCACGGGCATCGCCGCTAACAAGAACCAATCTAAACAATGAGAATTAATCCTTCCCTTCAAAGTCCGACAATCCCGTTGAGAGCGGAATCCATAAATTTGAATCGTGTTGACCGCAACCTCCAGGCCCAGTATAATAACTCAGAGATCAGCGGCGATCTCCAACGAGAAATGTCTCGCAAACCTTTCGAGAATTAATTACGAGACTCAAATGGCCTCTTGACTTTTTTTACCCTATTTCAATATATTTCAGGAAGTAGGGGATTTTTCTTCCTTCTTTCTATCTGCCGCCCTAAAAGCTCAAATTTATGAAATAGGAATTTAGGATAAAATTAAACGGATATTTTATGCGTTGCGGGCACTATAAAACTTCTTTTGTAAAAATGAAAAAGAAATCGAAGTATTTTTACTATGGATCAGTAAAATAAAAATGTTGTTCATTTCCTTGCATTTAAGTTTCAGTTTTAGATCTGAAAACATTAATTGTGTTTTTGCTAACACAGTGTAATTCTTCTTATAACTGCAAACATGACTTGTGAGTGATAATTTGAAATTAAGATTAATACATAATTATTAGAGACTCCCATGGCTCTGCTTTGCACAGCAAGGTTTTTGTAAGAAAGTTTTAATGTTAGAATCGGGCCCTCAGTTCGTTTTCTATATTTAGCTGATATCTTCCATATTTTTTCTTCACAACATATGCTGCAGAACGTCCGGTTCCGCAAAGTTTGTTGCTGTTGTTGTAATTTTGATGCGGCTGCGTATTGATTTCTCCCCATTTGCATATCTGTTGCATTTCCCAGGGACTGGCTACCATCCTTTCATGCAGCACTACTATCAGCGACATGAGAATTTTGACGCACTGTTTTCCACCAAATGAAGGACCGGGGCCTATGGCAATTCAAATTGTTCCAGGAATTTTATTTAGCCCAGAGAATCCAAGACAAATAGGTATTCAAGTGGTCTTTAACATGTAGCATAATCATACGACATGGACGCTGGCGATTTCCCGCTTCTCGAAAATCCACCGCCTCGAGTCAGCTTTTCAGAAAGGAAATTGCTAGTAAATTGCCTTTTTATTTCATCATTTACCAATACTTTTTCTAGAGACAGTCGAAAGGCTCCTTGGGGGGCATTTTGAAATGAATCATTAGCTCACTCATAACTTTCGGCTTGTGACCAGCAAGAGAATACTTGTTATAATTCTTTGAGACCATGAGTAAAAGATTTTCAATAGTAACGAAAACAACTTTTATGTGCTGTCCTTAAGAATTGTAGGTTTTCCCACATTTGTCCAAATTGCAAACATTTCTAGGTTTTTTGCTTTTAGTTTTTGCTCCAAAGCTCCAACCTTTTTCAAAAAGCACAAACTTTATCATTCGCATCAAACCTTTGTGTAAGAAAAAAGATATTAAATTTCTCGAGTATGTAACTCAATTTATATCACAATTAAACCACCTTGAAACTTTTTGGTTTAGGAACAGTCTTCTTCTTTTAGAAAAATGGCGATTTCATTTCTTAGTCTCTTCGGTTTATAAAATCATTTGTAATAGCAAATAATATAAACTCGTTGGGACAATATTCCACCTGATAACTATCTTGCCAAGCAATAAAATAGTGACTCTAAATATACTACATTTTTACATAACTTATTACAGTTACAACAGTCATTAGCACATTATTTAGAGTTTGGAAACTGGAACTGCTCTGTGGATCATGCAATGCGTCCATATGAATCAGGAATTTTAGACATGATAGCTTCATAAATTCGCTCTTCTGCTGGCATTTGCCAATGTTTTTTCTACAGAATT
This sequence comes from Octonoba sinensis, assembly GCA_038502835.1. Lineage (NCBI taxonomy): Eukaryota > Metazoa > Arthropoda > Arachnida > Araneae > Uloboridae > Octonoba > Octonoba sinensis. Next base: position 109,091,171 of record CM076603.1, on the reverse strand, counting down.
GCGTCAAAGTTTAAGAAAAAAAAAAAGACTTGTACATCATGGGTTAAAGGGCTTTCATCGCGTCACTTGGCTCCACTCTTCCATTTTGTTGACTCAACAGCCTAACAGTATTTTACGCTGTCTCACCAAATGATAGCACTGATGAAAGATTTCGGGTTTAGCTTTTGAAAAAACATACTACTGCTACTCACTGTTACTATCCGGAACTTTTTAAAAGGAATTACACTGCGTTGAGGTTCAGAAACGAGAGGGCAGTTTCCTTGTATGTTTTGGCACGTCGACTGAAGCTTTCATATTGTTTGTCACTCGGGACTGCCGAAGACGTATTCGCGAATTATTTGCTTGAAAGATACACTTACGTTGGAGCTAAACTTTGTTATTTACGATTCGTCTGCTACAAAAAATATTTCAAAACCGCGTAAAAGTGGTATTTACCCATGACGGAATTAGTGTTGGTTTATTCATTATTTACGATTCGTCTGCTACAAAAAATATTTCAAAATCGCGTGAAAGTGGTATTTACCCATGACGGAATTAGTGGTGATTTATTCAATGAACATAAATGTAACGTACATATTAGTAGAGATTTGGAGAGAAGCAATGGAGCAACGAGTTTTGTTGAGCTAGATGCTAGAGCGGAGTTGCAGCGGAGTGTCTATTGAACAAGAACTGAGCCGAGCAGGGAGATTTGTCGTGCCTCACTAATCCGAGTCTTTTTAATTAAAATTTTCTTTAAAATTTAAAAACGAAGTTTTTAACAACTGTTTTGGGTGAACCATGGGATATAACGAAACATGATTTTTAATCAGCAAAATAAATTGTTAATATGTAACTTTAAATCAGCTGTCACCAACAAATATAAAAATATTCAATTTCAAAAAAAGATGGAAAATATGTTTAGGGTTAAAACCATTTGGAACACGAAGCTGATTTGGTGCAGATTTGGAGCAAGTATTTAGAAGTCCCAGTGGAGCAAGTCCAAAATGTTCTTGCTGAAGTTCCTTGCATGTTAGTATTTAATCGCGAGTGTCTTGTTGACATTTCATTAATGTTTAAAATCTCATTACAAAATTAATAACTTTCGTATAAATGAACACATGGAAAAGAGATAATTTATTCTTGTAATGTTAACGTTTTCTTAAAAAGAATAGCATTAAAAGGACGATCCAAAAGGAGGGAAAATTTTATTTAGACTTCCTAGAAAATATTATTGTAATGACATTAAAACCACTAAGAATGCTACCTATAAAATTTAAATGTAATGTGTTAAAGTTTTTCAGAAACCTCCATTATGTGAATAATTAGATATTTAATATCAAACAGACAGAAAATGACTTTTATGAGTTCTTTTTTTAAAATCTTACCTTAGCGGATATTTTACTCCTCAAAGAACTAGGAAATAAAACTATGCTGCAACAGATATTTTTAATTCTTGCCTCAGAAACGATGCACTGCATCGTATATATACGTTCTCGGCAACTAAAAGCGCATTTTTCACGTCATGTCCCTGGCAATTCATCGCCCTTGCAAATCGTTATTGCCCCGGTAACTCAAAGAGAAAAGGGAAAAAAACTATAAATGAAGGAGATTTAAATCTGCGAAATATTTGCCGGAAACGTGTGACATCCCATATGAGCAATGGATTTATAATTGGGTAGCGTCTACACACAGTACGGTTGCAGCTAATTTCGGCCCACCTCCTTTTCTTTGCCGCATTTTTTCACAGACGTATATTCACCGTCTCTCGTTTTTTCATGTGAGATTTTTTTCTCTTTTCCTTCTCAGTGGATTTCCTGCCGTATTTCATTATTGCTTTCCATTTTTAGTTCCTCAAAGTCTTGGGAGTTATGTTTTACATTCCGGAAGATTTATCTTCGATGCGCTTACATTGGAATGCGCTATGTTCCTTCAGATGTGTACGGAAAAGAACAGTTCAAAGTGTTACACGCGTAATTAATTTTCTTTTTTATTTCATTGCGAAAGGAAAAAAAAGTATTTAAAAAGAAAAACAACAACTTTCTTTTTTCTTCCCCCCATTTTTTTCGCTTTTTTTTTTTTTTTTTGCTCAGAAATATAATTTTCTTATCTTTGTACTAAAGATAATATTGGATAACAATGGAGTGTTTACAATGCATCTCATATATATATATACCCACACAAATATTTATATATATATATATATATATATATATATATATATGTATGTATGTATGCATGTATTGTATGTGTGTGTGTGTGTATTACAATAAAGTATTAAAAGCAAATAATTATGGATTTGTATACAAAAAGAGAGAATTCTGTAAAGAGAAAAAAAACTTACATGTTAAAATAAATTTAACAAGACTTGCGTGTTGAGTTATCAACTTTTCAATACTGATGGTGCTTTATAAATAACAATAAATTTAAGTAAGTAGTACCTAAAATCAATGTTGAGCCAGATAAGTCATTTGAATAGTTTTTGTATTTTTTTGCCATTTTTATGCATTAAAATAACATTCAGCGCTTTGTTCCAAGCGGTAATGTTGTTATTGTAATTGGTTACGTACACACATACATATATATAAACAAATTGCTGAAAACAATGTTCGCGTGACTAAATATCATTTTCATGTCCTATTTCACAAAATGAAAATGGGACATGAAAATGATATGTAAAGAGAGAAAAATTATACTCGATGAATTTTTGTTTTCTACCTTTGTAAATTCAAATATACATAGATAACTTCCTTCCAAGAGTAAACTTTATTACTTTCAAGCTGGTATCGTATTTAATTACTTTCAAGCTCAATTACTTACAAGCTGGTTTCTCATTGAATTGATGAAAATAAGCACAAAAAGCTACAACTGAAGGAACAACTTTTAATTAGTTTGCTGTAGTACATCAGTTAATGAAAAAAATTGGATGTGCTAACATTGTACAAAAGCGACATGTTCATTTACATCAAATGTCCTAATCGCTTCCACTAACGTTTTTCACACCATAAAGTTTCAAAGTAAGTAGATTAAATTTTAAAAAATCAAACGAAAAATGTGTTCCTAAAATGTGGTTATCTTAAACTTAAGAAACGTTTTCCAAAATCACTGGAGTTCTTCCATCTTCATATTTCGCTAGTCAACAAATATTCTTTTTAGCCTACTTTCCCGTAAAAGTAAAAAAAATAATAGTAAAGCATGAAAGAAGGCTTAATGTATCGTGAAAATATCGTTAAAAATCAAGAAAAGTCAAAAATAAGTTAAGTAATTAAATAAAGATTGAAAAATAAAAAATTTGAAAGTAGGGTTTTGAGATGGGGAAAAAGTGCGTCTGTCGGTCTGTCTGTCTGTCGGTCTGTCTGTCGGTCTCTCTGTCGGTCTGTCCCCCCCCCTAATAACTTTTGAACGAATTGTCCGATTCGAAAAATTATTTTTGCATTCGAAAGATCTCGGCGAGGACATCTCATTTCCATATTTTACTTTTTGATTTGAACAATTTTTTGTTCAATTTTGAACAGTTCAAAAAATTTTAACATTATCGCCTATGGGTGAAAATGAAGCAAATTATGTAAACTTCGGGTACAAGATCCAAGTTCCCATGAACAAGCTCACTGGAAGAAGTTCTTGGCGTGAAATATTGATTTGAACAATATTTGTTCATTTTTGAACAGTTCAAAAAAAATTAACATACCGCCTACGGGGAAATTTCAATCCTATATAATTCCTGATCTAACGGACCGATTTGCTTGGAACAAACTTTATTGGAAAGCTCTTATGACGTAGAACATGTGCAAATAGAAAGTACATCCAGAACTAAGGAGCCTATTTTCCTATGAAATTTTTTGATCGGGATTTTCAAGAATATTTTGTAATCAATGAATGATTAAATGAATAAGCAAAAGAATGAATGAATAAATGAGTGACTAAATACATGAATGACTTAATAAAGGAATGATTGAATGAATATCTATTAACCGTTGAAAAAGGTATATTTGAAGCAATTAAGAACTAAAACTAAACGAGCAAGACATAGAGAGAGAGATAGCTAGATTATAAATTTGAATTCGGTGTATACGGGAAAGTAGGCTCGTATAGTTCTAGACGGAACTTCTTGTTTTTTCTGGCATTATGGTTTGCCTCTTTGAAAGTTGGTTCAAGCGTGTTTCTTTCGTTTCTTTCTTTTTTCTTGTGTACGGCATATGATGATAAACACTATTTTAACATTCACAGATCTAAAACTTTTGAGATTATCCGAAAAGGAGACACACAACCCTAGCAATACACTGGACTGAAATAGACACAATTAAATGTCACAAAGGTTTGACATGTTTGAAAAAAAGAGAAAAGAAAAAAAAACATAAACATAATTGCATTGCACTTCTTTGGCATGGTTAAAATAATTACTTTAGACTCACCCTTTTCTGTAGGAAAGGCGTTTCTCCAAACTATCGGTATTCAATGCAAACTCGCAGCTTCGTGAATAGTCGTGCGGTCATTTGCATATCATTAAGCTAACAAAATGAAGTAGAAATTGTAGTTTTATTGATAACGGCTTGATTATTATAATCATAAAAACTAAAAAGAAATATGAAATTTGTTTAGGGGCATTCCATTTTTTTGTTAAATGCGGATTACCTTGCATAACAAAAAAGTCAGAAACTCAACTCAAAAAGTGATATTTTTTATTTATTTGTTTAATACAGAGGTTGGATTTTTTTAAAATTGATTAATTATAAATTTAAGTAAATTTTAATAAACAATGCTGTTGGTAGTTCTGTTAGCATTTAACTGCGAGTTTTTTTTCTCTTCACTGTTTAATTCAATGTATTTATAATACATAATATGCATAAATTTCATCTATTTACGCTCCTTTTTCATATAAACTATAACTATGCCGAGTCTTATACTCTTCCGTATGGACAACGAATTTTTTTTTTCCGATTCGAATTAATGTGTAGATATTCTGAGCTTTTAGTGGGCACGCAGTACTAGAAAGCTTGAGAACCGATGGTAACAGTACTGATCTTCAGAATTACTTGAAAACATAGCAGCACTGTTTCAGTGTAAAAAAGTCTAAATTCTTCATAATATTTATTGTACTCTTTTTTTTATTGTAAACATGAAAACAACCGATAAAAATATTGCAAAATTCTGAAAGGTTTACTGCAGCAGTCAAAGTAGTAGTTGCACTTGTTGTAATTGAACACAAAAAATCGGAGACAGCTGAGCCTTTTTATAATTTAAAATGTCGTTACATTTTCAAAATACATGCATTTAAAGATTTCAGTACACGTCCACAGAAAAAGTTACGCAAAACGACCAAGTGATTTTTCTCACTTCATCTCAATTTATGAGCTCAACGCCAAGTTATTTTAGAACTGCTGCTCTCTTAATCTACGAACAGAAAAGAAAAGAAAAAAAACACACACACACTCATAAAAAAAGTTTTAAATGAGTCAAAATATTTTTGGGGGGAAAGAGTGGAAATCGCGCTGACACGGAATTAGATAACAAGCCATTTTAAAGGATGGGAATATTTCTTTTTCTTTTTTCGCCGGAGATTTATGATAGTTTTTCTCCTCAATTATTTATACATCACTCGTAGAGAAGTGTGTTTATTTCTCGGCTCATGAAATACGCAGTGCTGCATAAAAATTCTATTTTTAAAAATGGCTCTTTAAGCTGTTTATGCATAGATAATAAAGTTTGAAAAGCATCTTCGTCTTTTCATGAGTGTTGCCTATTTACAATATTCCCTGTCAGAGTCAAGAAAAGCTTGAGGATACCAAAGTTATAAGTAGTAATGCACTTCTTGAACAGAAAAGGCTTCTCGTGCAAAGTCATTAATACTTTAATGAAGAGATTTTTTTTTGTTTAGCTCTACCAAGGCTGAACTTGATCCATTACGATCAAGTTCAGCCTTGGCTCTACGTTGGCAACATGGTTAGTGAAATAAATGTATGTACCTTTATCAAGCCGAATTAGAATAAAAGAAACCTATAAAATCTATGCAAAGCTAAAAATGATAAGTGACACACAAATTAGATGTTGTTGTTTTTTTCACACTCCCCCCCCCCCTCCTTTTTTCTTTCTTTCTTATTCCTATATGCGTCAAACAATTATGCTATAAAATGTGAAGTTTTCAAAGCAACTGATATGAATGGTTCGTTAAAACGTTTCTTAAACCGCGAAAAGCACAAAGCTTTATTTTTTGGAGAACTGTCAGAAAAAGGTATTTATTAGAAATAAATCAAACTGGTAAGTTACGTCCAGTATTTCTCTTAGAATGAGCTGTAATTTTCCCAAACTTTTCCCAAATTAAAAAAGGAAAAGGAACTGCCGTCATAAAGGGAATTTTTCAGCACATACTTTTATCATGAAAAAATATAATCGAATGCTTATTTAAGACTAAAATATTTGTAAATTTTAATTGAAATTATTAATATTACCAGATTTTAGAGTACGTTTGAAAACCGAAATTCAAATGTGAGAAGTAAAAAATGAGACAAGGTTACTAAAAGTGCAACTCTAAGTGTAATGCGTATTTTCAATTGCGTTGTCTCGTTTTGCTTCTCATATTTTTAGTGCAAAGTCTTTGAATGTTAAAAGAAGAAGAGGAAAAGAAATTGCATCAAACATATTCATATTCATTGGTTTTTCTGTGAAGCTTCTGTCATCAGCGAATTCATTTGGATCGGAACAAAACTTCAAGATAAGAGAAAAATGACACTCAATAAAATTTGTTTTCTAACCTGTATAAATACTTAGATTCGTAGCAAACTTCCCTCCAAGAGTAACCTTTATTGACGCAAAGAATCTAAAGAAGATAACTTCTTTTTAAACCATTCATCTTGTAAACAAAAGTATACTAATACCAGTTCAGTTTCCCCTACACTATCTCTTTTCCGATCATTGATCGGCAATTCAAATGCCACGATTGAGAAAATGTTAAAGGAAAGCATTCATTAGTCTTCTTCAGAGTAAGATAATATTTTTCAATCATTCACGATTTTGTGTAAGCATGCGCATGATTCAAATCTTGTCCCATTGTTTTGTAACAGTGCAAATGAAGTAAGAAAAATACAACTAGACCGTCTGAATGAACGTAATAACTAACTTGATTGTATCGCGGTGTATTTCACCCTCATGAAGTCGGTTTGAAGAAATACAAGATATTTTTCTCACGCAGAAATGAGCTACTGGTTTTCCATTGATTTATGACATTCCCAACTTGATTAGACAATATAAAGTGAGTAAATAATAATGTATCACACTAAAGAACAACCGTAAGAACTGCGTCCTTGCATACACAGCAGTAAGGCTGTATCCTTAAGATTATACACGTATACACATCTACATAACGCAGTGTTTGTAATTTCCTGAAGCATAATGGAAGAAAGCCGACAAAGTGGCGTCATTTGGGAAGGCGCGGGACTCGTACGCCCCAGGTCATAGGTCGATCCCGGCAGTGTCGGTGGATTTTCAAGATGCAGAAAATCGTCTGCGCTCTTGTCTTATGGTTATGTGGCATCTAAAAGATCCCTGGAGTGGACATTTGGCATGGATCTTCTCTGCAAAATTAAGTCCCTTGTGCAATTTCGCATCAACAGAGTCCCGGCGCTGCCTTCACCTTAAAGTGAAGAAACTAGACGTCTAAATTCTCATGTGGCAATGGCATCCGCCGATAGGGGTGCTACTTGGAAGAATGGATGCCGGTTTCTGGGGAATGCACTAGGTCTGCAAAGGTTAGTGACCATACGCAGCCCCATTAGAAAAAAATAATGTAAGAAGTGCATTAATGATTTTAAATGAGGCTTATAAAAGTACATTTATAGAAGAAGCACAAATTAAGAAAAAAAAATACGAATAACATTATGTAAACATTTTTATAATTCAAAACACTAATTAAGCGATATGATATGCGTAGTCTAGTACGTAATCGGAAATGTTTATTCTTTTCAACGATTCATTTATGAATATAAAAAGTATGAAAACATAAATAGTAAATTTGGTAGTACTTCCTTGCTATCTTTCCCAAATACCTTTAACAGCAAATCTTTAAGCATAACAGATCTAAGTTTTTAACTTTATATTATTTGCACACTTTTTTTCTTTGTCTTTTTTTTTTTTTTTTTTAAGTGTCCGTCGTGGTAAGCAGAATAAGAAAAAAATTTTTTAAAATGAAAAATGGCTATTAAAATATGTAGTCCGTAGAATATTTAGTTATTCTACGATTTGGGGTGTCGGATTTTTTCTTCTTTTTTAAAAAATGTTGTAGATTATTTATTTATTTATTTATTTTCGCAGATGCTTGCAATATAGAATTTATTATAACCCGTCTTTTTTCCATAAAGTCTTCCCCTTTAAATAAAACTTTTGCTTCTTTTATTCACCGTGTAACAAAAATTCCACAAATGCTTTACTTGCATTACGAGGCTTAATTTTCATAAGCTTTTAGTGCTTTCGGTGAATTTTAGACATTTCAGACTTTGCGCTTGAATACAAGTTCTCTAGAATGTAATACTCATGCACTTGTTTTGTTATAAGCTAAACCCTGCTTGCACAAAGGAAACAGTATTAGGTAAAGATGAATTCTGACATTAAGAAAGGGAATTTTACCTACACGAATTACGTGTTGTTGGTTATGTGAGAGCCATAAATCCTATTGAACTCTTTGTATAAAATTCCGTTTTGAATTTTCCTCATTATAAAGTTTCTCTTTCTTACTTCAGCTTCATTGAAAATTAATTTTGCATAATTAAATCATGATCTCTTGAACTACAAAAATCAGCCTTTCAATTTTCATTTTTTCATTTATCATTACAGTTTGCGATGATGAAAACCGAAGTCAATTACGGAGTAGAATGTGTCAATGAAACTGACAAATTGTACCGAAATCGAGTATCGTGCCATAATTTGAAGAAAGGAAAAAAGAAGCTCCATATTTTACACTTTTTCGAAGCAATTCAGGAATTTTTAACAGTTAACTGGCGGCTTAATTACAAAGTAGCCTCATGTTACTTTTTTAATTATATAGACTAAGGCAACTTAAGGCAGGACATTAACAGCTGCTTACTGCATGTGATTTTCGCGGACGTTTATGAAGTTCTAAAAAATACACTTGATTTCCATATTATTGTCATTTCTCGTGGATAAAAACACTTTTTGAGCATCAGGGAACGTCTGTTGAGAAACTTTCATTAATAATGTATAAAGTCAGGCAAGTTCAAATTTGATGACAGTATTTCGAAAATCGTTTAGTACTTTGCCCTTTTAAAACCCTCACATTTTACGAGATCGTTCATAGCTGCTGTACATTTTGAGCATACGTGGAGTAAAATTTTAAATACAGTTGATGCTCGTTTTTACGCAATTGTACTGAGGAAGTAATTCATAAAATCCAGACTCTATAAAATAGCACGAAATATTTTACGCGCAGTAAAAATTTCATTTCGTGGGACAAAAAAACGCAGTTGGGACCAGAAACTAGTTCATAAAATCAACAGTGTTTAGGAGTTAAAGATTCGCAGAAAAGCGAATACACTATTGCAGCAGCTTATTTTTTCTCAATTAATGGTGTCATTGTTCAAAAGCGGTAAAAATTAGCTGAAATATGTATATTTCAGGAGAAAATATCACTATTTTCCGACTAAAAATAAGTCTCACTTCAATGTCCAAATTTTATAGAATGTCATAAATAATTGCATTTACTCTAAAGTTTAAATGTTAATTTAAAAAACAGGCTATATTTATGTAACACAATCATATACGGATGTTACTGATGATTTTCAATGCAATAAAGACATTTCGAATTCTAAATTTTGTTAAAAAGTAAAAAGTGGTTCATATTACACCTGCTCCCATATTAGTTTCGTTGTTTTTCATATGATGTCTGTGCGTAACACAAATAATTAACTTCACAAACTACGAGTTTTTTTTTTTTTTGCTGATGCGCATAAGTGCTTAATAGATGAAAAATGCAATAAAATGTTTCTAAAACTTTTCATCGTTAACTTTAAAGCTAAAACAAATACTGTTCTAAACTTTTGTTGTGAAATCTTCAATACGGGATATATGAATACTGTGTAATCACCCGTTTACACTTTTACAGTTTGTATGCTAATGTTTATCGCCAATCTCCCGCTTGGCTAATTCTCGACTCTCTCCACGGCGTGTTTACAGTTACTTGGCTATGCCAATTATTAGTCAATTGGGGTGGCTGTATTAAAATCTATTAACTCAGCCTGTAATTTGATTACAACTGAACTGCACCGCAAATTGTTAATATTTAGCTACAATATACGTATTGTTATTACTTCGCTTTAAAAGCACACAAACAAACCATGTTTGTATTATTGCGAAATATATTGTGTGCATCTGTGGGTAAGAAGCATGATTACCTGCATTATATTAGACTAGTAAGCCCGGCGATCATACGAAATGAACGCTGTTCTAGACATTATAAATATACAATTCTCCCAGTAACCGGAAATGCACATCAGATCAAAGAAATGTTTATCAGATAGAACAGTAAAGTTTAATGAATAAATAGTAAACATATGATAATTTCGGAAAAAAAATTCTTACCGAAAAAAAAAACAGCTAAGTTATAATAATCTGTAAAAGAAAAATATTATTTACTATATAATCAAATTGTTTGTGAAAAATCTATTTTTATATCTAACATAGTCATCGTCAAAACAATAGTTTTAACGAAACTGGGGAAAAAAGAGCGCTGCCACTTTAATATATATAAAAAGCGCAGAAGCTAAATAAATTAACACAAAGAAAGAAGGATTAACTTAAATTCGCGTTTACATTACTTTTTAACGGAGATTGCAAATCTAGTGATGCTTCGCTCAAAATGCTAGTGTGTTTTGATCAAAATGCTAGTGTGTTTTGATCAAAATGCTAGTGTGTTTGATGCTAGAAATGTTTTGATTATTAGTATATTTGACATGTGTTACAACAATGGCAACTGCATTACAGTACGCAAGCAATCAATAAGCTATCGGCGACAAACAGACACTTAAGCGACTTCTATATAAGATGATGTGAAGATTTTTCAAACTTCTTCAAATGTTTAATAAAAAAAAATTGCGGAAAAAGAAAGAAAGAAAATATTGATTGCAAAATAAGGAAAATTTGCGTTGTTTAAAAAACTTTAGTTAATGTGTTGCCTGTTAGGTATTTTTCTTTCCTCTTTCGAACATTTAATTAAAGTAAGAAATTTCAGCGTAAAAATGATTTTTTTCCTTGTTTTTCACTTTAACGGAATATATAGCTTATAGACAAGAATTTCCTAGTGCATTTTCTAATCAATTCTACATTGCAAGCATTTAGCAATTTTATGAAATTTTGCTTGAAAAATATTTTTGTTTTTTAATTACGTATATAATTATATTACATATTTAAGAGATTATTAATTAATGAGAGTGGCGGGAAGAGTCGTATCGTAAGTTCAACTATGAGTTAAACGACTCTTCACTGAGAATCTTTATTACTTAGGACTTCTTGGTTGAATTTCGGTTTAGCGTATTGCAGTTTTTTGCAGATTTAGAGTTTGTTAAACAACTACTTTAACAGAAACGTGATGCAGTAGTTAATGATATTTAAACAGCGAGCAACAAACCATAGTAACTTACACAAGTGTGGTTATAAATATGACAGCCTGTCATTCTCGTTTGCTTGTTTGGCGATTTAAATGCACAAATTTAATAGTTTACACTCACGAGGGCTCGATAAAAATTACCAGTTTTCAGTAAAAAAGACGCAATCGGGTTTTCTAAAAATGTTCATTAAAAGTTAAGCTTTATTATTTCTTTATTTACTTATCAGCTGCTTATTATCGCGGCACAGTAGCTAGAAGTAAATGTTTCGAATCTCGTAACGCATAATCATTTTTTTATTGGTACAGCAAATTATGGTTTTGTATTTGTTGACCATTGAAAGTTAAATGTAAACGTTTGACAGGATACAGAAGGTTATGAGCTCAGATGTAAATGAAAATGAAGTTCTGAAATGAAAATATGTATAGCATTTCGATTGAAGTTTTAACTTATTCATTTTTCAAGAAAATATTCGACATTATGGACTAACAAAACTAATCACCCTATATTTCCTACTGCAATAATGTTATGAAAATATAACAGCCTCCATATATGTGAAACAGCAAGACACCTGACCACTGAAAATTCGAAATGATGCTCAAATTAAAACTTATGGGCTTAATTTTACAACAATGAAATTATTTACCTCCAAAATTTTCATTTGACGACAAAGAACTCATTAGAGGAAATAAAATTCTGGGCAATAATTCACTTTCAATTTATTCTAGAGTTTTCGAAAAACTTCTATTTGACGTAGTTTTTTACCCAATTACAGAACGATATCAAACTTCAGATAATACGATTATTCTTTTTCCTGTCTAATACGAAAATCCGTTCTTTACTTATTTAGTAATGTTTTAATCTACAATGTTCAGACTTACCAGTAAAAATTCATTCACTCGCATTTAGGAGACCAACAACAAATTGAAAAGGGAGAAAAATGTTTTGGATGATCCTGCATTAAGAAAAACTGGGAATAAGCTGTAAATTTTAAATTTCAGGAAATACTTTAGTTTCCGTGTAAAATTATTCTGTGCATTTTCGTGAAAAACGTTACGGGGTTCCAAACTTTCAGAAAACTTGACAGCGAACAAGTGATGCATTACACTAAAATTTAAGCTAAAAATATTGAATATATGATAAATTATGGACATTTAAAGCAATTATTTTTTTTTACTGCGCATGCGTGAGAGATAGTCAGTTTTAACTATCGTAATTTCAAACCCATGTATGCACGGCAACTCATAAAGCAATCTCAGTTGAAAATTCAGAATGATACCTGCGTTTGTATGAGCATTTTTTGGAAAAAAGCTACTATTTCTTAAAGTGGTGCTCACAAATCAATCGCAAGTGCTTGCAATTATTCAGTGCATTTATGCTGTGATTTGTGATAAAAGATGAATGACAAACACTTCATCCTTGTTCTTCGAAAGGGTGGTAAGGGATTCTTCACAAATACGCATTTTTTATCACAAATTACAGCATAGGTGCAATGAATGACTGCAACTCATACGACTGATTTGCGAACAAACCCTTAAGGAGCAGCTCTTTTTCAAAAAATGTATGGGTGCGTCACCAAATATCCGGCTTTGATAATTGAAACCTGTAAATATATACATTTTTTAAACAGCCCACAGCTTATAAATACGTAATAGGTTTTTAATAAGTATCTTATTCTAATTCTTCTTCTTCTTTTTTTGTGATCGTTTAGAATTAGATTTATTCAGTTCATCAGTTCCTTGATAATATAAGAGTTGGTAACTTTATTACTCAGTATTGGCGTCTTTAACGAAAAGCGCTACTAAGTACCTTAAACAGCACTTCCATCGAATTCTTTTCATTCTAAAACTAAATTCCTGTTCCCGTCATCGATTCTCACAAAAAAAAAAAAAAAACTTTTTACCATCTAATTAAAATATACCATAGTACAAAATCAAAATATATTTTTTTACTGAATAAGGATAATTTTAAAACATTATTTTCGCGGAATATTTTGTAGTTTGCCATGAAAAATATTTCAAAGTTGGCAAAGTATAAATATAAAATAATAATGATGATAAAATGAGGCTTTTAAAAAATCTTCTTCGAGAGCGAAACCTTTCGTCTTCACGTTTATGTATGAAACAAAAACTAAAAATTCCTACTTCCCCGAATGTCTTGCATTCACGTAAGCACAATTATCACATTCTTACAGAATTAGCAATTACATTTTTCTTGCTTTTCATGATTCTATTCCTTTCACCAGGAAGAGTGTAGACACGAAAGCATACATTTAAGAAGCAAATTATTTCAAATGACTCCTGAAGCGATCGCCAGGCGATTTATTTCACCCCGAGTTCAAGACTGAGAGTGTCTACGAGAAGTGGAGAGAGAATGAGACCAATTATCGAGGCTAAATTATTCCCCGTTTTTGCAAGCAAATTGATTTTTCGTGCATTTTCAAAAGCCGATTCATTTCTGTTTTTCCAATATATCGTTTTCTTTAGTCAATATTTTTTTATTTAACCCTGTTTTTTGCCCTTTTCTTTTTGAATTTACTCGAGTGATTCAGAATTGTAATGAATTTTTTTTTATCATGACTCAGTGCATTTTTGATCAAGAGTTCCAATTACTGTTATTGCTGCTGTTCTCTAGCATTATTTGAAAAGTGTTTTTAAATGAAGACATCTCAAAACATTTTTTAAGATACATAATTTCAAACTGAGTTTTCATTTCTTTCTTTCTTTTTTTTTCTTTTTGTTACGTATTTTCAAACTTTTTTTATATATCACTTCAGAATCTCGATTGTAGATCTTTTTGAATTCTTTCATACGTTGGCATAGGTTCGAAGGCATGCGTTGAATGTCATCTTTAATTAACCCAATATTTAGAATTACAATAACTACAACATAGAATTTGAAGATTCCATATAATTATTGCCAAATTTTACTTCCTACTGTTATATATATATATATATATATATATATATATATATAGATACATACATAAATCTTTAATGACAAGTTAATAATGAATATTTTCTACTTTAAAAAAGTGAATCACGTATAGAAGTAATTTTGCAGTTGTAGCTTTTCTGAATCATTTGCCAAGCATTTCAATCTCAATCATTTGAAAATAGCATTGCAATTTAAGACACGGTCAACACAAAAGGGAAAAAATCACAACTTTCATTCTGATAAATAAAATAAATGTTTTAAATCTACAACAGGTGCCAAAGTAAAGTACACCATGGTTAAATTTAAGTAAATAACATTTTACTGTGGTTTTGAATAGCCCATAGCTTTATACAACAAGAAGTTCCGTCTAGAACTATACGAGCCTACTTTCCCGTATACACCAAATTCAAATTTATAATCTAGCTATCTCTTTCTCTCTCTTTCTTATTTATCTTTAGTTCTAATTATTGAAAATATACCTTTTTCAACGGATAATACATATTCATTCACTCAATCATTCATTCTTTCATTTATTCAGCCATGCATTTATTCATTCATTCGTTACCTCATTCAAGTGTTTATTCATTCATTTACGCATTCATGTATTTATTCACTCATTTATTTATATTTTCATTTATTCAATAATTTATTCATTCATTCTTTTCCTCATTCATTTATTCATTGATTTATTCTTTCACTCTTTCATTTATTCATTCATTCATTATTTCACTCATTGAGTCACTGAGAAATATCCTTGAAAATCCCGATCAAAAAATTTCATAGCAAAATAGGCTCGTAAGTTCTGGATAAACTTTCTATTTCTAGATGTTCTACGTTATAAGAGCTTTCCGATAAAGTTTGTTCCAAGCAAATCGGTCCGTTAGATCAGGATTTATATAGGGTTGAAATTTCCCCGTAAGCTCTGTGTTAATTTTTTGAACTGTTCAAAAATGAACAAAAACTGTTCAAATCAATATTTCACGCCGAGAACTCCTTTCAATAAGCTTGCAATAGGAACTTGGCTCTTGTGCCCAGAGTTTACAGAATTTGCTTCAATTTTGTCCATAGGCGCTAATGTTAAAATTTTTTGAACTGTTCAAAATTGAACAAAAAATTGTTCAAATCAAAAAGTAAAATATAGAAATGAGATGTCCTCGCCGAGATCTTTCGAATGCAAAAAGAATTTTTCCAATCGGACAATTCGTTCAAAAGTTATTAGGGGGGGACAGACCGACAGACACACAGACCGACAGACCGACAGACCGACAGACAGACAGACCGACAGACAGACCGACAGACAGACCGACAGACAGACAGACCGACAGACCGACAGACACACTTTTTCCCCATCTCAATACCCTACTTTCAAATTTTTTATTTTTCAATCTTTATTTAATTACTTCACTTATTTTTGACTTTTCTTGATTTTTAACGATATTTTCACGATACATTAAGCCTTCTTTCATGCTTTATTATTATTATTTTTTTACTTTTACGGGAAAGTAGGCTAAAAAAGCTATATACATATAACGAATATGCATATAAAGTTATATACATATGAAGAGAAATTAATGAAACTTTTCCTAGGTCAAGGTTTTGTGAAACCTGCGTTTTATTAATTAATATTGGTTACTTTAAAAGGAAAATTTAAATGCTTTATTTTAAATTCATTTCTTGTGAACCGATTAACTCTAGAATTATTTCCCCTGGGATAAATCAAACCTTGAATAAATTGAAAATAATCATTTTGATCATTATCTTATATTCATAATTCTAAAATCAGAACCATTTTTACTTTGTTTCCAACAACAACTATGAATATTTTAGTTAAATATTGACTGATATCTCACTTTCACAAAATACTACATACAGTCACTCTCTTTTATTCATTTATCATTAGGTCATCAGAATTGTTTCTCTCTTATTTCCTTCAGTATCTATTAATATTTTTACCACATGTAATTTTTTAAAGCATTAATTACAATATAATTGTATACCTTATTATAGTGTAACCAATTGCATATCTTTGCCTTCAGGAAGGCACGAAAAATGATACCAGTTTGTGAAAGTTACCCCATTCAAAAAGAATGCGGTACTTTTCGTTTTAAAAACTCAGCAGAGTGCAGACTTCAATTATTTTGCTAGAAATTGGTTTGCAAAAAGAAATGTTTCTTATAAATGGACAAAAATAAAGCTGTCTTGTTCTTAAACTAAGCTGAACTCCTTTAATAACGATTGCGCTTGACAAGTTTCTAATTCCTTTACTTTATTTCTACTTTCAGAAGTATTAAAAATCTATTTATAAGTAATAGAACCTCGATTATGTGACACAAAAACTTCGATAAAACGAAAAATAATAAGTGCTAAAGTTTCCTTTTAATTATTTATTTATTTTTCTACTTATTAATTTTATTTTTCGTTTTATTTATTTTTGTGATTTTAACATTAGATTTTTTTACTTTCTTCCATTACATTTCTCAGTTTTTTTTTGTTTTTTGCTCATTCAATGCGTTGATATAAAACGCTTCTTGAAGAATTTTTTCCTTAGTATTTATTTTCCTTTTTAATTCCAGTTATTAAACATACTATACTTTTTTTTTCATTTTAGTGATTAGTATTTCGAATCTTTTATCTAACCCTTCTCTTGTCTTATTATTGTTTTTAGTTTCTTCCTTATTGAGGCAGCAATCTTCTTTTGGTTTAACATTTCAGCTAGAAAAGTTGTAAGTTTAAAACGATAATAAAAGTACAATAAAGGTATTAGTATTATTTGCGACCAACGTAACAACAACACGTTAATTGTTCGTTGCAGGAAATTAGTGTTTTTGAGGTATGCGGAATTTTAAATTAATTAAGAAAATGTGACTTCAAATACTGAGAAAATTTTGCAGCAAATACGTTTCTCTAAGTAATGGACGTTACAATAAATAGTCTGCATTGGCTGCTCAAGCAGTTTAACACAACATGTTATGAAAGTAATCATTCTTCATTTTTTTCCTTAGAAATTCTTCATTTAGTCCTACAGTGTATTTGAAGGGTGGGGTGGGGTTGAAGGTAGGGATGCACCAATTAATCGGCAGTAATCGGTAATCGGCCAATTTTCCGATTATTTAAAATCGACCAAGAGTTTTTTAATATAAAAATTACTTTCAGTTCGCCAAACACAAGAAACCACGCTGAATTAATTTATTAACAACTAGCTGATCTCCCGCAGGACATCTGCAGCTATATAAGTTCAGCAATCAAACTAAACATAAGAATGATCGCTCGATATAAGCAAACTAGGTGTTGCCACTCCAAAGAATCGGAAATTAACCCTTTTTAAATCGAAAAACCGCTTTAAAATTCGAAAAGTTTAAGATAAGATCGCTAGATATAAAAATGACAATGATCGCTCGATATGAACATGTGCCAAAAAAGTGTTGCTACTCCAAATAATTGGAAATTAAAAATTGAATTATGATTGGAAATGGCTCCCCCCCCCCCCCACTAAATAAGTCGCTGTGTAAGTATATAGATCAAATCTTCGAGAGGAAAATCTATATTTTGCATTGAAGAATATTTGAACTCTCTCAACAGAGGTGAAATGAGAGGGGACACGCCGGCGGGCGATGTACCTCCACTCTTTTACGTTCACTTCAGTAAGCGTCAAACCACTTTTTCATCTAGGTTTACACTAGGGTTTCTTAACGGAAGTCATATTCCCCCTGTGGCCACAGGAAAAAAATGAAAATAGAGGAGCCATGAGCCTGAGTAAGGGACTGTTGCTTGATATGAAAACTTTCAGATAGGAGTAAAATATCCCATATAATTTTTACCATCCTTAATTCTCGATACTACTATTACAAGATCAACTGTCAACGTGTGTTTTCCCATATAAGATAAACAACTCTCAAAACTCTCATGGAGAAACTCGAAAATTATCTTAACAAACAAAAGTGGAGGAAAAATTTCAAGTGCAGATTTAATTTAAATTTAAGAAAAACAGAAATTCCTATATTTTCTGGAATTTTGTTTAGGGAACTTTTCACTGCTGACGAATTTGCCTGATTTTGTTGATGATATTAAGATTCGGCTCCTTTTCTCCATGATTCCTTGATGTGGTTTTTTCCTTAGTTTTTTAGGCTTCAATGTGCCAGATTTTCTCAGAAGCCCTTTGCAAGTTATTTCACTGTAAAGATGCAGTTAGAAATGATAGAGTACTTGTTTTGTCATATCGCTTCGGTTTTTTAAATTGAATAAAGAGCTATCTCTGACGCAATTTTCATTACATTTTTTTTACCACTCTGGATTTGTTGAATGTAATCTAGTCACGTGTATCTTTTAAAGATTTTTTTATAAATTAACAGATGGTTGTACCAATTTTTATGCGAAAATAATAGCAAATACACGCACACACATACGCATGTATAAATATATACACACGTATATACGAGGCGCCACACAAAAATTTGGCAACCATAAGGGGGCTACAAGGCGAAAAAGGTTGAGAATCTCTGGTCCCCTCTAGTCTACACCACTGCCTCTCAAGCTCACAAATCGTAAGGTTTTCGTCCACGTGAAGGCAATCCCTGAAAGCGTGACGGTGTTTTGGGAGTTAGCGCTCTAGTAGCTGGCAAAGGCTAATTGGTCTTGAGTTGCTGCCAACGTAAAAAGCAAACTAATCGCCAAAGAGAAAGAATCGTTTTCTCTTATCTAAATTGCCATCGGCCGTTGAAATGTTCACGTGCGATTCTTACAAGGCGGATAATGAAAATATGGTGGACACCCATCGCAATAGGCGAGGGAAAGGAAGTTGCTCCCTGGAAAGACCCTCGTGATAACACACAGAAATTGATGGCTGCCAGTTATCGGAGAGAATTCTTCATTATTTCGCCTCCGCGAACGCCAACAGCTAGATAATAAAAGCTAACTAAAATGTTACACATTGGTAGTTGCTGTTGAGGAATATTTTGTTTTAAACAATGTTTACGCGCTTTAATGCACCTTATTTTTATTTGTTCGATTAAGTTTAGTTAACGTCTACGCCATAAAAAAGAGAGAGAAAGAAAGAGAGACAGAAGAAGGGGGGAGCAGAGAAGAAAAGGAAAAAGATCACATGTGCATACATTTATCTTATATATAAGCTGCTTATACTGTCTGTCTGGTCTGTCCGCTATAGACGCTTAATGCTTACGACCCGAGAAACTCATCGCTGCAAAAATGAAAGTTGTGACTCAATTAGATTTTTTAAAATTTTTCAACGATTTTTTCGACACGTTTTAATTTATTTTTGCATTGTTGCCGTCGTTTCCAACAGTATAATTACAGTTGCCGTGTGAACAAAGAAATGAATGCAGTTGACATTGTTGTAACAAATATACTTTCCTCCACCAGACCCCTACCTGTTAGCCGAGGCCTTAGGATTGCTTACGCACGGGGAGAGGTAGTGGGGTCTACGGATTTTACATGCACACATCCCCAAGTATACTTGGTGGTCTTCAGTGGGTATCGAACGCGCGACCTTCCTCGTGGAAGTCCGACGCGCTAACCACTAGGCTACCACGGCCCCTGTAACAAATATACTAATAATAATCAAGACGTTTCTCTAGCATAGTGGTGCGCAAACTATTTTCATTTGCGACTCCCTATTTTGTGTAAAATTTTGTCGCGACCCCTGGATAGACAGTGGACGTTTTGTTTATTCGTCAACGAAGTTGAATTGAAATTTTTCCTTGGATTTGTTCTTTTAAAAGAATCATAATGTCATCGATTGAAATAACGCATTTTTAAAATAGCGCAGCAAACTTATAAACCAACATAAAAATGTTGTTAAAGTTGTAACATCATAAAAATCAGTTAAGGAATCAACACATAATTTTATGAAGCGATGCTTTATTAATGCATATGGGTATAATTTTTTTTAATGAAAAATACTTTTTAAAAACTTTACATCATAGGAAGGCAATGTGCGGTATATGCTTGAAAAGAACTCACTATTGCTTCTATGTTCGAATATGTATTGGAAATTGCAAGCCATAAATCTTCCTCTGGATCCAATCGAGATAGATATAATGTTTTAATAGAAACTAATTTTGAAAAGCCGGTTTCACATGAGTAGGCTGATGAAAACTAAATCAACATATTGATTGCCTGCCTTTCTTTTCAAAATTTTTGGCAAGTATAAGACAAGGTTGTATCCAGAAGTTTTTCGGAAGGGCTTCAGCACACTTAAGTTAAGGAAAGTTTCAGGGAGGAGTATGTGCCACAATGCGAAAAATTTCGGAATTTCGAGTGGGGCGCTCCCCTCCCGAAATCTCTGGATACGGCCTTGTGAGAGAGTTAAATTGTATGCGCAGTCTTTCGTCGCTTGAAACATCAATTAACTGTTCTTTTCATTTAAAGAGATATTGGAACTAATAATATCAAACGAAAATGGATCACGGATCCAACCTAATTCATTTTCTCCAAATTTTTCGTACCTTTTCGTAAAGTTTTGAAACAATTTTTTCAAATGACGGGAAATGATGTTTTTAATAACAAGAAATCGATTTTATTTTCTTAGTAAATTCTGAGAAGCACAGAAAGATATCTGTGTCAGTGGCGTACGCAAGGGGGGGGGGGGGTTATGGGTTTAAACCCCCCCCCCCTTGAGCCCTAAACAATATTGCTTTATTACATACTCGAATTTCTCTTAGTAGTTTCAGAACATTATGAACCCCCCCCCCCCCCTTTAAAAAATTCTGCGTACGCCACTGATCTGTGTTGTGTTGGTTTAATTCCCCTTGCCAAAGTATCTGCTTATTCTTTAAAGCTCCAATTTTACTGCTTAACTTTAAAATGTTTTCACCCTCTCCCTGTAGACTCATATTCAGATCGTTCGGTTTTTCGAAAATATCGAGCATGTAACCGAGTTTTCCGAGTCAACCTTCATAAATAAATGTACGTGCAAATATTGTTTCTTTTCCACCAAAAATATATAAACTTCGTTTCTCAAATCGAAAATACGTAGCAGTATTTTGCCGTGTGAGAGCCATCTGACTTCGGTGCGTAGTAATAATGTCTCATACACAGAAATCATCTCATTACAAAGTAGTGAAAAGAGACGACTGTTTAGGCTGCTTTTTGTAATTAATTACAATAACAATATTATTTAATATCTTGGGCAATTCTTCGTCGATGTATTTTGTAACTAGAGCTTGTCTATGTATCATGGAGTGGTTGAATACTATAGGGGGGGGGGGAGCAATTTTCATTATTAACCCTCTTAATCTTATGTTGCTCTACCTGTTAATGCTGCAGCACCATCAGTGCAAACCGCGACACGGTGGGTCATTATAAGTAAGGTCATTTTCCTTAAAATACGTAGTAATAATTTTCAAATATTTTCTTTCCAGTTTGCTCTCCTTCTAACTTTTTACAAAATGAAAAATCTTCTGATATGTCTTCCGAAAATCTTCCGATATGTCCGTTCTTTAAAATGAATAATTGTAGATGTTTCATAAATTTGAATTTCTTTGAGTTTGGCGACCCCCAAAAATTATCTCGCGAAAATTCCGGGGGTCGGGACCCCCGGTTTGCGCACCACTGCTCTAGCATATTGAGTGAGGCTTCGCTGTATTTGCAATCTCCGTTGAAAAATAATTGTAAATCATGTTTTACATGCTTCACATTTTCTCCCGCAAGAGGGCAGTACGATTGACAACTTGTCTTCTTCCTGATTGCACTACGTGACAGCACGTGACTAACACGTCATAGCGTGGAACTTCGAAATCTTTTTTTTTTTTGACTCTCCCCGATTTGTTGTGTGGTCTGAAGGGGTGAAAATGGCATGCTCTCCTAGTTTTGCTTGGAAGAGACGCAGGAAGAAATATGTTTAGTCGATTATGTCTTCAAAAAAATGCCTCGATGAACTGAAAATGAGTATATGGACATGTTACGGCGTTGCTGAAGTGAATTAAATAGAAATGATTTTCGGATTAAGAGCGAAATATGGACCGATGCCTCAAGATTGAGGATTTGGAAGAGGATCAAGTATTTTTTTCTCAACCAAAGGTTTGATGAACTCAGTGCACGTGGTGCAACAATTCAAGATCGAGTTTTCGTCTATCTTTTGATGAAGGAAATCTTGTAGCCATCTTCCATAATTACAGTTCCATCTAAAAATATGATTCTCATAAGAAGATTTTAAAAAATATCTTACAATATATTTAATTATTATTTTTGAACTGTATTAGAAATTTAAAACAGATTATCCGGAACTCTATCCATCTTTGATAATGCATCGCCACTTACGAAATTCATCGCTCATTGTGGTTTATTTCATAATCAAGAATTTTAATATGTTTGTTTTATTTTTTATGCAAATTTAATACGAATTGAGTATGGTGCACCAACAATGTTTAATTCTTCACATTTTCATATTTATCAACGTATCCAGCTTGGCCAAGCAAATTGCAATTGTTGTCTGTAATTATGGAAATAAATCAATTCGGTAAGTCATGAAAATTTATGTATTTTTTTTCTTGTATATACAATGCATGTTCATGTATAAACATTTTCATGAACACACCATTTTTAGTTACTTTAACATTTTAAATTAATTGGTGTATTTTCATTTTAAAGGTGATATTTAATTATCTAATTTTAATTATTGCAACAAAATCTATTTTTAACATTTTAAAAGCACCAACCACACAAGTCTATTTTTAACAATAATGTATACGCGAATTTAATTTAATCCATTCTTTCTTTTTAATTTATTTATTTATCGTCTGCCCTTTTTATATTTTTCTTCATAGAGTGGCAGCGCTCTTTTTCCCAGTTTCGTTAAAACTTTTGTTTTGAAAAGCATAATAAAATTTTGAATAAGTTCATTTCGATGGTAACTATATATTTTTCACAAACAATTTGATTATATAGTAAATAAGTAGCAGGTAATAGCAGTATATAGTAAATAAAGGGCCATAAGCAAAGGAGCGTCCTCGCCGCCTGACCTGGGTAATTCAGTTTGAATGAGCAGACACCTTTCTACAAATCATGTTAATTACAATTTATAATATCTAGAACAGCGGTCATTTCGTATGACCGCCGGGCTTACTAGTTAAATATAAGTACTAATTTAAAATAGTCTTCTTTTCCCTCTTTTGCTCAACAAATCTGATTAATTTGATTTTTTCAATTCGAGGTTACAACAAATCAATAATAATAATGATAATAATAGTTAATAAATAAATAAAATACACGCATTTCGAGATTTTTAGTTTACATTTACTTATTTATTTATATATTATCCCTCTATCACTCATAAACTTTGATTTATTTTATTTTTTGGATTTGAGGTAACGAAAAAAAAAAACACATATTTTAGTTATTTATTTATTTAAACGGTCTATCATTCATAAACTGCGATTTGTTTATTTTTTTCGATTCGAGATGATAAAAAGTAATAATAATAACAACGATAAAATACACGTATTTCAGGATTTTTAATAAAAAATATATTTTTTTTTATAACTTTCTGTTTTTAACCTTTTATCTTTCTTAAACTGGGATTTATTTGATATTTTGTATTTGAGATAATAATACTAATAAAACACGTATTTCAGGAAAAAAACATTTATAAAGAAAACTACTAAAACAGCTATATAACGGTATTTTGCCTACAGTATACGCTATGATACAGAGAGTTAACTGTCTTCCCACAAGAAGATTTAAATAATTGCTCGGCGAGGGATTTTTCGTCCATATGGTATCTCACGATTAATATAACAGTTACCGCAAGTATACTTCTTTTAGCATAAAATAAGTGCGTCAAAATGCGTTGCTAGTTACAATAATTTCAAAATTATTACATAAATTAAGTACTACAGCGAAAACACATATGGTTAGTAAAAGGAAAAAACAAAGTAGAAAAACCCAATTTGTCTGAACATTTTTTACTTTATTATTCGAAATTTCCTGCAGAATATAATTGGCACCATGATTTCCTTTTTAATTCAGTAATTAGTCACCTTGGCTATTTTGATTAAGGGGAAATTTAATTTACACATTCAATATTTTCTAAGGTATAAAATAGACACACATTTCAGCTATAATAAAATAAGTGAGTCAAAATCTCAATCTTTAGGGGTTCTTTAAGCTAGCACAGATTTAATATTTACCTTTTATTGACAGTCAAATTTTTCATCGAAAATTATTAGATTTCTTTTTTACCTGAAGTATATTACAGTAAAGCAATATCAATCATAATAGTGCGGACGCATGTCATATTCTTTATTTTTAACTTAAAATATTTTCCCACTCTTAGAAATATTGTTATGAAACTATGCCCCATTGCTATTGAAAGCTAACGGAACTTTTTGAGGTAAACATTTCAAAAAGCATTTTTACCTCCCGGGAGGCTAAAACATATTCTAAACAAGAAGATTGATAGCTCCGTTTCAAATATATTGCTGCTGAGTAAACAAAATGGAACAGAATTTTAATACTTTTGGGCGCGTAAGTTGATGTATGTTTAAATCATTCATAAATGTGCAATTTTCTTCCAATTTGATGGTAAATAAAGTTCCGATTGACTTTTTAAAGTGTGATTATTAAAACATATTTTATTCTACTTTTAAAAAATTTGTTACAAAATATTATTTTGTATAATTATTATCAAGGTAATTTTGATACCTTGATAAAAATTATAGAAAATAATATTTTGTAACGTAAGTTAAGCTGAAATTGCTGCAACTGTTTTAAGTCAAATATTTTTACTATTGTTTATTTCAGGAATTAAAATTTATTGTTCTTTTATGTAGCTAATCTCATTAGGTTTATAAATGCTTTTCATTGTTTTTATTTAGGCGTTTAAGTGATTTTCAGATCATTAGTAAAGTTGTAGAGACTTCTTCTGTGTAAGATAATTCATAAAATGAATTTAAAATCTAGGACAACACATTTTTACCTAAAAATGCTTCACATTTTCGTTGTGTCAAAACTTCTATTTATGGTGTATAGACATTGCACTAAATCACTATAATATGAACTTCATAACTAATATTAATCGGTAAATTTTACTTTTGGTACTTTTTTGTGCTGAATTCTTCATTCACTTTGAACAATTTATTTCAAAGTATAAATGCATGTGCCTTTCTAAACCTCTACTATTGCTATTATGAGTTAGAAAAATATGTTTTGAAATATTTCTTTTTAAGTTGCTGAGTAGATGGCTTTGAATATATATATAGGTGTGTGTGTGTGTGTGTAGTTATGTGTAAGTAAAAAAAGTGGGGTAATTCCATACGAGAAAGGATTACATTTTTTGGACGAAAAAATGATATTCGATCTCAGTGAAGTTACATTTTTCTATGTTCCGTGCGACGGAATGCCAAAGAAATGTCACTTCATCACAAATCTAAAAAATGAAAGAAATTTAAATATTTTTCTCAGCATTTTAGTATTTTTGAATTATTACACAACAAATGAAAAGCTCTCACGAATAAAACATGAACAGAATCACAAAAACTTCGTTAATACGTCAAGAAGCAAAGAGAAGAGGCAACTTTTCCTCACCACTGTTCCGAACCAACTTCATTTGATTGAGCCCTTCAACCTAAAAAATTCTTTTGAATGAAATTACAAATTCCGACCATCCTTCATCGAGCTTAACTTACACCCTGATTTCCAAAGTATGTTAAAAGTAAGCGACTTTCATCTTTTTTTTCCCGCCATCAACGATCTCAGGTTTTTTTCTTTTACTGCAGAAGATTTTTCCAGGGTATCTTTGAATAACTCCTTCTTCATCGAGAGCGAAAAGGAGATGGGTTGTGGCCAGATCCAGAAAACGCAATCGGGATCTAATCCATCAAAACCATTGACTGGAAGGATATCCTCTTTTACGCACTCATCCTTTTAGTCGTTCCCGTTTTTTTTTTTTTTTTCCTTTTTTTTACTTTCACTTCTCTTCCTGACACGGATTCAGGATTTAGTGAAAAAATTATCAAAACAAAAAATAAGAAGTTCCGTCATTAACTATACGAGCCTCGTGTCCCGCGTACACCAACCGCAAATTTATAAACTATCTCGCTCGCTCTTTCCCATTTAGCTTTAGTTCTTAATTATTTCAAACATACTTTTTTCGACGGGTAATACATATTTCTTCTTTCAGCTATTCACTCATTCTTGCATTTATTCAGTTACTCATGTAGGTGTTTATTCCTTCATTCATTCAAGCATTTATTTATTCATTCATTCAAGCATTTATTTATTCATTCATTCAAGCATTTATTTATTCATTCTTTCACTCATGTATTTATTCATTCAGTCATTCAGAAATATACTTAAAAATCCGGATCCAAAAAATTAATGGGAAAATAGGCTCGTTTAGTTCTCGATGAATTCGGTATTTGTATAGTTCCACCGTCATAAGATCCTTCCGATAAAGTTTGTTCCACGCAAATCCGCCTCTTAGATCAGGATGTATATAGGATTGAAATTTCCCCGTAGGCGTTAATGTTAAAATTTTTTTTAACTGTTCAAATTGAAAAAAAAAGAAAAAAGAATTCACGCTGAGCGCTCTTTCCAATCTTGTTCAAAGGAACTTGGATGTTATGTCCAGGATTCCTACAATGTGCTTCCTCTTTCCCCACACGAGCTAATGTTAAAATATTTTGAACTGTTCAAAATTGAACAAAAAATGTTCAAATAAAAAAAATACAGTATGGAAATGAGATGTTCACGGCAAGATCTTTCGAATGCAAAAAAAAAAAAAAACGTTCGAATTGGATAATTCCTTCAAAAGTTATTTGGGGGTGGAGGGGGACAAATCGACATACCGACAGACATATATTTTCCCCACCTCAAATTCCTTCATTCCATTTTTTAGTTTTTCAATCTTTATTTAATTACCTCACTTCAGCTATAGATTAATAACAGTTTTGTTAGATGAGAAAAACTTCATGAGGCTAAAAATAACTTTTTTACTGAAAAATTGAAATGCTTATTTTTAAAGGTAGCAAAACTCTGCGCTTTCCTCAACGTGTTAAGCAAATATATTATCAATTCCGTAACATTATTTTAATTTCACTATTAGGACTTGATTTGTTTGCAGACTTTATCTGCGAATTAATGCATGCAGAAAAAAGTTTTTCATGTTTGCTTTACAAGAACGCTCATAAAACATATCTTCATTTTCATATTTGCACCACCTTGAATTTTCTCTAACATTTTATCTTCAATTTATAATTTTTTGGCCCTATGCTGTAATTGTGAAATGAACAACACATCAGTAGAAACAATCGCTACTTCGTATTCCCCTTCAAAGGTTGGTTTTTATTTTTTTTAAAAGGAGTTAAGTTGGTAGTTGGTAAGGATAACTCATTGCCGTGGATGTCGATTGGAATATTTTGATTTGTTTCTTCTATTTTCATTCATTTATTTTGTATAATTTTTATTCATTTATTTTATTTTATTTTATTTCAGTTTTTTTTTTTGTCCCAGTTTTATCTTTCTTTCTTCGATTCCGAATTCGGGGATCAACGGTAACCCTGACATATTTTTGTAAAATTCAATACTATGTACAATACAAAGTTGCAAAAGCAGTTACCAATCGTGTTCATGAACCATTGAAATGACACACCAATTCAAAATTCCATTTCAGCAAATAGAAAAAATGAAAAAGAGCGAATACTATTTCTTAAGTTGTTACTCAAACTCCTTTTGTGTCATAAAAATATTAAATTATTTTGAGTTATTAATTTATGATTTCCGATCGAGACTCATGATTATTGAGATAATCATAATTGGAGAAAAAATACTCGTCTAAAAATTCTTATACCATTTTTTCTTTTGGAAAAACTGTATTTTTTTTTAACTTTAAAAAACATACAATATGAAACAATCAATATTAAATGTTTAAAAAAAAGGATTTTTCATATTTCCTTCGAATTCCATCAATACAACGAAGTTGAAAATTGTATTGGTGCTTAACGTCTTAGAAATAACTTGAAGACAAATATGAAGTGATCTTCATATTTGTCTTTAAGTTATTTCTAAGACATTAGCTGTCACGTCGGGTCATATTGACCCAGGTACAATTTTAATTTCTTTTCTTTTCTATGCTTTTTATATATTACATATTCTTACATTATACTGAAATTAAAACACAATGTAATGTTAAATTTTTTTTAATAGCCCATTTACTAAATTTAAAATGCGGGTCTATGTGACCCGATGTAACGACTTGTGTGATGCCTTGATAGGTGAGAGCTGAAGGGTTAAGTACCGATATAAGTTCCAACTACATTATACTTATATAATTCTCCAGAATAACATACTTTTGTTTCAATGTTTCCTTTTCCCCCTCATGCTTCAATATTAATTGCAAGAGTTTGGTTTGATTAAATGAAACTCCAATGGGGAGGGGGGCTGTTTCAAAACTTTCAACAACAATAATCCTGAAGGTGAGAAGTTTATATAAATATTTCGTGCATGCAAAAGGGACAGGAGAGTGGGAAAACATGCATATATTAAACTTTATAAGTTGATATCAGCAGTCTGCACTATTAGGCAGAAATTAGGATTGTGCCATAATTATTTGACATTGCGGAATGGCGAAATAAAATGCGAATTAAGTGAAAAACGACGCAAGACAAACATGGCAAATCGTCTTACATTCTATTCTATTCTCTTCCTCGTGCTAGACAGATCTCGCGTTTACAGTAAAAATATAATTGTAGTTATTGCCTCAAAGCTTATCTCGATCTCAAGTTTTCCACAAGTATCGATCATACAAGAAAAAAATATGTTTCTTCTTTCTGATAAATAGTGGGTCAAAAGAATGCAGCAAACTCTGCTATGCGATTGAGAGAAGAGAAAACTGGAAAAAGCTGCTCCATCGAATTTAAGATAGCTCATACTCTTATAGTTCAGCTTCTATAAAATACAACATAGAAGCCACCTTTCAAAGAGCTTTATGCAAAAAAATATCGGTTCAGAGCAGCTCCAGCTAGTGGAAAGAGCGGTGCTTTAGGCTTCGTTGTTCAGATGTCGTATATTATCTTGAAACAGATATTTAGCCGACAGCACTTGCCGCCGTTTACTGAGCTATTACTAGAAATTTATTCAACAGAAAAATCAGAACCAATAACAACTTTTCATATTTTGTTTCCTTTTGCTTGAGTTTGATGTATTTATTTCCTCTTTTAGCACTAGATCCTTTTCTGTGCAGTTTAACGTCACAAAATATTGACATATTTCTCTGTTTAAACTGATCAGTGATACTGCTTCTTCAAAATAAACTAAAATAAAATTTAAAAAAAAAAACTCTTTTTTTATTTAAGAATTCTGTTCCAAAACTTAAACTTTGAACATCAATTCTTTGTGTTATTTTAGCTTAAAAATTGCTAAAATAATTAAAAACATGACTTATGGAAAAAGACTGAAAGGATCATTTTCATAAATACTTCTAAACATAGTGCGTTGTAACGATTATACTTTCATAGTTACACTTATTACGGAAAATATATAAAATCAATCATGTTTAACATGTACAAATCATGTTTAACACCAAGTCGACTTTTAGCAAACAAACCGGCTTTTAGTAAATAAGTGATTGTATGTGAATTAATCAGATGGGTCTATTTCAAAGTAATGGATTGGTTGACCAGTTAGTGACCAGGAATAATCAAACACAGGAATTAGAAAATCAGCAGAACTTTTGCGTGAGAAAATAAGCTATGTTTAGACATACTACTTACGGATCTGGTGGCAGGTCAGTGAGCCCTGGGTACGAACGGTCAACTCAAAGAGTCATTCTGTGAGAGTTGTACTAGGCAGATATATAACCTTACAGCTCAGTACTCTAACAGTACCATGACTGGTCAAACGGTTAAGCACAACGTAAAATAAACAGAAATTTTGAAAATATTGCATACACTGATTTCAAGGTTACCAAGAACGCCTTTTCCATTTTTAAAGAAGTGAGCTTCTCGATGAAGAATATGTCTTTTTATTCAGAAATTTGCTTCTTTCGCATTGAAAAGAGATGCATGTATGCAAACTTTTGCAAAGTGTGTGCTTATTTTAGGTTGTATTTAACCGTTTGGTTTATGTAGACAAAAGTATTCTTGTTTCACCATTACTGGAATTCACCAGTTCAGCAGTTACCGACGTTGCCACAATTTCTCGATCGTTTTCTGTTTCTATACATCAAGATTTCAAATAGGATTATATAATTCAACTATATTTAATGTCAATCATTTTAACAGCAAGTGTCCACCAATGTTTCTCTTTATCGAAATTATATAAAAAGATGCATATTAGTTGCGTAACTAAAGATATTTTATGTTAAAAGATCGAAAGACAAATATTTATTCATTAAAATGGTTGAAGAACATAAACAATTGAAAGGAATGCTACCTAAATTTTGAATACATCTCTTTTGGTTTAAACACTATGCATATTAGAACTGCTGTATATTTAAAAAAACACTTTTACTTCAAGAAAAAAATAATAACTTTGTTATATTATTTACTGATAGTTTTAATAAAAAACTAACACAAACAATTATAATAATAGCGCCTTTCACTCGAAACGTAAGAACAAAACCTTAAAGCTCATGACTGCATTTTGTCCAGAAAATTTTATGCACAGTCGGCTCAAGAGCTTGGGCAATCTTTTCTCTTCCCCAAAACTTTAAACACGAAGACAAATCTATATTTTTGTTAAGGAGATTCGGTCCAGATTTTCTGCATAGTCGTGGAACATGAATAAAACAACAGCGTCAGAAAACAAAGAAACTGATGCCCCTTTATTTATTAAAGTGAGTGGTTTTCTATCCGAATAACCTCGGAGAAAGCCATATTTTGAAGACAATGCTCAGACACGCTATTAACATCTGACAAGAAAACGATCCATAACCAACTGAAGGCCTCTTCATAGTTCTCCTGCTCCTAGTCGTGGTAGGAGACACACGATCGGTGATCTAAGCGTCGAGTTATTTGGGGCTGGCTAATCAATGGTTTTTCTGTCTGCTGCAAGGTGGAAATTGAACGCCGTTTGGGCGTCCATATTTAAAGCATAATATGCCAAAATAAGGAATATTTATCGCCTACTTTATCTGTCATATTTTATAACAGGCTAATGTTCTAATTCAATTAGTAGTTTCGCCACCTAGAAGGAAGATGTTTTATTCATAACAATGATTATAAATAACCTATTTTATTGTCTTTATTTATTTTCAAATCTATTTTTAAAAAGAGTTTAATTTGAAGAGTCCCGCCAAGGTTATTCCTGCACAAAAATCAGATTGGGTTAGGTTTTATGTACTTTTTCGCCTTTTTACATGAAAGATGAGTTTCTGAAAATTATCTCCTTTTTTTTCTTTTTTAAAATCTTATCTTACTTGCAATAAATTTAATTAAAATACGATGTATTCTTCCCATTTACTTCATAAAGGGAATTGTAATGATCTTCATTCATTGGTTCAATTATTTTGGTTCAATCATATTCATTCAATAGTTCAATCATATTCATTCACTGGTTCAATCATATTCATTCATTTGTTCAATCATACTCATTCAATAATTCAGTCAAACTCATGCATAGGTTTAATAATATTCATTCAATCGTGCAGTCATATTCATTTATTCGTTCAGGTATATTCATTCAATCTCTGGGTCCGAACCCCTATCTTGAAATTGAAAATAAATTCCAATCAGGAAAATTAAAGTTATTTTTGTTTGCGTTTAAAAGTTGATTTCCTCTTCTTAGCAATTTTATGAATGTATGTATGACTCTCAATGTAAAATTGAAATAGTTCCGATTGTTTTTATTTAAATTCTCAAGTGTCAGCGTTCACTATTCTTAACTTGGATACCCCTCGAGGACTTTCTTCCTAAGCCACTGAGGCACACATTAAATCAGAAAGAGAAACTGTTCAGCGTTTCGTTTTTGGAAGAGAGGGGACAGCGTTTTCAAATACCGCTAGGAGCAGGAGAACTGCTAGCATCGTTCTTGTGTTCATTAATTCTTAAGTTACACAGCATTGAATTCTTTGAATGTGATATGGGAGGCATAAGATATTAAAAACTAAGTCAAAAACATGACAAACGATCTAAGTCGGATACTGAGTTATAAGTTATCAGCTGTAAGAAAATATTTCTAACTTTAATGAATCTCTCAGAAGTAAACGCTGTAACTAAAAGTAATCAGATGCTTTGAACTTATCTTAAAACCGTGAAGAATTTTGCATTTTCAAAGGAAGCAATGATCACGCCAGAAAAACGACTCCAGTTCCGCTTCGTTTGAACCATGGTAACGCCATTTTTGCCTTTCATCCGTAAAGTCAAGCTGCATTTCCTCCTGAATCGAAGAAGAGATGGAAGAGGGTGAGATCTGGGGCAGGCGAGTGGGATCGGATTGTTATTGGCGGAGGAAATGAGAGATCAGTGACAGGAACTATTTACCATTCGCGGAGTTTTAGATTTACTGGGGCTAAAGGCATTGTGTTCACTTTCGCAGTAAATAAGTTGGCTGAACTGAATATGTCCGACATCATAATGAGTAATGGACGCGTACATGTAAGGAATTTTTGTGCTTTTTTTTCAAGCATTGTTAAGCCCAGATTCTTTACACAAGCACTAGACGAAAGTGATTTGTATGTATGTTTTTATCCAACTAAGTTCACATAAAGAATTTTTTTGATACCAATAAAAGTTTCGATCACTTTTTTGTGACACGTAGACTAATTAGTTAAGTGTTGTATAAGAAACTCTTCTGACTTTTAAGAAGTCGGATATTTTACAGTACATTGACATTTCTACAATTATATATCATTTTTGGCGTTTTTTTAAAGTTATTTATTTATTTTTTACTTGTATTTATTTATTTATTTTTATATTCTAATTAACATTTCTATTGTTTCAACTTTGAGTTCATTCCGCCGAATTTTTAGGTTCTAGACTCCCAGTAGGTCATATTGCACCAACATATTGTTAAAACCGAAAGAGACCAAAAGTGGGAATTAGAATGTAGATTGTGGCGAAGCAAAAGACATAAAACTTCTGAAGTTCTGCAGGGAAAGTGCGAATAAGACAAAGATTAAATTTTTAACTGAGCAAAATTTTTTGGAAAAGAATAAACTTCAAAATAACTCATAGGAACATAAAAATGAGCAAGAAAAATTAACTAAATCAAAAAGTTCAAGCTCCTAAAGAAAGGAGAATAGCTTGGGATGGAATATGTCTGCAAACATTTCTTTCAAAAATGGATGACTATGAAATTTTTTTAAAGAAAACTGTTAAAAATTGGACAATTTGAAAGGACATTCAATATCGCATATAGGAGCTTTTCACGTCCAAATAAATATTTATTCATAGCCAAAGAGATGATAAAAAAATGGTATGGTTTTAGGAATTTTGTTATTCAAAAAAATTGGTCACATTTTATTTTCTCACCCCGCCCCTTTTTTTCTATTAGAGTGCATTTTCAATTGGATAAAATTAATTACACATTTCTTCTTCAAAACATTTCTTTAATAAAGGCAAAGGGAATTATAAAAAATCAATAAATAAATAAGTATATAAAAAACTTCAAAAGCTTCTTAGTGAAACATTGTTTCTATAGTATTCTCAGAAAAGGCTTAATGCCTCATTTATGACCGAACTATATTTAAATATCTTTGGTGGTACGTAAAAAGACTTTTTAGCGTTTTTCTTATTTTTCACTGAACGCACCATTACTTATTCCACATCCACCAGTCGTCTGAAGATATATGCAATGCCCTGAATAAGTGCAGGGATAAGACTATTTTATTTAGGATTCCTCCGCCATTTCTTTCTGAAAACCTTCTCGATACAATTTTGCTTTCTCCTCTTCACATAAAGAAGGATTACCAGTTTCAATAAATATTTCTCCCGTGAAGAAATGCGGACTATCCGTTGCTCTCCGGAAATCGGCTCATAAATACGATCCCCATATTTCCAACGGAATCGGAGAAGAGACTCCATTCATACACAAGTCGTAAAGCTTTTAAGAACCACTAAATATAACTCTTTTCATCAATGGCTCCCGACTTATCTGGCAGGCAGTTAAATGTTTCATAATCGTTGGCGGTTTCCAGTGTCTTCTTCCTCTTGCTTGCGTTACAGAGAGCTTAGCAAGCTTTCGCAAAATCAGCAAATGAAAGGGAGTAAATAAGGGCACTTTCTTAATGTAAATTTTGCTTCTTCTTTCATAGAAAGCCTCCCCTCCCTCATCTTCATTATTCTACAAAGTGTTGGGCTGTCATGTTTTTGGCTAGAAGCCCATCCAAAAAATAACCGAACATAAAGAATGTTGCAGAGAACACCGTATCAGCTTTATTCAATTGTGCACTGTCCCTTCCACTGACGGAAACTTCTCAAAGTATTTCTTATGCAAGAAATATCTACTGCTAAAGAAAACTTTGGGTCTTTGTGTGATTTCCGCTAATAATAATATTTATTTGCTTCCTGCTGTAGTTATTATAAAATAAACAGAAAATATTATTTTGGGAATGATGCATATTACTACAGTGTATTAAAAATATTACTTGAAAGATAATACTTTATCATTTCGAATTTTAAGAAGAAAAACATAACAAAAGCAAACTGTGCAATTTAAAGAGGTCTAGAACTAAAAGAGTCAGCCTTTTCGTATACCAATAACGATTTTGATGCATTAGTCATCACTACGTTCTAGGTCCAAACTACATCATGTAATAAGACAAATGATCAAAATGCTTTGTGCTAAAATGTAAGTACAAAGATAAAACAACGTAAAAAAGCACAAATTCAGTACCGCAAATAGCTATTTCGATGCTACAATGGAGCCTCTTCATCAGTGCAGATAAGAAACGGGAGGAAGTTGATGAAAAAAGGATTACATCATGTAATCTTTTTTTTCTGAGTTAACCAAAAATTGAAAGCTAAACTTTCTTCTTTATACAAAATGAAAGCTATTAGTTGTTGTGAAATGCATACCACATTCACTCTCTGATATTAGTAAGCATTATGTCTTAGCAAATGCTGACTCCAAGGTTTTTAATAAGAAAATGTAGTACATTTACGCGACAGTGTTTTATATGTAAACACATTAATGTAAGAAAACATTATCTAAATCTGAATTACAGCAAAAATATACTAAATAAAAAAATTTAAGTTGAAAGGGTAAAAATAAGCAAATACATGCAAAAAAAAGTTTTACAATACTTTTTCCAAGGTACTTATTTAAAAACAGTATATAAATGAAATTGCATTCCATACTTTTTTCCTCATAAAAACAATGCTGTATTTTTTAATCATTGTCCGATAAAACAAAAACATAACACTATTAAAAGTTAGGAAAGAAATCAATGGCTAAGCTCTTATTAATCATTGGTATGGGAAATTAACTCGTTTGCTGCTTCTTTTGCGCAGAAAAACTCATGCTATGATTTATCTTTTGTGCTTACTGCTTAGCCAAAAGGATGACCACTTTAGAAAATAGCTCGATCAGTTAGCTTTTCTTGTAACTTATGCGTATCTCATTTGAGCCTGTTATAATACTTACGGTACTCGAACATTACTGTTTCAACTAAAGTAGGTAATTTTCAGTTAAAGGGTCGAGCGTACCATACTTTTTAAGAGGGATTTACATATCCAAATCAAATGTAAACAAGGCAATATTTTTACAAACTAATTTAACTAGGTGGTGCTTATTTTGTAAATACGATAAATTTGTGTTGGTGACAGTTTGGGAAACCAATCGGTCCTTTAACCAATAAGTACACAAAAATGGCAGTATTTTTACCAAAAGTTGCATCTTCTTTCAAATTTAAAATTAACAACCATAATAAGAAAACCCGCGGCTGTCGAAACACGAAAGATTTTTCCAAGGCAAAACAAAAATCATCGTTACATTTGATGTTTTCACAAAACGTAAGATTCTACCTTCCCCTATAAAAGGTGAAGAACAAAAATTTAAATTACCAAATTAATTACTTTCTCCTCCACGTCAGCAGGAAATTTTTCACGTTCCCTTCTGAAGCTGGACTACAAAATGAGTTCAGTTACAAATTATGTTGGAAGGATTAGATGCGTAATTGCTGTCTGGCGGATGCGGATAATAACGGACATTTAACAGAAGACGGATGGCTTCACTCGGAAATTTTTGTTGTTTTCAACATTAATTCAAACAAAATTTCGTGCACAACAATAACCGCAGGTGATTAAATCAGGTTGACTTCATCAAAATTTCTCCAACTTTTAATTAGTGCTGCAAAACAAAATGGTTACCTATATTTTCAGGGGAAAATATTATGCTGCAAAATAATACGCATTTTAGAGAAAATGTTAATATCACAAACTGAATATAATCTACCCTAAGTTTTAAATAAGAAAAGGAAAGTCACAAATATATTATAAATTGCACAATTTCGTACAAAGCTGCAATTTCGTGGCAGCTTCCCCGCTCTACTCAAACTGGTGGAACGCTGAGGCACTATCAACATTCAAGAAGGACACTTTCACACAAAGAAAAGGCATGTAAAGTAAAATTTTGAGAAACAAATGCTTCCCTTGTTTATGTAAAACATTTAATGTAGGTACAAGGTAAATCGGGGGAAGTCTCCACACTTAAAAGTTTCTTCGATTAGTACATTAAAAATTAAAATAACAAGATCATGAAAAAAATACACATTACTTTTCAATGTTTATTTTTTACGTACGCAAGGTCATTCTCTTCTCAGTATGAAAATAAATGATAAATTAAATGTTAAAAAGAATCACTCAATTTCCTTATTTCTACAGTGCTATGGCCGCTTCTACAAGCATCGCATGTGTGACATAATGTGTAACTCACTTATATCACTTATATTTTATTTAAAATAACAAGTACGTTTAAAAAATTTAAATATGAGGAACGGAATATTATAAAATGGTTATCACCACGTTAAATGCTCACGAGATCCAAAATAAGCCGATTAAAGACGGTTAATTCAGATAAATTCACAGGCCACACCTAATGCCGGACCAGAATTTTCACACAAGTGGCTCAGTTCTGCAATCTATCCACGCATAAAAGTACTATTAACAAAGTTGCGTCTTCCCCCGAATCACCTTATATTACATTTTCCTAAAAATTGTTTGATATGATTTAAGAGTAGACCCATTTGATATGATTAAGAGAGGCCCATTCGCTTTTAAATTATCCATTTAGGTTCTGTGGTAATGAAAAAGCATATTACAGCGAATAATGTTCAATTTGTTTTAAATTAAACTAGGTAGGATATACTACGAAGTTAAAACAGTACAGATATATGAAGGGCAAAAATGTGATTTTTCTCTGTTAATCAAATTTTAGGAGTACAATCATGAATATTTTAACCTCTTATTTTCCTAACGCAGTATGTGCTAGGGTCAGATACACAACCAAATCGATCATCTTGTAATTAAAATAGCTTTTTAGCATAAATGACTGCATGATCCATCAAGTATTAATTAATTTCCGTAAAGGAGAAATGAGGGAGAACAGATTGAAGCCATTCTTTACTATCCAATTTCCCAGTTTACGACCCAAACAGAATTTGGTTGTCAAGCGACTCTTTCCACTTACTTACAGAGCAGAGATGGATTACAAGAACAGAAAGAAAAAGGATAAACTAGTTTGATATGCTTAATTAATCCGTTTAATGCCACGGTGACGATTGACTTGAGGAAGATAGCGAAAAACGGAAAAGCGTTGGTGACGCCACGAGGATGACGTCACAGACTGCACCGGGTTTATGTGAACTGCTTTTATTGCTGCAATAATGATATAATAAAAGCCATCTCACAGACAGTTTTTCCACGTCGTAAATTATGTATTTTCTGCTACAATAATATATTCTGAATTTAATAAGAACTTATAACGGAACTCAGTAATCACATCAAGTGTTTTTAATATATGAATCGTTAAACTGCGAACTCAAAAGTTTTTTCTTTTTGTTTTTCTAAGACTCGTTAACTATCTGGATCAGCATTAAAGTTCAAAAGAAGAGAAATTTAGTGTTTGGATTTTCTTCTTATCAAATCATATCGATCACATCCCAGGTTGCAGCTAAAGTTGGGGCACTGCCGTTTAATATCAAAACCAGTTTAATCCTTAAACTTCCAAAGTAATTTTTTGTTGTTCCGTAGCTCACTACAGTAAACTTCTGAATATCAGCGACTCAGCGAGTGCCCAGAAGAAAAAAGACCTATTTGGGTGGATGAAGCAATAAATATTTCAGTTGTCAAGCAAACAAAAAAAAGCTGTTTTTGATTGACATTGCACATGCATACCTTAACCACTTCTGAAATGTTCTGACAGTCTTTTTGGGAAATTTCGGCCCCAAAAATGATACCGCGCTGGTGTAACCATTGGACAACCATGAAAAGCACCTGCACAACAAAGCTGCAAGAAAAATTGTTTTCATTGCGCGGAATAAAAACAAATAACTGACTTGTAGAAAAAAATCGTAAATCTAAAGTTTGTTGCTTTTGTTTTAACATTTGTACAGTACTATATAGTACTGTTTCAGTTAGTGTATAAATTAACTTACCTTGTTTTCATCGTAAGTACATTCTTCCTTCATTGCTTCTTTAGTTCATGAAAAAGATAAATACATAAAATACTGTATGTAAAACTTGGTGAGATGGCGCACTTGAATTTTTGGAGGGAAGAGTAGGTGTGAGTGCACCTCGATTTCAGGTTTTTGTACAGACACAACAACACAGTGTCTACTTGAATTCGTAAGTTTTTTCTCCGAAAATGTATGACACAAGTCGTTTTTATTACTTGCTTTCCAAATGCTAAGTTTGAATTTTCATCACTGTTCCTCTGATTTTCATTGTGAGGAGAGTACTTCAAGATACTTTGTAAGCAAACGTTTTATCAGCTATTTTGACAAGTTACTAGCAGTTATTATTAATATAATAGACTTATTATGGAAAGCCATCTCCCATGAGCGTGAGCCCCCGATGTGAGCATTCACATTTGCCCTAAGGAGTTAAGTGAAAAATAGCTGTCTTGGATTTATATCTGCTGTCATTTTAAATCACAGCATAACAAGGAAATAGTGATGGAAATGCATACATAAGGAATGTAGTTTAAAATATTCACCAACAGTTTGGCAAAATATTAGCGTTTTCATTCTTTTTTTTTTTAAAGCTTTCCAATTGTGCAGCAACTCTACTGGTTTTACCTTACATATTTTCACTGCTGGTATCACGTTTTATGTATAATGCAATTACCTTTTTTCCTCCAACTTCCTTCCCTGGTAGCACGAAGCCCTTATGGAGGCAATGCATCCGGGGACGAAGTATTGGGGGCAGTGGGCTCCACGGATTTTATATGCACGTATCCCCAAGTGTACATGGTGGGTGGGTCTTCAGCAGGTAGCGAACACGCGACCTTCCAGGTGGTTGTCCGACACCTCAACCACTAGGCTACCACGGCCCTAAAGCGGCGTTTATACGATGCCAGTTGAAGAGAAAATTGTCGGGGCTAATTGTCTCTGGACAGTTGGAAGAGAACCTGTTCACTCTGTGAAAGTATCGGCATGGCAGTTGATGACGAAAAATGGCAAAACAAACACGGCAGACTTGACTGACACGAGTGAATTGGCAGAAAACGAAGCAAATCAACTGGCTGCAACGATCACACAGTGCCAACTGGCT
The DNA here is from genome assembly GCA_038502835.1 of Octonoba sinensis. Classification (NCBI taxonomy): domain Eukaryota; kingdom Metazoa; phylum Arthropoda; class Arachnida; order Araneae; family Uloboridae; genus Octonoba; species Octonoba sinensis. The sequence goes on along the minus strand of CM076603.1, from coordinate 109,050,992 downwards.
CGACAACTGTGATTCAGAGTGGTGGGGGTGTCACTGGGCCCAGTTCATTGTCCTCTGTCTACTCCTTGAGACAACTGAATTTCAGGACAACTGTCGATGCAGTTGGCTCACCAATTGGCCTGAATTGTTCACACGTAGCCTATAACATTATGCCAATAAGCTGTCTCTAGACAATTGTCTCTTCAATTGGCATCGTGTAAACGCGGCATAAAATGCAATTAACTGTTTGAGCAAGAATAATTGATATTCTATTTATCTTCCATTTTTAGACTTTTTGTGAGTTGTCCGCGGTTTTCATTACCCTATGGCACCCGTGCCACTCATTTCCCCTTTCCAACATCCAGCGGATCTTGGAAAGTCTCTAAATAACTAATTGCTCGTGTTAACGTTTCCATCTTCCGTTAGATGTTGGAAACGTTGAAGGTGAAAATTCAATTTCTAAGCAAAATCTACACTTTTTCGTTTTACAAGTTTGTGCTTGAATTATTTCTCAGTTTCAAGACTTTATGGAGTTCAAGAGCTGATTTTTCTTTATTTCTTGTTTTAAATTGTTATTTTTCGCACAAAACTTTCTGATTTATACTCTGCACCAAAGATTTGAACTTTGTAATTGCATCAATCAGTCTCGTGTAATTTGATGATTTTAAGTTTCATACTTTGTCCATTCATATTGCGTATGACAGCGGTCTTCTTTTTTTTTCAGTGTGGCTAGGATGTACGAGCGTGTCGCTGAGTCTCCTGTCGTCTCCCATCATCGTCGGCGTATGCAGACGCAAAAGCACTCGGTTGACAGCAGTCTTTGGAGGATTAGTTGCCGCACTGGGCTGCCTCTTCACTTCTTTCGCATCGCAAATGCATCAGGTAGAAAAACTTCTCCTTTTCTCTTCTAAATTCTAGTTCTCCAAATATTGCTCCTTATTAGTTAAGAAATGTTTTAGGAAGGTAATATATAGGTCTATCTGTGGGTAGGTAGGAAAATCTCTCCAAATTCTGTTTCTACAAATATTCATCCTCATCAGTTACAAAATGCTAAGGGATAATGGTATTTTGGTCGGTCTGTGGGTTTGTCTGTTTCTCCTCCTTATAAACTTGTGCAAAATATTCTATTACGATAAAAGTACCCTTGTACGGCAGATTTCAGCAGAAATACACAGCATTTAATTTTAATGTTTCATATTTTGCCATGAACGTTTTTTAATTATTATTATTTTGTCTCTGTAAGTGTTTGTTTCAAAGAACTAAAAAAGTTTGACATTTGACGTTTTGTGAAAAATTAATATTTCTGACAAAACCAGAGAAATTGGTTAGGATAAACGTTTAAGTTTAGATATTTTTAGCGTAATTGCTAGCATAAAAGTCTTCGATTTGATCACACCAAAGTTGGTAATTCTACTTAGGAAGTCACTGCTTGAGAGTTAAAGTAAAATAACGAGAAAGCAAGGGATCACTTTATCTTCCGAACGCCTATGTTCACAGGATCAAACTAGGTCCAAGTCCTTGTGCATAAAATCGTCAGCTCCCCTGTCGTATGATTATACGGCATTTTAAAGATCCCCTGAGTATCCGTTCGGCATGGATACTCTCGGGTAAATTATAATCCTAGTGCAGTTTCGTAACAGTTAGACCTCAGGTGACGCCATCTAGGGGGAAACTGAGCTATGTGGTAATGGCATCCGCCGATAGGGGTGCTACTTGAAAGAATGGATGCTGGATTCCGGGGAATGCACTAGGTCTGTTAAGGTTAGTGACCATACGCAGCTCCATTAGAAAGGGGGAAAAAATACTTTATTTTCCAAGAAGCTTTTGGCTTCTCGAATTTCTTATACTCTGAAACTCAAGATTTTACAAAGTGTTTCACTGTTAATTTTTTGCTTGCAGCATATAATAATTGTTAATTCCAAATGTTATATTCCTCTACAGGTATTTTTGAGTTATGGTATTGTGATGGCTGTGGGACTCAGCTTGGCTCGGGTGACGTCCTTTCTCATGATAGGCCAGTACTTCAAGAGGAGAAGAGGGAAAGTGGAGTCTGTCGCCATCTCTGGAACAGGATGTGGAATCATACTTTTTTCTTACAGCTTTACTAAAATTATCCGGTACTGCCATTGAATTCACTGGATATCTTTAAATAACCTACACCATATTTATTCGGAGCATATGCGGTTGAAAATATTACATCCTTGTTTCTGGGCTGGCAGGCCGTAGTACATCTAGAATATCATTTTCCCTGCAAGCCTCTGTGCCACAGCCCTACATTTTGGATGTACCATTGCTTAGGTGATTTAGATGCAGTAAACATACGTGTACTTTAGAAAAACAAAAAAAAAAATGTTATTTTACTTTTTATGAATTAACTTTTTAAGGAAGTGCATTTACATGGGTCGCCGTCTTATGGAGAAAAAAAAAAGGTCCCGATTTCTATCGGCCACAGCAGGGAAAAGGTGCCAAATGCTTGAATATAAAATTTTATTAGAATAGTACATCATTTTCTGCCTCCGGATCGACTTTTAAAAACTCATTTTTAGAGAAAAGCCTTGTTTTTATTGAAAAACTGAAAAAAAAAGGTTTTTAAACATAATATGTATACATAATGTAGTATAAAACAAATTGAATTTGTAAGAGTATTATTTATTTATAACAAACACTTTTGCAATAATTACTTTTAAATACTAAAAAAATGATCTTTAAATAGCGTGAAAATCTCCCTCACCAATAAAATTTCGGCATGAATTTTCGACTTTATTTGGTTTTTTATGAGCCCTCTCTTTGAGTTTTTTTGCACAATGTGGCTGAAGCTTCTGTCCCAGAATTTTAATCCTCTGCCCCCCAGTAAAGAAGAAAAAAAGTAAAATGACCCACACTAATGTATATTCCGTTTTATCAGAAAAACAAATAATTATTATTGTATAGATATAACTGAGAGGAGCACAAAATGGCTTTTATGAATTGGTATCTATTCCATCGTGTCTAGTATTTCTCATAAAAAAAATACATAAATTAGATTTAAACTGCCACAGGTTTCGAAAATAAATTTTATTAAGCTTTAAATTCTCATTCTGAACTTTATGTGCATTTCTTCGAAATTGAGAAATGGTTAAGGTTAGGTGGGGGAAAACGGGTCACTTTTTAGCTATTTCCATATTTAAAGTTTCATAGCAACAAAACCAGAAGCATTTCCCTTTTTTTTTTTTCAATTGCATCTTAACATTGGACTCCTTTAGATCAATTTTATGTAATTTTAATACTTGTTTTTTAATTATGAAATATTTTAACTGAGCTTATAAAGTTGTGACCTGATTTATTCCATCGTGGGGTAAAATGGGTCACAATGCAAAATAATGTTGAAAACAGTTATTTATTACTTTGAAATTTAAAAAAAATGTAAGTAACATATGTAGCAACATTTTGAATTATAATTTACATTGAAATGTTAAAATAATATTGTTCTAGATTGTTATGTATTGGTTCACATAACACTTCAACAACATCACTTCTCTCTACCACATCAATATGATCTTTTTTCGGGAAAACATAAAAAAAAAAAGTTTTTTTTAAATTAAATTTCAATAAAATAAACAACCTACATTGTTTAAATTTAGGAACTTGCTGCAAGGAGGTACAACAGAGTAAATTTCAAAAAAATAATAGAATAGAACTACTTAAGCCATGAACCATTTCACCCCATCCAAGAAAAACTGATGTAAAAAAGACAATATTTATTTTTTTTTTACATGCTTTGCTGGAATTGTTCTCCAACGTTAGGTTCTTAGTGAGGAAATCCTCCTAATTTGAGCTGTTATTTGATAAAATATAGGGCTTTTCAGAAGTTGATAAACCATGCGTTTAGCACACTATCATCCAAAGTTTACAAAAAAGTTTCCTTGTGGTTCCATATTTAAGAACCTAACTTTTTTGAGAATGAAAAATGTTGCCAACACATTGAAATATAACATTAAAAATTTTTGTTTAAAAATTTCAATTTCAAGTTCTATTATTTTGGGTTTTTTATCAAGTGACCCATTTTACCCCATCCTCCCCTTTATTGTTTTATAAATTTTTACTTAGCTCTACTATTTCAATAAAACTGTAAGGTCAAGACAATACAAACGACGCATAAACTTAGAGATTCAAAATGTATATTTAAAATATCTGTACATTTGAAACGGTTCAACTGACATTTTTTTAAAAATTTTTATTTATTTATTTATCGCTATCTATCTATACTTTCTAATTGCTGTTACAACTATAAATTTTTCTCAAACGATAAAGTAACTTGATGTAAGGCAATTATAAATAATAAATATTTTATGACCAAGTAAGGGATTGATCCTTAAAGACTTATTGTAAAGACTCTTACATCATTCCATCATCCTTACGTAATTTTTAAGAGCAAGATTTCATAACAAATTAAAATGTTTCCAAGATAAACCTAAATAACATTATACCGCTTTTTCCAGTTTTTTCTTTTGAATTTCTTTTTTTCAACATATATGTATATATAATATATATTTATATGCAGGCCGTATCCGGAATGTGCTCTACTGTGATGGAGCACAGGGCGGAAAAATTTAGGGGGAGTTGTTAAATTTTTAACTTTTGAATGTCTTTTTAAGATTTTTACAAAAAGGAGTGAAACTATTTAAGATACAATTAAACCATTACTTGAGATTCTTGGCTTTTTAAAGCAAGCTAATGTTTGTATCCGCCGTAACAGTCAATAATTAGATCAATAATTTGTGCATAAACTAAGAAAAATGTACAAAACCTGTTTATCTGGAAAATGACGCCGAAGACGGATGGGTTCAACCGCAATCATAGAATCATACTCTAACTGAAGAGCCAATTACAATAAAAATTATATTTCGCTCCTGAGGAAAATGCTAAAGTGGATTTCTTGGTAGTTTTGACTTTGTTCTTTGTCAGCTTAAGATATAAATGGAGTTACCGTGATTTCATTTTCGCTCCACAACTGACCGAATCACATGACAGTAACCTTTCATTTTCAAGCAATCCGCTAAGGGTAAAGAGAGCAATTGGAACATTTACCTCTCCGTTCAGTAGCTCTTTGCATAAACATTCGTTCTTAACTCTTTAATCAGGAGAAAGAGGTAGTCACTTAAGAAGTTTTTAGTCACAGGTGAAAGCCTAGCAGACACAGTATTGATGAGTCCAAAAAATGCGAAATTAGATGAATCTGATTGTAGGGATTGTGCATGTGGCAAGTTTTAAAAGCAAATATTACGAAAAATGAATCAATGGCTTTGAAATGAGAACACAGACTTGTTCTAAATGTAACACAGGACACCGGCGTCAAATTATGAGACAATACAATTTCTGTCCCTTTCCTTTTCGGTGAAAGATAATTGAAGAATTGATGAATTGTAAGAGTTGACTGAAAGGTATAGCTTCTATTTCTCTTAGGACTAAAATTAAACTCTTCTAATAAGGGGGCTAAGAAAATATTCTTCCAATTTTACTCAAGTTTATGTTGGTCAGACTCGCTGGGGCGCACGAGAAGACGAGGTGTAAAAGTGTAAATTTAGATTGGACAGTGCATTTAAGTGCCTCGTGTCCGTTTTTTCCTTTTAGAAGATGAAACTCCGAAATATTTGTCTTGAACTAAAGCTAAATGCTCACAGACAGGTTAAGGAAATTGACATGATATTTATCTAGCATTTGTATGTCATTTTCCTAAAGTCTGTTAAGCTAATGGAAAAGTTGGAAACAAAAGATATGATCTCGGCCATGAAAAGAATTTGTGAGTCATGGATTAAGCAGCTTGAAGAACTTAATTATTTAGTTCATCATGAACATAAATCTGCATCTGTAAACTGGTGGAGGGGGAATTATAAATCTGAAAAAAACCCGCACTAATGGGATGAGAGGAAAAAGAAAATATATGTCGAAATATGGAGGTACTATTATAACGCAATCTTCCGTTCTTTGTTATAAGTACTCAACTTGAGCTGACTTTTCCAGAAAAATCAGTTTGTTTCCTTGTTTTTGCCGATGGTGGCGTGGAGGAGGGGGCGCCCTTTGCGTGAGGCACATGGGCGCACACAACACCTAAAATGCGGGCCTGTATATATATAATATCTTGCATATCTTTACAGTTTTCTAGGATCATAAAATCATTTATTGTTACGAGAAACATGAGCAAGAAAACTAATAACGGTAAAATCAATGGTGTAAAGTATATTGAATAAGTATTCATGAATGCAGTAGAGATTTTTAACGTATTAATGGCATAAAAAAAATCATAATTGTTGGGTTCATAGTGAATGCCATATTCCTTACAGAATGCTTGGTTGGCGATTGGGCCTGCATGCCGTGACTGGCTTGGCTGCTGCTCCATTTTTTCTAGGCATTTGCTACCGATCAGCTTCCCTGTACCACCCACAGCGCCGCGCCATCCTCCACCTCAAGAATCAACGAAAGAAGATCAAAGATCGGACGTCGAGGGGACCACCCTTCTTCGATTGGTCGCCCCTTCGATCAGCGAGTGTGCTTCTCTGCATGCTCTCCGCAGCTTTGTGCGCCCCTGCTATCTATGTGCCCTTCTTCGAACTCGTGAGTAACATTGCCTTTTGTAATGTCTGATGAATAGATTCTCAAACTGGGGATCGCGTTCTGGGGCAAAAGAGTTGCAATCTGTGTAAAACAACTCATGCCCTTATATAAAACATCCTTTAGTAAAGTGCTTTAAGCTTCGGTAAAGTGTTCTAAAATTCAATACTTCCAAATATTAGCAATCTTGATAAAATCATCTAATAGCGAGATGAAATAAGATGAAACGCAACGTAATTTAGCACAAAATAAAAGTTCAAAATACAAACAAGTGTTACGTATTTAAAAAGAATTCCTTTCCTGATGCAAGGAAGACGTGAGCAAGGGAAGCAAAGACACAGCGAAATTCCCGCCAGCGAACAAAATAGAGCGAGATAACTGAAATAATTAATGTCCACCAAAGAGAAAAGTAGAGCAAGATGTTTGAAATAATTAATCGTTGAATATGGAGGCGACGGTTGGCTTTGTTTTACGCTTAAAATCTTGATAAACATTAAGTTAAAAGATTCTATCAAAGGGTATGGTTTTTTCACTTTATTCATTTATTTATTACTTTTTAAGGGGTTTCAGCACAAAAAAGGTTGTGAAACTATGACCTACTGGTTTTCTGTAAGGCGCGAAAAAATGTTAGTTTTAGTTTCTAATTCTTTCTTAATTGTTTAAAAAGCACATATTGCAATCTTACATAACTAAATGAATGTTAAAGAAGTAACTGAAAATAAGTATTTATTAGTAATATCAAATCAGTATTTATTAGTAATATCAAATCAGTATTTAGAAGTAATGGAAAAACTGCAAAAACATTTTGCAATTCCGATTACAATTCTAATAAAAATTCCTGATTTCGACTGCCTACTCCGGTTCTTGACTTTGAATTCAAATTTTTGCTAAAATACACTGTGGATAACTACTCGCTTTGCATTACTTTCTCTTTAACTATAAGTATCGCAAGATTTTAAACAGGTTATAAGAAGTTATTGGATAAAGTTTCTCTCAATTCACAGGGTTCATCTCTTTAAACAAATAGCAAGTTAAAGACAGAGAAATTAAAATTTCAGCCTCTCATTACAGGTTGCAGTGTAACAAGGTTGACCAATCTTAATTTTTATTTCCAGAAAATGAATTGTCCTGTTCGAGATAGAATGCAGAAAACTCTGGACGTTTTCCATGATTTGTTAAGACAAAGAATACCTCATTCCGGCTAAAACGCAGTTGGTGAGATGCCAAGGGATTAAGGTTTAGCAGTAAAGTAGATCTAGCTGAAATGCACTTGCGCCCTTAATTAATAGCAATGTGGGTCACCAGAAGCCATTTCTAATGTGGTTAGATCCGTATTTACAGTTTCTTTCTGGCACATTTATCACCGATACGAATTGTTGCGAGTGACGTGGAAACCAAAGACAATTTATGTGCGCAATGCAAGATCATGAGTAAGAAAATTAGTAATCAAAGAAATATTTCTGTATTTTGTAAATGTAACTCATTACTCGAGATTTTCTATTAAAAAATGAAGTGATTTAATAGGTACGATTATTCTTATTTTGGTATTCACTACTGCACGGATTTTTATGACTGTTTTCCCTTTTATTTTTTAAAATTTTTTTGTATTATTTATCTATATTTTTTATATATTTGCATCTTTTTTACTTATTTATTGGTATTCTCGCACTCCATTGCCTTTTTAAAAACTTTTTGAGGTTATTTAGGGCATTTTGTGGTATTTCATGCTATTTTTCTAACAATTCAAGAATTTTTTTTTAAGCTTTAGACTATTTTTTACATGAATTATAAAATTTTTCTAATCATTTTGCTCTTAATATATTGCAACCCTTCAAAAAAATTATATCCCACAAAATGTAACAGAACATAGAGAACATAAACACAGTATTGATTAAGGGTTCGAAGACAAAAAAACTACGGTTTTCAAACACTAAGAAAAAAAACTTATTTTAACAGAGAAGCAGTGCCTTTTAAAATTATAGAAGTATCAGTAAGGGAAACAAATTTGTTCCAATATGCACCAATCACTATACATATTAAAGGAAATTTCTCTATATATAAATTCGATTTAGAAAGAGATGTTTTCCCATATTTGAAAATATCAAAACGTATTTGATAATGCAATAGAATTCCGATGTCTTGTAATTTTATAGAGTATAAACTTTCGGAGTATATAAAATTAAAAAAAAAATGTGCAAGGCATCATTACATTTTTAACCTTCTTCTACAGCATTTTGTTACTTTAATATTCCTTACAAATTTCAATGAAATTGTGTTTTATAAATTTTTCTTATGGTACCTTAACGTACTGTTTGTTAACGAAAGCCGCCAATACCCTACGTGATCGATTCTGTTCGATAAAGTGGCGATATGCAAGGATGGACACTTTCCGAAGCTATCTTTTAGGCACACATTTGTTTTTATTCCCGATAGTGATTTATTCCATTTCTGATTTGAATCTTTAGCACAGAAAGAAAAGAAAACGGCAGTCGGTGTATTATCCTGCATTGAAAGTAAACTTATCCGCATTTTCATTTCTCCTCTCTGTCACCCCTACTTCTAGAAACTCAAAACAGACCTGACGCATGCGCACATTCCAGGAAGGTTTCGCCTAAGAAAATCCGACAGAATTTATAGTTTTAGGAAAGAACAATTGTTTTGGATTCATTTTCTTGTCTAATAGCTTTTTTTTTTTTTTTTTTTAATTTATTTTAAGGGATTTTAAAGCCTTTTCAGGGGCGTTTTTTTAAAAATATTTTAAAGAGAGATTTATTTATTTTATCAAAAAATAGAAAAGGATTCATAAATTACCAATAAAAAAGTCAAATAAATACTGAAATTCAGTTTCAAACATTAAATTTATCATACATGTGAGCTATATGTTCCTTCACTTAAAAATTTTAATTAAAAGAAATTCTTGAAATTGATGCACTTGGCAAAGTAAACGTTTTCATTATTTAAAAAAATATTATTCAAACGTCATATGTTGTAGTTTTGTATTACTGTATCAATATCCAGTCTTCACTAACAGCAAATACTTGGCCATATAATTTATCTATAAACCATCCCCGTTGAAAAAAAATCGAAAATTCGCCAAGGAAAAACCCCTTCTTTTTTATTAATTTTTCATTGCAAGAATTTTCCATAGTAAGCTGAAACGTTTTTATAAAAAATAGTTTTCTATAGTGAGCCTAAGTAATTGAATTTGCACCTATACTATTTCAACAAAGCCATCGAAAAAAAATTTTTTTTTTTTCAAACATAAGATTACTAAAATCTTTTAACTGAAATTTGTGCTTTACAAGCGAAGGTTGCATTTTGCTTTTCTGAAATTCAAGAATGCTATCGAGGTCTAGTTCCTCCATGTGATTACCATAGAATAGGGCTGAGTTTAATTCATCAAGTACTTGCCCACATCCACAATGGCTAAAATGGCGGTTTCTGGTTTTACAACCCATAAAACCCACTTAAGAAATTGCAATCCCGCTTTTATGAAGGGTTCTCTGTTCTTCAAAACTCTGTCGAAGTGAAGGGCTTTGCGTCAAGATAGTGTGCAGATGCACTTCACTGTGCTTCAGTAGCTTCACATGATTTGTAAGATGCAGAATTTTTTAGTACAAAGTTAAAAAAGTTTCAGTCGGATTATTCATTCATTCATTTTATAATTTATTATTATTATTAGTTTATTTGTACAAATATGGTTTGCTTCTTTCCTTTCTTTCGTAAGCATATTGATAAAATATAATTTAAAAAAAAACAATATTTAAAAGAAAGAAAAAAAAAACTGCATAACCAACAGAGAAAATACCTTTTTTCTTTAAAATATTCCTCTTTCTAGTAAATCAGTTCATTTCTTTGAGGATTTTTCTTATATTTCTGCGTAGTAGAAATAATAAAACATGTTTATAAATTAAATGATTTTTGTATTTCTTTTTTCCCCTTACCTATTTAATTTTATGAAAATTGAAATAAAATAATAAGTAAGTTTTTCGCTCAATATTAGCTTTTTATCATCATAATTTGTTAGAAAATCTGACAATTGGTATAGTTATAGCTGTGCAGCACAAACATCCAGCTAAATTTTGCTGGCGTATACAGTTTGACGTTGAGGAAAAAGGCGAATTATGAAAAGGGCGTTTCAAGTCACAAAAATCATACCTTCCAGCCTCTTAACATAAAAATTCTGAAAACTTTCCAAAAATGAAGAAGAACTCGGAATAATGCGGCAATGGTGAACTTCAATTTCTTACGGGGTGAAATCGCCACAGATTTATATAAAAACTGCACTAATTGATTTAGTCGTTGTCGTGTAGGTCTGATTTAGACGTCAAAAGTTGATAGAAGTTTGTTGAAATTTTGTGAAAATCAATACTTTTGCGAACACTAATAGAATTTCACAACAAAAAATTGCCAAAATGTAATGTTTGGAGGAAAAGACAGAAAAACGTAAAAGATAACCAATTTGCGTAAAATCACGTTGGCAGTTTCTGAAAAATGACAATAAATCTGTAATATCAAGTAGCTGAAGCCTATAGAAAGATTGGAAATGTGAAACTAAAAACTGAGCGAAACTCTTGGCAAACAATAAGAACTTTAAAAAGAAACATGCAAGTAAATACAAAAATATAGAATCAATTTTTGACGCAACTATTTACATTTTTTACATAACTTATTTTCTATGCTATGGAGAAGAGGGAAAACGTTGACATTTTCTCCTGTTTCACTGAAATAATTGTCTGATGTAAATAGTAAAAAATATTAGTAAGGAAAGTTTTTAAAAATACTGCATACTCGCGTTTTGGAGAATAAGAAAGTGTTTTCAATGCAGAAAACGTTTTGATCTTCCGGACGCTATAGCAGAAATGACAAAAAAAAAAAAAATAATAAACCCGAAAATATATTTTATTAATTCCACATTTCATTAATACGTTTGTGATTATACTAAAATATTAGTTACTTTTTTCCCCCCATAAAAGCAGATATATAGTTCAAATATGTATAAGAAGTATGTGATGATATTTTTTACTGGCATTTTAGGGCAATTTTCTATTTTTTGAAAGTTTTATCGTGATTGCTAGTGTCCGGAAGCTGAAGATTTTTTCTTCATTGCTTTCTCCACTGAAAAAAGGTTAATTCCTTGTAACTCCAAAATAGGTGTGCAATATTTTAACAAATCCGTGACTTAATACCGTTGATTTTATAAATGTTCTTTTTTTTCTTTTCTTGTTTGTGATTTTAACTTTAGATAAGTACTATAAATATATTGCTTTTCTAGAAATAACGTTCCTATTTGTCAGAAGTTAGCCGCCGTTAGTATCATTTTTCTAACCCTCTCTTTCTTCACATTTGAGATCTAATTGAAGTAAGGCTTTCTCATCTGTTATAATACATCAAACTTGTAACCGCGCTGAATTTTCCACAGAAATGCCGCCGTCTCCCCTTTTTGGTCGGCGATGACAATTTGAGTTATGTCCGCGAATGAACGAAAGAGGAAGGGATCGAATTCGAGTTTCATCCCCTTTCTGCTAACCCTTCTGCGAACTGGATGGCAGGCAAGACGTAAAGGGATCTAAATGGGAAAATTGCCAAAAACATTTGACTCTTTTGTCATAACTTTTTCGTTTTTCTACATTTCAGAAATATATGAAAAGATCCTAAATATTAAAAAGCGAACATATTATTTTTTTCATATGATGGAAAAAGAAACTTCTTTCTAAGTCATCGATCGTATTCCCAAGTGAGCGATTTATCAGAGCACAATTAACAATCGATAGCACTTTATAGCACATGCCGAAAAAGAGCTACGACTTCTTTTTGAACTCACAACGCGCTGTCCTATTCAACTCTATATAATCAACTCTATAAGAAATCAATTGCAAAAATGAAGTAGATTCGCATCTGGAATTTAAATGTTAGCGGCGGTATGAAAAGTGGTAATATGAAAAATGTTGCCAACATTATGACCCAGGCTAGTTGTCACCAATTACTTCGCAATTCTCACCGAAGTCACATGCATGGACGACAAATTTGTCACCGAAAATATTTTTTTAATTCTAGATTTCATTAACGCGTTTGTGCTTAAAAAAAAATATTTGTTCCTTTTTTTCATAAAAACAGATACATAAATACAGTTCAAATATGTTCAAGAAGTATGTGTTTCTTTGCGATATTTTTTACCTGCATTTCCCTAATATTTTTTATTTTTATATAAAAATATTAAATATTAATCTAAACGGTTAACTAACTTTTCGTTGCTGATTACCACGAAAATAATAAAAATTTATTTATGATGAAATGAGAATGAAATAAATAAGCAACTTAAGTTAAGCATAAAATCACTAGAACATTAGCAAAGTAGCTTTTTCAAAACGATAGTGGAGCCCCTCCAAAAACGCTAGAGCGAGCATTAACTGCAAATATCTTTCAAACATTTCTTTAGATCTGATAGCCTCATCGTTGTGCTGATTAATTAACGTATAAATGTTTCAATGCGTTGCACTGTTAGAAATTAATTTTCATCGGCAACTAAGGCAAACAAAACTTTCAATTCATTCCTACCACATAAAAATGCTTTTTTTCCCTTTATGAATATTGTTAAGGCCGTGGGTTGGATTCTCCTTTGAACTTCTTCTAACAACTATTAAAACTTAACCAATCACGATAAGAACATCCGTCAATTCTTATAAAGGAAAGTAATTCCTAATAAAATTTTTATGAAATGAATATCTAAGAATTTTATTTTTGTTTTCACCACATCAGAACTTTCAGAATGTGGGTTTCTAAAAGACGGATGTGCATTAAATATTGTAAAAATAAATGCGAGGACAATAAAAATTCCTTATGATGATCACCATTTCAAAAGATTGCGGTTTATTGATGGAAATTATTTTTTTCAAACAAGTAAGAACTTTTTGTGATGTTGCTATAATGAATTGCATAAAGTAGTTGTAAATAAAACCAATTAAATCAGCGGTAGAAATTTAACATTCAGGAAATAAATCTTAATTAATCTCTTTTAACAAAAGCTGCTAAAACCTTTGACAATTAGTTTTATATCTGTTCCATTACATTTACTGTTGGTACGTAATAAAAACGCCTTTTCAAAAGAAATATTCCATAAATTTATGAAAGAAAAAAGCAGTCAAAACATTAAGCATGTAAAATTTCCTCGTGCTTTTTCATACCGTTTTAACAAACATTAAAAAAAAAAAAAAAAAAAAGGAAAGAAAAGTGAGATGCCAATAAGATGAGAAACATATTTTTGCACTTTATGACTCCAATGGAATAGAGAGAAGATCAAAGTTCTATATTCATGACATCAAAATTAAACTACCGATTCCATTGTCCTGTTTTCCGATAGTTCTATCCGATAATACGACTAGGAATCGGTAGTAATAGTATTATGCAGCAACTACAGATACATGATCCCATAAAATGGGAAATCTTGATTTACATTGAAATTTAGCACGTAAATGAAGCAAAAAAAGAGAAAAGAGAAAAGTATGACTTTAATCTTCCAATTACTAATGCAGTGTCAATCCGGTTTTAAAAAAATGCCGCTCAGAGACTGGTTAGAAACAATTTTTAAAACTTAGATTTATTTATGCAATCATCCAATGAAGAAATCAAATTCATTTGAACAGAGCTTTGAGCTAAATTAACTTTTGTTGAGAAAAAACAATAAATAATGTTGGGAGCGAAAAATAGCAAATTAAGCTGCGTAGACGTATTTTGAGTTTACACGGACCCCTTTATCAATGCAAAAAGTTTAGAACTCAGCGGTATAAGGAATCCAAGACAATGTAAACATTCCGCTTGGAGTACTGACACCCTGATGCTCACAAATTAATGAAAGGGTTACTTGCAACCCTGAAACCAGTGTATGCAACTCTTATGAATAAGAATTATGAGGGAAAAAACTTTGAAGAACTTTAGGGAATCCGACCTCTATTGAAATGAAATTGGGTTCCATTTCAGTTACGCAAAAATGGTGGTTTTTCCAGGATTTCAATTTTTAGGTTTTCACAGCTTTGGAGTTCTTAAAAAACTTTTTCAATGATTATCTCTTCGTCTAATCTTACGAATCAGGCATCCTTTCCCACAACTTCTGGTGTCAGGCAATTTTCATCACGATCGGTATTTTCATGGATAACCTAGTCATGACTGCCATACTCATTATCTTTCCATATTGGATTACCTTTTCAGATAAAGTGAATGTATACCTTTGTTCCTTTATTTTCCTTTAAAAACTTCGTTATAAAATACAAAAAAAGAAAATTATCCAATTTGCTTCTTTAATGCTTACACGCATTTTTCCTGCATCGGCCTTTTAGCAATCTCTCCATTTGAAATCAGCACAGAATAAGGGATGTCCGAAAAAGGAACAGCTGTTTACCTTCACTCAATATTTTTCACTTCCAAAATCCAATTTATATTTGCTTTCATTTTTTTTAAAAGTATTTTATGTAATTTTCAACATAGTTTATAGTTATTTATATTATTGGACTTATGATGAATCCTACATTTGCAGTTAAAACCATATATATCAGACAAAATGTTTTAAAGTTTGAAGATAAGAATAACAATTTTTTGATATTTTACGCCGTCAAACCCAACAGTTTGATGTTCTCCAGATGTGAAAATTTCTAATCTTTTGGTTAATGATAAGAATAAATTTATTATAAACATTTTTCAATTAAAGTAAGAGAAAAACTTTAAAAAGTTTTTAACTCATAAATATCAATCATAATTTATGTTTATAGTATTTTTGTAGATAATTTCCTAAATTTAAGGAAAAGGAGAAGTTCATGGTTTGGCTATTTTAATAAAAAATGTTGCATAAACAATTTTGACTTTTTCATGACGTTGGCGAAAAAATTTTCTTTATTTTGAATAAAAAACCAATCAATTTCATGATAAAGAATGACTCTAATACATCTTCCATTCGCTGAAATATGAACAAAATTCCTTCAGGAAGGTCACTGAAGAAAGGGAAAGTGAAAGAAGAACTGCAAAGGTGAAGCAAAGCTGTTCCGACAGTTACAGCTAAATTACGACCAATAAATTCTTAAAATAAAGAGGCATTTTATACTGACTCTTTGCAACGATTAGCAACTTGGGGATGAACATGGCATAAAGTAAATAAATAGAAACGTAATAAGTATCTAAAGACTGAATTCTGAGGCAGGGAGAGAGGAATGGCCCGAGGAAAGGCGAGATCTGAGCAAAGACGAAATCCAATCACGATGCTATTTGTTAAGGGAGTAGACACAATAATGATGCAGAGAAATGAATTTTCGAGCCGTGAACAAAGATATCGTGCAGGATTGTGGCGCTCAATTTATTTTCGTTTATAGCTGGCACTCGTTGGGAGTGACCGGAGATGTCTGTATACAACGATAAAAAATATATAAATGTTTGTTTTCTTATCTGTTCTGAGTTTAAAAAGCGTTCAAAATTATGTGTGTCATTCTCAATTAGAAAAGCTGAACATTTTTTCAACTTGATTCATTGATAAAGTTTAGAGACTAGTTTCGGAGGAAATGCAGTATTTAAAAAGTATCTGTATTTAGTTGGTAAGAAAAGTGTAATTATTAAAAAAATTTTATATAGCGACAATCATGGTAGAAGTGGTGGGGGAGCAGAAGGCATGTTGGGACTAAGGCTATAATTTAAGGGCTAATTGATTCATTGATTAAGTTTAGAGACTAGTTTCGAAAGAAATACAGTAATTAAAAAAGTATGTGTACTTAGTAGGTAAGAAAAATGTAATTATTAAAATATTTTCATACAGCGGCAATCATGGTAAAAGTGGTAAGGGAACAGAAGGCACGTTAGGACTAAGGCTATAATTCAAAAACTAATATATTAAGTTTAGAGACTAGTTTCGAAAGAAATACAGTAATTTAAAGATATATATGTTTAATGAGTAAGAAAAATGTAATTATAAAAATATTTTTATAATTACATTTATATGGCAATACATAATAAAAGGGAGAGGGCTCATTAGGACATGAGGCACATTTGAACAAAGGCTGTAATTTCTCAACTACTACAAAATAAAATTTTAAAAATTTACACTAGATGGAATATGTAGTATTTGTTTGTAGCGGTAATTTCAAGTGATTTGATTAAGCCTTTTTCGTATGAACTTAAGAAAGTTTTCTGTTGTGATAAGTAATATTTCTTAACTGGTTAATGGTTAATAACATCATTTGTCGCAAAAAATATTTTTATGTGAGTAATATTCCATATTTTTTAAAACAACTAAGCCTTTCGTTCCCTAGTAAATAAGAGTTCTATAAGTTCTAGAATATTAGGTCTAATCAATTCCTTTAAAAATGAACTACTGGGCATATTGGGACACTAATATATGGGGCACATTGGGACAAGACCGAAGCGTAAAGAATGCTTAGCCTCCTTAGATCCGACCCAAAAATTGCATTTGACTTTCATTAGAAATGGTTATACGAGTAAATCACTATTCCCATCATTATAAGGTAGAAACGTCTGTTTTACTGTTTTACTTTTCATTGGTTGGAGAGTTGGTTGGGGGAGAAGCATCACATGTGATACTTTATGGCTAATCAATTACAGAATCAAGGTTGAAAAATAATTTACTTTATAATTGAATTTTTAAGCACTTTTATTTTATAATTAAACCATCATAACCCTCCCCCTCATTTTTAATTCACTCATATTATGTGGCATTCTTGAATAGTATTTTTAAAATGTAATAGGTCATTTAGTATGCATATTAGAAAGGTTTTATTGGAAAGGTTATTGTACATACATGTTGAAAAGTTTGGTAGAAAATGTTTCTTAATTGCTTTCGTGGAATATATGAGAAAACAAGAAGTTCCGTCTAGAACTATACGAGCCTACTTTCCCGTATACACCAGCTTCAAATTTATAATCTAGCTATCTCTCTCTCTTTCTCGTTTAGCTTTAGTTCTTAATTGCTTCAAATATGCCTTTTTCAACGGTTTTATACAGATTCGTTCAATCATTCATTTATTCAGTCATTCATGTATTTATTCACTCATTTATTCATTCATTATTTTGCTTATTCATTTAATCTTTCATTAATTCAAAAATATTCTTGAAAATCCCGATCAAAAAATTTCATAAGAAAATAGGCTCGTTAGTTTTGGATGAACTTTTTATCTGTACATGTTCTACATCATAAGAGCTTTCCGATAAAGTTTGTTCCAAGCAAATCGGCCCGTAGATCAGGATTTATATAGGATTGAAATTTCGCCGTAGGCACTATGTTATTTTTTTTTTTTTTTTTGAACTGTTCAAAAATGAACAAAAATTGTTCAAATCAATATTTCACGCCAAGAACTTCTTCCAGTGAGCTTGTTCATTGGAACTTGGATCTTGTACCCAGAGTTTACATAATTTGCTTCATTTTCGCCCATAGGCGCTAATGTTAAAATTTTATGAAATGTTCAAAATTGAACAAAAAATTGTTCAAATCAAAAAATATAATAATATGGAAATTAGACGTTCTCACCGAGATCTTTCGAATGCAAAAAGAATTTTTCGAATCGGACAATTCGTTCAAAAGTTATTAGGGGGGGACAGACCGACAGACAGACCGACAGACCGACAAACACACTTTTTCCCCCATCTGAAAACCCTACTTTCAAATTTTTCTATTACCATTGTATTCGTTTTCAAGAAAAATTTTTTTCTTCAATTAGGTATTTTACACAATATTCGACCAACTTGGCATGTAGCATAATATTTATTTATTTATTTTTACTTTTATCAGTTTCTAAAATTTTTAGTGGAAATAAAGTTAATTCCTTTTTTAATGAAAATTTACAAATAAATTTTTTCAAGTTTTCTTTTCAATAATTTAGTTACAACTATTGAAGGTAAGATGTTCAGTCACTCAGTAGTTTACATGATAAACACGAGTGTATATTTGAAATATGTGTCTCATGCCTTAAACTATTTCATATATTGATCGAAATGTTCTGAGAAAATTCTGAGACATATATTTAGGCACAGGGATACATTCATAAATTTTCAACAACCGAATCGTTTAATTTTGTATTGTAGCAGATTGCAAAATGATAGTACACTTTTGTAGCCGGATGGGCCACTTAACACTAAAAGTAATTGCATAGTTATTTCGATGGGTTAACAAGTCTGGCTCAGCGTGTGTTTAAAAGTTTCGTCGGATAAATAAATATACAAGTAAATAAGACGGTTTAAAAAATATATATTTAATGTAAAAACGAACGACACTCCGGTGCAATCCGGCACCATATCGAATGCACCCCTGCTTACACATTTTAGTTGTTTTAGGGGAAAAAAAAGAAAAAAAAAACTTTTTTTTTTTCATTTTCTATTCTCTCTTTAATTATCAAGCTATTCATCATGTATGTAAAGGGATAAGTTGTGCTAAAGAAATATGATCTGACGTTTTAATATCATTACCAGGAATTGATGGAAACCATCTTGTGCTTATTACTTTTATAAAAACCGCACAGTATCTCGCAAGAGTTGTGAAAATCTTTCACGTCCAGGCACCGTTCGTGAGTGTGATCGGGGCAAAAGTGTTTCGTGAGAGGGCAA
This sequence comes from Octonoba sinensis, assembly GCA_038502835.1. NCBI lineage: Eukaryota > Metazoa > Arthropoda > Arachnida > Araneae > Uloboridae > Octonoba > Octonoba sinensis. The sequence goes on along the minus strand of CM076603.1, from coordinate 109,031,834 downwards.
GCAGGTAAACTTCCTCCGAAGCCGAGTGTCAGGCCCGACGCCTCGAAGCCATGAAATTGCTCCTAAATGCTCAACGGCTACACGAATTAACGTGTGAATGGAATTTGATTCATCAAAAATGACCAGCGGCTGATGGCTTTGTAATCGACGCTGCTATAGTTAGGCCAACCTGCAATTATGTTTGTCTGCTCGTGAAGTGGGAGAGAGTTCCTTATTCTCTTAAACTGAGTCTAGCTTTTTCTTTTTCCGATGGAATATGTTTTAAAACTGAGATAAGATGGCTAAAAGTCTTCAAGAAGAAAACGATATTCATGTATTAATTTTTTAATATGCTTTTTTATTTGAGTGTGTGCAAGAAATTTTTTGAAAGGGCTTAGAATAAAGTTGAAAACTTCAAATTAGACACCCATAAAAGAACTTAAAATTTCTTAAAAACTCGAAAAGAGATCCGAAATAACCATCGGTCGATTACTCACTAACCCACAGTAAAATCTTTTGTGAGTTACCTCTTTAGAATTGTTGCTCATAATACAATAATGTACTCTAAGCATTCATAACACCTAATTAACTATTAAAATCTCTTTCGCGCATACACTGGCGTCTACTTGACATGAAAGCCTTGAAGAGAAACTATTTCTGTACCCGTATAATATTACTTTCACTTAAGTCTTTGCTTCAAAATATTAACTGAAAATTCTATCATGATGTATCAAAAAATGTCTTAAAAGTTGAAAAGGACGAATAATTTTCTGCTCGTATATGGACATTTTGAAAGCAGAAAAAATCAGATGATTGGGAATATTGTAAGTAACAAAATTCATAAAGAATACAGATATTTATTATAATCGTCTAGAAGTGAAGTGTTGAAGTATTTTGTAAGTATTGTGTCGAACATAACGCCTTAAAAGAAAAAAGCTAAATTTCTAACGAATTTGCAGACATTGAAAGGTTAATATACATTTTTCATTTCAATTCTTTTTATAAAGCAGATCAGTTTTAGTGTTTCAAAAATGAAAGTAATTATTTTGATGAACTTTCGTTCCATCTAATATCAATGGAATAAACCCCAAAAACAATTTATCCTAGATGGATCTTAAAGTAAAAGTTTCATTTTGCGTTATTTAATGAAAATTACGCAATAAATTGTACGAAATTGTCGAACAATATCTGAGTTTTTCACAAACCATTTGGCAACGTTGACAGGTAGGCCTAATAACAGTGTTAACTTCATTATATGAGAACTTTCTCTTTTACGATGAATGGAAACGCTTTATCATTCCTTACCACCACCATAGGTATTCAATAATCGAAGTGACTGATCCATTATATCGAATCACGTCAAAGCCATCCGACATAAATTGCCAGCCAAGCCTAACTGCAATTATTGTTGCCACTTGAAGCATGTCATTAAGAATAATAATGGAATCTGACTCTTAAAATACATCGCGGTAGGAACCAGCATCAGAAGAGTGTAAATGCTTAAAAAGTTCAACGTGTCACTGCATACGTGCGAAAACTGTCAAGGATTACGGATATTTAGCACCAGGGTTTGGAATAAAATAGAAAAGGTCGTGCACATTATACATACATTATGTATGAAATGCAGTACGATAATTGTTGACTTGTATTCCTTGTAATCAATACGATGAGATGAATGCCATGCATTAAGATTCGAGCCCAATGCGGCTAAGTCGAAAAAAGCAACCTTTAGGTGTTGCACTTCGGTTTCTGCGGTTAATTTCGATTCGTACTGTCTTCATTTAGACACTTAAAGGATAGGATAGTAATTTAGATGGGATTCTTTGATTTACTTCATGTGATTTTTCACTTTGGAGTATAAAAAATGATATCCCCCTTTTTTTTCCCCCTAATCAGTTATTAATGTAAAATTTCGTTTTTCAATGTGCATGAAACATAGAACTAATAGTTTTTACAATTCAGTGCACGCTAAAACAGGATTTTCCAACCTTTACACTATCATGGAATTATTTTGGCAGAGCCAATCATGACGTCGGTGTTCATATAAAAGTCACCAGATCTAAAACTCCAGTTTCAAGATCTTGTCCATTTAAATTTTGTGATTGTTAATAAAAATATTTAAAAAGACCCGCTAACTACTGCAGTAAGGTTGCTTTCACATTGAACGCAACAGCAACATATACAAAGACAAAAATTTTCAGAGCATGTCATTGCTTCTTCCTAAGTTCATAACCACGCCCTCGTATTGACTGATTGGAATTTTTTATTGCGTCGTTAAGAGATAGTCAACAGTAATTGGTTCATTGTGTTACCGAAGGTATTCGTCACTGCTGCTAGTTTGATAACAATAGCAACAGTATGTTACGACGGAGACAAAATGTCTTCGATGCTTTTGGTGGGAAAGCACGCTATGTCTACTCATGTAACTATTAAATTATGTAGTTGGTTTACACCATGAAATAACTTACTGCACATTCTCACTCACTGCAATACTTCGTCAATTTTTTCGATGACATAGTGACTTGTACCAGAACACTGACGTTAAATTTAAACGAAACATTTTTTAAGGTCAATACTAATAACAAATAACGGTAAATACAAAAATAAAAAACATTTTATATGAAGCAGTTTGAAAGCGGCAGTACGATGAAATAAAAATTGGAAAATTTCGTTTATTCCTTCCTGCGAGAATGAATCGCTTAAATGCGCACAACTGCTGATACATTATAGCTGTTAATATAAATGGCATGCGATATTAAAAATGGGAAACCACATTTTTAATCCCAGATACCAAAATTCCTGATTTGCTAAGGAACTTTTAATAATGTTTCACGAAACACTGGGAAACACCGCGCTAAAAAAGTATAAACAACTGTTTAAGGCTCCGTCACATGGATTTAGCCACACATTTTGCAGTATCGGAACGCCAATAAGAAGTAGTTGAACCCTCAGTCAATGACGACCAGCTCGGATTTCCGTTTCAGCGACTCAGATTTATATAAATAATCAATATACCTTCTTCAACTTTTGTTACGGCTGCAAAGAGCAGCTTCTAAGCATAGGATTTCCATAGAGAAAATCGACTGCGGAGTTGAATGGTTTTTCTTTATGGAAAAATATTAATTTTCTTTTTTTTCTTAGAATATTCACTGCTAAAAATTTCCGTAACAAAATAGTAAAATAACCATTTATTTGATTGTTATTTCACTATATTTAACTACAACAGCTGAATAACCATTGAAAAGATAGTACTCAAACCGCTGATTGCGAAAAAAATCGTTTATTCTCTGTTTATCTTAAAGAACGTATAACTAACCGTAATTTTCAAGCGCTCAATAAGAATCGGGCGTCCATCTTGGTTGCGAAACCTTGCCGGTCGTACGTTGTTGTTAAAATATGAATAAAGATTTATCAGTTAAAATCTGCATGTGTATATAAAAAAAATTGGCTGAGGCAGTGGATACTAAATAGAAACACATACACACGTAAATCAAAAATTGGAGCTATCGGATTTCCGAACTGTTTGCGAATTATACAGTAAATTTAGACTAAAAATGACTTTGGATCCAATCAAAAACTGAAATCGCAATTTTAATGCAGTTTTCCTGTTGAAAAGGAAGATTTATTGATAAATAAACGACCGGTTCGTGTGGTGCCGATGGCCGAGTGGTTAGCGAGGAACGTTGGTATCGCAAACAACCGGGTTCGATTCCCGCAGGCTGCGTTTACCATTTCTACGCCTCGAAATGGCTCAAAAACGCTGAAATTTTTGTTTTGAAACCATTTTTAAATGGTTATAAAACCGTAAACTTTTGTATTTACGGCTTTTTAACCAAGCTGGTTGGAAATGGTTAGGTTCCGTAAAGATAGAAAAATGTTCCGAACCGTAAATTTAACGGTGAATTAGATGGACAGACTGCTGCCGGTCATTTAACCGTAATTTCATGTTGAAATTTCTAACAGTGTTCCATGAATTATGGGAAGAGTTTTGCTGTAAGGGAAAAAAACAAATAATAATAATGTTTAGTGTTAAAATGAAAATTAAGACAAAAATTTAAATCAAAATACTCTTCATGAAAAGAGAATATTTTTCGTGAAAAGCAGTACTGGAAACGTCGTACCGGCAAGCGTACCGTCAGTGTGCTGTCCTTGTTGTAATCCAATGATCGCCAAGTTTTTGAAAGCACTGAGTAGTTGCACGGCTTTTAAATTATACTGTGAGCTACTAGAGTTTCGCGGTACAGTTTCACGAACACCTCGAATCCCTCAATTTCATAGGTGATACAGCACAAGGCTTCCGTGCTATGAGCCCGAGTTCAATGGGGTAGTATTGATCGGTATAGCAATTCTTCCGGTCACGTTTTGATGAAAGTTTTCCAGCATTTATCAAAACACTGTAATAAAGCAATTTTTTACTTACAATTATCCACTTTTAAGCGTTAATGGTTTTTTTACACAACAGGCAAATCTATTAGAAAACACAATGCACCAGCAAGCATGATTTAAAAAACGTATGAATGTATGTAAAGTGTTTATGAAACTGACACATGTGTGTTTTCGGAAATTTCAGATACCACTTGTGGTCTCCTCAGGCCTTGGGGAAGAAGAGTTGTTGCTTTTACAGCTGCAATTAGGGGCATCATTCACAATCGGCTGTTGGTCATCAGGAATACTGTTGTCGCGGAGGGGACCGGACTGTCTGGTTGGCTGCAAACAGCTCTGTCAAGCAGCCATGATCGCACTTGGGCTTGCCCACCTTTCCTCGCAAGCGGCACAAGGTTATGCCGGTGAGTTTATCTTACTCAACTAGACGGCAATTTCCTAAATATTATACTAAATGGAACTTAAGAAAATGCAACACTTATACACGAAAATTTTCCCCTTTTTTTTTAGCATGAAGCATTAGTCATGCAAAGGTTTTAATGGTGTAAGATGTCGCCTAGATGGATTATTATGGGCTTTTAATACTAAATACTTCTTATTCTATTTACATAAAAACATATATTTATAAACTGGCTAACTATTTTTGCCATGCTTGTTAATCGTACAAATGACATGACATACTAGGGAAAGTTTTCTTCACTCTTGTCTGGGGTTTATTGTTTTTCACGATCTGAAAACTGTTACCACCAGATCGGTAGATTTCCGCAGACTGACACGGAAACATTCAAAGACGTCTGCTTTCTCGAAGTCGGACCTGATGGTTTCTTCTAACCATGAGAAACAAAATTCTTTCTCACCAGAAAAACGCTCCCAGTTGGAATTGGAAGGGTCCTTACATGATGTCCTTACAGATTAATTTCTTCTTTTGAAGAAGAAATTAATCTGTGGAACTGCGTATGTCTAACATTCTTAAAATCCTTGAGTGGAATGCTTGACAGGTGGCAGGTCTCCTAAGCCAACCTGGCGGGTGCCTATGTTACAGCATTACCGTGAGTATTCGCATCGTGCGGGTAATAGGGCTGCCCGATCGTCTAGAGTTGACATGTCTCGCTGGGAGTCCTAATGAACATGATAATGTTCTTAGAGCCATCTTGACTGAAGGCATCATGCATATTTGGAATGATCTTACCACGCAGTCAACTAATCGCCTTATTTTACCTCTTCAATTCTTCGAAATCTATGCTTGCGTTGAGCTAAAGTTCCATGTCTCCAAGTTCGGTCAAAAGATTTTCCTACGTTTTATTTACGATAATACAGGGGTAAATCTGTATATATATATGTATGATGTAGTTGAGTTAGCTATGAAATTGTTTGACTTCATAATGGCGTGATTGACTGTACATTTCTAGAACTGCAACAAAGACGACAGCAAATAGAAGTAAATTGTCAATAATAGTGATGGGTTACCCGTAATTGTTAGGTTTATCTGATGTGCAGTAGAAATGGGACCTAATACGAGAAGTTACTCCTCATTGGATGTGAAGGTTCAATGATTAAAGTACGTAGTAGTATAGAAATTCCACTTAAAATTACAAGAGCTAATTGTTTTTGTGGTACTTTTCCCTTTTCTTTTTACAAAATAAAATACATATAGGGAAATGAAACGAAATATTAGATACTTTTCTAAAATTTACAGATGGTTCTATCTTTTAAAATTGATCGAATTTTGAAAAGCATATTGTAAGTGCATTCAAAATATAACATTATTAATTATTTAATCATGTGTCTTTAGAGTAATATACACAATGTGAGGCCCAAAACTCACATCAATATTCTGAGATTGCCTAGGCGTGTTAACAATTTTCAAAATCTGTGCTTATTTTTAAAAATATTATTGAGCATCGTAGTAAGAGTGTTTTTTACATGCTGATCCATCACAGTTTGTTTTCCATTTTCTTTCCCCAGGATTCTCTCTGTTTACGTGGCTGTTGGGATGCCCATGTGGAATCCTTCAACATGCTTTACGAATGATGGTGATGGAGAAAGGTCGGGCTAAGAGCTTCAGTCGAACTTGGGCATTCGTAGAATGGGCACAGGGACTTTTCGTCTTGCTCGGAATTCCGGCTATAAGTAAGACTTTTATGTTTATTTGTGCTTTGCTGTTTAATTTCAAGAAATAAGCACGCAGACTTTCTTCCCTATTGCTTTAAATGAGCAAAATATGAGCAATATTTTCATAAATCAGGCATTTTTATGCAAAAGGAGACACTGGACATGTTGACCACAAGAACGTGGTTGTTGCTTTCCTTGGTCTTAAACAGTTAAGCATATTTCCAAAACGGCTATTTTCTCAGCTTTTTTTCTTGTCTTATCAGTTAACCCTTTATGATGTAATAAGTTTATTTCTCACGGTAAATGTTTGTAGTAAGCTATTTCAACCCTCAGACTGGCATAAGTTTATAAAGACTATGGGAAGCATATTTACCACCAAGTGCATCAATTCTTAACCTCTTCATTCCAAGTGTACCCAATTGAGTACACTTTAAAATACTGTTTATTAACTTCTGTTTGTGCAATTTGAAAGCTAAAACACCCAATTGTATTTGAAATTAATCAACAGATAGTTTACTTTATTTAAAACATGGAAATTGGGCATTAATTATTATTTAAACCAATTATTAATTAAAATTTAAATTAGTTATTTTGTTTTGTAATCATTTTTTAAATCAGAGGACCAAAAAATTGCGTCAAAATTGTTTCTGCTTAGTTCTGGGGTCTGAAGAGGTCAAATGTGAGAAACATACCTTCTCCTACGGAAGGAGGTTAAAAGAGAGTAAAATCATGTTAATTTTTAACGACCTATATGAAATTCTTTTTTGAAGCTAATCTGAATTTTAAAAAGCAATATTTTCATATACCGCTGCTTAAAAAAGGCCTTTTAAAGGGTTAAAGTGTTAAATAAGTAGCCACTTTAAAAATACTTAAACATATACTTATTTCTTTACTAAACTTATTTCTAGGGCTCGACCGATGGCATTTTTTGGCCGATGGGCCGATGCCGATTGTTGGCCGATTGTTCCAAGATCGGCCGATGGCCGATGGCCGATTATTTTGCTCTTCCATCGGCCGATGGCCGATGTCGATGGCCGATGGAAAAACTTCCCTTCAAACCACGTGTAGAATGCTTGTCAAAAATGTCATTTAAATCATTTATTTATTTTTATGTTTATAAAAACATAAATGCCTTATTCAAGCACCATAAAAGACTTCGGGGGAAGTTAACATGATACAGTAACTTTGAAAGTTCGGACATTTTTCCGATTTCAGTTTTATTAATTTTTTTTTTAAAGAGACTTGCTTAAAATTGCAACATTTCATGTGAAATGCAGTTAAACATCTTTAACTGAGCAATAAATAAATAAATATAAGGGCTCGACCGATGCACCAGTGCCGATAGTTAAAAAAATCTAGCCATCGCCACCGGCATTCTTCGGAAACTTCGGAAAAACTTTGGCCTATCGACCTTGAAAAACATCTAAATGCCGATGCAATGCCTATGTTTTCCGTATGGAAAAATATCTTCCAGACTTTAATTTCTTTTTACTTCAGAATGAAAAGTATCAAAAATCACTTTCCTCTATCTAGAAAAAAAAAACAGAACAATTTCCCGATCGCGATATTATTTTTCGATCTTATATTCCCCTAATCCGTTACTTTTCAGATATACTAATAGTAATACTAGTAAATACAAAACTGAATAAATGTAGAATAAACAATCAAAAGAAAACAAACATCAGCTAAAGCGACCTTATAAGGCACGTGCACGAAGCAAAGATTGGTTCCGATTATTCATCGTTTTAACTCCGTTTTTTAGTTCATGGTAGAGTTTTACATGAATCCCTTGATTTTGATGCAGAGGAACTAGAACATTTAGTATTCTTTTTTTTTATGAAACTCATTCATTTTTAAACGAGTGCAGTATTTTGTTTGAATTAAAGATTCCTGAGCGCCCAAAATGTCGCGTTGTTTTAAAATAGTGTGAGAGTTGGACATAAGGAATTAAAAAAGAAAATAAATAATTTTTATTACGTACGGTTAGACCAAAGATGCACGACGCGTTTTTAGCTACCAGTTTGTTTAAAGTTGGGATTCGATACTGGCAAAGAAAATAAAAAAAACTTTTTTTTTTTTTTTCAATTTGCACCTTGGCTACCAGTTTTTTGCAAGACAAAATACCAGGGGTCAAAACGGACGAATTTAAAATTAATAACGTGCAGTTTTCGTTCTCGTATTTGAGAATGGTCGATTTCACAACGGCAGTTTGTATAAAAAGCAGTGTTGCGTTTCAAATTGAACAATCCAACCCGATTCAAAATACCCTCCCATAACCGACAATTTTTTATATGTGGTGCTACCTTCTGCGAAAACAATGTAACTGTTCAAAATTCCTGAGACTCGAATTTGCTTAAATTATATGTCTACCTTTTTAACGCTATTTTTAAACACAAAATTAGTTCAATTTTGCAATATATTTGAAATCTTTTCTTTTTTATCAAATTTTAAAAAAGTCCTCACGGTGACGAAACCAGGTTTATTCTGGGAAGAGAGGGCTCTGGAGTCTCAAGGGTTTAAACTGCAATTCTTTTTACACAAATTAATGTCGACAGTTATTGCTGCACGCCATTGCATCCACTGAGCTAAATAAGAGAAACCTGGAGCGAGGACTGGGCGGTCGAACCGCTTCACACCCTTTTCAGCCATCAAGGCAAAACGCGCAAACTACCAATTCGCGCAATGATAAAACGGCTAACTTTAAAGAGCTCTCGAGCTCTTAATTCTTTTCCGATTTTTCTAAAAAAATTTATTCTAATGCCTGACATATAATAATTTAAAATTTCTCATAGCATTTTAGAACAATTATTCATCCATTTTTTCACGATAAAAAACATTTTGCGACACTTTTTATTATCTTTGAATGCTATGTGGGAGTGTGCGACTATGGCAGGTTTAAAAAATGTTTATTTAGACAGTAAGACACCCTGATTAATTGATTTACTCTCCTTGACTACTGATGAATAAATACTTTGCACAGTTAAATTATAAATCTCATAAGAAGTTTCAGTGAGCAGCTTCGAACAACATCAATATAGCGACTTTTATTCCCAAAAACGATAAATGCGTTTTTAGAGTTCTTGCACTTCGATATTGCACTTAAACATAATACAATTTAAAAAGAAGAAGCACTTAAAATAAGAAGAAAGAAGTCATTTTTTGGAGATATTATAGGATAACATTTTTATTAAAAAAAGTTTGCAAATAACTGGAATGGAGCATGTCATTTTGAGATGAATCTGAAATGTATAAGCATTTATAAATTTTATATTTTACAAGTTTGCTTGCCTATGACAAAGTTAAATATTTCTCACTAATGGAACATTTCATTTATGGATATTAACTGTAAATAAGAATAATAAAGAAATACTACTTATTTTTTTAACCATGCACTAATTAAAAATATAGCTGATCAGTGCATCTGCTGGGAAAAAGTGTGTGCTGTAATTCAAAGTTTTATAAGCACATTAAAACTCTTTGAGTGCAGATGTTAATTTAGTAACAAAAAAACATGATCATAATAGTATTTATCATGATTTTTTAAATCATGCACAAATAAAAATTTCAGCTGATCAGTATATTTACAGGGGAAAAGTGCTGCAATTCAAAGCTTTATGAACTCATTAAAAATCTTTGAGTGTAGATGTTAATTTAGTAATAAAATAATAAATAAATAATAAAATAAATGTTTTTTTAAAAACAGCCACAATTTGACAAAATAAAAATTAACACACGCAAAAAGCAAAATTTTCATCAAATGAAAAGTTAATTCAAAAACATCAAAATTATTATTGAAATTTCCATTAACTAGCAAATTAAGATAAAAGCAAAAAAGGTACATGATTTAACTATTTGTGTAACTGATATTTTCACTTATAATAAAATATTACGTAATAAGGTTTGACTATTGAGAAAACAGGAGAAATATTTAGGCTATAATGCTAAAAGAAGTTTTTCAGCAATGTAATTAAGTTGTAATATTATGATTTAAGGTAAACTTTATTCATCCAAAAACAATTTTGTGTACATTATGGGCATAGTAATTAAATTTCTGTGAAAAAAAGCCATTCAAAGATAGAATACGAGAACAAGGCATTTAAAGTTTAAATAGGCAATTCGCCATCAAAATGAGCTTTAACACCGTTTTCTTTTAAGTTTCACGAATTTATTTTTACATCCCTTTGCACAACAGGATGCAAACGTATTGCTAAATGACGAAAATAAAATTTTTTGATAAACTATGATAAATTAAACCGAAATTTGTAACAATACACCATACGAGCCAATGCTTCCACAATGGGAAGTCAGCGATGTTTTGCCTTGATGGCTCGAGCACAGTATTCATGCGCGTCGGCTCGCAAGCTGCCCTGTTGAAGCATGGGGAGTCCTCACTCCAGATTTCTCTCATTTAGCTCAGTGATTGCATCACGGAATTTTAGGACACAAGAACTATACACATGAACGATTGTGCTTCGTTTGCAAATCTACGGATCCCAACCGTTATGGCAATTTGTTCAAGAAAAAAACGAAATACGCATGCAATATGTAAGTGGATCTTGATAATACTAGTAATTATTATAAAAAAAAACCAGTAAATAGTAGCGAGCATGCCGAAAGAAGATTAAGAATGAGTAACAATTTAATTATTATGATTGTTGTTGTCATTCTCGTTCTCGCATATGTGGAATTATTTTTTTCTTTCAATAACTTGTTATAAGAACTGGGATCCTCAATTTTTGTGTCGTGCGTTTACGAAAATAACTCACAGCAAAAATTAAGTTGGTTTCTTTTATTTTTCACTTATTTATTTACACATGAATAGTTAATCTATAGCGGTTGGGATCCGTAAAAATGCATTTTATTAGTAAACGGTGTGCTGATTGATTAAATGCTACAAACATACCAACAATATCACAAAAGCATCCAACTTTAAGCAAAAAAAAAAACACACATTTTGTAGCAGCATTCCTGCAGATATTTTTCTTGCTGAAGAAACATCAATATTTCTTTCCCTCTTCTGTTCTTCTTCTTTTGCTATATGTGTGAGAATTATTCTTAGAATAATTCTCGCTGACTCGGAACAAAAGAGCGAATTCTGTAGAATCGTCGAATGAAGTCACAGAACAAGATATCCGACTGCTTTTCCGAGTATTCCCTCCGAATGTCTATTAACTCCAGCACGAAAATTGGGCATGTTGGGCATAAATAGGCAACCGGATAAAAAGAGCCTGAGCTGATATAAAATAAGCGACACCCATTTGTTATCAAAACGGTGTAAAACAAAATTTGGCATAGTTCTAAAATTAAAAATAGTATTTGTTTTTTTAAAAATCTTTAAAACTTCTGTTGTAAAAAACTAAAATATTTATGAAATCTCCCAAAAACTATTAAGGAGCCAAAAGAAAGCCAGGAAGACATGCAAATTATTCCAAAAGCCAAATGTTTCGTATTTATCTTAAAAATAGCCAAATTAGCAACCCTGGCTCCCCCATGATGGCGAAAACTGTTTTTAACTGCTGTGCTTCCTCTTATTGCATGGAAATATAAAACTAGCTATGGAAGAGGAAGACAGTTAAAGACAGAATGTTTTGTGGAAAGTTGTATCAAGTTTTGTGGAAAGTTGGAAAACATCGGCCTGGCATCGGCTTTTAGATGTTTTTTAAGGCCGATGGGCCGATGTTTTTCTGAATTTAACATCGGCCGCCGATGCCGATGGCCGATGGCAAGTTTGTTGAACAATCGGCGCCGATGCATCGGCGAGGCCGATGCATCGGTCGAGCCTTACTTATTTCTTTATTAACAATTATTTAAATTTTCTGACGTGGAGAAGTAACTTAATGTAGCTCCTATATTTTCTTCTAGTTGCTGTGCAATTAACCACCCACGGTTCATGACGAGATATCTCGTCCATTTAACATGTAACTCTATTACTACCCAACGGCAGGGTTTAAGGGGGCATGATAATTTTTTCCATTTTTTTCCCTTTAGCAATTATATAAAAAATAATGCATGCATCTAATTCCAATTATGGTTAACTAGAAATAAAATTTGGAGTCAAACTCTATTGTGATCAACTATTAATTTAATTTCTAAATTAAACTTTCTCAACTATGCCTCTGTAAAAAAAATCTCATTAATATTTCAGAACTATTGCACAATCGAATTTACCATGGAATTTAACTGTTTGAAACTTAGTGAAATGTTAATACTTTCTTGCTTTTCCATAACTCAGGAAAAATTTTTAAAAATTCAACCATTCAGAAATAGTGCAGCAGAAATGAAGAAAAAATTTTAAACTTTGAATGATGTTTGTTTAAGAACACACAGTATCTATTTTATGTACGACTAAAGCCCAAAAAGCATCGGATCCATTTAGTAGCAATAATTCTTTGCTCTACAATTGCTCTACAAATAGAATAACTATGAGTTATTAACGATAGGCTTAAATTTTTCGATACATGCTAAATTTATTTAGTAGAGGTGTTTTCTTCTTTTAAAATTTTAAATGTTCTCGCTAAATCAAAACACACTGGTATACAGTGCAAGAAAAATATTTTTTAAAAAAGAAACATTTGTATTTAACTAGAATCCGCCAATGACAATTTTTTTATGAAAACATATTAAGAAACATGTGCTATTGAAACCTCAACTGAACTTTAAAAAAAAAAAAAAGAAATTTTGAAAACATTTCGGACTAAAGCGCAATTTTAATACTTTATAGCATCCTTTTTTGGAAATGCGGCTTGAAGAAAATATAACGATTTATTTTTAATGAGCTTAATAATAATTCCTGTTGCATGATAGAAAGTAATCGTAGCATTAATATATGGTTGAAGACTTAATGTGATTAGAGCAGTATCGAAGTATCGAATATTGTTAGTCTACTCATGAGAATCACATCTTTTAGACATATTGAAACCAGATGTTTCTAATCTAATAATCAACTTATTTTTTTGGGATGATTGTCTAACTTTTTTTTCCTTTCATTTTTCATGTCCTCTTCGGCGGGACTGAACTGATCGGTGCCAGATGCAATTATCTTCAATTATCCGGCAAAACATAGGTGTGCGGATATTCGTACTTTAAGAGATACGTTTGGGCCCGGCGGTGGTGTTTTTCTTGTTTATTGTATTCCAAATTACTTCATAAGGGATTGGCCGCGTTGGCATTTGTTTGATCAATTGCCTTCAATAAAAAAGATTGTGCCGCACCGATCTTCCGGCTGCAATATAATCAAAACAAATTACACGCTAAAAATGTGAGAACTGATATTACGTGGGTGATGGATGGTCCTATTATTCACGCATTGGAGACTAAATTGTCAGGTTAGCATACATACAATGGACAAAAACTCACAAAGCGGAAAGCGAGAGGTAACACAAAGTATCTCGTTCGAGAAGAAATGAGAAAAAGAATCCGTAAAATGTAATTGAAATACTCGGTCATTCAACGTGATTCATCTATTTACAAATAGCTATGTTTAAGTGGGTTACAAAATGCTATGTGATTAGCAATACATCAAAAAATAACCCAGCACTTCCTTCTTTCTCTTTATAAGTATTTACGCATTTTATTTTATATTATTTTTCTTTTATGTTAATTCCCCCTCCCCCTTACCCTTTCTTTTTTTCCTTTCAATCAATATTTTTTGTTTTATAAGTTCAAATACATACAGATATGTACGTACACAAAATGCATCCAACGAAAAAAAGTAAAGTTTTTTATAGTGTAATATGTCAACCAATTGGAAATCCATCTCTACCTTTTGCTTTTCTTTAATTTTAAGGGAAAAGTACTTATTTCTCCGTCTCGAGCTGGGATGAAAATTGTTTTGCGCCATGTGTAAAGTAGAAACTTAAACTTTCCGGCTTTTTTGTTGTATTTTATTCGCTAACTGCAAAAATATTAATTATTGGTTTCATCTTTTCTTTCTGTCCGAGTTTCTTTTAGCACCGTTGGAAACTGTAAACTGCACTGAATGTAAACCCAAATATGACAGAGGGAAATTCTCACAATCTGCAAGGAACGAAAATATCTAAAATAAAACGTAAAATGTACATTAAAAATTGAAAAAGGTTGAAGAAGTGAACTGCAATAGACCAAGCTACAAATCATTACACACCTGAGAGTCTGAGAGGTTGTAACGATTAGATATGTGTCAGAAAAAATACTCAGCTGTCCAGCAAGAAAAAAGAGCTGTTGTAGAAAACTCCCGTACCATTTGGTGCCATTACAAACTATAAGGTCTAATTTAAAAACTAAAATTCATCAGGAAAGCAGCTACGTCTAATAATTTGTAGACAGCAAAAATACAGACGTCGAAATATGACCCGGCTTGGTACCTAACCACATAACCGATATGATTCCAAATTACCTGCACTGCAGGAGTGAGAAAGATTTGAGACTCCCTAAATAAACACCATTAAAAAAAGTAGTTTCACGTTCAAGATTAACAGTTAAAATCAAATTAAGAACGACAAATTCAGTAAAAGAAAAGATCCTTTCTAAGTCATAGTCTAGGATCATCAAGGAGAATACAGAATGGCTCCATAGAAGAGCTATTATCCTGTATTTTCTTCTAAATTTCGTGATGATTTATTTAAAGTATTTTTAATTTGTTCATATACCGTGGGAATTATATTTAAATCTTTGAAGAGAATTGAACATGAGAAAAAATACGCAGTTTTAATAAATAAATTTTAAAAAGTCATAAGCTCACAAATAGCAATAAAATTAGACTTTCTTTGAGATTAACAAGGAGCCACTTTATCAATGCAAAAATGTGTGAGCATTAGAATGTTTTTTTTTTTTTTTTTAAATTTCAAATGGCACATTAAAAGACAATTGGAAATCAAATGATAACAATAAATCTATAAATGATAGCGAGCAATCCAGTATCGCTCCCAGATTGATGTCCGAGGAAGGGTGGGGCAACGAAACAGGTGAGACATGTCCATCTCTTCGAGAAGGTCACACAAGGTGCAAAAAGGCTCAGTGACCACCTTGATGCGATATAGATGTTTATTTAGGCAGTCATGGCCAGATAAAAGACGAAACATGGCAACAGGTTTCATTCTAGGCCATTGAGGGACATCTAGAATTTGGTTTAGCCACGGTTTATTGGAATTACGATGTCTAAGTTCCTCGAGGAAAGAGTCCTTAAAGATGTTCTTTACTAGACATTTAATATTTACATTAGCATTAGAATGTTAGAAAGGCGAATTTATTTTTTATTTTTCAGTTATTATTTTTACTCTAAAGGTAAGGCATTCTACTTATTACGTAATTCTGGTTTGTGAAAAACAATGTAAAATGTTGATTTTTAACAAGAATTTTTCCTTGATTACGATTTATAGTCCGACATATTGAAGAAGAGATCTATTGATAAATGCTCCAGGGAGAATCTGATTGTATATTTGTGAGCGGGGCTTATTCTGAAACTCTTTGTTATACATTCCTGGACAAGAGTTATATTAAATGAAAAAAGCAGCTTTTTGGTTGGTTGGTTTATTCATATTGGTGAAAGTTGGTTATACTGAGCCAAATATTTGTTTTTAATATGAAGAGTATTCGGTGAATCGAGAATTGAACTGTCCAAGTAAAATACGCTCCTAAAAATTTAAAATTTTAAAATCAACTTTTTGAACGCAAAAATAGCTACAAGACTTCAGTATCGTATTTAGAACTGTTTTGTCAATGTAAAAAGATCTAGAACGAAAACCATCCCATGAAAAAAAATGAAAACAATTGTAAAAAAAAGCTTTATGCAAATAACAATTAATTAACCAAACGGGAGGTGTTTAAAGAAGCATACCAATCAGAAAAAGGGAATAAGTAGAGTTCAGAGATGAAATGAAGGAAAGGGGATTGCAATTAATCCACCGTTTTCAGTATAAATCGGTGGATTAATCTTTGTCTCTCGATCTGGTTACTTTTACTTGAGTGATTCTTTTCCCAAAGCTGACGACTTTATGCCAAAACACGTGTCTTTAATTTATTGCTTATTTGTTGTTTTAATTGCGTTGAATTTTGCATGTTATCATTTCTACTGTAATGTATTCTTCTGTAATGTATCCTCCAGATTGGCTGAACACGAATCAGGGCCTCCGTTCGGGGTTCTATCTAGCTGCAGCTTGTTCTCTGGCCGGGGCGGCGACACTAACTTTCCTTGGACTTCCACAGCGGCGGAGTTGGAGGGGTGGGACTCAAGGATCCTGCAGCACCTGCACCTCCCAGGCACCATCCTGCTGCTGCACGCAGGAATTGAACATCACACATAGGTACGTGAATAATGATTTAAAACAATTCAACATTCCTTTTTTATATTCGAAATTTTCCAGGTGAGATTGGTAAAGTGTGGGGATTATGTGAGCTTATTTTCAACGATTTAGACAGAGCGAAATATACTTCAGAATTAACATTGAACTGAACGTTAAAAAATTATTCTTGTTGTTAGTTTTGTCACTCGGATTACCCAGCCCGAGTGCTTATACAGCCAGATTTAAGACTTGTTAAGCCGTTTTCTGTTTAATATGAACACCTCAATGGTAGAAATCCGACTTAGCAGAGAACGCGGCTGATAGAAGCACCGTCTATCAACATTACGATATTTTTTATACATACCAGAGGCCGAACAAGTACCTAATCCAGAACCCCCAAAAGTATTGATTTGTAATTTTAACTTGGAGGGCTTTGCCACAACGACAGAATTAATGTGCAATAAGCAAACCATTATTGTACACAGAGGGTCTTCGATCAGACAGTGGCCGCCAACCCATGACCCTTCATACACAGGGGGCTAACATATCGGGATACGACGACCCCTTAAAAATAGTATAATGTCAATAGAGGAAATTTGTTTAATGTACGTATAACACTGTTACGATCAGCTCACGAAACCCAAACTTTCAGAGCAAACGAATACCTATAAAGAAGAGTAAAAGTGCAGTCATGGAATCAGCCCTAAAATTGATTTATGCTTTGGTGACATACCTGACCATATACAGCCAAATTTGGTGCTAAAAATTTAACTTCATAACCGGTGCCAACTTGTCGATATTTGGCGAGGTTCCAGTAGGCAGCTTCACGTTTAAAGCATCGCTAACATTTCAGACGGTTTTCTGTAAATCGGTTTTCCCTGTTTACCTTCTAAGTACCGTGGGAATCGGCCTAAAAGCGTATTCCGCTCTTCAAATCTTTTTTTTTTAATCTTTTATTTTTAAAATCAGGCATTTAAACAGATAATTAATGACTCAAGCGTAGTTACGTTATGACATACTACTTAAATTTAAAATATAATTAATATCAGCATGGGAGAACAATTGAGACCCCTAGAAGCAAAGGATTGTAAGTGACAAAATAAAAATTTCGAGGTAAGTAGTACAATTGATAGAGGACGTTATTTTAAAAGCCTCTATTCACTGTTCGAAGTGAATGTCTCTTACCTACCCCCCATCGTCATCTGTCTTAGAGATTAAAAAATTTTTAATTGTTTTCCGTGAAAAAAAATAGGCGCTTTTGCTGTCATTCTCTTGAAAATTATGCGACCGTTAAGGGGTTAAAAAATTAAATAGCGAAGAAAATAATTGAACATACACAAAGCTAAATCAGTTGACTACCGAAGGCTGTTAAATCATTTATAAAATAATAAACAGAGTCTCTTAAATAAATCCTTTTAATTTAATTTTTATTTCAATGTCAATGTGGCCCCTTTTACTTGCAGTCAGATTAGATCTGTAAAAGACATTAATCGGCATCGATTTAATACCTTTCTTGCTTTTAAAGTACTCATGAGACCAGAATGTTAAATATTCAATCATTTTCCCCATAAATAGTAGATGTTTTCAATGTCTCTGAAATTAGAAAGCTTCTGAATAGCAATGCAAAGGCAATTAAGTATGCCTACGATTCTGAAAAATTTCAATTTTTGCGTCTGCTTCTAAGTTTTAAATTTTAACACTGTGTTAATAGATTCTTAAAACTATGTTACCAGAAGCATTATGATGCTTTAATAGCCACTGGTTTTACTTTTTCTAGCCGTCAAGACTCATCAGGTAGTCATCAAAAATGTCAAAAGACGATCTCGTTCAGTGACACTGTTGATGTTGCCGACGACCTGGACAGTGTGCCTCATCAAGCTCGTGACCACATTAAGCAATCGTTTGATCATGGATGGAATAACGATGCTGATGATTATGAAGATGAAAGAGTGAATGTAGACAATGCTAATGCAGATGCCCACATGTGCTATGACGAGGAATGCGTAGCGAACAATGTGACTGTGGTCATGGAGGACAGAAAATTATTCAACAGATACGGTTGTGGACACTTGCTAGAAGATGACCCAGCGGGGGAAGAGAAAGTGGCAACCCCGAGGCAAATGGCTGTCATAGAAGAAGTTACTAGCAGTGTATAAAGAAAAAATTTGCTAACGAAAAAATAAATTTATCGGATTTTATCCAAAATTTCTTCCCAAGATTTTGATTTATTACTGGATAAATATACTCATTAAACTCTATTACTTACTACTGTACACAGTTCTCTATAGAGCAGAGTGGTTTTTTGAAATTTCTTATTACAATGGAAAATCTTTTATCTCCACGACTTTAACATAAATAAGAAACATACTCTTAACATTTACCCGCTGAATCAATGTTCAAAAACACTAAAGGAAAGTTTAAAAATTCAACCCTTATCTACTGCATCATGACTTACAGCAATTTTTCTTCGCGTAATAAGTTGTTGTTTTTTTTTTTTTGGGGGGGGGGGGGTAACTACACTGAAAGTTAAGATATTTATACGAATAAAATAAGCATCTTGTAGAAATTTAATTCGTTTCAGATAAGTACCACAAAGTAATTCAACTGTGAAATCAATTACACTATTTTAAATTTAAATAATTATTTTAATTAGAGATTTAAATTAATCTATTCATTTAAATTATGTGGTCAAATCGATTTCAATGTTTTTAACTAACTTATTTAAAAAATACAAAAATCAGAGACTGAATTCTTGACAAAAACCAGAACAATGGGGAAATCTGGACAAAGTAGCAGTTCAAAACACTACATTGGTTTCAAAGCTATCATCATTTCCTCGCTAAAATACTCTTCATAGAACCCTTGCTGAAATGTATCCTGAAAAAGTATAAATAAAAATTTTCCTGTGAAGTATCGTCAGAATGTTCGTAAAAATGGTTACTGGAAAATTTTTTAAAGGGAGCGGTACTTATAGGTGCCGTCAGTAGATACACATTAATAAAATTCCCTACACCTAGAGAATATTTTGAACTGGCATGTATTGGCTAGACAAACTTCTCAATTTAGACTAGGTATAACGAGTAGAATTATGTATATATCAAATGCATATTTTCTTGTTTTAGCAATTTTTCACACTAACTCAAATAATATTTTTATAAAAAAATATTTTCAAATATTATAATATATTGGTTAGTATGAAGATGCAAAAATAAATATGACTTCCATTTAAAATACTGGTTAAAAATTGTGTCCTGAGAAATGCGCTGTTAAACTTTTCTCCTAACCTCCCAACTTTTAGCGGAAAGCCTTATGATTACAATTCAATACCAAATGTGCAAGAGCAGTGGTATGGTTCTATCCATACCGGGTTCAAGTTCGGGCCGCCTGGGCGAAGGGGTACGGTTTTCGCCAATAAATCGCATGGTACTGTAAAAGCGAAAGTACATTTAACGAAAGGAACTTCAAGCAGTGGCATATTTCTGGGTGGTTATTTTAATTCATGCATATTAAAATTTCAAATACTAAAGTTTTGCACCAGTACCGCATTTTAGTTTTTTTCCCCCTTTCTTTCTAATGGGGCCGCGTATGGTCACTAACCTATGTAGAACTAGTGCATTCCCCGGAAATCGGCATCTATTCCTTCAAGTAGCACCACAGCGGATGCCATTGCCACTTTGAGAGTTAGAGCTCAGCCGCCATATAGCTGCTGAGCTCTAATTGATGCGAAACTGCTCTGCGAATTTTATTTAGCCTAGAGTATCCAAGGCAAACGGACACTCAAGGGATCTTTAACATGCCGCATAATCATAGGACATGGGAGCTGACGCTTTTCTGCATCTTGAAAATCCACCAACTTAGGCCAGGTTTGATCCGGCGAACTTCGGCGTACGATGCCAGTGCCTTACCGCTGCGCCACATTTCCGGCCATTATACAGACTAAAAAACGCCCTTTTTTCTTCCAAAAATTGCTAAAAATATTCAGGTGAATATTATACTTGAAACTTATATTTAAATATTCAATGTTTGATTTAAAACTCCCGCCATTTTCTAAAATGTATGGGAGAAGAGCAGAAAAGTTCAGATGGTGATTTATTGGAATTTTAAAGGTCGATTTGCTTTTGTACACTAATAAGAACAAGGGATGTAAGGAATAGAGATTTGGCCGAATACCGAATATTCGGCTGCCGAATATTAAAAGTTCTAGAAAATCGTTGTAATAGAAAGTATTTGTCAAATTTAAAATTATTCACAAAGTCAAACACAAATTACACACAATATATGATGAATGATTTAATTCTGTTTAAGAATTTTAAACTATTTAAAATTAATCTATTTTCTCTATTGTTTTAAATGTAATATAACTAAGAATTTCACCCACAAGTGGAATAGAAATGACAGGTTTTATGGTAGTAAGCATTAGCATTATTTTACTAATTAGTTAATTCAAATGAAAGAACTACAAAGGCTTAGTGAACTTTTACCTCACCCTGTTTTATGAGGACATTTTAAAATTTATAAAAGTTAATATTTTCATTTTATAGGGTTTTTTACATACCTATTTTTGAGATCTGTTAAAATTTAATACACTTAACTGGAATATATTTTTATTTTCAAAAACACCAATAACTTATGCTATTTAAATATTCATGATATATTCTACGCTTTTCAATTTCTCTTACCCAATATTCACAATAGTCTACCCAAACAAAATTTGACTTCCACTTTGTAATTAATAACAAAATAAATTTCTCATATTCGCCATCATAATTAACTACTGCCAGATTTTGGGAGAAAATGCCAAGTATAATATAAAATATTACAATTTTAAAATCTGTTTTTGCTCAGTCAAATCTGAAACAAGGTTTAAAAACATCAGTTTTTTTTCTAAATTTTTTATTTTTCTTATTAAAACTATATACTAATGTATTCTTTTGCAATAATTACAATATAATTTTTAATGTTTAAAATCTACTAATTTCTTCTTTTTTTTTTTTTTTTACATTTCTACTGCAGCAGAACTATTCGGCCGAATAGTCCATCAATATTCGGCCAGGCCAAATTTGACCTTACCCAGTATTCGGCCAGGCCGAATATTCGGCTAGGTGATGGAATGACTATTCGGCCTGGTCGAATATACAGCCAAAGGGCCGAATAGGCCGAACACCGAATAGTGCCTGAATATTCGTTACATCCCTAATAAGAACCTATGTTTTTGATCTGAGTTTGCTACCTAATTAAAACAAAATGATCATCACAGCGACCAGTAGTTTGGAAAAGATAAATTGAATCATTAATGTGTCGAAACATAAGTCCCATTGGAACTCAAAGCATCATTGACTACAAACAGTCTTGCCTACTCTTGAATAGGAGTACCGTAGATTCATTAATTTAAAAGCCCTTGCTAACAGGAGCTCTGAAAGCAACAATTGATACGATGAAAGCTTCTTAAAGAGAGGGGAAAATCACGCATCCTCTCTTTTCAGTCGTGACCATGTCATTTAAAAAGTTGGCTCAACAGTAGTGCTGCCCTATTCTCAGATAAAGATAGTACGAATTTCACGCAATAATCGGTATGATTTATCGCCGAGACTTTGGATGATTGTCTTAAAATCCAGAGAAAAAAAAGCAAACTTTAAACAGGACTAGAAAGAAGAAGGGAAAAAATTTTTTGAAAAGTAAAATTAATTTCTGAATAACATCAATACTACTCACAAACATGATTTTTGAAGTTGCTTAAAATTATAAACGAAGCATACTTACCGCTACATTAATTTGTGATTTTAGGGTGCGTTCACACGAAAGGCAACAAAGACGAAAAACTTGTCTTTTCCACATCTGCGTAAACGCAAGACATATTATTACCTTCAAAAACAGACTCTGCGATTGCGCAGATGAGAAAAGGCAAGTTTTTCGTCTTTGTTTCCTTTGATGTGAAAGCACTCTTACACCCTCCTACAGCGAGGGCTTGTTAAGTGGACTTGCTCAGTGTGTTTTAAGGCCTTACTATAGAACGGCCTGTATAAATGTGCTTTAACACCAAGGACGACGAAGAGAATATTGCTGTCTTTTCTCATATACGCAAGCGCAGAGCATATTTTTGCCTTCAAAAATATGATCTGCGCTTGCGCAGATAAGTAAAAATAGGAACATTCTTTGTTGCCTTTGGTGTGAAAGTACCCTTAAAGGACTAGCATGTGATGTGTATGTACATTATCGTCTTTCTACAAAGCGGACCAGTACTGGCTAAAGTAAAGTAAGTTTCCTATCACAGAATATGTGTATGTATTAACATGTTTCAATAGCAGACTTATGGAAGTGGACCAGCACAGAATATACGTATATAAACGTACGTATCACTGTGCAACAAATTTGAACTTTTTTTTTTTGTCCTTTAAATGAATGTTATTCTATATAAACAAAAGGTGCTTGATTCAAATATACAAACCAAAATGGTCCATCACGTACAAGTTTTTGCAGGAAACCCACTTCACATATTTATAGAATTTGGTTATATACGAATGTAACTGAGGCTTACTTATTGAAAACCACTAAAATTATTTTTTTTTTTTTTTTGGCCGTTTCACCTTGTGGGCATCTGTTGGTGTGCCCTGGTAACGGATTAGCCATATTCAATTCATATACGTCCATTTCATCGACCGATGAAAAGCTTTTCAAACGCAGAAATGTCCTGATGAAACCTTTCCCCATGCTCATCATAAATTGCACTGAAGTTTTGAGGAAAGAAGTCCTTATGGGAGTCCAAAAAGTGTAGTTTTAACGACATATGGCAACCTAATAATACAAGAGCATTTTATCATGTCACCAAGAAGATCTTCGTAGTTTTCAGTTTTCTCATTTCCAAGGAGACGTAAGCACACTGATTTAAAGGCCAGCGAGGCTGATTTTTCGTCTTCTGACTGTTTGTTTTAATACTCTTTATAATGAAAGGACTTTCTTGAGTTGTGGACCAATAAAAGCCCTTTTACTTTTGCCTCACCTAAATTTTTGAATTTATTCCTGAGATGCAAGAAACCCACTCCTTCTCTGTCCAAAGAGTTTACAAATATTTCGATAAACCAAGTTAATTGTGCAATTGTGGGAAAAAAACACATTTACGATGTTTCTCATTTGATATGCTTTTGCCACTCATAATTTTGAAATTTCCTTTGTGTTTGCAGAACATGCTACAGGAATAAATAGGGAAAAAATACTTAGATGAAGGAGCACTGATAAACAAGCGACACTCTGCTGAATTGTGCTCATGTCCTAATGCTTGAAATAGTACGTTCACATCACAGCAGCATACTATTTTTTCTCTCTTCGCAAAATAGACTACAAAATGCCTTTATCGTCTTGCAAAAAACTCGAAACTTCGAGAAGTAGTTTAAGCTTTCGTTGCCAAAAATGTCGCTAAAGTAAGCTAAGTTTATTAAAAACTTCTCTATAATGACAAAAATCTCACTGTCAATGAGAAAGATATAATTTATAATAAATTAAGTCGAGAAATTATGAAAATATGCACATTTATCCAGAAAACACGTGAAACGCTAAAATGTGGAATTTTGGGAAAATGGTAAGTGGTAGGCAAAAAATAATTGCAGATTCGTAATTTTCAGCCAAAAATACATAATAAACAGACATTGTAACGAATTAACGTCCTACCATATTGCTTTTAAGACAAAAACCACCAAAATTATTCCGTTCAAAAACACTTAGTGATTCCAAGTCAGCAGATCTACTTTTAAACTACCCAAACCGATTTTGATGACTGAAAAGTCAAATGTAGTGAAATAATCTTTTCTGCTGGTGCAATAATGTAATAATAAAGTACAAGTACACTGTAAAAATTTTGGTGTTACTGAATACTATTTTTGGTGATAAGGGTGCAAAGTAGGGAATTATTCATTTTTTGATGTATTTTAAATTTTTTTCAGTGTCTGTCTGAAGAAATAGTCTGAAGAAATAGAATAGAATGTTTTTTGAGCATGTGATGTTCATTAACTCATCTACGCATCAAAAATTCATTGCGATTGCTCATTTATCCTATTTTCGTAGAAATGAGCCAATCTCAAAGAAACTTCGATAAGTAACCGAGTTAACAAATTTCAGGTGCTAGAAAACTTTACACCAGTGATGGCGAACCTGTGACTCGTGGGTCAGACACTGACCCACGCAAGATTTTTAACTCACCCACGATTGCTAGGCAACATTTGTTTCTTTACGAGGGTATATTTTAGATTTTCTAATTTCGGTCGATAATTTATATTCTATTTGTACACTTTCAAGCACTGCACTGATGCAAAAGCAATTTAAATGCTGCCTATAACCTTTAGTTTGATCATTACATTTCTAAAGTTACACAAATGACGACAAATGAGCTTGTAGTATTTGAAATAAAACGTGCAAAAGTGTTTACAAAATATCAAATAAAGTGGAGCCATTCCATTTCAGATCAGGCAGAGGTTGTCACATGACCCTCACAGATTTTTTTTTTTTAAATTACAGTAGTTACAACTAAGGGACATATGAAATATCTAAAAAGGATTAAGCAAAAAAAAATTTATTTTTCTAGTTACAGCCTTTTAAAATTTGGAACAAAATTGGCCGTTTTCAGAAAATCAGCAAAACACTCACTTTTAAAATGGTCTCTGTTTCAAAAGTTTTTAAGCGATTCAAATATTTTTTTTCTATAAATAATGAAGGGATGGTATTTTATTTGGACACTAATTTGAAAAATCTAGTTGGCTTCATTGATAAAGAAAAAAAGTGTTTTTGAAGTGAAAAAATCGCATTTTTACCGAGTTTATGATTTTTTTTTCTTATGAAAGAAATTTATTTTTCACAAAACAGAGATGGCAATCTAAAGTACTGTTATGGAAGTTTTGTATCAAATTTTATTGTAAGCCTGAGATGCATATCCCTTCAGAATTTCAAGTTTAAAATTTGAAAATGTTCAAAAATTACGATTTTTGAAGTGTGATTACTCAAAAAAGGCATTTTATAAAAATCTGAAAATCTGCTTATTTGCTGCCCTTGAAGTGCTTAATGAGCTGCTATAAGTTATATTGTGTATTTTTGCCCCAGATATTTTATATGATTTTCCAAAAATGGCCTTTTGTGCATTTCTCAAAAAAGCCAGAAATTCAAACTTGTAGGGTCAGGTGGGGGTAAAGTGGTCAATGGGGTAAAGTGGACATACGGCAAATAAAAAGCTATAGCTTTGAAATAAATAAAGGAATTGCTGTATTTTTTTTATTTTAGCTTTTAATAATTAAGAATTAAATTTTACATACAAAATTATATTAATAGCAACTCTTTAGGTGGAGAAAACACTCGATTTGTTTGTTTCTACAACACTTTGAAATTGAAACCGCTCTTTTAACTTCTCTCTGACATTTTGTTTTAAGGAATTTGCAGCAAATGGACGGTGCAGGTAGTTTTACACAGATCTCAAAAATACTTCCTCACTAACCGTGAAGCTATACCTTGTTTATCTATTATTTTACAGTAGTTTAAGTAAGATGGGGTAAAGTGGTCATAGTATTAGGCTTAACATGCACCAATGTTCTAAAATTACTTTAGGTTAATTTATGCGGTAGACCAGGGACTAAATTGCACAGGAATGCACAGTAGCTCAGTTTCCATATTTATTTTCAACTATTAGAAGGAATTCAGGCTATTTACGCAAAAAAAATTAAATTTTGAAGACCACAGTGCTCGCACTTCTTTTGTTAGAAATTAAGCCACGAGGGAGATGTTAGTTACACTTTAATTTCTCTAATACTGTATTATTTTTTAAAAATAACTTTTAAATTTACTTTTTAGTAAACCGGAACTAACACAACTGAGCTCAAATGCAATAGAGATTGAAATTACTATAATAGTCTTCTTTACAATGGTGTGTTTAGAACTGAAAATTTTTAGAAGCACTTTTAATAAAAGAATCTTCAAGTGTCAATAATTCATTTATAAACAGACTTATTATAAGTATTATTAAGCTGTAAATGTTCAGAGCTAGCAGTGCTTCGAACAAAAACAATACATGAAACAGAGAGCGAATTAAAAATAGCTAGGTTAAAATATGTATTTTTCTCCTATTGATTTTTAGTAAGCTATAATTATCCAGAACTCTCTTATTAGCAATGTTTTCTTAATATGTTATTTAAGTAATTTAGTCATCAATTAAAAGCTATTTAAAAAAAATGTTCACGGAAAATATTGAATTTTATATTTATGTTTTATTATATGTAGTGAGTTAAAGGACAAACATAAAATCTAATATTTAGGGATTAAAGCCCAAGAACACCTACTATTATGTATCCTAATATGTTTTGGTACATAACTTGGTTTTAAGACCATATATGCAGCAGCTGAAGAGACTGAAGTACCTTATGAGACGTTACGAAGATGAGGCTAACTTTTGATCATAATAGAGGACCTAAATAAATTCAGTTGCGGGAAATAAAGCTGTTTTCGTTCTAAAAGGAACCTTTATTGAGTATTTTGAAGTATTATGGCTATTAATACTTTTATATAGTTTTTTTTTTTCAATTGTGACCACTTTACCCCATGCACTACTCACTTTCCCCCACCCCATGGGGTAAAGTGGTCATATCTATATCCCAGAAAGAAGGCGCCCTAAAATTATTTCACTCAACTTTTTTCTGCTCAAAATTTATAGCAATCTGTTCTTTAATAATGAAATGTAAAATAACAAGCAAAAAATTTGAAGGTTTTGGACAAATTCTTATATTTATTGGCAAAGAAAGTTGAAAAAACGTGGATTTTAGGACCATTTTACCCCACCTGACCCTACTTATTCAATCACTTTAATATAAGATTTAATCAATATTTATTAATAAATATACCATATTGTTACACAATTACTACAGATAAATTGTACTTAACCTTCTTAGAATTTAAATAGCACCTAGCACAAAGTGTAGCCACCGTGATTTAATGCATGTTATTCTGTTCATTCGAATTACTAGATTCAAGCTCCCACGCTTTACATCAAATATGTTACACCACTGATTTACATAGTTTTAAACACATATGTAGTTATGTACTTAAAGCAAAATAAGTAGAATCAAGTTCTTGAATCATCTTTTACTCGTTATTACCAAAAAAATGCAAAGACTAGGGAGGTTCAGATGGTGTTATATTTCATACTTTCAACAATACTTTATATTGGTCTAGTTTCTTTTCACCGGATTCTTCTGGCTATTGAAATATTTTTTCTAGATTATTTGTGTACAAATTATTGGATAGTATCCCTAAACCATCGGTGATAAATTCGTAATTTGTCCAATAATTGTCATTCACACGTTCAATAAATTTTCCTATTTAGAAATCATGCATTGAGTTTCATTTGTTTAAGAGGCTGGTAGTTTTCTAACTGCTTCCCACTTCTTGTTTGTTCGTGCGTCCCATGTAAGCATTACTATTTTAAAGATTTTTACTATTTAGCAGTATTTTAGGATTTCCAATAACGTTTTGATTGTGTTCCTACAATAAATTTGATGTTTGCTGTTACATGGTATTTAATGTAAAGCGTGTGAGTTTGAAACTGGTAATTCGAATGAACAGAATAACATGCATTAAATCACGGAGGCTACACTTTGTGCAAGGTGCTATTTAAATTCTTTGAAGGTTAAGTACAATTTAGCTGTAGTAATTGCGTAACAATATGGTATATTTATTAATAAACATTGATTAAATCTTATATTGAAGTGTGAATTTCTGGTTTTTTTTTTTGAGAAACGCACGAAAGGCCATTTTTGAAAAATCATATAAAATATCTGGGGCAAAAATACACAATATAACTTATAGCAGCTCATTAAGCACTTCAAGGGCAACAAATGATTAGATTTTCAGATTTTTAAAAAAATGGCTTTTTGAGTAATCACACTTCAAAAGTCGTAATTTTTGAACATTTTCAAATTTCAAACTTTAAATTCTGAGGGGATATGCATCTCAGGTTTACAATAAAATTTGATACAAAACTTCCATAACAGTACTTTAGATTGCCATCTCTGTTTTGTGAAAAATAAATTTCTTTCATAAGAAAAAAAAATCATAAATTCGGTAAAAATGCGATTTTTTTCACTTCAAAAACACTTTTTTTCTTTATCAATGAAGCGAACTAGATTTTTCAAATTAGTGTCTAAATAAAATACCATCCCTTAATTATTTATAGAAAAAAAAAATTTGAATCGCTTAAAAACTTTTGAAACACAGACCATTTTAAAAGTGAGTGTTTTGCTGATTTTCTGAAAACGGCCAATTTTGTTCCAAATTTTAAAAGGCTGTAACTAGAAAAATATTTTTTTTTTGCTTAATCCTTTTTAGATATTTCATATGTCCCTTAGTTGTAACTACTGTAATTTTTTTTTAAAAATCTGTGAGAGTCATGTGACTAGTTTTAGACCTGCCTGCCTGATTTGAAATGGAATGACTCAGTGTATACTTTTACACAGATTTTGTTTGTTGGAAAAAAAACAACACACCATCTTCGAAGATATATGTAGTTTAAAAAATACTCAGCTAAAAATTTTTAAACTTAACTTTGGTGCAAACTGACATTAGTGACCCACGAGCTAGTACAAAAAAAATATGAACAAAATTCGACCCAAGTCTCAAAATGGTTCGCCATCTTTGCTTTATACAGTCTATATTGTTTTAGACAGACTATAAAAAAATTTAAAGTACATCAAAAACGAATAATTTTTAACGTTACACCAACTGAACACCAGAAATTGTGTTCAGTAACACCAAAAAAGGTGGCAACTAGCAAAATTTTTAGTATACAAACAGAGGAAATCATCTCAGAAACTCTCTTCTCTCCTTACGAAAATCCTGCGGGCTATCCGTCTTTCCTGTTTCTACTTTTGGCTTCAAAGACCGTTATTAACAGTCATTAAGTGGGACGGAGGGGATCGACACTTTATCAGCCTCCGTGACCTTGATGCAGTAGGTAGAAGACACTCGTCTGGTCAGCGTAAGCTCCCGATGCTCATATAATTACCTAGTTGCCTTTTCGATATACCAAGATTAAAATCGTCGCTAATTTGTATAATTTTGTTGGGCGACTCTCTGAGATCGAAAAGTTTTCTGATTTGAATATCCGCTGGGTAAATTTTAAGGATTATACACTATTCAGTTTGGGGATCATTCATGAATGATGTAATGCTTCGAAAGGGTTCGTGAAAGTGACAAATTGCGACAAGAAATGTGACATCATGCTTATGCCAAATAGCGTGGCATGTGACAAAGGGGTATGTAAGTGTGACATTTTGTGAAATAGGTGGGGCGGATCGAATACATGAAAAAAAAGCGTGAAATCATGTATGGATGGTCCCTTGGACGATTCAAGTTTTAAATATACATACATATATGCACGTTTAATTCTTATTAAATCTTTCAAGTTCCTATCACAATATTTATGACCGTATAGCCAAATAACGTTTAGGCAATCAATCATTAAAGCTTATAAGAGATTGTAACAACCACAATATCTTGACGCTGTAACAGATATATTTCCTTATAAACAAGGTCACGATAGCCATGTTAAACTGTACACGAGCAAAATACTTTTCATAGCTTAAAAATTTTTAATTAGTTTTCTTAAAAAGCATATTGCCAGCAGTTGCAGACATTATTAATTTTAAACTACATAATTATCGATTAAATTGCATTAAAAGACGACTCTTAATATTACATTAAAAGATGATTATTTTATGTCTAGAGCACAATTGAGTTTCAAACCGAATATAGAACTTTGCTTTTCGTACCTTTCAATAAAAATTTCAAGACAATAACTTGTATTAGAAAGCGAGTAATAGGTAACGGTGTTCGAAGCCTGGGTAGATCAACTGGTAGTGCATTGAAATAGAAGTACAAAGCTTCGTTCCCAAATTTAGTTGTACTTTTTAATATTACTCTCATTTTTAGACATAAATAACTTAATTTTAAGACAATATACTACACAATGTTTCTGCGATGTATTTAACGCCGCAGAAGTTATTAAGTCACAGGAAATGCGACTATATTACTCCCCTTGCAGTTTTTTATAAAACTCAACCAAAGTACATTTCTGAGGGATTAAAAATTTGGGCATTATCTTATACGTCATTCACTCAAAGAACTGGAAGCAATGTCATCAACCATCCATATTTAAGCATATAATGAAATGTACTTTGCGAAAACTGGCATACATGTTTAGAAGCAACATTTTAAGCCTAACTTGCATCGGTGAACCATTTAAGAATATTACAGTGAAACCCTGTTATACCGTGCCTCAGTATTCCGTGGAATCGGATATACCGCGGTGACTATCGTGTCCCCCGACGTTTTAAACCACCCTTTATCATTGCCATTTAACGGTGATTCCTTATTTACTGTTGTAAATAAAACCAGCCAGAGCACACAAATATTCTAGCCAAAGAGCACCCATCCCTCCACCAGACACACTAACAGATAAAGCCGTATTGTGATAAGCGTGATGTACACCTTTTTGATGCTTTTCTGTCTTTCAACCTAGAACAAATAGCTTGATTTCAAAATCGGGTGCGATCGCCTTGACTTGTTTCTTTTAATAGTCGCATTACAGTGAATAAAATGGTAGCAAAGAAGAAAAGAAAAAATTATACTATTGGAAGAAAAGTTACGAGTAATTGATAAACTTAAAAATGATGCAACAAAAGTGAGTATTATTTCGTAGTATGGTTATTGTATAGTTTCACTATACCGCGGTTAGGTTGTAACGCGGATGCCAAACATTTCCCCCAACACCCGCGTTTTAACAGGGTTTTACTGTATACACAAAAACATAGATACAGATAAGAGCCGCGTCAAGCCCGATGAAATTACGTCTAAAAGTTGATGTTACGTCCAGTGGTGTAGTCGAGGCGGCACGCAAGGGGACAGCGTCCCCCTACCGTTTTATTTTAATACAAGCGTCCCCCCAAATTTTTTACATTTTAACATAAGCGTCCCCTCACTTTTGATGCCAATTGCTTATCTTCGCATGTTTAAGCGTCCCCCAAACTTTTTTTTTTCAAGACAACACCACTGGTTACGTCTAAGTTGGAAAAAAAAAAAAAAAAAAGAACATTCATCACAAACTGCACGTCGCTGTTGCTTTTTCGTCTCTGCTCTCTCTCTCACTCTCTCTCTCTGCGAAAGCGCTCGTGATCCAGTGGTGTAGTCGAGGGGAGACGCAGGAGGACGGCGTCACCCTATCTTTTTATTTTAATAAAAACGTCCCCCCACAATTTTAAAATGTTAACATAAGCGTCCCCAGGTTTTGACTTCAATTACTTATCTTCGTATGTATAAGCGTCCCCCCCAATTATTTTTTCAAGCCTACACCACTGTCCGTGATCAGATTGTAAAGAAGGGTTGAGGTGTTTCCCTCCTCCACAGCACGCATAGCAATAAAGTATTCTGTCACAGTTTCATTTTGCTTTAGCTTCCGGTAACTAAGAAGCTTATGAACATCAATGGATAAAATTTTTGTGCCAAGCTCAGTAATTAGGTGCTCTTTAAGATTTTCAAAACATTTAACATTTTTTAAAGATAATACAAAAATACGCGCTAGATCAAGTAATAATTTTTTTGTAATCAAAATTTTATGAACTTCTGCAGTAAAACTGTAAGTTGAAAATATTTCTTCTAAATCAGAGATAAAATTGTGTATCGAATATGAATCCTTACCTTTAAAGGTACGAGCAAGTTCACATATTTCTCTCAAAAATGGACCAAATTGAATGAGTGTTTAATGGTGAAACGTTGTTGTTTGATGATTCAAAATTTGTTTGGGTTTTCTCGTCAAGTCCGACAGTTGAACAAGAATTCTGAATAACTGGATTTATTGCCTCTTTGGCATAACTGTGCTCGCCAAGAGATGGGGGATTTTTTGCTTCGCTCGCACTATGCTCACCAAGAGTATTCATTTCGCCAAGAGTTTCAAATTAATGCATCCAGCCAAAATTAAAATATCCAATTAAAATTCCAAAGAATTAAAATTCCAAAGATTAAAATATCCAGTCAAATAACAATCTAAACCGACTTACCAGAGTTGAAGACTCATGCGGAGTTATAAACTTTAGTAACGGTCCCGTTGGCGACGAAATGCGGTGCCGCGTCAAATTTAATCACTTGAGTAATCCTGGTTAGGCTTAGTCTTAGTCTTGGGTAGGCTTAACTTCTGACGCCATGTGAGGTGTAGTCCCTAGGAGGCAAGAACTACATCCATATTTTCAGACGAACACAGGTTTATTGAAAACAGGACACGTTTGAAATAATTACACAAAAACATAGATACAGAAGAGTTATGGCCACGTCAAGGCCGATGAAATTATGTCTAACAGGTTAATGTTATGTTTAAGTTGAAAAAAAAAAAAAAGAATATTTATCACAATCTGCACGTCGCACGTCTCTGCAGCTTTTTCGTCTCTGCTCTCTCTCTCTCTCTCTCTCTCTACCTCTCTGCAAGGGCCCTCGGGATCAGATTGTAGAGAAGGGTTGAGGTGTTTCCCTCCTTCGCATTAATGAATATTTCTACGAAACATGAAGCAAAATAAAACTTACTTGCGAAAGGTAATCCTCCCATTTTTGGACAAAATGTTCGTTGCAATTAAAGGCGCAACACTATTTCGTCCTTATAGTAGATTATTTAAGCATTCCCGTTTTGAGGAACTTTCATAGCTTGCCATTCTACACGTGACTGCTGACAAGATAAAACTTTAACTCTAAACGAGTGCTCTGTTTTTATTCTTAATCTGTGTTGCTCTCAAAGTTCACGTTTCTACTCCATGCATTACTGCTGTTCAGCTACAAAGGTTAAAATAATCCTTTTTAAACAAAGTGCATGTTAGGGTGCTTTCACATCAAAGGCAACAAAAACGAAAAACATGTTTTTTCTCATCTGCGCAACCGCAGGACTTATTTTTGAAGGCAAAAATGTGCCTTGCGCTTGCGCAGATGAGAAAAGACGAGTTTTTCGTCTTTGTCGCCTTTGGTATGAAAGCACCCATAATTTTCAATATATGTTGTTTTTGACAAAAGCACCCCATCCTATTTTAATTCTTCCATTGATTTCTGATGCCCTTTGTTCATTAACGGCTTGCATAAAAAAGTAGGAGTGATAATGACCCTTTTAAAAGAAAAGCAATATTTACAAATATGACACATGATCTAAATGCACTCAAATTACTTGGAAAAGTGAAACTTAAATACGACATACAACAACGTTTAACCTCATTTCTGTAATGCGGGAAAGCAAGTCTTTTTCAGCACATCAACGTCAAACATTTAATGCTTACAAATTTTCAAAGTAAATAAAATAGAGCAAAATGCACCGTTTCAGAAGGCGATATTAACATCAGTAATATTCATTAAATTCCATAGTCTAGAGTTCGGCCAACAGTCGAAATTCGACGGTAATTCATTATTTTTTCAAGTTCAGACTCGAACGTTAAAACTTCTTTTAGATATTTTAGTTTTTCTGTTTGACAACAGTTTGTTTTGCTTAAATATTTCAATTAGAGATAATCTCTCCTCAGTGAGCCTGGTTGACCACTGAGTTAGTTATTTAATTTAATGCATTTGTGACACATTATGTTTAAATTTTAACTTCCTGCACTCCATCTTCTGTAAAGAAAATATAAATAAAAATTTTCATGCCACCTTATTATTACTGATTAAACTAGAAATACAAACACTCACTTTCAATTTAATCGAGAGTTCAAAATGCTAATGCAAATCAACAAATTTACGAACATTGATTTGAAGCAAAATAACGTTTCACCGCACTTATTATCTCACTTTATATTATATTACACATTGTTAGCTTCAAATTATATTTCCTATTGTTTGATGTAGGAGACAGAACGTCTTGTTTCTCTTTAAACGTTCTGAGAATCAGCTTAAAATCTGTGGAATAATTATAATTGAATTTAAATTCCTGCTCCAACTATTTTTAAAGCTGTGCGATAGAATGGTTTTAAATAAGCGCTACGAGTTGCGGGATTGAGAGAAATTAGTTGCAATATTCCTAAATCTTGATAGATGATGCTTACCACGCACAAAGTTACTTCGTTTCGATCAAAGCCTGCAATTTTCAAATACATTTGACTCGGATGTGCGGTCGAAGTATCATTCAATCTGCAGACGATGGATTAAAAAAATCAAAAAGAGAGAGACGGAATGGCAGCGTTGAAAGAGAGCTCCATTCTTGTTAAGAACTTAAATTGTAGAGGCCAGCAATTAGCGGATGGGGGGATTTTAGATTGTTGAAACACATGTAATTTTTTGATAACATCTTAGTGGGCTCAAGATTGTGTAATAACAGAGCACAAGTTGCGGACCGGGGCATTTAAGTTGTCGATAATTTCCGCTCACAGAATAGTCATTAAAAGGCTTCCTTTTATCGCTTGCATGAATCTCGTGGTGCAATGATCTCTAATGTACTTGAGATTGCCTTTTCTGTTTTTCATTGAAAATTAATATTGGAATTCCGTTTTTAATTTATGTCTACCACTTCAGGATTAAAACTGTTATTACATTAAATTTCATCGGTTGACACGTCTGCCTGTACTTCGACGCTCGCCGAAGCTATTGCTATGAAACGCGGAAAACATGGTTTGAGTGACGCGTCGCAATTAAAACAAGATGCATTGGTGTCGTCTTTGGAACTACTCATTTCATGTTTAATTAAGTGTGAAAGGGATTTTGTGCAATCAGAAATAATCTTCTGTGACCGCATTGTGAATTTAAATGAAAGAACGCAGTAAAAGGAAAATGTCAAAACATGACTGGTGATCTGAACATTTGTAATGAATTGTGACGTGCTGTTGACGCTAATATTTCAAGTCACTGCGTCGACACTTTCAAAAGCTAATTCGTATTCATTGATTAATGCTCATTTTTAATTGAGAGCTAAAAATAACCACCCTTGACTAAAACATCGTATTTTTAATTCTTGTTACATGTTTTTGTATTGGTGTCGTTATGTTTCATCACTTTTCCAAAAAAAAGAGAAAAAAAATACTACTGAATTTTCGAGAGAAAAAAATCCCAAATTTTTCAGGATTTATTCAAGCTTTGTGTTTCCTTTATTGAAATTACTTTCTAAGAAAATCCCTTCATAAATCGCAAAATTTCATAGCAATGCGAGACAATTTATTTCCAAACTAATGTTTTGTTGTCGTGCAAATAATTCTCAAGACTAAACATGCGTTACAATCAGAGCATAAATATTTCAATAATTTATTACAGGTTTTTTGAATTTTTGAAAGAAGCAGTATGCAAATATTTAATTTAAACTACGTTTCCACATTTTGATTCAAATAAATTTTTAACAAACTGTGTCCTAAATTTAAATAATATAAGTTATATAATCAAATGTTAAAGCAAAATATGTTTTAATGTATAATAAAAACTACTAGTTATTGTAAAAACGATACTAAGTTCATTTCCTCAAAGTTACGCGTTATACAACTAAACAAGGACTTTTGTGTGAAAATTTGTAGTATTAAATCTGTGTTTCAGTTGCATAGCAGCATAAACTTCGA
The DNA here is from genome assembly GCA_038502835.1 of Octonoba sinensis. Classification (NCBI taxonomy): domain Eukaryota; kingdom Metazoa; phylum Arthropoda; class Arachnida; order Araneae; family Uloboridae; genus Octonoba; species Octonoba sinensis. Next base: position 108,995,524 of record CM076603.1, on the reverse strand, counting down.
AAAAAAAAAGGCTTAAAACTGAAGTACAATAAAAAACCACTAATTTAAAATATGAAGATTGAATAAATAGAAAATAGTAAAAACATTTATATATATATCACTAGTCATATAGCCTTTTGATAAAAAAAGTTATGAATAATGAAATTGTTGTCGTGTATTCCATTAAAATTTTTAATTGTTGTCAAATAAATAATTACAGTAATAAAAATAATTATGAATGAAATAAAAAATTTACATTTCAATAATCATTTGAATCAGAAACAAAATCATCTGCGACTGTTTTCTTTTGCATGAAAAACTAAACTTTTTGTATATTTAAAGCTCCAAATTTGAATAAAATTAAATCAATCAATCAGTCTTGTGTCAGTTCGGCCATTCAGTGTTGTGCGAGGAGGTTTTTCATCCTTAATGACCCCACCCTCTCTATTTCAGGGAACAAAACATTGATGTATGTTTTAAAATATCAACATTTTTTTTGAATTTTTGGTGAAAACATTTTATTTTTAAAATTTTTATTTTGCCAAATCAAAAGGTTTAATTTCAGCGGCAGACCATAATATCAAATACGTTGAACTGCGAAAAAAATCCTTCAAACGACCGAACCTTTTTAAATACTTTTTTCATTATAAATGAAGTGTTTGCTGAAAAGGACATAGCTCCAAATTTTATTCCAAATTACAAACTTTAAGAAATACGTAATTAAAGTTTGAAACTTCAAAAATTTCGCAAATTTTTTCCTTTTTCTTTTGATAAATTACTCCATATTGAGAATGTTGGAATACTTTCTGTGTAAAACAAAAGCTGTTTTTTATAAAAAATGTTAATTCTTCCTATTAAAGTTCCCCTGAATCCACCTGTTAGATCAGACGTTAAAAAAGATTCAATTTTCTAAGTTTCAGTCTTTATCCATCTCTCTATCCATCTACATATATATATATATATATATATATACAGAGAGAGAGAGATTGCTAAAACCGAAAATCAAAGCATGGAGCTGAGATGTCTTAACAAGAGAGAAAAAACTCATTCTAGTCAGATAACTCTCTATAGAAATACCTTCCTGTGAGACGCAGACTGACACATTTCCAACCATAAGCCTACTTTAACCCAGGGTTCGCGCTAGGCCGCGCGATTGCGCGATTTCCGCAATATTTTTTGAAATCCAACTCAAAAAAAAATTTGTTTGTGCTTAAAGTTTAAAAACTCCACTTAAAATTTCAGTCAAGGAGGGAAATCCCACCTTGTATTTTTCCAGTGTGAACCCTGTTTAACACACATATTTCCAACCATAAACCTACTTTATATCTTTCTGTAAAAAAAATTTTATTCTGATTAATTAATTTTTGTCTTCTACCTTTTTACACTATAAACGACATTTTTTCCGAGAGATTAGGTTTATTTTGATACTTTTATTTATTAATGATGCGATTTTTTATTTCATTTATTAATTTTTTTAAGGGCACGTAGGCTCAAGTAAATCTCTGTTATCGAGAAATAGTTTCGAAGATTTGAGAATAAATTGATTCTTAACAAACGAAACAGAACTCATATTCATGCTTAGATCGTCTAAAATCCGTCTAATGTATAAAAATTCACTCAAAAAGAAAAAAAGTACAGGAGTAGACCTATCGTGAGTCCTCACTCAAATTAAACCCTGCTAAGGACAGAAATCCTTTAAAAAATATTCTATTCGATTTACAAACGGATGTTTGAGTTTATTTTAAAGATACAATTTTCTTTTCAAAATTTCAATTTCATTTATTATAATTAAATTTTTATCTATAAAAATGTATAAATGTTTGTTTCAAAACAGAAATTCAGGAAAAATAATTGCCCACTGCAAAAGTATAACCATTACTTCAATTCTGGCAAAGTGAAAGGTCTGAACCAGGCTTGTTTGATATTGTATAATCATTCAACCCACGCAAACATTCGCACAGGTGCATTTCTCCTATCATCCTATCACTGAGATCGCGACCTAGCAATTACGACATTAGCTGGCTATCAAATATTCGAATCCATCATGCCTAGCAGTAATTGAGATTTGTCGTACTTTCCCATCCTCCTTACCAGTGTGGACAAAATAACTTCCTTCGAAGGAGGAATCCATTTCCATCGACTTGACTAAAGAGGCAGCTTGCATCTAGCGCTCCTTCCGTTTTAACTGAGGTAGATTACGCAGTTCTTCTTGCTTCACAATCAGAGAAAATATAAAGTAAAAAATACTTTAATCCGTTCAAAGGAAGAAAATTGTTAAAAGGGTCAGAAAACCAACTTCTAAATCTTGGATCTAATTTCTAAATCTTGGAAACTTGTTAGGTGTTTAGAAAATACCTTGTTCTTTTGATGTCACGTTCTCTCCCAATATTCGTGTTGTGTAAATGGGGTTTCATCGGAAGGGGAAATTTCTTAAGTTGGATGACCCATGGCTTAAGACAAACGACAACATAAAAGTTCCTTTAGTCGAGTAGCTTCAATGCAAGAAACCATTTTCCACTGAAAATTCATTGGAAAAGTGTTTAGAAGGAAAACTGAGCAGTTATGCGTCTTGTCTTTTACTATTATTTTACCAAACATCTTTATTCGCATTAATATGCCTCTTTTCATAATTGAATCAACGAAATTCACATCTTTCATTCAACTGACAAGCCATAATCTTTACTTTTAACTATTCAATGCGATTTACAAGCAGAAAATACGCAAATAGAACGTTGCATTTCGTTGTTAATTAAAAAGCAAGTGTATTTTTAGTTTCATAATATGACTAAATGTACTTCAAGTCTAGGAGTCTTTTCCTGTAGGTGAAGCATGCTGACGGAAGAGCAAACACATCATCCTAAAATATCTAGTTCGAAAGACAAGGGATGTGTTAGTTGCATGTGACGCTTGTTAAAAAGGTTGGGGAGACTTCCAAATGCCACTGTCACAGAATACTTTCCACTGGCTATTACATGAAAAATTCAACCACCACTAATTTCCGTAATCCGCTTCATTTACGTAAATATAATACGTTCTAAGTTAAAACTTAATAAAAATGTAGTACTAATTTCAAGATAATAAAAGTCTATTATTATTGCTATGAGCATTTCTTTTTTCGTTGAAATATAGTCATAATAAACACATACTCCCCCGAAAAGGGGGGATATGGCTTACATCAGGAGTAATACGCACTATTCAGTTTCAGTAGAAATTTCTGAATCTTACATGGGAGAAAAAAGTTTTGTTTTGTTTTACCTTTAGTAATCTAATTCTTCCGAATTCAATTTTTCAGTGCTCATTTGTTTTCTACTTGCGTTAAACTCGTCTGTTGAACAATTACTATGCTTTACTATACTTAATGATTCGCTAACCCTCAGTAGAGCTGCGGTAAATCCAAAACTCGCACCAAACAAATGTGCACAATGTGACTTATCTTAACGGGTTCGTATAGAGCGACCAAACGCTTTTGTTTGTTTCCGTAAATGATGACGAGACGACAGTCGTTTATATATACTTATCTCCTTTCGCTCATTGAATCGGATCCATTTGTTCGTCTGCAGCTTTCCCGCTGTTACATGTCTCAACCTCAGAATTAACAAGACTAATGGAATATTTTGCACTTGGGGGCAAACAATGAACTTCCCGAGAGAGAGAGAGAGAGATAACAGCCATAGACTGTATATATTCATTTACCAAACACGCAGGCTTAAACTTATTTAGGAATATTTGTAACTGCAAATGAATTTGAATAAACTTGTTTCGAACTTAAAAGGAATATTTAAAGTTCATCTACCAACAACCTAAATTGCACGGTTTTCGTTAAAGTGTAAATGTTTAAAAAAAAATGCACTTAACAGTTTTTGTAGTTTTTCTATTTATTTTTTATTTTCTTTCTTTTTTTTCATTTTCATTTATTTATTCCTTTATTTAGTTATTCTTTTAGTTAAAGCGCTAAACATAATACAACATGATAAAAAAAATTTGAGACAAGTTGTAAGAAGATATTCAAAGTATTGATTCATAAAAGAAAGGGTGAAGAAAAAAAAACATACACATTCATCGTAGTTCTTCTTATTCTTTCTCTTCAAGGATTAGGCTGAAGGCCTGTTCCGGCTTCTTGGCCAAAGCATGTTTTCCTGGACCTGCCTCGGGGTTCTTTTCGCATGTTCTTTTTAATTCACATTGATCTTTTTCGATTGCTGTGATTTTATGTGGACGTTATTGTCATGCCATGTCTATGTGTAAATGTACAATTTTATGGAAAAATTACGCTCCATCTATGAGTTGAATTTGATTGAATAATTCTCGAAGAACTCATTTAAAACATACTTAATTGTTTATTTACTGCCACTTTAACTTTTTTTTTAATTATGGCTCTCTTGTATTAGGTGACAATGTCTTTTCTGTAGTACATCAAAAATTTACTATGCCCACTGTGGAACATCAAAACTTCCTATGCCCACAATTGATAGACCCAATAGTGGCACATTCAAAAATGCGCTATGCCCACTTCTGACGTATCGGAGATACCTCAGTTTTTATTTATTTATTTTTTTAATTATATCACAGCTATTTTCATATTTCAGGTGACTGTTATTCTAGATAAGAGTTCGAACAACCACAAAAAATATTGATTAGCAAAATTTCTTTAAAAATTTAGATAATAATCGAGGAATTACAAAAAAGTAAAAACGTAAGTAGTCCACTACTAGTACATTTACCCTAAGTAAGTTTGCAATCTCTAAATTTCTGAGACGAAAGTACATTTTTAACATTTGTCTGTAACTCTTGAAAACATATATTACACCAAAAAGGAAAAAAAAATAGAAGTGACACTTGCCAAATTGTGTTTGTATGTAAGCTTTGTCCAGGGTACAATACATGCATTTTAGAGTTTTGTCCTTACGCAAATTTTTTTTTGCAAAAACAGCGAAAAATTCACCTTGTAATGAAAGATCTATTGTAACTGAGACAGCCCAAAAGTTTTTTGTTTTACAATGTCCTTGCAAATGATAAAATAAACAAATGCACAGTGGGTTTGAACTCAGAGACAGATTTTAAAATAAAGCTACATATTTGTGCTAACATACTTGTGTGAAAGTGAGTATATCTATCTATTTAGATATAGACACTTATGTATATGTTTGTATGTGTGTGCGTGTATATAGGTGTGCGTGTGCGTGCGTGTATATAGGTGTGCGTGTGTGCTTGCGTATATGCGTATGTGTGTGCGTGTATACATGAGGTCGCGGATTGATTAATAGCTAAAAATGGTGTCTCGACCCAAAAAAGGTTGATAACTACTGCCTTATAAGTTTACTGTATTTCAGAATAAAATGTGCAGGATGTACCAAAAAAGAACTAAGTCGGTTCTGAAGATCGCGTCATATGAATCGAATCAATGATTGAAATCAACAAATTAATCACTAAAACCAACCCTGTAACAAAATGAATAGTCAAAATTATTATTTTCCAAAACCTATTGAACTAAATTCGAATTAAGATTGAATTTGTGTTACTTCGAAACAATTAAAAAATCTAAACTTTAGAACTTCAATTGAAAAACAAAACCTAAAAAAAGAAAACATTTAAAACGCAGCTAATCTGGGACAAAACAGCAAGAAATAACAAAAATTTATAAAAAACCCAGACTTTGAAGTTGAAAAATAATCCTGAAAATGTCTTCTTAGGAAACTCTGCACTTTATCCGACTTGGAAAATAACTAGATTTTGCCAACCATCGAAAGATAAGTTGCATCTTGCATGACAAGAAAAATGAATGTATTTCAATTATCTCAGAAATATTGATGTCATTAATTTTACTCTAGGCAAATTGCTATCTACTCTCTGTTATTTGAAGAAATTCATGCCTTGTAAGGCACATACATGAAACTGTCGACGAAGTCTCCGATTTCATAAAAAAGAATGATTTATGTCCTTATTACGTGATGTATCTCTTTTAGGAAGATTCATTGCAATTTGTTTTCTTTATTAATTGTTAGAATATTAAATACATTCTTTATTTTCCACGAAAAAAAAGACTCACAAATGACTCACAGATTTAATTTATAGGAAAGAGCTAATCAATTTCAAGTCGTAGTGTCTCAATTAAACGCTAAAACCAAGTCAATGTAGAGCATTCGACACTGCATAAAATAAACGATGTTTTTATAAAATAGGACACGCGTTTTCCTAATGGGGATGGAAAACAGCCTTTCCCCATTGTCGACATGCCAGTGGCTTACCAAACCATTAACCAAAGCGTACGAGGTGCTTGCTGCCAAGTTGAGGTTGTGTTCATTTATTTTCAAAACCTTTTCGCTTTCAACGCCGCAATTTCGACACGCCTTTCGACCTTATCTGCACCTAATCGAAAATTTTGCTTCACCCCTATTTCATTTTCGATAATGATTAATTATCAAATATGAAGAATAAAATACTCATCCCAATCTTGAGGAAGGTAGAATAAATATATTATTTTATACGATATTGCGTTCACAATTAGCAGCAGTTAAAGCTCAGATTCTTGAAACTGCTTTAAAAAGGAAAACTATTAGTCGAAAAACAGGAAAATTTTCTGCTGCTTGAAGAAAATACTAATGTAAGAACAAAAAAACTTGTTTATTAGAAACTTAGATCAGTAGTGGAAAACAAATTAAAGGTTAAAGCAATTAAATTGTGTGTATTATATGTAAACAGGGGCGTACCAGTGCCCACCTCTATTAAGATCCCTGCTTAATAAAATCAGCCGCTTATAAAACCAAATTTAAAGAAACGGAATCACATCCATGTGAAACCTTTGTTAAGCCACCGCTTTTAAAAATAAAGATTTCAGGTACTTTAATCTATTCATCGCATGAAATGAATCAGTTATTAATTAGGAGCTTTTCTAGAGAAAACATGTATGAGTTGTGATACTTAATCTTTTCTTTTTGGGACCATATGCCTTTATTTCACATTCGGAAATATTTAATTAATTAACAAAGCTGTCATATTTTCAAATCAGATGAGACAGATATATGTATATATGTGTGTGCATGTACACGTGGAAAAAAATGGTATCGACAATCTCCTACCCCCCCCCCCCCTCGTTTTCTGCCTTCAGACCACTTTGTTCTTGGCACGGGAAAGGGGCGGCACTTTTATTATCCGCCCCGGGCGCCACTACGGCTAGTTACGCCACTGAGCGCACCTCCGGGGTGAGACGAACGGGACCGGTACTGAAATTACATACATGAACTATAAACACGCAAACAATGTTTGGGAACTTAAAAGCAGTAATATATTATATTTCTAGAAAAGTTATTTAGTACTTAAATGTATTAGTGCAGTTTTGACAAAATTTAAAAAATATCAAAGTAAAACAATGACTAATGAAATGACTAATTAATAGACTGATAAATGGTGTTCTTCTCCTTCTTTGCTCTTAAGCGGCTTAGAATCTCTCTTTATAAACGTCACACACACGACATTATCAAGGTTTTTCTTGGTCGATCCCTTCATTAAAATGTTTGGAAAAGATCCGCAATGCCCTTTTATGCATTTTCGAAACAATAAAAATTTCTCATCGTCGTAACAAAAGGAGCCAAGAAGTCTAGTGAAAAATTTCATACACCCAATCCCAGTCGCACAAAAATAGATAGCAAAATTAATTCTTTATCTGTATTTCCCTTTTATCTGGCAGCATAGTTTGACACATTTATCTGCCTCAGCCTTCACGCCGCTTTGATTTTTATGCTCCCCAAACATGTCTCATTTACATCGCTTCGTCGCCGATTTCCATCAGAGAAAAGATTGGTAGACAAATTGAATTTTAAGATAGGATTATATGAGAAATGAACTCTTAATTTTGTGAACTGGATCGGAAAATGCTCTCCAAATTTTCTTCTCTATCTTTATATAACGCAATCTCGAAGAAAATATTTAGTTTTTATATCGACAGGGATACAAACGCAGTGTCTAAAAGAATACAGAGGAGGAACTCAGTTTAATAGGCGTAAAAAAGATACGCTTAACGTGCCAAACAGTTTTTCTGATAAAATAGTGAAAAGTCAAAATCAATTTTAAAATTTAAAATTAAAATTGTGGAATTCGAAAATTAAGTATATTCTTAATATTTTCAGTTTTCAGTATAATTTTCAACTTCCAAGAGTTTATCAGCAATATTTATTAATGTATACATATATAGATTAAAATTTGACTTAGAAATATCTAATTTCAAAGTCCCTGTGATATGAATTTATCAAGTATGCAGGAAAGTGCTGTACTTACTACATACTTAAATTTTAAGTATTGTAATAACTGTAGTATATATAAGTTATCTCTCAGCTTAACACGCATTAGTGAAATTTATTTAAATTATTATTACAATTCAAAAAATGAAGTAAGTTTTCAGGATTACAAAATGAATAAATGAATCTTTGTAGAAAATAATTTTCGAGAATCAGAGAAAAGAGAAGATAATAGGTAAATTTTCCTAATCTTATTTCTCCGTTTTCCGCTCATATCTGTTTTTTTCTTTTCTTTTTTTTTTTTTATACAAAACGTTCAAAGTTCCAAATTGCAGCCCTTGGACAAAACACAGATGTTCTGCATTAACTAGCTCTACCATTTTAATTACACTGGTCTACAAAAAAAAACCTTTTTTTCTGCCCCAAAGACTTTGTTAACTGATCTTAGAAGTATTTTTCACGCTAAACTCGAAAATGAAAACCATTTTCTCTATCACGTAAGGATTTTCCGTGCAAGGTGCTGTAATAGTTGACATTAATAACATTTACCCTGAATTATTGCAGTACCTTACAAGCAAAACCCTTAAGTGATAAGGAAAATGATTTTCATTTTCGAATTCAGCTTGGAAAATACTTCTAAGATCAGTCAATAAAGTCCTTAGGACCCTCCCTTTTTTTTTAAGGGCATTGTAATTTTTATATTTGAAGCATTTCCACCAAAAAACTAAGTAATTTTCTGTTTACCTTAAAAGGGTTGATTTTGACATGTTCTGGCATACTTTGCCTCAGGAATGTCCCTTTTTAACATTAGTGGCACTCCACTTTCCTTGATATCTCTTTTTGATAACTGAAATGTCCTGATGGAACCGCTCTCCATGTTCATCGGTTATACAGCACCCATGTTTTCAGGGGGTATTCTTACACACAGCAGGAGACTTCTATAATAAAGAATAGTAGCTCATGCTCATTAAACGTGTCGTACAATATCAATCTTTTGCATATTTGCCTTTGTATCACAATTCTCACGAAATTCCTACCGAGACCCGCACCCAGTGCAGTAATTTGATACGCACTTTCGTTCTGAGATCTGCGGGGGCTGTTTGCGACACTCCACTAAGTTTTTCCAGCAAAAAAAAATTACCACTGATGTAACAGCTGACATTCAAGTTCTTTTGTGTACTTTTTCTCAATAAAAACGATGCTGCATGATCGGAAAAACACTGGAAAAACGTAAAAATCGAACATTTCCTTCCTCATAACTAAAAAACTATACGTGATGGAAAAATTTTTCATGCAGATTATGGTTTCCTTGTGCAAAACTACTTCAGGAAAAGTGAAATTAATTCTTGGGGCAAAACACTTGTTGACCAGTGTTATCAGACAACATCTATCAATTTCAATGGATGGTACATTAGAATCAAGTAAAATGTCGTTGACCGGAAAACTTTCTTCTCTAAGCTTCAGCTTATTTAACATACATGAACCCCTTCAACGAACCAAATGCAAATTCCAAAACTTCAGTTCAGTTCTATGAAAAATTTACGTTCATTAAGGTCTCCCTCTTAATAAAATCAATTTTTAGCCTACTTCCCCATAAAAGTTTTTAAGAAGAAAAAGTATGGTAAAAGGCTTAATGTATCGTAAAAATGTCGTCAAAAATAAGTCAAAAATAGGTGAAGTAATTAAATAAAGATTGAAAAATAAAAAATTTTAAAATAAGGTTTTCAGATAGGGAAAACGTGTGCCTGTCTGACTTTCTCCCCCCCCCCCCCTTCCTAAAAAAAAATTGAGGGATTTAGATGATTCAAAAGATTTTTTTTTTTGCATTTGAAGATCCCGGAGAGAACATCTCATTTTTAAGTTTTATGTATTGATTTGAACAACTTTTTGCTCACTTTTGAACACATACTTAACATTTAAAAAACGTAGCATTAGCGCTATTTGGGAAACATGAAGCAAGTTATGCAAACACTGGACATAAGATCCAAGCTCCTTTGAACAAGCTTATTCGAAGGAACTCTCGACGTTAAATAGTTTTGAATTTAAACAATTTTTGTTCAATTTTGAACAGTTCAAAATAATTTAACATTAGTATCTACGGGTAAATTTTATCCTAAATAAATCCTGATCTAACAGACGGACTTTCTTGGAACAAACTTTAAGGAAATGATCTTATCACGTAGAACATGTACAGGTACGAAGTTCATCCAAAATTAAACAAGCCCATTTTTCCAAAAACTTTTTTTATCTAGATTTCAAAAGATATTTTTGAGCGGGAAGGTAGGCTCTTTTAGTTATAGACAAAACTTCTTGCTATTTTTTCCTAAGTGATACAAAACATTTTTCAGCTCCTTCTTTCGTTATCACAATCTTTCAACATTATAGAGCGTAAACACATTTATTGGAAATATTGCGAGGTTATGCTGTCAGTCCAGATAAATATCATGTAGTATCCCGCGGCGTTCAGAATCAGGATTACGAGATTGAAAACCCTAATACCTGTCTATTTGTAATTATCAAGTGGGAAAATATTTTGGAAATTACCGTCGTACAAATTTTAAGGAAATCACTATTTTCAAGGGCCTGCAATAAAGTTCTACAACTTGATTTCTGATAACAGAATGCTTGTGGCTGTATCACCCCAAGCTTAAAAGGATAAAAATCGATCCATATGACTTTATGGAGCACTAAATGGACAAAAATTTTCTAAATTGCTTGAGAAAAGTGGATGAAGTTCATAAAGAATGTAATGATGTTTAAGTATTCTAGAATAATAAATAAAGAAACAGAATATAGCAAAGACAAGACATTATAAAAACCAACAAAATGAAAATCGAAGTATAAAAAACGAAAAAAAGAAGAGTACAACATGAACACGTTTAAACATAAAGGTACGCGCACAGTAAAACTATTCCATGAATAACCTTCAGCTGGTTTTGAAATAGCGTATTCACATTAAATATTTGAAAGCAATAAAACGGCGTTTCACCTAAAACGTTGCAAATGCCGATATTCACAACCCTTTTAGCAGCTAACGGTAAATTAATTTTTGAGCTTAATGAGCAGAATCTGATGAGTTTACAGAATTTGTTCTTTTTAAATATTCGTTGGCGTGAAACAGCTCGCGCTGAAAGCCATTAGTGCATTTCATTATGAACATAAATCGATATGTACCACTAAAGCAAGGCTTGTTGGGCATTCTCGAAATGAGTGGCATTTTTTGATTTGAAAACGAAAATTCATAGATATCTTAAATTTAAAGCTTATTTAAAAGAGAATATTACAATGCAACGAAAGCAGTATTAAAGAAATTATACACATGCATATTCTTCAACAAAATACTTTTTAAATGTAAGTAATAGCACTGAAGGCTATTCAAATTTAGTCATAGACGAGAATGTTATGTTGAAATAGTAAATGAAATTCCTCCTCATAAAAATGCGTTAAATGTATAGGCTTAAGATGCAGAAAGATAGAGAATAAAAAAGCTCAAGTTCAAGCATGTTTTCAATCAAGCTGGATGGGCTAAAACAAATTAATATTCTTCCTCGCAAGCGTCAAACCTTCGAAAACACAAAAATATGTAGGCATTTTAAGCTGTAATTTGTCAAGATAGGCCAATTTTAAACATGTTGCATTCCTGTTAAAAATTAATCTCCAATAGAGCTCCAAACTGAATGTGTCAATCAAATTAAAAGTCCTTGGAGATTTTCAACAACGTGGAAGAAATCAAATTTGTTAGCAATTATTCTAAATCATCTCAAAAATTATACAATAACAGCAGAACGGCAATCAGACTTCCTTTTCTATAGAAGATTTAAGAATTTCAACTCAAAGCACTCTATAACCTTGAATTTCTTTGAAACAACTATCAGCTGCAGAAGTTTTAACACAACCGAGTTAGCCGCAGTACTATAGTTTGCATTAGTAGTGAAGAAGACAACCAAAACTCAAAAGAACATCCATTAATTAAAAAAAAAGTATGTTCAAGAAAAATGCATGTCAGGTTGTTTCATAACTGAACTTTTTTCCACAAACATGGCGGCCACGCTCAGACTCCAAAAGTCTTCTGATGCTGTACCATATGATAATTTCTTATGAAACACCTGTTAAATAAGAGAAAAATAAAACTCTGACTAGGGATTAAAAAGTATATCTGAGAAGGATTGCGGACAACATCTAATAAATAACATGATTAGCAGAGCAATTGAATGGGTGCTGCAACTCCGCTTGGCACCACGTTGGCGCCAAATATACATTGCAAACTTGAAAAACATAATTAAATTACCTATTATAGTTAGCTTAAAATGAAAATTTATATTTGGACCTTTTCAATTACACCTATCTATTATAATTGATGCACGAATAAAGACGAGGGTGTGTTGAAAAATGCAATCTAGCACATTCACCGATATTGTTTAAGTTTTCAATCATCAGAAATCAAACTTCAGACGTGAAGTTAAAAGTTTTTAAAAACTAAATAAATAAATAAATAAAATAAAAATGAATGAATGCATAAATAAACTAAAATAAAATTTATTTTAATTTATTTTTTTGAAAAACGGAAGAGCGCGCCAGAGAACTTGTTCATTTTTAAAATCTTATTTTCTTTTTCTATAGAGATTTTAGAAAGTTTCTTTCTAAAATCTAAATCTAAAAAGTACCGAAATGAAGAAACTGAAAGGAAAATTTTAATTCTTAAGCTTCTAATAATAAATATTTGCTGACAAATGCAACGACTACTAAACGCTCATGAGAGCCCTCAAGACTACCATTACTGAAGTGGATAATAGGCGATAATTTTAGACTGAATAAAGCACAATTCTGTATCACTTGAGAGCGTGATTAAAGACGATACTGTATTCATTAAAAGTTTTAAAACACTTATAATTCGCTCCTCGTGAATCTTCACTACTATTATCAAAACAAACATTCTATTCTTGACGTATAATATTTAATTTCAGGAAATTCAATGAGAAAAAAATTGTTATACGACGAATAATACCGGAGTTCCAATTTCAAGGTCAGTCTTGTGTTGGAAAACATAGAACTCATTAATATTAATCACAATTAAGACTGAGCTCGTTAAGTCCGGCTGGCAGACAAATTTTCTGCACTGTATTTTAATGTGATTAGCAAACTCCTCGGGGGAAATGTTGTTCGTCATATGTGCTCCAGCTACACAATTTCAATCTGATTTAATGATCAATATTTAGTTTGAACATTGTGACGTCACACTGCACTTAAGTAGTTTTATGCAGTAACTGGCAGCCCCGCCCCCGTCCCTCTCCAATCACTATACTTCATCATGAACACATCAGTTACATGCAGGAGTGACACAGTTTGCTCATGTAAATGAACATCGCTGGAGTGACACCACTTGCAATAATAATAATACTTCTACCTGCTGCGCAGGCGCGAAAACTATTGCAAGTAGCGCCACTTGCTATAGTTTACACTCCTGTGCAGCAAGTAGAAGGATTGCAAGTGCCGCCACTCTCTACTCCAATCACCACTGATAAATAAATAGATAAATGAAGAATTATACATACATATACGCATGTATATGTATGTATATATATATACATATATATGAGGACTTTTAAAGGGGGCTAGATGGCTGATCCTCCCAAAATTAGCCGATATCAACAAAAGTTACCCGACGTTAGACGAGATTAACATGTGAAATTTCACACTAAAACGCTTTATTAACATATTTAGCTTCCCCCGATATTTCTATACATGCTCATGATATACACACCTAACAGCATGAATTTTCGAATGAATGAAGGGCTTTTGTGCACTGCCTTTTATACAGATAACGCGTCCTGCTGTACCGCCCTATGCACTTGATTTAGTTTTATTGGTCGGTTGTCAGGAAGGCTATTTGCACAAATCAGTTGTACCTTAGTAATTGTCAAGAGTGGATATATATATCTTTGTTTGTGTTTGTGTGTGAGGACATTCATTTCTTCAAAAGCTGTCCCACCTTCAAGAGGCTTGCTTAAGTTATAAGCCAGCAATATATAATGCATTTTTGAAAATTTTTAAACTGGAAATCACAGACCTCAAGTGTTTTTTTATTATATATGGAGAGAGAAAGATAGAGGCAGGGAGAGAGATAATTATTGCATACTTTTATTATTAAAAAGATGCCTTTATTGGTGAACAATTTTTTTATATAAGTTATAAATCATTTACCACTTGTTCAAGTTGTTCGAGTAATACAGTCTGGTTTTTTTTTGCTCCTTTCCTCCTAACGGAACTTAACATTAATGTCTAAAGTATAATAAAAATTAATTCTCTAAAAGGAGTACAGATTTTTAATTATTTAATTTATTTATTGATTTATTTACTGTTTTTATTTAGTTATTCTAATTTTTATTTTATTTTTCTCTTATTTATTTCTTATTCCAAGAAAAATCAGCTCTCTCATAGAATGATACTTGAAAACATTATTTTATCAGTCAAGTTAAATCTTCCACTAGCATACACAGAAAAACAACCAAACAATTAACTGTGCAGTTATACTGAGAGAAACTATGATAGTGTCCCAGACGTCTGTGAGTCCCAAAGATCAGAGACACATTCTCTTTCGCCTCTTTCTTATCGCGAAATAAATGATAATAGCGTCAGACGGTATCTGGTTGGAAATAGATGGCGGATGAAACGACGGTCTAGAGCTAGCACGTCTGAGTTTACCTCAAAAGGGTTTAAAACAATTCATAAAAAGGTCTATTTATGAATTTTAGACATGTAAATTTATTCTCTAGTCTTTCTTATTACTATAATTATTATTACTAATAATGTTTTCCTTGTTATTATTATTATTATTATTATTATTATTATTGTTTAAAACGACCTGGTAATCCCCTAGAACTTTACATTAGTAGGTTAAGTTAACTTTTTGTTCACATGTAATTTAGTAGAGTAGGCAAGCAATCGATATCATTACCATCATTTCTCATAGAGTTGCGTTAGTCTTTGCTTCAGATAATGAACAAAAAGAAGAAAAATCAGTACTTGTGTGATGAAAATATAAGTAACAAAAAAATAAACACTATTAAAGTACAAAATTTGCAAATGATTGCTTTGTTAATTTTATTAACAAAGTTATTGCTGTTTTTATCATTTAGAATAACAAATATTCATACTTCGAACTGGATGCTGAAATTGTGCAGGAGATTTTGAAATCCCAAAAGTCTCTGAATCATCGTTTAAAATGTCAAAAAAGAAAATATTTAGGAGCTTACATACACAACATTTTCAGATACAGTTCTACTAACAACCAAAGCGATCTGCCTGGCAGAGCGCCAAGAAGAATACATTCATGTTCAAAAGAGGAACTGCTGATATAAGGGAAGTGCCGTTTTTGTTCTCGTTCAAGTTCGTTTAGCATACTTGATTTCTTCCAAACTGATGCTATATACCAGTTTTTAAATTTAGTTACTTTCAACAAACAGGGAAGCAAACATTCTAATTCGTGTACTAAATAAACGCACCTGTAAGACGAACTTCCCTAAAAATCGAATGAATTTGATCTTTTCTGCCCTGCGTAGAGGCGTCCAAATGTCAAAATTCCGTGGCCAAACTGTACATTTAATTGCATTATGTGTCATTTATTAAAAAGAAATAATAATAATAGCTTATTGCAGCGAATTATAATTTATAATTATTTGTTTGAAGATATAAACCAGTTACACAGTTTAAAAGTTGTATCAGTATAATTTGGAGATTTTTGAAAATACTTTTATTGTATTTCGCCTGGACTCGAAATTAGCAACAGTATCTCAAAACTGGGGTTTTGAAATTAGTGAGTAATGACGATACATTTCACTGAGTATTACAAATATCATAGAAATCCTTAGTCTCTGAACACCAATAGATTCATTTATTTGGTTACTTCTAAAAGTCAAGCAAATAAAAACATTGTAATATTTATCTGGAGGAAGATAAAGCACTTATATATAAAGGTTTCATATCTGAAATAAATTCTAATATTTAACGATTATTTCCTGCTCCGTGATTGTTAGTAAAATGATTAAAAATTAATCGTCGAATGTTTCAAGAAATGAGATGCATTACTTTTTTCCTTCTTCTCCACTTTGGTCCCATTTTGAAGAGCTAACTTCACCATCTAGATAATTGCTTGGGCGGATCTAAAAGTCTGATTGGCTACCGACATGACTCTTAAAAATTTTGTAATAGAATAACGAAAGAAAAAACAGCAGCAGTGAAAATAATAGCAGAAATTCAATCTCTCTTACCGAGGTGAATTATTTGCTACTGGGTACTTTTCTATGTAGTCTGTCATTATCTCTTACTCGGCAGAATTATCTGGTACTGGGTACTTCTCTGTCTAGTGTGTCATTACTGCTCTATTAGGAAGAAGAGAAATCTTAATTATTTTCAGTGATTGCTTTTGATTTGCATAGCTTACAGCTCAAGTCGTCAGTGACACAATCTACTTTTATTTGGAATTCAAATAGGAAATCTCACCACATCATATAACAACGAGACTATTATTAATGATACAGAAAGTATTTTTAATGAGCATACTACCACAGCGGAATATTATTTTGGTCTGCATCTTAATTAAGAAGCGTTCACATTTTCGTTTTTTAAGAATAAGGTATAATTAGGGACTCAACATATTGTCGAGTTCAAGTTATAGAGCAAGGGTGGCCAAGCTCCTTGATAGTCAGAACCAGTTTTCAAAATTTGAAATTTTTCGCGAGCCGCAATTAAATACGTATTTAAAAGGTATGCAAAAAGGGTATTATATATATATATATTTTACAGAAATTATATTTCTTGAAAACATATAAATAAAAGTACAAAATATGTGTACTGAATTTAAATGTTAAAAATTATAAACACATTTATTTTACTTCTCTTGATAATTCTTCAAAAGTTAGTGATAATTGGTGACAGCACTTCTCAGTAATTCGTTGAGATGCTGGTTAGTTAATACTGATTGGTGTTTGGATTTCACGAATTTTAAAGTGGAATAAAATGATTCACATATTGTTCTGAAGATTGAAATAATTTGACAAGCAGCCTTTTTTAATTCAGGATACTTCGATTCTGGTACAAATTTCCAAAATTCAGTAATCGACGTCGACTTATATTTTAATTGTACCAACTTTATTTTCTTGCATCTATATTAATTCTAATTCTCCAGATGCTTTTCGGGTCATAATTATACGGGAAATGGAAAACTCACTTTGAATTAAGTTGATTTCAAATGGATTCAGAAAAAAGCAAGAGACGATTTAAAATATTTCAAGTCTTGAAATCTATTTTGGAATTCCGTCAATATATCTTCTAGCTTTTTTATGTACTCGTTGAGTCGAGGGCCACACATAATCCTTCAAAGGGCCGCATGTGGCTCGCGAGCCGCAAGTTGGCCACCCCTGTTATAAACTAGAAATCTTCTCATCTTTTCTAAATTTTTACATCAGCAAGCTTTGCTTTTCTGGCTGTAGTTTAAGGCAGCGATTTTCGACCTTTGCACTCGCCAAGGCTTTTGACAAATTCTCAATTCCAGCGAACCCTATACTTGCGTATTAATTATTTCTTCAAAATAATTTGTTTTTAAGCCCATAAGGTAAAACGGTGATATTGCTCAACCGGAGAGAAGGCGCACTTGAATTTTTTGAGGGGAAGGGGAGATGTGAATGCACCGGTGACTTCAGGTAGTTGCGCAGCCATAATAGTAGTGCCTACTTAAATTCATAAGTTTTTTTCTCTGAAAATGTATGGTATAATATCGTTTTTATTGTTTGCTTACCAAATGTAATCACTTGAATTTTCATTACTGTTCCTCTGATTGTCATTGTGATATGAGTACTGCTTTTTAAGCAAACGCTTGTTCATCTATTTTTACAATTTACTTGCAGATATTATTAATATAATGTGCTTATTAACGAAGCCGAAAACTATTTCCGATGCGTGTAACACTCATATGCGCAATTTCATTCGCCCCATAAAGAGAGAAGCGAAAAGTAGATGTCTTAATTTTAATTTTGCTGTAATTTTAATTTACAGCGTAACAAGGAAATAGCGTTGGATTTGCATGCAGAAGGAGTGTAATCTATAATATTCACCAAAAGTTTGGCAAAAAATTAACGTTTTCTTTGTTTTTTATCATGTTTTCCAATTGTGCTCCAATTCTATCGGCGTTACCTTACTTATACTAAGCTCAGTGGGGTGACAGCTCTTTGGGGGCCATAGCCTACTGTGCAGATCCCAGTATTCGAGACCGGTCAACAGCTCAGCGCGCAAGCAATCCTAAGGCCTCTGCTAAGAGGTAGGGGTCTGGTGGAGAAATGTATTCGAGACCGAGGGCTCTGGGGTATGTTCCGGCCAAGTGGTCGGCCTGACGCGGAACCCCCAGTGTTTAGTTTCCATTCTTGGCCCTCATTTTATCGACCCCACTAAAGGAATGAAAGGCTGAGTCGGCCTTGCCCAGCCGGCGAATCGAACCCCGGACCTGTGTCAGGGTAGCACGGTAAGGCTACCACTCAGCCACTGAGCCTGACCACTTATATTAAATGAAATTAAATACAAAAATTATTTTCATGAAGCTGTCTGATAATAGTAGTACGATTTAAAAAAGGGAGAAAAATATCGGAGTTCAATCCTTTCCTGAAAAATTGAATCACGTAACAGAGAACTGCTCAAGTATACATAAATAATCGATCATTCACAAATGATGTCAGACTTCGAGGGGAGACGGGATCGAGAAATTGTGACAAGGGGAGGAGAGGGGGTAGCAAAAAGTCTGCCGTCGCACATTTTGGTTAAAATAAAAACGTTTAAAACCATGAGATTAAATATTTTTATATTATTTGTCTTTAAGTTCTTTTTTTTTAATGATTATTCTTATTGATTTCATTTTGTATCGAAAACATCGATGCTGATTAACTTTTCAACCAACTGCTACTGCTAGTTTAGAGGTTGGCAAAGCGTCGCTCGCAAGCCGTATGTGGCTCTTTGGCTAGTTGAATGCGACTCTAAACAATTATAATTGAAATTCAGAGTTTGAAAAGCGAAAAATGCATTTTGCTTTCAAAAAATACATTCTAAATATTATCAAGTCTTTAGAAAATGAAGATGAAATTATCTTCATTAGTAAACATAACTGATTAGAACTTATATTCATGTTTGAACAATTAACAACAATTAGTTACTCGTGAAGAATTATAAAACTTGCTAAGTAGCTTCAAACCCTCACTCTCATTAATTAACATGTTTACTACTTGCTGGAGAGTTGTTTAATAATATATTCTTTCCGAGTGCATGGTAGTGTATTTTTTATTCAATGAATTAGATTAAAATATTTATTAAATTGGAATTTTGGCTCTCAAAATTTTTCTGACTCCCGAAACGGTGAAACTGACTCTTTAGTTTCTAAAGTTTGCCGACGACTGTGCTAGTTAAAAATTTAAATTTAAAAGAAAATCTTCTTGGGCATTTACATTTCTAATGCAAAATTGCTTGTAAATTTTCACAAAATTCGAACAAATATATTTTTTTCCTGTTACATATTGATGTGCAATTTCTAGTTAACCTTAATCTCATTTTATACAAATTAAACACAGGCATTATCGCTGTTATCGTTATGCTCAAAAATGTCACTAAAGTAAAGTGTTACTAAGGCTTAAGAATATCCCAAGAATGAAATTGGAAATGTAATCTATAACGTAGTGCTTTGTTTCTAAACTGCAAATGCATATGCTAATGTAATGTAACGTGACATGTGACAAGGCGGGGCAGGGGGGAATGTTAAAGTGTGACATTTTGGGACAAAGGTGGACTGGGTCAAACACGTTGAAAAAAGTGTGACATCATTTATGAACCATTCCTAACTGTTTAAATGTTTTAACCCTTAATATATAAATATGTTTCGTGCTAAAATCAAGACAGCTCTCCAATTAATTCAGTGGATGCTCCCCATCGATACACGGAGATTACAGATTTTTGCACAAGTGAATTCTACAAACTTTCGAGTGGACGCGACAAGATCAAAGGTATTCAATAACGACCTTTAATTTAAAATGAAATAACATATATTGTAACTTTTGTTAAAATTGTGCTAATTTTTATTGCATAAACAAAATGCTGAAAAGTGAAGACAATTCATAATTTAAAGAAGAACCTGCACTAATATATATATATATATATATTATATATATATATATATATATATATATATATATATATATATACTTATAAGTTTTTTATTTTTTCGAAAACTCCGTTATTTTTCATTGCTTTATGAGCGAATTGTTTGCTCAGAAATTAGCGATATTCTTGAGAAATGACGAAAATAAAAAAAAAAGTTAAACGTCTGAAAAAAATCGCTAGAGGGAGACAATTCTTTACCCAGAGAATATTTTGAACGTTATTTACCATTTCGATTAAAAAAATCGTTGGTGAGAAAAATTTGCTGTAATGAGACTTCGTTTTAGGAAGACACAATCGAGAATGGTAATTCCTAAAGGAACAACATTTAGCGGAACCCTGGTTGAGAAATGCTGATTTAATAAAGAGTTAAATTCATTGGAGCTGAATTAAATCTCGCCAGCTCGGAAATCGTAAGTAAGAAATCTATGCATTAACATGTGAAGTAAAATCTTTGAACCCTTTTTTAAGCAACTTGAGTGCACACAGAAATGCAAGATTTGGCATACAGAAAGTTCATGTGGAAGAAGAGTGCAGAAGAATCAAATTTATCACTATTTTTTTGTTATAAATACATTAAATTTTCAGTGGTCAAACCATTGAATAGAGAACAAATTATGGCTAGTTGAAGTGTTTAAACAAACCAAACTCTTGCCAAAACGAAAACTAAATAAAATGTCTAAAGGTTCATTATATATGTTCATGGCTGAATTAACCCGGTGGATATTTTATTCACTGGGTTAGTTATCTGTATATTAATAACTAACTAACTGAGTGGCACGACAGCCCATTGGGGACCATGGTTTACTGTGCCCATCCCAGCTTTCTTGACTGAGAGCCATGGGGTGCATAAGCAGATGTTCCGGTCAAGTGATCGGCCTGACGCGGAATCCCCAGTGTTAGTTCCCAAGCATGCTTGGTTCTCATTTTAGCGACCTCACTGAAGGTATGAAAGGCTGAGTCGACCCTGCCCATCCCCCCCGAATCGAACCCCGGACCTGTGGCATGGTAGCACATCTGTATATTAATACGTTCTGTATATTAATACGTGAAGAAAAACCTCTATGCCCCTTTTTCAACACACTGAGCCCACGGAGGAGTGTGACATTTGGCATAGCTAAAGTTCATGTCGATAAGGAGGGCAAAAAGTTAATATTTATGTACAATATGTGCTACAAATACCTTAAATTGAATCTTAATGTCAAAAGGAAATTTATGGTTAAATACTAACAGCCTCCTCAGCCTAAATGTGGCAACTATAAATAGTAATAAACACTAACCCTGTATTCTGTACCTCCGTAATACTATAGTGATAGCGCTATATGCTTGACTTATTGTAATTTTTAACGAAGAGAGGAAAGGCAGTCAAAACCCACAAAACTATGTACCCTTCGACACAAAAAATAAGAAGATTAAAAATTATCGGAGGGAATGCAGGGTGGATGATTTGCAGTTGATTTAATCAACTGTTGTTCAGTATAACACAATTTCCAATAGATCATGGAGGAGTAAAAAAAATAAATTTTAAATAAATTAAATAAATATAAAAGAAAATTTTAAAATGCCAGACCAAGAAAAAGGAAAAACTTGCCAGATTGTAGATAATTATTTCTTTTTTTTTTTTCATAAAACTTATATTTAACTTGAATATAACAATAAAATCATTTTCAGACTAAGTTCAATGGACGATATTTACTTTTTCAACCACTCAGTTTTTTTGTTTCAATAAAAAAATGTACGTGAAATAAAAGTACGAAGCGCATATTCTTTACTTCATTTTGCATTTTTTGTATTAATCTTTTATTTAAATTTTATATATAACTAGCTGCTACGCCCGGCGTTGCACGGTCTATCTTAAATTATGTTTTGCAAATACAGCGATTCCTCATCAACATGCTAGAAACGTTGATTATTAATATATTTGATTTATTTAACAATGGCAACTTCATTCATTTGTTTGTTCCACGGCAATCTGTAACAATTGATGCAACAATGCAAATAAAACAAAACTGTCATATCAGAGTCAAATAAAATTAAAGTTGATTACCGTGCAAAAATAATTTCAAACTACAGAGAAAAACGCTTGTAACTTCTTTTTTAGTTAATTTAGAGGCTTCCAATTTTCGCACAAAGAACAAAACTCTTTCTAGGATAGTTTTTTACGGACTTTTCAATGGTATCAAGCTCGAAAGGATGCGATAATTTCTTCCAATAGAAAAGGACTGTTTTATGCAATTTTCGGAACTCCGCTCCTATTGGTCTTAGCGTGATGATATATAGCCTATAGCCTTCCTCGATAAATGAACGTTCAAGCAAACACTCTTCAGCTTTATAATATTAGATAATTTTTAACCGACTTCACAAAGGAAGGAGGTTATACATTCATACTGTATGTATGTCTTTTTTTTTTTTTTTTTTTTTTTTTTTCCACTCATAACTTCTCATCGGATGAACCGATTTTCATGATTTTTTTTAATCGATCGATGGTGGTTTCCCATAGGTCCCGTTCCTTCGTTTGACCTTATTCGATAATTAGAAAAAAAGTTATGGGCAGAAATGTAGTTATATTTTTGTTTTTTCATCCATAACTTTTGACTAAATGAACCGATTTTGATGATTTTTTCTTTAATCGATAGAGGGTCGTCTAACTCAAATATTGCAAATCAATTTGACTACATTTGTTTTTTAGAAAAACCGTTACGGGTGAAAAATAAGTATTTTATATTTTAATTGGAAAGGCTTGGCTTGATTTTTCTTTGTTGTGAAATCTATTAGTAAATTAAAAGTCATTGTTAAAAACATGTTTGTTGTCATGGGCTATATTAAAAGAAATTACAGCAAGAGCAAAAATTAATCCAATCAGTTTGTTTGCCAAAATCCACTTCAAAAAGGGAGAATTTATCATACAAATGATTAGTTTTTAGTGCCATTCATTCAAAGAAGTTTTTCCCTTTGATATGGATTTTTTAAAAAATAGAGTATTTATATACAAAATGTATTTACACTAAAAAGAATAAAGAAAATAATTTTTATAAAAAAACAGAACCGACTTCAAAATTATAAATTGCGCTAAAAAGTGAAAAATAAATTAATTCTTTAAATAACATCGATGTGACTTTTAAACTTAGTTTCAGAAGTCGGTGCAAAATTAAGATAGATAAAATCTTTTGTAATCATGAATCAATTACAAATATAAATGGCCCAGAATTAGCAACAGTGGTGTAGTAAGTAGCACATAGTGTAATGGTAATTGGACTCATAATTTTTCACCGACTTCTAAAACTATGTTTAAAAGTCACATCGATGTTGTTTAAAGAATTGATTTATTTTTCACTTTTTAGCACATTTTATAATTTGAAGTCGGTTCTATTTTTTTTTTTTTTTTTTTTTTTTTTCAAAAATTATTTTATTTAAATATAATAAAGAAGGAAGGATTAAATTCACGTACATTAACGGAGATTGGAAATAGAGCGATGCCTCATCAAAATGCTAGAAACGTTGATTATTATTATTATATTTGATGTGTTTAACAATGGCAACTGCATTGATTTGTTTGTTCACTCGGCAACTGTAACAATTTTTGAAACGATGCAACAATGCAAATAAAATAAAACGGTCATCATCTGGTTCAAGTAAAATTAAAGTTAAGTACCGTGAAAAAATAATTTCAAACTACAGAGAAAACGCTTATAACTTCTTTTCTAGTTAACTTAGAGGCTTCCAATTTTAGCATGAAGGACGAAACTCTTCTTGAAGTAGTTTTTTACGCTCTTTTCAAT
This sequence comes from Octonoba sinensis, assembly GCA_038502835.1. Classification (NCBI taxonomy): domain Eukaryota; kingdom Metazoa; phylum Arthropoda; class Arachnida; order Araneae; family Uloboridae; genus Octonoba; species Octonoba sinensis. Next base: position 108,971,346 of record CM076603.1, on the reverse strand, counting down.
GTTATCAAGCTCGAAAGGATTCAATAATTTCTTCCGATAGAAAATGACTATTACGCAATTTTCGGAATTCCGCTCCTATTGGTCTTAGCGTGATGAGATATAGCCTATGGCCTTCCTCAATAAATGGGCTATCTAACACTGAAAGAATTTTCCAAATCGGAACAGTAGTTCCTGAGATTAGCGCGTTCAAGCAAGCAAACTCTACAGCTTTATAATATTAGTAAAGATTTTAAAAATATAAAAAAATAAATTATGCGGCGTTGGCGAAGCCTGGCCAATATAGTAAAAAAGAGAACAAGAAATATCAAAGACCGCGTTATTGTTTTTTAACCCCTTCCCTCTTCGCTCCCGTCATAATCATGAGCTGAAGTGTTCAAAAGTGGCGCACCAAAACATTAAAAAAAATCCATTCCTCAATCCCGAAAATTAATCTAGACACACGGCAGTGTGTCCGCCAAGTTCAGAAAGTCAGCCAAATTAAGATACGGCGACACCGGCCAATGTGTATATTTACCCGAACCATTTCGAGCTATTTTTGATCCCACCATTACCCAAAAACTATTAGACCTACATACTTGAAATTCTGTACTTCTAATAGCGATCCCCTTAACCCCTAGAATTACAAATTCCATTGATGTACCTCTTATGGTTATGGAATTATTAAGGTTTGAAAAGTGTCATTTTTATCACTCACTCACTCACTCACTCATCAAAAACCTAACCTACTTCTAGGAGACTTAGGAGCTTGAAAGTTGGTATCAAGGCAGACAAGTTGGCATATATAAAGGAAAAAATCCGAAACTTCAAAAAATTACATTATTTTCGAAGCTACTAGCATACTCATAAGTAGCATCATACCTAACGACTTCAAACAGCAGCCATATTTTTCTGCCGTTTAAAGTAAACAATACTCTCTCGCGCTTGAAGGTAAATAATTGATGCATTGAAATTCACTTTCCGCTTTAATTTTTCGCCTTCAGGATTAACTCAAGCTGACTACAAAGAATCCAGTGTCGTAGTTATACAGAACTTTTCAACATTTTAAGTAAAAGATTAATTAAGTAAAAATAGGTTTACGGACTTTTATTACGGAGAAATGTAAACAGACGAAAAAAATCCTAAATAATTAATAGCGACTATTCAGCTTGGTTTAATTTAGTATAACACACATTTTAGCTTTTCAAAAATTAATGATATCCCAACAAAACATAAATGTGAAAAAAGGCCAAGTTCGTAGAACAAAAACGGCCTTCGGAATAGTCGGTGTCAGCGATAAAAGAATTGATATCTAAAGGGTGCCAAGTTCCATATCAGATCCTTTGATGATAGCTGTAAGAGCGTATAATGTTCCTTAATTTATTTAAAAACATTTTCTTATCGGATTCCTAACTTGGCAAGTTTTAATTAAGATAAGTTACGTTCAAGAAGACGATAAGAAGAAAATTAGAAATTAACTTTAATGAATGAGTTAAATTTTTTGAATGTAATTTACCTTAATTAACACTTGCCAAGTTAGGAATCCGATAAGAAAATGTTTTTAAATAAATTAAGGAACATTATATGCTCTTACAGCCATCATCAAAGGATCTGATATGGAACTTGCCACCCTTTAGGTATCAATTCTTTTATCGCTGACACCGACTACTCCGAAGGCCGTTTTTGTTCTACGAACTTGGCCTTTTTTTCACATTTATGTTTTGTTGGGATTTTTTTTTCTCTTACATAGTAGATGATAGTATCAAACTATTTATAGTATAATTTGAGATTAAACATTTTTTAAAATGTTTTTCTTGAAAAGAATAGGCGCTTCTGTTGTTGATCTCTTGAAAATTATCCGACCGTTAAGGGATTAAATATGGCTCAGTCAAGCTATACCTCATATTTCCTTTTGTGTTATCCTTTCATTTAACCTTTATATAATTTGAAAAATATATATAAATTGAGTATGCGGCATTGATGAAGGCTGGCCAATATAGTAATAAAAAAACAAAAAAAAATGTCTAAGAATGTGTTTTTGTTTTTGGAAACGTGGCTTAGACAAGCTATGCGTCATTTTTCCTATCGTCCGTATTTTTTGAATGACTCGGAAATTAATGCATAACGTATAATGACGCATATGTACACGCTCACAGCTGACGTAATTGAACAAAATTCAAGAAAAATATTATATGCGAAGATTATATAGGTATACTCTTTGACAAAAAATAAAACTTCAATTAGGCTCTAACTGAAAATTCCAATGAATGACGGCAGAATTTCGACCACAGGGTACTATTAATAATAAATATATGTAAAATTATTTGTGAAGTCATAGTCATGTCTGGTCACGACTCAATGAAAGCCGGTACGTCATTCTTATTAACAAAGGCTAGTCTTTAGGTTGTGTTAGCAAAAGTTGAGTACTGGTCCTGTAGATAGCAAATGACTAGTCAAATTTTGAGTGAGGTGGCATTTTGAAAAGCGTAGCTTTAAAGGAATTGAAAAATACGGAGGAGAAAGAAAATAATTTGAGTGAAGAAAACATTTCAAGTTATCGAGAGTAAAAAACAGCAAACTTCGAGTTAAAGGAATAAAATTACATTGAAAAGTAATAAAAGTGCAGGGAAATAACGTTTTCCGAAGATATCGAAGAATTCGAGGGGTCGAAGTATGATTTCCCCGCCTGTGGACTGTACGTATGTTCAAAATAATAAATGGATTTCCTTCAACAATCAGTGACGTCAAGTGTCGAACGCTTCGCATACATAAAATCTTAAGCATAGACCTAGATAATTTAAAGAATCCTTGCTAAGTGCATTAGTATCTTGACGGGAAACTTGTTATAATATTACAACTATTATCAAGAACTTTTCACCAATATTTCAGAGCATGGCAATAATAAATTTCACTTAGTTTTCATAATGAATTCAATCAATTGCGCTAATGTTTAGTTTTTAGGGAACTGTTTTGAAATTAATAAACATGTTTTTTTTTTTTTTTTTCAAAGCAATGAGTACGGATTTGAATTCGAGATTATGCTGCTTTCCTTCTCATAACATTTATTGGTTTCGAGATTATGGTGAATTCTTCTTATAACATTCAGTGTTATCGATTGCGTGTGTAGAATTCAAGAAAACACAGATAAAAGTATGAAACACAAATACATTACGCAGTCGGAGGCGATTGGATTTTTAAGGCGTAATATATACCAATAAATTAACGCTCTCTTTTCCTATGTTTTTTTTTTTTTTTTTTTTACTCACTTAGCTCTATTTTTTTTCGATCACTTCCTTGATTTCTCGATGGAAATTGACGCTAGTGTTTTTTATAGGAATTTGAAATACAGCTGTGACATCAACAAAACATATTTCATGAATATATTAATAGAACATTATAAATATAATAATAATCTTACGATATTTTATGCAAAATAAAAACTAAGTATTAAGAGGATTTTTTTCTGGTTTGTGCCGATGGACTCAAGATCCTTAACCGGCTATTGTGCTCCTGACAAAACATATTACGGCATGATTTTTATTTTTATTGTTATTTATTTATTTATTTATTTTCGATGTAAAGCATCTGGGTGAAAAGTTTACTTCCCGGAGGACTTCTAATTTGATGAGTTTCAACGACGAATAAAATAAGTAAAGTTGATTCAAATAAACTTTTTATCGCGAGGAAGATTTGAAGTAGATTTAAGGATAAAGGAATTTTTGGATTTTTCTTTTGAAATGAATAAAATTGAATATCATAAATATATATCGCTTTATGGCTCGAATTAATTTTTAATCCGTCAGACAAAATTTCAAAATTGTAGAACCACCCGATTATAGAAGATATTTTCCATTAAAAATCGAGTGTCAGAGAGGCATGTAAATACGGAAAAAACATTCAAATATTCTCAGCATGTCACTCTTAACGACGTTTTCCATTAATATTCATTTTCATCTTGGTCAAATATTGTAGAAATAAATATAGATGACATCGAGTGGAAAATGGACCCTTTCAGCTAAACCAAGGTATCCTATTCTCAGTAACTGGTTCGGCGTAATTTTTCTCATTAAGGAAATGTGTTGATTTTTTTTTTCTTTTCGTTGCGAAAAATTCTAAAAGAGTTTGAGCCAGGTGGATCAATTTATCGGCTAATCACACAAGACCTACCGCAATGTGTGCTTGTTTGTATACGTGTATGTTGCAGAGACGTTATACACCTCTCATTTTTGAAAGGGATACCATATTATTTTGACATTTCTCTTCATATAGAAATCAAACTTTTAAACTATTATCTTTCTATTGTGTTTGCATATAAAGTTGTACTAAGCTTTCCTATTTTGCTGATTTTTTTTATTAACTCTTTAAAAAAAGCAACATAATGACAAAAAAAGAAAGAAAGAAAAGAAAAGAAAATTAATAAAATCAATAAAGTAAGTTAATTTTATAGAAAAAAAAATATTAATAGCAATCAAAGTTAACTAAATAAAAGTAGACAACTGAGATGAAGAAAATGAGAGTAAGCCTGCTTATCTGTTTGACAGCCCCCTACCCCCACACACACACATACATGCGAGGACGGTCGCATTTATTGTTCAAAAATCAATGAAGGGAAATACAGCTTGAGCTTAGTTTCAATCATGAACTGTACCAAAGGAATGAACAAGGTACATTTATTTATAGTCATTAATATTTCCCATTTTAAAGTGAAAAGAAAAGAAATTTGAAAAGACATTAGACACCTAACGTTTTTAACGACTCTACAAGTCGTTAAAGCGCTTTCTCCGCGTAATGAACCCTGCTTTTCTTTCTTTTTACATTACTTTTACTTATTTTTTGTCATGAATTTAAAGTTAAAGCTTGTGTCACCGACAGGAAAACAACGCCTCCTCCCTACAAAGAAAGTTAATTGTCCTCAAGGATTTGAAGAAAAAAAAGTGATCTCCGCAGTAGCGTACCCTTTTTCTATGGAGCGTAGGATTTTGCTTTGGCGGGAGATAAAATCAAGGTTCGGGATGCATCAGATATTGATTTCGCTTGGTATTGGATATCCGGTGTCTCTTGTCTGACGTTACCAGAGATTGTAATTTGAAACCTGTAAATTCTACACACATTTTTATTTTTTTTTAACCTTCCGTATCATCCAAATCCGTTGTAAGTTCAAAATTTGCATGTATTTTGAAAACAAAAGGTAATTAATACACTTTAAAAATCACAAATCCTCGTTTGAGAGAAAGCGTAGAGTCCGCTTCTACTTTCCGGATGTTGATTTTGACGTACCGGATGACCGGATCTTCAGTGCAGTGGCAGATTGAATTTTGAATATTCAAAAATATGTCTAATACAAAATATCCGACACTTTTTTTTTTTAGGGGGGGGGGGGGGTGATCAGTCCCTTTTGTTTAAATATTCACACAGCTAGTAATTTCATTTCTTATAAACAATGTTCTAAGCCAACGTTTCATAAATTGTGTTCCACCGAACCTATGGTTCTGCAGAAATCACTCAAGAGTTAAATGACACTTGTAAGCTTTTCCTTCACAGCATACAAAAAGCATTCATTGACAAAGCAGTAACATTTCGAACAAATGTTATGCCTTATGTGAAGAAATAGAATAAAAGGTAATCGAACGCTCATAAATGATGTCACGCTTTTTCCCCATATATTTGCCCCCTCCCCCCTTTGTCACAATATGTCACACTTCAGTGGACCCTCTCCCTCTTTGTCACATGTCGCACTATGTTGCATAATGCATGATGTCACACTTCTTGTTACACCCTCCCCTCCCCTTGTCACACTTAGTCACAATTTCACGAACCCCCCTCCCCCCCTCGAAGCGTGGCATCATTTATGAATGATCCCTAACCTCATTCTCCCATTTAGTATTAAAATAGTTTGTGCAAATACAACTGTTAGACGCCGCGAGTTTATTGATTAGAGTAGGGCAGGGATGACGAAACATTTTTTATTAGTCTGCCAGTTAAACTACGGCTAATTATTTTTAAGTGTCCATTTTGCCACTCGATATCTTTACTTTAAAAAATCATCTTTAAAATCTCCAATTTTCGCAAATTGGTTGCTAGTCTAAGAATTTCTTTCCTTCCTTTCTCTTTTTCTTCTTTTAAAATGCTATTTTCGGTGAACGAGAGCAAATAAAAGTAATTTAATAAGCAGCTGTGGGGCGTGCCACTGAAATGCCTGTTGCGTGGCACGCGTACCATAGGTTCGCCGTCTCTGTGAAAGGGGATCTCAAAGCTCAGAACTCAGGAGAGTTCTTTATACACGGATATAAAAGAGTGCTAAGATGCGTTTCTTAAAACCATAACTGGATTGACTTTTAAAGCCTAAAGTGTTGCATTAATATCTTGTTTTATACTCTACTCTGAATAACATTTGAGCTAGCAGAACTTTCTCTTCGGAATCATTCATAAAGGATGTCACGCTTCGAGGGGCGAGGGGGTTCATAAAGTTGTGACAATGGGAGGGGAGGGATAGCTAGAAGTGTGACATCATGCTTGTGCAACATAGCGTGGCATGTGACAAAGAGTAGAGGAGGTATGTTGAAGTTTGACATTTTGTGACAAAGGGTGAGAGGGGGGTCAAATATATGGGGAAAAAGCGTGACATCATTTATGGACGGTCCCTTCGCAGAGGAGGGGAGAGGAGGAAGGAATTGGTTCATAATAGTCCTTACACGTGTAACTATTAACATACCAGGATCGGTAAAATGGCAGTAAACAAAAAGTTCTGGGATTTCACCTCCAAAATTCATTCTTGGTTGCGCCCATGAAAGTCTTCATTATGCACCTCATTAACAATACTTCTAGCATTTTTTATCTTAAAATATTTTTGCAAATTTTGTTGGAGAATAAATAGAGGGATTTAAAATCTAACCGGCCTGTATATTTGATCAAAAGAACGAGTTGCGTGACTTTTCTAAGAAAATAATTTAGAAATTGTTTAGTTTAGTTTTGCCTACGACGTCCCTTTGAGACTGTTCAGTCATATTGCTGCGAGCTTTCCAGTTGCTGGCTTTCGTTCTGAAAAGTCTTGATATAAGCAGTCACTGTAGCAGATTTAGCACTGAGGGCACATCACGAGGAAGCAGGCTACTCTGTACCCCAATTCGAATTGAAAAGTCGACTATTTGACAGAAATAAGCTGCTCAGAATTAGCTATTTAAAAAACATTTTCGTAAAATTCAACAAACGAAATTAGACATTTCAAAGCAAACAAGTAAAGTGTATTCACTGGTCATGAAAAAAATTGCCCTTTAAAGACATAATAAATTTTCCAAATAAAATTTGGAAAATGTGTATGATTTCTAAGCATTTTAGTTTTTTCACAACAACTAAATGCTCATCATATCATAAAAGAAAACGTTTTAATAAGGGAGGCATTCACTCGAGAATTGAGCATCTGGAAGCCTTTATTAAAATAATATCTAATATTATTTCATCCTTGCTACAAAAACTTTAATTAAAGTCTTTCGTACTGAAATTCTGGGGTATTTAAAAGATGAATATTTCTTCCCATTGTCACAAAAGACCGTGTCAGAACTTTTGCAATTTGCAAGCTACACATCTGTGCGAAATGTAGTTATCAGTTTATGTGTTGACAAAAAATAAATGCTTGTTGCAGACGTTCAACCTGACTTGAGTGGTCAACTTTATCTATAAAACCTAATATTAAATACATCTGAGATTATAAAAATCCGTACCACTCATCTCATTACAATTTTTGCCTTTAAAATTATGCTGCCGCACCCTGTATATTTGAAACAATTAAGAACTAAAGCTAAGCGAAAAAGAGAGAGAGAGAGAGAGATGCCTATATGATAAATTTGAAGTTGGGTGTATACGGGAAGGTTAGGCTCGTATAGTTCTAGGCGGAACTTTTTGTTATTTTTTTCTTTTCTTTCTTTCTTTCTTTTTGACCTCGGGCGAAGTTGCGTCACTTTCGGTTTTCCGTGGGAACCGAGCTTCTTTCAACTATTTCACTGCGAGACTCCTTGTGGATTGATTTTTTAAAATATCATACTACTTCTCGGTTAACAAATTGCTGGAATTTCCCGAGCGTCAGTAGCTCGCGAGCGCCACCAAAGTATCGCGGCAAAAAATGAAGCAACCAATGGATGCGTTCTAAAATTGAACCTGTTCTTATGAATGCTTATAAATCCTAACAATTTATTTGGATTTGTGTGCGGTCTTTAGTTGTGCCTAACTTTAATTAATTAAAATACGTAGAGGGACCTGGGGTTATACCCGATCAAAATACAAACATCAGTTTTGTAAAAAACCGTTTGCGGTAGAATTCTAATTTTTTCTAAAAATTTGATGATTTAGGGACTGATTCCTATGCAACTTTTTTTTCTGAAAATAAAAAGAGAATTTGCAATATTTAAAATTTTCAGTGATTAGGAATTATTCATAGAACGGGGTAATTCTTGATCACTTCTGAGGCAAATACTGATCACCCAACTTTCTTCTAACTCCTTGAACTGAAATGACAACTCCAGCTCGGCATGAATTTTCCCAACAAAATTATGCTCTTATATGTATATATAACAATAAACATTCATATAAATGTGTGTAACAGCATTTGTTACACGAATATTATCAATACCAAATTATTTAATAATAACAACTTATTTGAGCAGCAAAACCGTAAGTTTCCATATCAATCCCTCCTCTTAAAACTAAGAAAATTAAATTGTCTGCCTGAGCAGTGCTTTGCAGTTCAAGGGGTTAATGAAAGGCATTTCATAAATAATTAAATGAAAGTAGTTAACAACTAATACATTAAAAAATTGATAAATAGGCGAAACATAATTTAGCAGCTAACAAGTTGATTTATTTTTAAAAAATGACAATAGTTTCTAAAAATGCTTGCAAAATTTCTTGTAATACTTATATGCACTGTTTATGACAGAGTCATCAACTGTGAAAGGATCAGCTCCATTTAAGGGGCCACAAGACCATAAAAAATGTATTTCACATTTATCTTTTCAATTTTGTCGCATTTTGGCCATCTGTAGTTTCCTGCACCTTTTTCTAGAAACTTCATTTCAATTAGATCTCCTTCTATATTTAAAGCTTTTCAAATGCACATTGGATCATTATCATAATAATCAGCATAATAGCTGTGCAAAGATATATTCCTGTGAATAGCATCCAACAAGAATTTAGCATCATTTAATTGGGTGGTTTTATTTATTTGATTAACTTGTAAATTTTCTACTAATGATTTGCTATCCTCTTTGTTCATCTCTTGTTCTAAACTCTTTGTTTCGTTTTTCCAGTAGTCTTCGATATGATCAGGAATTAATCCAGTGATCAATATTTACCCCATCTACAGGGGGCAACATTTGGTACAACCTTAAATAATAAATTTTAATGTTTACAGAAGATGTGGAACAATAAATCAAAACCTTACACTATTTTTAGATAATATGAATACAAAGTAGAACAAAATATTTTCTAATAAAAGAGGAAGAAGGATCTTTGTAGAAATGTGCGTATTTAGGACCCCATCTTTGAAATGGCAAGTTCTGAGTGCAGTTTAAAAAATACTTGATGTAATACACTTAACAGCAAGTAATTATTTAGTAAATGTAGTTATACTTTAACAAAATGTGAAAGAATTCCTGACAATCTCTCAAATTACGCAAAGATTAATTTTTTATTCATAAAAAATGAGCGATCAATATTTACCCCAGAAATACAGTGATCGGGAATTACCCCGGGTCACTCTATATAAAATTTATAATTTTTACTAAATTTGTTAAAAATGTAAGGTTGCTTCCGAGCTCGCAGCCTCTCGGGCTGGGGGCCCCAGGCCCCTATAGTTACGCCACTGCTAGAGAAATAATATATAAAGATTTATTTGACTTTTAATGGAGTCGTAAGAACTTAAAAACGTTGAGCAAGTAAAGTGATCGAGAGTACGTGGGAACTTCTGATCTGGGTCCTTTTCAGTTCAATCTTGCTATTTATTACAGTAAACCCCCGTAATAAGCGCGTAAACCGCGCCTCAGTATACGGCGGAATCGGACATAACGCGATTACTATCATGCCCCCCGACGTTTAAACTGCCCTTTATCATTGCAAACCACCCTTTATATTTCAGATTCTTTGAAATTTTTGAAAAGTAAACATATTCTCTAATTCGTGAGAGTGTATAAAGGATTAAAACATTTTTTTTTTTTTTTTTGAAAAGTGCGTTTCTCCTGATCCACACAAATCTACTTTTTTTCTTAGAACCTCACTCCCTTCACAATCTCATGTTGATAACTTAAGAAGATTTTTAAGCCCACATTTTCTCAGAACACAATTGTTTTTGTTGCGGTTGATATGTTTAGGTGTCTCAAAGAGCAGAAAAATTTAATCTGAATAACCTGAAGTGGATGAGTTGGCACAAGAGAATATATTTACACTTTTATCCACAACAATATTTATTCCTAACTATTTACAACATATTTACAGTGCGGTAATCAACATTTACAAAATCTTTACTCAGCGACAAAAATCGGTGGAATTGGAAAAACTCTTTTTTCTATCATTTCTCCGCAGAGAGAAGTTGAGTTGTCGATGTAATATTCAAGCAGAAATAAAAATGCGAGTGCGTGCCGCTACACACTCCCCTCCTAGTGAAGGAGTTCAACAGTTATATTCTTTCAAATATGTTGGAAACCTGACATGACGTCCTGATTCTGTCGTCCTCTCAACTTGTTTTGTTGGAGAAGAACTTTGGTTTGGTGCAACTGCATTAGATGTGAATGTCGGAGGAGTAGCTTGAGTAAGGGTGTTCGCATCATTATCAACGATAAACGCTGGTTTAAGACGGTCAATCGAGACACGTTTGATCACACCAGCAACATCTACATCGAAATATTTTTCTTCTCTGTGTTTTACAGCGTAAGGTCCCAAGTATCTCGCTTGAAGTGCAGAGCTAGCTGCGTTGTTATAAATAAATACGTGAGAGCATTTGGTTAATTCCGTTGACACGAACACTGCTCTTTTGCAATGGGCAGATGTGGGCTTAGGAGAGAGATTGCGAATCGACGTCTGCAGTTGACGTACGAAGTCGCTGTGTTTCACCTCCTGGGAAGGGGTAAAAAATTCACCCGGCAGTTGAAGCGGTGTGCCATAAACCAGTTCTGCTGACGAGTAGCCTAAATCCTGCTTTAATGCGGAACGTAGACCCAGCAAAACTATCGGCAAACTGTCAACCCATGATGAGGTAGTCGTTAGGTGACATTTGAGAGCTGTCTTCAGAGAGCGATGCTGCCTTTCAATAAGCCCATTTGCCTGTGGGTGGTATGCAGTAGTAGAATGCGACTGGTAACCAAGATATTTCTTTAACGATAAGAATAGTTGGCTTTCAAACTGACGACCTTGGTCCGTTGTTATGTCTGCTGGAATTCCAAATCGAGAAATCCATCCAGAAAGTAAAGCTTTGGCGACAGATTCGGCAGTTTGATCCTCCAGAGGAATAGCTTCCAGCCAACGTGTATATCGATCTATGGCGGTAAAAAGGTAACGATATCCTTGACATAAAGGCAGGGGGCCAACAATGTCAACATTTATGTGCTGGAACCGTTGATTGGGAACTGCAAAATTTTTTAAGGCAGATTTCGTATGTCGATGGACTTTCGATCGTTGACATGCGAGACATGCACGAGCCCATGTTTGACAATCCTTCTTGATGTTAGGCCAAATGAATCTGTCTGTTGCCAGCTTAATAGTTGCTTTGATTCCAGGGTGGGAACACGAATGAAAGGAATCGAAGGCAGTCTTACGAAATTCTCGTGGGATGTACGGACGAATTTTTTCAGTTGAAATATCACAAAATAGATCTTTTGATGAATTAGGCAAATGAAGTTTAACGATTTTGACACTGGAATTCAATTGTAAACTTTTTAAACCGTCATCATCTTGCAAACTTGACATGGAGTCGTAATCTAAAGGTGTCGGGGTTTGAATGGTACTGATCCTTGACAGTGTATCAGCCACAATATTGTCACGACCAGCAACGTATCTAATATCAGTTGAAAACTGACTAATGTAATCCAGTTGTCGACATTGTCGAGGCGATGCTTTATCTAGATTCTGTTGAAATGCAAAAACTATGGGTTTATGATCTGTGTAAATGGAGAATACGCGCCCTCCGAGTAGATACTTGAAATGCTTTACAGATGAATAAATCGCGAGCAGTTCTCTGTCGTACGCACTATACTTCATTTGAGCTTTTGTCAGCGATCTTGAAAAGAAGCTTATTGGTTGTTTGACACCACTGACTTCTTGTTGAATGACGGATCCAATTTCTGTGTCAGAAGCATCAGTTACCAAGGACAAAGTTGCATCTGGAACAAGATGAGACAAAATAGTAGCTTTACAAATAGTCTTTCAGCTGGTTGAACGCTTGTTCGGATTCTTCCGTCCACATGAGAGGTTTTGTGCTGTTTTTCTTGTGCCCTTCTATCAGCTTATTTAGAGGTTTCTGAATATGAGCGCAATTCGGGATAAACCGATGGTAAAAGTTTACCATACCCAGAAATCGTCTCAGGCTAGTTGCAGATTGCGGTTGTGGAAAGTTTTTGATGGCTTCCACTTTAGACAACGCAGGTTCGAGTCCATTCGCAGTTATGTTGTATCCCAAGAATTGAATTTGGGGTACACCAAAAACACACTTTGAGAGATTGATGCAAAGTCCGTATTCGTCCAGTCTCTGGAAAACTATCTCAAGATGCTTGCGGTGTGTGGCCTCATCAGTAGAACAAATCAAAATATCGTCCAAATAAGAGAATACAAAGTCTAAACCTGATAGCACCATATTCATTAATCTCTGGAAAGTTTGCGCTGCGTTTCGAAGACCATAAGTCATGAAGGGAAATTCAAAAAGGCCAAATGGTGTGGTAATTGCTGTCTTGGCGATGTCCGCTTCATGTATTGGGATCTGTTGGTATGCTCGCACCAAATCAACTGTAGAGAATATTTTAGTTCCATGTAAAATATGGCTGCAGTCTGTAAGAAAAGGAATTGGATACCTGTCTGGTATTGTAACGTTGTTTAGGGCTCGGTAATCGCCGCAAGGCCTCCAATCACCCGACTTTTTCGGAACTAAATGTAAAGGGCTTGCCCAACAACTTTTGGAGGGTCGGCAAAGTCCTTCCTGCAACATATATTCGAATTCTGTTCTAGCGATTTTCATTTTTTCTGCTGAAAGTCTTCTTGTTTTTGCAAAAACTGGGGGACCCTTTGTTTCGATAAAATGTTCAATATTTAGCTCTTTTATTTTTTTATTGAGTAATTTTGGTCTTAAGAGATTCGGAAATTTTTGAAACTTTCAAAAGAACTCTTGTTGACATTAACAATTTGTGGTTTATAACTTGAATAATGAACAGCATTAGTCGAAAGGGATGTCGTTGCATCAATAAGTCGATGATTTTTTGCATCAATAAGCAAATTAAAGTGACTCAGAAAATCTATCCCTATAATGGGTCGGTTAACATCAGCAATAACGAAAATCCAGTTGAAAACGCGGCGCAATTCTAAATCTAAACGCAATAATTTTTGACCGTAAGTTGCAATTGGGGTGCCATTTGCCGCAAAAAGTTTAAATTTGCTAACACTTTTCCTGTCGTTAGAAGATGGCGGACAAACGGAAATGTCAGCTCCACTATCTATCAGAAATAAGGCCGCTGTTTCTTTGTCACTCACAAAAAGGCGACTCAGCTCGGCCCCTTTGCTCCCCGTCGCCAACGAGAGTAGGGGAGTCAGTTTTCCTGCGCCTTACAACCGTCAGAATCCGGCCAGTTACATGGCTTTTGGCATTTGAAGGATTTGTCGCCAAATTTTAAATGATAGAAACAAATGTCAGAATTATTTTTTCTGCGAGCAGATTTACTCCGAGAGCCAGATCTAAATCGGCGGAAAGGTTGGCGATTTCTTTTACACAGTTCGCTAACTTGAACTGACAGTTCCGAAACTTGTTTTCGAAGTTTCGCCAAAGCGTTTTCGTATGTGTCTGACGCTACAGCCGCACAGTGGTATGATTCGGGTTTTTTTTCCCAAATTTGATCAGCCATAGTTGCCAATTTAGTAAGTTCGTCACTGCTTACTGACAAAATACTACGCATATTGATTGGAAGACGTTGCATCCATAAAGTTTTTAAAATATCATCGCTTACCTTGTTATCCGCCAAGTTACCCATTTCACATAAAAGTTGCGATGGCTTCTTGTCGCCAAGCTGTAAATCAGTTAGGAGTTTTTGTAACTTTTGCGTTTCGCTGTCAGCGAAAACTGAAATTAAACGCTGTTTCAAAGCTTCATATTTGCCATCATTAGGAGGATTGACAACAATCTCCGACACTTGCGATAGAACATCAACATCGATAGAGCTTATGACGAGATCAAATTTGGTTTGATCTGTCGAAATAGAGTTATTTCGAAACTGGGCTTCTATTTGCATAAACCAAATTTTAGGATCAGCTTTCCAAAAGGTGGGTACCTTAACGCTTACCCTGGACACCACAGTGTCATTCGGCGAAGCCATTTCAGTTTTTGAATCAGCTATGTCGTTCTCCAACATCACGTCCGGGTCACCAGTGAAGTGGATGAGTTGGCACAAGAGAATATATTTACACTTTTATCCACAACAATATTTATTCCTAACTATTTACAACATATTTACAGTGCGGTAATCAACATTTACAAAATCTTTACTCAGCGACAAAAATCGGTGGAATTGGAAAAACTCTTTTTTCTATCATTTCTCCGCAGAGAGAAGTTGAGTTGTCGATGTAATATTCAAGCAGAAATAAAAATGCGAGTGCGTGCCGCTACAAACCTATCACTCGATAGACAGACCGCTCAATTGAGAAGTGTGCTTCTTGCACAGCAATTACAGCAAATAAAATGGCAGCAAACAAGAAAAGAAACAATTATACAATAGAAGAAAAGTTAAGAGTAATTGATAAAGTTAAAAGTGGTGCAACAGGAGCGAGTATATTTCGTGAATATGGTTCCGCAGTACAGTTTCATTATATCGCGGTTATATTATAACGCGGGTGCCAAACATGTCCCCCGACACCCGCGCTTTAACGGGGTTTTACTGTATTGGAGGACACGTTGTTGCATCGAATCGTCAAGCCTAGCGCCAGCGTTTTGGGGAGCTACTTAACAGCTCCGTGAAACCTCTTCCCATCAATACGAGTATTAGAAAGGAGAGCTCAGTAACCTGTAACTCTCGTTCATTTTACCCTTTGCGCGGAATGTAGTGTAATGCAATTATCGGATGCGGAGCTCAAGATTGTTTATATGTGAATCACTGGTGGAGGTGGTTTTTGAATGGTAGGTGACACTTAACTGCAGTAAAATTTTAAAGACAAAGTTTTTATCTTTTTTTTTTTTCGGCTCGGCGCTTCACAGCTACAAAAAGGTGAGTGTGAATTGAAATATTGATCAAAAAACTTCTTACAATTTCTTTTCTGTTGAATTTTGAACGCCAAACGTTTTAAGTAGCGAGAACCAATCTGCAATATGTTTACCTGATCTTTCTTTACCAGAGTCATGATAAGTCAATAGTTGGAGGGGGGCATTACTATCAAAATTAATTTCTACGACTTACACGTGCACTTTCATAACAAAAAACGAAGTTTAGATTGGCGAGAAAAAAAGCCTCTCTAATCAGTTGTAGTTTATTATTCTTTTCGAAAAACATATCAACATTATTGCTAACAATGATGTTTGAAAATTATTATTTAGAAGGCATCATCATATATACCTAAGGCTGGAATGACCATAAAAGTTTATGCATGTATTGTTCGAATTGTATTGTTTGCTTTGAATGGTGAGTGCTTTTTGGGTATTTATAACAAGTAACATTGCAGAAACAGATACTCAGTAAATAATTGATGCCTTTTTTTGATCGGAAATAAAAAATTACAGATGATTCACAGTACTGTTGATCATGCTCTGATCATTAACTATAGATCAGGGATGCACAAACTTTTTTGGGTGAAGGGCCAAAAAATTAGAAAGTATCAGGTTGGGGACCAAAGTAACGTAATATTTTATTCATAAAAATACAGGGTGTATTTCAGTTTTTATTTAGAGGTAATATGTACAAATTACATGTATTAATAATTACTGTACTCGGGAGCAGATTATTAAATAAAAGTTTTAAAAAATTAATGTAGATGAATTCAAACAAAATCAGGTATAAGATTTCTAAACAATTAATTACACAACATTTATATATATATCAATGAAGTGATTGGTCAAATGGCAAAAAAAGAGGAACACTAAAATTTTTTACAAAAATGTGTGCAAATTATGAAAATAAAACAAATTGAAAATAAAAAGGTAATTTAAACTTAGAAAAACACAGCATTATTCTCTAAATCATAGCTTTCTTTATAATTTAGATAATTTTTCTTTGACATTTTATAATGTAAAATTTAAAATATATATTAAGAGTTAAAATGAGAAATTAATTAAAAGTGCGAATATAAATACAGAAGAAATAAACACACATATATTAAATAGCAAAATCCAAATGCTATGAGTTTGTACATCATGTTAAACCCTTGCGATTCAGAATTACTACTAGTCAATTTGGCTAGTAGAATTGTGTTTTAACTAACCATTTACAAAATCTTATTAGTTAAATTGGCATAGTAATATTAAATTTATACATTGATACATGGATAATAAAAAAAAAGTTAAACTGATTCCTTTATCAAAAATCAACATATCATTATTTTGTTCCATGGCATATAATTAAATTTAAATCCTTTAATCATTAGTTTTCCTGCAGATTAGAAATTGATCTTTGTCAATTAATGTAAAAAATCGTTATTTATTTATTCCATTTCCTAAATATATATCAACAATAAAATTTTTAAATTTTGGTGATAAATTACACTTTATAAAGTAAAATAATTATTCATATTGATATTATCAATTGTTTAATTAATAAATTTTTATTCATTCATTACTACTAGTCAATTTGGCTAGTAGAATTGGTTTTTTTTAACTAACCATTGAACCAGAAAACCGGGAATTTTTTCGTGAATTTCCCGCCATTTTTGAAAAGTTCGCGTTTTTTTTTTTTGCCCATTTAGTAAAAATACGATTTTCTTAAATGCCTTTAAAAATACGCATTTTCCCGTTACAAGTAACATATTCAGTGTTTATAAGTCGAGCAATTTAGTCTAAAAACGATGTTTTTTTAGGGGTGGGGGGCGTCCACTTATTTGCAGATGAAAATTTAAAAAAAAAATCTCCTAAGATACTTGAGAAAAATCAGACCTTTTCTCTATTTTATTTCAATAATTAAACATGAAAGAAATACGCAATTAGATTCTTATACATTTATTTAATTGTCTCGCCAGTATTCGAAGACGAATTGCAACAAAAGTCGGACTATACGAAAGTTCGGAAAATTTCTAATACGGCAGATTAGCGAATTTTCCGCAATAGCTGATCGTGTGAAAATTAAACCTAGTTTATTTTTGTTTTATATATTTTTTTATTTCTTTAAGAGCTGCAATAAGGTAAGAAGACTTTAAAATTGATATTAAGGCAACAAAAATTGCAACTGAAAATGAATTCTTTATTAAAATCGAGTTCGCAAAAGCGCGTTTCTGCATGTAAACATGCTTCTTAAATTTCGTTTTCCTCCTTTTTGAAATCATTTATTACTGTAAAAATGATTGATGATCAGATTTTACGATATAATAATTATAATAAATAAACAAGATGTCCGATTCGGAAAAGCATCCAAATGGTGCTACACCCGAACGATGACAAAGAGCAAGATAGCGATGAAGACGAAAATAATGACATTTTGCCTGCTATGTCTAACGATCGTTGCTTTGAGTTAACTAAAGAAATTATAGCAGGAATGGGACAAAATGCTTTTATAGACGAAATAACGCACATAATGGCTGTTCCAAAAATCAAGCAATCGAATTTTCGACCATTTCCCGATAAGCTATTGTTCTGAAACTTTACAAATAGCTCAGAACTAGATGACAGTGAAATATTCTACCACTTTTATCATCATTTCATTAGTTTCTGAAGTATTTCCAATAAAGTAAAATTAAATACGGCGATTAGCTGCGAAAATTGCGCCCAAAAATTTAAAAGTAGCGGCGCTGCGATCGTATTTTTTTACTACGATTTTTCGTAAGCTTTTTTTTACAATTATTTTTTCCTTCGTATATTTTTTAAATTTTATTATAATTATTCATTTTTATCAACTATATTAACGGGCCAATTCAAAAGGCTCGGCGGGCCAATTTTGGCCCGCGGGCCATAGTTTGTGCATCCCTGCTATAGATTATTGCAGCATTCAATTTCTTCTTTATTGAGCGGCATGAGCACTACGCAAACTTATTTCACCGTTTTTGAAGCACTGTCGATTTTTTCTCTCTCAAAACTGCATAATTTGTAACGGGGGGGAGCCAGGGCTGAATCCCAAATTTTTCGAGTACCAGAAGTGATATTCCCAACTGGCATGCTGCACAACACATTTCTTTTTTTTTTTTTTTTCGCCATCAAACTTGTGAAGATTCAGTTTCTGGTAAAGGTATCCCTAGATGTAAACATTGTAATTGGTACGTGGCAAACCTGTGGGTTTCTTACTCTGCCTGTGGATGTTTATTCTTCCCTCTCATATTTTAAAGTTCAATATTAAAAAAAAAAAATAGTAAGAAAAAAGATAGTTTTATAATAATGCATTAGACACAGTATCAGAATGTAGCAATAAAGATAGGCTCCCCTCCCTACTCTCTTAAAGAAAAGGAATTATAGTTTAAAATACAATAATTTTTTTTATTATTTTTTTTTAAACTAATTTTTCAGAATTTTTTTTTTTGCAGAGATATTGAGTTTTTTGCTTGTAATATTATTGTAAAAATCAATTATACATAACATACGTTACATTTTTGGAAATAATGTACAATTAACCTATTATGCATTTGTTTAAAGATTTTTTTTTGTTGTTGCTCAGTATTGACATGAATAGGATCCCATGTTCATTGGTGTGCATTAAAATTCTAAAAACTGCATTTAAAGTTACTCATTAATTTATGTTTTTTTATCTAACCCCTATATTTTTTGCCCCATAAAAAATTCATCTAGAAATATAATGATATCTCTAGTTGTCAAGTAGGAAGAAAAGAATATACTTGAACCTTAAATTTTTCTTGCCTACCAATATATGATAAACCTTTTGGGTCTAACGTTAACATTTCAAGTGGAACAGACTTACATTCATGCTTTATGTTTAGAAGGAGTGTATTCCCACATTGTAAAAATTTGTATTCAGTGTTATGTAATTTCCACAACTTTTATTATATTATTAACAATCAATTACTTTTATTTCACTAAATTTTCACAAATATGCCAAAACTTAGCAATAGTTTGGTGATCATATCCACTCATGTAACAAATGTTCTCTAGATTATTCCTTTTTTTAATTAATAATATCAAAAATTGTCCTGCATGCTTTAAAGATGAAAGTCCATTCTGATCAGCAATTGTTTTCTTTCAGCTTTTTGAATAATAAAAAATATGTGTAATTAAAGTATATATTGATCATTTCTAATTTCCATTCCTTCATAATATATAGTAGGGGCGGAGAAAAGCTTTTTGCCTCAGGGGTGCCATTCGTGCTAGCGCCAGCCCTGCGGCTTTTGGGAAGCTATAAACAACAAAGCTACTTCTAGTAAGATCTTGGTTCGATTCTATTCATTCTCGCACATTCTACACTAACAACAGAATATGAAACACAAACCAGCTATTAATGATTGTTTTTAGCTTTTTATAATTAATTTGTTTTATAAGACACACATCGCAACCTCTTTTATATTTATATAAAACGGGATTCCCCAGTATTTCTCAATCTTTGAAAGACATATAGATGCATCGACTTTCTAAATTAGCAATTGGATGCCAGGGTTATTTATCTATTGTTTTAATTTTGAAAAGGCATTATTTTTATTCATATTTAATTGATTTTCTTGAATGTTATGGAAAGAAAGTTTCGTGTAATCCTTGAGTGCACAGAACACAATTTAAGAAATGCACACGTAGCCAAATGCTGAACGTTAGGTAGCACTCATGGAGGAATACAATAAACTGCATATAACAGATGAAAAACAAAAACAGTGGGGTCAGTTGGGGTAATTGTAAACACTTTTTCAAAGTTTTAACTTTTGATCCCTCCCTACCTCTTGAATGAATTCAGAGATAAAATTGTGAGCATTGTAGCCACTACTGTACTTTTTATGAGTAAATGTGTACAAAAATTTTGACTGGTATGACTATTTGTTAGCGAATGAGCTCGTGTTTACAATTACCCCAGTCTGTTTACAATTACCCCAGTCTGTTTACAATTACCCCAGAAGTCTGGGGTAATTGTAAACAGTGATTTATTTTGGAATAAGGTTGATGCAAATGGAAAATTGCTTCATACACAGTCTGCTTGAAGGCTTAAGAAGTTCCGGAGCAATGGTTCTCAATCTGCGGCCAACAGGCCGCATGTGATCCGCTGAGTTATGTTATGAGTCGTCTGAGATCATTTAACGAGAAATATCTTTCAAAAAATCAAGTAAAGCGACAAATTTATGTAAAATATGTCCCGCAGTGGATCAGTTGGTTAACATAGGATCCCATAAAACACCGAAAGTGAAGCACAACTGGCCGTGGTCAACACTTGGGAGGGTGATTACCCCCCGCGACTGATTACTCTGAGACCGAGTGCGCTAAAGGGAGTTGTGCACGTAAAATACATCGTCGCTTCAAATGTATACCAAGTTAGAAATAATTTCCTCTGAGGGACCATCCTAGGTGACGATCTCTCATCCGGGAGCTGGTTCAAAATCATTAAGCCTCTCTGAGCCAAGTGTACTTCCATTCTAGCGGAGCTCATTAATAATCAATAGGAGTAGTTTCCTTAATTCATGGTCGCCCTGCAAGGGGGGCTTGGATTTCCAAGTGGCATTACCAACAACAGCAGTTATGTAAAATAGACACAAAAGTGTAACTTACATCAAAATATAATACTTATTGTCCCCCCAAAATATTGGAAATAGGATAAATTTAAGTGTTTACAATTACCCCAGAGTACGAAATATATGGAGTAATTGTAAACACCTAACTTGCACATGAAAAATAACAGGGAGGATTAAATTCATAACTAAATGTTTCTAGCAGCATTCCATATGACAAATAAAAATGGTTGAAACCGCTTACATCGCTTTTGTAGATGAGCTGGAGAGGAAAATGTAAGATGACTAAATTTTGTTACACAACTTTTTTCACTGTGCCATTTTCAAACAGTAGTGATGCCTCCACAGTAGTTTCAAAACTTACGAAACTCTTTCAGTGTCTTTTCTATGCTGCCAGTTTATCACTCACAAGCAGTTAAGTTTTCAAAACCACCACAAGTGTAGTTATGAAGCTTGTTTACAATTACCCCATGTTTACAATTACCCCAACTGACCCTACTTATTGTTGTTAGTCAAGCAATTTTGAAGTGAATATTGAGACTCTAAAAAATCTACATTAATGTCTTAAAACAGTTATACCTAAGGATTTTAAATTATTAAAATATGTCTATGGGAATTTTTAAAATCAAATGTTAGATGGTGGGACTAAACATAGATTTCTTTGTCTAGTTTTTAGAAGCAACCGTTTTTTTTTTTTTTTTAATTTTTTTTTTCTTTTGTGGCATGAAGCAATTCAAAAGTTCAAATAAACAAACCATTTTGCTGTCCTGTGCTTCTTAAAACTTTAAGAAGGAATATTTATAAAAATTCATAAAAGTCTACGAATTCTTCTAACTACAAATACTACACTTTACCTTCACTAGCATTGTACTTATTATTACATTCCACCGAAGAAATTACTGTGTGATCATGCTATGTAAGCATTAATTTTTCTTCAAAATTTAGAAAAATATTTTGAATTAAAACCTTACAAAAATTATAATGATGAAAATTTAAATATTGTTTCTGTCATTCTATTAAATGTTTTGAAGACTATTGTTATATGGACCATGACCTAATTCTTTTATAAAATTAACTTTGGCTGTACGGTCTAACCTGCCTATCAGGAAAACGTCTATGTTGAAATTTTAAACTTTCCCTGCATTTGTAGAATAAACTTAACACTTTTTCCTTTGCTTTTCTTGTGAATAAATTTCCCTGAGTCCTCTATATATTTTATATTTATTCAATTCTGGGGGAGAAGAGAATATTTTTAAGCAAATAAATAAACCTTTTCCTTTTTTTTTTACCCCCGAAAATCCAACACCACTTCTCATTATTAAGTTTTGAAAACACTTATATAGAGGGCAAAGAGGTATATAATTGTTTAAAATATTCTCTGAATGCATGATTGTATTTTATTTGTGTTCCATTTAGTTATTGTTATTTCAATTTCTGATTGCAACTGCCAGAGAAATATTAAATTTCCTAAGTTTGAAAGTGCCATTCTCTACATTTACTATACTACACAGGTATGTGTGTAAGAATTCACAAAAAAAGTAACAATTAAAATACGTATATATGTGTATATATAACTTCTAACATGCATATCTTTTAACAATTAATGAAAGGAGTACATGCATTCATTTTCTTAATTGATTAAAAATACATATTGCAGTAGTAGAGTCCCGAAAACTTGGAATTTGATAACCTGGCAATTTAGATAACTCAACCCCACCCTGGCCGGGCGAAAAACCTCAAAGATGCTTACATTTCTACTCGCCAGAAAATGTAAACTAACACGACCTCTTGCAAAGTGTACCTGAATGTGCAGAAACTGATGAAAATGACGTTAAACAGTGCTTCCACAATGATACCAAAGAAGACATTGGGTCTGATGCAAAAAGTTGCTGCTGTCACAAGTAATGAAAAAATGAAATGATGACAACTTTGATATTGAGTCCTCCGCTATTCAAGCTCATAAAATGTCACATAGTGAGGGACTTAAGATTGTCGAAATAGACTTCAGTATTTTGAACAAGATGCTTTGGTAATGGACTTACTGTTCATTTGTTGTCTTCATGATGAAATAGTAAAATGCAGAGGGCAGTGTGGAAGACAACAGGACATTCTGCATTTCTTTAAAAAAAGGTAGCCAGTTTCTGCAAAGTTGGTTAATTACTTTTCATTATAGACTTATTTTTGGCTTCATAAAGTATTTTTCTAATGCCAATCTTATCTGTAGTTTACATGCAGTGTTGTATTTTTTGAAAAAACACTCATGCTTATTCTTTTTCTACCCCATTTCTGATAACCCAGCATTTTCAAACTCAGCCACCCTGCGGTCCATATTAAGTTGAGTTTTTGGGACTCTACTGGCAATTCATACTTTGTTATGCGTACACGGAGGACATGTGGTGTATAGTATATTTATATATTTTTCTGGCCACCATCTTGTTAAGCGTTAATAACCAATGAAAACAGGATTTGCATGATTGGGTGGTACATCATTGAAATAAACCCAATAAATCTTGTTGATACCACCAAAGTTTTCATTTTGATTTATTTTGTATTACAAGAACAAATTTCTTGCCCTTTTTTTATGCGAATGTTTTGAAACAATAATTTTCTTCTATGATTTTAGGTGCAAGAAGATAATACTACAGAACTTATTGTTTTTTGCTTGTTTTTTTAAAATCTAGACAGTATTTTCTATTCCAAAAAAATGTCAAACAAAAAATTGGCTTCTCTAGAAGAAATCTACGGACCTCTTTCAACGAAATCATGTTTGAAGCGAAAGCCTAACGAAGAAGACAGACAGTGGCTAAAAAATGAGCTTTTGGATGAACCATTTATTGGGTTACATTTGCAATTATCTGATCCCACTCCGCATAGCATTAGATTTGGTTGTACAATCAATGGTTTAATCAATTGTGAGGAATTCTTCAATACTCAAGATAAGCAAGAATATGTGGTGGCCAACTTGAAAATAACCAGCGAGCAGTCAAACGAGATATTTGCAATGACTGTTGGGAAGAAAGGCAATTGGCTGTGGGAAGCTTATCACCATGGTAGACTGATGTCTAACAGTTTTGGTCCTATTCTTAAAGCAATAGAAAAACAAAATATTCCCCCTAGTCTAATTAATTCAATAAAAGATGGGAGTTTCGATAAAACCGTTCCATGGAATGAAACTCATAAAAAAACTGCTCTTTCATTGTTCTCTGAAATAACAAATCTTCCAATAAAGCAGTGTGGCATATGCTTGCATGAATCTGGAGCACTTGGATGCTCACCTGATGGGCTAACAGATGACGGTATTGTGGAAGTAAAATGCCCTATTTCAAACGACAATGGATCCAATCTTTTGGGTGAACTCGCATCTGGGACATGGTGTATGACGCCAATAGAAACAACTACTAATAGTGTCAGCTATTCCCGTGGTGGAAAAATTGTGCACTTGTTCGACGAAGGAGATATTGTTTTCAATTTGAAACATAAACAAGGACATTCTTATTACCACCAAATACAAGGCTCATTACATTTACTAAATTATGATAGATGTCACTTTATATTATCCACTCCTGTGACGACTATCATTGCTCCAATTGAAAAAGATCCACATTGGAATGAAAATATTGACATTTTATTAGATTTTTATAAAAATATATTTATTTTTTCTTTGTTGAAAAAGTAAATATTATAATCTTCCATGCTCTAGGCTTATTTCTTAAAAACGAGAAAAATGTATTGACAGTCCTTACAAGTATGCAAACATTAATGTATAGAAAAAATAAATATTTTGATACTTCCATGTTTTATACCCATTTATTTAAAAACTTCAAAATGTATTCTATATACAGAGAAACCTGTGTAAGCTGACTACTTGCGGTGCAGCACTTTAGTGGTCAACTTAGACAGGTCATCAACTTATAGAGAGTGTGCTAAATTCCGTTCCTGACAAAAGTGGTCAACTTGCAAGTTCTGCTATATATATATATATATATACACAGCATACCCCAATTTAGAGATTGTCAATGGACAGTTGAATGCTATCATTAAATTGAGGGAAAATAACTTTCATCAAATCCAAATGGGACTTTTTAAATCGATCACTAATTTGAGGAAATAGTTAAATCAAGGTTATGCTGTATATACAGATTGGTCCAAAAAAAATGTATACACTAGTTTGACAGTAAATATATTTATTTTATACATCATTTTTAAACTCTAATGTTCTGTAACAAGAGTTTAAATTGATATCGTAAAATGTAGTTAGCAATATCAATTATACATCAATTAAAAATCTTGTTACAGAACATTGAAATTTGAAAATTATGTTTAAAATAAAGATATTCACTGTCAACTAGTGTATACATTTGTTTGGACATATATATACACTAATCTTTTTCTTTTGTTCTTACAAACATGCACATATAATACTGAATGTGAAATCATTGGTTACAGTTATGAGAACAGGATTGTAAAATTAGGTAACAATGAATAATGTAGGGCAAGCCACAATGTACTGAAAATTTTCATGCACTCTATCCTGATCAACACTTTGACAAGCTGATTTAGAATATGGATGTTACACCACACACAAAAAAACAGTAATAAGCAATTCACAATACATACTTTTAACTACATACTAATAATGGCATGATATTTACCGGTTTTTAGCATGGTTTTTACTAGGGATGTAATCAATAGTGATTTCGCCTAATACCGAATATTAAAATATTTAAAAAATCGTTTCAGAAAGTATTTCTCAAATTTAAAATTATTCCCAAAGTCAAAGACCAATTCCACACAATCTACAATGTATGATTTAATTGTTTGTTAAGAAGCTAAAACTATTTAAATTAATGTATTTTCTCTATTGTTTTGAATTTAATACGTTGACGGACACTTGCATCTATAGCCGTCAAAGAGAAATTCCCTATGCGGCATGACGGCGACAGCCGTCCTAAACAAAACTGTCATTTTTAGACAATACGGCTACTGTGGCACAAATGTGCGTTTATCGGCGTACAAGCAGAAGCACAGTGTCATGCTCTTTGCAAACAATTTTTTTTGTTGAATATTGTTTTTCACCTGTTACACAACTTGCAGCTTCAGTATGCACATGATTGCGAAGGGAGTAGTGCGATCGTGTTTTCTCTTGAATTAATAGTTGTTATTATTTCTAGGAGTCCGATGGCGCCATGACAGTTATAGCCGCAACCTAATTTAAGGTGCTGAATTAATCAAAATTAAGTTTATTTAAGCAGAAAGAGTAAAACTATACTTCTAATATTCTAAAAATTACAAAAACATATGGTGTTAATTTTCGAAATTCACTTGTTCCTACTGTCTGTCAAGAATTTCACCCAAAAGTGGAATAGAAATGACAGGTTTTAATTTAGAAAGCATTTGCATTATTTTACTAATTATTTAATTCAAATTAAAGAACTACTATTGCTTAGTGAACTTTTACCTTGCTCAAAATAGTTTTATGAAAATATTTTAAAAGTTATAAAAGTTAATATTTTATTTTATGGGGTTTTTATACCTATTTCTAAAAGATCTATTAAAATTTGATACACTTAACTGGAACATATTTTTATTTTCAAAACCACCAATGACTTATGCTAACTAAATGTTCATATTATATGCTAGGCTTTTTACATTTCCCTCATACAATAAATCAGTCTACCCATACAAAGTCTGACTTCCACTTTGTTAATAATAACAAAATAAACGTTTCCATCATAATTAACTATGGACAGCTTTTGGGAGCAAATGCTAAGTTTAAAATACAATATTTTAACTTTAAAATCTGTTTTTGTTCAGTCAAGCCTAAAACAAAAGTTTAAAAAAGTAGTTCTTTTCTAAATTATTTATATTTTAATTAAAACTATATACTAATGTATTCTTTTGGAATAATTATAATACAATTTTAAATGTTTACAGGGCTCCCACTGCCTTAACACAATTTGTAGCAGCTTTCGGAGCAGGTAAAATGTCCTTTTTGTATCAGTTTGGAGCAGAAGAATTTTAACTTTTGTATCAGTTTGGAGCAAAAGAAATCGACTTTTGTATCAGTTTAGAAGCTGAAAATATCAACTTTGTACCATTTTTGGAGGATTTTTTTCTTTATTTTTTAAATATTAAATGGCTGTTTTAAAGCAATTTTCATACATCAAGGGTAAAAGCAGTTTCAAGTCTTCAAACTGATAGGAAATGTAAACGTCAGTCATCCTTTTAAAACTGGATTATTTTCATATTTCTTAAGCAATTATTCATAACAGGCCTGTAGCCAGAGGGGGGCCAGGTCGGGCAACGCCCGACCTGAAAAATGTTTTGCCCGTCCTAGCATCATTAATTGGACCTTAATAATCTATGGTATTTCAGTTTTTAAGTTTTTGATTTGTTTAAACTCAAAGTCATATCGAAAAAATCCTGTTCCCATGCACCTTTATCCCTTAATTCAAATTTTAGAAAAAATAAAAAACATGAACTTTTTCCTGTATTCAGCTCATTTTTTTTTCCTGTTTTCAATCTAAACCAGGCACTAATAAAAGGATCGTGGGTAGTCCAGTATTTTACTGTAAAATACTGATAATGTTTTATGCTTCAATATCTTACTTTGAATGATCATTCACATTAAAATTGTCTTTAAAAAAAAATGTTCACTTTTTTATGTTATTTCATATATTTTATTAATTTACAAAAGACATTCTTAGAATAAGCTTTAAAAATTCAATTCTGCCTTTCGTAAGTTTTAATCAAGTATTTCTTTTAAGATCAAATGTTTTCAGAATTGAATTAAATTAGTATTAGTCTCATTAATTAACTGTTTAATTAATCCATTAATAAATTAAATAATTGCATTAATTGATAAATAAATTATTAATTTAAATTTTAAAAGAACACCCAAAATGGAGCATAAATTCTAACATGTTAGAAAAAAAAATGAAAAACTAGTCTGCCTCTTCTGTCCAAAAGTTTGCCCGACCTGGAGTCAAAGGCTGGCTACAGGCCTGATTCATAACCTATTCAAAAAGTAAGACTAATTAAACCTATAACCCTTATAAGGGTATTTTTCAATACTTTTCTCAAGAAACAGATTATTTTTAAAAAATGTTTTGTTGTTTTTTCTTCTTCTAATAGTTGAGAATAGCTGGAAGAAAGCTTAAAATTTTCTTCTTTTCAAAAATCATTGCACTCTTTTTTGTTTAATAGCTAAAACACTATTCTTTCACGAAAATAAGCAAAAACTAACTAATATGAAAGGTTCAACTATTTTAAACTATTTATCATTAATTAAAATTTGTTTTTTGGTACTTATGTAAATGGTACTTATGTAAGTATAATCATTGTGATTATAGTAACAGTAAAATTTTGAATGAATTAAATATAATTTTATATTTTATCAAAAAATATATTTGAAGTTAATCCTATTTTCTACCAGCAGTAATATTTATTATTTTTCTGATTAAAAAATATTTCTTTAAATTTAAATCCTAAATGCTCACTTGGATGCTTTGGAAGTAGTAATTAATGACACTAAAAGTAAATTGCTGAGTTTTATAATTTTGCAGCTAAAAAACACAAGAACCAAATTATATTTTTCAGTTCTATAATAGAAAGGCAAATTGTATTTCTTATTATCTGTTGATAATTTAATGTCTAATGATTCATTTATTTTTTCCAACAAGTTATCTTTACATCTTTCAAAAATTGTGTAATAGTTACAATAAAATTTCAAGAGTCCTAGGGTTACAACAATTGGATGCTGAAAGAAACTAAATTGAATTAAAAGAAAGAGGAAATGCGTGATAATTTCATAACTTTCAAATCTAGTTAAAAAATTGAAACTTTAAGCAAGTTTACTTTAATGAGGTCGTTCATCCACAACAAAATTTCTATTTCTTCTATTGATTAACATGTTTGCTAAAGATCATCAATTGATTAAGATTCACATGCTTTTTTTTTTAATGATTTTCTAACTTAACTAATTTATTTTACTTATTTTGTTCTTTATATTTATGTTTTATGTGTTTGAATTGTTTGTGGTCATATGATATAGATTACAGTCCTTAAAGAGTAATGAGAAAAGAAAAAAAAGCTGAAATTCAATGTTTAATTTTACAGCGTTTGAAAGTCTACCTCTAAACACTTTCGGGAACAAATATATATTTTCAAACAATGTTTTTATTTAAAATAAATATACATTTTATTTATTTACTATCAGAAGAAATATTATAAATTGTTGAAATGGAAAAAATCCGATTTTTGTAGGGGATGCAAAAAGATTGTAGAACATATGCGCGCTCCTTTGCTTGCACGTGAAAAGTAGGCTTAAGGAATTTGAAAAAGAATGTTATAATGGAGCAGCAATCTTTTTAACATCTGTTCTGTTATTGATTTTTCACAGTGATTAGTATTTCCTAAACATTAGACGGTAAATTTATTTTTTTCACGTTCCATGAAATTAAACTTTATCTATTTCAAGAAAAACTTACTAAATAAAATGTTCAACATAAATAGTAATAAGAGGAATGATTTTTCTCTCTATAACACTACAAAATATAAGAAATCGTCTCACTGTTTCTTCTACAAGCGTGGGATACATCACACATTCTGCTCAATTTTCTCATCCATATTTGATGTTCTTAAGCGAGGGTAGAGCTAATATTAATTAATAAACTGCTTCAAAGGTAAAAAATTAGTTGACTAAAGGAAAAATGTATCGAATGATTTCGATTTTAAGGTTAAAAATATATAATATCTAAAAATTTTTAGATTTTTTTTTTTTCAAAAATCGCTATTTGGCGCAAATTTTGCGAAAAAACGCACTTTGTAGCAGCATGTAGCAGAAAAAACGTTTTGGCGCTGTTTTGCGCAATTGGCGCAGCCGTGGGAGCCCTGTGTTTAAATCTACTAATTTATTTTTTTACATTTCTACTACAGCAGAACTATTTGGCTGAATTGTCCATCAATATTCAAGCAGGCCGAATTTGACCTCACCCAGTATTCGGCCAAAGGGCCGAGTACCGAATAGTGGCTGAATATTCGTTACATCCCTAGTTTTTATTGCACTGGGAAAAACCTGTTTTGCTCATGGTTTTTACTATCTTGGAGTTTTATTTTTTTTTCTCTTGTTATTTAATATTTTTTCTGCTATCTCCTGAACATTTCTTTTTTTTTTTGAAGTCTATATTTAAGCCTAACCTGTAAACATGAACAAAGTTCATAAATTTTTTAATAAAATCAATTTTCAACAAAATACCCAGTGAGTTTTGTAGTTGGACAAAGAAAAAAGCAGCAGTATTGGACTTTGTGGTGATGAAATGCAAATTTTAACAAATTTCTTTTTATATGCATATGATATGATTGTTTTAAGAAATAATGTCCTAAAAAATGTGATATAAAAATTTCCTTTTATAAGGTTTGTTATATAGTAGAGATGTAACGAATATTGATTTGGTTGAATATCGAAAATCCAGCCATTTCTTCCATGCTGAAGCCGAATGATCGGCCTTTTCTTCTAGGAATTCCAAGACGAATATTCGGTCAATGTCTTAGGCCAAATACTGAATATTAAAACTTCTAGAAAATCATTGTAATCGAAAGTTTTTGTCAAGTATTCACAAAATCAAACACAAATTCCACACATTAACCTATGAGCTATGATAAATGATTTAATTCTGCTTGTTAAAAATCTAAAACTAGTATCTAAAATTAATGTATTTTCTGTAATGCTTTGAATGTAATAAAACTAATTTCCTCCACAAAAAATACACACAGTGGAATAGAAATGACAGGGTTTAATTATAAATGTGACGATCAGCAACAGGCACAGGGCCCAGCTAGGCTGTTCCTAGCCAATTTCACAATCCGCAATGAACCGCAAGAACCTTCTTAAAAGTTTTTACCCCACTGCAATTAACAGTTGCCTCCGGTAAACTATTCCAACTGCCTACAATCAGTGTTTCTTTCGGACCTTTTGCTCTGGGGGGGGGGGGGGGTGTTAAGAATTGGGAGGAGGTGTGTACGATTCAAAGTCATATCCTTCTTTTATATATATGACTAGAAATGATGATAATATATCTTTTATGTGTGTGATCAGCGGCGGATTGGCTATGCGGGCGATGCCCAGTGGGCCGGTTGCAAAATATCATATCTTTTTTTTCATTAAATCCATAGCTTTTACAATGTCAATAAAAAAAAAAACGGTGACCAATACTTTGCCGTATTTCGGGCTTCAGAGAGTGCAATGCAGCAATGGGGGAAAATCTCCAGGGTCTGGCAGTTGGACAACATGTGGGGGAGGGGGCAGCATTTTTCAGGGCTGGATGGTCTGTATAGACAACCTAAACAGCTGCCCAAGGTGAAAAAATGTTTGGGACTTTAAAATTGATTATATGTTATTCTTTTAACTTTTAAAATAAAAAAATACATCAGTTTAGGCGGTCGGTTAAGTTGTCTATAGGGATCAGCTCTCGAGGTTGGCTTGAGAAATTCTCAGGGCCGGCTGATCCATATAAAAATCCTAAGAAGCCACCTGGGGTGCCAACTTTTGAGATCTGAAGAATTGATGTCTTTTTCTTTCTTTTAATTTTTGCTGGTGGGGAAGGCTAAGGTGGTGAGGTGGTTGCCTCACGGCGCAACGCCCTAAGGGCGGCAGCTATTAACATCTAATTAACATATTATGTATTATTGCCCTTCTACGATGAATAAGAAAGATAAACCTGTCTTCTAGACATTTAATATTATTCAAATGCATATCTACATATTTGCTAACGATATTTTTAATCCTTGCAATCTACAAAATACGGCCCTGAAAATTTCTCAATCCAGATGATGCAAATTCTCAGGGCCGGCCCTGAAAAACCCTCATACTGGCCCAGAGGATTTCTTGCGGCCAGTGTCTTGGCTGATTGCCAAGGCTTCCTATTTTAAAGTATATTAAAAACAGATTAAGAAGCAATTTAACTCGAGAAAAATTGGAATCATTTATGTAAATGTTGTGCCTACTTTCCCGTAAAAGTTAAAAAGTAATAATAAAGCGTGAAAAAAGGCTAAATGTATCGTGAAAATATCGTTAGAAATCAAGAAAAGTCAAAAATAAGGTCAGTAATTAAATAAAGATTGAAAAGTAAAAAATTTGAAACTAGGGTTTTGAGATGGGGGAAAAGTGTGTCGGTTGGTCTGTCTGTCCGACCCTAATAACTTTTGAACAAATTGTCCGATTCAAAAAATTCTTTTTCATTCAAAAAATCTCGGCGAGGACATCTCATTTCCATATTTATTTTTTGTTCAATTTTGAACAGTTCAAAAAATTTTAACATTAACGCCTATGGGGGAAAATGAAGCAAATTATGTAAACTCTGGGTATAAGAACCAAGTTCCAAAGAACAAGCTTACCATAATAAGCTCTTGGCGTGAAATATTGATTTGATTAATTTTTGTTCATTTTTGAACAGTTCAAAAAAATTAGAATAGCACCTACAGGGAAATTTCAATCCTATATAAATACTGATCTAACGGACCAATTTGCTTGGAACAAACTTTATCGGAAAGCTCTTACAACGTAGAACATGTGCAAATACAAAGTTCATCCAGAACCAAAGAACCTATTTTCCTATGAAATTTTTTGATCAGGATCTTCAAGAATATTTTTGAATTAATGAATGATTAAATGAATAAGTGAAAAAATGGATGAACAAATGAGTGAATAAATGATGAAAAAGAAATAAATGAGCTAATGAGTAAAAAAATAAAACATGAATGAGTGAATAAATGAATACATGAATGACTGAATAAATGAATCAATGAATGAATGAGTGAATGAATATATATTAACGGTCGAAAAAGGTATATTTGAAGCAATTAAGAACTAAAGCTAAACAAGAAAGAGAGAGAGAGATAGCTGGATTATAAATTTGAAGTTGGGTCTATACGGGAAAGTGGGCTCATATAGTTCTAGCTGGAACTTCTTGTTAAAATACTAAATGGCCTTCAAAAGGAAAATAATTTTAAAGCAAATATTGCAATGTATATTTGATTGTGGGTGAGGGTTTTTTTTTTTTTTTTTTGAAACCTAATTGTATGTTATATAAAGTGGATATATACTAACATACTGGAGTACTGGAAACCAGAACAATAAACATTTCTTTTTGACTTTTTCATAACTAGAACTAATTTTTACTTGATGTTAACATACTGATTATAGCACACTCCATACACAAATGATATGATGGGTACATAATATTTCATGTTTATTTCTCAACTCTATCTCTTTTCATGAAAATAACTGCAATTTTGAAAGCCAACACTCTTTTTAAAATGCTATTAAAACTTGTTGTTGTCAATGAGTAAATTTCAAAATTTTTCGGTGGACAGGGTGCGTAACATCTAATTAGCTTTCATTTTCCGTTCCTTGGTAGTGTCCTCCCCCCCCCCCCCCCGAAGGGTTTGAAATATTACCCGGACCTCATTTTCTTCCCAGTACACCCCTGTGTGTGATAGATACTAGTTACTATGCAGTGTGTCCCAAAACGACCGCATAAACTCTGCACAGCTAGATTCCTTGTTTGGAAAACATAAAAACTGCCCAAAGAAGCGTTCCTGTACAATCCATAGTTTACGAGAAAAATACGAAAAACAAAGTATGAAGTCAGTGCCGGTGCAAGAAAAAACACCGTATTGGACATATCAACAACAGTATTTGCATATCTGTCCAGATGATAATGTTTAAATCGAACATTTAAATTTTTTTTAATTTAAACTTTTTTTTTTTGTTTTTGTCTTTAAAAATATTACTAAATAGTCCGATCATGATCCAATACACACTATGTAATAAAAGATGATTATCTAAGCTATGCTCAGGAAAGAAAGAATAAGCATCAACTAGGTTCACACAAAACGGATTCTTCACAATATTAGCGATCGCAAAAATTGGTGCTTGATAAAATGTTAAGCATGAAAAAGATCCTCTGGTATTCTGGTTATTTAACCAAAATTCTTTGTGATTTTTACAAAAAAATCCTAAAAATTGGTTTAATATTTCCTCTATTTTTTCTGATCATATGTCACTTTATCTATTGATGTTTTTCAATGTAAACAGCATACTTTAGAAACCAGCATTCTCTTGTAACCTTGTGACCACGGACCTTTTTCCTCTCCTTTTTTTATTTTTGTCCTCTGTGAATAGAGTGAATAAAGATAAGTCTGCATTCACAAAGGGCTTAAATTGTTCAATAATCCCAAGGAACTAAGAAGTTGTCAATCTTTCCCCCATATTACTAAATATGATAAATAGGGTTCCTAAATTCTTCTTTTCATTAATGAGGATAAGATGGAAGTTGAGAACTAACATACTCCATTTAGATTGTATTGAATTATCAGTTTAGAATAGTAGTTTTGTTTCACGATGTTTTGAACACATTGCCACTAGTTGCGGGAACAGAGCGGAAACAAACTTTTTTTGAGTGGGATTTCAAAAAATGCTGCGGGAATCGCTCGATCGTGCGGTCTAGCGCAAACCCTGATATGGAGCATTATCCATACACACAACATTATTTGAAGTTAAATTTGGGATACGTTTTTCTACAACAGATTTTTCAAAATTATCATTACTCATTGGACCATGGCAATCTCTACTTTGCGTCGATGCCTTATAAATTAATTGTGCCTCAAGAAGAAATCCACTGGAAGATCCAGGATGAACAACGAGTCTGTTTTCGAATTACGTTCATTTACGCTCCTACAGCTGTTTCATTTCCCCAACATTTTTTTAAAGTAAGGTTGCAATCAACCCATGTCTCATCAATAAAAATAACGTTTCAACCATTTCCTCTGTATTGCTTCATTTTCCTCAAATAATTATTTTGCCAACACACAATATCTGGCCTTTCGATTAGACTTTTTCTCTTATTTGTGCACTTTTCTCACCAGAAACTCATTGTGTGCAATACTTTATGTAACACATCTTTCTTCCATTCAAAATTCATTTTATTTTGCAAAACTGGAAGTAAATTTTTTAAAGATGGTATTTTTTTCTTTTAAGTAGAAGTATTATCTGGCACATGATGCATCTGTCAAAATCATCAAGTTTATAATTTCGATAACTAGGCCTTTTGCGATTTTTTCCCAGAGTTCTCAGTACTTCATCTCTTGCAATGCCTAAACTTCATTTCTGATTAATGGAGGTTGTTGACATTTCATAGCTTCAGGTGTTCTTTTCAAGAACTGCTGAAGAGGTATTTTCAAATCTTTCTTCGCAGCTTCGTCGAAGCTAATTTCTGCAACATCGTACATGATTTTACGTGCCTGTGGTTTTAATAGAATGCCTTTTTTTAAATTGAAAAGGCATATTTAAAATTCTGAACCACTTCTACTTAAATAGCAATACCTAAAAAGTTTGACTATTCACTAAAATTAAAGTTAAAACATTAAGAGCAGGGTAAGCTCTTACGAAAACCCGTATAACTGCACAAAGGCAAGAAAATGAATAAAGCAAAAGTTACTAAAAATTTTTAAAAATGTATGAACTTTTATTTCGTGAAAGTCTGCCAAATAAAAATTTCTGCAAACACTTGCAGAGAATGAAGTAAGACCAGTTCTACGGTAACAGACAAGCAGACTTCTTCTCACGAGCTTTTCTTTGGCAGACATACAGTAGATGAACCAGCGGGTGTTTAGTTGCTCGTAGTTTCTTTCACTGTATATCTTAATTTGCTCTCAATAACCATATCCGGTTAAACCTTCACCAGGTAGGTGACTGATGAAGTATAAATAAACAGTAAATGAATAAAGCAAGGTTTACTAAAAAAAGCATGAACTTTTATTTCAAGACATTCTGCCAAATAAAAATTCCTGCTTAACCATGCAAAGAATGAAGCAAATCCATTTCATATGGTAACAGGCAGGCAAGGCCGTATCCAGATTTCAGGATTTCGAGGGGTGGCGCAAGCCCCTCCCCCTTCAAAATCCCGATATTTTTGCAATGCAGTATATATTCTTTCCTGAAACTTTCCCCAACATAAGTGTTTCAAAGTCAGTCCCCCCCCCCCCCCTTCCCCGAGAAAAATTTCAGACCAAGGTCTTGCAGACAGGCAAAAATTTTTTTTGCGGCAGACAGACATTTAAAAATGTATTCTATGATACTCTAACTTAAACTATCATCATGAAGGAAGAAATAACACAAATAATTAATTGTAATAATGAAATGTCTGAAGTATCTTACAGATTATAAAGAGGTAAAAATATTTAGAAAAATATGTATATTTATGTTGGACTTAAAGACTCTGAATATAATGCTTTTTGTGCAATCATTATATTGCTCTTGAAAATGTATTTTCTAATATTATTAAAAATAAAAGTACTCTACCAGATAAAAATTCTAAGATGGCTTCGGCAATGAAATGAAATATTCCTCACAATACAAACTAAACCACCTATTACATAAAAATTAACATCTACATAAAACTACTTTAAGTGCGTATATTTATGTGTAACACAAAAATATTTTTGTAATTGAAATACAATTCGGATCATTTAAATTAAATGCTAAGAACTTTTGAGGGTATTGAGCGATTTTTATTTGAGATGCTTTGTGAATCACTGATATTTACTGAAATGACCAATACTAAATTTGTCAGTAGCAAAAATGAATGAAGAATTCCACCAGAGAAATGGACCAATGCTGAATATGAAAAAACATCAAAAAAAAAAGATAACTTAAAAGAAAAGAAATTTTCATTGTTAAAATATACAACATAACATTTTATTGTATGTCATTTTATCTCCTCATACTTTTTATCCATCCAAATGTTTGGATCTCGAGTCCATCATTACAATATGTCTATCCATATAATATGTCCTACTATAACTTCATCCACATAGAAATCGAATTTGATCACTTCCCAATATCCCCCATATAATTCATGAGGAAGGACTTTATCACCTTCCAATATCCTCCGTACTCATAGGAATCTCAAAGTCTCCACCCATGGCGCAAGAAAGCAGACTCCGTATGTTACGATCTTCTTCATTGACTCCAAAAACATAACCATTTGCCCTGTCTGCTGCACGCACCACTTTTTTCAAGCTGTCTGTACTCTGAAAAGAACAGAAAGAAAAATTCATAAGAGAAAAATGTCATTACCAATGAGTACTTTTTACCAAAACCCAAGATTTTTCCAAGAGTTGAAGGAAAAGTTTTACGATACATTAAATAGATTTTCCTAAAAATTGACTTACTACGACACTAATATATCTTTTTTAAAGATTAAAGCTTCACCAATATAACTAAATGCAATATAAAATACTAAATAAATAAGGAAACTGTTTCTCTTTACTAAAAAAAAAGTAATTCCCGCTGCTGACAACACTGCTGTTTTGGAGAAGCCGTGCCTTGCACACATCAAACTCTTACAAGTCAAAAACTATTGAATGGAAAATTGATGAAAAATTCTGAAACTTTAGTGAATTATAGGGAACTTTCTGGAAAAAACGTTGATATAAGACAGTTATTGATTTGAATAGTAATTTAGAATAAACTAATTTGAAAGTCAACAAACTTCCCCCCTTTGTTATCGCTCCCCGGAGCTCAATTTTCAATAAATCAATATGATTTGTTGAATGTAAAAAAAAAAAAAAAAGACCTGTATATTTATGGCTAATGGAGCCCCTTTTTGTAAATATGAATTGTTTAAGTTGAAAAAATTCAAAACCGTAATCTTTTAATATTAGGTAGGCAGCTGTGTGGACCGGTAACGTCAATAAGGAATTAAATAAAAAAAATTTTAAATACATATTATTCAGAGAAAAGTTAATCATTCAAGCACAAAAAACAAAATTTAAAAATATGCATAAATCATTTTTTTACAATCGTTTCAGTTGTACAGAGTTGTAGAAACATAGAACTTAAAAGGAACTTATTGGTTAATAATCAACTTACCAAGATTCAGCAGAAACATTGCCAAATCATGTAACAATGATTTGGCAATGAAAAATTTACTTTTCACAGACAATCCAAATGATTAAAGGCAAGGTAAAGGGTGCAAATAAAAAGATTAAAAATGGCAGACTGCTTTCAAGGGAGTGGGGGAAAAGGTAATCTTTTAGACTCTTGATACTGACATAGGTAGGGGTTGATTCCCTTCAAACCTGGCTGCCATTTTCTCACTGTATTTACACATAACATTAAAACAAAACATTTTTAACCAAAAAAATAAGAGCATTTTTTTTACCTTGATTGTCATTACATGGAAGGAGACCATACTGTAATTTTCAATCACTTCCATGAGTGCAACATTTAGTTTCTTATATCGAGACAAGAATGGATCATCCTAGAAGAAAAAAAATATAATTACTTTTCTAGATTATTTCATTAATAAGTGGTTAAGAAAGATGCTATTAAAAAAAGCATGAAAAAACATTTTTGAAATGTTCGTATTACGGAATTAAGACTATGCGGTTGATTAAAAAAAAAAATGCCTGATCTGATTTTCTTTTTTTTCTTGTAATTCTATATGGTGAGTAGAGAACAAGAATAATATTACTTACTATCTGTTGTACAAGCACAATCATTTTTGTTTGCAAAGTGATTCCAATGGCTCACTTTCAGTTTTGGGGGTTGGGACGCAATAATGAGTGAAGTGGGGTGCACCATATACCAGAAGATATATGATTACATGTTTTAAAAAATGCCTAAATTCAAAAATTGACTTAACTTTACAAAGCTTGGTTCTCAACATTTTTTTGAAGACTAATTCTGAACTTCTCTAAAGCTACAAAACTAAAATTATTTTTCTCTATTTGAAGTTGCATATGAATACTGATTTGCAATAATTTAAAGAGCTTCCAAAGTTAATTTACGAGTTTAAAAAAACCTTAGAAAATTCTTTTTGTAAATAAGGAATTTCTAAGGAGTTTGTACAAATTCTAAAAATATGTCTTTCATTTCTGAAGTGAAAGGATAAGGTAAGATACAAAAGATGCATGTTTATCTTTTGTGCAACTATCTGATTTCAGTTTCTTGTGAGAAAATCAAATTTGGTTCCAATAGTACATCCATTTACGGGTCATCCCACATTATTCCATTGTTCTGTACATAACATTTCCCAACATTTTTTTTAACTGAAAAAATAATGCAAAATGAAAAAATTTCAAAATATTTTTCATTACCTTTTTTGCATGCTGAGTAACATTAATATAAAATTTCTACTTAATCGGGCCAATAGTTTTTTATTTGAAAAATATTAACGTTTTGTTACATACAGAAATCACAAAAAGCATTGTACTACCTAAGTGCTCTTGTTCTTTTCTCTGAATTTATGAAACTTTTCATAACATCTAAACTGATACATAAATATACATTCTTTTAATACATATCACAATTGTTTTTTAATATTATCTTATTAATAAATGACATTTAATTATTTGTGTTACATACGGGACATCTAATGAAAAACGAATCTAATAAAAGTTTTGATATATATTAATTCCAATAGAAATACCATTTAAAAACAAAGTATTATTAAGTTCACATGTTAAAAAATAGTACACATATTAACTAAGTCATGAAGCTTTTAAATTATGTACAAGATTTATCAACAAAAAAAAAGAATTACTTTTCTAAGATGTGAAGCCAAATACCACAGTATTTGACTTATAATTCAATTCAATTGGACTACATAAGGGGCATTTGAAATGACTCTTATGCAGCTCACGCAATTATCATATGCATAATTAAGTTATTTTTAACAACACAAAGTCGTTCTCAGAAGCTATTAATTGCTTTTTTCTAACTATCTAAACAAAATATGCATATTTTATTATAAATATTGAATAACACAATGATGCATCTTACTTTTTAAAAATTTAATACAATAAATATTATTTGTAAAATTGGATATTTTCACAGCTTCACAAAAAAACAGCACCCTATTTTTAAATTAGGATGCTTCAAAAAAAAAAAAAAAAAAAACCTGATTTAATGCAGATTTTTTTTTTTTTTCAAAAAATGAGTAAATTTTTCACCATTTTACAAAAACAAAACTCTGTCTGAAAAGTCTTCACAAAGAAAATATGCTGGGGATAAGCCCCCGAAATCTGCTCTCTCTCTCTCTTGCCCTATCATCATCAAAAATCATCTAAAAAAGTGCATTTTTACTTCAATTTCAAAAAATTTCTGGAAGCCCTTCTCGCTCTAATTTTGCAAAGGTAGCCTAAAATTAACATAATGTTCTTAAATCAAAATCGGAAATCAAGCAAGGAATTTAAATAATGTTTTAACAGTAAAATGTATCAAAGCTCAAAAGTTTAGTTGAAACTGAATGAACATTTCAAGATAAAAAGCTCTTCATGAGTTTTTAATTTTCTGGGGAGTGGGGGGTGACACCACAAATCACTGCACTGGTTGACACCTATGATAGCATTGCCACTGCAACCATGACTGACTTCATTCCTTTCTGTAGTATTCAACAATGGGCTGAATATTGGACTTGATATTTAAACACAGCCAGATATTTGTTGCATAAATGGTGCATATGAGTATTTGATTGTATAGACATTCAATTCCAATCATATGAAATGGTAACTAAGAAAATGAACTCAAAATTCTAGTGCAAATATAAAATCAGAATTTTGTTTTAAAGTTCTTCAAGAAGAAATAAATGAATAAATTCTTGTTTAATTTTTGTATTTTATCTAGCTTATCCTCAACACATAAGCTTTTTGTCTATTCTCAGGTTTCAAATTTGGTAGCACAGCTAGTTTGAGTTGAGTTGTAAGCAGGGACGTAACTAGGTCATTTTCTAACTGGGGCAAGACCAGGATTTAGCGCTCTCTCCCCCCTTAGATACCCAAAAAACTATGTATTTAGGCAAACACACACATTTAGTCAATTTAGCGCCCCTAAAACAATCTGTCGCCCGGGGCATATGCCCGTTTGCCCCCCTCTAGTTACGTCCCTGGTTGTAAGATATGTAGAGATTTAATATAGCAATCACATAGCAGCAGAACATGATTTTTACAACGACAAACCAAAAGTCACAATGCTTAAAAAATATATTAAAGGGAAAAATGATCCTAGATTTGCTACATTTTCATTTAAACACGTTTGGTATAAAGTTAGAGAGGAAAAGGTTTTTAAAAAGTTTCTGCTGACCGAGAGCAAATTCACCAATTCTGAGAGATCCAAAACTTCTGTGTAAAAGTCCAGGTTGAAGTGTAGTTTACCATTTTTCTCAATTAAATCAGCCTTGGAAAGGACATTTAAGTGAGGCATTTCCACTGAAAAGGCAAAGCAAATGGTTCTTTATTGCAAAAAGAAAGAAAAAATACTAATCAAACTAATATTATGTATAAACAACAAAGAAAAAAAAAATGCTAAAAGCATAAAATAGAAATGGTATGTGCAATATTTACTGCTACTTTGTCCTTTTAAAGATTGCTTTTTGCGCACAAAAGGTAAACTTTGTTTCATAACATTACTTGTACATGTATTGTCAAACATTGTGAATTTTTTTATTCAAATAAAAAAAATTTTAAAAATTACATACTTTTACACATATGACGGATAAGAAGAAATTGATTTTAGAGAAATTAAATACCATACAAAAGTTTACAAAATGAATTTTTTGGATGGATGAACACATAATAAAAATGCAAATAAATGTTCTCTTCACTCATAGAAATATGTATTTCATTGCTAAGTGGGTTGTGGTGACCCATAGTTTCGGAAAAGTTAGCTTAAGCTAAATAAGATACAAAAATTAGATTTGTATGTAATCTCTTCTAAATAAGTCAAATCTACTTTCTCTTTCTTTTCCCTTGTTTGGATTTGTTTTAAGAAGACAGGGATGACTTTGTCTCAACATTTTGAGCCGTACCTTGTAAATAGCACCAGGGACGTAACTAGAGGGGGACAGACAGGGGGTATGCCCCGGGCGCCAGATTATTTTAGGGGCGCTAAATTGACTAAATGTGTGTCTGCCTAAATACATATACTTTTTTATGTATCTAAGGGGGGAGGGGGCACTAAATCCTGGTCTGTCTTGCCCCAGTTAGAAAATGACCTAGTTACATCCCTGAATAGCCTAATTGAAACCATACTTCCTTTTATTTCCGAGAAAAATTAACTAATAAAATCTGAAAATATTAGCTATAATCTTGCATTTAAAGTTATACAGCATATAAGGATACAATTAGTCCCAAATACAAACAATTCCAAAACAATTTTGTACCTAAAGCTGCATTCAGACCAGTTGTGGATCCAAGCAACCAAATAACATAGTAGCAAAGGATCTTTGGCTTTGTCACTGTCAAAAGATGGCGCCACCAGTAGCTTCAATTATTTATCAACGGATTTACCTTTATGCAAACAGCAATAGGCCATGCTTGGGACAAATTTTGTCAGGGACCAGCAGGGCAGGCAATCGCTCGGAGCACCAGATCACGGGGGCGCCAAAAGAGACCAAATTTAATGTTGTCTGTACGATTAATTTTCTTTCACTTTATGAATGTTGTCTTGTAAAAAAAAATGTTTGTATTTTAATAGACTTCTTTTTAATATATACTCTTAGATGAGCCTTTTTGATGGGCAAAGACCTCCTTGGAAAGAGGGAGCGAAATGTGTGCAACAGAAAAGGAAATGCTTGACCTTATGAATAGAATGAATTCACATTTTTTAAGACGGATATCTTCTCTAGAGATTTATGGCACCCAGCATTCACTGATGGGCAGGACACTGGAGAAAGGAGAGAGAGGGGGTAGCTAACGCAGAATTTATTTTTCTGACAAATTATTGTAATACAAAATATAAGAAGGAATTCCCAACAAAAATTTGAAATAAAAAATTAAAAACAATCTTATACGATAATGAGAAAATAATATGCATTGCAGCGTTTAGTGCTCCAGGAGGACAACTTTTAAAAATGCAAGTTAATTTTAATTCCGATTTCTTTTCCAAAATTGCGTTAAGGAAGCTGTTTTCGGTAACGCCCGGGGCACCAAAACATCTTCCGCCGGCACTGGGGACCAGGTGGCACAGCTTGTAAAGTTGGTATTATTTACTTCCGCCCATTCGAATAACATGCTTGATAGCTACCCCATGAATATAAATTACAAGTTGATTTTTTTTCCAAATTAAATGCATCTCAAAGTGAATGTGCTTCAAAAAATAAAGTAAAGCAGATGAAAACATTACAGTTTCAAAATTGAAGCTTAATTGAAAACTTTTAAGGGAGAAAAGAGTAAATGACAGTAAGATGCAGTAAAATGTAAAAGTGATAATTACTTTTTAAGTATTTTCACAGCTTATTGTGAAAACCTGTACTAATTAT
Source organism: Octonoba sinensis (assembly GCA_038502835.1). Lineage (NCBI taxonomy): Eukaryota > Metazoa > Arthropoda > Arachnida > Araneae > Uloboridae > Octonoba > Octonoba sinensis. Next base: position 108,928,027 of record CM076603.1, on the reverse strand, counting down.
TTTGAGCATTAATACTTTTTATATGTGTTTGCAGAAAGGGAAGTTTGTCAATTTTTTCCCATTAGTCTACTTATTTAGGTAAGGAACAGAACAAAACATTTTCTATTGAGATGGACATTGAATCATTCATAGATTAATGCTGTAAATTTCATCATACATAACTATATTTTCATAAATACAGTAGAACCTCTCTTGACCCGCTCCAGATTAACCGGCCTTTGCTTTATCCGGCTCATATTTTCAAAATACAAAAATAGCTTTTAGAGCGCTAGTTATATAAAAAAAAAAACAGGTGCTTCAGTACTGGAGTGATTTTTTTCGTGGAATCCTTATCTCCCCAGCCAAAATTGACATTCCGAGAGAGGGTGTTCTGGGAATCCGCATACGTGTCCCATGAAATTAAGTGTGGCTATTGGATAACCTCAGGTTCAGTGGGTCAGTCAATTCAGCCTTGGTAAGAGCTTGATAACTGTTATGTAAACTCCCAAAGTAAGTGTACTAAACTCCCAAGTAACTACTAAAATGCAATAAATCAGCCCACTTCCACTCTCTCTTTTATTTTGCATAATACAGAGCTCCCATTTTTTGCTATCCCCTGCTTTAACTGTATTTTTACTTATTATCAGTCCGGCTTATCATCAATCTCAATTAACCAGTTAACAGAGGTTCTACAGTACGATTATAACTTTTTAAATATTAAGACATTGACATTGAAAAAACATAGATCAATGTTCTAAAAAATCATAGATATTAATAGTAGAAACACAGCATTTTAAACCAAAAATATCAGTTTCCTTACAAAAAGAAGTGCACAGCAGATTCACCAGAAGTAACTTATACTAACATCCGCTCATGAGCAATTAGAATCATGGGAGTTTTAGCATGCCCTATAGGTTGTTATTTTTTAAAAAGTATCTTATTCTGCACTATGCTTAATCTCTTATTTTTAAATACACCTTTTCAATTCTAAAGTTGTAGGTTCAAAGGTGGTAGAGCACTATGGCTCTCTTCTCATGTATTCTCGATTGAATTCTTATCCAGGTAATGGTTTTTATAGATTGGTATTCCACTTATTCTAATTAAATTAAGTACTTTTAAGTGCCCTTAAGTTTAACATGAAAATTAAGTTTTTAAGGACTTTTAAGGATTGTGGGAACTTTGTCAACCGCAAGTTTCATTTTTACTTCACTTTAAAAAACATCTTTTTAAATGGGCTGATGGGCTCATTTAGCTTTTTCTTAGCATATGATTGAGTTCCTTTCAGCAAGCACTTACTTTTTAACATGGTGGACAAAGAAGTAAGGAGGACTGCAACAAATTTCCCCGGATCACAGCAATAGTGGGAGTCAACAAGGTGGACAGCTGCGAGAGCTATGTTGTTTTTTTGCAGGGTGGATACAATGCTTTGCATCGAGTCATGATGTGTATAAAGCTCTACCTAAAAGATAACTCAAGATATGAGACACATATCAACAGGTTGCATATGGCAATTCATAAAAAAATTGTTGTTGTTGTCAAGGCTATCAAAACATTCAGAAACCAATATAAAATGCTAGGAAACCTTCAATTCTTGTTTGAACTTCAAAAAAAAAAAAAAAATGAATATTGCTATTGTTAACAATTGAAGCAAGTTTTAAATGAATAGATAACAAAATTATCAAAATATTTGAGAATCATTTCTTTTGTGATGTAATATTATTTTGGGGAAAACTAGGGTCACGCATCAATTAAATTTTGAACTGATTGATTAAGTTGACTAAAAAGTAATTAGATTCAATTTTAGTTCAGATTACTTTCAACCCGATTAATTCAATTACATTAACATTAATTTAACTTTGTGGCTCAACTATAAAAAGTTTAATTTAGTTCAGACTAAATTTAATCAGGTTGAAATCAAACTAGATTGATATTTAATCTTACATTCATTTCATGAGACTTATGTGTAGAAGATAGGGTCATTTTTAACATGAGAAAACTAAAACTTATCTTGACATAATTATTACCTAAAAATGTAGCCGTCAGTAAAAATAAATGTTCAACATATTTAACACACTTTCAGACATTGAAGGGGCACAAAAACCTATTTGAACTGTATTCCAATTTCAACAGCATTCTCTCACCTGGCCTGGGCAGTCTATTAGGAAATAACAGTTGCTGAATTTCTTCATTTCTTGAATTAGCCAATCCACTCTCTTCTCCAGAAATTCCATGCAGTGGATAAGTCCCCCATTAGGGCCCAGTCGAACAAGTCGCATTACATCATCCAGTGCAATAAGTTGCGAGACATCTATATCTGCCTCATATGGGGGAACGTCATTGGCTGGATCCAAGTTCACAAGCGCAATGCGTCTCCCAGAAACACGAAGCAAGTCGGCTACGGCACTACAATAAGTGGACTTTCCTGAGCCTGGAGGCCCAATGACCAGCTGTCCACAAATCATTATGGAACTACAAAAGATGAGGGGAAAGTATGTATAAAACTTTGAGAATATATTCTACATCAGAAATTTTACCTTTAGAAATGAAGGTAATAAAAATTGAAATGAATGTTCAGTGCTCAGGTTTGGTTTTATGGTAAAGAGCATCAATGTCACCATATAAAATGAAAACCAAAATAATATTTATAGTTCTGCAGACAAAAGATAGGAAAAGGAACTACGACAGGCATGTATCAGTTGCCGATTGTTGGACATCCGCAAGTAACACAATCTGCTGAAATGCGTTCACATGTTAATATTTATCCTGTTAATAACTTCAGAAAAAGTACCAAGGGTGATTGTGTTATGGTTATTCACCGAGACCGAATTATACTATGTTTTCATGTTTTAATACAGGATTTGTTGTATTTTCCATCACGTTACAGGCGGAAAATTTTTTATATTTTTAACGTACTCCAAACTTTAGATGATCATGTAGATAATTATGAACATACAGATTGATAGGCTTGTTAAAATGCAAGTTCAAAACTATTTTACTAAGCAAAATTCATTTAGTCAGCAGAGCTGAAAGTCAGCTCCCTGAAATGAAAGTTGCTTAATACCACTGTGAAATGTGATTTCATTATAGGACATGAAGGATGGACTACAGCCTAGTGCTGGTCATAAAATGAATTTAAAAATATAAATATTACAGGCACACCCATTTAAAATGAAGTCGAAGGGACCCAAAGAAAATTTTGTTATAACAGTAAACTCGCTATAATATGACTTTGCTATAACAAGCACATTTATTAAAATAATTTAGACTGGACCAACATGCCCCTACATATGCTGCATGTAAATAGCCAAAAGTCGTGAGACACTTTCAATTTCAGACATTATTTTCAAGTTTTTAGAGGTGTACATGAAAAAATGTTTCATACTTTGGTCATATAAAAAGCATGCTTCACTCAACACTTCCCAGTAAAACTTTCATCCAGCGTGCACTGAGGGGACTACACCAAATTGAAGAAAAGAGAAGATACCCTAAATCATCCTGTATCATAAAATGCTAGAAATAACCTGTACATTTTACAAAAGACTTTCCTTGCTATGTACATTAACTCCAGGCATTTTTTTAAAGCTTGCACATATTCGAATTTATAAGCGTTTCAAAATGCCAATTTCCTTCTCATGCTTTTGGGAGAAAACTCGCAGAATTTAGCACAAAATTTCACCAAACTTACAGAAAAGTTGAGAACATACAAGAGAATCATTTATCACCCTTACCAAAAACATGGTTGTCAAGGATTTGTTCACAAATACTCAATGTTTATCACAAATCACAGCATAAATGCACAGAAGGATTGTGAACACATAAGGCTGATTTATGAACAACCACTTAGGATCCATGTTTTTTTACATAAATCATTCAAATGCAACTGACTAAATGCATCGATATATTTCTGTATTTTAATGACATACAATTTTTTTTAAAAAATGCTTTGCGTTGAAAACTTTGATATGAAAGTTTAAAAGTGCTATCCTTCGCACAGAAAATAATCATTTATTTATTTTTTTGAATGTTCATAATTTATAAAATATTCAGCTTTTTGAATTATAATTTCAGCATGAGGATTCCTTGTAATAAAATTACAAAACCCTGATATGGAGTCACAAGAACACTGTTTCCATGGGTGATCCTCAGCCGAAATGTTTTTTCGGAATTTCACACACAATTTTCGGAAAAAGTATGCACCATCAATTTAAATTAAAAATTATATACCTAGGTGATCAGGCCCCCTTCCCCCAAAGTACAATACAACGTAAATATAAATATATATATAAGCTAAAAAATAATCTTTCAAATTATTAAATGAAAGGCCTATTGAAGTCCTTTTTTCACCAGGAACAATATTGTATTCAAAGCTTTTTTTTTTAAACAAGTACAAAATATTTACATGCCTGAATGTAGAGTGAAAAACAAATAATATTCGTCAAGCAAATCTTGAGATTAATAAACTGAGAACTTTCAGGAAAGCGATTTTTTTTACTATTAATTAATAGTTAATTTTCGGAACAGGTTCTCGAAAATTTTCGGAAATGTCGGAGAATTTAGGACCAGAATCACCCATGCCTGTTTCTTTTTTTTAGTGCAAGGAAATGTAGCTACGCAACATGGAAATTTTTATTGCAAATATGTATCCTATCGTTTTGACTTGGTTTTGGTTGAATTATACATCTGTATGGATTCCGAAAAACGGTGGAACCTGTTCTAAACTGTAGCCCTTTTATTTATTTTTTCAACACATTATTATCAAACAGATGCAGCTTTAAAAATATGCAAAGAAATTAATAAAATAAGTAAAAACAGTAACCGCAAGTTCAGATAATTACAACGCTTTTCGCAGTTTAAACCAATTACATGCAATTTTACAATTCAAAAAAAAAAAAAAAAGAAAAGAAAATTACTAATGATTTTGCTTTTTTTGCAATTCATGCACAAAAATCGTAACATTACCACTTGTCAACAATATTGAAATTATTTCTTCCTTTCTTGCGTCACTTTACACTGCTTTACATTCGAACAAAATGCGCCAAGCGCGAAAAGGATGAGAGATAAAGTCTCTCAGGTACTCCTCTCTGATACTTATAAGAAGAAATAATCGAAATTGACATCAATAAAAAATCACATAACACTGCGTCAAAAATCCTAAAAAAAATATCCTATAAAATAAAAAAATTGTGAAAATGATATTATCACGTAAAAAGATGGTAAGGCTCTGATGATAAATATCATAGAGCAAATAGTAAAAATACATCTCAACTTGTATCTGGAAAGTAAAAAACGCCGTTTAGTGAGCAACGTGGTGCTCTTGTAATTAATTTAAAGTTTATAATTATCTTAAAGGTGTGTATATATCGTTTTTTATGCAACTATTTATTTGTATTAATCTGTTTAGGTTTTCATTCTTGTGCGCTGAACTTGCGAATTTATAACTAGGTGACACGTGCCTGCCGTTTCATTGAATGCCATTATTGTTTTTCACAAAGTCTTAAGTCGCCTATCGACATTAGCGATATATATCAAATTCAGATCTGATCAGCTAAAGATTTTGCAATGTTCTGCAGGATGTATGCACGTTCATAATGTGGAGGTGTCTATGTAATGTTGAGATGTGGCAAACATAATTAAAGGAATGTTTCGAGGCGCTATTCACCAATCTGAAATATGCTCCTCCTTAAAGCTTTCTGCAGAGAAAAAGTCTTTTGAGCTAGTCCCAATTACTTGTAACCCATTTAGTGAGAACCTGCATTAGTTTTACTAAGCTGTTAGCCCTGCAACGCACCTTCCACTTTTCCTCACTTTCTGCTTTGGGGTGTTCAAAATGCTGTATAAATGGATTCTTGTATCGTTATAAAAATCAAAAATCTTATATCTAACAAGATTGTCTTTTAATCCTCATTACTACAAGGTGCTAAAAGATTAAATTTTGTTGAAAAAAAAATGACTAAGGAGCTGGTTTAAAACAATTGTCGGTTTTCTACCATTTCCTGCTGAAAATTTGGAATAAAATGCTTTTTTTTTTTATTTATTTATAGAAATGGCTTTGCAACCACTGGTTAGGCGTAAAATTGTCAAAAAGAGAGTGAAGAAGTTCATAAGACATCAATCTGATCGATATGGTAAAATAAAGGTGAGTTGTGCATTCAGAATTTATTTCAAGTGTCTTTTTGCAAAAGTCTCTTCATGTAAATTTTGTGAAAAACTAAATTTTGTATATCTTAGTATTAAAAGAAGACTTTAATTTTTTCAACAAAATATTTTGGGTTGATCCTGCATTTTTAATAGTCCGGTTTTGTGAAATATTAAAAAATAAATTTATTGCTATTCACTGCTTATTTAATAAAATTTTTTGTTAAAAGTGATTTGATAGCTCGGAATATTGTGAAGGGTCTGTTGTGATCGATTCAAATTTTGTGACGATTTGAAAAGGGACCCGAATTTTCTCTACAGGGATCCCACAGGCCCTATTTTTGAGATTGGTTTGTAGGGGCCCCACTAAAGGCCATATTTAGTAGATAAAAGCCCTAAAAAGTAATCAAAGGCCCTATTTTTTAGCATTTGCTTGTATCATGTGAAAAAAAATCGACCCATTTGATTCCCAATTAAACTAATCTTACCCAATAATTCTAATTTATTTCCAAATCTTCTCAGTTATACTCGTTTTTTTGCAAGAGGGCATGTTACCCATGGATTATTTTGAAGTTTTATGTTTATCAATTAATTGTATATTTGGTAAAAAATATTCACGAAAGCTCTGTTTTTATTTCGTGTTAAGCTTTTCCATAAGTGAAATTTAAAGAAAACGTTTAAATAATACTTTTCTAATACTTATAATTAATAATAGTGCAAATTTAATCAAAATAATTTAGTTAAAAGTGCGACTAGCAACCTGGCAAAAGTAAACCAGTTTTTTTTCTTTCCTGTGTAATTTACAAACAATGCAAAAAAATAAAAGTATCAAAAATTTTATATATTTTAAATGAAATCATTTATCTTTTCTGTGGTCATTAAATATGTGTAAAAGGGAGAATATAAATTATATGTGTAACTTTTACCCAAGTATATACCTAGTCTTTATTTATTTTAAAATGTATTATTATGTATTAGTACGTAAAGTGGCCCTATTTTTTAATCTGCTGGGACAGTGAGAACCCTGCTCCAGTTGCGACCCCCTGTATTTATAAAGACTATCAAAATGTTAAGGGAGTTACAATTCCTTTTTCTGGGTCGACCAGGGTAAAATGGGTATAAAAATCGGCTTTTTTCATTTTAGTGTTTGGTAGCAGCTATCTACCTCATCATACATAATGTTTTTAGTCGATGTTTTTGCATTATGTATCTTAGGCTTAAATTAAGCATAATTTGCTATTTTTTTCTGCTCCCATTTTACCTAATGCCGAGGTAAAATGGGTACAAAGTTGAATTACACTATTATTAATTTTAAAAATAAGAAATTAAAGTCAAGTTACGTTTAAAATTTTATCAAAAGCTACTGTTTTTACTGTTCATCAGGGCAAGGTGTATATTTTCAACGACTGCTGCGGCTTGGTTGCAGTAGATTTCTGACTATTTGATGCCAGCACGTCGTCTATATCATCTTTTTCTGAAAAGACGTGGAATTACCCAGCAGAGGACTTGGTTACAAACTTCGGTGTAATCATCTTGATCGGTGGTTTCAATAACTAGACCTATAAATTCTTGAACACGGACTTCTTTATAACGACCCAGTCACCAACCACTGCAGGAAGAAGCACTGGTTTAGCTTCTATTCAGTTGACTGGTTCAATTCTTCTTACCACTTCCCTTTCTTTCTTTTTTTTTTTTTTTTGTACTTCTAGCCTGCTCTTCTGTGTAAAGTCTCTCAGCCACATGCTTTTTAGTTAGAACTTCTACCTTTTCTTGCACTCTTTTGAGTTTCCTCTGTGAATTTGTTATAGCTTCGCCAGTGCTCGAAGATGGTGTTGGTGAAAGAGTGTTTTCAGAGTTCCCACTAGAGCGCGAGACCGCAAGATTCTCGCATATTTTTTTATTTTCTCGCATAAAAATTTTTACATTGCGAGAAATTCGCGCATTGTTTTTTTCCCCCCAGGAAACGATTTCGCATGGACTGTCCTACTACAGTAGAGTAGGTTAGAAACAATTTCTTGCACCTGCGCCTGAAACACACCGGATCCTTTTTCTCTATCCATTCAGAGAAAATCGATCAAACAATAACATGGGGGTGATCCAGAAATACAATGTTAAGCCTTTTGTATTGAAAAGAAAAATAACAGGCCTGCGGCTTCTGTCCCGCTGAATAGCAGTTCAGCTATCATCGGCTCCTTCCTTGCCCCCTTTCTCTCCCTCCCCCCTCCTTCCTGTCCTTTATTTTTCCCCCTCACACCTTCCTTCGCCAATGAGCTTCCTCATCGCCATTTGCCCCCTCACACCGGGAAAAAGCGCCTACGGCGCTGCCCTATAAAGGTCAAGATTTGCGGTTGCCACTCGCCACGTGGTGACCTTGATTGAAAAAGTGGCGATTCAAAAAATTAGGAGCGATCGCCACCTTTCCTTTTTTTATTTTCTGCAGTAAATTCCTTCTTTTCAAATACCATCTATAGAATTTACAACTCTTGCTTCTTTCATCATGCATACAAGCAACCGAATTTCGGCCGATAGTCTTTTTATTTCCCCTTTAACAAGAAAAAAATAATGGCAATTTTTTTCCGATCTTCTCTCTGCCATATAAATCTTTTAAATATAGTAGGAAACAATTTAATCTTGTTGTTTTTTTTTTTTCATAGCTTTCATTTCACACTTACATTTTAGATCGGCTATTTTCGCTTAAACTTATAAAATCGGACTTAAGTGTCGCACCATTTTGAAAATGGTGTGAAAGCTTTTAAAAAAAAGTTTTGAAAGGAACAAAAATAAAATGTACTGGGCAAAACCAGAACTGGAAATATATATTTTTTTATACTTTTATTCGAAAATGGTTCGTATTTGTGATCAAGGTTTTTGTAAAAGGTTTGTTTCTGTAAGGGAGATTTTTGTTATCTGTTGCTTCTATGATGAAACAATTAAAATTTTGCATTTACATCTTTTGTGCTCTATAACATTAAACATGAAAAACTATATTGCAAAATTTCATATTCCCTTAATTTACCATCACCAAGGAAGCAAGTTTTTTCTTTTTCCAATTTGAAAGTCATATACTTTTTTTTTTTTTTTAAGACTTGATAGTTTTAACAAAATATTATGTTTTCTTCACTGAAAATAAGACACATAAGGAATTGTAGTGCATTGATGCACCATTCACCCCCCCCCCCCCCCCCCCCCCCCCCCCCCCGTTTTGCACTTTTACTTTATGACGCGTAGGTGGCCACCAAGTTAATCAAGTTTAGTGTCCACTGGCTCTTCCAAAAAATTTCTGAGTCTTGACCTTTACTGCCCCAATCAATCACTATAGAGAAAAGACAAATGCACCTCCCACTGCTTAAACATTTATTGAAATGACCAGTTGAAATCTTTTCCTAGTAAGAACACTAAATAAGTGTATTCTACGCTCTGCAATATTGCAGAACATAGAATACACGTGGTTGAAGAAATCGTGTTAATGCGAGACTTTGCGCATTCATTTACCATTCAGCGGGACACAGCGTTCTCTGCCGGAGCATTATGGATAAATATTTTATAAGAAGGTCCTCAAGCAATGTGTATATTTGTGTTATCACGTAATTTTTCAGAAATCTCACTTAAATTTTAGAAATCTCATTTTGTTTTTTAGGAAGGGTGAGAAATTCTCACTCATTTTTTTCCTTAATGAGAACCCTGGTTTTTGATTTATTGTCTCATTTGTTTCAAAGGAGAAAAAATCAAAGCCCCTATTGCACTTAGTTGTGAAGCATCATGATTTCGTTGTGATTGGATGTGGGATGGGTTTGAGTGAACACTGATCTTACGCAAAACAGTGTCTCGGTTGAATGGAGAAAGTCCAATTCCACAAAAAACCTGCAATTGCATTTCTTCCCAACACATTTACAAATAATTGTTTTACAAGAGAATGAAATACAGCCTTATCTACTTTCCAGTTGATTCCCTCTGAACCATCTTTTAAAAGTATTCTTAAGTACATCTATTTATTTGTTTTTGAAAATTAAATTTACAAAAAAGTGAAGCCAAATACCACAAAATGTTTGTACTAGTAAATAGAATACTCTTTATGTACCTAATTACAAAACTATATTTATCGAACTATTCCTGTAATTTTTTATAGTGGGAAGTTTATCTTTCACAGAAAACACAATGGTGTATCTTCTAAAAAACGAAATGGCTGCTCGCCGTATAGAAATTGTTAGTAAAAAAATTTTTCCCAGGTTAGAATGTTCCCAGATATGTGAGCATTTTAATCAGAATTTTTCTTTTTCAAAAAGTATTCTCCAGTAAAATAGAAACAGAAGAAACCTAACTGCACCCATTTTAACCCAGGTGACCCTATTTAGTAATAAATTCAGAAATAAAAAGAAAAATACCTTGTTTCCTTTTGAAAACCCTTAAATGCATTTTTAACTTTTTTAAGCTTAAATGTTATTTTGCCACAGTTTCAACAATCATTCTTGTAGTTTAATTGTATCTAAGTGTACTTGAGATTTTACTTTCACCTTTTGATATGTTTTGTTTAGTATGGTTGCTAGACTCCAAGTTGAAGATGTTCTTTATGGAATCTTCTGTTTTTACTTTGAAAATCAAAGTTTCCTAATTTTTTTTTTCCCTCTCAGCCAAACTGGAGGAAACCTAGGGGTATTGACAACAGAGTAAGACGCAGGTTCAAGGGCCAATACCTTATGCCTAACATTGGTTATGGTAGCAACAAAAAAACCAAGCACATTCTTCCCAATGGATTCAAGAAGGTCACCGTTAGGAATGTCAAGGTATGATTTGTTTGTATTTTTAGAAAAAGATTTCAGAAACTATTAGCATTGAAAAAAAATAAGAATTCAAAACTTGCTTAGCCTTTTGCTGTCTCGAAGTCATTAACTGATACAAGGCATGGAACTTAGGTGTATAAGAAAATCATTTCATCCTGAACTGTCAATGGTTTAATCATTTACTTTTATAATTAAAACATTATATATTCAGAGATGCCGAATGCTACAGATTCTTCGTAGTATCTACGGAAAAATACAAAAATTTGAAGTTGACTATGAATTACGGAAAGCGCTTTTTTTCCTATGGAAAATACAATATTTTAGCAGAGTTCAACTTTTCACGCTTGGCGCGCATATAAAAAAAAATTCGCCAACAGTCGCTAAAACGAGCGCTTACTGACGATTCGTGGTAGTTTGGAGCTGCGAACAATAGGAGATTGGCGACGGTAGAAAGCTCAAAGTTTTTATCCATTTAGAAAAATAATATGTTCACACCATTACTAAAAACAAACTTTTTGTTTTTATCAAGTATCTTTATTGGAAACTTCTATGATAAAGAAATCTTTTAGAAGGAAAAAACCTTAAGCTAATAGGGGATGTAAATGAAACTTTAAGGATATATATTCTAAATTCTAACAATTGTTGTTTTAAATACTATTTTTAAGATAAACACAAAATGGGGGTTCATGATTATGTATTATGAATTGTAATTTGAATGATTGAATGAATGATGCTTTGTTGTTAAGATGCTTGAAGAATATTGTAAAATGAAAGTAATATAGTTTATTTATGAAGCAAAAGTCTCCTGATTTTCCACTTTGTGAATTTGACAATCCTAGTCATACACACACACACCCATCCTTTCTTGTGATAAAAAAATAGCCAGAAACATGTATTTTGAACTTTGGTTTAGTAACATTCCAGGGAACACTCGACTGTACAAAGAATTATTTTTTGAACAAATTTTTGTTATTTGTAAATATTTGAATAACGTTTGTATAGTAAATGTAGACTAGACTCAAATGTACATATATTTTATTTTTGAGTTTGTAATAGTAGTTGAAAATATTTGAAATATTGCGGCTTTTGCTTTAAAAATATCTGCAGTAAAATATTTTGTGATATAGTCTATTTATGTGTATTTTATCATTTGTACCTGTAGCTTGTACTCTAATAGGCATTTTTCGATACTCTTTTTCATTTGTGACATCCTTTTTCTCCAACAGGAGCTGGAGATGCTGATGATGCAGAATAGGCGCTACTGTGCAGAAATCCAGCATGCAGTGTCGTCCAGGAAGCGCAAGCAGATTGTAGAGAGAGCTGCGCAACTGGCCATTCGGGTCATAAATGCAAATGCCCGATTGCGCTCCGAGGAGAACGAATAGGCTACCTTTATTTCTTCTGTATCAGAATCACTTCGAGTTGCAATTAATAAATGCATTTTACAACACAAAACACCACCAACTGTAAATACTGTATTCAGGTCTTTCAATTTCTTTAATTAACAAAAAGATTCACTTCAAATATTCAATAAGTAAGTCAATAGCCCTGATATCTGTCAATAAATTTTATAAGGTTGACTCAAGAATTCCATGTTTGGTTTTGCTATGTCTTCAGTGTGAATTTATTTATAATGTTAATACAATTCATCTTGCATATATATATCTTTTTAATTTATTCATTAATGCATATTTAGGCAGGCCTACTTACCTTTTTTTATGACTTTTTTTTTTCTAACTCGAATGTCGCATATCGATTTGACTTCATTTGTACTTTGGAAAGAAAGTTATGGGTGAGAAAAGGGTATTTTTCTTTCAATTGGAAAGGCTTGACTTGATATTTATTTGTTGGAAAAATTAATAAATACAGTAAAAGTCGATGTTCAAATGACTTTGTTGCCATTAAACAGTAATATTGAAAGCACTCAATAAGAGCTTGAGTCAAGGGTTCTCTAAAACAAATTATATTCATTCAGTTAATTTTTAGCTTTTCAGTGAATCCACCGTAGATTGGTTTAAGCTAAACATTTTTTTCATTTATTTTTCACATTATTTAAAATTGCAGAATCCAATTTATGCAAAATTTATGAGATAAATAGCACTAGATAAATAATGAATTTGGTAAATTAAAACTTCTTTTTCAATCAGCACAATTTTTTCTAATCTCTTTTGTCAAACTATTTGGGTTTTTCTAAAATTAGCTTGGGGGGGGGGGGGGTCACATTCTAAAAATTAAATGATGTTGTAATTCCTGGAGATAAAGAACACAAATTAGAAATAATGAAATATTTGTTTAATAACCAATTTGCAAATGCATGTTACAGATCACTTACAAATGCTGTAAAATTAGTTCTTCATCCTTGTACTAGATGGACTTCCTTATCAGATGTATTATAGACGTTTACCTTAAAAGTTAGCTGATTTACTTGTAAATTTGTGAAGAAAATATAAACAGGTTCTTTCATACAGTTGAACTTTCTTAATACGAACACGGTTAATATGAAATCACGGCTAAAACGAACATTAAGTTTGGTTTACTATTTAATTACACTAAATATCTCGCTCATATTACGAAGTCTAAAATACAAATTTCTGCCCTATTCACGAAAAAAAAATTTCGATTTCTATATATGTTTTTCTTTTCTTTTTTTTTTTTTGGGGGGGGGGGGAGATTGTTGGTTATTTTGAGTCATTGTAAACCACCAAGTACGCAGATGATAAAGTGATCAATGTACTAATACGCAGGGGTCGCATTTCCCCCAAAATTTTTGCAGCACCTAAAATTATACTGAAACTTTGCTCATGTTCCTAGGAAATGCTTTTCCTGTCGTTCACTTAAGTGGGACTCGGAAGTTTTCTTATATCCCCTATATATTTTTAAAAATTGGGGGGAAAACCTCTCTAAATTTTGATAGTTCTATATTAATGCTGTAGGCACTAAAAACTTCATTGAAAATCGTCTATGCAAGCGAGAGCGCCATGTTTGGTTCGCAGTTAATGCCTTGTTTTATTTTTGTTACTTTTTATTTCAATAACAATGATTTTCAAGTCCTCAATTATATTGGAAAATGGAAGTTGTAAGCATGTAACCAATGCTGTGTTACCTCCAATATATTTTCCCTTTGATCGAGCATGGCGGCTACGTTAACCAGCAGGTCGCCATGTTTGCTCATGCAGGAAGATGAAAGTAAATAAGACACCAAGTGCATAAGTTTTCGGAAGGAGATAGCATGCTTATTGCAATGTAAAATGGAATAAAGAATTGTTATTTTTATGCTTAAAAAAAGAATTGATGTTTAAAATTTTTTGTTTAAGAAATTTTTTTTACCCTTTATTTCTATTATTTTTTAATTTTGGATGATAAGCCTAAACTGCATTTTGCCTTTTTTTTAAATTTAAATATTGGGCACTATATAATTCCTTTTTAAAAAGGCAAGTTTCTTTAATTTTATTTTTCATGAGCAAGTAATTTAAGTTAGGGTTTTTTCTTTATAAGCATGCTTTTTAGAAAATTCTATTACTTTTCACCTAGGGAAATAATGCTTAAAATATTTTTAAATTGAATGAAAATATTCCGGGAAATACCCCTCAAACTGAAAAAGTCCTTCCCGAAATTTGTAGCAAAGACCTTTTCTGTTTTACCTAGCTGAAGTTTCACAAGAATTCATACAAAAAATATAGTAATAATAAAAATGTTATCAATAATTAATTTTATGGCAGCAACAATTTGAGAAAATCCACTCCAGTTGAAACTCGTATATCAGCCAAGAGCTTTTTATTTAACATAGGGCCAACAAGAAAATATCTCTTCAATGTTTGTTCTGCAGTAATTAAAGAAATTATTTAAAATTATTAAATATTCCCTTTTCTGATCATACTTTCAGCCTGGAATAAAATTATAATTTCTCCCAAAGTTTGCAGGCAGTAAAAGTAATCACTAGCACGCTACAGACCGTTTGTTGTACATTTATTAAAAATCAGAATCAAATCACTACAGCGCTCTTCTTGGTTTCTATTACATTGTTAAAATCTTGCAATTCATTGCGAGCAATTGAAAGCAAAGCACAATTGTTTAGGATTGGTTCATTAAAGAATCCTTGTTAATAATATCTTGCGAAATGCTGTTTCCCATTCAGAAACTGTTAAAGGAATTGTGTAAAAAATTCTGATCACTGTTTATTTCTTAAAAAATTCCTTCAAGTCTTAATTTTAAAATGTTGTTTAAAAAATCTTTGGGTCCTTCCCGTCTTTCGCCAATGTTTTTAAACATTGTTTTGTGCACATTAGGGTCTTAAATGAAAGTATAAGGGAAAATTGCACTTACTGGTGGCAAGTTGAGAGATAAGTGTGTCTAAATATGCTGAGTTGCAAAATAAAAATACAACAACTTGACCGTTTTATATTAAACGGTTTTGATTCATGTATTAAATCAAACTCCACATTACTACTCCTGTCTACAGGTTATGAAATTTCACAATAAATTGCCCCTAAAATTTTCCTAAAAGTTTGGGAGAATGTTCCTAAAATTTTGAAAAACCCGAGTACGATTTAAAACTACATATGGGTAAAAATAAATCATTTGTTTTCACTGTTTATTTTACTTTGCATTATAATTAGTAGTAATTAATTTTTAAATATAAACACGCATTTCTAATAGTTTTTTTTATACAAAATTTTACGTATTCACGGTTGTTGCAAATAACGGCTATTACGAACAAATTCGCGAATTTTTGGCATTTCGTATTGTCTTAATTTTAACACATTGGCGGACAGTGGAACAAGTGAAGTTCGAAAATTGACACTATATCTTTTTGTAATTTTTAGAATATTAGAAGTATAGTTTTATTCTTTATGCTTAAATAAACTTAATTTTGATGAATTCAACACCTTTAATTAGGTTGCGGCTACCAGCGGACTCTAGTAAGTGAGTCGTCTAGTTACCAGCTGCATCCAAAAAAATAAGTCACGGCGGGCAAAAAACTAATATCTAAGAAATTCGAATTTCTAGCTAAGAGCATTGGGATAGACTTTTAACTTGCTGATATTTTAACACAAAAATAATTTTTCCTTGGAAGATATTTGGAGGGGAAAAAGAAGAGCTGACAAGCATGTTCGATTGGGGGGGGGGGGGGGATCTGGTTTTGTAACGAACCGGCAAATTTCAAACACTTTTTAGTATAATGTAGCTGCTTTAGAAACTTAAAATAGTAGCACCATATGAAGATTACTTTAAACGATTAGGAAAGTTTTGAAAAGTTGGAATCGAAAAAAAGTGGTTGTATCTGGTTTTGAATCTAGACGACTCAAGTAATGGGACGATGGTGGCTATAACAGCAAAAATTTAAAAACGTAAATGACAAGTTTTAATGACTCAAATCAGCAAATTTTTGTAATGTATTTGAAGTTTCCTATGCGCATGACGGCTATTGCCGTCATTCCGCATAATGAACTGTCCGTCAACGTGTTAACTAAAGAAATGCTGAAGTTATGTTTGAACCATAAATATAGGAAACCGGTTTCCTATGTCTATGGTTTGAACAATTAAAGCACAATAATAATAACACAAGCTGTTGAATTCAATTTCAAACTTTTCTTTTGCCTAAATTCTAAGATTAAAAAAAATTATTTATGGCGTAGTAGAGACATCCTTGCTTTTTTCCCTTGTGCATTACAACTACCACATTTGACGAGGTTGCGTAACAGTTAAAAGCAGGGCTCGATAAATACTGAGCCCCGACTATAGATATTCAGTGCTGGCGCCAAACACAAGGATTATTCTGCAATTCTTTTAAATGAGCTGTCATCACTTGGATGATCTACTTGATTAGTTGGGGGTATCACTTGCAAGCTGTTTACTGATGCCTGCTTTCTAAATGGATTCATTTAGATATAAAAATGTGCGAAGGGGGAGGGGTATATTCCTCTATCACCAGGGCCGGATTAAGGATTTGGGGGCCCGTAGGCATGAGCCTCAAGTGTCGTAACTAGACTTAGTGGCGCCGGGGAGAAATTTGAGAATTCCGCCCCTAAACCGTGCTGACAACAGAATAGATCCGAATCGGGGTATGAGTTTGGTGACCACGCCATTTTTTCGATCGGTAAAATCCAGTTTTATATAATATATTATGTACACGCGTGCATCCGAGGGTCATTTCAAAATTAATGTGGCAATTATATTTTTCAGAGACATTACGTTGAATAAATTTCAACTAATTTTTCCTTTTTTAGAGCATTGCGTCATGGTATTCGGAAAAGTGATATAAAAATGTAGAAGCTAATATTTGCGCACAAATGGGGGGGTTCGGGGGCTCTCCCCCGGAAAATTTTAGAAATTCAAGTCTAAAACATGCAATTCTAGGCTATATTTAGCGACGCTGGGCCTGGGGAAAAGGGAGGGGTTCAGGCTTTTCACCCCTCCTTATCGAGGGATTTCGCTGAAAATTCATTGATATTGATGCCAAAAATGCAATTTTCGCCTATATTTTCAGTCATTATACGATTTTGGGCAAGGCCGTAAGTTTCTCGAATAGTTTAATACAAGTCGAATTATGAAAATATGGGAAATATTTTACTCCACATTTCAATAAAAAGAAGATGCTTAAAACTTTCATCAACATTTCGAGATAATTTTTTTGAAAACATCATATGAGTATGTGTATGTATTGTTGGGTGCTACACAGAAGGTATGTCTTGACATCCCATTGCAGCTAATATTTATACAGCGTTTTCGATATTTTTCGATGAAAAACCTCTTAAAGCTGCCTTCTTAAAATCTTTTAAGGATCGGTTTTTGCATTGAAATTACTACTTAATAATGTAAAACCAAGAAAGCTCCCCTCTATCGAATCTGTGAAGGTTAGTCTATGAGGTATGTCCTTCTTTTTTTCCTTTCTTTCTAATGGGGCTGCGTATAGGCATTAACTTTTGCAGACCTAGGGCGTACGCCGGTAATCGGCATCCATTTTTTCAAGCAGCACCACAGTCAGTGGATGCCATTCATTGCCACTGAGAATTTGGACGCTAAGTTTCCCCTAGATGGCGGCACCTGAGCTCTCATTTGATGCGAATTGCACTAGGTATTTAATTTAGCCGAGAGTATCCAACTCAAGCGGATACTCAAGGGATCTTTAACATGCCGCACAATCATGCGACATGGGCGCAGACGATTTTCTGCATCTTGAAAATTCACCGACTTGGGCCAGGTTCCTACCTGCGATCTTTGGCGCACGAGTCCTGCACCTTACCACTACGCGTCGACTCTATGAAGATGTGTCACAACAACCACTTCACTCTTTTTGCTCCTCAAAGCCACTGGCGTAGATAAGGGGGGTGTTTTAGGGATAACCCCCCCCCCCGAAATGGTGAAGATTGTCTAGAATTTAACCAATTTTTCTCGTAAAACAATGAAATTAGCTCACTTCTCCCAAAGAAACCCCCCCTGAAATCTGGGTCTAGCTACGCCACTGCTCAAAGCAACACCTGGATTTGAGCTCCGATTAATTTCAAATAGGAATTTGGCACTTCCTTATGTTTAAAGCCCCCACGGATAGTTTGACAACATTAGCTGCAAATATTAATAATTTATAACCGTCGCATAAATTATTGAAGGCAATGGCAGAAATAGAGATGCAACAAATTTATTATTTTTTGAAAACAGTATTTTTAGGTCCCAAATCCTTAATTCTAACTACAAAATACTTAACTTACTCATCTCATGTTACCTCATGCAAATTTTAAATTCATGAAGATTTGTAAAATTATAAACGATCGAATTGTTAAATAAAGAAGAGTAAATGTAATACTTAGGATATAAAATTGTGTACATGAAATAAAGAATTTCTGAAGGGGCAAGGGGTCCGGTGTGCAATAGGAGAGTAACTTGGTTTGTTTGTGCCCTCCTCCCCCACCTCCCTTCCCCTTGATCTTCGCAGCATAAAAACGCTCCCACAGTCGTAAATTGCATTCACGCTCCCAAAATAATACGACATACTTGAAATTTGAATCAGCCCCCCCCCCCCCCCCCACTTAACCTCCTGAGCTCCCCCTCCCTTTCAAGTCGACGCTAGTTACGACACTGGTGTGAAAGAACAAGTAGTGAAGAATAAACACCAAATCATTAAAAATTAAATATTACGCACTACACACGCTGGTCGAATTGAATAATTTACTGCCGTCATCAAGATCAAAATAATTTTTAATGAGCTGCAATTAAAAAAGTTATAAGATAGGTAACATTATTACTTTATGAATTATCTTTTATGAACACATAAATAGCATTTTTTCAAAGACAGACGAAATGCATACTTTGTACTTACTAATTCCGATGTTGCCGAATATTTCTACTGCACATAAAGTTTTAAAACAATGACTCTCTCATCTTCACAATCAGAAGTCACTTAGGGATCATTCATAAATGATGTCACGCTTCGAGGGGGAGGGGGGTTCGTGAAAGTGTGACAAGGGGAGGGGAGGGGTCCGCTGAAGTGTGACATATTGTGACAAAGGAGGGGAGGGGGGTCAAATATATGGGGAAAAAGCGTGACGTCATTTATGAACGGCACCTTATAAAGGTGCGAAAGTTCAAGGCTATTCAAATTTCATTAATTCGGTTAGCAATGAAAAAAAAAATCGATTTTTTTTTTTCGAAACATTAAATGTCGGTCGGTTTCGGGTTGTCTAAAAATGCTCTATCTGATCATTTCTGGCGCTGTCTCCGAATCTGTGCATCTAACGGGATGAATTCAAGTCACTTTTTTCTATTTGAAGTCTTTAGAGCTTTCAGATGATCCTGACAATTTTTAGGAACAAAAAGTATAATTTTTTTCGTTTATTACTTATGACTGAGTTGGCAAAATACAAATTGTGTTTTTTAACAGAAACAACGCTGTGAAACGGGGAGATGACACTTCAGAACAAGTTGGCCAAATGATAAATGACTACTAACCCAATTTGAGACCCAGCTTTTCCCAGCAGGCCACCGGTCGGGTAAAAAGACCAAAAAGACTGATAAGAGCTTCCGTGAAAATAGTTCTTTTGACCATTGTCCATGCACCGACTTCGGTGAATTCGTTGGTGTTCTTCCAAGGGATTGCTTCCAGTGAACCCTTTGGGAATAGAGTGTAGTGAGTGACAATTCAGTTTTGCTATTATCAGTCTCAATGGGCGGGTTCTAATAAAAGATTACAGCTGCTATTTGAGCAATTTTTTTATTATTGTTTACTACTCGTCCTTTTAGCCATATGTCATTCAGAATCATCTGATATTTCAGATGATTCTGATGACAGTCGGACGCGGAGATGACTTTATTACATAGGCTATTTAGAAGAATAGCAAGGAAGCAACCCTCCCAAGGAAGCAAAGCAAAAAGTATACCTAGGGGTGCAGAAAAAGCCGAAACCGGATGTCACCCTGTGGCCACCGTCCGCCCCTCCAGCCCCTTAATGATCTCGTGATCTTTATCAATGCAAATGTCGGTAACTTTTCGAGAAAAAAATATAACTTCGCCTTCTTTGCGAAAAAAAAAATTTGAAAAACAGGATTGCGTTTTGTTGGGTTGGACATTCCGGACTTTTTGCCGCCCCCTGAAACAGTGCAGCCCGGCCACTCCCCGCTAGTTACGCCACTGGTGCACCCCCCCCCTCACATTTAGATTTTATAATAATTATAACAGATAAAATATGATGTACAATTATTTCGTGATTATAATACCTCTCTGGAAACAGCCTTGAAAATAGCCGATCAATGCTTAAATCGGAGCGCCGCAAGGCCGTATCCAGAGGAGGGGCCGACGGACCCCCCCCCCCCCCTGAAAACCCGAAATTTTTCGCAGTGTAGCATATATTCCTCCCTGAAGCTTTCCTCAACATAAGTGTTTCAAAGTCAGCCCCCCCCCCCCCCCCCCGAAAAAAATTTCTGTCGTCGGCCTTGGAGCGCCGAAATAGGATTTTTACTCTCTCTTTCCAAAAGTTAAATGTTAAGAATGTTTAAAAAGTTATCACATTTATATAAACATTGTTTTTAAAGAAATGAACAAAATTGTTCATTCGGGACATAAGTTGAACGACAAAACTTCATTGATTAAAAAAAAAATCGGTTCCTCCATTAAAAACTATATAATCATATTTGTGACTTCTTTTCGTTGGAAATTGTGGGATTTTTTTACAAGGGCGAATTTATTAGACTCATGTTAACCTCTGCCACGAGTTGCAGGGAGAGATACAGAAAGAACAATTTCAATATAAGAATTGCTACAGAACTGAAGGCTTTAGAAAAAAATCACCAATAAGACCATGTATAAATAAAAATAAAGTTAGCAAAAATAATAAATAATAATTTTCTTGGTAATAATGTTCCAGCCCTTGACTCATCAGAAAAGCAAATTAATTTTTAAATAATAATTATTTTTGTAACTGTTGATTCCTCAACTAACATAAATGTTTAGATTAATACTTCAAAAATTCAGAGACTAAATTTAAGTAATAATTGTACGAAGTCCATTTGCGATTTAGATTATTTTTCCAAATTTAAGTCATCTATAGTCTCGGGGAAAGGAGAGTCCCGAGGAGACAGGATTCAGTTTAACTTTATTAAAATCTTGACGAACTCTTTCGTGAAATTTTTGCCCGAAGTCTGAACCAGGGGTCATTGTTTACTTCAGTGGCTTTGATTGTGTGATTTTATTCAAATATATTTCATTTTGTTTTTTTACACAATAGTTTTAAAAATTCCTTTCTGATGCCAAGAAAATTGTTAAAAATTACTGAATGGAATAGTGATTTTTTTTCCCTCCCTTTGGGTGTAGAGCGTGCTACCTGTCTCCCCCTCCCCTCCTCAAAATCCGTCACTGATCACTGTTTTGGACTTCATATTGAAAAGATACATAATTTTAGTCCCCTTGATGGTTTTAATTCAAAACGATTAAAATTAATTTATAACAATTAGCTTATTTAAACATAATCGCAAGAGTTAAAAGCGGAAAACAAAAGGAACGTACCCTGTATCAGTTCTGTGCATAAATTGTTATTCTGTTATAAATTCCGCACTTGAAGATTTCTTATTGAAAGCAGACGCAATGTCTTTTTTCATCTTACCTCTAGTTTTTCAGTTTTTTTCCCGGACCTTATGTTCGGATACCGGGTTCAACGGGGGTCAGTCTGGTGTTTCACGGAATATACCCTATCTAAAGAACCGTATCCTAGGGGATCCTCTAGCCAGACAGAGATAGTGTACACACAACGTGAATACGGAGTCTTCTAATTTAAACAGCATGACCATTTCTGTGGTCAATTGGTCTTTATAGCACTGTTAATAATCCCTCTAATGTTGACTGTCACCAAGGGTAAGGAGCCATCCATCATTTTAAGAAATGAAAGGGAGCAGCGCGAGGGGAAATGAACCCACGTGTTTTTTTGAGCCCGAGGTTGTAAAACAATAAATTCTTCAGATTGCCTTTTTTCGGGGTGGGGGACAGGATTATGGAGATTTTACTTTTCAGGACTGGACTTACTGAAATTGTTCAGTTGAAAAGAAAACTGAATTTTTTTTAAATTTTCTTTTCTTTTTCGCATTTTAACTTTAGAATTTCTTGGGGCCCCTCAGAGCCTCGGGGCCCCTAGGCAGTTGCCTAATTTGCCTATTTGGTAATCCGGCCCTGTCTATCACCCCCTCGCCCCTCTCAATTCTCACTTGGGAGCTGGCTCCTTACTCTTTTCCCTGTCGATTAGATTTTTAGAGAATTTGTCTACTTTTGAGCTCGTGTGGATTTCGAGAAGCTTGCTTTTTGTTTAGTCTAGAAAAAATTTTATTGTTGAATATTCCCCCAAGATAGTCTGGTGTTGTGTGTCTAATGGCTTTTGAAACACATGCTGGGGCGGGCCTGTATGTGAGTTGGAGCTTGCACAAGCAGAGACTATTCTTTCGAGAGCAAATTGCTAGTCTAAAATTTTGTACCTATGTTATATACAATAAATAACATTATATATATTATAAATTCATGTGAAGAATGAAATGAGAAGGAAGTTCAGTTATGAAAAGTCATTTCGAGGCGGGGTTTTCTTATTTTGAAATTTAATCCCTTAAGAATACTTTGTGTACATAAAATTAGGATAACGTTTTTAGAGCAAACTAGATCTAGCTCTAAAATTCCACTGTTTTCAGTTGTTCTTTTGTATTAATATTTTTTTACTATTAGCTAATTGTTTTTCTTGTAAACCTTAATTTTATTTTACACAAATTGAATAGACAAATAATTATTATTGTTATGCTCATAAATGTCATAAAAGTTCAAAAATAAAATTGTAAATGTGATCTGTAACGTAGTGCTTTCTTTCTATACTGCAACTTCTTGGGTAAAAACTTCTTGGGTTATATGCTTACTTAATATAGCGTGACATGTGACAAAAGGGGGGGAGGGGGGTATGCTGAAGTGTGACACTTTGTGACAAAGGGGGGGGAGGGGGTCAAATATATTGAAAAAAAGTGTGACATCATTTATGAACGACCCCGAGGGAACACTGTAATTCTTTTCACGTATCAAGGTCAAATGCATTCTGTACCGAGTAATTTTTTTTTTTTTTTTTTTTGAATGAATATTTTTAACTTTAATGTTTTTCTGAACATATTTATTTTCTCTAGATCACATTTTTTATAATTTTTGATGTGAAATTGGGAAGACAAGTAAAAAAATAGCCGCGATCCAAAGCAGTGATGGGATTTAAATCATTCAAGAACCGGTCCGCTTGAAATGTTTTTGGGACTTTTGTATATGGGTAAAAATTATAACGAAATACCAAAAATAAATAAATAAATGAAGTACATACTCACATTCTTCAAGCTTATTTATTTTAACAAAAAATAATTAATTACTATCATTTATAAAAAATATATATATTTCCAGATAGCTGTTTCATGTTTACTGTGCCTTCTTCAATTTTTTTTTTTTTTTTTTTGACGCGCGGATTATTTGCAGTGTGATTACTATTCTCTAACCATCTTGTTACCAACGGCTACAGATTCCAATATATTAATGGTAATCCAATTAAATTTATCGTCATTATATATTTGCAATAGTCAATCAGTTTCTTTTCTCTGTAAAAATTATATCCATTAAGCTGAAGCTTTTTCCAGCTACAGCAGAACGAACTGGAATGGTTTTTAGTTTTTATGTTTGCAAGTTGGCAAAGCTTATATTGATGTTTTCTTATTATTGAGTAAATAATTAACACTAGATTTACCAGGCCGTTTTTCAACCATTTCTAAACTTTCATTTTACACTAAGTTGCTACTACTTATAATAAAACTTTCAGTCTCATTAGCTTGTCCTACTTACCGTGTATTAGGAAAAGTCAATACAATTGAAAGTTGCACGATAATTAGTAACAAATTATGCGAAATGGAAGCTTCGAAACAGTCGAAATGACTGGTATGGTAAATCTAATGTTAAATATCTAATGTCGACGCGTATAAGCCGACATTGTCTATATATTTTTGATATTTTTTTAATTCTAACACCTTATTATATTCACTGTCACTACTTTAAACTAATGTTTTATATACAATCGATAGATTTTGACGACAGCTGATGATTAAAACTTAAACGAACATCATAGCTTCTACGAGTTAAAAGCTATAGTAATTGCAAATTTCGATACGCAGCAAAATAACCTCAAAATGGCTGCGTTTCCCTCTTTACCCCCCCGCGATGCGTCACTGTTCTCGCTTATCGTAATGAATTCTTTGATCCTTTAGCTATCCAGTGGTATTATTTAATTTTGGATGTAAATGATAGATTCGAAACTACAACGCCGAAGCTACAAACTGTATCCCCCGATTTTGCTATCATAAGATTTTTTGGATTGCTCCCGTATGGTAGCAAGTTTAAAGACGTATTCACGTCAAAAGTTCTTTAATTTTGTGTTAAGTTAAATTTTATAATTTTCTCATGACATTGCCACGCATTTTTGCTCTCTCCCAACTGTTTTAGAACTACTAGGGCGAAACTTTACTCTTAGTTTCGCTCTTTTTTGGAACTATACTCCCCTAATTGACTTCCGTTCGATTAACACTCATGCATAGGATCGGTGAAAAACGAAAAAGGGGCAAGGGGTCTTGGACATAGATGATCACAAAAGTTCATTGCACCATTTTTCTTAGCGTAGAATCTATTTATAGAAATGCCCATGCACGGAGATTTAAATTGCAACTATGAATTTCATTATAAAATATTATTCAAAACAAAAATTTAAAGAGAATATTATGTTTTTAAAAAATTTCGATATAAATATAATATGATAAATAAAACGTCACTTGCAACTAATAAATATTTTAAAATATTTATTCTCTCGCATGAAAAGTACGACAAAATGTTTCTCAAAAATATATCAAACAATGGAAGTACAGTTTTTATTGTGATGTTCTGTTACCTTTGCTAAAATTATTCGATATTTTTTAAAATTTAAGGCAATAATTTTAATGTGATGTTCAAAAGTTTATTTTATGAATACATTTCAACAACTCTACTTAGCGCAGTGATTGTATGACATTACTATTTTATTTTAAAGTTTTTAGAACTTAGATGCTCCAAAGATTTTAATTCCCTTGCTTAAAATAATTGCTTCTTATATATTACAGAGGCGAAAATATGATAAAGGAAAAAGTTTTTGTTTTTAATTACAGATTTTAATACTAAAGCTACGTATGAAAAATGTAAGTAAAAATAAATTGATCTCGTGGACCTCTCATCATAGCTACGTTTTAAAAATAACATACGTTTAGAAGCAGATTCGACGCTTGTCGCAGTTCTTTGGTAAACCGTCCTTCAGCCGTAATGCAATAACATACGAATGCGATTTACAACGAGCAGCAAATAGAAAACCTTGCTTTAATTTTATGGTCCCCTCCTCAGGACTATGAACAATATCATCTTCCCTCGTTAATGAGCTTGTAGGAGGGGGAAAATGGTCAGAGAAGGACATAAAGGTAGTGAGTTGACATAAAGAAAACGTCGGATTGAACGGAAGGTCCTGGGCACATTTAGAACATTAAATCATTGTTCAAGATATTTATAAGAGTTTTTTTTTTTTTTTTTTTTTAATGTTATCGAACTGTCATACAAGGAATCGCTTCTTGCACATCAAGAAAATATCGTCCAGTTAGACCATGGAATTTTGACATTAACGCTTCTACGAATGTCAGAAAACAACGAATCTATTCGAGTTTCAGGGAAGTCCTTTTTGCAGGTGCGTTTATTTAGTACGCGAATCAGAATGTTTGCTTCTCTTTTTGTTGAAAGCAACTAAATTTATAAACTGGCATATAGCATCAGTTCGGAAGAAATCAAGTATGCTAAACGAACTAGAACGAAAACAAAAACGGCACATTCCTCACACCAGCAGTTCCTCCCTTGAGCATGAAGGGGTTCTTCTTGGCACTCTGCCAGGCAGATTGCTTTGGCTGTTGGTAGAACTGTACTGGCAATGATTGTAGATAGTTGCTACAATATATGGCAACTGGACCTGAGAAACTTTATAGCCTTAGGGGGCCGTTCATAAATGATGTCACGCTTTTTTCCCATATATTTGACCCCCGTCCCCCCCTTTGTCACGCGTCACGCTATGTTGCATAATGCACGATGTCACACTTCTTGTTACCCCCTCCCCTCCCCTTGTCACACTTTGTCACAATTTCACGAACCCCCCTCCCCCCTCGAAGCGTGACATCATTTACGAATGATCCCTAGGAGGATGACCAAATACCTTACAGTCTGTGAGAAAATTCGTTATTCCGAATCACATCTTCGAACAAGTGCGTACATAAAAGTTGTTAACTGGCAAGAAATTGAAAGATATAAGCCGTCTATTCCTGAAAACACCGTAGAATCTAAAATTCCATCCGCAATATCACAACAGGAATGCAGACTTCAAATTTCCATTCCTAAGTTTCTATGTTATGTACAAGCAACTGAGCAATATGTTAAGACAGTTAACTGAATCGGCAAGTAAAGTATCTGGAGAAAAACCACGACGTGCTCCATTTTAGCTAAGATTTCAGTTGCCAAAAATTATAATACGAAATGACAATTTTCTGTTAAATTTTTCAGAAGAATGTGTTTGAATAGGTGTTTAGATTTCTCATTCTTCATTTTTTTAAAATTTAATTTTAATGAAACGTGATTTAGTTATAAAATGTTATCTTTATTGAAATAATGCAAATAAATGCTTATTTTCTTGCAGTGGTATTACTTAACCTATACTTGTATTTAGCTGAAATATCAATAGAAAACTTTCAACGGTTGATGGTATTTTATTTTAGACAGTAGTTTGTCTTACATTAGCATTTTTACATCTATTTACGAAAAAAACACCAATATTTTGGCTAAAATATTGTGCTTTTTTTTTTCTTTCTTTTTGCTTCATTTTGAAGAGTGCATTTTCGGTAACTTTTCTGTCGGGAGTAGTTGAAAAATCACAAAGTTCACCCTTCTGTCAAAAACAAAAAGTTTGGTTTCCAAACATGATTAACTATTCATTTGATCGTCTTTTACTGTTACATCTAAATGTGCAGTCACATGAGGCAATTTTTCTCACTGGCTGATTTCAAAACTTATATAAATATTGAAAATATGTATATATTCCGCTATGAGGAGCTTCAAGATTTTTACAACTGTGCTATAATTTATATCTAAGTATGTAATCCATTGGGCAACTTTTTTCACCCTGGGAAATTTGAAAACTTAAGGGGGGGGGGGGGAGCGTTCTTGGGTTTAATTTGCGAATTTTGTCTGCCATGCAGAGTATCAAGATTTTTTCCAAATGTCTTGAAATTTTACACTAAATTATTTGGTCATGGTAGACAACTTTTCTCACCCTGGCCGATTTGAAATTCGAAAATCACAATCAATACCTTTCGTTCCACCCTATTGCGCAGGCCAGGAGCTTACGGAGAACTAACTGCATCCACGTTAATTGCTGTATATATATAACTGCTTAATATACTGTACAATAGGTTTCTGTGTGTGTCGCCAATTCCCGTTGTACGATAGTTCTCAATAAAAAGAAATGACGCCTGTAAGTGTTGCTTTTTTACGAGAGCAGTGTCAGTGCAGGAAAACAATCTCACCTTGGTACTATTAAGGATGTAACGAATATTCGTGCACTATTCGGTATTAGGCTTTTTGGCCGAATAGTCATTTCATAACGTAGCCGAATATTTGGCCTGGCCGAATACTCGGTAAGATTAAATTCGGTCTAATAGTTCTACTACAATAAAAATGTAAAAAAATAAAGAAATTAGTAGATTTTAAACATTTAAAGAGTTGG
The DNA here is from genome assembly GCA_038502835.1 of Octonoba sinensis. Lineage (NCBI taxonomy): Eukaryota > Metazoa > Arthropoda > Arachnida > Araneae > Uloboridae > Octonoba > Octonoba sinensis. The sequence continues at coordinate 108,899,821 of CM076603.1, read as the reverse complement.
ATTATAGTGGTTACAAAAGAATACATCAGTATATTGTTTTAATAAATAACAGTAAGTTAGAAAAAAAAAACTATTTTTTTAAACATTGTTTTTAGGTATGACTGAACGAAAACAGACTTTAAAGTTATAATATTCTAGTTTATACTTAGCATTTGCTCCCAGAAGCTGGCAATAGTTAATTATAATGGAGAATTTGAGACTTTTATTTTGTTATTATTAACAAAGTGGAAGTCACTCTTTGTTTGGGTAGACTGATTTATTGTGAATATTGGGTAGGAGAGAAATGTGAAAAGTCCAGAATATATCATGAATATTAAGATAGCATACGTTATTTTGGGTTTTTGAAAATAAAAATATATTCCAGTCGAATGCAATAAATATTAATAGATCGTTTAAAAATGGGTATGTAAAAAACCCATAAAATAAAAATATTAACTTTTATAGTTTTTAAAATATCTTCATAAAACTATTTTAAGCAAGGTTAAAGTTCAATAAGCAATAGTGTTTCTTTAATTTGATTTAAATAATTAGTAAAAAAAAAGGCTAATGCTTACATTAAAACCTGTCATTTCTATTTCACTTGAGGGTGAAATTCTCAGTTTTATTGGATTCAAAACAATACAATAAATGCATTAATTTTAGATAGTTCTAGACTGTTAACAAACAGAATTAAATCACACACCATAGATTAATATGTAAGATTGGTGTTTGGCTTTGGGAATACTTTTAAGTTTGTCAAATATTCTCTATTCCAACGATTTTCTAGAAATTTTAATATTCGGCCTCTGCCTGGAGAAATGGCCAAATATTCGGCTTCGGCCTGGAGAAATAGCCGAATATTCAGCGTCGGCCTGGGAGAAATGGCCGAATATTCGGTATTCTGCTATTCGGCCAAATCACTATTCGTTACCTCTCTAGTTACTATGCATTATTTTTCGTGAACAGGGAATCTTAAATTACATTATATGATCTGTACATTTTTAAAAGAGGCACAAGCACTTATTTCTTAGTGTTCATGTAGTACAGGATGCTTATTATAGCAACTCAGTTGGTAACTACATAGTGGTCCTACTAATAGACGTATTTCATTTATACTTGATATGTACCTTAAATGGACTATGGGGAAAAAATGCAATAAGAAAATATTAGTTCATATGTTCACCACCATTCATGAAAAGGAAAAGATGAACTTATATACAACTGAGAAAATCCAATTATCAGGAGAGGAACACTGAGGGGATATTGAACTTATCTCACCACATTTTCGATCAACTTGTTTTTTGTACATAACGAATCAGTGCATTGAATCTTTGTTCAAAGAAGCAGTTGCTAAAATATGTCGTGATCATTTGAAGATTGTGATCATCTTCTAGGAAATGGACCCAGCTGGGTTTAGTAGAAGCTTTCAAAGGACATACTTTTCTTCTAACTTTTCTTCTAAAGAATCGCGATCGACGAAGTCTTTTACTTTTTCATAGTTTCAGATTTCAGCCTGGCCGCCCTTGTTTCTTTCCTCCAGACGGCACTATTGTACCTTCAAGATTCAATACGGGGAACACCTTCTCAGAGGTCAGGAACCGATTGGCCAAGACCCTTTATTCTATTACTTGATATAATTATATCTATGCACCACTCACCAGCAATGAAGATAATTCTTTAATTACAACTGCTGATAAATATGAATCCCAACATGAGTTAAATTTTTGCACTACACAACACAATAAGACACAAAAACGCGAAATATTTTTTATTGCGACTATCATTACCTTTATGTTTTTTTTTATACTTCTATCTATACGTCTTACCTTATTTAGAAAATAATCTGTTACTTTTTTCATAACTTTATTTGTACTTTTCTCTCTTTCATTCTAAACTTTTAGCATGTAATTACCATGCTAAAATGTAGAACTGCCACGTGTTGAAGAAACATGACAGAGGATCATTGATTTATAGAAGAATTAGTACATAATTACCATGGCGAAAGTGCATTGTAGAGACATTTGTAATTCACGATAAAAAACAACGACGCGAATTATAGTACGTGAATGCTTAAATATAATTGAATAAGACATAATGAAATTTTTTTCCAAAAAAATGTTTCCAGAATGTAAAAATCACAACGAAACTTTTGTTAATTATTTTCATAAAATTTGAAATTGGAAATAAAGTTTTTTTTTTACTTCTTGCTATGATAAAAATGTAGGGGTGACAGCTCTCACCGTAATAGGGGTTGCTTCTAATAGTTTCTGGAGACACGCATACTGTAAGTTTTAAGTCGTTGCTTGAATCATCTGCTCTTGCGTACCTTTCTAAAGTCTTGCATAGTGAAATTATTTTTGCGTGAAACCTGGAGTTTTTATGTGAAGCCCTTCCGTGACTGTCCGATTAAATACCGTAATTGTTTCTAACACATAGATCAAAATATTTTTATTTTTATTTAAACTTTAGGCAACTGATTTATTTATTACGTAATGGCATTTGTTCGCCACAAATTCGTTTTGAAAACATGATAGTTTCCGATAAAATGATGTTTTCTATAGCCATTATTAATGTTAGAAGTCAATTACTAATTTATTTTAGAGTCTGACATCATCCTTATTTTTCTTACATCTATTTTTTTTTCCTGACTGAGTTTTTTCAAAAGTTCATGTTTCTCATACCAAGGTGATCAAAATAAGAACGTTTTTGTCAATAAAAGTTTTTATTTTTAGAAATGAATTGCAAATTAATATTTAAGTAATGGAAACTAAAAAAAATATGTAAAATTCGGGCCTTTCTTTCTTTTCACTTTCTTTAAAAAAAATACGTACATATATATGCATATCTGTATATAATGTATAATTGTAAGCGCTTGGATATGCATAATTTGGGGTTTCAAAGTGATAACATAACAAAGTATACAAACCGATGTGTACATCATTAACAGTTTTGTAATGTTGGCACTTTTCCGGGCTTCTAATGATCGTCACGTGGGAATGGAAACCGGCATTAGAGGAATGGATCCACTTCCTCTATTAGAGAAAGAGGCAAGAAAACTCGTTGAGATGAGAATGAATTTTCACTCTGACTTTCAGATCAACTTTCTGGTGACATGGCTCGTCCTGAGAATGGTCCTGGTCACTTGGGTGCTCTGGTACTTTCTAGAGGAGGATTCGACGACATGGTGGGTTGTCCTCGCGTCCTGGATCGTTTTCGATTTATTTGGACGACTTTGGCTGAGAGGCAGACGGACCTCTCCCGTAGGTAAAGCCGTTCTTATAACAGGTAAGCATTTCCTGACTAACATTGTGTCCATGGCTTTAGGCGAGTATCACAACGGAAATTCTACAAGTGATAGTTTATTCTTATTTTTTTAAAGCATAGTTATTTGTTCACTTTTCTCTTTAAAGATATTTCGCCCCAGATTCTATCAAATTATTAAGCAATACAGAAAATCTAAAAATTGAATAGAATGTCTGTAATGAGAAAAGAATGTATGGAATGGAAAAACTTGTTTCGACCTCTTGTTACTTATTTATAGTCTGCATCTGGGATATAATCTTTTCGATATTTCGACGTAGAAGTAATGATAATCAAGTCGTGTTTCAGGCTGTGATACGGGTTTCGGATTCAGGCTCGCCCATCGATTGACCCTCGAAGGCTTCCAAGTATTTGCTGGATGTCTTGAACCTTTTCGAAATGAATGGACGATATGCTCTCGCCTTCTGATTGACGTCACCAAGCAGGAGGATATCCAGCTGGCATTCGATTATGTTTCTGCACGCCTGGGGGAAAATGGTAATGTTTTCCTACTATCATTTCCTTTCTATAACTTTATGTTTGACAATTGTATTTTCAGCGCTCTGGAGTCTAAACTTTATTGAGATTTTGGGCTAGTTGGATGCTCAGCAAAAACGACATGCATAGACATGCAGGGGAGAGAGGGCATGGCGCATACTGCGCCATTGAGATTTTTGAAGGGTTCATCTCAGGGGCTTTGGTTGACTGCTTGGACGATTTGGGGGGTCGTCGTTTTTGGGGTCCGTAATTTTTTAGGGGGTGCGCCATCGCTCTGAGGGGGGCGCATCCCTAGCATAACCCCTGATATTTAGCAAAAAAATGTTTGAGAAAAATCTCTTAGTTTTCCGAATTAAACCGATTTTACAATTTCTTCCCCCTTGAATTTTTATTAAGTCTAAGAATCCTTTTAGCTTTAGCATTCTTAGATCCCACTCAACCCCTTGTCCAGTAAGGCATTTTTCACTTTTCTGATGTCAAGTATCACTTACAGTGTTTCAATGTAGTCAGCTACAATGCTACATTTGGAGTAAGCAGGAAAGCAAGTAAAAATCTCTCTTCATAATAAAGTAAAGAGCAAAAAAAAAAAAAACAGTAAGAGGACAGTGAAAGATTCTATCTTCTGCATTATGAAATCTGTCGATATGGTTTACAAGTATTTACTGAAAAACTGGATCACTCTAAAGGGCTCACTCTAAGGGGAAATAATTCTCTGCTAAAACATAGTGCAAGAGCAGCAGGTTCTTTGCTTTGTGCTTGTCAAAATTATTTACTTTTAAAATTATTACCGCTACCTATAAGAAAACAGAATAATCTCTTTTTTACCTACTGTACCTACCCAGTAAAAAGTTTGGTTTTATGTTGAACCAAAAAATGGGTTCAATTTGCCGGCTATGAGAGTGGTGCTTAGTTTAATTGTACTTTGGTGCAAAAAAACCGAAACATAGTAAAATTCAACCCCTTCTGTTGTTGCTATAATTGCTGCCTTTTTTAGTGCTATTTTTTACAGTGCAATTCAGTAGACTGCGAAAGAGCTGTATCACTCTACTGTCATTTATATACAAAATAAAGACAAGTTTGATGGCAATTTTGGATTTTGGACAAAAATCATTCTACTTAAATAAACTTCGATAATCACTGAAATGATGAATATGGAAATGGAACTCAGATATTTGACCCATACATGGTAATGCCCATACATAGTGATATTTGACTTGTGATCAAAACAAGCAACATAGTGAAAAGGCAAAAACGATAAGGATTTCCTTTTATTTATTTATATATTTTTTAATGGTTACCCGTAACTAGTTTGCATAATTTTAGTAAATTATCGCATACACGCCGCATAATTAAGAAAATATTTTTGCATGATTTGCTGAGCCTTAAGTATAATGCTACATTTAGAGAAAATAATAAACAGGAAAGCAAACTCTTTAATAATGTAAAAGTTAAACTAAGGATTTTCTTCAGTTGCACTAGTTTAGTGATGATGTCTGTTTTTCTACAGAGTTGTGGGCTGTGGTAAACAATGCTGGCATTAGCAAGGGCACCTCCTTGGGGCTCACATCCATCGGGGACGTTGAAGATGTGATGAACGTGAACGTGCTGGGAGCGATTAGGATAACCAAGAGCTTCTTGCCACTGCTTCGGAAGTCACGAGGACGTATCGTCAACGTCGCTAGTGCTGCAGGTGGGAAAATGCCATTTTTGAAATACTTTATATCACTCACCACCAACTGAACTCTGGCAGTTACTATGGATTAATTAGTTAGTTTTGAGGAGAATGCCTGTTTAAAAAATTGCATCTCATACAGAACAATAGCCCATACGAGCCGGGCTTCAAGCTACCTGATTTTTTTTTTTTTTAAAGAGACGGTTTTTGAACCGGTGACTTAGTTAATTTGATAGTTAACTTATTAGTTTGTAAAAGGATAGCAAGCAATAGTGAGAAATATTGTGCTATGTAGAGACATAATTTCCATTGTTATGTAGCAAAATTGCATTTCAATCTGATGTAAAGCTATTTGTGCAAATTTTGTAGGAACGTTATCCAGAATACCCAGTATTTTCAGCGTGGGATAAAAAACCAACAACAACAACAACAACAACATTAATAATAATAATAATACACATGAAACTAATGCCTTATAAACGTTCAGTTTCTCTTACTAATTTTTAACTAGGTATCTTAATCCAACTTTTTAATTTAATTCATTTTAAATTAAAACTGGATAAATTTTTATTTTAAAATATTAATTTAGTTTTTTAATTTAACTAATAATTAATTTATTTAACTTTTTGGAAGTAACGAATCCACTAACAAAAATTCCCACGAATTTCTGAAGATGCCTTAAGAAATATTAATGCTTTGCATTAACACACTGAAATTTTTCCTCTGCATTCTCAAAGCACTGACTGTAAGCTATCAATGATTGCTCAAGAATGATTTTTTTTTTGCTCTCCAGGTTTGTTCCCAATGCCATCTTTCCTGTCCTACTGCGTGTCCAAGCACGCGATGATAGCTTTCACAAGGACCCTCAGGATGGAGCTGAGACGTTCAGGGATGAGTGTCATCTCCATACAGCCATGGCTCTACAGGTGCGTCCACTAACCGCTCAGTGTGAGTGGTTTTCTTTAGCCGCGTTTACTTGGAAAAAACCCTTTTATAAAACCTGCAATTGGCCTGCTTTTGATGGATTCGTCTGATCTTTGGAAATCAGTCTCCAATTGCTCCTGCTATAGAGCAGGCAAAAAATTGTGCCCTCAGTAAACTTTTTTTTCTTTCTACCACGTGGAAAGTTTTATTGAGGTTTAACGCAATCTCATGCATGAGGTCATGTGAATTTTTGCTCCAAAATGTTATGCAGATTCGCTTTTGTGCTTCAATTTGCCTGCATAGCCCTCACCTGATGACTCCAAAATAGTTCTTGGAAACCACACAAAGTCTCATAGTCTATTTAAGTAAGTTAAAAGAAAATGATTTCTGTAGAAGTCCCCGGAGGATACAAGAAAGAAGTAACACCTCATTTACAAATCAACTTTTGTTTATTTATTTTTAAGGGTATACTATTATATTATTGAGAAGCTTAGTACTATTTTATATCTTCTTTTACCTTATCTATAAAGTTTGAACATTCAGTTATGCCATGTTTGTTGTTATATTTATTAAATGTATCAAAAAAGCATAAAATATCCTCATACGAGGATACCAATTTTTAGCTAACAGGACAAAAATTTACAAGATAAACTATTACAGCACAATCCTGAGATACTAAATGGGTTTGTAGCATATTGAAATATTTTTCATAACTCAAATAAATAAATGCATGAATGAAGGTTAAAAATATTTCAATGTGCAGGCGTTTCCGGTAGTGTAAACCGGGCTTTTGAGTAATACAACGTCTAGGAGAAACATTCCACCGAATCGATTTGCCTTTGACTCTCGAAAAGAGAAAAGCTGCAAGTATTTTAAACAGTTATGGTTACTTTCACTAGACATTCCAATAAAAAAAATTTATTTCAAAACTGTGCATGCAACTACAGATAAATAAAAGTTTATATAAGTAAATTATTTTTGTGACACATTGCTTTATATTTGAGGTTTATCTTATTTTCCTTCGTGGGAAGGTAGATTTTTGTTTCAAAACCACACTAGATTTCTTGCTTTATAAGCAGATGACTCAGAAGCGCGCTGGGAACTCGATCATGGTTGTCTTCCTTCATTTCTTGACTTGGAACGAATTTCAATGCAAGATTGAGCATTGTTTCTATGAAATGGTTCTGCCTCATTCAAATCTGTTAGGATGTATATTTTGAAGACCAATTATTTTTGTCCAGGACTGTATTTTGATCTGATTTTGGTTTTGGAAACTGCTGAAATTCATATTCTCATCAGCATCATTCTTCCCTTGCGTTGAACGTCAAAGAACGTCACCAATTATATAGATCATGAACAACAACAAACCTACTGCACTTTTGTTATTTAATTAAAAAAATTCTTTCCAGGATTTTTAGGGGTGTAATTGTCAATTAGGTGTGGTCCTGGGCAAAGAACAGCCCTTCTTTCTTATTTTTACATCTTTCATGATACAGAAAACCTAGTCGACAGGGTGGCGTAGTGGTAAGACGCAGGTCTCGTATGCCCAAGATCGCAGGTTCAAACCTGGCCCAAGTCGGTGGATTTTCAAGATGCAGAAAATCGTCCGCGTCCATATCGTATGATTATGCGGCATGTTAAAGATCCCTTGAGTATCCGTTTGGCATGGATACTCTCGGCTAAATTAAATTCCTAGTGCAGATTGCATCAACGAGAGCTCAGAAGCCCCATCTAAGGGAAAGTCACCGTCAAAAAAAAAAAAAAAAAAAAAAAAAAAAAAAAACCAGCTTCAATGGTACCACACTCATTGCGGTGCCGCTGAAAGAGTTGGTACCAATATCTGGGGACGCACTAGGTCTGCAATGGTTGATGACCAATACTGCAGCCCCATTAGAAAGAGAAAAAATGATACAAAAAACGAACAAATACCATTGTTTATTAACCGACTTCTTTTAAACTGTTTAAAAAAAATTTACATGGCAGTATCCGCATGAAAATAAAAAAAAACACAACTTCAAAATTTTGATTTGCAGCCTTTTTTTTTTTTGTCAAAATAGTATTCACCGTTGAGAAATTAGGGCAACTAAAAATCTCATTTCAAAACATCTCAAATTACTTTATTCTCTCAAAGTATGCTGGTAGATATTCGCGATGTAAATTCCTAATGAAATTCCTATCTGGTTTATCGGGAAGGGATGGCTGTTTAAGAGCCCTACCCTACATTTATAAAGAAAAATAACGTGAATAATATATATTTTTTCATGTTTGAGCATAAATAAATATAAAGGCATTCAATCCGTCCCTCATTCATTATCTTGTTTCGTGCACTTGCGTGGGATCAAGAGTAGTATTTTAGTTTACACATTTTTGTTCATGCTTCTGCTGGGAAGATCTTGACCATTGTTTTGGGTCCGTTACAGGACTCGACTCGCCAAAGTCTTGGCAGGAAGACACGATCTCAGCCACATGACTTCATCTCGGAAGAAGACGAGTGCTTTGTTCGATTGGCTGGTGAATGACAACGTCAATGAGGTTATCGATGCCATGGTGGATGCCCTCACCTGGCAGCAGCCACCTTATTCGTACACACCCGGGAAATGGTATTTGAACTGTTCACTTCGCATTCTGAAGATGCTTCCTGAGCCTGTAGGGTGACCTGATTCTTTGTTTTCTGTTTGGATGTTAAAATTAAATTCTGTATTCCAATAATTAAAAAAAAAGAAAAAGAATTCATTTAATATTAGTTTGTTTTTGAAATCTTCATCAGAGGTGTCTGTAAAGCCAACTGGCGCTATCTTCCTCAGAGTTGCATCTAAACTCAGTAGATGGTTGGTACGGTACTAAAAGAATTGAAATCAAAACACAAAAAAATTGTCTTCAAATTCATTTTTCTTTTCTTTTCTATTTATTTATTTATTTGTTTTTTATATTATTCCATTTTTCGAAGCACAAACTAAGATGTTATGTTACAAAATATTTAATAATCAATTTTTTTTTCTTACTTTATAACAGCGTATAAATTAACATTTTGTTCCTTACTTGAAGATTTGTTTTCTGTTTCCTTACAATTTCTGGTCCTTTTTGTGAATTCAGTCCAAATGATTTGGCTTCGACTTGTTGTTTAAGTTGAACAATTTGGATGGTAAAGTAGAAAAGCAAAGTCTTTTACAAACATCTGAAAATATACTTTTAACCGTATTCGTAATTTCTAAAATTCCCAATCACTTGTATTGCTTGTTTTTGTAAGAAACATGACGCGAACAACAAACGATTAGGAATCTTTGACTTGGCATTCGTCGTGGTGCAGGCTTGGAACTGAAGGTCAAAATCATGTCCTTTTCATTTGAAAATTAGAATTAAGAATTGTGAATATACAATCCTTGTATATATAAGATGATAAAGCGTGGTCAATGTAACTGTATGATGTAGCTTATTGCATATATTTTATTAAACTGGAAGTCTTTTACGTCACGGTTTAATGCTGAATCCACATTACATAGTGACTATATGTTTCATTGTTGTTGTTGTCTTGTCTTCGCGGGAAGCGAGGAAGAATGGGTGCACTGCTCCTGAGTCTAACGGGCCCCTCATAGGCAGGAGTCGGACTTCCGCCCCTTTTATGTGGTTTCTTGATTTTTTGAACCTGCTCCCAGATGAGAGACCGTCCCCCGAGGTTGGCACCCCCAGAGGTAATGAATGCTAACTACGGCCATACCGTCTATACCTTGTCGGTTTCACAGACTACCCCCAATACGAGGGGGTGCAGCCGCAGCGCTATTCTCCTTCGAGCCTCCCACAAACTCTCTAGACACTTGACAACCAGCACCGGCTATAAAGGGCTGGACTGGCAGAGCGTTGCCTACCTGCTTTACCGACCCGGGGCCTCAGTCATATTACAAAGTAAGCCTTACGTCAACCGGATCGGATAGTGCTATTTTAGTCGCCTCTTACGACACGCATAACTACGTCGGCGCTATTCTACGCCATCGTTTTACTTCGAGGACATTGGAGCCACGACGGATTTAACGTGCACCATTCCCTTTAGCTCCCACGGTCCACAGCAACCAGCCGCGAGAGGTTGTCACTCTCCCCCAAACACTGACCTCAGTCAATGCTGCTTCACTTTCGGCGCTCTGCAGTAACCGAGCTTCTACCGACTTGTGACTCAAAATTAGCCAGATTAGAACACGAATTCGCGAATTCCTTTGAATTAGTTAAAGACCAAAAATATTTACATGTATGACAATATCAAGTATTGTAAGAGCGCGTTAGAGTTATCTAAACATGATACTGAGAAAATATATGACACAAAATGGTTTGTTACTGTAAATATAGTTTTAATACGCTATAATGCTACTGTGTATCTCAGTTAAAATTTAGCAATTTTGATCTGTACAAATATAATGCAATGAAATGGGGTGACAAAATAAAACCAAATTTGAGTCAAAATAGAACTTTGTCGCTGTGCAATGTGGATTTACATCTAAACAGCCACAGATCCCTTTTTGGGACGTGACGCATTTATATTTATACGTATCTTATATGTTTGAGGGTCGATAACACACGTAAAAAACTTGTATAAAGATGAGTTTTAAATTCAATACATAACAGCAGTTCGGATGTTAAAATTTTGGAATTAGATAAGAATTACGTTGATCTTATAGATTCGATTGCGTGAAAAAAAATCTTATTGATAGCAAAAATTGCGTCTAATAGTTTTGTTTAAGTCTCTATAAATGATTATAAATAATAGAAAGGATAAAGCTTAACTATGGAGCTGAAGTTATTTATAAACCGATTTATATCAATAAAAAAGTTTAATGTTCTTTCTTCATAAATTGCTTTATGCCTTTTTATCAGACCCCAGTGCAGGGCAGGGGAAACAAAGTGCTAAAAAATTTATAAATGAACGTAGAATGCGGAGGTCTAAAGGCAACGTTTCAGCACTTTAATAACTCAGTTTCTCAAAATTACATTTCGAAGCAAAAAAAAAAAAAAAAACAGATTTGTTGCCTTCTTTTTGAACCCTGGTAAGGGACAGAAAAAATAAAATAATGAAAATTTAAAAATAGGTTTGAAATGCAAAGGCTTTAAAAAGACTTCGTTCCGTATTATTAATTAATTATTTTTTAAATGCAAAATTTGGAAAAACAACAATAGATCTGTTTTTTTCTACCTTTTTGCCTGTATTTTTGGCCCCGGAAGCAAAAAAGGTTAAATCATTAAAAAAAAAAATAATAATAAAAAGAAGTGGAATGTGAAGGTAAAAAGGCAAATTTACCGTGGTATTACGAATTTAATTTCGAATTTTTCTTCTTTTTTTTCTGCCCACCGTACTGCGCATTCATTTCAGTCTGCAAGCAAAGGGTCAAAGATCACTGTCGTGAACTGCACCAGGTAACTGATATAAACTACAAAACTATAAAGTTCGCAATAGAGCACAACAACGTTTTTTCTTGGGAGGGGCAGGGGGCTGGACACCACAAATTACCACTCCGGATATCACCCATGCTAGGAATGCCACTTTATATATACACTGTGTGTCAAAGAATTTTTAAGACTAGGTTTATAAAATAAAATAAAAACTAGTGATTATATCTTTTTAGGTATTTTTATTCCAAAAAAGCTCCTTCGGCTTCAATAACTATGTTACAGCGGTTTAACAACGATTCGAATGCGTGTTCCAGCTCACATTGTGGGACTGCCTCCAAAGCTCGCGACGCAGCTGTTTGTATGGTGTCAATGTCATCAAAGTAAAAAAAAAAAAAAGCAAACAATGAACTGAGGTTTTGGCAGTATATCAGCTGATAGTTAAGGAGTTTCATGAATGCTCGATAACACAGAAGCGCCACTGTAAGCTTAGTTCTAGCTGTAGTTTAAAAAATTCTTTGACACACTGTATACAAACAGCTGCGACGCGAGTTTTGGAGGTAGTCCCATAATGTGCGCTAGAACAGGCATTCGAATCGTTGTTAAACCACTTTAACAAAGGTAATGAAGCCGAAAGAGCTTTTTTTGAATAAAAATACCTAAAAATAATATATTTACTAATTTTTATTTTGTTTTATAAACCTTGTCTTAAAAATTCTTTGACACACTTCCTACACGTATAAGTAAAGTGTATGAAGTGCAACAGTTAGTCCAGTCACAGAAAATACAAATTTCAAATGTCAGTATGAGTGTTAAACTTTCCAAACATTTCGTAAAAAAACTTGTTCGACTGAAAAATTCTCGATTGAGTCACTGTTTTGCATCAGGCCATTGGTTTCGGATGACCGAATATTGAACTGTGTTCAGTTTCTACACCTAATAAACTGCAATGCAATAATGCTATTCAAATTTCGTAATGGGCAATCTTATTGAAAAATAAGACTGTATGTTGAATGGGGATGTAATATTTATACAGAGAGATGTCTCCGGATGGATTCTAATGATTTTGAGATTTCATAGTTTAAATTAAAATTATGTTACGCGCGTTTTGTTTAAAGTAAAATAAATAATTTGTATAAATATTATGATTTTTGACATATGTATATGAATAGATATTCCTTCATTACTTATTCATTGACATGCGTTCAGTTACTATGGAGAAATTAAAATAAAAGTTCCTTGTAAAGTCTTTCTTCAAACTAAAATAACTGTATCAACTTATGTCAAAATAATTTTAATTTATATAATAAACGTGTTTTAATTAGCGGTATATTTTGAGATGTATCTTCCAATAAAATGCAAAATAAATATATGCTAATAAAAAAACTTACTCTTTTTTTATTTGTTGCTCTAGCCTGACGTCAAATGGAATTCAATTCGCAGGTGGCCTGATGCTAAATTTTGTCTTTTGACTGCTTCTCTAACTCCAAAGAAGACTGCTAGTTTTTTAACTTAAATGTTTATTATCATGAAAATTTCACCGTTTCATATCGATGATACATACTTATTCCATAGTTATATCAAACTGGAGACACTGAATCTTTGTAATAAAAAAAATTTGTTAAAAATCATACGATCACCCCAGTGAAAACCAACAATTTTAAGACAAAAAACTAAAGAAGGTCCCAAGATTTTCAGAACTCTAGCTCCCTCAAACAAATGTATCGCTCGAGAGATGGACGAAATAAAGTTCATGACCGTTCTTTTCTTTGAAAGCAAAACTGAATCCTTAATACAGGCCCGTCATTTCAAACGTTTCCGGGGGGGGGGGGGGGGACAAAGGGTATATACTCCTCATACATTGCATTAAAAAAATCACAAATTACATGCATTTTTATAATAATTCGTGTACCTTCAAAGTTCGGGATGAGGGGGGGGGGGGGAGGCATCCCAATTGACACCTCCTGTGCCATCTAAATGACGGACCTACTTTAATAAAAAAAAGGTGATAACGCTAATGAAAAAAAAAACGTAATATACTGTTTACAATAACATAAAAAAGCGTAGAATGTGAAATTTGCCCGCTCAAAAAATTGTCGAGCTAGCCCTACTTTGATTGATTAGAAATCAGGTGCTAAGGAGTACTTGGTGGAAGTCAAGAGCTCTACCTATCACTGTAAAAATTTTGCGTATAGGGGTCACTCTTTTGGGTGTTCAGTTGGTGTAAAGTTGAAATTGTTTCATTTTTTGATGTATTTTAAATTGCGTAGATGAGTTAACGAACATCATACGCTAAAAAAAAAATTCTGCTGTCTGTATTTTTTTTTGAGAGACAGTTAAAAAAATTTAAAAAATAATCAAAAAATGAATAATTTTCAACTTTACACGAACTGAACACCAAATGGTGTATTTACAAACCTTTGGAAGTTGAAGAGGGCGCTCTCGCATCAACATCGGCGAAAAAAAGCAGAAGGAGAACTTAAGTCGCCCTTCGGTCTCTGCTATTTGAGGCGGAACAGAGGAGCGCTCGCGTGCAGACGACGTTTAGAAACGAACTGGGATGGCCGAGAGGAGGCCGAAGACGCTGGCTTCAGCAGCCAGGTTTGCGCTCCAGGAGTACGGGGTAGCGGCGGTTGTCGGACTACTCATCCTAATCTTCCTGCCCTGGTGGATTAGATGGTGCCTAGTGTATTTGACGGCCCTAATCTTCTTGGCAAGCGTCTTGGCACCTTTCGTCCAAGATTTTAGGCCCAGGCCCCGAGTGCAACCGGACGGAAAGGCAGTTTTCATAACAGGTGAGCATAGGACGGAATATCTAAATTGCAATTAATTTTTTCAACCTTGATTGATATTTTCATATATGCAGGGCCCGACTAACAAGTTTTCATGCCCAGGGCACTTTCAAATTTTTCCTGCCCCTTTGAATGGGTGCATGTGTGTGTGTGTGTGTACTACTGTCAACATGAAATTGGTTATTATTAAGAATAACCTGTCATGAAAAATTATCAGTGGTTTTTATCGAGAATAACCTGTTATTTTGAAAAATTATCAGTGGTTATTATTAAGAATAACCTGTTTTTATGAAAAATTATCAGTGATTATTATTAATTAAACTGGTTATTTTATATTACAATTAAAAAAAAAGACTTAAAGGATATTCTGGAAAAATTTCCTGTCCAGCGCTTGATCCCCGGTGCGATAGTCAGGGCCTGCAAACAAACATGTACTTATGAAGTGTACATAAGCAGAAAGTTTCTGTAAATAACTGTTCAACTCCTGGAGATTGATGTCATTGCTTCTATGTTATGAAGGATCTGTTATAAAAACGAGTAAACAGAACAAAGATAATAAACTTTAATTAGAGATATTGACAACAATCCTGATAATTGTAACAACATTTAGCACATATGGAAAATACTTCGCTTATACGCAGTAATGATTGAAGCAATGTTCAATACGTATGGAAAATATTTCGCCTACATGCAATGGCATAATGATCTTCATACTGATTATAAACCTTGATTTTAGTACCATAAACTTATTTAAAATCCTGAAAAGGCAGTTTTTTTTCCCCTGTTTCTTCTTTTATTGTATTGAAAATGCTGATGCTTCTTCGTCGAAGCATGGTGGATTTGAATTTACGAGGAAAAAAGAATACTCTCCTTGCCTGGTCCGACATGAATTTCCCGCATGCTGTCAATATTTCTATGCATGTAATGAATAACCTTTAAAACTAATCATAATTTTCAGGAAATATCCCCTAAAATGTACCTGGCATTGTTCCCAAATTCGTAGCGTATGAGTGTTCTGAAAGGGATGCACTGGCGGAAGCTGGGGGCGAGGATCACCCCCCCCCCCCCCAATCGTGAAGATTGTCTGAAGCTCCACCAATTGTTCTCGTAAAACAATAAAATTAGCTTATTCCCCCCTTCGAAATGAGGTTCTAACTACGCCACTGAAAATATGTTACGTTGCCCAGTTTGAAAAAAACAGCGCACTTAAACTTTAGGTTTGTTAAACCATAAATAGCAATTTGATGAACTTCTTGAAATGACTGTTGCAAAACTATGATTGGCTCTGTCCCGCTGGCTCAAATGTTCCCGATTTTAAACATTTTTAAACGAATTTCTTTTTAAACATGGTGCAGGGGATGTTCTGCAGGAGAATCTATTCAGAAGCGTATCAGCACTCTGCTTTTTTTAGAACATTTTTCTTTTTTATCAGAACCACGTCATTTAGGAGAACGGAGAGGAACGCGGTGAAATTTCCTCCCCTCTCTTTGAGATACATAATGTATTTATACATCGCGCATCGGTGACAAAAATGGCACTTCTCAAAAGAAAATTAGAGAGCAATATTGGGGAAAATTAAAAATTAAAGTTTTAATTTATACTAGGGGGTCACGAAATAACGGTCCGCTAGTGTGATCAGTCCGGCCCGCATTTAGGACTCATGAAATTTCAACAAAGATTGCTCTCGATACGTTTTTTTCTTAATAATATCACTGTAACTGTAAATCGGTAATTTCTATTTGAAGTGCCAGGGCTAGGAGTTCAATGTCAGTATCAAAAGTATTCAGAAAAATCTTAATTTCATTCGCAATGACGTCAAAAACTGAGAGGGTACTTTTCTACTTCACTCCTTTACCCTGTTAGCACGTGGCCTTAGGGCTGCCCTCCCCCGGGCACGGGTAAGTGAAGTTCGACGACAGCTCGTGACCGACCGGAGGTAGATTAGCTGGGCGTCAGCCCAGCCTTCCTACATTGCTGTGTGGACCTGGCCCTCCTTGATACCCCTATGCTTGAAGAGTATCATTGAAGGGTTGTGGTTCCCTAACTGAGAGGGTACGACTTATATTTCCTTTTTTGAAAAGATATCTTTCGACTCCAGTTATCCAGAAAATTGAGCGGTTTTGGCCCTTGGAGCTTACTCGAGCAATTAGTGCGGGCCTAAGGCTGGGAACTTTGGAGATCCTTGAGTAAGACTAATTATAGTTGCTTTCGATAAATGCAATATACTCATAAAAAAATTATATGTTAGGAGTACTGGTTGATTTTTGTAGTTTAAATTAATAGTGGCATGATTAAAGTACTCAAATTTTTCTTTTGATGTGGGAAATTTCGACAATGTGTCACTATTTATTCTAACAAGTTGAATAATTTGCTATGCTCCAGTTTAGCATTGTGCAAGTATACTGTGGCAGAAAGGAGCATTAAATTGCATTTTGAATTAATAATTGCTACATTTTAATTTTTGAGATTTGCCATTATTTCCACAACTGAGCGGTATGTGTATGTACCAGGGATCGAAAATTATATTGCCCAATATGCCCGGGGCAAGTAAAATTTCCGATCGGGCAGGAATTTTTTTACCGTTACAGAGCATGTAATTTTTTTCCCAAACATTTCTTTCTAAACTTTTTTTATTTCGTTTTTCATTGAAAAATCATCACATCCTTACCCGAACTAAAAATTGACATATTGACGGACATGCATGTAATAATAAAAACACAATTTAAATTTTGTAAATTTTGACTTGTAATGACTTATGTAATATTTATTTCTAATGTAATTTTTTAATGATTTAGATAACGTTAAAATAATTCTTGATTTAGATATAAAGATGCTAATTAAATTTTCTGTCTAGATAACGTTAAAATAATTCTTGGTTCAGATATAAAGATGCTAATTAAATTTTCTGTCTGATTAATGCTATACGCAAACTCAAATGTTTTTATTAATATGCAATAAAACAACTTCTGGGCAAGCAAAAAATTTATTCGGGCATGTAATTTTTTAGACAAATATACCCGGTAGGGCATGTAAAATTTGTACATAACTTTTTTTAATGTAATATATGATTTACAGCTTTCGCCCACCCCCCCTAGAAAAATTAGGAAAAAGCGAAAGGTCCGATTAATGCCCATCTTGCAGTGAGACACAAGCTAATTTTTTTTTAAATAGGAAGAACTTATTTTTTTTAAATGTACTTCCAGATAGATTGAAAGCTTTATAAATCAATGCAGAAATTTCTGACCGCCTCTTCCCTATCTTCCTCTGCTGCACATTTACAAGAGAAATAGATCGAATCACCTGTCCGTTAATGAAACAAATCTGTAGCGTTCCGGATGAACGCGTTATTTTTGCAAAATTTCTGTCCTTTTAGCCGTTGGTAGTCGTGAAAACAGTTCGTTCTACAGATAGCGGAAGCGAGGTGGATATTTCTTGCACAAGACTGTTTATCGCCATCTGTCGGAAATGCGATTAGCATTGGGGCTTTATTTGCAGCGGATAAAAATGTATTTCGCAAATAGCAACCACACAAGTTGCTGATAGCAAATTCTGCTCGCAAAAAATGAAAGAAAATTTCTTTTTTCAAAACATCGCCAAATAAGAGACACAAAAAAATATTTCAAATAATATTTTGAATTAGATTATTAGCTGATAAGAATAATTGCATTTAGCTAATGATCTAAAAGAACACAAAAAATGGGTTGATTGAAAAATCGACTTCAAGTATTTTCGTACTGATATCTGCGGCAATTACCGAATTCTGTTTTTCTATTATTTAAAAATCTTTCATGCGAATATTCCATATCAACGGACACAACTGTAATGCCTTTTCTTATCCATTTAATTTTTCAGAAAAAGATTAAGAATATTTTACAGAAATTAAAATTTAAATTGATCATTATAAACTTAACGTTATATTCTGTAAAAAGTGAGGCGAGAAAGCTTAAATCTTTTTAAGGAAGTGACTGCTAAATCATTGTTCATTTTCGGTACACATTTAAACATTCAAATGTTAAACCTTCAATGTCAAAGAAAAAAAAAAAAGAAAAAAAAAAAGAATTTTTCGAACAAGTCATAGCATAAATTGTTTTCGTTGGCAAATTTGGTATGATCACATTTATGTCTGTTAATACAATTCAAAATGTAATTTTCTTAAAGTGTTTATCGACAATATTTTCATATTGTCGATCGATATCAAATAATAATTAACTCTTTTGTTGTCACGTTATTATACAGTGAAAATCTTGCGTTCTTCTATAGTTAGAAGAAAAAATCCAAAGGAGCTTTCAAAACATTTCTATACCTGAGAGTCATAGTACCTTAAGACAATTTTTTGAGTATTTTTGCGTGAAGTTAAAAGAAAAATAACATTTTTAGTACTAAAGACTAGACTTTTCCATGTGAACCTTAGAATAAGGATGTCCGATGGGAGCTATAAAATCCGGAACCCTTATGTAACTAGTGGCTTTGTTGTCGGTACTCAAGAAAATCATTCGTCAATTTCAACGAAATTCGAATTTGCTTTTACGATTACTTTTATAAAATTAAATTCAAGCATCTTAGGGGGAACGAGGATGATCGCTCTGCGTTTCAAATCTATTCGCAGTCGCAAAAGAAGATTATTTTGACTTTCGCTAAATGAAAGAGAACCCTTCTGTGCAAACATTTAAGGGTTTTTATTGGTTTTTAAAACAATGAGTTGCTTAAGATCGCGGGCCAGATTTATGAATGACAAATGATCTTGTGATTGAACGTGCAAGTTTCGTGCATGTTAAAGCTATAACTCAATATGTTCCGATTCCAATAAACTAGCGGAAAACATTCAATGCCACGTTTCGCATTAGAATATTTTCCTGTATTTTCTCTTTTAGTAGACTACTTTTCCTGAAGGTATAAAATAAATCTCTTTTATTAAAAGTAAAAATAAATAAAAGAATGAAAGTAGGCCTAATTTTTTTAAATAAGAAGTATCGCTAAAAATGAATAACTTCGTTGAAAAAATTGACATCGAATGGTCAAGTCGAAGACTGATGGATGATTGAATGGCCAACAACATAAGAATATCCCTTTCGCAAAGACTCTTTTGAAACTTGCAGCTTTGAGAATTAAGGATAATTGTATTTGTAAATCCGTCACTTTACGACCTTGTGAAGTTAGGTTTTAGCTGGATTTTTTAAATAATGGAAAGAAAATATTAATGTAATTTTTAATCTACTCGTCCGATTTAATCTTATTTTTGCAAATGTATGTTAATTCGAAAATTTTAATGAAAGTAAAACAACTAAGCGCTAAACGATATCTCGTAGTATAGTGAATAGAAGTATCTCAAAGAGCACGGGCAAAGCAGGTTCAAGTCCCGGCGAGAATTTTCCGTGCTCATATTTCTTCAGGTATCAAATTTCTTGGAAAAAAATTCTTTCTGAAGAAAGAAAAAAAATGTTTGGAACTAAAATAGCAAAAGATCAAATGCTTCGTCTTGTAGTTTTTGCATGCTGAATTAAGAAAATGTTAAAATCTATTTCGACAGCTAAAATTTATGACGTCACTCTAAAGAGAAACGAGCGCGCATTTTTTTCATGGTGTCTTATATACTGCGCGTAACTTCTGCTGCATTTCGAAGAATTTATCTTTTGTCTCGCCAAAGCGGAACGTCAAGAAAAATAAATAAAATTTAGTATGGAACTGCGCAAATTAATTGTCGTCAATTTTGATCCTTACTATAATTTCTGTTGTTTGCTTTTCCTTTTGTGATTATTTTATTATTTTCTAAATACTGGTTATTTTATAATGAAGGTAAAATGGATATATTGTCCAGCAGTGGACCAATCGGTAGAAGCTCGGTTACCGCAGAACACTGAAAGTGAAGCAACGTTGAGGTCAGTGGTTTGGGAGGGTGACAACCTCTCGCGGCTGGTTGCTTTGGGACCGTGCACGCTAAAGGGAGCTGGTGCACGTTATATACGTCGTGGCTCCAATGTCCTCAAAGTGTAAAGATACCTCTGGGGGTGCCACCCCAGGTGACGGTCTCTCATCTGGGAGTTGGTTCAAAAATGAAGAGACCTCTCAAAGGGGCGGAAGGACTCCTGCCTACAAGGGCCTCGTTAGACTCGGGAGTAGCGCACCCATTCTGCGTCGCTTCGCGCGAGGACTCGACAACAAATGGATATTGTAATTACAATATTGTTCTCCTTAGCGAGTTTTATTAAAATACGTTTAACAATTAAAAGGCTCTATTGTTAACTATTTTACTCTTTCAATGAACTTATGTCTAGTCATTCAGCCCCCCCTTTTTTTCAATGCACATCTTACATAAGTAATTTAGAAGTTTCGTGACCGTGCTATTCTAGTCATAAATAGAGGATGATTCCATTTTTATTTTATAATGTAACTACAGTCGCTTCTACCTAACTCTAGCTCTAAAGCACTCGTCCTACATGTAACTTCAGTCACATTCGTTCGTCGAACAAAGGTTATAAATGGGGCTATAACTTTTAGACTGAAATTTTTATTTATCTATTAAAAAAGAACCTTGATGTTTCTTTTTTTTATCCTCGATGTTTCCTGTCACGAAAGACATTTTATATCGAAGGTGATTTTCTAAGATATTCGTTAAAGATGTTTTTGAGACTGATTTAATTGTTGGTTATATGTTGCGCTAGATGGGTTTCGTGTTCTCTTTCTGCGTAAGATGACCTTGTGTGGAATAGGAAAAGGTCGCAGCAACTCTTATTTTTCTGTAGTTAAATAACAAATATACTTAAGTAAAGCCTTTTTATTAACCCTTGTGATTTACGTAATAATTAAAAGAATACATTTTAGAGTGAGTTTTTAGGCCATTCCATTTGGTATAATATTTTGATCTCTACGCTCGAAGAATATTTCATTTTGAATCTCAAGACCAGCAAGTGTTATACAGATTGTAAATAAATAAATATCCCAAGTTTGCAGTTTTTAAAAGTAACTTATTGCTTTGTTAGAAGTTAAAAAAAGCAGTTGAAAATTCAAATTCAACATATTTATAAGTGTCTAATGTGAGCCCGTCCAAAGAGATCAATCCTCCACTACGGTGATTTGTCATTTGAAAGCCCACGAAGAGTTAACGGGGTGTTGCATAATCTTGCGGTAGAATGAAATCACTAGAATTTCCTCATAACTTAGCAGCAATATAATCTAATATTTCGAAATAAACAAATCCCATTCAAAATCTCTGGGTAAAGAATGGCTCGAACATTCTCGACTGTTACTTCTTTTCCGTTGAACAGTAAAGTTGCTTTCATTTTTGTTTTAACAACCTTAAAAAGTTGGGATTTTCATTTATGTTCAGCCTGTATTTATATCCCTCCTCCATTATTATATATTTTATTTTAATTGGGGGGAGGGGGGCAAGTTCAATTATTTCTTAATTTTTCTTTCTTCAGAAGAGAATATTTTACCCTTATCTTATACTCCTTTTTTCGCAAATTTAACCTACGATAAGAATGAAGAGATAAAAGGTACCGTGATTACTAAGCGATTCAATAAGTTTTACAGCACATATTCATATCTACAGCACAAAGAGTTTTCGAGGACAATAAAAGCTCTTTCTCATTGTAATCTGGAGAAGATAAGATGACTATCTCTGTTATCGACAGAGATGAATACAATAGATATTTTTCTTTTTCTTCCTTGGAAGTATAACCTATAGGGCAAAGACTCCGTTTAAAAAAGGATAAACAGTAATTCAAGGGGATGGACTAAGAATTTTTTTATCTTGCATCTCTTATTTGATAAAACAAAAAAAAGTTTTGTTTTCTATTTCAAGAAAATTTTAAATAATGATGTAGCTCTTCTTTAAAAAATACATTTCACTAAAACTGAAAATAAAGATGAAACACTTTATACATATTAAACTGATACGATTGGGGAAAATATTTTTCTTAAAAGGCTCCGTGCTCTGAATAGTTTTAGTTTAGGAATTAAATTATATATTTTGTCCCCCTTATAAGTTAATTTATTAATACGCGAGCATATATATAATAAAAAATTAAGACAGTATAGACTATTTATTAATGAATATAAAATGCTTTAAATGCACTGTTTTAAAAATATATACATGTGGCCTTCTCCAAAAAAGGGGGGGGGGGACCTTACTTATTTGTTTTTCAAGTTTTTGAACGCAATTAAAACAAGGATATAGATAGAAGATAATAACAATAGAACTAGACGGAGCGTCTAGCACTATACGATCCTACTTTCCCGTATATACCAACCTGAAATTTATAATCTAGCTTATCTCACTCTCTATTTCTTTCTCGTTTACCGTTAGTTCTTAATTGCTTCAAATATACCCTTTTCAACGGTAATTGCATATTCATTCCCTCACGCATTCATTTACTCATTCATATATTTATTCACTCATTTATTTTTTCATTTATTCACTCATTCATTTATTCATTCGGAAATATTCTTAAAAATCCAGGTCAAAACGTTTCGTGAGAAAATAGGCTCGTTTAGTTTTGCATGAACTTCTATCTGTACGTGTTCTACATCGTAACATCTTTTCGATCAAGTTTGTTCTAAACAAATCCATCTGTTAGATCAGGATTTATTAGTGTTCGGCAGTAGTTAACTAGAAGTAGTTAACTACTGGTGGCAACTACTAGTTAACTAGTAATTAACTACTAGTTGTAACTACTTTTGTTTTAAACTAGTTAACTACTAGTTAAACTATTTTTTCCCCAACTACTAGTTACAACTACTTTCAAAATTCCAACTACTTCCGAAAAATTTTTTTGATCTACTTTTTGAAAAAAAAAAAACTATTTTTTAATAATTAAATTATTCAAATTTTTAATTTATGAATATTACTCACCTAAATGTATTTTTAATATTATGTTATATAATAAAAAAGTACTCATAAAAAATCATAATATTTATTGCAGCATTTATGCAAAATAGAAAAAGCTTTCTAATATACTCAAAATAGCGCCCGTACCAGCACATGCAGAATGAAGTTTCATTTAAACACCAAATCTTCATTATGGGGAAGCTTTACCTCTATTCCAGTACCATGCATGCGTTTGGAATACCATAAAACACAAAACGAAAGAAAAATACTGGTTCTTTATGATTTTTTAAAAGAAAAAACTGATTTTTTTTAATATTTTTTTAGAAAAAATATTGATTTTTATGGTTAAAAAAAAAACTATTTATGTAATCTTCCAAATTATTAAAATATTGATATTTTTTATTATAAATTTTATTATATTCTGGATTCAAGCAATTAATTAGAATTTTAACTCACTATATGGTAGCTTTAATGCATCTGGGGAAAGGCGGAATATCTTCGTTAAGGTGTCAAAGAATGACATTTTATCAGAGAACATTAAGTTTTTGAACATGCTGACGACAGCAAAAGCATCAACAGCACCTTAAATTTTTTTTTTCCTACATTTGGAATAGTGCACTCAAAATTAAGAACCAGATTGGGGGTTGATAATTCATCAAAACTGGTATTCTTGATGAAACATCTAAATAGTAAAAGTGATTAAGCTGTAGTAAACATTTTATATTTTATGTTATATTTGACATCTCTGTTTATACATTCAGGAAATTTGTATACACTCAAAAAATTATAATAGTCCAGTCAATTTTTTTGTATATATTCAAGAAATTATAATACATTTAGTCCAGAAATATAAGCTTTCTATTCTGTTTCTTGTTGTTCTCTTTATTACGCATACATTTTTTATATAATATAATTAATTAATAATTAATTTTGAACTAGTAATAAATAATTGACTGAACTTGTTACTGTATTTGTGTGCTCATACATATTTTGCTTAAAAAACCCAAAAAATCTGATTTAAATAAAAAAAAAATACTATTTTTTAATTTTTTTTAAATAAAAAAAAAAAATCACCAACCCTGCCTTCAACACAATTTGAAAGAATATAATCTAAATTCTAAAGCATGCACGTTACAAAGATATTTTGTTAATGAATGGGGGTTGGGCAGAGGGAGAATTATAAATTGATATTAAGGGTAAACCCATTTTTACAACAACTGCTGAAAAATTATTTCTTAAAAACATAAATTATTAACTTTATTAAACAAATAGATTTAATACAAATTTAAACTTTTATTTTTATAAGTTTTTGTCTTATATTCATATTCTCTTATATGTTAATTGTTCAGTGTTATTTGGAAATATTCAATCTTTAAATGTTTTAACAGGAACTTCTTTAAAATTGTTTTAATGATTAAAAATAGGATTAAATATTTAAGAACAAGCTTAAAAATGGAAATTCAAATGAATTATACTTAAAAGTAGTTAACTAGTAGTTTACTTTTGGAGAACAGTTAACTACTAGTCTCAGAAAAAAAGTAGTCAACTACTAGTTGCAACTAGTTTTGTTTAAAGTAGTTAGTAGTTGGTAGTTAACTACTTTTTGACGAGTAGTTGCCGAACACAACGGATTTAAATAGGATTGAAATTTCCGCGAATGCGCTGTCAAATTTTTTACCTGTTCAATATTAAACAAAAAGGTGTTCGAATCAAATAATGAAATAAGGGGTTATAACGAAGGGAGGGAGCAGATGGACTGACAGACACATTTTCCAGATTTCAAAACCTTACTTTCAATTTTTTTATTTTTCAATCTTTATTTAATTACTTCACTTATTTTTGACTTTTCTTTATTTTTAACGATCTTTCAATGATACACTAAGCCTTGTTTCATACTTTTTTTTTTTTTTACTTTTATGGGAAGTAGGCTAAAAAAGGAAATCGGAGCAGTGGAGCACAACGAATTTCTTTGCTCCAGTTCCAGTTTCCTTCAAACTCTCTTGCTCCATTGCTACGTGCTCCTGCTTCATGCTTCGCTGCAAATACCTGGTTGTTTTTTCCATAACTGCGAAATTGTTTGTTTTTGGCCCATTCCTTAAAAAAAATAAATTAGCTTTCGAAGTTGTACAGATATTTTTGGGACACCCTGTACTTCTATGAAGGGCACTCCTTAGGAGAAACTACTTTTTCAGAGATGAGAATCCCAAACACATCTTCAAATTGTATGCTCGAACAACGGTAGGCAGAAACGCCAGAGATAGTTCAAGTTCTTCATTTATTAATGTTCTTGTTCGGATAACCGCAGAACAGGTCGACGGGGTCAATTGAAGCGTTTTAGATCTTCATATGCGTTTCACGGTTGCGTACCATTCAGAGGGCAGCTACCCGGAAGGAAAGAACCGTTCTTATTCACTTCATTCCTCTCTGGAAGGGAGGATGCCATTCTTTTTTCATTCCAATTTTGAGCGAAATTTTGCTTAATTTCCCTATTATGTGGCGAATAACCTCTTGTACATATTAACATGATATACCAATCGAAAGCTCTGATTTTGTTCCCCACAGGATGGAATTTGTTTGAAGTCTGTAAGTTCATTACAACACCAGCTATAAATATTTTAGTTATATTCTTTAACCTCTTCAGACCCCAGAACTAAGCACAAAAAATTTTGAAGCAATTTTTCGGTTCTCTGATTTAAAAAATAAGTACAAAAGAAAATAACTAATTTTTTTTTTAAATTTTAATTAAGAATTAGTTTAAATAATAATTAATGCCCAATTTCCATTTTTTAAATAAAGTAAACTATCTGTTGATTAATTTCAAAAACAATTGGGTGTTTTAGCTTTCAAATTGCACAAGCAGTAGTTAATAAACAAGTATTTTTAAATGTACCCGATTGGGTACACTTGGAATGAAGAAGGTAAGGCTTTCCTTAGCCCAAATTATTATTCAACACTTTTTCTCAACTCTGTGTGAATAGACAGCTTTTTGAATAAAATTAACTTTGTCATCGGTAATTTTTTTTAGGCTCAGTGCGATGCACGACTCGACTGTTCACATTACTTATATGTTCAATCTCGTTTTAAGACTAAGAAAATAAAAATAAAACTCTAGTTTAAAAAAACTAGAAAGGATACGCTTTGGAAGCAATATGAACTAAATGTTTAATATAATAACCTATGAATATAAAGATATCTTCATTCGCGATGGCGCTAATCAAAACAAAATTATTGACCAGATTATTAATTTCAGTATTAAAATAAATAAGCGTTAATAAAAAAACGTGGAGTGCTTCTCAATTTTCATTTTCATAATGATTCTGTATTAATGAATAACTAGCAATAAGAATTTCAAACAATTAGTATCGAGCACCTGAACCCTTTTTTGAAATTTTTACAGTAATTTTATTTCGATTATCGCCATCCCTAATGAACATATCTTTATATTCAAAGGTTATTTTTAATATTTAGTTCATATTGCGACAAAAGCGTATTCTTTCTAGGTTTTTTTTTTTTTTTTTTGTAAACTATAGTTTTTATTGGACAATTCCCTGACTTGAAGGACAAAAAATATATGAAGAATGTAAAAAAAAAATGAATGTTTAATATTGCAATCAAAATTGGGGCAAAACAAATTAAAACGATTTTTATATGAAATTATAATATTTTCCCAAGAAAGAGGTACCGAATAGGTGTCCCGGCACCCCTGCTCTTGTTCTGTAGCAGAAACAATTTGAAAAGTTAAATTTCATCAGGACGGGATTGCCCTGACATTCGGAGACAAGCAGAGGTAATTTTCAAGGGCAGTTTCCAGCTATTTAAATGGCCTTGTTGCGCAGACCTACCTCGTAGAAGTGAGCACGCACAAGCTCCTACTACAACAAACAGGTTGTTGTTCTGAACGAAATGATTACCTCAAGCGAATCGTTTGCGGCATTTTCAGAACGAGTTCAAGGCTTCCACTTCCTCGATCATCAGCAGGAGGGAGAAAGAAATTTGGAGGGAGAGGATTCCATGGAGTGCAATTTTAGCGATCGCTGACTATAATGATGCAATGATGTGAATCATCTGCTCATTCTATTGATGTTTGGAGTAAATGCTTCCCACGCTAGTCTTGAAAACAAGTTAATTTTATTGAACTTCCACGCATAACATTTGTTTGAGTGTAAAATTATGCTTTAAAAAAATAATAATAAGGATTAAACAGCTGCTTGCTACTTTCTAGCTGTAGTCTACTTTCCCGTAAAAGTGAAATAATAATAAAGTACGAAAGAAGGCTTAATGTATCGTAAAAATTTCCATAAAAAAAGGAAACTCAAAAATAAGTGAAGTAATTATTAAATAAAGATTGAAAGTAAAAAAAAAAAATGAAAGTAGGGTTTTGAGATCGGGAAAATGTGTCTCTCGGTCTGTCTGTCTGCCCCCCTAATAACTTATGAGAGAATTGTTCGATCCGATTTTTCTTATTCATTCGAAAGATCTTTCTAAGGCCATCTCATTTCCATGCTTTACTTTGTGATTTGAAAATTTTTTTGTTCAATTTTGAACAGTTCAAAGAAATTTTAACATTAGCGCTATTGGGGAAATGTAAAGCAAATCACATAAACACTGAACATACGACCAAAGTTCCTTCAGACAAGCTTTTTAAAAGAGCTCTCGGATTATAATATTTTTTGGTTTGAACAATTTTTGTTCAATTTTGAACAGGTCAAAAAATTGATTTCCGGGGAATGCACTAGGTCTGCAAAGGTTAGTGACCATACGCAGCCCATAGGAAAGATATATATATATATATATAATTTTTGTGTGTGTTTACATGTGGCGGCCTAGCGAAGGGATGTAATAAAAGTCATAAAGCCCCCCCCCCCCAATCCAAAGGTCTGGTGACTTTTAAAAATTTGGTATATGTCAAAAATACATCTGAATAGTTTCTCCTGTTTTCAGGTTGCGACAGCGGGTTTGGACACTATCTGGCTCGAAAGTTGGACGATCTCGGACTACACGTGTTCGCAGGATGCCTCCATCCTGATGGCGAGGGCGCCAAGAATCTTCAGGCATCTGCTTCCGGTCGTCTGCACATAGTGCCGCTGAGTGTCACCTCAGAGGACAGCATCCAAGAAGCTGTGCGTTATGTGGAAGAAAACCTGAAAGATAAAAGTAAGTATCCGCTTTTTCGGGTTGGTATATTCTATAAATAAATGCACAAATGCAATGCTGGATTTGTTGTACCGGTTTGGGAAAATGATTTTTCATCATTACAAAGAAATTGCACAGAAGCACGCGAGCGTGATTGTCAAACTTCTATGGCTAGTTTATGCACTCACTCTCAGAAATAGAACTCTCATTTTCGAGGAGTCAATCGTCGAGAAATTTCGTCATTTACAACGATTCTTTCCTCGCGCGATCACGTGACTTAAAAAAGTTACTACACAAATTTCGCTAATTTGACAAAAGGTTTGCCCTGAGCATTTTTCACGAAGCCATTTCGTCGAGTACGACGAAAGTTTCGTGAGATTTTTGTGAGCATGCGCTGCTGAGAGGGTTGTACTCGTTATGCTCCTTATATTTTTACTAAATTAAAAAGAGCTAGCTAAATGAAAAATTGATTTTGTTTCTAATAGCACTTGGGTGTCCAAATTCCGATTCGGAGAGCGACCAGAAATTAAGGCAGTCAGGGAGCGCCTTCCATTAATAGACAACGGTGGCTGTACGACTTGAAGCATAATGTATTTGGATGACACCAGATGGCGCCACCACAAATACGCCACCTTCCTTTTTTGACCCAAGAGTGAGGGGAAGGGAAATTCTCCATCCTCCGGTACCCTCTGAACTGCCTCGGGACTTCAGGGTTCACGGATTTTACATATACGTATCTCCAAGTGTACATAGTGGGTCTTCAGCGGGTCGGGTATCGAACACCAAATCTTCCGGTTAGAAGCCCGACATCCTAACCACTAGGCTACTACTGCCCCCAATGAGAAAAGTGAAAAGAATAAAACAAAACTGAAATATAATCTTTCAACTGAGAATGGAGGACACGTGAAATGCATGTGAAGACGGCTGGTAAAATTCACGAGTATATTCGTGTTGATTAGACTGCAGACTCTCTCTCATCCAAATCACAATAGAAGCTCTTCGGGTTTCAGAAACTACTCGTGTCATGTTTATCAGACCGCTGTGCTCATCTTTGCTGAGTATGATTTAGATAAGAAATGGACAAAATTAATTAGACAAAGAGATTCGTTAGATATTGTGCTAAACTTCATAAATGAGCTAAAAACTGATTTTACAAGGTATTGACATGTAACTTATTTTCGTGTGACTAATTGTGTACATTTTCGCCGGTAATTTTATCAGGAAAAAAGTTTTAATTCGGAAAAGTTGTTTCACGGTATAAAAGTCTTTTAATGATGTTGATGAAAATATACAAAGAAAACGTACTTACTGAAAATTTGCTCCACGAAACTTTGATTTAAAAGGGACGTTTGCATCTATTTTAATTTTAAAGGAGAAAAGTTTAGTAGAAAGCTATCTGGTTTATAACTGGTTTTCAAAGGTCCTTTTGAAGAGGTCAAGAGAAGGTTTATTTATTTATTTGCTTTTTAAATTTCATTTACTTTTTTTAATCATTATTTTTTTTTAATAAGAATGTTTTTTGTTTGTTTCAAGAACTGTGGTGCGTGGTAAATAACGCAGGCCTGAATGAGGGTGGTGAACTTCTGTGGACCAATATGGATTTCATCGAGAAAGTGATTAACGTCAATACATATGGTGTTGTCCGTACCACCAAGGCTTTTCTGCCGCTCCTCTGCAAGCACGGAGGAAGAGTGGTAGCCGTTGCTAGTGCAGCAGGTAAGCAGTTTATTTCTTAACTTGCGTATAAGAACTGATTTCACACTTTATCCCATTTTAGTTTTTTCCTCTTCCTTCTCTAATTCTTTGATAACAGTCACTAAGCTAATGTACATTTTGATTGCTATGGAAGCCACTGTCTCATAAGGGGGCGTACTAATGTACAAAAATTCAGAATGACTGTTTTCTGATGTAATGTTGCACAGATGCGTTTCAGCTAGACTCGAATTACATGATACGATTGTAAAGATGTTGGAACATGAAAATAGCAAACAGAATTTTTCAAAAGGGAAATCTGCAGTATATAGAAATATTTCTTAAAAACTTAGCAATAAGTAAGGGAAATAATCATTTTTAATTTCGTAGGTTTTTTTCAGCATTCGGAGGCTATCAAAGAGCTGTTGAAGTACCGTGATTCATTCTTCTTGTAGTTTCTCGTTGAAGATTCAAAATATTTGCAGGTGGCTTGTATCGCGCTGCCAAGTATATTCAGAGAATTCTCCTCGAGTTTTTAATTAGGTCTAGGTAGGTAATTACCATTTCATGTTGGAGGTTGTCAAGCAACCATGTGTTTAGCTATCTGTATCAAATGCCCGCTATAAGCCATGTAGTATTTTAATTGATTATCAAGAAATTGCGCGTAAAATGATTAAAAAGGTTGGGGTTATTCTAAGTTGGTGCCGCAATATGTGCCCTCACTGTAGCAGTCAGCTTACCGAAGTTCTCTTTCTTTGCAGGTCGGTACACATACCCGGGCATGGTTCCATATTGTATGAGCAAGCAAGCCACCGTCAGCTTCTGCGATGGATTAAGGCTCGAGATGTACCGCTTCGGCGTTAAGGTCGTCACTATCGAGCCCTGGATGTACAAGTGAGTTTTCCTTGCGTTTTTGATAATAGCAATAAAAAAAGACTGACTAGATTGACCGACAACATAAGATCAAATGAACATTCTTCCTTCTACTCAATTGATCGTTTTAAATACCCGTTTCTAACTTCATTCAAAAACTTGATATGGTGTAATCGATTTCGGCAATAATTCAGATTCCCGACATCATTTCTGATTTTCAAGGAATAGTTACGAGTTTTTTTGCAAAGGTTGCATGTGAAAAATTAGATAAAATATTGTTCTGAATTATGTACATTGTTAAACAGTTATGCTGTCATCAAAAATAAACTACCTGAAAAAATTTTTGAACTAGCAATTGCTAATGGCTGTCAACCATAATGAGAAAGTAGCTCATTGCTTGAAGAAAAAAAAACCTTGAAGGAATACTCATGTTGGACATATCCTAAATGAATATAACATAAATTTCAACTTGTCTTGCTCCAGGTTGTCAAAAGTTCAGATAAATCTTTAATACTCTTAGTTACTATTAATGTGCCTTACATATTTTTTGCTTCTTATTCTAATGACGTAATTTTTAATTTTCGTCACATTCCAGGCGTGGCAGTTTTCTGCCAAGCTTTTTTACTAAAACTTATGTAAAAAAGTACTCGTCAGGTATAATTACTGGAACTCTTAGGAAAGTTCAAAGAGGAGTGTTTACTGTTCTTTTCTGTTTAAGTTGACTTTTGATGTGTATGTTTTGGAGAATTTTGAGATGCTTGAAATTAATTTTCTATTTATAAAGTTAGCGGAAAGGAAGGTTGCATACAGGGTGATGATATAATTAAAGTTACCCTGTTTAGACGTAAGTAAAGCTTAGGCTAGTAAACGTATATCATTGAAAGTTTATAGATCCGTCATACAGATCGTGGGGAAAAGAAATCCTTAATAAGAAAATACTAGTTAAAATTTTTACCACCAGATCAGAAGGAGGAAAAATAAAGAGAACAATTAGAAACATTTTTTTACTATTTATTTTAATCTTTGTAACATGATTTGTTGAATGCATTCTATTTGCGTCAATCACATGTTCAAAGCGTATTATAGCCTGTTCACCGCTATTTCTAAGTGGTCCTCCTTTGGTTATAGCAACTTGGTGATACAATGAAAGACAGCAAGGAAAGAACAACTGGTAGTAAAAATTTGAGCTACATTTTCTTACAGCAGTTTTTTCCCCATGGTGCACATAATTTATTAATGACATACGTTGTTGAAACGAGCTCTACGAAAGTCTGTTAAAACATAATTCCGACCTTTTAAATTGTGTCATTAAATTTAAGACCCTTTTCCTTAACGCTTAAAAAACTTTGAGCAAAGTAATCAAACATGTAATGGTAATTTTGCCAACAGGACACCCATCACGAATGGCGACACCATACTGGAATACGTCACCAGGGCATGGAATTCCGCACCAGCCGATATAAAGGAGCTCCTGCCCCCGGATTACCTGGAACGCCACAAACGAGCCACCCTCAAATTCATCAACCTGTCTATCAGTGATCAGCCCCAGCAAGTGGTTGATTGCCTTGAAGAGGCTGTCATGGCAGTAAACCCTAAATACTCATACAATCCTGGCACTCTCTATTCAAGACTCACGTTCTGGTTCCTGAAGAGAATGCCCAAGCCAGTGGCAGACCTGCTCATTGACGATGAGTGTGGCACCAAGATATAATCATTTTAGTGATTTTGTATTTTGATTCAGCTGCACTAATTGTGCTCAAATATTGGTGCTCTGTACATTTAAGTGATATATACGCACCTACCTATAGACCTTAAATCAGGGGAAAATAAAATTGGAATTAGGTTTAATCCTGAGGCATGCTGAAATCCGTAGATATGAATGCCTTCGTTGTTTTTACCACGCAATACTGTACTTCAGGAGACTTCATTTAATATGGGGAGTATCTTTTGTATTTGTACAATCAAAGCAAATATGTCGCTTGATTCAATCGTGCTCATTTATGACTGTGATTCATTGTATATCCGCACAAAATGTTACTTAGTAAAAATGGTTTACAACGCATTCAATCTTTTTTAGATTTTGATATCTTTATACTAATGAATTGTCATTCACACATCATTTACCTCAGTATATTGGCGAATATCAACTGATATTTGTACATTTTCCTAATGTTCTGTTGACGTCGCCGAATTATGTGTCACTAGGTACCTTTGCAGAAACGGGGACTCTCAGTTACACTCAACGGTTATTGTACAACTCCGAGAATGGTGCGTAGAAGAAAATCAACACTTCTTTTTCTGTAAATTAATTTTTTGATAACTGAACGAAACAAAACATGAGTTGCAAATAATTTAAATATATCAGTTTTTATAAATTTTCAGAAAGCAAGAATATTACTCGAGTTTTATCGTGTTTCCGTAAGTGTTATGAAAACCCCTTCAACAGTGTACAGAGCAGTTCCCCTTAAATCAGCTTTCAAATAATTTAGCTTATCGACTTTCCCAATAATTCGTTATTTGTTGCCGATTCAAAACTTTCAGAATGGCAACCACTGGCTCACATCTTATTGCCCTGTTTTACCGACTGCTTGAATGCTTCTATTTTTATTATCGCAGTACGAACTTTCGTTTCAGTGTATTATTTTGTTCAGCGTATTCAGTGTATCTTTCATTCTTTTCGTAGCTCAAATGTTCCAAAAAAGTACTTTCTCGCGATAACTTTTCTAGTTTTTCAATTTGCTCTTTTGGTTTGTCTGATTTGAAATGAGGTTCTAATACGTTACCCCTGGATCTCCGCAAATCAAATTTCAACGTCAATATTTCAGCGAACTCTTCCAAAATAACTTTTGCCTCAAAACTTGTCATTTCTTTTTTTACTTTACTTATTATTTGCGTGACAGCAGCAAGCACATTTTCTCGCTTTTTCCTCATTTTGTCTACACCGGATTCTGACATTTTCAAATGAGTATAAAATATACAAATACAATTTCATTGCTATCCCGTCAGAAATGCCATGGAAGACTTCCCAAATTCTTAAAAAAGAACTTGTAAAGTAGAAGTTCTATGAGGGGAAAAGGGGAGCTCTCTATTGGAGAATTTAGAAAACGCTTTGCTTCCTAGCAAAATAGGACAAAACTACTTCATTATGTGTTTCAATTACTGGTTGTGTTTCTAGTGTAGTCTCAAAAAAAAAAAAAAGGAAAAAATCTTAAGGCCAGATTGAAGTCTATTTTGATTGGTTTCTTGTGAAATTTATCGAATAAGATATAATTGCAAAATAACTGCTCGAGAGTAATCAATATTTGCGAACATTATTTGCTAAACTGCAATCTTAAAAAAAATAAAAACTGAAAAATATGTGCTATGAAACCGATTTGGACGGAAATTGTAAGATGTAGGTACAGAATCACAGATTATAGAATTTATTTCAAAGGGGCAAGTCTGCAGAAATCTTAAAGCTTCAGTTTTTGAGATTGACTGTTTTTGTCAGTTGTTATCAGTTCGTGCTGGATCATGAATTGAAAAAGTTGTTAAATAATTTTAAAGTAAAAGAAGTCCGACAAGGTGAAATACACCCGAAGGAGGTCATAACAAATAGCGAGTTCTAAGATTTGACTAACAATAGGATTTCAAAAACAGTAAACTTCTCATATGTTTCAGTCATTGTTGAAGTAAAGATTTTTCTGCTGTAATAGCCCACAGCGAGTGATTTGTCTCTACAACACCCCAAAGAGAATCTCAAATAACGAGCTTTTGTATCATTGTAAAATCATAAAGAATTTTCATCCCCATTTTTGTAGCAAATTACAAAACTAAAAGCTTGAATTATTTGTTCGAATTTTTGCTGTTTTTCCTTTAGTACCTTCAGCCCGTTGAAAAAAATGAGGGGGAAAAAATTAATCGCCGAAAGAACTACTCCTCTTAAGTTAACTCCTTGAGTTCCAGTTTAAGAGCCATTTTTATGTTATTCTAATAGTGCTTCAGAAGTAAAATATAGTGGATGGTGGATGCCCATAGATTCGACGTTACCGAAAACACGTTTCCTTGCTTCACCCTGATGTGCTGTTGCGAAACTAAAATCTCTAGCAAAAACTTTGCTTCCTACAACGGGGAGGAAATACAAACAAGTTTTTCCTCTCATCACCGAGAAAGAAAAAATAAAATGTCAATGTAAAATCAATGTTTTCCTCCTCTTAATAATTATGAGTACGGATTGGAACAGGAAAAATATTTTCCTTTTAAATCTTAATAAGTAATTATAAGTTTGTTTCTTTTGAATATTTCTATAGCTTGAAATGTTAATTTTGTTACTGGCAAAGCGAAATTAATAATAATAAAAAAACAATTTGCGAAAAGTTAGCATTTGCTGCAAACTTTGGCTTACATGAATGGAATTTACTTGTTTGTTAGAGAAATTCTTCACAATTCTCTTGCACAATCCGACGAATACCGAATTACATTGCAGTAAACTATTTTGATGATATTATAATATCTTTTATAACACAAGAAAATGCTCTAATGAAAGAATTGTTGCTATATATTATTAAAAAGATTCAGTGCCAACTGTTAACAAAATATGGATTTGAAATGTCTATAATCTCCACGACATATCGCCAAACGCGAGCCAAAAGAGAGTGCGAGCCAAAATGCTTTTATCAAAAGCATTTATAAAGGGGAGGGGGGGGGGAGAGAATCAAATTTTCGTTGTATTAGACACAGGTTGGTTCTACTTCAATATTTGCGGCAAAAAGAAAGCTACGTATCAGCATGCGTAATGCCATCAATCTGTTGAACCGAATCAAGATAACGCAAGCACCTTACATAAAAATTAAATGTTAGGCGCCAGAGACTACGTTTTCGACATCCATTTCACGGTTGAACATTTCTTTTCGATTCTAAAATAATGCATAATTTATAAGTTATGAAACTTATTTTGTGAGAACCATAAATTAAAGTTACGAAATAACACAAAACATGAAAAGTTAGATTTAAGTAAAATATGTATACAATGCTTTCGACATGGAAAAATGGAATTTTTATACACTTCAACGAAAAGTCCACAATTATCTAAAAATACACAAAATCATGAAATCCCAGAATAAAATAAAATTTTATTGCTCTTTGTGAGCGTCACATGCCATAAGACAATATTATTTCTTTAGCTTAATTCAAACAATAAAAAAAAATTGCTTTAAAACGAAAGTATTGTTTTAAAATAAATCAAGAAATCTCATTATCCGCAATCGAGATTATCGAAATTCTTAACTATTTAAAATTACGATTCTAAAGTTTGAACTCAGTTCAGTGGGACTTATAGAGTTGTAAGTACAATTGCCATTGTTGTATACAGTGACATTATGAGTATCACACCTTTTTGGTTTAACAGTTCAAAATCATCCTTCATAAATGTTTACAGCAGAAGCAGAATCAAATAGTGCTTGATTTCTAGAGGCAAAACGATTGAAAAATCTTGCTGAGTGCAATTATTATTGCAGTTTGTTAAAGTTATATATTATTCCTTTGTAGTAGAGATTTCCGAAAACTGTGGAGAGACTTACCGCTGCAGCTCTTTCTGGTCAGCGGAAAACATTTTTTAATGGAGAGTTACACATGCTGATCAACGAATTATTTTGAAATGGAAGTGAAGAAGAAAGTTTTCTGTCTGGTGGACTTCGATTCGGTCGAGGTGTGTCAACAGCTATTTTCCGTACCCGTTGTTGTAGGTCGTCCGACTGACCGAGGTCTCTTGTTGCCCGTACGGAGTCATTCTGCGTTCTTGGGTTACAGTTTGGGACTGACCGGTCATTCCGTTGTACTGGGTCGTTTGCCGAGTCTGGGAATACTGAGGTTGCGCACCATACATAGGCTGTGCACCATACTGGGGCTTAGACTCTGATGTCCAGAACGCATTAGCCATCAAA
This sequence comes from Octonoba sinensis, assembly GCA_038502835.1. Taxonomy (NCBI): domain Eukaryota; kingdom Metazoa; phylum Arthropoda; class Arachnida; order Araneae; family Uloboridae; genus Octonoba; species Octonoba sinensis. The sequence continues at coordinate 108,862,840 of CM076603.1, read as the reverse complement.
CACAAACAGATGAACAGCACTGCACTTGACATCCTGGAGTAGTTTCCGCAAATCCTAGGAATATAATATAAGAAGAGAATGGTTTGCTTGCGGCGAGAGGATACAAATGCTTGTGAGGTAATGCTGGAACTAGTACCCGCTGGATATTAAATAGTCACGCAGAAATTGTTTTCATGTAGCGAAATATTCTACAAAGTTCAGTTTCTTTCCAACCGATTTCCTCGTGAAATTTTCCAATAACAATCTTTGCGAAGGTGTTCAAATATGTTCCTATTCATTCGGGAATATAGCATGCAGGACTTCTGCTTACACTGCACCCACACGTAATTTATCAATGCCAGCAGTAATCAATACTCATGTTATATCGTTTCATTTATTTTTTTTTCCAAGACCTTGAACATATTGTTTTGCAAAGAAAGATCAATGAGTCGGCTGATGACATTTTCGCTAGAAATTTGGAGGAAGGCTGAATTGACGTGTATTTTCATAACAGATATTTTTACATGTAATTAATCGTATTAATCACGCCATAAAGCAGGAAAAATCGTGCCATCCTTTTTTTTTCACTGAAAATTTTTTCGTGTTCTTTTCAAAAGATAGCCACCGTTTTACTTCCCTGTAATATGATATGTATTTTCTATTTCTCTAGTATAATGTAATAAAAACATGTTTATGATTCGAGTGACGAATAAATAATACCTTAGTAAGAATAGCCTCTTTTTTCGAGAAAGTCTTAAAATACGTTAGAATTAAAGGACTTCCCACAATAATAATCATAATAGCAATAAAAAAAGCAATAGGAAACCTTTAACAGTTTAAACTTTAAAGAAGGCTAAAGTTTTCTTTTCATAGTACACGGTGTGTCTCACAAATTTTAAGACTGGCTGTAAAAAAAGGGCAAAAAAAAAAAAAAAAAATATTTAAAAAAAAAGTCTTCATACAAAATAGTCTTCATTAGAAGTAATTTACATGTTGAAGCAATCTTTTAGCCTTTTTCATGTTTACCAAAAACTCCTCTTTCGAAATAGTGTTCATGTTGTCGCGGCTTCTTGTATCTTGTCTATCGATGCAAAATGTTCTCTTTCAAGTCCATCTTTCACTTGGAAGACAGGAAGTAGTCAAGGGGACTTAGATCAGGCAACTAAAGTGGATTAGAGCGACTCAGGGGTGGATCCAGGAATAATTTCTGGGAGGGGCACTGGGTGTAAAAAGTAGTAGCTCATCGTAAAAATTTGCATAATAAAAAACATATACATTTGTTTCACGTTTTTTAAGCTCACTTAACACCAGTTAATATTTTTAAAAATACGGAAAACATACTTAATTACATCAAATAAACAAGTACAATACATTTTTATATATTAAGACAATTAAACGCCAATCCCTTTCGATAATTTTACAAAATACCATTATAATTAATCCGTACTAACAAAAAAAATTGTTTTGAAAATTATAATAACGCCAGAGATGCAGTGATTTCAATACTTTTCAACAGTTCTAAATTACCAATTTTGGACGTCCATTGATGATATTAGAAATAATGGGCGTTGGATGTTAGAAATAATAAATGACTCTGAACAAGAAATAAAATATTGTCTCAGTATGTGTGGAGTGGTAGGGAGTTCAGACTCTTCCTTAAATTATCTTCTATCCTTCTCCCTGCCTTCTTTCACTTATTTCAATTAAAAATGCCGTAACAGTCCCTTCTTTTTTTTTTCTTTTCTTCCAAAAATATGTTAGGGTCAGTTGGGGTAATTGTAAACAAGCTTCATAACTGCACTTGTGGTGATTTTGAAAACTTAAACTGCGGGTGAGTGATGAACTGCCAACATGGGAAAGACGTTGAAAAAGTTTCGTATGTTTTGAAACAGCTGTGGAAGCGTTACCATTGTTTGAAAATGACACGGTGAAAAAAGTTGTTTTACAAAATTTAGTGATATCTCATTTTCCTCTCCAGCTCATCTACAAAAGCGATGTAAGCGGTTTCAACCCTTTTTATTTATCTTATGGAATGCCGCTAAAAACATTTAGTTATGAATTTAATTCTCCCTGTCATTTTTCATGTACAAGTTAGGTGTTTACAATTACCCCAGAGATTTCGTACTCTGGGGTAATTGTAAACACTTAAATTTATCCTATTTCCAATATTTTGGGGGGACAATAAGTATTATATTGTGATGTAAATTACACTTTTGTGTCTATTTTACATAACTGTTGTTGTTGTTGTTGCTAATGCCACTTGGAAATGCTTGGAACGAAACGCGCATTTCGGCGACCCTTAAATAAGTAATAAAAATAATAGTTTTGTCAATGTTCCTAAATAATGTTTTAAGATTGCATTTTTTTTTTTTTAAATTTTACAGAAGGAGAAAACAATTGTAATTTTTGATCTTCCATTCCTTCTTCTTGTTTTTCATTTATATGACGGTCCATAAATAATGCCACGCATTTTTCCCATATATTTGACCCCCCCCCCCTTTGTCACATGCCACACACTGCTGCATATGTATGATGTCACACTTCTTGTTACCCTCTCCCCTCCCCTTGTCACAATTTAACATATCCCCCTCCCCTTGAAGCGTGACATCATTTATGATTGATCCCTATACTGCAAAACTTTTCCCTCATCTTTTTTCTTTTCTTTCATTCTTATTATTATTGTTTTTTTTCATTATCAAACTGAAATTTTGACGGCCCATTGCCTGAAAAACTGTCCCCCCCCCCCTCCTGGCGATGGCCCTGATTGCATTTTATTTAAGTTTAGTTACTGATAAGAAAGCGACAGTCATCTGTTTGTTGAAGGTCATGTACGTAGATCCATAGCGCACAGCCGGGTCATTCCAAAGATGTTTTTCAGCAGCTGAGGGAGCTTTGAAAAGCTATATAATGATGGGAAGTACTGCCAAAAGGCACTTGTTAGCATGTAGGTTCGCACAGTGACTTTGATTGCTAAATAAAATGTATTCTATTCAAATATGTTTCTTTTTTTTTTTTTTTTTGCATAATATTTTGCAGTTTTGTTTGTTTTAGTGAGAAAAGTAAAAGAAATATTTAACAGGGGGAAAAAATGCTAAAATGCTTTTCGGGGGCTACGTGTCCCTTGAGCCCTCCCTTCTCACTAAATCCGCTACAGGAGTGACTACAAGGAGAGCGTTGTCACTGGTCTTGATTCCGTCATTCGGCGGGGAAAGTCTGCTATCTGAGCAAGGGAAACACATTCTTCCGGGGGACGTACAACTCGCCATTACTCTGTTCCGTTAACAGTAGCTTCCTTAGCGATGTTTCGTTACTCTGCTTAATTCATGCCTGTCCGTTTCTTTTGCCGTTTTAAATCGACTCCTGCCCTACGCAAAAAGGTAAAATAGCCACACACACACACAAAAAAAAAAAAAAAAAAAAAAAAAAAAAAAAACAGTAGTAAGAGATATAACAGACCAATCATAAATCAATCTCTACGTTTCAAACGTTTTCGTTGCACTTTAGCGAGTGTTGTTATTTCACTCGCTGGCTGACCGTGTTCAATTTTTCTTGGGTTAAATGTAAATAACATATTTATCTCAACATAGTGAATAACATATGAATAACATAAAATGAATAACACAAAAATGAATATTATATTTCAACATAGTTTAATACTGCAGCGCGGAGCTATTTTTCTGTCTAGTTCTCTAGTGCAAATATGCAGAACAACTTCCTAGGAATTAAGTTAAGAATTCTATCGAGAGATACTTATGATGACTTTGTTACCTACTATCCGCACTTCCGTTGCTGGCTAATATTAACGTCATATAAGTTGTTAGTGCACCTTACTAAATTGACAACTCTTTTTGATGTCCTTCTCTTTTTAGATTTCTTTATGCATTAAAATGAATCTCTTTACGCTACTAAATATTATGCATCCTTTCATGAAATGCTGTAAAAATACAATAGCGGGAGACATTGTGGCGATTAAGCACTTCAACTTCTAAAAAATAATAACTTTCACTTTCACCAAAAAAAAAGAACTCTAATTAAAAATTTTTTAATTTAGCGGTTGTTGGAGTAGCGATGTATGTCGACGCTTGTTGTTCGGAAGCCTCATTCTTAATTGTTTAATACTGCATGATTGTGTTTATTTTTTATGTAATAAATATTTGATAAGATGACAGAGTTATCATTGTACGAGTGACACGCAATTTTAACTTCAAAACCTTGACTATCGTTAGTATGGAATAGACTTTACTACATTGGTGACCAAAGAACGTGTGAACTTTTACGATGATAAGTGCAATCGAAAAATATCTAAGCTGCGTAAGTTACCGCACGATTTTATTTGTCTAAATGAATTTGGTTTTATATTCACGAGTTGGTACATTGCCTTTCGATGTTGAGTGACATAGATTCTCTTTGCTTACTTATGATAAATTGTAATGTCGTTTATGATAATTGTCGCCTTGATGATAACTTTCTTTTTGAGTGCTACTTTAATGTGTGTTTTTTTACGTGTTAATCCCTAATGGAATTATATTTGTAACTCAAGTTATATATAATGTCGACATCTGAAGATCAAATTTTCAACGAACCACAAATTTCTCACGTTGCGGTGAAACCACCGCCGTTTTGGAAGAATAATCCTAGCCTGTGGTTCCTCCGCTTAGAAGCACAATTTTCCTTGGCACATGTGACGACTGACGAAACCAAGTTCAATTATGTTGTGGCAGCTGTTGATTCGGACATACTAAGCTCCGTAAGTGATATCATTATGCGACCTCCCGAAACCAACAAATATGAGCAGTTAAAAACACGTTTGGTTGAATTACACTCAGAAAGCGAGTCGTCTAAAATAAGGACATTGTTACAAGGGTTAGAGCTCGGTGACCAACGTCCGTCACAATTGCTTATACGCATGCGTGCTCTAGGTGGCGATTCCGTAGGTGAGCCATTGCTTAAATCACTCTGGCTTGGACGACTGCCCAACAGCACGCAATCGATTTTGGCAGCGTTAAATGAAGATTTAACGAAACTCGCATCTATTGCAGATAAAATCCACGATTTAACGCCTCAATCGTCCATTAATTCTGCACAAGTCTCTATTGCACCACAAAATATCGCGCTACAGGCGCAAATTGACCAATTAACCCTGCAAGTCAAACAGTTAACTTCTATAGTTCAGGAGCGAAGTACACGGAGGGACAATTACATTAGAAATCCTAGACACCGAAATAACTCTCGCTACCGTAGCAATTCTCGCAATCGAAGCTATAAAGAGCCAGAAAATGGTTTATGTTTCTATCATATTAATTTTGGTGAGAATGCCAAAAAATGCAACCCTCCTTGCTCTTTTCGTCATTCGGGAAACGTGTAAGGCGATCGCTTACCGGCCATAATGCTGACCGCCACCTTAATCGCATATTAATGGCCGATTCAAAGTCTAAACTTTCCTTTTTAATTGACACTGGTGCGGACGTATCAGTCATTCCTAAAACGTACGCTCCGCACTCTAAATCGCAATATTTAACGTTGTATGCCGCCAACGGCACAAAAATTGCTACTTATGGAACAAAGCGCATGACCATCAATTTGAATTTGCGCCGTGATTTTATATGGTCCTTTGTAGTAGCAGACGTTAAACAACCTATTATCGGCGTAGATTTTTTAAAACACTACAATCTGCTAGTTGATGCTAAAAACCATAGAGTTATTGATGCGAATACTCGACTTTCCTCTAATGGACAACTACCTTCACTTAACTCTCCTGAATCGAACATCGCTATATTGGTTGGTGATGGCATACTGGATAAAATCCTTAGTGAGTATCCTGAGTTATTAAACCCATCGCAACCCATGAAAGGTAGTAAGCAAGATCAAATTTACCATCATATCGAAACAAAAGGTCCGCCTGTATTTTCAAAACCTAGACGACTAGCTCCCGACAGTAGATGGAAAAGGACAGTTCTAGTTCAGCAGGGGGAGTGAGGAGGGTCCCTCCGCCTGCCACGCCCCCTCCACCTCCTGCTCCTCCGCCTGCCGAGTAGGGTTGAGTAGTAGGGTTTCCTCGTAGAAGATGACGAGGGTTTCTGAGTGGAGTTGAGTTGTTTTTCTTACTTGTTACACTGCGTCTGAAGTTTCGTTTTTCGGAATGGCAACGCTATCCTTCAATGAGAGGAATGACAACAGTTACCATGACAACACTTACCAACTAAAATTGCTAATGGCGCCACCTAGTGAGAGAAATATTAATTCATTCATTTAAGTATTATTTTTGGACTTGGAACTAAATGACTTTTATTTCTGAAAGGGAAATTAATTTAATTTTAAGTTGATGGTCCCACCACCATCCCGATGTAATTTTTTAAAATCACACCCCATCAACTTTTTTTTTATATCTAAATTCAAATTAGAATACATTACATGAATAATCCATTAAAAAATACTGCATCATAAAATTCAAAATAATCAGAAAAAACAAAAGATCGTTTCATTGACCCTAGATGTCAAATAAAATAAGTCTCAAACGGAGACTTCACTTCTACAGTCAGTGAAACAATATAAATGTAAAAATATCTCACCTAAATCCTGTTACGCAAAAATCATCCATTGGAACCTGAAATGAAACAAACAAAAACACGGGCCTTTGCCTGAGTTTGAAAACTCATGACACCTGGAGGTCTCAATCAGGGTATCATCATTTGGAGGTTTTTTTGTTAACCCAGGTATCGGCCACCTTCTCCAAATTCAACCATTGAAATCATTGACCCGCTTTCATTCATGCAAACATACATACATGCAAACATTCATGCAAACTTTAAAAATACATACAAAATAAAACATAAAATAAAATAAAATAAATCAACATCTGAAAAGGAAAAGAATTATTATGCACCATCTGAAAAGAGAAAAACTATTTCGTTAAAAGGTTACAAACATACACTAAGGTACCTTTAAAAATAAAATGAAAAAAGGAGGAAAAAAAAATCTCAATTTAAAACAAAAGAAAAATTCTAATTGCATACTAAAAAAATTAAATGGCCATCAATTAATTAAATTAAAAATGAGCTCATATTTGTAAATAAAAAAAAAAGTGCTGCAGCAGCTGTCTTCTCAAAATGTTCATCAAAGTCTTTCCATGCAAAATTTTCATCAAAGACTTTCCATTCAAAATCTTTATCTCTTCCATTTTCATCAAATTCATTTCAGTGACTGTAAAGAATATTTTTAAAAATCTTCTTCTTTTCATCAAAAATACCAGCTGAAAACTTCTTCTTTTCATCAAAAAAATTTCAGTTGAAAACTTCTTATACATGGTGAATGCTTCTCACAATACTTCTTTTTTTTTTTCTTCTTCCAATTTTCAATTTTTTTTTTCCTTATAGTTTTCAAAATTTTTCCTTTTTTTTTTCTTTTTTCTAGTTTTCAAAAATTTTCTTCATAGGATCCTTATTTATCTTCTATTTGTTTCTTCAAAATATTGCAGTGCCCATATGGATAGGATGATATTCCATCATTTAAAATATACCTTTTATCGTCAAAAGCACTCAGAGCAATTTTGTTCATTTTGACTGTATATAAATGATGCTTATGACTGTTGATTCTGTGTTGGACTTCCCTCGTTGATTTTAAACTGAGTAAGCATTCCCTGTAATTTTCATGTTTGATACGCTTTTTCACCACAGTCTTTGCAACACCCTTTGCCGTTTTTTTCTCCTGGTCTTCTGCTTTAATGGAGTACATTTTAGATCTCAATCCTACAAACTCTAGGATTGGTTTCCCATTGAGTTCATCTTTGAAACAACCTATTTTTTTCTTGTTTTCTGTGGAATATAGTGGATGGTTTGTATCATAATCAGAGGTGTCATATATATGCTTATGTTTGGCCATATCCTTGTAAAAATCTTCAGTTATTATTTCATAGGTTAATGAATCTGTGTCAGTAAACAGCAGAGTGGCATTGCTTCCATATGATGATTTTATGATGTTGTAATGATAGTCATACATCAACAATTTGCTTAATTCGAGAATAGAAAATCCGACATATATAGGCTTGTTTAGAGTGAGCGATGTTTTTTCACGTTCAACTGCAACGAGATCATTGTCAAAAATGGAAAACCTTTTAAAAGATGGAGCAGCAACTAATTTTTTCCCCTTTTTTTCTTCATTGACTAACTGCACATCGACTCTATTTCTAATATTCTCCATCGTTTTACCATAGATGCTGTTATTCATTAATTTGAAAAAATCTTTTTCAAATGCGGTTTTTGCTTTTTTTCTTTGTTCTGTATTGAAATTAATATACTCCCTCAACCAAGGTTTCTGTTTAAATTGAATAATTTTATGGATTTTTTTAAGTTGGAGGCCTTGTTTTAAATAAAATTGCAAATTTCTGTAATGGACAACATAATTTGACTTATCCTTCAAATTTGGAACAAGTTTTTCTTGCCCAATATAGTTTTGTTTAGGAAGCATGGTTTTGGCAAATGGTGAGAGATCTTCAAAGCTCACTTTCATCCTTTCTGCTGCTAGCGGATAATCTGAGTGAGTGCTGTGTAAATGTTCTGGATATATCAGGTCCACCTCCAGAAAATATCCTGTTTCACCATCTTCGGGAATGCTCATTAACCAATCTTCATTTCTCCCATCACAAGATATCCACTTGAAATCACCATATGGAAGGCTTTGGATCATGGCCCATCCATACAAATTATTTGCATCCAAATACATGATGTATTTGGATGGCTTTTCAGAATCATAATTTTTCATATACTTGTTATTTGCCTCCGAAAACCTTTTGCTAATGACTGATATTCCCCCACGAATGCCACGTTCTATAAGGAGATGCATGTTGGGATCTAGAAACAGTTCCAGAGGTTGTTGAACCATTTTCATGCAGCTTTGCCAGGAAAGACCAGGAGCAGTCATCAAATGTGCACAGTCAATTTCGTAAAAATTCAAGCATATTTTTCGAAAGTTTTCAAAAATGTCGGCTAACTGTAAAATATCTGATTTCATATATAGATCATGATAGTCTCCCATGTTCCGCAGTTGAAATGTATTCCACACTCTTTTTGCATGATCATATTCTTCATCTGTTATGCCTTCATCTGTTAAACTGCTGAAAAACATATTTATGTGGGGAAGTTCAACGTCATCAAATTTTTTGAAATTATCCATATATTCATATGGATATATGCCTTTTCTCAACAGAAGCTCGTAATGGTGTGGAATATTTGCTTTCAATATATTAAATTTGTTTTCTTCCAAATTTTTCGTAAGTTTTTCCAACGATGCAGACATGAATTGAAAAGAATCTATAAAATTGAGGGAGACATTAATATTGTTATACTTTTTGGTGAGGGAGAAAGATAGATATTTTTCCATTGTTGTCGGAATAACTCGAATTTCATAATCTTCTAGTTTTCCTATGGCTTGCATGATGAGATGACCGTCGTAGTGTTTCAAGTTGTGAAACACTACGGGTATTTTCTTCTGCATTCTAAATTTTAGGTTGCACGAATTATGTAATGCACCTCTATATTTACCACTTATATGATCGTGATCTCTCACTCGATCACCGTGCAACAATTTTTTACAGATAGAGCAATGGGTTGAGGTCTTGAAATTTATTTCATCTTGAGGTGTCATTATGATGCGAGTTATGTTTGTTAAAATTTCTGCAAGTTCTTCAGTTTCTTCCAAAAGGGCATTCAGGAAAGCAGTTGCTGCATTTTCACCTCTATAGGTCTTAATAGGCTTGACCCCTTTTCCGTCAGGGCCAACGATGACGTATCCATATCCACAGGCAGTATGGTGGGCAACATTTTCTGTATATGATGATGAAATTATATTTTGATTATCATCCATCTTTTCAATAATCGATTCGAAGTCTGCATAAACGATGTACGGCAAAGGGTGTTGATAGTGCACATTTTCGAATTTTATGAAATTTTCACCAGCTTTCGGCATCTTGATGTTTTGAGGGGAGTGCTCGCCACAATATTTTGCATGCTCTTCTAATAACTTTTCTTGTGAGAAGCGGTGGAGGCATCTTTGGCAGTAGAAACGTTTCCCATCATGTTTAGTTAAATTTCCGAGCAGTCTTGACATGCTCCTTATCAAACAATAATGTTGAGTATCATCATTGGATATAAGCAACAAATTGATTGATTCAGCATTTTCCTGCTTTGAAATATGCAACGGAAACACTTCATTATCTTCATACCCATACACGTTAATTCTAAGTTTGTTTAGCTTTTCAATTTTTTCAATTTTTGTGATGGGAACTGGGCATGTCACATCACCCATGCTTATTTCTTGCTCATGAGGAAGGTAATGAGCAACTCGATGGGGGTTGTCTTCACTAGAAATCTTCAATTTTGAGGCCAGCAGACACCAAATCAAGCATTTGTTATCCTCGTTCTCGATATTTAAAACTGCTCTCTTCAAGACTAGTTTTTTGGGGAGGGGAATATAGGAGCTTGCGGCTAATGGATGATATTTAGCCGTTAAAATCTCGACATTTTGAACTTTGTCGAGTGTCCACCCTGATCCCAACTGAATAAAATCTTCTAGATTTTTTTCGATTGCTGCAATGGCCTCCTCTATATGCTTTGCAATCGTTTCTTCTAAAAGATCTGTAATGCATTTACAGCTAAAATAGGTGGACATTAATTCCTCCTCCCCATCTGCTCCGATTCTCGAAAGCAAGGCCTTAATGACAATCCTCCATTTTATTGCCTTTTTTTCCTCAATTTCTTCCCTCAAAATATTGATAATTTGAGGCTTCAATTCCTTAAAACACAATTTAAGGTCCGCGGCATTCGTGGGGGTTGGAGTTAAGAACTCCGAAGCAAATACATCGAGTGCGCTTTTGCGACTCGGTTTTGATCGTTTAGGAGCGGTGGTGAGTCCTTGATCAACAGCCTTGCGTTTCATGGGAGCACTGTGCACAATTCTAACATGCCTCATTAAATTAGATTTTTTGTTGAACACCTGTTCACAGTGTTCACATTTATGCTCACTCTGAGCGTGCGCTGTGCGCATATGTGCATTCAAATTATCCTGACGGGTAAAATGCTTTTGGCATTCGGGACATTCGACGACAGTAGGATTATGCATCCTCATGTGTCTATTAAGATGCTCGTTGCGAGCAAAAGTCTTTCCACAATCCTCACATGAAAAAGACTTTGTATTCGAATGCGACTTTTCATGACGCTTTAAATTGTCCTTTCGCGAGAAAGACTTTCCACATGTATCACAGACCTACAAAAGAGATAAAAAAATAATCTCTTTTAGAATAATGCTTAATCAAAAGCCAAAATTTCGCTAAACTATTTCCTAACTCAATGTTAACACCCAAAGCACATCATACACATCTCACTTACCATATAAACAGAAAAACACATTATTTTAAACATATCATACAATTTTTCAAAAAATTCAATTCCCATTCGCGAAATCTGTAAATACTGCATACATTTCCCAAATCAAAAAAATATTTCTCCCGATCCAAAAATATAATTCGCATACAGTTCGACTTTACTTTCTTTCTGAACAATGACAAAGCGGAGAGAGAAAATGTTCCACTCCATTGGTTTCGAAGAGAAACTTCTCCGCTTCAACCCTCTTTTCTTATCAAGCGAAAGAGAGGGGGTTCAACCTGTCACCATCATGAGTCATCGGCGCGAGTTAGGAGAAAGGAGAACTTTTCATTTCAGAAGTTGAAATAAACAGAAAAGCTTTGAAGCTAAATTCTACACAAATCAATGTTTTTTTTTTTTTTTTTTTTTTCGACAGAAAATAATTTTAAATCTCAAATAAAAGCAATTTCGAATCTCAAACAATTCCCTTCCAAAAATCCCATACACGCGAAATCTGAAAACACATTATACAATTCCCATCCAAAATATATAAATTTTCTCTCTCTCTTATATTTCTTAAACCTTTTAGCGATGTGTACTTAATCATGAAATTTGACAAGTATGATAAAGTCATTACAAAATAGCAATCTCCGAGTAAATAAACTTTACAAAAACAGAGTTTTGCATCAAGTACAAAAAAAAAAAAAAATTTATCATGAATAAACGAGAATCATTATAAACATCTCAATCATAATCTCTGAGTAAAAGAAATTTTTTACAAATTCAGAGAGTTATATAAAAAGTGTGTGCTACATAATATGTAAAAAATGCACAATCGTTAAAAAAAGAGAGAGCAAATCTTTTTCACAAAATAAATCAAGAAGCATGGGGTGTTTTTTCTCGCGTTAAACAGTTTCAAAACTTAGTTCAAAAAAAAATTAATGAAATCAATTCAAAACATACAATAATGTCTTTAAATTCACTTATAACAAGCAAAGAAAACATTTACAAAATTTATACTATGTCTGAATAAAAATAACTGAGAATCATAACACCCTATACTTGCATAGAAAAAATAGAGTACTCACATGCGCTGGCTTAGATTTTGCAGCGGAGGTGGTAGGCTGGAAGGGCCCTTCCATTCCAGGGGCGATGGAACGCATCGGCATACTGCTTGGGCCAGCAACGGGAGCACTGCTGGGTCCAGCTACGGGAGCAGCGAGTTCAACATCCTATTCAAAATAATAAAAGTATAAGTATCACATTTGAAATATATATATAAATTCAACAGCACATTTTAAAAATTCAAAGAGATTTCAAAACTTACATTTTGCCCAATCGGGGCAAAGCCCGGTGGTGCAGGTAGTGAAAATGTAGACTCAGGCATTGATTGAATGAGACGATCAAACTCGTCCTCATCAATTCCAAAGTTGACAAACTGAAAAGAATACTCTTTAAGTAAAATGTACACTTCAGAATTACAGAATACAAGTCAGAAAAAAATTACAAGTTGAAAAGAAAAAAAAATCGCTTAAGAATTATAAACAGTTGAATAATTAAGATTTCATTCAAAATAAGTGAGAATTAAATTTATAGATTTAACAATTAAATTTATTATGGAAATGTCTTTCAGCAATAATTAACTGAGAATTAAATTTATTCTGAAAATGTCATTCAGCAATAAATACTAAGAATGAAAATCCAAGAATGAATTTACCAATGAAAATCTAAGAATGAGTTTATCAATTAAAAAAAATAATTTACCAATGAAATAAATGAATACTTACATTTGCAACATTGGTAGAAGTAGCGTTTCTTGAAGACTCCATCACAGAAAATTCTCAAAAAATAATAAACTTTAAGTTAAGAATCAAAATCTTCTAGACTTCAAAAAATCTAAACGTGAAAAAAGCTGGAAAATAAATCTAAGCTACGAAAGGCTAAAGGAAGCTCTTGCTACCACGAAAGTTGTAGAAGAAGTGATCGATGATTGATAAAATTACCATTTATACAAATTAGTGACGTAGTGGATAAAGGTTCCTATTGGTTTTTAGAAACGATGACATCAAATGTGAACAGAAACTTTCAAATATCTTGACCAATCAGAGAATTAGTTCGAGTTTAATTTCGTGTGCAGAGAGGGACGTGTGCAGACTATGATTTCACCTTCTAATCTTACTGAGTAATTGATAACAAGATCATGTGGTCGTGATTCAGACTGTACGAGCACGCGAGCGATTCTGCGTCACCCTCTCTGGTTCAGGGACAGCGATAAGCTTCGATCGACTCATTCACTCTCCGAACTTGTATCTGTGAAGACGTTTCGCTTTACGTAGCTGTTTTTACAATATGGATTTCACTTTAAGTGAAAATAATTTAAACGTTCGAGTTTTCGAACACCTGTATAGTCGCGAGGAGGCTGATGATTTATTCGCAGAACTTTTAAAAATTCCTTTCCAAACAATCAATGTTATACTGCGTGCGAGAAAATATACTCCGAAACGAAAATCATATGCGTTTGGAGATGGTGGTCTGGACTTCTGTTATTCAGGCACGTCTAACCCTGCTCAACCCTGGACTCCGCTCATGCTAAAAATTAAAGAAGATGTGGAGAAAATTACCGGCTATAAGTACAATTATGCTCTTGTGAACTTCTACCCCGATGGATTGGCTAGAATTGCTCCTCATAAAGACACTGAATTAAACGTCGAGCCATCCAGTGGAGTTGCATGTGTTAGCTTTGGTGCCTCAAGAATGCTCGCATTCCAAAGACTTGAATTCCCTCCTCAATATTTAGAGTGTCATCATGGGAGTCTCTATCTTATGTTGCCTCCAACAAACGCATTATATTCCCATTGCATCTTGCCTGACAGAAATGTGAAGGAGCCGAGAATCAGCATCACCTTCAGAAGCATGTTACCCGACTCGGAGCCCCTGCTCAAGCGCCCCAGAATGGAGGTACAGATGGAAGCGGCCACTACTGTTCCGAGACCCGTGGAGACGATCACCCCTAACCCCTTGGAGACAGCCGCCCCAGCGCCTGCAGAGATGTCAGCCCCAGCGCCCGAGGAAGTGTTCACGCCCCTGGAGATGTCAGCCCCACAGTCCGAGGAAGTGTTTGCGCCCTTGATGATGATGGAATCCCAGCCTGAGACGAGCGCCCCAACACCGCAACAAGACAGCCCCATCATATTTTACGAAGTCGAAATGCCGTGGTTAGAAGGAGCGACACGAAAAATTATGCCGCTACCACAAGAACATTGTGAGACAATTCCCTTTGGACCGCCCGCAGACTTCGAGAAGACCCCCGCTGACTTTGCTCCTATTCACTCGGAAACAGAAGAACTCCCCTCCGACGACTGGCTTGACGTGCACTTGAAAGGTGTTTTCAAATGTTTTGAAGAAGAAAAAAAAATCATCGCTGAACTGCATCCAAATGTATGTATAAATATGTTACTTTTGAAAACCGGGCAAATTCGTATACAGTTGGAAGATACAGCTACCGGTAATTCAGTAGAATTCGATCCGCAATCATGGATCGATTTCGTTAGTAAAGTATGGAATTTTAATTTAGTTTATGTAAATAGTAGTTTTATAGCGGGAACGAGTGCACTAATCTTGTGTAGGGATGGTCAATGCGAAATCTATCAGATGGATGCCTCCAAGGAAGTCACTTTAAAAAGTGATCCTATTGTTCTCAGTGAAGATGTTATTGAAAAAATCAAAGAAGATGACGATAATCTACAAGAAAAAATTTTACAGCACGTTTTTGAACTGTTTCGCGAAATGTTACAGATTAATGCACAGAAAATTCATTTCGATGCTGTTGATGAAGTTGAAGTATATGAAAAGTGTTTTGACTTGCTGTTAGAGGAAATGCGTGGAACAGTCACGAAAAATTATCAATGCTCGGGATGTAAAGTGCGACATCCCTCCCAAAAAAGACATGAATGTTTATATTTAAGTGTGAAGGAAAAATCTACCTTGTTAGGTGATTATATTTTCATCACAATGGATTTTACAGAACTCATAGAAAAACTCTCGAACAATATGAAAATGATTAAAAATATAATGTACATGTTCACTTGGGATTTTGTGAAAAGCCATCTCGACGACTTGTAAGTACTTTTTTTTTTGTAAATATTATTTTACTTTTGTTCTATCAAATGTATTTTGTGTTTAACTTGAATAAATGTATGTTTTTAGTTTTAACCATTTTCTCTGTTTTATTCAATGTTTAAAATGAGAATGCTTTTAAAAATAATTTCATGCTGAAAGTAAATAATAAGACAGATAATTTTTTTAAAATATACATTTTTTATTAATACATTTTTATTTATACATGTGTTCCCACTTTACAATCGATTTTCTCTTCCTTTTCGGTGTAAAAACAGGTTTCACATCTTCATTTAACATATGAGTTGGAGATAATTTCAAATCCAACAAATTTTTATTTTTCACGAAATGCTTCGGTATATTCATTTCTTGCAATGAACTTAAAAATTCATTTGTCCATGGCACATGAATATTTTTTTTATGACTGAAAATTAAATTTAATAAGTCTGCAATGTTCGTATGCTCAATTTTCTGATTTTTATAAATGACTTGTCCTTTATCGTTCCATGACAGAATATCAGAATGCCTTTTCATAATGTCTATCAAATTTCTTGCTTGATGTAGATACTGCTTATTAATACTGTTGAATATAGTTGATTCATATTGATGAGAACTTTCTTCATTCTTTCTTACATCTTCCTGTTTATTATTAATTTCATTTGGTGATGATTGTATCCATGGTGAATTAAATTCCGTCATCTGAATTTTCTTTTGTAAAATGTCATTATATCTCATCACCTTTTCATGTTCTTCCAAGTTGCTGTTTAAAATCTTCATCATTTCTTTATCCAATTCACTGAGTTGCTTTGATGTCACTGTGTGTTTATTCACCACCTCTTCAGGTACGAGCGCAAATTTCTTAGCGTGTTCCATTGATAAGGGTGGATAATACACTGACTGCTGCAGGAATTAAGAAATTTAAAAATCCACCTTTTTGAACGACTAACTTGCGTTTCGTAGACAAAGCAATGTTTCGATTCGCTAACTTGCGTAGTGTCGTCTTGTGTTTAGAGAGCTTCTTTTTTTGATGTTTCGACAATGGAATATTACCTTTCAATGTATTATGACAACATTCGCAGATTGCTTTAATACAGTTTAAATCAATCTTTCGCAATAAATCCTTTTGAAGGTTTGTAGGACAAATTTGTAAAAGATGAAGTTGTTTGAGCTGTTGCTTCGTCACAGTCATGTTGCTGTATGAGCACCTCTTTACATGAGTCTTTTCTTTTATATTATTTTTCTTTGATAGATATATTGAGTTTGATTGGGTAAAATATCTGTACGTAGTCTGAGTTCTTCCGGTGTATCGTTTTTCAAGTCGATGAGCAGATATGAAAATTTCTTTTTCGTTGCATCTTCATACACTTCTTGGAAAAATTTCAAATGTCTCGGAAAAATTTGTTTTCCTAAATGTGTAATTTGTGCCATGTCTCTCCTGTTTTTAAAAAGAATAATATAATGTGCATTTAAAGTAATTTCACGCATTTCTTTTCCTTTATGAAAAAAATTTTGTGTGATGAAAATAACTGATATGTTTAGATGATGACTTCCGCGAGTAAAAAGTTTGGTGGTGGATTCATTTTTTCCACATTCAGACATTAAATCATCAATAATGAATAATGTATTTGTTCCTAAATAGTCTTTGAAAGTTGAAGGGAATCCTTCGACGAATGTCACATCTGGAATCTCGTCGTACAAGGGCTGGTGTATCCCGTAAAACCACACGACTTTGTCGGGTACTGTGGAAAACATTTCGCGTCGAAATTTTAACAATTGAGATATGAAAACGCTTTTACCGCTTCCAGTAGGCCCTGAAGCAATCATTGTGAAGGGAACCTGAAATTGAGGTGACTTGTAGGTTAAGTTCTCCATCGTGAATGACACATAAACACAACTGATTTTCACTTAAATATATTTATTGAAAAAAATTTGGATGTACATGAAAATGTTTAGCAACAAAATTATACACTCGCTTATCATTACACACATGTGTGTTTACAAAAGCAGTTATCATAGATTTTAATGAAGTACCACGACACTTGGAATATAAATAATAAATACAATATTGTCCACATACAGCGGTGGAATTACTTTGCAAAGTCATGGGATTATATACCACTTTTGAAAATTGTGATATAAAATCATGAATAGGTCCTTCGAAATAGAATGGGCTATACCCATAGGAGTCAAAAAATTCCACTTTCTCTTTTCCCTCGACATAAATTGCAATCCAATGCGACCCTGCCTGAGATGCTGGGTCAAGGTTCGCTACAAAACATGCCGGAAATGTATGAAAATCTTTCGGCAGTTGATCACTCGGAAATACATCTAAGAAATAGTTTTTAGTAAATGGATCCCGAAGTAGAATATTTCGTATTTGTTCGGAATCCATCTTAATTGGCAAAGTCACACAGAACGTGACGTGATTTTGTAATTTCGATCACGTTTTGAAATTCAGCATAAATAATTAATGAAAGAGTTTCAGCAATTGCTTTGTTAAATTTAATTTCCACTCTTAAACTCCCTTGATGTTGTAAATTTAAATGAGAGCTGGAACACAAATCGGCATTCAAATTGAAGCTGTAGATTGCATGTGAATTGGCATACTGCTCCCGTGACAAATAAATACCTTTATCACTATTAAATCCATCGAATAAACTGTGATAGGCTCGAATGTAATTATTATTCTTAAAATCTAATTCCATGGGTTTGCTCGGTACGGGCTGCCCATCCACATAAATAGATATAAAATTCACATCATGATGTGAAAACATGAAAGGGTTCTTAGAATATTGACCATTCATAGCAGCATTTTCGACACATGTGATGATTACTCTTTTAGGTATGACACCTAAAAAAACATTATCTTGCATGAAGGAGAAACTTCCCTTTGAAATGGAATAGGTTTTACACAAGACTCTGTCGATGGGATATTTAGCTGAAAATTTCTCCAATGCTTTTGCATGTCCAAGTAAAACTCCTGGGTTGACTTTAACTTTACGAATGAATAATGAAGCATGCTCCAATATCACTTTATAATCGGTGTCCGTTTTTGTAGATAAAAGGCAAAATGGTGCACTGCTTCGAATCATTTTAATTTTAATATCCACCAAATTTAACATGAGTCGATTCTGTTGAAAAATATCACAATGTAATTGTCCTATCATATCGAATGTTTTGCTGTTTTTGCTGAGTTCATATCGTGATTTCACTCCTTCGTCCGCATCGTCAGCTGTAGGATCGATTTTTTCAGGATTCAACTCCTTGAAGAACATTTCACAGGTAAGTAAACTTTTCTTTGCATCTTCTCCATAATTCAAAAGAGTTTCAATGTATGATCTGAATGGATATGTATTACTTGCAGAGGAAATATTTCGCTCGTTGAGACTGACGTCTACTTGAGAAAAAAGAGAATGTAAGAATAAATTAACTGGAACAACGGGTTCTTTGTCGGGTAACGGGGATCCATCCGCTTTGACAATTTTTGTTTTGACGTAAATGTAGGAGGCACTTAGGTCGTTGTATTCTTCACCACTTCCTGAAATATTGAACTCCACGGGGCCTCCATCTCGAATATTTGCTATGGGGTGATATTCCACAAATTGTCCTTTTTCGATAGCAACTTGAGTAGGTGGGAGAGTGAAAAGGTCTAATTCACTCTTCACACATGCAGGAGAATCTTGATGGATGAGTGAAGACATTTTACTAGGAGAAAATATCGTGTGCTTTCACCTTCTTGGTTTTGCGAAAACTGACGCGTTTCTTGGAGAGCTTGCGCTTTTTATTCCTTCTGCCGGATCCAATCATTGTTTTAATTTTAACTGCAGCTTTATCCGTCAAATTCTTACTCGCTTCTTTCAATCGTCGTCTCGCTGCTACTTTTATGTTTTCTCCACGCGATACATCGTTAAACACATCCACTCCACTACTTAAAATCTGTTTTCCGACTGCTTTGGCACCCGATTTGAAAAGTGGGACGGCTGCCCTGAAAAACGATTTGAAGAGACCCCCGAAGCCATATCCTCTCTGATAGGGAACACCTTGATAAAAATTAAGTCCGCTTCCTGTTTGATTCGTATAATAATCCTCGAAGGATTTTTCACAACAACGGTATGGGACATACATCATGAGAGATACTTTTGACGAAAGTGAAGTTTCACGTACGAGCGTCCGCGTTCAAATGGCACTAAGTCTCCGCTGTTCGTCCTTATAACGATTTCGATTGTGTCTATAATTTTCCGATTGACAGGTAAATAATGAGGTCTCTCGTATTCTACACTAACGACTTCTCCATCGATTCCACTCACTCTGATAGTTCTCAATAAGGGTGCGAAAATGTTTCCGACAATTTGAGGCTCGATAATATCTGTATAAATCATTAATACTCTGAAATGCGCGTTTGGGTCGGCTATTTGAGGACTAAACACGGTATGTTCAACATTTTCATCGGGCGGTCCACTGACGATTGTAGGAGGGAACCCTAACATCTGCGATAATCCATTATGAAAAATGACTCTTGCATTATTTTTCACTCTTACTCGAACACGTTTCGTTACATGATTGTAATTAAAAGATATTTTATTTTCATGATCTGGAATAGCAATGGCTTTTAAAATATCCGATACGTTTTCGTAACATCCAGCTGGAATGTTTCTACCTATTTCTTTCCTGTCACCAAGGTCAAAACCAATTAAACTATTGCTCTTATTCACATTATGCCAACTGCGCGGGTAAATAAATTCGACGAGAGCACATTCCCACTCTCCAGTCAATTCTATGGGTGTTGGTAATCGCGTAATAAAATGAGAAATCTTATTCTCGGGGAAATAATTCATAGAGCTATCGCTCGGAAGTGTCACGTAGAAACTCATGATGCTAAATGAGAAAATAAAATGTTACTTCCAACATTTATAGATTCGATAAATGAGAGGCAGGAATCCATTGATTAAATTTATCGGGGTAACCACGAAACTTTACAAAATATTCAGTCTTATTTTTCATTTTCCTCTTCTTCAATATTTTTTCTACTGTATAATCTTCCTTCAATTTTACTTTTTGTAGTTCTTGAGAATAAAAAGTACCTTGAATAGGTTCTCCAAGTAAATCTTTCACCCGATATATGGGGATGGTTTTTCTCACACATTCGGTTACAATAAATAACTCCTCCGTCCAGTTTGTTTCATATCCTTTTTCGAAAGTTAGCTTTTGCTTTGAAATACGAACAACATCTCCAACGGTATAAACACAAGGTTTTCTTTCATGATGTGGAACGTCACCATACACAGTAAAATATACCTCTCTTTCATTGTCTGCATTCACTTCAATGGGTGCTCTCTTGATGGTGGAGTGGTAAGTAATATTATAACTTTTCACTAAATCATCTAAAACGTCTATAAAATTATACGTATTTCGACTAGTAAAATATTTCCACATTTTCGTTTTCAACGTGCGATTAAACCTTTCCACCACTGATGCCTTTGTCGTATTAAATGTAGTAAAAAACTTGACTTGATTCTCAGTCAGGAACTTTTGAAATGTAGCATTTTTAAATTCGGTACCTTGATCAGATTGAAGTAATTTAGGTTTTCGCTCCGAAAAGATGGATTGAAACGCATTTACAATCTCTCGTCCTTGTTTTGTTTTCAGAGGTTTTGCCCAGGCATATTTTGACAAAATGTCTATACATGTCAATATGTATCGATAACCACGATTATGTTTTTGTAAACTTGAAACATCTACCAAATCTGCTTGCCATTGATGATCGATGGAATGAACGATGACGCGATTCGTCGGAAACTTCTTTCGAACGGGTTTGTGTAATGTATAAGCGTCGGTTTCCATCAACCATTTCCGGATGTCTCTCTTGGATACTTTTCCGCGTGCAGCACGAAATAATGCATCGACACCAGTAAAACTTGCCTCTCGAGCCGGATCCAGGTAAGCTTTCTTCATTGCAGCAGGAAAAATGATTATTCGACACGTTGAAAGTAATCATCCTCGAAACGATATGACTGAATTAGAAGTATCGTTCGGAAAAAGTAAAAAATCCACTGCGAAATCAGTTTTTCCAGTAGCTAAATATATTATACTCATAATAAGACAAATACTTATATAAAGGACAACTATCCACACAACCTCCTCTCTCGATGACATGATTAAAAATAAAATGATTCTCATATAGTATTATATTCATATAATCTGTAAAAGAAAAAAAAATAGCAGAAAACAACAAAGTCCAAAAATAATTTTTCTCTCGCTAGATGGCAGTCTTCTCGAACATCTGAAAGAGAATTATATTAGGATTGATTTAAACTGTACTTTACTGAAATCATTTGGTGGTCTCATGGATAAAGCGCGCAATTCATCAGAGCGCCAAATGATTTTTGGAGCTGGAGGTCGCATGTTCGATTCCCGATCTAGGAAAGAGAAATTAAATAAAATAATTCCAAGTCCGAAAAATATATTTAAATGAATGAATTAATGTTTCTCTCGCTAGATGGCGCCATGTGTATAACCTCAGAGATAAAAAAATAATTTCTCTCACTAGGTGGCGCCATGAGCAATTTTAGTTGGTAAGTGTTGTCATGGTAACCGTTGTCATTCCTCTCATTGAAGGATAGCGTTGCCATTCCGAAAAACGAAACTTCAGACGCAGTGTAACAAGTAAGAAAAACAACTCAACTCCACTCAGAAACCCTCGTC
Source organism: Octonoba sinensis (assembly GCA_038502835.1). Classification (NCBI taxonomy): domain Eukaryota; kingdom Metazoa; phylum Arthropoda; class Arachnida; order Araneae; family Uloboridae; genus Octonoba; species Octonoba sinensis. Next base: position 108,840,689 of record CM076603.1, on the reverse strand, counting down.
ATCTTCTACGAGTAAACCCTACTACTCAACCCTACTCGGCAGGCGGAGGAGCAGGAGGTGGAGGGGGGCGTGGCAGGGGGAGCAGGCGGAGGAGGGGGCGTGGCAGGCGGAGGGACCCTCCTCACTCCCCCTGCTGAACTAGAACTGTCCTTTTCCATCTACTCCCGACATTCTTAAAGCTGTTAAAAAAGAATTTGAATATTTATCCGCTCAGGGCATCATCCGACCATCTAAAAGCCCCTGGGCAAGTCCTTTGCACGTTGTCAGAAAACCTAACGGTGAGTATCGTCCTTGCGGTGACTACCGTCGTCTCAATTCTACAACCGTGCCTGACCGCTATCCCGTTCCGCACATCCAGGATTGTACCCAAAGCTTGCATGGAAAAATAATTTTTTCTACTCTCGACTTAGCAAGAGCGTACCACCAGATCCCTATAAACCCTGCTGATATACCCAAGACAGCTGTAACCACACCGTTTGGTTTGTTCGAATACACTGCTATGCCATTCGGATTGCGGAACGCAGGGCAAAGTTTTCAAAGGTATATACACCAAGTTTTATCCAATCTTGACTGTTGTATTCCCTATTTCGATGACATATTAATAGCTTCTTGCTCAGATGTTGAGCATGCTAAACATTTGCACGAGGTGTTATCACGGTTAAAAAAGCATGGGTTAAAATTAAACCCTGACAAATGTGTATTGGGAAAACCTGCCGTAAAATTTCTCGGGTGCCTCATAACTGCTGCAGGCGTTAAGCCGCTTCCTGATAAAGTTGAGACCATCATTAACTTCCCGAAACCGAAAACTATTTCTGAGCTGAGACGTTTCTTAGCGATGCTAAACTTCTACCGGCGGTTCTTGCCAAAAGCCGCAGAAACGCAAGCGTCTTTAAATGAATTTCTGAAAAATTCTAAAAAGAACGACAAACGTCCTGTGCCTTGGGATGATAAATCGACTCTTGCATTCGAAAATTGCAAATCCGATTTGATTAATGCCACAACATTGACGTTTCAGTCACCTGAGCATCCACTGGCCCTCATGGTCGACGCCTCAACCACTTCTATTGGAGCAGTTTTAAATTCCCAGTCTCCTAATGGCCCAAAACCGCTCGCATTCTTTTCTCGTAAATTATCGACTGCCGAAGCCAAGTACAGCACATATGATCGAGAACTTCTCGCTATGTACTCTGCTGTAAAGCATTTTAGGCACGCACTTGAAGGCCAATGCTTCACAATTTTTACTGATCACCGTCCCTTAATTTTTGCATTTACTAAAAATTCTGACACCTGTTCCCCTCGCCAGCTCAGACATCTCGACTTCATTGCACAATTTTCAACCAATATCAAATACATCGCCGGAGAAGATAATGTCGTCGCTGACACATTGTCTCGCATTCAAGAGATTAGTCCAACTCCAATACAGTTTGAATCTTTATCACAAGCTCAAGAAACCGACGCCGAATTACAAAATCTCTTAGGCACAACCAACCATTCCCTAAAACTGAAATCCGTGCCAATTTCTCCAACGTTGAGACTTTGGTGCGACATCACAGACGATAAGGTGAGACCATTTGTACCAAGCAATTTCAGAAAGCCAATTTTTAATTCTCTCCATAACTTATCTCACCCAGGTATCCGTGCTACTAAACGACTAATACTGGACCGTTATGTGTGGCCGTCTGTGGCTAAGGATGTTGTTACTTGGTCACGTGCTTGTGTGGACTGCCAGAAATCTAAAATAAGCAAGCACACTCACAGCCCTATTCAACCATTCTTAAAACCAGCACGAAGGTTCGACCATGTGCATGTTGACTTGGTCGGTCCATTACCACCCTCTGATGGATTCTCTTACCTCATGACTTGCGTCGACCGATACACCAGATGGCCCGAGGCTATACCCGTGACTGATATATGTGCTGAAACAGTGGCACGTGCAATTGTGAATCACTGGATTTCACGTTTTGGGGTACCATCCATCATTACAACAGACCAAGGTCGGCAGTTTCAATCCACACTTTTTGCTTCTCTTTCCCGACTATTGGGAGTTAAGCATATAAGAACAACCCCATACCACCCTGCTAGCAATGGAATGGTCGAGAGATTTCACCGTACCCTCAAACAGGCTCTTAAATGTTACCATAACCATCGATGGACTGAAACATTGCCTCTTGTGCTTTTGGGATTGCGTTCCACCTTCAAGGACGATCTCCAGTGCACTACTGCAGAGCTGGTATATGGCTCAACACTCCGACTGCCAGGAGAATTTCTCTCTCCGTCCACGATATCCAGTGAAGAACCATCTGAATTTGTACAACAACTCCGGATAATTATGCAAAATCTCTCCCCGACACCAGGATCTGCCCATAATAAACAAACACCTTTCATCAACCCAAGTTTACTCAACTGCACCCATGTTTTTGTTCGGCACGGTGGAGTTAAGAAGCCGCTACAAACACCTTACGATGGCCCCTACAAAGTCATAGAGCGCACTCCTAAACACTTCACCCTGATAATCAACAACAAACCAAGCACGATTAGTGTTGACCGTCTCAAGCCAAGCTTTTCCTTAGCTACTGACGACCTGCCTACTGCAAGCAACTGTGCGCCCTCAACGCATAATCTAGCTGACGTCCCTGTTGCTCTCCCAATGAGCAATGAAACCACCGACATCCAGCAATCCGTTCCAAGAAATGAAACCACAGACATAGTACAACCTGTCCCAATAACCACTCGCTCAGGAAGACAAGTTCGCTTCAACAGAAAATACTTGTAGCATCAGTGCCCTTGGCACTTGGGGGGGGGGGGAGTACTGTGGCGATTAAGCACTTCAACTTCTAAAAAAATAATAACTTTCACTTTCACCAAAAAAAAAGAACTCTAATTAAAAATTTTTTAATTTAGCGGTTGTTGGAGTAGCGATGTATGTCGACGCTTGTTGTTCGGAAGCCTCATTCTTAATTGTTTAATACTGCATGATTGTGTTTATTTTTTATGTAATAAATATTTGATAAGATGACAGAGTTATCATTGTACGAGTGACACGCAATTTTAACTTCAAAACCTTGACTATCGTTAGTATGGAATAGACTTTACTACAGCCTCTTTTTACGATATTACTCAATTTTTTTCAGAAAACTTCCAGTTAATTCAGCGAGGTGAAAACCATTTGAAATCCTCACATTTGCAAAGTTTCTCGTATGATCCAGAAAATGGATATATTCGAGGAAATGTACAAGCCTCTATGCGTGATATAATATATACAGTTTTGGTAAGTACCTATGATGTAGTCAAAGCATTATATACAAATGTCGATTTTTTTTTTTTTTTTTTTTTTTTTTTTTTTTTTTTTTTTTTTTTTTTTTTTTTTTTTTTTTTTTTTTTTTTTTTTTTTTTTTTTTTTTTTTTTTTTTTTTTTTTTTTTTTTTTTTTTTTTTTTTTTTTTTTTTTTTTTTTTTTTTTTTTTTTTTTTTTTTTTTTTTTTTTTTTTTTTTTTTTTTTTTTTTTTTTTTTTTTTTTTTTTTTTTTTTTTTTTTTTTTTTTTTTTTTTTTTTTTTTTTTTTTTTTTTTTTTTTTTTTTTTTTTTTTTTTTTTTTTTTTTTTTTTTTTTTTTTTTTTTTTTTTTTTTTTTTTTTTTTTTTTTTTTTTTTTTTTTTTTTTTTTTTTTTTTTTTTTTTTTTTTTTTTTTTTTTTTTTTTTTTTTTTTTTTTTTTTTTTTTTTTTTTTTTTTTTAAAGCGCGCAACCATCAGAGCGTCAAATGATTTTTGGAGCTGGAGGTCGCATGTTCGATTCCCGATCTGGGAAAGAGAAAATTCGTATTAAATAAAATAATTCCAAGTCCGAAAAATATATTTAAATGAATTAATTAATGTTTCTCTCACTAGATGGCGCCATGTGTATAACCTCAGTGTTCAAAAAATAATTTCTCTCACTAGGTGGCGCCATGAGCAATTTTAGTTGGTAAGTGTTGTCATGACAACCGCTATATCACCGTTGCCATTCCGAAAAACGAAACTTCAGACGCAGAGTAACAAATAAGAAAAACAACTCAACTCCACTCAGAAACCCCCGTCATCTTCTACGAGGATAGCAGCAGGAACCCTACTACTCAACCCCACTCGGCAGGCGGAGGAGCAGGCGCAAGGGGGTGTGGCAGGCGGTGGAGGGGGGCGTGGTTCCTCCTCCACCGCCTGCTGCTACAGAACTGTCATTTTCTATCTACTAATGTGTGACAAGGGGAGGGGTAACAAGAAGTGTGACATCATGCATTATACAACATAGCGTGACATGTGACAGAGGGGGGAGGGGGTCAAATATATGGGGGGAAAAGGGTGACATCATTTATGAACGGCCCCATAGCAGTTTTAGTTTCTTGCCAATATAATTCTTTGCTTGAAGAGAATGATACATCGTACATTCCATATGAGTTATTTTTTAATATTACAAAAGATTAAAATCGCCTTAAATAATGTTCTTTGCGTGCCCGCTATGAATTATCGTGAAGAATGAGATCGCATGACAAAATCACAGGTTTTTGTTTTGGATTCGGCGTCAGTCTTCAGCCCTTGCTCTTGTGATATTGATGAGGAAATGCGGATTTCTGTTCTGAAGTCTGAAGTGTCATCCACTTCTTACAGAGCCTTTACCTTTTCTGGAAACTGCTTTTCCGGTCTCAAGATCATTTGTTTCCTGTCGTGTGTCTAAAGTGTCGTTTCTGAGAATGTCATCCCTTCCGACATATAGCCATCATGTGTAAAACAAGGATGGACAATTATTTGCTCAAGAAATTTCTGTGGAAAAAGAGATCACGATTTAAATCATGCCAGTACCAGTAGCAGCTACATCTCATAAATCAACTTTCAAGATAGGTGATAGCCGTTTAGAAGAAAACTAGGGATACGGGGGGGGGGGGGGGGGCTGCGTTCATTTGCCATTTCATTACGGGAAACTGTTCGTGTAGCTTTCTGAGAACTCTCATGGAGAGTTAACATAGGACATGAAGAGTAATTCTTTAGGTCCTTTGTATTGTTTAATGGCATATTGAAAAATAAAATGGCGCTTTGATTTGTTTTAACTGCCTGTTGTACATTTGTTGAAAGCAATAAATGTACGAGAAATATTTAATAAAACTTAACGTTTAGTTCATGTCTTTCACGCTCTTTCACGCCTGATGGCGACAAAGCAACAACTGTCGCAAAGTCATCAACAAATGTCGCCACAATTACATTCGTGGATAAAAAATTTGTCTCCTAAACTATTTTATCAAACAATTATTTCAATTTTCCATTTTCATATTAAAAAGATAAAATCAAATGTGTTTCTATATTTCTAAAATGTTTGGGAAAAAGTTCTTTTAGAAATGGAAATCCATGCATTTTCTACCAGTTTCTCATTCTAAGTTGCATTGTTGCTTTGTTAGACCAAGGCTGAACTTGATCCAGTTAGTTAACTGTTACGGATCAGGCTGTTTCATTTCTGGAAACTTCAAAAGAGCCGACGTCGCACTTTTCCGCTCTGATATTTTTACATTTTCCCGCTAGGAGCCGCTAGTTTGTGACCCAGAAAAAAATTGTTTACATCATTTAAAAGCATCTTTATTTTGCCTTTCCTGGTTTCATCAGCTAAATATTGTTGGAAATGGTTAACTAAATATTATTGAAATGGTTAATTGCTGTGTACCGTATTGTACCTCGTCCAAAAAGAGTAAGAAAAAATATAAGGAAGGTATTTCGTACCATGAATTTCCTTCAGAATTAGCTCTGCGTGCTACATTTTCTTCCCCCCAGTGCTCTTCACCAGCGCCCCCTATATCTAGGAAGCCTTTGCACGGGAGTAGTTTAAATAATGTCACGTGGTTTTGAGAAGGCCATCAAATCTGCCATTGCAGTGTGTTGTGTTGCTACCGGTACTGTTGTATGTTTGTTGGTTATCGTTTCTATTATATTCTTGTAATCAATTTTCAAAGTTTTAAAATGCCTTACAAGTGTGCCGTTTACGGCTGCAAAGGCAATTATGCTTCCGGACAGAAGGTGTCAATTTCGAAGTTATGAAAGATCCAGTTCTTTTAAAAGTGGGGACATCAAAGAAGATGAGCAACAACTTCAAACCATCGAATAGTTCCAGAGTAAGTAATTAAATTCGTTAATTTATAGTTCGCTTGAAGAATATAGAAACTAGAAATATATAAATCCCTTTTTGGAAGGTGTTTCGTTTTTGAATTATGTCACTGTTCTTGTCGATGTGCGATGTGTTACATTATCATTCGTCATTAATGTTGTGGAATTAAAGTTTTATGGTTAATAAGTTTGAATTTTCATGAACGACTTTCAACTTTCCTCCTTCAGCAATTTGAAAGTATAGACTTGATCTATTTGTTAGTTTGTATGTCATTTATGTGTGACAAGGTATGATTATCATATTTGATAAAGTTAGAAAACTTGATTTTGGTTCTTGATCTTGCAAAGCTTGATCGTTTTGCATACACATGACATTTAAGTTAAAAGCTCATTACTAAGCTGTTTTAGTGTTCTTAATATTACTATTTATTAATTACAATTATTTTTGAACGCTTTAATGTACAATTCCTTTTAATGTACTACTCTTTTTTCATTTCTTACTGTTCATAATTTTGTTTAAGAGTACTGTTACCAATAATAAATGTGCTCTGCTTTATCTATACTTTAGGGGGTAGGTTACTCACTGTATTATATTGTGTGAATACAGCATAGGGATCATTTTTAAATGATGTCACACTTCAAAGGGGGGGGGGCGTCGTGATGTAGCGACAAGGGGCGGGGGTAACAAGAAGTCTGACATCATGCTTATGCAACATAGCGTGGCATGTGACAAAGGGGGGAGGGGGTATATTGAAGTGTGACACTTTGTGATAAGGGGGGGGGGGGTCAAATATATGGGAAAAAATCCTGAAATCATTTATGAACGATGATTCCACCTTATTTTTGTGTTACGTGCGGAACATTTTTGAGCAAAAATTCTGGTATATTTATTTAATCTGGTATCATTTTTAATTATGAAAATATTAATGCAAAGTTTCCAAAAACTTTTAGAACATTTTGTACAGCTAGAGCCACATTTTGAATATTAAAATTTTGTTTCGCGCAGGACATCAAAAATGTCCCGTACTTATCAAAATTGTAATATTTTTTAAATAATAAACTATTGACCCTACTGAAAAGATATTTTGTACCACTGTTGCTCCAAATGTATGGAGTGTAATAAAAAATTTTGAAAACTTTTCATTAATATTTTCAAAATTAAATACACCAAAATTTTGTTCAAACATTTCCAGTAGGTAGCACAAAAATGCTGTGGAATGACTCTTCCATGTTTTATTTTAAAAGGGATTTCAATATTTTAAAGATTTTAGGGGCCGTTCATAAATGATGTCACTCTTTTTCCCCATATATTTGACCTCACCCCCCCCCTTTGTCCCAATATGTCATACTTCAGCGGACCCCCTCCCCCCATTGTCACACGTCACGCTATGGTGTATAATGCAGAATATCACACTTCTTGTTACCCCCTCCCCTCCCCTTGTCACGCTTTGTCACAAGTTCACGAATCCCCTCCCCCTCGAAGCGTGACATCTTTTATGAATAATCCCTTACCCACAGCTCAAATACGAGTAGAACTCAAAAATTAAAGGGACTTTTGAGAAAAGAGCTATTTATTCTAATGATAGGAAACTGCAATATACCAATATACATTATTTTTCTACATAACCTGCCTTACAAGTTCATACATAGTCCAACGTTTCACAAGTTTTATTACACAAGGTGCATTATATTTGTATAAAATGTATTCTTTTGGCTAGAAATCAGTTTAATATTATATTGAAATTCAACAGTAAATATCAAATGGTTGTTTAAAACACAAGAAAAAAAAAAAAAGATACAGCTTGTAATAAAACTTTTACAAACAATGTCTAAGTTTATTTTACACTTTTAAGAGTTCTGATAGAAATAGTACCGAATTTTAGGTTACTTTCTTCCAAGTGTTAAATATTAACATGAAATAAATATATAAATAAATTGCAAATTCATATAGAACGTTTGAGAAGATAATTCCTTCATGAAAATATATGAGAGAATGTCAATATAGTTATATTGGATTGCTTTTCAAAATAGACAAGATTTTATTTTTTCTTACTAAATAAAAACATCATAGCGTAGATAAAATAAAGGCTGAGGGTTTAAGTAAAAATGGGTTAAGATGAAAAGTTATCAACTAATGAATTTAAGATGAGCGTTAAAAGAAACGAATAATGTACAAGATATTTTGGAATGACTGAATTTTTGGTGTATGTTTTTTTTTTTTACATAAATTCACAATTATTTTTTTTTTCTTTACAAATATTGATTTATTTTAAATAGCAGTGAATTGAAAAGAAATAAATGCGAAGCGAAGCGTTTTTTTTTTTTCACTCATGTTTAGCAACGGAGACTGAGAGACTGGCCTTCTGCTGATCACGTGACTTGCCTGTTAACGGGCTTCCTGATGCAGGGGGCATTGTCTTCACCCCTTATGAATTTGATTCACCATCAATACCGCGGTGGTTTAAGATACCCTTCAACTTTATTTGTCTTAATATTAATAATTCTTTTGGATTTTGTTGAAAAAGCTGTACCATTTCTACCAAGAAAAAATGTTTCCCGTAATTTGGAAAATATTATAACACCTGAGCTTTTGCAATTCGAAGTGTCAACTCTTAGATCATTCTCAAATTATTGTTTCACATATATGCAAAAAATTTTTGAATATAGGTTTAAAAAATATTGCAAATAGTGTCAGTGTTAGTTTGAAAGTTATGAATAAACCTCTCTCACGCAAAGTTTTAAAATTGTAATTGCAGTCATTCATTGTTCATTCTGTCTTTATGTCTTTTGTATGCATTTTTTATTCCTCCCTGTGCACAATACCTAGAATGATTTAGGCATTGGCATTGTGGAAAGGAAATAATGTTTTATGCCATATCTAATAGTATTAAAACTAAGACTGATAGTTCTTCTAAGTTCTGATGGTGAATATTTTTAGTGTAAAGTCGTCCTGTCTCTTTTTTTTAATGTAATTTTAAAGATTTTTTGCAGTCAATTAGATTTTTCTAGTGAAAAATAAGGTCCGTTCCGAAATTTCCGTTTCGGGGAGGCTGGAGACTTTTTTTTTCTTCGCCAAACTATTGTACCATTTTGGGTTGACGTTGGCGATGTTTAAATATTTTTCGCAAAAACAAACTCCACACACGAAACAAACTGATTGACGAAAAAAAATTTAGCCATCGCCAGCCCCCCTGAAGCGGAAAAGTACCGAAAATGATTCTTGTTGCAGTAGTAACTTTCGGCAGGTTTTTGTAGTTCTCTACCAGTTCATTATTTTCTTTACGCTGAAATAATTGGAATTTAATGATATTCGGCTTTTGATTTATAGTCAATATGTGTGTGTTTTTTAATGCATTTGTATGCATTTTATTATTTCTTCTGTGCAGAAATAAATGCTTAGAATTAAAGAGTTGTTTTATTCACCATTTTCGGCATATTTCTTTTATATATCAAAAAAAAAAAAAAAAAAAAGAAAAAAAGAAAATTACCTAGTCAACTCTTAATTTAAAATTAATTAAATGTAATTTTGAATGTTTCAAAAAATATATGTATTTCAAATTTTGCCTGAGCAGCAAAAGTTACGACAATGCTATTTATTCTATACTAGCTGACATGCCCGGCGTTGCGCGGAATAATATTGCATCATTTGCAGGCCAGGTGAAACATATCCAAAATTCTCTTGTAGATATATAACGAAAAATTTTCTTAAAAAATCCAAGTAGAACACAGGCAACAATCCTTAAAAATCCCATTTAAATAGTAAAACTCATTAAAAATCACGATTGCATTAAAAACAACAGCCTCGAAAAATTCCTTTTAGACCAAAAATAACAGTCCATACAATTCCACAGAAAATGCTAATAACAGCTTATAAAAATTGCCAATAGAGTAAGGGCAACAGTAACTAACATCCACATATTCACCAGGCTAATTGTTCCAAAAGGATATCAAGAGTCCGTAAAAAATCGCAATTACAATATAGATAACATTACATCTAAAAATTACGATTAGAAGAAGAGCAGTATTCCTTTTTAAAATCCCATCAAAGAACAACGGTCCCAGAACATTTCTGCTACAATAAAGAAAATTTTCCTCATAAAGCCGCCCCCCCCCCCCCATTTGCACTATTCCGAAAAAATATCCATCAGAATAAAGACGTCTGTGATTAAAAATACACATTAAACTGCAGACCTAAGCTGACGTTCCTAAAATCAAGTCACCAACGGTCCAGCTTAAATTCCCCATCAAAATAAGGACACCCCTTCCTAAAAATCCCGCTTGCAAAATCGTCAAAACATTTCGAACAATAGCACTTTTTATAAAATTCGGATAAAAACGGAAGGAAGAAAAGCATTATTTGCAAAGGCAAATAAACATGCACATTTAAAATACAAAATGTTCAGTACTGAACTAATGCTGACGTGTGAAATTTAAGTTGACAGAATGAAACAATAAAATACTGTTCAAATGGCGCTAAATAGATAGTACAAAAATTAAATAAATGTTAGAAAATAAATCATTTGAGTAAAATATGGAATTACTCTATAATAACTCTATATAAAGCAGTTAAAATGATTACTAATAAGGATTATTGGAGCGGTTTGGTAAAGTTTCGAAGCGCAAAATAATATATTGAGAACAACTGGATGGGGGGAGAGAAAAAAGTTACCACCACTTTTCGAAATTTTAAATTTCCCCAAAAATCAGAGATATCGAAAACCTTCCAACCTTGTTTTTATGGAAGAAATAAATATTTAATCGCCAAAAAAGAAAGAAGAATCAACCTCAGGATAAAGTAATTGACAATCGTCAGCAGTTAATACTCCACAAAATATGCATAAAAATGAAATGAATTTCTAGAATTTGTTTCGCTGATAAAACGGTTATTCTACCATAAGTAATGTTTCATGAAATTGTTGAACTGGTACCATAATTATAAATCATTAAAAAATAAAGAAGAATCAACCTTAAGAAAAAGTCATTAAAAATCGTCTGCAATCCACAAAATATGCATAAAAAATGAAATGAATTTTTAAAATTTGTTTCGCTCATAAAACGGCATGAATAACGATAAAACAGCATTTTTTCAATCTTGAGTTTACAAAAATCATCTAGTTGGCGACAAAAGTACTATTTATTTTGGCGAAAACACGCAATTTGAGCAGATAAATTCAGAGGTAAGCCTTGCTTTAAAGTTCGAAAACTACTTCAAGCGAATACTGCGCGTGTTCTATTTGTTCTACGAACTGCAGAAAGTGATCATATTTTGCAGTTTTTTGCGGGCATTCAAATGCTGAAAAAAACTAATACGTGCGACGTTTCTTCGATGAGATAAACCCAAATCAACAGTTTTGCTTAAAATTGGAATAAAAGAAGAACAAATTCGAATTTTCGGAAAAACGCTTCGAGGTGCACGAGGACCTGACCCAAGGTACCTGTAACCAAAATTTCGTACTTCTAGACCGTTCCATCTCGCCAGGAGGCGATCGACAGACAGACATACACAAACACACACACACACACAAACTTTTGGTTTTATTTATATAGATTACACATAGATTAAATTTCCGTACAACATTTATTTAGCATATAGTTTATATGTGTAATGAACTATATATATTTACAGAAATAAGCAATATAGAAAAGAATCGATGAGGTTACTTATCTTGAACAGGTTTAAAATTAATAATAGACAATATTGAAATTTCTCAAACTTTTAATGAAATAATCTGCTTCTTATCTGTTAAAAAGCCTTAAAGTTGAATAGATGGCGCTGAGTGCCAACCCCGATTTTTGTCCCTTCATTTATGGCAGGGGTTCTCAACCTTTTTTAAGTTGTGGCCAACTAGTGAGCCCAAAATTCCTCCTTGGCCCCCTTCATGTACGTGTAAACACAAGACACGCACTTAAAAATGGATAAAAACAAATATATTGCTTTCAGAACAAGCACGATCAATTAAAAAGAAAAAAATCTTGTGCCAAATAACTCCCTGATCTTCTGGTAATCCAGTTTTCAACTTTTGCGTTTCAACATCTATGTACTATACTTATATCATTAAGGGATATTATGTTTTTTTCATGTTCTTGTATATTTTTTAATTTTTTTTTTCTAAAATACGTTTACAGTGTATGCTAAAGAAACGACCATACAGTTTTGAAATTAAAAAACTGTACGTTAACAAAAATTAAAATAAAATTATTATGAAAACTTTTGAAAAATAGTGCAGTAACATAATCATAATGTAATGTCTATGAAAGAAAAGCTCTCCCCTTAATCTTTTTACCCCATAAAAGCACGATTCATATAATAAGCATTTTGCAGTGGTAAATGAATCGTTATTTGAGTTCTTTTATGAGAATGCATTTTCTGACCATTCCAAAACAGATAGCCGGGATAGCTCTTACAAAATGTGTTTTAAAAAAATTGTTCTTTGGGAGAGACATAAACCAAAAAAACGTGTATGAGTGTATTTAACTCATGCAAGGACTGTGCTGCGTGTTGAGGATTCTTTGAAAAAACTAGAAAACAATGGTTTGTCATTTATACACCTATAAGACATTTGGTAAAAATAATATGCAATATTTTATCCTTATGCGTCAAAGATTTTACTGATTTGAAAAAATTCAGCCATAACCCCATTCCAACAACTCATGGCTCCCCCATTTTCATGCTTTTTCTGTGGCCCCCTAGTTTTTTTCCGTGGCCCCCAAGGGGCCACATGGCCCAGGTTGAGAAACCCTGATTTATGGCGAAATGAAACAGTCTGAATAACAGTTAAACAGTTAACGATCTAGTTCAGCCTTGGTTAGACATTGTTAATAAGTAAGATCATAATTAAAGTATCTTTTATCATAATTAAAGTATCTGTCTTCAATGCATAAAATAATTGATACATAAATATATAGTTCAAATATGTCTCTAGAGTTATTTATGCAAGTTAATTTTTTAAAACTTTTGTCTTATATTAATAAATCATAACCTAAGTGTTTTTGGGTCACTAAATTTTCAGAACCGGGGTTCACCCTATTTATAAGTGCAGAACAAGTGCCTTATAAATAAAGAATCTCAAAACAATGAATTCTACATAGTCAAAAATAAGTGCGAACGGCCATTAGTTTTATAAAAAACTAAGTGAAGTTCGAACTATTTCCGTACAGTGAAATTAAACAGAAATCCCGAGATAGATTGTACAAGATACTGATTTCATATCAATGTAAATCCACCTGCTTTGCAGTTAGTCTAAAGTTACGCACTAAAAATTATTTTCTTTCTTATCCAGAACGGTGCGCCTTGTCATAAGAAAAAGATAACACTTTCTTTTTATATGTGGAATGATGTTGTTTCTTTGGTTACATCTGGATTTCCTTGAATGTGACAATTACTCGTAATACACATTGAAGGAATTAACGGACCAGTTCACCAAACAAAATGTATTATTGTGTTATAGTTATACTGTAAATTAGAAAGTTTACTTACAGCGCAACTACTTATTCTAATAGGAGTGTTTTCTGTGTTTCAAAGCGTTGCTTTAGTAATTTAATTATGCAACATGTATTTTACATTAAGATGCCTACAACGTTTTGACTACCCGCCTTTTTCTATTCATAGTTATTAAGAATAAAATAATGTTAATTAATTGAAATTTCATAATTAAGAAAAATTCTACTCTATAAAAATAAGTAAATAAATAAATAAATTGGTGTCAACATTTTAAAGTTATTTTCAATGGGACAGTAATAATAATAACAATAAAAATAAACACACCCATACATACAATTAAATTATTAGTAGCGTCACAACGGGAGGGAGAGGGGTGGTCCGCTGCGGGTGATACAGTTTTTGGGGGTATTCAGGTGACACCCATAATGAGTTAAGAGTTTTGGAAGAATACGTATACTTGAATTATGCAATTTTACTGGTGCAACTGAAAGTAAATGTCGTTTACTGAAAGTTACACCAAATAAATAAAATGAACGTTCTTAAATACAAATACAAATACAAAAGTGACGACCAGCAACAGGCTCAGGGCCCAGCTAGGCTGGTCCTAGTCAATTTAACAGTCCCCAATGAACATCAAAAGCTTTCTTAAAAGTTTTTACCCCACTGCAATTAACAGCCTCTTCCGGTAAACTATTCCAACTGCCTACAACCCTATTGAAGAAGTAATTTCAAGATTTGAGATTTGAAAAGCTTAAAACAATGACCTCTGGCTCTACTTTCAGCACATAGCTGTAGTCCATCAACATTTCCCATTTTAATGAATTTAAACAACTGAATCATGTCCCCTCTGACTCTCGTTTGCTCAAGACTATTTATTTATTCATTTTTAGTACAACTGAAAAAATTTCAAGCAACGAGTTTGTTCAACACAACAGTTTTTTTTTTTGGGGGGGGGGGGGGGGTGTCACCATGATAGGAACGATACTGTATGGATACATAATATTGTCTATTTTTGTTGTTACATATAACAGTTATAAAGAATTTGTACGTTTACTAAAATATAACTGCAATTAAAATCATTATACGTAGATATATACTTTAAAAGTATAACTGTTTTTATTATTTTCAAAATTAGTAAAATGTTCTGATTAGAGATAAACAAGTTTTTGACAAATTATAAATTCTTTAACTTTTTATTGTCGATATAAACCAAGCCCCCGCAAGCAAATGAACAGAAAAAAAGTAAGTTAAAGTAACATGCAGCCTAAAAAGAAACATTTCTTTCATGAATAATATTTTAAAAAAATATTTTTCAATAAAATTTTTACATACATTTCGAGCAACTTTCAATGAACATCATCAATTGCATATTAGGCTCTAAACATGCTAAGAAGCAATAAAGCTCTTGAAATTTCTATAATTCTTCCTATACTTTCCTACTAGAGAATTCTTATCTTTTCAATTCAAAATTATATGAATTTCAGTTTTTTTCTTTTACTACATTTTGTTTTGTAATTTTAGGTTTAGAATTTTAAAGTGAATTTTCCCAAGTTACATTTTGTACATCCTATTACTTTAACAAAAGAAAGCTTTCGTTTTATGAATACTTTAGGCTTCTTGAAATATACTTTGAAAATCAGGGCCCAATCAAGCCAAAGTGATGCCCATGTCCTGGTAAAAATTAGTGCCTTTTTCACAGAAAATCCATGTGTTTTTAAAATTATTGAGTACCACGAAAGACCAATTAAACGCTCATACCTATGCATTGTACATTGATTCTGGTAAAAATTGGTACTCCTTCCCCTCTTAGTTCGTTTTCACTTTTCAATAAATAACAAAATTTGATTTTACATACATTAAATTTAAAAAAAAAACTAAGATTTGAACACCAAATTGACTCTATTTTGGTGTCTATGATCACGGACCTGCGGGACCGTGCGTTACCCAGCTAGAAAAGTTTGCACAAAATGTGAGCGTATTTGGCACCTCTGATTGTGCATAAAAAGTGCACAGCAATCATGCATAGTAATATTTTGTGGCGCCATCTATGGGTCGTCTGAGTAACCCTCCCTAGCGTGTGAATGAATGAGACAGGATCTGGGTTAGAACTGACGACCTTTCGTTTACCCATCCAACGCTCGAACCACTGCGCCACAGAGTCTGCTACTTTCGGAAGAAGTTATGCTATGTTATGTATTTACGGAGGTGGATTATCTTGTATTAGTTGCGTTAGGGAGCAATGAAGATGAAGAAATCTAAGCTATGATAGTAGTTGTAAATTAAGTAGTTTTTATTGTTCAGTGACATTCAACAAAGTATCTAAAGAAAACGGATAATAATATAGAAGATTTGTCTAAAGTTTTATTACGTTACTGATAATGGACCATCTGACAATTTAATGGTTATTGGACAAAATAATATAGAATCACATAATTCAAAGAAAATAATATCTCTTTAATACAGTTATTCGGTCATATCTTTCTTCTTTTTTTTTTTTTTTTTTTTTTTCGCGATTTAAGCATAATATATATTTTAAACAGCATTTAAAAAGTCTCTATTGAAAAAGGGCAAATTTAAAATGTATTATTTCAATATAATCTACATCATTGAAAACATTTATTAGATATTAATGGGCTAACGAGATGACTACTTACATTTTTTCCCATTATTATAAGCTATTGAATTATCCGAATGTAACATAAAAAGTTATAATGTATGTTATCAATTAAGAAAAACATCCTTTTTTTTTTTTTGGTGTGAAATTTGATCTTCTCATAGTGTTATGAGCATCAATGGGGAAATATTAATAAAAATTATTATTATTTTTTAAATAATAATAATTATTTAAAAAATTATTATTATTTGTATTGAATTGAAAAGTAGACTTTTTTGTTCATTTCACACATACGCAATTTTTGCAAACACATACAATTGCAAGCATTGTATGCACAAAATGTGTACTATTTTTAAAGCCTTGATTGAGCCCTGAATAACATGCAAAAGTAAATTAAATTTTTTTTTCATTCGGTTATAAATTTCTCATGAGCGATAGTTCATGTAAAAATTTAGAGATTTTCTCATACCCTGATGAATTACATAATAAACCAAGTAGTAGTTAATTATGCGGTACAAAGAAAGAAAACCATCAGTTTGGAAAAAAAATTGAAGTTTTTGAAGAATTGAACCTGACTTGTGTTACACGTAAAATTTTAAAAAATGCACAATTTTCGCAAACAAATATAATATTACAAATATTTTGTGCAATAAATGTGCAAAGTTTTTATAAACGCAGAATATGCACTTTTTGGTGTGCATAAAAATTACCCAAAATTTGCACAAAAAATGTATACTTTTTGAAGTATTTAAAAATTATTCACTTTTTGTGCACAAATTGTGTGCAATGTATACTGTTGTGCAAAAAAAGTGTACACTTTTTCTAGCTGGGTAATCAGGCGCTGTAAAGAATATGACATTTTAGCAAACTCCAATTAATACGAAAAGAAGATGTTTTGTAAAGCAACGAAATTTTTATGGATTAAGTGTGAAGTGTTAATGGTTAATGTAAAATGTGTTTCAGTTCACTGTATAAAACTGTAACTTGTTTGACAGAATTAAAAAGGTAAGAAAACGATTCGGTCGTCGCCCCAATAATTAGATCTTGTCTCTGCGTGTCTATGTAAGTGTATGTGCATGTGGCCATCACTTTGCATTAAGCATTTCCGTACACACTGAGGAAAGGAAAGTCCTTTCTTAATTTCTTTAGACGTTCGACCTTCTAGGAAACCGCCTTTTACGTGTACGAACAGAAAAAAGAAAAAATGCAACGAAAAATACAATTTTTCATAATTCAAACGTTTTAAAAACATGGAAAATAGACAGAAAAGCCATCACGTTCTCTGTGGAACTTCTCTTACCAACAAGTTCGATCGTTTCGACAGAATGGCGCTACCGTCGGTCCTTCCGAAATCGACTGCTCATTCGTATACTTGCATCAAAATGAGCGGGGCTTTAGAACATTTCGCAACTTGCTCTATCGTGGTGCGAGCAAAAGGGCTGTCTTCGGAAGGTTGCAGCGCTTCATATTGAAATGGACTCTCCGACTCGCCGTTTCCTTTTTCTCTGCTGAACGGAAAATTAGCCAACAGACTGCCTTCTGGCTCGCAATTCTTTTAAACTTTCATGATCAGTAAATAAACGAAGTCTTTTCTTTCACCCTTACAGCGACATGGAGAGAAGTAAAAACTCGATTTTATATGTGCCATCTCTTTATAAACTGACATTTATATGAACTGCATGTTCCTTTTTTCTACTGTTGCTTCAGCAATTCTACCGTTCGCCAAAAGACCTTAACGTGATTGAGGGAAATCTCCAAGAAATCGTTTCAGTAACCAAAAAAAAAAAAAAAAAACCGAATGAATGTATTTATTTATCTGGAAAAAAATGATTGGTTGGATGGTGGAAAATTTCTCGATTGGTATGACATCTTTTATTAGATGAGTACTAAATGAGATGAGTAAACAACTGGGTACCATGTACTCCCAAGGGATGACATCCGGACACCAAAGGTGATAAGCATGCGGACCAACAAGGCCTCTTCTCCCAAGAATCAGCAACTCACGGTAAGAAGAAATATACAAATATCCAACTATTTGTCATTTTATAGTCATGTCATGCATTAGAAAGAAGTACTAATTCTATTTTCAAAAAGGTCGTATTATCGAGTCATCGAGTGCTGAGTCACTTGGAGACACGTCAAAAATTACTAATATAGTCGTATTATAATATTTTTTGAAGAAAATTTGAGTTTAATCATTAATTAAATTTCAAAAGATTTGAAGCCCAACAGTCAATAGTATATTTTCGTTTCTGGTTCGAACAATATCACACGAAATTATTGTTCTACTGGTTTAGATGTAAAATTATCCTTTTAGATGATATTTTGTAGTCTAAATGAGGAATTTTAGGAAGTTAAACGATGTCTTAGTTACATAATGAGAACCCTTAAAAATTTCGAGATTTTGCTGTTATTGCAAGGGTAGCATTATAATGACTATTATTTATTAATTTAGCTTTTTGAAATGTATTTTTTCTCTAGGAAATAATCAACTTCGTTGCGGCTGCGTAAACCCTCAACTCAATTAGTAAATCAACCCCTATCATTCGGTGGAAAATGAATTTCCTTACAAATCGTGATATTCTTTTTCTTGATAGATGTTTAATCACGTACAACTTTCAGTTAAGAAAACTTCCTTGATCATTCGAAACATTTTTGAAAAAAAAAAAAAAAAAAAAAACGAAATTCATGTTATTATTTTAATAGTGCTGAAATAAATGACGTTCTAAAGAGAGTTGTAAAACCGGCTTTTTCAAAACTGCGCGGCATTCAACTTTGCTTTATTGTTAAATTAAAAATGTGCACTTCGTTATTTTTCTTTGCTTAGCTGTTTTTATTTTGCATGCGCTACTTTTGTTTTAATAATTGAGCAATTAAGGGTTGCTTATTATTTTTGGTTGATTGAGAATTACATAAGAGTCACTTTTTATTGGCTGGTTTTACTTTCGTCTTCATCCAAGAAATGTAGAAGAAAGTACTGGATTCTTGAAAACGTTTTTAAAGAAAACTTGCGATTTGTTTTATTTTATGTTAAACCCTCGCAGCTTCCGAATTTTTGTTTTAACTATATAAAGGGTCATTGGATAAAACATTTAACATGTGTTCGCCATTTTTCCTTATATCTTTTTTCATTCTTTCTTTTCTCTCTTTCATAAAATAAGTTAAAAATATTAGTTAAAAAGATACTGATAAAACATTTTTACTTTCAATATTTTCCTTTGGTATAAATCAAGGTACACACACGCCCACAAAAGAAAAGGAAGTTTTTTCCTAATTAGTTTGCTGTAAATGTGGTTTCTTTACAGTAATTGCTCTAATGCTGGGAAAGTACCATCCGGAGTAAAATTGTACGGGACAGTTAATAATGCAGTCCGTTAGATGAGTTTTATTACAAAGACTCTTCTTACTGTTAGTTAATCAAATCTAAAGCAATTTTCAGGCCTTAAATTTGAAGGTTCTCTTCAGATGTTATTGACAACACTACTAAACCATGTCCCCATGTGTCCAAAAGTGTTTTAGTAGAAACACTTGAACAATGCAATTTCTCTTCCACAACCAGAGCGGCATTTTGCATGTGTTCATGATGTGGTTGAAGAATTGGACATTTATTGTAAGTGTAAATTCTGCAACTGTGAAAATATTTTAAGTATGTCATTACTTTTCTAGCAAACAGTCTTCTTAGATTAGGAAACGTTTAATCTGTCAAAAACAGATTAAGTTTTAATTGAGTTTTTTTTTTTTTTCAAGTATGAAATTGTAAGCGATTCTTACATAATTTAAGTGTCATTTACCAGAACTGAGAACATTTGATATATTTATATTTCATAGAAAATTGTTAGAAGCCGAATTTTTCGAAAAAGTTTTTTTTTTTTTTTGTAACATAAGTAATTTATCGAGATATGTGGGTTTCATTCTTTCTTTCTTTCTTTTTTTTCATTCTGTAAATATATACTTATTTTATTTTACTTTTTGGCAACGTATAAAAAGTAAAACTGTTCTCTTATGGAATAGCTTCGAATTTGGGGTCATTGTACAGCATCGTGTAAAAATGGTTCTAAGTTTATTTACTTATTTATTTTTCTGTTCAGATTCAAAATTTGACTTATAAGGATAATTTGTTTCTTCTATGTTTGTATGCTTCAATTTTGGGGAAAAAAGGCTTGTACTTAAAATGACCCTCATAAAAAATATATTACTAGCTGGAATTTATAGAAATATAATGACTAACAGTTTAAAAAAATGAATTTGATTTCGTTTTTATATATTAACTAATGGTGCTTTTTTTTTACATAACAGAGACATATTTTGTGTTTTGAAAATGATTTTATATGTTGAAAAGGTATAAAAGCGAATGGAGAAAGAGAAATTTATCGAATTTTAGAAAATAGTTGCTAGTGGACGAGAAGGTAGGTTCGCTTGAATCTAGACGAACCTCCTGTTGAGAAAATTACAATTGATTCACTTGACTTTTCATTATTTCATTGTTATTACAAATGCATAAAAATTTTGTTTTCGATATGATATTTTCTTTTGATATTCAATGTGAAGGCTGTTTTTCATTTTTAACACATATTTTTTACCTGTGACTTTTTTTTTTTCATTATGAAAAAGGTATTTTCAGAACTAAATTCAGTGCTGAGGCACAAAGTCTTTAGAAATAGTTCCCCCAGCACTATGTAATTTTATGTTAAAAAGTTTTATCTGAAATAGCTATTTTTAGCATCAAAAGCTGTATTTTTGCTTTTTTGATTTACTCTTTTCCCTTTAATTGAATGAAATACAAACTCTAGTACCTCAAGCTTCACCCTTATTTGCATTTTAAAATGTTACTCATGTAATTTATTAGACTTCGTAATATTATTATAACCACACTTGCTACGCCATTCTTTTTTTGAAATTCATTTCAACGTTTATCTCAGTATTGGAGATTGCAAATAAACTTGAAAACGACTTTCAACACAATTTGAAGTTTTTAGTGCAATTCAAAGAATTTGAAGTTTCTCGATGTAAAAGAAATGAAAGGACCCAACCCTTTATCGTGTCGAATTAAAAAAGCGAGTCTTTTGCGTCGTCTAAACTAACATTCGCATGACAGGAAATTTAATCGAAAAAAGAACATCAATATTGTTATCCAATCATGTGTTAAATCCTTCATTCTAAATTTAAGAATGAATCTCTAAAACTATCTCGATCTCGAACACACCATAGAATGGACCCATTCAAACTTTAACACTCATTTAACTAAGTTAAGGAAAATCTTATTGCAATTACATAGATTTTTTTCCTCCGGAATACGGCATTTTAGATTTAAGAGTCTTTGTCCAGAGTTAATTTTGGGCTTCCAGAGCCTGGTATTGGCTTGCTGCGTAAACAAATTGATTGTCCTTGCAGTGTGGGCCGTCGTGCATGGCCATTTTCTTTTTGTCAAGTGGCCAGTTCGTCGTCTTTCGCTCGTCCCTTCATGGTCAAAGCCACCCTGCTAATAAATTCATATGGCAGAGGGGAGGGATCGATCGGCCAACGGCCGGCACAGTTCGCTGCAGGTTTCGGAAAGGAACCAACTGGAACTGATACAGGTACAAGCCCTAATCCAAACATACTTGAATAATTTCCCATCTCACAAAATCTTGCCAAATTTTTGACGCTGAACTGATATGCGCCATTTTTGAACTTTTTCGCTTTGTCGAACTGTGGAGGCGATATTACCAAATATTTGAAGTATAAAATTATATTTGGTTTAAAAAATATAAGACGAAACTTCGGCATAATTTCGAGTCTCGCGGCATTGATAATTTTTTGGAGGGAAAAAAGCGTGAATTTTACCAATTTCACACTGCAAAAAAGTTGTTACTTTGCAAAAATGCTCAGAAATGTAATGATTTTATTTTCCAAGCCCCAAATTTGAAGAAACCAATAGGATCCTTTCGATTGCTAATATAAAATTTTTCGAAAAAAAAAGAAAAAAAAAAAAAGAATTTTCATGTGATTTGTTTTGTAGACTTAGAATAAATAGTGTTTCTTCTTTTCAGCAAATATGAATAATGTTTTTTTTTAAAATTTAAATACCATGGTTTTCCAATTAAAAATATAAGAACTTTCTTCTCTGCTGAAAAGCATAGATTTTTATCATGAGTGGGTGCCTGGGCCCTAGGCCCCTGATAGCTTTGAGCGAACAGCCGATTTAGAAGGGTATGTAATAGTTATCGCTATCAGATAAACAAGATTTTTAAGACATATGTTGTGTTCTATTAAAGAAGTACGCTTTTTGGAAACTTGAGGAAATTTATATTTCGCATCCTTCAATCTTAAATTACGAAAGTAATTCTTCATTCCCAAATTTTTTAAAAATTATTCATTAACTATCATTGAATCTAAAACTGTTATGTTGGGACGCAGGAACTTGATGCTCTTGATTTTATCAATAGCAACAAAAAGTTTCCTTACAAGGTTCTGTTTGCATAATACTTTGAAACTCTGTATGAGAATTAGTTAAGAAAGAATGAGAAGGACTTTAATGCTCACGAAACACATTAAAGAAGATTTTTATATGGTGCGTTAAAAAAAGAAAGGAGAAAAGCCTGCAGTAATTGTTGTTTGCGTGACCCAAGGTATCTACCACTCTTGGAGAATGTGGCGACATCGTTATCTGAATCGATTATTTCCTTCAGTCAATAACGTTTGTGCTAAACGTTATTGCTACTTTAAGTGGAAGTAATCAGCATTCATTCTCTTCCACTACATAATGTAATTCAGGTTTTCATACATAAAGTTCGTTAGCATTTAATACCAATTTTTGTTGTTAATACAAAGATCTTTAGCTACATTTCATTAGCGTTTCAATCATAGTGTTATAGCAATTAAATGGAAATTGATTTTTGTTTCGCAAACACAAATGCTAATTAAAATATCAAATCACAGAAATTACTTTAATTACATAATTTGCATAAACTTCAACGCATATTTTACACAATATGTTTTAAAACACTTCTTCTTCCTTGAATATTTGCACTTAAATATGGGAAAAGCATAAACATTGTCCCCCCCCCCTCCAGTGCATTTGAGATTGATTTTAATCTTACTTTCTAAAATTAATTATAAAATACTTGACCCCCCATAGCCTGAGTTCTAATTCCGTCCATTTAAAAGTATTCTTCAATTTCCGACTTTAAACGAGAGAACACAGAAAAGACTATTAGATGGAATTAAATAATATGGTACAGCACAACATAGTCCTCGCATGGGGACGGAAGTGGAACAGGATTAGGAAGTGACACAGGCAATAGGAATCAGGGCCAAGACCAAGAAAGGGTACGGGATGAAAAAATGAGCTTAAAACGTATTTTGGTTTAATAATTTACAAAAATGTCAGGGGTATGTCGCAAGATCTGGCAAGGAGGCTCCGTAATATAAGCAGGGACAATGCAATAAATTATGCTCCTTTTACAGTTTAAAAAGAGTTCGTAATGTTGCAAACGTGGGGCATGTCTTTGTTACAAACCTTTTTACCTACCTCATGTGTCTATACTCTATACCAGCGTTTTTTAAATTGTGTTCCACGAAACCTTAGGGTTCCGCAGAGATCACTCAAAGATTTTATGAAACTTTCAGTCCTTCCCTTCAGAGCATACAAAAAGGTTATTCCAAAAACAATAACATTTTGAATAGCTATTATGAAAATAAAAGGAATTATTAGCTAAATCTCGCGTCCACTACGTAACTACAAAATAGTTGGTACAAATGCAACTGTTTTACATAATTAAAATAACGTGCATTTTTGCTTATTTATTGGATCATCCGTCAATAAAAATTATTTTCCCTTAAAAAGTCATGATTTTATGATTGCGGCATAACAAAATATAGAATAGATGCACTAAAAATTTTGTGGTATCTTGCGCAAAAACAATGGTTTAATTTTGCAGGATACAAAATATGTTGCTGAATTTTATGATAGTTTGGTGCTAATTGGAGTGTGTTTCACCAAAATATAGTAAAATTATGCACCTTCCCTTGTAGCCAGAAAATTGTCATTATTTTTTGATGCAACATACTGCAAAAATTTTTAGCGTGTAAATCCTAACTGTTAGTATGATATCCATAGCAACAATCTATTGCAATAGACGTGCTTTTTGTTCACCACTACTAGAAATGGCTAGGTATGACATACTTTTCTCCACCAGACCCCTACTTGTTAGCCGAGACCTTAGGATTGCTTACACACGGGGAGAGGTAGTGGGGTCTACGGATTTTACATGCACATATCCCCAAGTATACATGGTGGTCTTCAGTGGGTATCGAACGCGCGACCTTCCCGGTGGAAGTCCGACGTGCTAACCACTAGGCTACCACGGCCCAGGTATGACATACTAATGATAACTAGTGATAACTGCAAACTTTATGGGATTTTAATTTTCCAAGTATCCTAACAGAGCTGCAATTCATTTATTATCTGTTGACTTTTGTGATCAGTTTAATGTTTGGAAGTTCTACATTGTGGCTTTCTTAATGAGGGAATTCATTTCAGGTAGTGGTTCGAATCCGACCCCTCTTCCCACATGAACTGGAGAAAGGATCTTCCAAAATCGTCAGAAAGGTCGACGAAAAGGTAAGCTCCGTATACTTAAAAATTTTATCCCGAAAATGCATAAGAATTTCCTGGAAATCATTTCTCCGGAGTCTGACGAAATATAACAGAGGCTTAAAAACAAGAAACTACAGTCTTTTAAAAAAGGAAGCTACAGAGAGTAAAAAATCTGTCTATTGATTGCAATAGATAATGTGCAGCAGTATGGCCGGCATCTGTGAGTGAATTACTATTTCTGGTAGATAAAGTCGAAGTTGAGCCTACCCTTCTCTGAATCCTGTGCCCTAGGCCGATTGGCCAATAATGCCTCCAGCATCAGGACGGCTGGCCACCGAGGGCTGGTAGTGTGTTTGCTAGAGCTGAAGTTAAACTATACGCCAGCAATATACAATGCATTTTTAACAATTTTTAGACTGGAAGTCAAAGATTTCAACCGTTTATGTATGCGCTTGTATACAATTTTTAAACTGGTAGACACAGATATCAAGTGTTTAGTTTTACGTAACTTAACAAACCTTTCTCTGTAGATATATAGTATAAGCGATACATATAAGAAAATTAAACTTCCCCTGGAGAGGAATTTTATCTTGAAAAATTGTTTTAAAAGCGAAATAAAAATTCGTCGTTGTTAAGTTTCAATGACAATGTGGAAAAACGCTAATCTGATTTGAAAAAATTGTTGTAGAAGTTTTATGGAATAAGACTTTACAAAACTGTCGAAGAATTGTTCTCGTTTCTTTCATAATAAAATGCTATTCGATTGGGAACTGAAGCTGTATTCGTCGAGGTGGGAAAAAGATGCCGTTTTTGGCTCTGCTCAACTCTGTAAATGTGTTTTTTAGATTATAATGGTGTTTCTGCAGTAAAACCAACATGCGCTGTTATGTTAGGCAATTAAGCAAGAAAAGTACGTTAAAGTCAAGCGAAACACTTAATTATTATCGCAACTGCATGTATGAATATTATCAAAGTAGAAACACAAGGCATCAAATGTATGGCAGCTCTAATTGTATCTCGCATATCTCTCTATATTGAAAAAACTAATTTGCACTGCTTCAGACACCGTTGTCTGTCTGGGATTATTTTTGCTGTGTGCGTTTCAAACTCTCGCGACCCAAAAACTCTTCAATGAAAAATTATGGAAATTTTGTGAATTATCGAGAACGTTCTGGCGGAAAGTTGACGTAAAATATCTGTAGATGCAAATAATAGTTTTGGAATTATTTAATTTGAAAGTGTAAAGAATTTTCCCCCATTTATTTTCACTGCCCAGTAGCCTCTTCTGGTAAACGAATAAGGAAGAAAGACAGAGAGAGAGAGAGAATTAACGCAAATCTGATCCGAACAATTTCAACCTTAAAGTTTGAGAGCAAGTTATCAACGTGCATTCAACCACATTGCATCAATCGAGTTTACGAAATCGAAACGGTTCTTTCGTGCACATTCTTCAGTCATCGGAGTGTTTTCACCCGATCGGGCATCGATTTGTTGACGCGTAAATAGTGCGATCGCCCCGGGAGATGCATTTAAAAAAGGCCGCTTATCTGATATGGAGAGCGTTCGATTGACCGTTTTAATCACTATTTATTCAGAGTTCAACCTTTTTTTTCCTCTGGAAAGTTATAAAAATAAATAAATAAATTTACATCTAAAATTTCTCGCACAAATAATGGAGCAAATAGGCAAAAAAAAAAAAAAAGTGGTTTAGATGCTAATTTCTGAAAATAGATTTGAGGTGGGAAAAATGGTGTTTCGGGGGTCTATTTGTCTATTTCTTTGCACTATCTTGTCTAAGCTTTGTGGCCTTAGCTTAGACAACATCAAAGATAATTATGAAGTATATATATATATAGCATATATACATCTATATAACATATATATAATTGAGAAGTATGTATGCATACGTAGTTCATTTCTTTTAAAATTATATTATTTTAAGGCATTGTTTTGTAATATCTTAAGTATAACATGATTTTTGTTTTCTTTTAGAAGTATTTAATATCAATGGTTAATTTAATTTTCAGGCGAATAATAATAATTTACTTTATTGAAAAAAGAAGCGTTTTAGTTATTTATTTACTTTTAGAGCTGATCATTTTTATCTTTGATTTTTTTTAAGATTACATTATTTTTTATCTACATGGAGGAAAAAATAGATTTTCGTTGCGTTTTTTTCCCGGTGATTTATTTATTTACTTCAATTTTGTTGATATTTCCAATCAAATCAGAATTTTATGAAGTATTTCGTATCTTTGTATGTATTCAATATTTCTTTCCTTCCCTTGCGTTACTTTACCAAAAGTTACGCATTGAGAATTTAAATAACACAGAAAGTTGTGCTAAAAAAATTGATTTGTTGATTGTTTTCCTCTTTTTTGTGTGTGTGTATGTGTGTGGGGTGGGGGAGGTTGCTTTGAAAACGAAGTTTGTTTGGAAAATTGTTAAAAAACTTTTTTTTAGATAAAACTGACGTTTTCACTTCTTTTCTTTTTCTTTATTTATTCTTCTTCTTCCTCTTCTTCTTCTTCTTCTTCTTCTTCTCTCTCTCTTTTTTTTTTTTTTTAAAATGTGTGTTTTGCAAAATTGGACTGTTTTTCAGTTGTCGAATATAAATTTACCTGAAATGCTATTTTTCAAATACACTTTGATAAAAATGAACATGCAGAACAATTTCAAAATCCAAACTAACATGAAAAGTAAAATTATTGGATTCAGTTCATTTGATGGCAAACGGTTAAAAACGACATTTGTGGCGCGTGACAATCCACCGACAAATCCTTTGACTTCATTTGAGCCCTGTAAAAAAATGTCGCCGCGCATTGCATGTGCGGTCGGCGTGAAAAGTGGGTCAAGAACGCGCCAACGGCCGCGAAAAAAGGCCGCCTCGCGGTCCGCCAATTTATTATGTGTTATAGAGGTAATTTCAAATGACTCGTCCGAGATAGAGGAATAATTGCTCATTTTGGATAACTGATTTCGACGCACCTCTTGAATATTCGATATTCGGAGAAGCCTTTTACATTCGGTAGAAAGGAAAAAATATATATCGATCGGGCCAAAGGGTGTTACGAGTGCTACTCTTTAATTACCGTTTGTGAACATGTACCGTTTGGTAAGAGAATTCATCATGACTGAGCATTCAATCAAAAATGATGTAGGGATCGTTTTGTTTGCATGGAATCATTTTGGGTTTCTTTGAGTGATATATATATATATATATATATATATATATATATGAATGCACCGATAAGCAAATTGGCCGATTGTCTGTTACTGATTAATCGGCAGCTGATTAATTATTATTGTACTTATTTTTAACGCTACCATTTCTCCATCACTAGTCTTTTTGTTTAATTTTCAACATTACAGAATTTGCTAACAGTTCATATCTATGATTAAGGGTTTAGTTTCCCCCATTTTCATATTTTAAAAAGTAATACTTTTAGATTTTATTCAAATTTTGTGAACCGATTTTTTTATTGAATATTGTAAATAGTAAAAGAAGTTTCTTTTTTAATTTAAAAATCCTGAAAAACGTGTATTTTATTGTTTCTTATAACCTCGAATTTAAAAAAATCAAATAAATTCGAGTTGTTATTTGATAGAAGGTTAAATAACTTTTTAACGCTTAATTTTGAGGTCTCAATGTAACAATAAATTTACTGGAAAAAAATGAAACATATTAAGCAACGTGGCTCCATGCTTTCATATGGATTGCCACAAAGGATAGTGGTAAAATCATGCTTTTCTACCCCAAAGTCATGACTCTGGTTATACTAATATCAGGGTTTCATGATATTGTTTGCATAAATGGTGCATTTGAGCGAATTTACTTCAAAACCTTTACCCTGATAGTACTGGGACATTGCATCCAAAAAATTCGTTATTAGACTAGTAACACGGTAGCTCATGATTCGATGAAGTGAATTTACAAGAATATGGTAAAAGCCTTATGTTCATTATGCATCCTGACAATATATGGATAGATTGAAATTGAACTTCATCGAGTCAATATTCATTCAACATTACAACTATCAGGCAGCGAAGGTTTTTTTTTTTTTTTTTTTTTTTTTTTTTTTTTTTTTTTTTTTTTTTTTTTTTTTTTTTTTTTTTTTTTTTTTTTTTTTTTTTTTTTTTTTTTTTTTTTTTTTTTTTTTTTTTTTTTTTTTTTTTTTTTTTTTTTTTTTTTTTTTTTTTTTTTTTTTTTTTTTTTTTTTTTTTTTTTTTTTTTTTTTTTTTTTTTTTTTTTTTTTTTTTTTTTTTTTTTTTTTTTTTTTTTTTTTTTTTTTTTTTTTTTTTTTTTTTTTTTTTTTTTTTTTTTTTTTTTTTTTTTTTTTTTTTTTTTTTTTTTTTTTTTTTTTTTTTTTTTTTTTTTTTTTTTTTTTTTTTTTTTTTTTTTTTTTTTTTTTTTTTTTTTTTTTTTTTTTTTTTTTTTTTTTTTTTTTTTTTTTTTTTTTTTTTTTTTTTTTTATATCAATGGTTCCGTCCTGCTTCTCAAATGAATGGCTTCTTATTGGTGCAACAAGTTTCACGTAGGTCTTTTAGTAAAGTATCATTTCTACTCCTTAATAAAATTCATGCTTTCAATAATACGTGCCATAACCTTGTCTTATGTGTCGTTCTTCATCTCATCATCTCAAAGTAATTTCAACTAATTAGGAAAAGTTCATCGAGTTTCTATTAAGACATAAGGCCATTTCTAAAGTATTTGTTTTGTGAAGCTACCTAACCACTGGTGACGTAGCTACTACTGGAGTGTTAAAAAAATAAAAGTAATTATTATTAATTAAATGCGGTATTATTCTATTGAATTTCGAAAAAAGTGGAAAGAAGTATTCTATTATCGAAACTTTTCCGTGTAGTATGGCAATAAAAAAAACAATGTATATAAAATCGGAGTTGTAATTCTTAGAACAGCATGCTGGACTATGTCACTAACGATCCGTTTCAAAAATTACATCATTTTTACTTAGTGATTCTTTCACTGTGGAATGTTTCAGTAGACTGACGTGCTTCAGTCTAGTTTATGAAGTGATTATTTATTAACTGAGTCCAGAATTAATAGCCACTCGAAGATTGATAGCCAATTTGCGATAATATTGTGCCAGGCAGCTCTTATGTTTAGTTTGTGCGTCTAATCAACACAAGTGATAAAATTATTCTATCTAAAAAGATATATAAGCCGAGTTATTTCACGTCACTCGATGGCAATCTCAAAGGTGGACCATGTGCGTGATCCACTAATGTTCAATATTTTTTTGGGTGACTGATCGCTGCAAAGATGGCTTGTACGTTTTTGGCAGCAGACGTTTCTCAGACAGTATAAGCAGTTTCTAATTTCTCCGCACACATTTAAAAAAATTTCTACAAATATTCTTCCTCGACGACAGGAAATTCCCTAACAGTCTGCACGGGTACGTTGCTGATGAATAGAACAGACTGTATCCTTTATTAAGCCAAAGCGTATAAACAGAAATGGTTGATATGTAGTTAGCTTTTTACTGTTGAAGGCAAATGAAGAGTACTACGGTTTTACTTCTGTCATTTGATATTGCATGATTAATTTCTATTATAATGCTACAGACATCAACTTTTGCTTGAAAAAATTGCAATATTTTAAACGACTTTTCAAAATTTACTTCAGCTCAACGCTCAATAACACACTTCATCATCTTACAGTATTTTTTCATAAATACGTAGCATTTTAATTGCTTGGGTATTAATTGCTTGGGGCTGTTTATACCGTCAAACGTTTTTTTAAAGTCTTACCACACAGTTTAAGTCAGGAATTCTAGAAAATTACTTTACTTGAAATAAATAAATAAATGAAACATTATTTTATTCGTGACCTAAAACTCCATGTTAAAGGTCTGGTGTCGTGTGCATTAAATATACAAGTGAACGGACCTACTTGAAGCCGAATCATGTTTATATCACTGCAAAAAGAAGAGCAAAATAGTTGATAGTCATGTTTTT
Organism: Octonoba sinensis; assembly: GCA_038502835.1. Lineage (NCBI taxonomy): Eukaryota > Metazoa > Arthropoda > Arachnida > Araneae > Uloboridae > Octonoba > Octonoba sinensis. Next base: position 108,809,963 of record CM076603.1, on the reverse strand, counting down.
ACTTCTCCTTCGGATTTATGCTATGAGTTGTAGGTGTAACTTTATAAATGTACCATCGGGTGATGGCTTCGTTGAACACCACGGCAATAACTTTGGCGATATTTAGAAAATATAATAAGCGTCCTTCTCGAAATAGATCCCGAAAAACCTGTTGAAGTGTTCGACATTATTTTAATTGATTCTAAAGTAATGTGAGAAAGAAGAAAAGGAAAGGGAAATAAAAGGAGGAACAATCGTCACGCCCTTTTTCTACATGTATATTTTCGTTGAGTTTTTCAAAATAAAAAAGAGAAAGCTCCATGGTCGTCCATGGATAGTTGAAGACATGAGAAAGGTCACTTCGAACCATCGGGTGTGGTTCATGTTCCCGGAAGAAAGTTCTTGGTTAGGATGAAGATTACGAACGGCGATCGATGGGATCCTGAACAGGGTGAGGTCATTATGTGTTCATATGTTTTGGAATATTTCCTTATTTTTAATTGTACTTTTTTCTTTTTGAGCTTGTTTGGAAGGTCTTAAATACCAAGATCCTCAATAAGTTTAATTCTCTGGATAGGTTTATTGAAGAATGGGATTCTTTCTCACTCGATAAATTTGCTTTTATTCATTCTTATTCGAGTAAGGGAGAAGTAACCTGAAAAGTTTACTATATTATTTGTTTGCAAGTATTGCACCCAGATACGGCACTTAATCCCCCACCCCTTTCCACTTAAAGAATATTTAAGGGACTCCTCTATAACCTGCATGAATAAGATCATTATTATACTTCCCCTCATAATATTTTATTCATGAGAAACATGTTCATGATGCAAAATAATGCTTTTTCAACTTATTTACAACGCTTTGAAATATTAATCAGGGACAACGATTACTTTTTAAGTATTTATAATTTAGCACCTGCAAACTATAACTTTTGTTAGTTTACACTAAACTATGTGGACTACGTACAAAGCATGCATTGTAAAAAATTCTAGCTAAACTTTTCAGCAAAAAAATGGGAAATTTAACTCCAACCAACATTTGGTACTATGTTGAACCATTATACTGGTGTAGTTTTACCTAGTTTCACCATGAATGTGAAGCTAGGAACCATTATAATGGTGCAACTTTAGTACCAAATGTTGGTTGCAGCTAAATTTCACCATTTTTTGATGGAAAGTTGAAGTAGAATTGTTTACAGTGTAGTATGTTACAGAAAAGTAGTTTTCCATGTTACCGTACATCACAATTTCAACTTCAATAGAAAGTACACCAAAAAATCACATCTATCTTTATATATATATACGATAATAATTACACAACATACTTTAAAGTTCTTTCCCATGGTCACATTTAACAATGACGTGATCTGCATCATATTCATCATTCATCACCTGTGATATAAGGACGAATCAAATTTTATAAAAAAAAAGTATACGGCTAGAATTATGAATGTAAGGTAAAAATTAAATATGAATTCTAACAGAAGTCACGTAATTGGAAACTATCCCTCCCAGTTAAATATGGAGGAAATTGGAAAGATAGAGCAAGAAGAAGACAATCGTATTCATCGTCGTCGATTGGTGCTTGTTCTTCGGCAAAATTTTGAAACAAAGTTTTTCGCCAAAGCATTTCGGAGTTAAATCAAAATAAAAATACTTTCTTATACAAATTATTGCTGTTATTATTTCATTTTTAGAACTGCTGCTTTTCTCTTGTGGATCGTATTTTAAACTACCAAATTTAAGTATGTTTTACATTTTAAATTTTGAATTATCTATGCATGCTCGTGAAGCTAAAAAGGGAGTAAAAAACTCAAACTAAGTTCCTGTAGGCCTAAGTCTATAAAATCCAGGGCAAACAGTCTAGTTGCATCAACTTCAAAGGGATGGTTTATAAGATGTCATGCTTGTGAAGAGGAATTTTGTGACTATCCAACAGAAGAATGGATCCAGTGCTGTAAATGCCAAGAGTGGTGGCATGAGGAATGTTCCAATTATGAAAATGGTATTTTTATTTGTGATTATTGTCAGCTGCACGACTAAACAGTTTAACGTTACGTTACAATGCATCACGCTTAGTTTGTTACTTTGTAAGATGTAAAAACAGTTACATTTGTTAAACCATGCAACATATTCAAAAGGTAAAATATGTTCAATTTTTTTCAGTGTTGCCATCTTGCCCCAAGGAGAAAGTCATCTTGCCCCAGTTCTGGGGCAAGATGACGATTTGTTAAAGTTATGAAAAAAATACATATATACTTTATATTTTTTTACTAGAAAAAATTAAACGGTAATATATTTAATACTACAGAGGACTACTCTAACATTTCATGTAAAATTAATTTTACTATCCTTAAAATTAATAAACAACAAAAATAGTTAACATAGTCATCTTGCCCCGGTCTCCCCTATCTGTCCATACGTTTAAATTCTATCTCACTTTTTATTAAAAGTTTTTAAATACCATTATGTTTGGTATGTCGTGGTGTAAGTTTGGGACAAGCATTTTAGGGAAATGAAGCTGAGCCTTTTTAAAGAACCCGTAAAAGGATGCTCAATAAGCAAGATGAATCAATGAAATATTTGCCTAAGTAAACATTTCACACTGTTAAAAATTTCCGTAAGAAAACAGTAATATAACCATTTATTTGATTGTTATTTTACCATATTTAATTACAACAGCTGAATAACCATTAAAAAGATGGTACTCAAACCGCTTTATTCTCTGTTTCTCCTGAGGAACGTTTAACTAACCGTAATTTACACTAGGTCTCGTAGTCAATAAGAATCGGGAGTCTATTTTGGCTGTGAAACCTTACCGATTGTACGTCGTTGTTAAAATATGAATAAAGATTCATCAGTTCAAATCTGCATGGTTATATAAAAGAAGAAAAAAAGTGGCTTAAGCAGTGGTTAATAGAAACACGTGCACACGTAAATCAAAAATTGGAGACATTGGATTGCCGAACTGTTAGCGAATAAGCGAACCCATAATTAGAGCTGCTGAAGCTTGCTTGTATTTTAATTTTTGCAGCAAATAAAATGATTTTCGTCAATACAGTAAATGTAGACCAAAAATGACTTTGGATCCAATCAAAAAACTGAAATCTTAATTTTAATGCAGTTTGCCTGTTGTAAAAGAAGGTTTATTGATAAATAAACAGCCGCTTTGAGTGATGTATATGACCGAATGATTAGAGCGAAACCTTGGTATACCATACACCCGGGGTTTGATTCCCGCACGCCTCGTTTACGGTTTCTACACCTCGAAGATTCTACACCTCGAAAGGGTTCAAAAACCGTAAAAATTTAGTTTTTAAACCGATTTTAAATGGTTATAAAACCGTAAACGTTTGTATTTACGGCTTTTTAACCAAGCTGATTGGAAATGGTTTAGGTCCCGTAAAGATAGAAAAATGTTCCAAATCGTAAATTCAACGGTGAATTAGATGGACAGACTGCTTCCTGCTATTTAACCCTTTATCTACTGCATTATGATCTGCAGTAAGTTTTTTTACAGAAATAGCTTGTCTAGGTATTTACACTGAAAATTAAGGGATTTACATAAATAAAATGCTCAGCCTATAAGTATTTATTTCTTTACAGCTAATAAGTGCCACAGAGTATTTACTTTGTGAAATTAATTACATACACTTTTTAATCAAAATATTTCGTCAAATAGTTTTCTACGTTCTTAACTAACACATTAAAAAAAATCAGTGAGTTGATTCTTGAATTTTACTGCTTTTCCGGAGCGAAACTCTAAGGGAGCAATCTGAACAAAATGGAAGTTCAAAGCATCGGTTTCAAAACTATATATGTTCCTTTCCTCGCTAAAGTACTCTTAATAGAACCCTTGCTGATATGTATCCTGAAAAAGGAGAATTTAAAGACTGTTCCGGCAAAGTACCATCAGAATATTGGTAAAAATGGTTGCTGGGATTTAATTTATAGAGAACTAGCGGTACCCGCAACGGCGTTGCCCGTGCAATGGGTTAAAATAGCGGCGCCTTCGGCGCAACTTGTTTCTTTTTTTTTTTTTTCTCAAGCAAGATGCCGAAGGCGACCTTTTAAGTCAGTTTTAAGCTGATTAAAAACTTATTTCAGCCTATGTCTTTTTCCATAGATGTATACCGACCTTGACTTAGGTATAAAATTATTCCAATCTATCACTAATAACCTATATTTATATCCTGTGGCATATTAATCTTGATCACATCATCAAATCTATTACATAACTTTTTTTTACTCTGATAGATAGCAGTATACATTCTTTCTGAGCCTGAATTCAAAAATATAAATATTATTTCATAAATGTTTATTTAAACCAATCAAAAGAGTAAATTGTGTTACAAAAAGTAAAAAATAAAGTGTATTATTAGCTTTATACATAAACAAACATTTTGAAATCAAATAGGAGAAATGAACTCATTTCAAAATATGAAATTTTAGTTGCCATAAATTAAAGTAATCTGAGGGGATTGATAAATTGATCAGACAGAGTGGAATTGATAAATTGATCAAAGTTTAGTAAAGATTATTCAAAAAATCTAACAGTTACTGATCCTCCTTAGCCTTACATCCATCCTTTGTACTTACATCCTTAGCCTATTCAAAAAAAGCAAAAGCTGCAGTGAAGAGATGCTGGACTATATATATGTAGGCAATTTGATGAAGTATAAAAAAAATCAATGGCGTAGCTAGCATGGGTAACACCCGGGGCGGGTAGTGATAGTGTCACCCCATGGAAAAGATTACGCCCTCCCAATAAAAAAAAATAATAATAATGTAAGCAATGAAGTATGCGTTTTAATGGAACATAATATTTTTTTTTTAAAAATTGCAGCTTTGAAAAAGCAGAACACCATTTGCATCGTGAGCCTCATAATATTTAAAGTATTTGTTGAGGGCAATGGTTATGATTAGCGGTTAAAAAACATCGTGAATATATTTTTTAAAGGATACACTTTGCTCAGATTAAAATAGAAAGTTAAATTGGATATTTTTTTCTCCCATTTTAAGTATTTGTTTTATTCTATGGAGCTTTTAAAGGTTCATTCTTTTTCTCCGTCGTGGCTGGGTGTCACCCCAGGATGGGTGACAACTGGGGCGGACTGCCCCCATTCAGCTACGGCACTGATGGAATAAAGAACAGTGGACAAACAGACATTTCTTTGGTAGCGGATAATGGAATATCCTGCTTATAAGATTAAAACCTTCTAAAACTAAACATTTTCCCACAGACACTCTTCACCCCCCGTTTCATAATAGAATAGCCCCATATTCTGAACACGTGCAAAGAAAGGAAATTCCGCAAACGAAACTCCAGACGCTTGCCGGTTTGAATATTGAAAACTATAATTTTCCCTGATATTTCAGAAAACTTTAAATATCCCCTGATATTTTCCAGAATGTAAATTTCCCTGATTTCCTGGTTGTGCTTCCACCCTGTGTAATTCTTGAAAATGTGTGACTTTTATTTGTAAATTGATTTCAGTCGTTACAGATTTTCCGCGCGGTAAAGATGAAAATTTTTTGTTATTCTTAAAAATGTCTCTAAATAAATGAATATTCATTTGCAAATCGATTTTTGTACCACCCACATTTTCTGTGCTACAGAGATTAAGATTTTGAGTAATTCTTGAAAATGTAAGACATTGATTTATAAATTGCTCTTCATGCATTATGCACTTTTTCTGTACAGTGAGGATGAACATTTGATGTAATTCCTTGAAATTGCCAGCTTGTTTTTTTTTTAATTTGTTTTTGAGGTATCACGCCGATTTCTGACATACATCGCTTAAAAGACATATCTTGACAAAAGCAAATTCGAAACTGCATGTGAATGCTGAAATGGGAAATTTTATGGTTTAAAGCTGAAAAAGAATGTGTTACTAAATTAATACGCTAAAAATGCAAGGAAAATTCAATTCTTATCGCGGAATCCTACCTACAGTTCCTAATGTGAATGGGATGGATAGGTTTCTTAGTTATGAGCAGAACGCGGAATATTGCTTTTTTTTACAGCATTCAATGCCACAAAAATAGTAATCGGGGTGATGTTCTGACACAAACATACATTTTTTCCCCTGAAAAGATTCTCCTATACTCACGTCGTATTTGGTTTCCTAGTGGTGTCTCTTAGCTAATTCAGTGGTGAAAGTTCTCTCTGGCTCTAATTTCGACTCTGTAAACAACACCTCCTTATAGGTGGGCGAGGCATTTTCAATGGAACTGTAACAATTTAATTGTTACAAATTATGAATTCTTGAAATTGTCGTTAACATTATTCTTTTATGTTACAAATGCGGAATGGCAGATTTGAACTCTTTTAAAAAGTATAATATCTATATTTTTCAAAAGAAAATTACATACCATTTTAACGCATTTAATTACGCATCCGAGCATTTAGTTTGAAAATAATCCATAATAGTGGATTGTATTTTAGTCATGGAGTTCAAAGTGAATGCTGCATCTTCAGGATTGAAATACATAGTTGGCGTTTTCCCTAGCCGTTATGGGAAAGAAAATAGCTTTCCACTATTTGTAAAATGTCCACTATAAGTAAGCTGTTCTGTCCAAAAAGAGTACAGTGCATAGCAAATAATAGTGACTGCTAACAAAATCTTTTTTAGACTCAAAGTGTTGGAGCTTTGTTGGTTTATAAAATGGCAAAAAGAACAACTTCTCCAGTTCAATACTGGAAACAAACAAACTTTCTCACGCCTCGATAAACTCGAATAGCCCCTTTTTGAAAATTCTCGAAAACAAAAACAATCCTTGATCATAATTTGTTTTGTGAGAGAGTAATAATTAACTTTTAACAATATGCATAAAGCTTTAAAAAAAGCACAAAAGGAAAGATATGGCTAATTTTAGAACACTTTTTTCTTTTTTCATTTTCGAGGGAAAACATAAAATACGGGGAATTCGATAAATAACAAACTTAGAATCCGGGCTATTTTAACGTCAATTAGGATACGGAAAAACTGGGACCTGATGATAAAAACGTAACATGCGGGAAAAACATAGATTGGTGCGATGTTAAATCGGGGTTTCACTGTAGATATGAAAACTTTTCACATATAATATGATAGAATAACGATAAATGATGAATTCTTGAAATTGTTGTAAATGTTATACTTTTTTAATACAAATGATGAAAGGCGAAACAGTCTTAAAAATTATGTGAACGATGCACATTTACTCAAGTGAGTGAGTATATTAAGAAATAATAATGAATATTTAAGTAAGCACAAAACATTAAGCTAACATTACAAATTTACACAATGCCTCAACTATTTTTAAAATTCTTTATTTAAAAACAACTTACTTATTTTATTTTGAATGTGTGTATCATGGGAGGTTGCAACCAACCGCCCCTATAAATTCGTCACTGAAGCAATGCCCCATCAACATGTTCAAAAAGAAAATAAAATTTTTCATCGATTGAGTGAAAGTTGTTTGCTACTTGTTTTTTGCATTTAATGAATATTATTTTTATGAATAGATACTATGTTACTAATAAGTTTAATAATCTGTTAACATCTTAAATTTTTTAGCCCAGTTGAATTAAACTGGTTGGGCGAGTCACTTAATTGAATAATAACAGTTGAAATCGATATATATTGTATAAGTAGGCCCAACAACGTTCTAAAACAGAAAATCAAATTTTTCACCTCTCCAGTAAACCATGGGTGATTCTAAGCAAAAAAAAGTTAGTTTATAAAATGGCAAAAAGAACGAACTTCTCCAGTTCAATACTGGAAACAAACGAACTTTTTCGCACCTTGATAAACTCGAATAGCCCCTTTTTGAAAATTCTCGAAAACAAAAACAATCCTTGATCATAATTTGTTTTGTGAGAGAGTAATAATTAACTTTTAACAATATGCATAAAGCTTTAAAAAAAAGCACAAAAGGAAAGATATGGCTAATTTTAGAACTTTTTTCTTTTTTCATTTTCGAGGGAAACATAAAATATGGGGGATTCGATAGATAACAAACGTAGAATCCGGGCTATTTTAACATCAATTAGGATACGGAAAAACTGGGACCTGATGATAAAAACGTAACATGCGGCATAAACGTAGATTGGTGCGATGTTAAATCGGGGTTTCACTGTAGATATGAAAACTTTTCACATATAATATGATAGAATAACGATAAATGATGAATTCTTGAAATTGTTGTAAATGTTATACTTTTTCAATACAAATGATGAAAGGGGAAGTCTTAAAAATTATGTGAACGATGCACATTTACTCAAGTGAGTGAGTATATTAAGAAATAATAATGAATATTTAAGTAATTACAAAACATTAAGCAAACATTACAAATTTACATAATGCCTCAACTATTTTTAAAATTCTTTATTTAAAAACAAGTTACTTATTTTATTTTGAATGCGTGTATCGTGGGAGGTTGCAACCATCCGCCTCTATAAATTCATCACTAAAGCAATGCCCCCTCCCCGTCAACATGTTCAAAAAGAAAATTAAATTCTTCATCGATCAAGTGAAAGTTGTTTGCTACTTGTTTTTTGCATTTAATGAATATTATTTTTATGAATAGATACTATGATACTAATAAGTTCAATAATCTGTTAACATATTACATTTTTTAGCCCAGTTGAATTAAACTGGTTGGGCGAGTCACTTAATTGAATAATAACAGTTGAAATCGATATATATTGTTTAAGTACGCCCAACAACATTTTAAGAAAGAAAATCACCTCCCAAAAAGAAATTTTTCACCTCTCCAGTAAACCATGGGCGATTCTAAGCAAAAATCGGAACTTCAGACAAAATTTTGGGAAAAAGTATGCATCATCAATTTAAAACAAAGTGTATAGGTTAATAATCCCCTCCCCTCTAAAAATAAATTTCATTAAAATAATCGATCAAATCTCAAAATACTTTTCAAAATGGGTCAGTTAAAACACTGATTTTCGTTACATGCAAGGCACTCGTCCTCGCCTCATGGCTCAAACGATGTTTTGTTTACATTCTCATCTCAACCGCGGAATTTCTGATTCACTTCACTTCATTTCATCAAACAGCTCGTAAGGAGTAAAAAAAATACTGGAAGATTAATAGTTAATTTTTAAATTTAAAAAAATATTAGGTCAAATTTCAAAAACGGCTTCGTCTTGCAAAGCATCAGCCTATAATAGAATTTTGTGCAAAGTTTTGTAATCGTACGTTGCGTACATTTTTCTGTAGAGCGCGCAGCCACAACGTCAAAAGTTCATTTTATATATATAGATGGTACTTATAAGTACCGTCGGTAGATAAAGGGTTAACCGTAATTCATGATGTAATTTCTAGCAGTGTAGTCTATTTCATGAAATTACGAATAAAAGCTTATGTTTAAAAAAATTTCACAGATATTTTTTCTCCAGGTTCGGGAAAGACATATACGATGGTGGGAGATCAGGGAAATCCAGGCATCATGGTTAGGGCTCTTAACGACCTCTTCACGGAAGTGGAAACCAAGAACAAAGTTTACCAGGTCACTATGTCCTATCTCGAGGTAAGCATGATTCTGTTTGTCTCGGTCTGAGATCTTCTGGAACATGTGTTTAATAACTTGTTTCCATGAAGTACTTAGATCCTTAGCTTTAGTTTGAGTTTACTTGCACAAAACTGTTACTAGAAAGTTCCCTGCCATTGTGTGAAAGGAACTTTCTTAGCCCTGGTACAGTTCCAATGCGCACCCTCCAGAAAATAGACGAGTATCCAATCTTCAGGTGAATTCTTGGCAACTAAATTGAATTTTCTTGTTACTATAAAATATAACTTAAGATATGGCTTTATGTAATCTCTTTGTAGCTTGCATATATGCAGTATTTTTATGAAACATCTTATCGATGACATATAAGCCTAAATTCATCTTTGGATCGATTTATGACAGTGAAAGAGTTATACTTGATTGGTTCGAAGATCCGTTACAGAAACGGATCACTTGTTATGATCAGCACCTGAAAAAAAAAAGAGAGCAACAATGAATAAAATATGTAAGATTCGTTTAAATAAAAACAAAATTAAATTTAAAAAAATCATTTTCACTGTTGCGTATGTTTGACTACAGTTCAGAATAAAAATGTGAGAACTGTTTTCTGAATGAACTGTTGATGACAGGATCCAGTGACATTGTATTCCTGATTCGAGTATCAGTGCTGCAAAGCTTCTGTAACGAACATATATAGTGGTTATTGCAACAAATATTTTGCCTATTGAGTTTTTTAATAGATCTTCTAGTTTTGTATTAATCTAGATACTTGCTATCGGGAGTTTCCGGGATCACCACTTGCAGAAGGCATTTGTTCTTTAGAAAAGGGGAATCTGACTCCAGCAAAGAATGGGACACTGTCTCCAAAACATATTTAGACACAGAAACGCTATGAAACTGATGCAAACCTAATGTCTCACTCAATTTCTATTAAGTTATACATAGAAACGTTAGTTATCGTTAGAAATAAATGTGACGAAAATAAATATAGATGTAACGAAATTAAGACAGTAATATTACCTTCAACGACGACCAAAATCATTACTAGAAGTAGGGATGTAACGAATATTCGGCCACTATTCGGTATTCAGCCTATTCGGCCCTTTGGCCGAATATTCGGCCTGGCCGAATAGTCATTTCATCACCAAGCCGAATATTCGGCCTGGCCGAATAATGGGTAAGGTCAAATTCGGCCTGGCCGAATATTGATGAACTATTCGGCCGAATAGTTCTGCTGCAGTGGAAATGTAAAAAAATAAAGAAATTAGTAGATTATAAACATTTAAAATTGTATAATAGTTATTGAAAAAGAGTACATCCGTTTATAGCTAGAATAAATAAAAATAATTGAGGAAAAAACTACTTTTTTTACATTTTGTTTTAGGCTTGACTGAGCAAAAACAGATTTTAAAGTTGTAATATTGTATTTTATATTTGTATTTATAGTGGTAATATTGTATTTGCTCCCAAAGCTGACAATAGTTAATTATGATATATGAAAAATTAATTTTGTTATTATTAACAAAGTGGAAGTCAGCTTTGTTTGGGTAGACGGATTTATTGTGAATATTGGGTAAGAGAGAAATGTGAAAAGCCTAGAATATATCATAAATATTTAGATAGCATAAGTTATTGGGGTTTTTGAAAATAAAAATATATTCCAGTTAATTGTATTAAATTTTAATATATCTTTTAAAAATAGGTACAAACCCCATAAAATAAAAATATTAACTTTTATAACTTCTAAAATATCTCCATAAAACAGTTTTAAGCAAGTTAAAAGTTCACTAAGCAATAGTAGTTCTTTCATTTGAATTAAATAATTAGTAAAGTAATGCTAATGCTTACTACCATAAAATCTGTCCTTTCTAGTCCACTTGTAGGTGAAATTCTTCGTTTTATTACATTCAAAACAATAGAGAAAATAGATTAATTTTAAATAGTTTTAAATTCTTAACAAACAAATTTAAATCATACATCATAGATTGTGTGTAATTGGTGTTTGACTTTGTCAATAATTTTAAATTTGTCAAATACTTTCTACTACAACGATTTTCTAGAAAGTTTAATATTCGCGCGCCGAATATTCGGTATTCGGCCGAAGATATTGTCCGAATATTCGGCTTCGGCCTGGAAGAAGTGGCCGAATATTCGGTATTCGGCTATTCAGCCAAATCACTATTCGTTACATCCCTAATTAGAAGGCATGATTTTTTCCTCGTGCATCGTTAGAAATTATATGTGATTCCGATATCAAGCAATTGAGAATAAGTTTAATAGGGCAACAATAGGAGGGGTGCATTATTACATTAAAATAATTATAAACATTAATTATTATTTTATAATTATTGCATTATGTTAATTTAAGTTTTTCCTTTTCTGTACACAGTCTATAGAAAAGAACAAGATAGAGTAACAAAATGTTTCGTCCCTCGATATCATAATGTATGAAGAAGATATTATTATGTAATATTACTTCTATTCAAACCACTGATCAGAAAAGTTAAAATGCCAATCTCTCATCGATATCGGTTTTTTGAAAGAAAATCGCTATAAAATGTCTGGCGGAAAATCGTGGAAGTGTCGATTAGCTTTTCTGCACGAATGCAAAGTTAGCTAAATCATTTTATAAATTCTTATCAAAATAAGAAAATGTCCTGTTCTCTGGTTTTAGTAAAAAAATTTCTTTAAAAATATATTTCATCTAGAAAAAAAGGCATATTTGAGCTCTGCTTTTCGAAAGGTTTCAATTTACGAATCTTTAATAAATGTTTTGATATTGTTAATAATTTAATAAGGTGTGAAATTATATGCATTGTTGTGTGATAGAAATATTTTATTTGCAGATTTACAACGAGAACATTAGAGATCTGCTGAATCCTTCATCTGCGCAACTGGAGTTGCGAGAAGATGCCGGGGGCAACCACCAGGTGGCCGGCCTCTCCGAAGTTGACATCGCCTCATCTGAACAGGTAAACTTTATCTTGAAAAAGTAGCATTCTCTGCCAACTCGGAACAGATTCACGTACTATGTTCTTTCTAAGCGCAATATTCTTGTACATCATTTCTCTTACCCTTAAACTTGCGTTCTAGGTTAAGCTATACATGGTACATTTTTAAAAATGATGGGAAAAGGCCGTGGTAGCTTGGTGGGAAGGGCTTCGGACTTCGAGCCGGAAGGTTTGGTGTTTGAACCCGCACCGCTGAAAACCCCCCTATACACTTGTGGATATGAGTAAAATCCGTGGATTCTGAAGTTCAGAGTCAGTTTTGAGGATACCGGAGGTTGTAGAATATTTCCCGCCCCTAGAAAAGGAAGAGGCGTAGCTGTGGGGGCGCCATCTGATGTCCTACAACTACACCTGATAGGGTTAGTGCTGGTCACCTATCAGGTGACCCTTCACAAATGGCCAGCATTTTCTGTGGCTTTAAAAATGGTGAATGACGAGAAGGAAAATGTTTCCCTGATGGTTTAAAGAAAAAGAATGAACATATTTTTCCTTTTTTGAATTGCAACACAAATTCTTAATTTTAATTTCTAATTACTCAAAATTCGAAGGTGCTTAAAGAAGTCTTGTTAATGGGATATGGTGGTTTATTCTCAACAGGTGATGTCTCTGCTGATGCGTGGCAACATGCGGCGCAGTCAGGAGTCGACGGGCGCCAATGCCGCCTCTTCCCGCTCTCACGCGGTGCTGACCGTGCGGGTGAGGCGACGCAGCGAGGCGAGGGATCGGGCACAGACGGTGAGAACAGGCAGCCTCTACATGATAGACCTGGCCGGTTCGGAGCGGGCGGCTCACACACAGGTTGGTATGCAGCGAATCCTTAATGATTGTGAAAAAGTAACCCCCCCCCCCCCCCATTGAAGTGGAATTCATTTCTACAAAACAAAGATTAACATTAACTAAGCTAAGCATTAGAATTACTTTTAGGCTGTGAACATGGAAACATTTCTGTTTACAATCGCCTGATTGTCTAAGGTCTGTATGCAACAAATCCAAATGCTCGTGAAAAGTAAGCCCCCAGTTTTGAAGTGGCTAGGGTTGTATCCGCAGACGAAAGATTAACTAGACCGAGTTTTAGCTTACAAAATGAGTTCAGCACCACTTAAAACGTGCAAACCCATCAAAATTCGGAAATTGTTGTTTTTCACGAATCCAATACTTCTATACATTTTAGATACAGAAGAAAATAAAAAACGGCAAAGCGAAAAGTAATATATTTCGAAACGACAGGAAAAATATTGCTTAAATTTTTCCTTGATCGAATAGTGTGAGTGGATTGTCTTCGAAACCTGAAACATAAGATCATTGAACACATCGAGAAAACTTGATGCCGGTGTTTCCATTGCTATTGTCTTGTAGTCTTGTAAAATTTCGTTGTTTTTGATAATTTGTTTTCCTTTTGTGTAGAATACAGGGAAGAGACTGTTGGAAGGTGCTCACATTAACAAGAGTCTGTTAGCCCTAGGAAATTGCATCAACGCTCTCGGTGAGATCTGTATTTTTTATTTTAACGCCTGTGAATGTAAATTCAGATGCTTTGAGAAGAGATGGATTTTTAATGTTACAAAGCTTTATTTTGCTTTTAACTTAAAAGTCCATTAGTTCTCTAAGAGGTCAAAGGAACTTCTATGAGTACATGAACAGTAAAAAAAATGAGAAAGCTCGACTTTTTTAGCCAATCGCCAACGCTGAATAATCGATGTTTAATGTTTCTACAACATTAAGTTTGTTAAACGTTCACTTCAATGAAATCAGAAATGAGAAATGAACTTCTTTGAGTTCACGGACAATAAAAAATTGAGTTAAACTCATCTTCTTCAGCCAACGCTTGAAAAATGTACCTTTAACGTTTCAGAAATATCACATTTCGTTTAAGAAAGCCTTGAATGCGATCCTTCTTTTTTCCTCGTCAAACTCTGAAGGCCTTCCTTCTCATGGAACATGTTGAAGCTGAGACAACAAACATGTAATGTTACGAGCACAGAGGAACACATGAAAAACGTTCATATTTTTATTTTTAAAACTTATATTTAAAAAAGAGATCGAAGTGCTTAACAAAACTAAAAACGTCTTTGCTGTAATATAGAGGAACTACTTATTTTGTTGATGTTTTAGGATAACCATCCACATTATATACTCTTTAATCTTCAGATGGTACACTAGGCTTCTTTTTTTTATCGCACTTGTTAATTTAAAAAATCATTTAAGACTCACTAATTAAGCTTAAAGTGTGGATAAAAAATTTCCATTCTTGAATTTTATTTTGATTCTATATATTTGTAATGGATCCAGAGTAACACAAAATCATTGGGTCTGGTTAAGTAATTGATGATATTTTTAAGTCACAGAAGTAGACTTTACAAAACAGTAATTTGAGGTTGGTTACTGCTTTTCAAACAGTTTATAATGCTTATAATTCATTCAACAGAAGATAAAACATTTTGAATTGTTTTATTTCTATTTCTTTTTATAATGAAGAAGAAAGAAATCTTCGAAATATCTTTCTGCAAAGAAATATTAATATCTTATTGCAGTCATTGGTAAAGTCATCTGACTAGTAATCAACAGTTAATGCAGCTCTCCATTAATTTATGTGTACATTATTTCCTAAAGGATATTAGTTGCTCTCGAATCATCATCAGCTGCTCTGAATGCATAAATAAAGTAATGCACATGAGTAATTATCATTCCTTTTCAGCCGAGCGCAGTTCCCGGTACGTAAACTTTCGAGACAGCAAGCTGACCCGGTTGCTGAAAGAGCCACTCTCGGGCAATTGCCGGACGGTGATGGTAGGACATCTCAGCCCTGCTCACCCCCACTTCGAAGAATCTCGAAACACACTCCTCTACGCGGACAGAGCCAAGAACATCACCACTAAAGTACGCAATCTTTTTTGTGTCAACTTATGCCGCATGCCGCAAAGCGAGTATATTTGTTAAGTTCCAATACAACTTTTTATCGATGCAGGTATTTTTCCTGTGTTTTTCGTAATGTGTGGAAAACTAAGTTGCTTTCTCCCCCCCCCCCCCCATAGTATTATAAAATCTGCAATCCAATATCATTCTAATTATTATCTAGCTAAAATTTACAAAATAGCTTCTTTAAATGTATGCTCTCCGAACAATATTGCTTCAAATCATAACTCCGGCAGGGGGCGTAGTGGTAAGGTATGTTAAAGATCCTTTGAGTATCTGTTTGGCTTGGATACTGACGGCTAAATTAAATTCCTAATCCAGATTCGCATCACTTAGAACTCAGGTGCCGCCACCTAGGCGGAAACTGAACGTCAAAATTTTCAGTTGGTGATGGCATCCGTAGATAGTGGTGCTTCTTGAAATAGTGGATGCCGGTTTCTGGGAAATGCACTAGGACTGCAAAGGTTAGTGATCATATGCATCCCCATTAGAAAGAAAAAAAAAATTATTTAACTATCGTCAAGTCAACACTGTTTCAGAATAGCTTCTTTCAATTTAAACTATCACGGCAATATTGCTTCAAACTATTCCCAACAATTTCTAGAAATTGGACCTTACAAAATGACAATATTTTAATTTAATTAACTATTGTCAAGTTAGCACTATTACAAAATAGCGTCTTTAAATTTTCCTTTTTAGGGCAGACATATTTCAAATTCTTCCCAAAAATTTCTGGAAATTGAAATTTACAAATTAACATTATTATAATTAAGCTATGACCCAGTAAATCTTACATGCAAAAAATTGGGAATGTAAGAAGGAATATAACCCACGCAGAAATGTATTTCGAGTTCGGGGACAGACGGTATTATAAATTAACGAATTTCAACAAAACTGTCACTAAATATTCCATGGCAAAGAAAGTGAGGATTTAGAGCTGCTGATTTAATTATTCTGCTAAAAAATTTCTGCGGGGCATGTTTAATGTAAATGCAATGGGAGGAGAGTACTTTCGAGATTTAACAGGAAATCCTTCAAATAAATCTTGATATATTTTATGTATAACATCACAAAGTAGATGGAGCTATGACTTAAACTAGGGCTTAAGTTATTTAAATTTCAACCTGGCATATAGTTTTGGCTCAGTAAAACAAAATTTTCTTTTAAATTAACAATGTGTCCTATTGATTCATGACCGTTGTTAGTTGAAACCGTAGTTTTAACTCCCATGAGATAAGTCATCTTTTGATCTGTTGAGTAGCCTTCTCTGAACTAATTATGTTAAATTGCTACCTCCGTTGAATTAAACGTTAACATTCTTTTCCTCTCATTTAGCTCCGCAGCAACGTTTCAGAGGCCCAGTACCATGTGGCACAGTACCGAAGCATCATAGATGAGCTCCGGCAAGAAATCGACGGTTTGCGACGTAGAATACGACAATCGGGAGAGGAGGACTCGCCAACAGGTAAGATGTTTCGTCCGCCCATTTTGGAAGACTGTCTCCTGTTTTCTTTTTTTTTTTTTTCTCTGTTTTTTACGTTCTCAAAATAAATCCTTCAGAACTCCTTTTCTGATTTAACCCTTAACTAAAATTGAGTTGAATCAAAAAGCATGGCTTCAGTCTGTAGTCTATAACTAAGTTTCATTAAAATGTTTAGTATTAGCATCATTAATAATACATTCCTGTGTAGGAGCTTAATATGAGTTGTGTGATCAACGCATATAAAACTCCTTTTCAAAAAAAAAAAAAAAGCTTGTTTCTGAAAATTAACGATTTATTTTTTTAAGCAAAGAAGCTTATCGGTTAAACACTATTCTTCTAAAACAGTGGTCGCCAAACTGTCGATCAGGAGCTACTGGTATCTCACGAGGTAATTTCTGGTAGCTCTCGGCAGCGTTGAGGCGGTTAGCCTGTATCCTGTACATTATTACCCAACGATTGGTTGTTCAGTTTTTTAAATTTCTCCAATATTCGCATTGTCTTGCACGTGGCGTGGCATTTTAAGGTGAGTCACTATTTCAGTGCAAAGATTTTTTATAAATTGAAACTTATTTAAATTCTGTGCATATGTTTTCTTTACAATGCGACAATCTTAGCAGTGAAAAACATGCTTGTTTCAGAAGGATGCGGCAATGAAACATTTTAAGTTATTGGCGTTACTGCATGATTTTTTTTTTTTTTTTAAATCTTAATAAATATAAAATCAGTAAAAAATATCTGTTACAACATAATTTATTCTTACGCTTTTATTCTTTTACTTTCGCACTTACTAATTAAAAACCTGTATTTTATGAGGCATGTTTTAAAATTAGATTTATATATATATATATATATATATATATATTTGATCCAAACAAAAAAAAACTTATTTTACTTTCCCTAGGGCGATTTAATAAATTTCATTGAAGTTCATTATTTTAGTACAAAGAATTTTTAAAAGGCTACTTAGCACTTAATGCTTGATTTTTTTTGATCATCACATTTTTGCAAACTCTGTACATGTGTTTTTTTTACAATTCGACTAACTTAGCAGTGAAAAACTTGCTGGTGCCTTGTATCACGTAACAATTGACAGTTGGTTGATAAGAGAGAATTGAGTTTCTTACTATTTTTGTTCTGTGGGGTTTTTTTTTTTTTTTTTTTTGCGATGCATGCGAGAGAAGAAGGGGGGGGGGGGGTAGCTCTTCGGAGAACTTGAAAATGATACAGTTGCTCAGTGTCCACAAAATTCGGCGAGCACTGCTCTAAACGATCGATATTCTGAAAGATCTTCAATTTCACTCTTTAACAAGATTGCAATTCTTGGCTTTTAAGTTTAGTTGTGCTCTGAAGAAGCATGAGACATGTCAGGAGAAATATTAACCAGAAGTGTCCTGCTTGAACCACGACCTATAAGCCTATAAAAGTTATGTTATTGACGTCGGCCATGAAAGTCGTAGATCTTGATTTCCTCTGTATCATTGATGTGATATGATAACTGAATCGAGTTTTGTCAGACGATAACCAATTTTCCTACTACTTTTCAGACGATAAAAAATTAACCACGGAAGAAATGAAGCAGTTGAAGAAGCAACTCATCGAAGCCTTCAATGCGCAGATGGACGTCAGGTGAGCGTAACTCGAGTCTTAACTGCTAGTAGTACTTCCTCTCATATGTACCCCGAAAATGTCGTCATTTGAATTTCATTGATTATCTTTTGCAAGCTTGATTATTATACCTTTAAATAAATATTTTCTTTAATTGCGTATCCAAAATTTTGCCTCAGGCCCTTTTTATTTTGTGTTAAAAAATAATACTAATTCTAAGGAATAGTGGGCATTAGGAGTTCGCCCTTTTTTCTAAGCGTGTTTCGTCAACTAATGTCACTGTAATAATACTTTTTGCTGATAAATATGAATGCATTATTGATATAACTAGAATATTGGAAATCATTACCATTTCCCATTTTAAAAAAAATTCAAAATATTTTGGAGATGTTGTTTAAGCATATTTACTTCAAAAAGTAGTTTTGTCAACCTTTCACGTTTTTAAATTGGATCCAATTTTCGGGTCATAAGATGAGCTTCAAAATTACGTGTTTATTTGAAATATCTTCTATAATTTCGAAATGGAATTCTGCAGTAAGTAATTCCTTTCCCCCGTTTTGTTTCACTTCAACCGCTGAGATGACTAGTCTCGACCTCCTACTTTATCTAGTCTGAAAGATAAAAATTCTACAGGGCGTGAATGAATTCATTAATCCTTTTATATTTTAAGACGCAATAATTCTTTCACATGCTTTTGGGTCATGAATTCAGAGTCATGTCACTCCCTTCACTAAAAAACTCTAATTCAACTATTCACCAAAAAATGAAAACAAAAATAGTGAAATTTATCTGCAACCAATATTTGGTACTGAGTTGAAGCATTATAATGCTTCAAATTTAGTACCAAATATTGGTTGCAGCTAAATTTCACCATTTTCCCCATTTATTTGGTGAAAGGTTGAACTAGAATATTTTACAAATAAGGTTGCTTCGAGTCCATTGATTACAATGATCGATTATAACGAAAAAGTATAATATCAAATTAGCAATAGGATTATGATCTTGCTGAAAAACTAAATTACGATTATGACTCCGATTATAAAAAGGTTAAAATGCGAAGTACTGCAATTACAAAGTCCATAATTACGATTACATTTTTTTAAAACTAGTCTTCTTTTTTGTACCTTGAATACTCATATTTTATTGAAACGAAGAAATAAAAATACATTAGTTGAAAGTGTAAGAAGACTAAATGTAGGAATGTAAAAATATGAAAATATTGTATAAAATTAAAAGGGAAAAGTATGTCTTGCTATTGTCAAATATTTTATGACGATTACGTTCAATCATTCGTATCAGTGTGAGTTTTAAAGAGTTCAATTAATAATTATTTGAAAATACTTAGCAAGTTCTACAAAAAAAGGAAAGAAAAGAAAAATCCAACTAAAGCTTTAGTTGCGAAGCCTTAACATCATATCTTTACAAGTTGCTTCAACATTTTTAGGAATAAAGTTTTTCTAAAAAAGGCAGTGGCACTTTGATTACTCTAAAATACTGTTTGGGATGCTGTTTCTCTCGTTATCTCTTTATTTGTAGCTGAGATCTACTTTTTTTCTTCAGGCGGCGCCTGATGGACATCGACACACATTTGCTAAGACAGAGGATCGATTTCAACCAACTAGGCATGATCATAGGAGAGTGAGTGTTCTTTTTTTGAATAATGGTTAGATAAATAACGAACTATGAGGACAACTATTTTGCAGTTATAAGCATAACTTATTGCGTAATACTGTTTACAACTACAGACGAAAGTTATCATTGAAGCTAATTATGCTGAAAATAAAAATAACATGAATCGCTGTAACATAAATACAGAATAAAGGTTGAGAAACAATTCAATTTACATCTGTACGATCAGTGAATATGCGCTTTGAAAGTCTTTGAAATTGGGACGAAATGTATCACTTTTGCTGCAGTAGCTATAAACAAGATGGTAAAATCTGTGATTACAAAAATTCTATGTATGACGATTGACGACTAAATTTAAATGCTGAACCTAAAATGAAATTTGAAATGCATATACAGTCTAGAACATTAAGTTTAATTTAGAGTACCAAATACAAACAATCTGTGTATTACTTATAAAGTTATTGAGCAAAACTACACGGTGCCGCAAAAAGATCCGCCTAACCTCAAAATTTAATTCAAAAAAAAAAAAAAGAAAAGAAAAGAAATAAGTCTAGCTCCACAGCGAACATTTTTGCTGACATGAATAGAATAATTCCAACGAAACAAAAAAATATTTTTTTTCTATTGTTAGTTTTTGATTACAGATAGTGGTGCACGACACATAAGGAATCCTTATTGCGGTTTCCGAAGAAAACTAAGAGCGCTATGTGTCGCGCGAGGCTCATTACATACGATCCGATTTTTGTATGCAGAGTCGTAAACGTTTATATAGGAGCACTCTGTGTATTATGAATTTAGCCATAGTCAGCTTCTGGGATACACTTCAAATTAATTTGGAAGTTTATTTAATTATTATTATTTTTCGAGAAAATTTTAACATATTCGTTTCACACATACAGCACAATGTGAGAACGACCATACTCTTTTTTATTGTTGATATTTCTCATTTTCATAAATTTAGGATCCTAAGCACAAATGCTTCATTGAGTTTCTATATACTTAACTTTATAACTTCCTTGCGTTTGAAACCTTGCGTGTTCACTTACTACATGTGCGTACTGAGCCATTCATTCAATGAATACACCGATTTCAGTTCTATGTTTTAAAATCTTCTGTATTTCGGAAAGAAAAGTACAAGATCTCTTTATCTTTAAACTCGTTTTATTGTACAATACCGGCTTGTGCTTCTCGAAACAGGCCACGAAATAATTTTGATCAAAATAATCTCATTTCTCTTCAACGAAAAATCACTGCGACACTTCATTTGTCTTCGCTATTTCTACCCCAATTAAAACAGCCTTTACTTTTCCTTTTTTTTTTCTTTTTTTTTTTGTAGGTGGGAGACAGAAAAGGCAGTCTCTGAGCTGGAAAGCAAGGACAGAAGTAAGATGTTTTTTGATATTTTCGTACTTTTCAGTAATTCTAGAAAGTCCTTTCTCGCATAAATAGATAGACAGATATATAGAGAGCACGCTTATCGTGTGCTAGTAACTGATTTTTAAACTGTTAGGAATTAGGCATACATTATTCCCATTCTAATATACTTTAAATAACGTATGTTTTGTTCATTAAATACACGTATGCGTGAATTACGCAATCTGAGGTTTTATGCTAGTTCTATCAATCATATATAATGAAATATTCTCAATGCATAGTAAACAAAAACGTTTTAGTTTTCTACGTCTAATACTAAGTGAGTTTTGAATTTCTAGAAGTTTCGCTGTTTTAGATGATTTTTTTTCCATTTCTGCGGTAGAGCTCTTAAGGGGCTGCAGGCAGATTGATATTTTTAGGACTTATTGGCAGTTAATTTTTTTCCTGACCGCCCCTATTCATTTTAAATTACTATCAAGCAGTTTCGCCTATAAAGCTGTGAAAACAATGAGACTTTTACAGTCAATGTTAAGGGATCGATTTTAAATTATGATTGTTAGGAGCAGGGGAATGTACAAAAACTTAGATCTTGTAAATATATTTATTGACTCATGCAGTGTATAATTTAAAGCATTTTTCTAGTTGTTAAAATAATGAAATTTCCATCAATATACATGCTGTTTTATTTCATTGTTTTTAAATTTATGTGTTTTTGCTAAAAATATCGAATGTCGCATTAAATGAATTATGTTGCCAAAATGAATGATGGATAAATAAAATTACTTCAAGAATAGCATTTCCTCTGCGAGTCATTAAAAAGCTTGTTTTCATTTCCAGGTAACAGCAGCGAAGCGGACCTTCCCCCACACGTAAAAAGAGCTTGGGATGATCTGCAAGAGCTGAAAAACCAGCATCAGAAGTAAGAAAAGTTGAACTTTTAGTGAGAAAAACTTCATGGATGTAAAAACGTTTTGAGAGCGCTCCTTCTGTCGGCTAATACTCTCTTTTTCTTTTGCAGGTACATCGACCTACGTGAGTCGTGTCAGTCTGAGTACGCCTCGTGCAAGGCAAAGACTGTTGGAGTGACCGAGTCACTGGCGCAAAAAGCCAGCTCTCGGGAGCAAAGGGAACTGCTTCATCTCTTGGCAAGGGTCTACGAGTTGGAAATCGAGAGTATCCATTTTCAGTTTTTGTAAAAGCCTGCGTGGCTACTTCCGTACCAAAAAAAAAAAAAATATTTTATGACTGGTATCGTTTTGACGAACTTGAGATGAAGGTGTATAAAGACGCTTAGGCACATGAAAGTTAAATATAGCAAGTCTAAAGGATTGATAAGTGTAAGGAGGTTTGTCCAAGTGCGGAATATATTTTGTAATCATAAATGGTCAAACCGCAGAGCTAGGAGGAAGAAAATAGTCGCTTTAACTTGTATCAAAAGAAAATCAATGTCTGACAAGATTCTATTTGATACCTGAAGCACACTGTTACCAATACTAATCCTAAATGTTTGCCGGGTCGTGAAATTGCTACTGACAGAAAAAGGAAATTTAGAACAGAAAAAATGAAAATACAAAAAAAGTTAGACCAGGGAATAAGGTATAATAAAAATAGAAAAAATAGTTGATTCTTCTTGATTTTGTTAATGGTCTTGTGCATGCTCCATATCTACTTTGATTTCATCGAAAAAAGGGTGGGTGAAAGAAGAATTAAAAACAAGAAATGCTTTTAAAAAATTGAAATATAATATACCAATTTCATTAGTTTTCTTCAGTTTTTGGGGAAAAAAATCAAATCGGAAATAGAATACTGTATCATTTTCGGGAATAGATTCGTCTAAAATATAACATCCGAAAGAGCACCATTTCAGCTCATTGCTTTCTTTGCAGAGTATAATCATCCGCGAATGATAGACGTGGTTTCCGTACGTTCACTGTGGTAGAACTAGTTGAGACCATGACACAACCACAAATAAATTAGGTATATCCCCCGCAGGTAATGAACATGTCACTGACCCTGTTTTAAAAAAAAAGTGCTTTTGTAAACTTTTTTTTTAAATTGTCCGTATTCTTTCACTTAATGCAAAAGAAAAACAATTCCGAACTAAGTACATGCGAGTCTATTACTGTTGATTTCAAATTGGATGATTGTAAATTGCATTTATTAATGTGGTATTAGACTTTAAACTAGGAATAATTCAAAACTTTTAATTTCTAGTTGTTGTAAAGTTTTGAAGTTACCCATTGGTAAAAAAAATTGAAATTTGATATAGAAATCTGGGGTTATTCTGCAATTCCTCCAACTTATTTCTGATTCAAACTTTTCCCTTGCAATCTGTGGAGTTGTGATCACTAATTTTTAGGAACCCGTGTCCTCAAGCGTTCCTTTGATGAATGACTTCACTCCGATATATTTTTTCTTTTGTTGTCCACGCTTTACTTATTTCAATGTCTTAAACACTGAGGTATACAACAAATAGCAGTGAGGTCTCCCTTCATAGTTCCAGTTTCATATCAATAACCACACAGACTAGTGTAATTCACTGTTGAATGATACTTGAAATTTAAAAGTTGAAATATATTTTCGTTCTTAGCTGTAACAGAACAAAATTGGTTTTAAACCTTTCTCAGAACAAAACATGTTGCATTTGGACAGTGACCAGATCACTTCAATCTTTATTTTGGAGCAGTAAGAGTTTCTTCACTTCATCCTTTTGGAACTGGGGAGTGCAAATTTGTCTTTACTTTATAATTTTTATGATACGATCCTTAACTCCTTGCCCAAGAGCTAGAGCTGCAGTCTTCGCAGCTGAGTCGCGAGCATGAGCTGCGATGCAGAGATCTGGCCATCCTGCGCTACGACCGACAGAGGCAGCTCTGCGAGGAGATCATCACCAGGCAGAGGAGACTCATCGACGGTAAGTTGAACTTCGTGCTCATGTGGTTTTCTGCAAACTTGTTACAACCTTTTTTTATGTTTTTATATATCTTAGGGCTCATGAGTATTTTTTTTTGCTGGAGCATTGGTGGTGGATAAGGAAATTATACTATTAATTATGCTGTTGAGTTGTTAATGAAAGTTAATTGTTAATAAAAGCAAAAGTAGGTGCAGTATGCGAAAAACGTTGTTTAGTTCCTAGCTTTAATGAGACAATTTGTCTAATTCAATTATTTTTATTGTAAAAAAATAGAATCATTTTTCATTGGCTGATTAACAATTAATTACAGTTTATTTTTCCAGCGCTAGTGACCAATGGTGAATCCCATAATTGTAAGTGACCATTTTATTGTTCCTTCTTTTCAACTGAATGCATTTATTTATTTATTTATTTTTAAGTTTTTTTATTTCAATAAACTATGTTTTTTCAATAAAGAATATCATACTATCTGCGTTCTGGTAAAATTCATTAAATCCGTAACTCCAGTTTTGAGGTATTGTCAATTTACATCTTTAAATCGTTATGAAAAATACTAAAAATCATATTAAAACCTCGAGCTCCACCGTAGGTTTATACTCCTGGAACTTTTAAATCGTGAGATAGGTTTAAGTCATGAAATGACTAATAGAAAATTCTAATCACTGTCAAGTTTTTTGTGCACTCAGTGACTTACCAAAACATTTTCTTCTGAGAAGATTCTCATTAAATGTTTATGAATATGTATATTCCATACGTTTGCGATTGATGCGAAATGCAATGATTATTAGTGAAACAGCCTCCCCCATGTTGTTCATTTTTAATGGTTTAATCTGAAAAGCACTTTTTTTATTTTGCTCTGTGTTTTACAAAATGTGAGAAACATGCTCAAAACTGTACAGTAAGTAGTTTATTCTCCGACAAAATTTCCAATTATCCCCCTTTTTTTTTGTTTGCAACTCCAGTTACTTATGATGTAACTTCACTCCTCATTGTGTTGAGGTTCAAAAACTGCATCTCATTGTGTTTACAATTAATTAATTAACTTATTTATTTACTTGGAATTATATTTTACCTCTTAGAAACATATCGGAGACTGAAAACTTGACGTAAACAAACTAGTGAGACTTTTCAGTAGGAATTAAAATGAACCATTATCTGACGAGAGCACTCAAAGGCATTCTAATTTTTTGCCAACAAATACAAGCATTGTTAAAAATCATTAGGAGAGGGCAAGAAAAGGGAGGCTAGTCATAATTTAGAATAGTTATTTTATTTTGCTTGCTTGACAACATTAACGATTTAAAGAGAAAAAAAAATGTTTTTTTTGAAAAACACTTACGTAATATATTCCATAACTACAATTTATTCACATACAGCTGATGTGAGGACCGAATTGAATGAGCTGTATCGAATCTACCAACAAGAAGTGCAAGACCTGAATAATGGAAGGAATTCGGACCTCGCTCCATTTGGACTCTGCAACCGGGTAAGATAGACTCATCCTTCTTTTGCATAAACACATAAAAAGTCTAGTGGTTCATTGATTTTCCTCTTTTTCCAGCCTCCTTCGACAAGTGCCCTGCGACCTCTTGGCAACAGTGGCAGTATGCTCGAACTCCACCAGCTGGATTTGAACGGGAATGCTTCTTCTTCTAAAACTCAGAACCCACTTCCGCCCATTTCTAATATCGGGTATGTGAAATCAAGGTTGTAGAGAAAGACAAAATTGTTTAATGCATTATATATGTCCTACTAATAGAATTTGGAATTTATGGCTATAAATAAGCGAGAAAATTAATCCATTACCAAAATACTAAAGGTACCCCCCCCCCCCCCCCCAAACCCTAAATTAATGTGGCTCTTGACATATTCTTCCTTCTAGTACTTTTCTATTGGAATTTCCACGGATAGATGGAGCATGTATTGAAGCCAGTTCACTTTATTTGCAAAATGAAACAGCCGTCAACTGCAGCTCGAAACAGGCTATTTTAAGTACGTTACTTTCAAACATCGGCCTCTCCGGGGAGAGGATATTAGTAAATCTCCCCCTGCCAGGAAATACCGATACCTAAAAGAGACCACTTAAAAAGCAAGCTATAATACAGGACTCCCAAGCAATAAGTGCTCCCCCCGCCCCCTTCCACGGAAAGAAATTTCTGGATACCTCACTACCTTCATGCACGACAATTAAGAGGTTTGCAAGATGCTCCACTGAAAATGTAAATCATTTCCTTTATAATATGCGAACATCCGTAAATGTCTATTCTTTGTGGCGATAAAAACATTGCTTTACAGTTCACAGCTATATCCTGACACTTCTCAAGTATCTCTGCATCCTCTTTATAATTGTAATATTGTATCTTTTGCGTCCTCACCGTCCGCGCTGTCTTACTTCATCAGAATCCATTCATTATCAACTTTCGCTGAGAACCACTACCTATAGTTAGCGATTCTATTAAATATAACTGGTTTTTATATGCCTATAAAGGTTTCTGAGCCCCCTGCCTTATAAAAAGGGCATATAAATTACAACAAATAAGAAATGAAGAAGTATAACATCACTGTAAAAACGTTTTGCCCGAAAATTCATGAGAATCTCCTGGAAATCATTTATCCAGAGTGATGTAAAATTATAGGGGAAAAAACAGGGAACTAACAACTCTTCAAAAAAGGAAATTATAGAGGATAAATCATCTATTCCGTAAATTGATTGGAGAGCATTCCGTAAATTGATAGCAACAGATAATGTGCCACTGTGGCACCTATCTGTGATTACGTGAAATTGTTATTTCCGGTAGACAAATTCGAGGGTGACTCCTGTGCCTTAAGCCGCTCGGCTGGATATGCATTCGGAGACGCGAAGGGCTGGCCGTTATCGGCTAAGATCAACGGCTAAGCTGCTCACGAGAGCTGGAAATAAACCTCACACCAATAATATCTAATGCATTTCTTGATAAATTTAAAACTGATAATCACAGATCCCAAAGGTCAAATTATGCATTTGTTTACAATTTTTAACTGGTACCCACAGAACTCAAGTGTTCAGTTTTACGTATCTTAACAGATCTTTCTCTGTAGTTGTACAGAGTGCTGAAAAACATGAATTTTACTAAGAAACTTATCGAGAGACTTGACTATTTGATTTAAAACAAGTTCTTCGTAAATTTAAAGAAACACTCGGTTTCCTTTCTGTTTTTTTACAGTGCTCAGAAATGACAATCATCTTTAACATATATATCAAGAAAGAGCCAGAATTTGAGTTTCATTATGAATGTTCTTTTTTTTTTCCTCTTAGGGAGGGAGTGGAGCAGGAGAAGAAGCCCCTGTTCGAACGGAGGCGGGAACCTTTTCGACTTTCATCTGACGATGCCACTCTTCCTCCTCTAGGACACTACAGTTCAACGAATTCTTCCAGATCTTCCAATGACGCTAGGTAAATTTATGTCGTGAAATATACAAAAAGGAGCAATACATTTGCGAATTATATATCTGAAAAATAAGTATGAAACAGGTCTTTTCTTATTATCTCCTCAAAAAACAACCCTGTTATAAAAATTTGATTACAAGAAAATCTGAAACACTCTTGCCCGCAAAAAAGGATCCCTTAATTCTAAATCCCAAAATCCTCAGCCGTAAAAAGTAATGATATCTACTTTGCCCGCCAAGTATCTTCCTCTCCCTCTCTAAAAGAAAAAAAAAAAAAAAAAAACCTTCGTCCGCAAAGAGTATTGATACCTATTTGGCCTGACAAACTAGCATCCTCCTTGTTTTCCATTTTCATGCCACCTATTTCCGCTAGAACCTCCTCCACCGCCAACTCCTTACCAGTTTCGACTAGATCCTTGAAATTTTTTTCAATGTTGTTCAATACAATCTATGGACGCTCCTGCGTCCTTAGATTATTTTGCTACTTTTCACTTCATTTAATAAATTTAAATAATTCACTAAAATTCTCTTTTTTTCTTTTCTTTTCAGAAGTTCTAGAAAATTACATCATTATTAATTTTTTTTTATAAACTGCAACATCATTCAGAAGATATCGAATGATTACAAAAAAAAAAAAAAAACATTTGACTTACCTTATTGTTGTGAAATTTCATCTCTACACAAAATGGTTTTGATACCAGTAAATTAACTTTCTGAATAAATTCTGGCTAAATGTTTCGCATTCTAACGTTTTCTCATTTGACGCCTATTTTTTTAAAGTTTTGTGAAATATCGATTAATATTCAATTCGTATGCCTGTCTCAAATTTCATTAGATCTCTAAAACAGTTAACTTGACCAGAAAAGATCGATGATTCTTTTCTGCTTCTACAGGTCCCTCTCACTGGGAAGCCCCTCTGATTCCATTTATGGCAGAAGCAGTGAAACTTCATCGGAACCCCGTATGGTAAGTTGGAATTTTGTTCAACTGTTTTGCTGAATTAGAGTAAAGGTGTGTAGCACTGTTCTAGGCAGATAGTAATTGTTTCAAAAACGTCATTTTAATGCCAATGTAGGATTAGTAATGATGTTCATAATGCTTCCAGGATGAGTCATTCTAAAAAACACTTTTTTTTATTAGGATGCATGATGCTTGATATAAATATCTGTACTTTGCTCATCTAGTGAGAACATCTCTTGGACGTAGTTTTATCGAAATATGTTTAAAAAAATTTGGGAGAATTCAGCCTTATTATTATTCATTACAAATCTATGGAGATTATGTCTAAAATCTGCAAGGAATACATGTAAATGTAGATCAAAGCTAAGATCTCTGAGACATTTATAGATAATATCTATAGAATCAATGAGATTGCCTGTGGAATTCTGGAAGCTCAACATGGTAACCCAAACATCATGTCCGTAAATGTTTTTTATTTCCTATGATAATACTCTCAGAGCATCAGCATTTTTCACTGAGGAGCTTGTAGTTGTACAAAATGGTGATATGATTGCGCCAAGAACTTAAGTCTCCAAAATCTTTTCGACTGTTTTCAAATGTCATCAGTTTTTCAGTTGCTGGTTCGAGTCAATGTAAAAAACGACTGTCGCAATGATTACTCTATTGGCATTTTTTTTTTAAATATTAGTACGATTTATTTCATTAACTATTTTGAAAAGCAAAGCAAGGTCTCATATTCCCAGAACTACTAGTATTAAAAATTAAACATCAAGAACAAAATTTAGAATCTTCAAATGCTGGAGTTTTTCAGAATTATAATACTGAAACTAGAGTCCCTTGAGACGATAACAATAATACTGCCTTCTTACGTTTAATTTCAGGTGGTTCGTGATTATGAGAGTCCTCTCCGAAGGCGCTACGGCATCCTCCCTTCTCTGGCTATGCGCAAAGGACGAGGAACCAGCTCCGACTCTGAGATTCTCGCATATCAGAAAATACGAAGTGAGTAATGGAACCGGAAGTTCCATGTAGTTGGTATTTGCTCCATTTCTCCTTTAGAGCAAGCATGATACAGCAGAGAAAGTTAGGTATCGTTTTTTCAGTTGGTAACATAAACCGATTTTCGTCACGTACCAATCTCACATAGAACACCAAATTTTAATTCTGCATAAAATATTTTCCCCTCAAAAAAAAAAAAAAAACCCCGCGTTGAACTGTTGCTTAAAGAGGATATGGTTGCATATTGTTGGGCATTCGGTTGTAAAAGAAAAAGGTTTTGAAAAGGAAAATCGGTAGTATTCAAATAGAATTATATACTATATAATGGCTCATTTAATCTCATTTTCATTGGTTTTATTTTTAAAAATCGAGTTAAAAACTATTTATCGCTTTTTTGATGATAAATGTCTGATTAGGTTAGCAAATGGGATTCCTTCACCAAAGACCAATTATTGATCTCCACCATAAAAGATATCTATGGTGGCGGTCAGATAAAACAAAATATGATTCATGTATTATTTAAGTTTAAGTTAAGTTTGTGAAGGAGAGAATGAAGAGAAAACTAGTACTTTCAGGGAGGTATGTTTGAGGGGCGTACTAATCGAAAGGAAAATAATGAAATTATACTCAGTTTCGGGTCTAGAAATTGAAAGAATAATATTTTATTCAAATCGCTTTTCTATTAAAATCTTCATGTTACTGCTGGTGGACATTGATACAATATTCATTTCTATCTCTTTTAGTATTTTTACTGCTTAACACAAGATTGTCTTGTTATTATTTACAGCTGCAACATAATTACTTTCTCTAAATGCTATATTGCGTTGATTTTTTAAAGAAATTGCTAGTACTCAAGTAACGTACTTAGGTACGTTAGGTACTAAACGTACCTAAGTATTTTTAAATCTACGTCAAGTGCTGATTGCCGGAAACTATCTTCCAGGTACGGAGAAGGAGACCAAGAAGATTTATCCGGAAGCCAAGAAGCACCAAATAGCTCAAGTTCGGAGGGACAAACTCTGGGGAAATGGAAAAAATCCCGGATGCTGATGAGTACACCCTTTACACAACGTTCTGCAACCAATATTTTTCAACGAACCCTAGAAATTGAGGAGAGACCTTTTGTGCTCATAAAAACAGTTCTTTAAAACTAATTTTGTAGCAAAATGTGGTTTTGAGTTTAATATACTGTTCTCTCTTTTTCTGAGATACGATGCACGTGTGTGTATGGGGAGGGCGGATTTCAAACTCAGGGTGAAGGGCTCAAATTTTGGAAAATTGTTTTATTGAAAGATAGAGGGCTCCAAAAATTTTCTGCAGCTGTTATTCACAATTGTGCATCTAGATCGTTAAAATCCGAAGGATTTTACTCAAATCGAGTTATTCATTTTATTGTCCTTCATATGCACATGAAAAGTGGGAATGGCAAGGCACTTTCAGGTGCAAATGAACCCAATTTTTGAAGGTAATAAGAATTCAATGTCTAATGTTAGAAATAGGAAAGTGTATATTTTCCATTTATACATTCCGGTTCTTAATATGAATCAGTATAATTATTGTAAGAAATAAGTAAGTTTTTGTGCTAAAAATCAAAACGTTAAAAATAAGTGATGAATAATTTAAGCAAATTTTGCAATAGAAAAATATACACTTGTTTCGAGATGTTACAAGAAAGACCTTATAACCTCTGATCTTTATCTAAAGCGATAAAAAATTTTTTAGCTTCAGACAGATGTTTTTCATTGAAGCTCACAATTATGACAGTTTAAGTATAAATTCTATCATAATTATGACCAGTATAAGTATAAACTCCATCAGAATTATGACAAGTATAGAATCCTGCTTCCAATTTGTTATTGGAGACTTTCAGTGCAATAACGACTTAATATTTTAGGATTAGTCTAATATTGCGATGAAAATTTCCTCTTATCGAGAGGCTTTTCTTATGTCTTTTGCGCTATGGATTATGGAATACTAATAATAATGTTATTAAGTTATTAGATCGTAACAGCAAATAAATGTATGATTCCGCCCCCCCCCCCCCCCCCATTTCAATGAATGTTGTTCAGATGTGAACAACATTCACATGAACTTGTTGAATTAGTTTTTCCTGCTGAAATTTTTTTATAATTCAATTTGGTTAGAAACACTAAGACAGACATATTGGCAATGTGAATCGCGAGTACTCTTTTTCTAAACATGCTTAAAAGTGTCTTGAAGTTGAAATGCAAGAATAATAGTTACAATACGATTAGACCATCAAGATTATTCTCATAGCGATTTATGTTGGGCATAATTGTCACCTCTTGTCTCAGTCACCTATTTCTATCTTGGTCAAAATACGTGCGCAAATAATGAAAATCCTGAAAAGGTGAAATGATTTTCCCGATGCTTTGAAAGTATTATACTTTATGGAATTACAAAATGAAAGTCCCGTGCCTTTCTAAACGCCCACATTGGTTTTAAAAAGTGAATCACTACTGTTAAAAGGTAAATTCCGGGATTAAAATGGCACTAAAGCATTTAAGGGCTCCTCAGCAAAAATGTGATGCTAAATGCATCATAATGATTTTTGCTTTACAGATATACTGCTAGATATCTTTCCAGCATATGATGTTTTTCCCTAAAAACTACGTAAATCGGAACAAGATCCGTTTTTATCCTTAGCAATTGATAAATAATGTCTTCATAAATGAGCTTTAGTATTTTAACTGGAAAAATATGCAATTCCTCCTGTGGCGGTACGATTCGACACCTTCAAAAGCTATCTTCTGTCCTGGCCATTAGGTACCTTTTGGCAAAGCATGGAAGCACTGGCTTTCCATCAAGAAGGTCCGAGGTTCTGGCCCTGCCTCCGGCAGACAACCTCCTCCACCATCACCTCCGTGTTCTCACACGTCGACCGCCACATTTGGTGACCCGGCAATTACACGTAACGAATGGAGACCCAATCACCACATAGATGGCGCCACGAGAACACTCGCACTCATCCGCCCAACCGAGGCGCTCGATCACAAGCTCTCATCAGCGCCCGACCGCGGATACGAGCCTTCCAATCTCGCCAGAACGCCTGGCACTGGCGCACCGATCTATGGTTGGTATCGTGCACTCCACACTGTCGTTCACTCGTTCACTGGAGGGGGAGTATATGTGGCGGTACGATTCCACACCTTCAAAAGCTATCTTCTGTCCTGGCCATTAGGTACCTTTTGGCAAAGCATGGAAGCACTGGCTTTCCATCAAGAAGGTCCGAGGTTCTGGCCCTGCCTCCGGCAGACAACCTCCTCCACCATCACCTCCGTGTTCTCACACGTCGACCGCCACACTCCTTTCAAAATTTGAGGGAGGAAAATAATGAATTTATAAGGCAAACATAAATACACTTATTAAGGTCTGGAATAGGAGCGACTCCCCATTCCTAAAAAATTAGGAGTTGATCAGAGGAGCCATATTGATTTCTGATGAATTCGTTTAAAACTTGAGTAAAAATGTACTTTTTTACTTGTTTTTATTTTTTAATTTATTATTAGTTCAAGCACAATCGTTGTTTCCACTTTTATTTATTATTTTTTTTTTTTACCGACTTTGAAAGTCATTAAGAAAAATATATACTGTTGCTACCATTAATATACCTTAGGTTGTGGTCTCTTCAGGATGTTTCTCGCTATCGGTTCGCCTGACAGGTAACAATATTTTTCAGAGTACGAATGAATTCGAACGGGAAGTGTGGTCACAAAGTTCTAAGTAATTTTGATCTTAATCCTCATTGGATAGGACACCACTCTCAGATTTGATAGTATCGCTTCTAATTGGCTTATACTCTTTGCTCTTGAGAGATTATATGATTATGCATTCTGAAGAACTAAAACTCATGATTTGAGAACTTTTAATATGGCTCCTTTTCTGTTAAAATTATTTCGTAGTGCTTATACATTTCTATAGCTATCTTGTGGAAACAGGTAACAGTAGAAAAGGCAGCTATCAGGAGAAAGTGTAGAAATGCATAAACATCCAAGTAACTTCAACAACATACTCTTAAAGTTAACAAGTTATAGATTCTAGTGATTAAGAATGAACCAGATGTCCTCTCAAGAGCAAAGAGCAAAAGGTAATTGGAAGCGGTACTATTAAATCTGAGATTGGTGCCTTATCCAGTGAGATCAAGGTCCACTTAGAACTTTGACCAGGGCTCTGAAAATGCCCGAAATATGTCAGGCGAAACACTAGCCATAAACCTCTTTTGGACCCATGGCCGGGAAATAGTAAAGCCTAGTTCTTACATTCCTGTCAAGTTTGGAAAAGCAAATCACAGTGGAATAGCATTTAAAAAGAAAAGAAGCGAGTGTGATCCTCAGAACTGTGAATAATCTTGATCGTCTAATAAAATCTATTGTTGTGTCATACATAAATTTCGCCAGATGAGAGATGTTCAAAAGAAATTTTAAGTAATATTTTAATGAAGTGTGTTGAAAAGATGTTTTGTATTTTTCAGTAGACTTGTACATGACATGAAGTAATAAACCATGGTTTTTCTGTTCTAATGTCTTTTATACTTACTTACAGTTCATTTCAATTTTCTTCTGCATATTAGTAACAATTAAATCAGTCATATAAATATTAGAGAAATAGATTCGATTCGTTAACTCATATCTAGCGAACTGGCAGCAGTTTGTGTCCATCCTGTGTGGCTTCCACATAGTCTTTAATGAATTGTCAAACTTCTTAACACTTTAAAGGTTTAAGAAAAAAGCACACACACACACACACAGCAGATCTCTGTGACAAAAAATAAATCATTATTTAATAGTTGAGTAACACATTTACTGATCAAGAATTCCCATAAGAGCATGACTTAATTTCAACAGAAAGAACAGTGTAGTCTACAGAACTTTTAATGTGTAAATAGCCTAAATTTCATCTAATATGTAAATTAAATATTCACATAATATTAAAAAGTGCAGTGGCTCCTTTGGGCTCCCATTTAAATTAAGCCCTGGATAAGAGTAGTGTATAAGGAAGAATAAAACTCCTTATAAGCCACAGTTTTAAAAATTTCATTCTTCTCTGGCAAATTGAAATAACTAGAAACAGTCTTATGATTTCCATAAATATTTTTAAAAAGTTAAGTTTATCTATTTCTTTAGTTTTACCAAACTCATCTCAAAGGATAATAAGAAAAATGATCAAAAATGCTTTGTGTTAAAATAGGAGTACAAGGAAAAATAACGTAAATAAAGCCCAAATTGTCAAATCAATAATGCAGATTGCTGTTTCGAGGCTATCATGGAGCTTCTCCCTCAGTGTAGGAGAGAGATGAGAATTTTTTCAAATGTAACCAGCTTCCCAAAAATCAAGGTCATTGACCGGAGAACACTTACTAATAATTCTAGCAGAAGAAAATTCAAAACAATGATCAAAAGTCCAACAATGCTGAGCAATCGTTGAGCGCTCAAGTTCTTTACTGCAAGTAAACCTGAGCAATTTACTGGCATTTTTCAATTACGCAATAGTATTTAGAATTAACACCTATACTATGTTAATTTGTAAAATGACACTCGTATCTTTTTTTTCTTTGAAATGAAGTTTAGTTAAAATTTGGGTCAGATGTGTGTTGTTACACAACCTCAATGGCATTTTACAATACTGATTACCATACATTTTCGGGTTTGTGTGCTTTATTTAAAAGGTACTCTCTTATTAAACCCTCG
This sequence comes from Octonoba sinensis, assembly GCA_038502835.1. Taxonomy (NCBI): domain Eukaryota; kingdom Metazoa; phylum Arthropoda; class Arachnida; order Araneae; family Uloboridae; genus Octonoba; species Octonoba sinensis. The sequence continues at coordinate 108,774,447 of CM076603.1, read as the reverse complement.
GCGAATAAGATAGTACAAAGATTTTTTCAACACAAAAGGAGAAGGAAATTAAATCCAGGGGGCAGGAGGAATCAAATTCTGCTTCTTCTACAGTCAAGTGTGTGAAAGTAAACAAAACCACTACCCGCAAGACCTGATCTTAATACATAGGACACATTACAGAATCAAGTATACTTCTCACTTAAAATTGATATTCTTAATTACTTTAGAACAATTTCGAATACTGAAACTCACAATAAAGAACTATGTCCATTAATTGTTTCTAGCATATATCTTTCACTACAAACATAAAAGTCTTTTATTCATGGCAGGAGATGGAAGAAATAAAGTGATTTTGAAGTTTCTATTTTTATATATTACAACTTAAAGTATTTCCTTTAATAAAATTCTTACACAATTCTAATAAACTAAACTGGTGCTTTCCTACAGCACTAATCATGGTAAAAATTTAAAAGAAATCGCCTGTGATGACCAGTTGTCTTCCTTTTATACAAGGAATTTTTATTTATGTATAGCAATAGAGACTTTTTTTAGATCAATATTATGTTAATAGAATTTATTATAGGCCATTGATGTTAAGAAGTTGGTTTGCTTCAAGGTGGGTATGTTTGCTTCATGCAAATTTGTTTGACAAATAGCTACATTTGGAAAAGAGAACTAGTTAAGGAGCTGGGAAAGCATTAAAATATGTAAAAAGTGCACCAAAATCGTTAACGGCTAATACCTCCCAACTTTACTGGATTTTCCCATTCTCCCGGTTTATGATAAAAATCTCCTGGTTTTAAAAATTTTTTGGGAGGAATGAAAAGAAAAAAAAAATGCTTAAAGACTAATTTGGAAAATTTATAAAAACCAAGAGGTTTTTAACATAAGCTGGGAAAAATCTAGTAAAGTTGGTAGGTATGAGCTATTTACATATTTTAGTGCACTTTTTACGCAGTATAGTTATAGCTATTTGGCAAAAATGGATATTACAACTTTTCTGGCAGAACAAAATTAAATGGACACTGACTTTCAATTCACTGTATCAAATGGAAAAAATACTATTTTTGACAGGGACAGTTTTTTTCCACCAGCAAAACTTCCTGCGACAAAAACTAGTCAACCCTGAACATAATTATACCAGTTACTGGAAAAAAGAATCTTTTTTTAGTTTTCATAAAGAGTACAAAAGTCAGTTTTATTCTCCCCTATGTTAATGGTTTTGTAACATCAGATACCATCTATTTTAAACACTAACTCCTCTATACAATCTTTTCTTTTGGCTCAACTAGATCTGTCATAAAAGTTTGTAAACTGTTCTTATACAACATGCTATAAACTATGCTAGGATGGAAAGATTATCAAAATGACAGAGCATCATATTTAAAATGTAATATGGTGTAAAAAAAAGCACATTTTTGCAAATTAAAAAAAAAAAAAGGATTTGAGTAAGAAAATACTTGCATTTTTATTGCTTTGAATTCCTACATGTAATATTTATAAGAATTTTATAAAGGCTCATTCAAACTTAATAACCTTTTTTTACGCAAATAAATTCATCGACTTCAGGACATTTTAATCATTATCCGTATGCATCAAGTTCAGCACCTAAGTACTTTGAAGTTCAAACAGTACAGTCAGATTAACATTACTTGTGTTAAATACTGTCATAGATTGGACAGAAAAGAGTGATTTGCAAGTGAGCATGACTCATTCAAATACTGGATATTACGACTTCTCTGGTAATCTAACTTTTTAAAAATGTCATTTTTGTTCTAAGAAATATCTCAAAAGTTTTAAATTCATTTTGATAAAAATATGACAAAATTGAACAATATTTTCAAATCTTAATACACAGTTTGCTTTCAAGATACCATCCAAAACCTTAATTTGTGTATAGTCAAATCTCAATGCACAAACTTGATTGTAATTACAACTCAACACTAAGTAATAAATAAAATTTTATTTTTCTAATAAAAAATGCACAATGAGAATTCTTCTCAAGCTATAAGAGAAATATTTCCAACATTATTTTAACTAACTTTCCTTTTTCATACAAAGCATTTCATTATGGCAGTGGTAAATAACAATGCACATATTGTATTCGCTTACAGTTGAAAATGATCAGAAATCATTTTACTTCACAGGCATCCACACACAAAGAAACAAAAGTCAAAAATACATTAGTCAGTGGTGAAGATACACATTAAATCCATTTATGACTACATTAAGGATTGTTTCCCTCCTGCTACTTCAATAACATGCTTATAAGTTGTACCTTGTTTTGATCGAAATGTAAAATAGAAGAGGTTAGTAAAACATTCTCTACGAAGGTCTCCTTTTCAAATTCACATTCAGAAATGAACTGAATATCTTAAGGAAAGGGAGGCAGAGAATTTTCACAGGCGTGAGCCTGTGAAAATTTTATAACAGATATGATTTTGTGATTAGAATTCTTGTAAAGGATCTATTTCCTTTAAAATTTAGACCCCTAAATAAGCAATCATATTGTTCATTTCCAGACAAAGCAGAAATCCTGCTGAGTACCTAACATAAGTTTAAAATCAGTAGTAGACAGTTATTTTTCTAATTCTTCTCTTTCTCTTTTGCATTCCAAATTTTTGCCTGGAATTTTATATTTTCCAGTGAAACAAGACATTTGTAGAATGATTTACTAATGATTGTATATTAGTACATGTAGGCAAGAATGGGTAGAATGTTTGAAGAAACAAAAAAGCTGCATTGCTAGTGACAGCATGAAATGTGTAATGAATTTAAATGACAATAAAGTTTTGGGCAACAAACATTTTGACGATAAAGTGAGGCGTGAGAAAAATTTGCCAAAATTCTCGACTCCATTTTTGTGTGTCTACTCTTTTACACAAACTCTTCAGTCAATCAAACAAGCTAAAAAGTTTGCCCGTCCTTAATAAATGCAGTAAATAAAAACAATATGATGAGTAGAAGAGCACAATCAGTTGCCAAAAAATAGCACTTGCAATATTTACTATATTGAGATTCTTATATTAAAAAAAGTAGTTTTAAGGGATGCTTCATACCAGATTATTTTACCTTTATAATAAAAGTATACTGAGACAAAATCAGCTTGCTGAACATCTAATAAAAGAAGGTTGATGGTTTCCTTGTTTTCATTTAGAACAAGGCACATCAGTCAAAGCATAAAGAAGCAATTAGAGTACATTGCAACATTATTTGCTTTGTGTTTATTAATTTGACTAGCATGTATCTGCAAGAGAAAAATATGTGCATAGTTATTTGTCATTTCACATACACACATTTAACAGTTTGAAATACATTACTAAATCAACATCATTCAACTTTGATGTGTGCCTCTGACTCATCTTCCTTTTTCTCTTTCTTCTGCTTTTTGATAGGATTTGCCTTGCACTCTTGGTAGAGATTGTTCAGATCAAAAGCAGTCACGACGTTTTCCTGAAAGCAACAAATCAAACTTGTGAGTTCAAAAGATTTACAACCATAACTAACAAAAACTCCTTTCCTGGAACTGGTTCAACAAATAGTCTGGTGACAAAATTGGGGTTGGGAGTGGCAGGGATAACTTGGTGCACCAAGAATTAAAATGAAATACGGTTCCATTAAGAAAAATGCAAACAGCCAGTTGACATTTAAACAATATCGACAATTCCACCCAACACATATTATTTGGTAACAGGGAGGGGATAGAACAATTATTTATCTATATTGTTCAATCGACATTATTCAAGACAATAAATGAAAAATGACCAGCTTGGTTATTTGAATAGTTTGCTTAATTTTCACTAAAATTAAATAGTAAATAGATAAAGAAAATTAATACTGAAGCTTATATATGAAAGAATAATAGAAATTTTCAATGTTAACCTCTTCTCTCCCTACTTAAAAATAAGTAAATAAATAAGAAATTCAACAAAAACTCTTGTAACTTCTTTGAGACGGATTTTTTTTTTTTTTTTTTGAGCATTTTGAAATTTTTTTTTGGGTCATTCTCATGAAAATGGTTGTTTTCATATACACTCTACTTTATAAATTGATTTGGGAAAAAATGAATATTTTTCAGATTCAAGCAAAAATAGTTTTAAGTAAGTGTGATCTCAACAATCAAAACATTTCTCAGTAAGAATGTACTCCAGAACTTTAGTAATGTGTCCCATCTAAGAGTATTGATTAAAAACCCTTTAAAAAAAGAATTATAATTTTTACTATACAATAGAAAATAATAAAACGCAGCCTATTTTTAATTGTATTTCTTTTACTGTAAATTTTAGAAAATATTTTGTTAAATCAACTATTACATTAGAAACGACATTACATAGATATAATTATTTACTATAGCTGTAAAAAATTGTAGAGAGAGAAAATGTGAACAGTTATTTTTCAAAGGAGACCCAAGTTATTTACATTTAACTCAAACAATCAAACAAATACTTCAAACATTTGTGAACAAATGTCTTCTTTTCATTTTGGTTCTTGCTTCATTGATTTCTTTTCAGACAAACAATATCTGCGGCCTGTGGGGGTTCTGGTAAAATGTCTTTTTGTTGTGGGTAAACCCGGGTTCGTTGATTTAAATCAAATGATTTTTTTTTCAGAAAAAATCATTGATTTTACAATGTTAGAAAGTGTTGTAAAAATGAAACATATGTTGCAATTACAACCACTGTTTCAAACAAAACTTTCTAGGTCCATCTGTCTGTGCGCATGACGTATTTTATAAGTTTAAAACTATTTTTTTTAATTTTACAATACTACTCTTATTCTTCAAGCATCTTAACAGCAAAGCATAGTTCATTCAATTTTTCAAATTACGATTCATAATAATCATAAACCATTCTGAGTTTTTATCTTAAAAATAGTATATTAGATCAATTTAATAAATGCCACACAATAAACAATTCAGAATGATAGTGTTTAAAACAACAATTGTTAGAATTTAGAATATGTATCCTTAAAGTTTCAGCCATTTTTTCTAATAGCTTAAGGATTTTTTCCCTCTAAAATATTTTTATTTATCATAAAAGTTTTCAACAAAGATGATAAAACAAAAAGTTACTAAAATTAAAACAAAAAGTTTTAGCTTTTAGTAATGGTGTGAGCATATGATTTTACTAAATGGGTAAAAATATTTAAGGCTTTTTCATTTATAACATAGAAAAATGATTAACACTCAATGTAAAAATTAAGTACACACTATTGTTACTTTTTACAGCTTTCAACAGCAAAATAATTCAGATTAAATTTGTTCATTTTCTCTGTATTTATGAGTGTACTATTATTCCTGGTAGGGTTAAGTTTCATTCAAGTCATGCATTCATATTAAAATTTGTTTATGATTATTAGTATTATTAAAAATATTTCTTGTTGTGAAAATAGCTTAAAGTGCGTTTTTGCATATTGATTAACATGCCATAATTGTTTCTATGAATGTAAAATAATAAATATTAAAAATATTTAAGGTGTTTTAAAAAAAATAAAAAAAAATCTGATTTAAATTTTTAAAAATCTGATTTAATTTTTTTTAAAAATCCGATGTTTTTGATTTTTTTTTTAAAAATTAAAAAAATCACGAACCCTGGGGTAAACAAATAATGATGATTTTCCTGAAGGGTGTGAAAAAATAAGAGTCAAATTTTTTTGCACCCCCCCCCCCCCCCATGGTGATATTTCAGCCAGCCATAACTTTTCCTCATATTCACATGTAATCATGTAATTATACCCTTGTGATTTTTATTTGTTTATAATTCCATTTTCAGACTAACTTTTATTTCATTGCATTTTTGATTGCAGCCAAAAAGATAATCAATGTCCCCTCATTGTTTATCTTTTTGCAACACCTATGTTGCCGCTACTTTAAATTTCCATCCTTCTTATAATATTTTTTATTTATGTTTCGGAGGTGAGGTGTGGAAATGTTAGGATATAGAGTATTGGAAGTTAATCACAATTTATATTTATTATAATAATTGTTATTTTAATATTTATTAATTGTTATTCATTTTATCCTATTTTGTATTCATTATGACGTAACCGTAACTGTTAACTTTTTCTAATGTGTCTTTGGCAACACGTTTGTTTTGTGTTCTTTCTGGAATAGGTTCGTAGTGTGTTGTCTGTGTAGTGCAGTTATGCATGTTTTCTACTAATACTTACAATAAAACCAATGTTATCGGACTCTGTTACTTTTTTTTTTATTTAACAACAGAGCGTGGTTCGACAGCTGTTGGAAGCTTTAAGCCTTTTGGGAAAGTATTCTATTAGTTCTTCGAAGCGTGTGTCACGTGTGATAATGGCAGCTGAAGAAACTAAGTTTAGTGTTGAACAGTTCAACGGCAAAAATTTCTCGTTATGGAGTCGTCGTGTCGAAGCAGTATTCGCAGCGAAAGATTTAGAAGTTTATTTAGAAAGAGAATGTGATGAAACAAAAGAAGTTGAAGTTCGTGCTGCAAAGAAGGCTTACGCTTTATTACTTACTCTACTGGATGACGCAATTCTGGCCGCTTTAGCCGACGAGAAATCATCTTGTAAAATTTGGACGACGTTAAAGTCGAAATATGCAAAAACAAGTGCTGTCAGTCAAATATTGGCTCGAAAGAAATTAGCCACTATGAAGAAGCGATCCGATAGCAGTATGCAGCAGCATATCAACGAAATGCTTGGCACTGTAAATGATTTAAGAATGTCCGGTGCGGCTGTGCAAGACATGGACGTGGTGATTTATCTTATGATGTCCCTTCCGCCAGAATATGATGTTGTTAAAGCTACAATTGAAAACCAACCGAGCGACAATCTCACCTTAAATTTTGTTACACAGAGACTTTTAAGTGCCGAAGCCTTGAAGGGTGACAAAAACAATGAGCAGATGCGTAATCCTGGATCACGTGACAATGTAGCTTTCCGTGTGAATAAATATAACTTATTTTGTTATCGGTGCAAATTGAAAGGTCATACAGCAAGGACTTGTAAAAGTAAAATAACCTGTTTTAATTGTGGTCGATCTGGACATTACAAAAGGGACTGTAGATTGAAACCTAAGACTGATAATAAAGAAACAGCTGCGGCAGTGACGTTCATGATGGGGGAATCTAATGACAATCTTTTTCTTTTGGACTCTGGAGCTTCAGCACACATGTGCAGCAAAAGTGAATGGTTTGATGACTTCAAAAGTTTTTCTGGTTCAGTAGCCTGTGCATCCAAAAATGACATTTTAAAAATAGAAGGAATAGGAAGAATTTCAGGGGTCTTGCATGGAAATAAAATTACTCTTAGAGATGTACTCTATGTGCCTGATTTAAATGGTGAACTAATATCAGTTAAAAACATTCAAAAGGCAGGTTATAGCATTATATTTAAGGATGATAAAGCATTAGTGCAAAAGGATAAAGAGAGCTTTATAATGGCTCAGCTTAATGATAAAGGGTACTATGTAAGTGAATTTACACCTATTAAAGCTGTAGCTAGTGTCGCTGAACATTCTTCAGATCTTTGGCACAGACGAATGGGACACTCATCCAACAAAGTTTTAGAGCAGATGGGCCTTCCTAGTTCTGATAATTTCTGTGAAGAATGTGTCCTTGCTAAGCATTCAAATAAACCAGCTGGAAAAGGTCCCAGAACTCGAGAAACCTCGCCTATGAGAGTGGTTCATACCGACATGTGTGGCCCGATTTCACCCCCTACCCCTTCTGGTGAAAATTATTTTGTGACAATAATTGATGATCACTCAAGATTTAGTGAAGTACATCTATTGAAGCATAAAAATGATATAGTTCCAGTGTTTAAATTATTCTTAAAGCAAAATCCTAATGTGTATAAGATCAGATGTGACAATGCAAAAGAGTATGTGTCTGGTGAATTGGCCAAGTGTTGTAAGGAAGCTGGTATACTGTTAGATCCTGCTCCACCATATTCTGCATATTTAAATGGTGTTGCTGAAAGAGCGAATCGATACCTGTTAGAAAAAGCTCGTGCATTAATGTATGAAGCAAAGTTACCAAAAAGTTTCTGGGGTTTTGCGATACAGACTGCAGCTTATCTTAAAAATAGGACTCCTGGTCAAAGTATTAATAATTTCACACCATTTGAGCTGAAATATGGAAAATCTCCTAACTTGAGAGCAATAAAGGTGTTCGGATGTGAGCCATACATGAGGATCCCAGATAATCTGAGGAAGAAATTAGATCCCAAATCAAGAAAAATGATATTTGTTGGTTACTCAAGCATGGGTTACCGTTTGCTGGATCCTGAAACAAATAGAGTTACTATTTCTTGCAACGTTAAGTTTAATGAAGAAAAGAAAAGAATTGCTATATCCGACTTAAATCAAGAAAATGTTCCTTCAGAAGTTAATTCTCAACCTGAAGTTTTGCTTGAATCAAGTGATGTTAAAATAGATAGCCCTGAAGAAAATGAAATCAGATCCTCTTAAATAGCCCTGAAGAAAATGAAATCAGATCCTCTTAAAGAAACACAAAGCCACCTGCTAGACTAAATGATTATTACCTATACAGTGCACTGGTAGCAAATCCTGATCCAATTTTGTTTGAAGATTTAGAAAAATTACCAATCAATGAGCAGAACTTGTGGCGTAATGCTATGGATCAAGAGATGAAAGCCTTGAATCAGAACAAAGTGTGGGAACTTGTGGCCTTACCAAAAGATGCAAAGACAATATCCTGCAAATGGGTATTTAGAATAAAGTGCAATGATGTCTACAAAGCAAGACTAGTTGCTCGAGGCTTCGAACAGAAAGCAGGTGTTGATTTCTTTGAAACTTATGCTCCTGTTGTTAGTACATCCTCCCTGAGACTTGTTCTGGCCATCATACTTCAGAAAGAAATGAAAATGTTTGCACTTGATGTTAAAGCTGCTTTTCTAAACGGTGAACTTAATGAAAATATCTTTATGGAACAACCCATGGGATATAATGACAACAGTGGCAGGGTATGCAGACTTTTAAAAAGTCTATATGGACTGAAACAAGCACCGAGGCAGTGGTTCGAAAAATTTACAGACTTCATAATTCATCTGAAATTTCAACAACTTAATAATGAGCCATGTATATTCGTGAAAAGGTCTGACCACAGTGAAATAATAATTATTCTGTATGTTGATGACTTGCTGATCTCCGGTTCTAATATATCAGAAGTTAAAGTGGTAATTCAGCTTCTTCAGCAAAAGTTTGAGATGTCAAAATCTGAGTTTGCTAGTGAATTTTTGGGCATATGTCTTGAACAATCTACTAACCATCTTTATCTGAGCCAAAAGTCTTATGTGTTAAAAATTTTAGAAAAATTCAAAATGACCGAGTGTAAGCACTGTGATACACCCATTGTACCTAAATCAACTGTATCAAATTTTGACACTGGTGAACAATTTAAAGGTCCCTATCGTGAACTTATTGGTGCTCTACTATATTTGGCCATGACAACTAGACCAGACATTTTGTATTCTGTAAATTGTTTTGGTCAACTTCAAGAGCAACCTACAATTGCTGCTTGGACTGGTTTAAAAAGGGTGTTGCGTTATCTCAAAGGGACTCTTGAACTGAAATTATTTTTTCCTAAATGTAGTAATAATGATATTGTTATTTCTTTGTATGTTGATGCTGATTGGGGGGCTAATTTACGTGATAGAAAATCTATTACAGGTTATATTTTAATGCTAAACAATTGTCCAATAATTTGGAATGTTAAAAAGCAAACGTCAATAGCTCTGTCTTCTACTGAAGCTGAAATTTTGGCCCTAGCCAAAGCTATTCAAAATTTAATGTTAGTGTATAACTTGACTAAAGAAATTTTAGGTTGTGAAGAAGTAAAAATGGTCATTTATGAAGATAACCAATCTGCTATAAAAGCTGTTCTTAACGAAAACAATTGTGCTAGGTTAAAGCATTTAGACATTAAGTTAAAATATATAAGGGAAATTATAAAATTAAATGCCATTAGTGTAGAATATATACCTACTGAAGATCAGCTGGCAGACTTCTTTACGAAAAGTTTACCAAAACCCAGATTATATAAGTTGATTAAAAATTGTGGTCTAATATGTGATTAAGGGTGGGTATTGGAAGTTAATCACAATTTATATTTATTGTAATAATTGTTATTTTAATATTTATTAATTGTTATTCATTTTATCCTATTTTGTATTCATTATGACGTAACCGTAACTGTTAACTTTTTCTAATGTGTCTTTGGCAACACGTTTGTTTTGTGTTCTTTCTGGAATAGGTTCGTAGTGTGTTGTCTGTGTAGTGCAGTTATGCATGTTTTCTACTAATACTTACAATAAAACCAATGTTATCGGACTCTGTTACTTTTTTTTTTATTTAACATAGAGAAAACAAATAGCTCTGTTTTTGCTTATAATGCTTGCTTTTTTTCCCAACTTTATTTATAACCTACCACCTATTCAAAGGAGGGGGGGGAGGGTAAGCTAAATAGTTTTTTTTTGTTTGTTTGCCTTGTTTTGTCAAATAGAACCTCATAAGTGCAAATAAAGACGAACACTCAAAAGTTGCATACTCTAGCAGCTGTGCCCCTCCTTCGCCATTTCAGATGAATTTAATTAAAGAGCTCTCCCCCCCTCATATCATTAATATCTCATTAAAATATGTCTGAAAACAACAAATAATTCAGAAAAAAGTTATTATTAATGCATAAATTAGGTCAATTTGTTAATGTTTAAATAATTATTGAATTATTTGAAAACAAGACATTAAAATAGGGAGCTATGGTAAAACAAAAATGTGTATGTATTTGTTGCCCTCCCCCCAAACCAATGTTGAATGTGTTCATTTCACGCACAGACATGTTCATGCTTGTTCACGCATTCACAGATGTGTTTAGAAGGCTAATTAAATCATCGCCTTTAAGAAATCATCGTCTTAAAATAGCTTGAATAAAAAAACTTTCATTTTTTGGTAAATCAAATTACATTAAAAAATTTTAAAAAGCATGATCCCATTGAGATCCCAAGTTGAAATTTTGCATAGACAAAGATAAAATAGACAGAAATATTTGAGAATTTTTTGAAAACTTTTCATTATACGTTTTTGAGAAATTTAAAATTTTAAAGTTATTTTTTTAAATTTAAGATTTTTATGAAATTATTTATGATGCATATTATATGAAACATCATTGCATATACTTTAAGATGCTTTTTACTAGAACCTTTTAACTCGATTTGTTGATGAGTTATGAAGCATACCATGTAAAAATGTGAGTTTTATACAAAATCAAAGGCTGATAACTAAAAAACTAAACAAGATAAAAATCTGAAAAGTGGGATTTTTAATTATCCTGAAGGGTACAGTTGATGAGTCAAATTAAAAAAAAAAATGTGAGGTAAATTTTTTCTCATATTTTGGATCACTTGAAATGGGCCCATACATCTTTTTTAGATGTTTGTTTTTTGTTTTACTTTGATCTCCTCAGTTTATAAAAGATTTTATGCTTCCCCCCCCCCCCCCACTTTGATTCTTAAATTTCATAATCTCAAAATAACTGTTTGTGAGAATGATCCCCTTTCAATACACAGCATGTAACAATTGAGACTTTAATAATCGACTTCTCTAATTCTTGTAAAATTACACGCAGCAAGTTAAATATATTAACACTGGTAAGACCACGAAACAGTAACATATTTCGAAAAGGAAAATGTGTAATCACCTCGATGTGTTCCGGCCCCGGCTTTCTTTGAACTTTAAAATGCTAATAAATAGAATAACCTGTTCAAACATGGAGAAATATGAGGTGCAAGTGTCAATGTGCCAGTGAATAGAAATTAGTAGTGAGGTGAATCACAGATCATAGATGTGGAATTTTTGTTCATTCAGTTCAATTAGGCTACTATTAAGGCAAAGTTTTCTTTGAGCTTTTGTGAAATACTATAAGTTCATCAATCTTTTTTGCAACTTTTAAACTAAAGGATATCTCGGGGATCTTGCAATACGTCCTTTATACAAATTTTTCAATTTTCAAGGTTTCTTTTAAATTTACTTTATTTAGTGCTCTGATGTACGCTAAAATTCTCCTGAATGTAAAAAATTTCTATTATGTGAAAAAAAAAGAACAACATGATGAAATTTCCTATTGTAATTGCTGGCTATAAGGGATTCAAACAGTTTTCTAAGGTTCCAGTAAATTTCAATGTTTGCTAATGAATATTTTACTTATGATAGATAAACACACCCGTTGGTTATTTCTAAATAACTCACATGAAATGAACAGAGATATATTAAACAATTTGTCCTGTTTGCATTTGCATATTTTAACACTTCTAGAACATGCGTTAGTAGGTTTAAGGAGCCTTTTAAACTATTAATTTACATTCCGTTATTTGGAGCCTTTCACTTTCAGAGCTCCAAACCTATTGTTAGTACAACCTAAATTTCTTGTTTTACAGCAAGTATATGTGCACAGAGAATGCTTTAAAACCAACCAAATAAATAAGCAGGGAAATTTTGTTCTGTTACAGCAATAGTATTTACATCATAGTAATTGGTTATCTACTCCAATAGTTTTGGCCTTGCAACAAGAGAAATTCTCTTGCAGGTTGAATTTACTTTCTCAACAATAATTGAATAGACTACCCTAGATAGCACAAATACCTCAAAGAAGAAGAATTTGATGAGTCGGTGCTCAGCGTCAACGGTGGGCCGTCGATTAACCTCTTTCCCATTTTTGAAGAGGATAACCGTTGGGAGCTGCCTGCTGAATGCTTGTGTGCTGACATGAAACCTGAAATGAACATCATTTTTTTTAAAAAAAAAAAGGTAGACACGTCTAGCTGCATGACTCCAACTGGGAGTCCCTAAGCTGAGGGAACTTAAGAAAAACATTCATTCAAATACACATAAGTACAAGTTTTATAGGTGAAAGGGATTCCAAATTTAAGATAAGAAGAAAAAATATGAATATTATTTAATCATTTCAACATTTTGTGCATTCTCACATTTTAAAAGTTCACATTTAATGTCATTTTTTCCTTTTCTAAGTTTTAATTAAAAGTTATTCAAAATCTTAACAAATGCTAACTTTATTCAGTTAAAAATTGTCCGGTTTAAATGAACAGATTTAGAAACAAATCTTAAATAATTCATCTTTTTTCAATAAATTACTCCAGCACTTCTCTTCTTTAGTTTAAATGAATTTTAGGCAATAGCAAACTTTTCAACATTTAGACTCATTGTGTGAGAGAAATAACCTAATTACCTATCAATCTATGATGTAAACAAAGTAATGGAAATTACATACATGCTTTCAATTCATAAAATTAACCTTGCAAAACTTTTTGTTTATCAATCTTATAATAAATCCTGATCAAACAGACAGATTTCCTAGGAACAAACTTTATCACCAAAGATGTTATGACGTAGAACATGCAGAGATATGAAGTTCATCCAGAACTAAAAGAGCCAATTTTCACAAAATATTTTTTAATATGGATTTTTAAGCATGTTTCTGAATGAATAGGTGAATGAATGAATGAGTGAATGGATAAACCAATGAAAAAGGTATATTTGAAGTAATTAAGAAATCAACAGACATGGGGCTCACTGAGAAAAAAAAATACTGAAAAACCACAGTATCACGACATAACGTTGTAAAAGCTTATTGAACACCTTATACACAAATTACTACACTATGCAATAAAATAATCAAATTCTAAGCAACGTCAAGTCATTACTTTAATATAAATAATTAATTGGAGCTTAATGTCCAACAAGAAAAAGTGTGGAAGTCCTATATTCTTCGGAATTTAGTCTGAATTCAGTGCAATCTATAAAAATGCACTGCATTTTCAAAAAATAAAAAAATAATAATAAACATGTATCCGAGCATTAGCTTAAACTCAAATAACTATTTCAGGCTTGCAACTATTAAAAATATTAATGAATAAGGTATGAAATAAGAAAAAAGGATTGCAAAATACCACAGCATTGTATGGGGAGAAAAAAAGCAATGCTTAAAGGAGAGAATAAACTTGAATCAAGAAAGAACTATGAGAAGAACATTATTAATACACAATAAACATAACTTATGATCTTAACACACAATAGTTGGATTTTTTACTTGTATATAAAGGGTATAATCATGAAGTACTTGACTAATGAAATTTTAAGATAAAGAAGAGGTACAATTTAACACATGAGGTTTATTTTTTTGTCAAATTTAGCAATTGTTTTGCGGAATTTGAAAAACAATTGCTAAATTTCTTACAGGTTTCTTAATTATATATTGAATGAAAATAAAAAGAAAAGTTATTTATTTTGTAACAATACATAATGAAACAAAATGTACTTGAAAAGGAAAAAAAACCTAATGCAAAAGATGACCCAAAAATTTATAAACATTTTAAATTACATGCAAAAAAAGGAAGAAAATTGGCAAAAATATTCTTTTAACTAGATTATTAAAAAGGATGGTATAGTGAACAATTATAATGAAAAATTGACATGCTCACTAAAACTTAAAAGTAAAAAGTAAAAGGAATTTTTTTTTAATTCCTTAAATCTTTGGTAGAAATTTTGAGTTGAGTGTGGCAAAATGACGTCCGTGCAAGTCCTTTACTACAAAAGCTAAAACGTAAGAAAGATTGAAAATAATGGTAAGCTCAAGGTTATTGATGCCCAAGAGGAAGAATCCCATAGTAACCAAGAGTAGGAAGTTTTACCGAAGCCGATGCAACTGGATTTCGAAATGAGTAAAAATCGGGATAGACCCTTGAAAACGCAAAAAGCGAACAAAAGGCGTAACTTTTACTCGTAATTTGCAAAACTTGGCAGGTATGTACACAGCTACTTTCAAAAAATTTCATAGGTAAAAAAAGAAAAGTCTTCCACAATTACGAATTTTCGCTGAAACGAAATTTTTAATTACCAAAATTACCGAAAATACGGAATTCCGTCAAAAGACGAAAAAATCACATGTATGAATAAAGCAAATGAGAAAGAGAGAGAGGTAGCTAGATTATCAATTTGATATTGGCATACTTAGAAAAGTAGGCTGATATAGTTCTGTACAGAACTTCTTGTTTCACTCAAATTTTATACTCTCCTTTTTCCTTAGGAAAAGTCTTTAACGTTACTGAATACTACCGTACTGTTCAATCACTTTGAGTGATTGAACAGTACAGTAAACATTTAAGATTTCTAATGATGCAATTAATCTTCTCTACAGATTACATTTTCACATCACTAAACATTTAATTCTTCTCTATTTTTCAAAGAAATAATCTGAAGCAGTTTCATGTAACGTTAAAATTTGAATACTCAATTTCTCCTTTTCTTCATTTGCCAGTGGGTAAGAAGCTTTATAGACTCAGTACAAATGCCCCATATCTAATATCTCAAACATTTTCTTCATTAAATGTAAGTAAATTTTTCAAGAGAATAAAAGTGTCAACTATCATAGTTTATGAAATTTGATAAATTGAGTATATTGAGTATTAAACACCCAAACAATAAATATGCAAGGGTGAACCTAATTGCAGATGGTCCTTGGAGACCCAGAGCTTCAATGATTTAATATTTTGAAAGCACATATGTAAAGTATAACTTTCAGTCGAAATCAGAAAACTTCTTATAATTGCAACCATTTGGATTTTTCTTAACAGAAACCAAAAACGTGAAAGGAAATATATTTCTAAAATGTGAACAGTCTTTTTTATAATATTCATTTTGAAATAACATGGCTTTCAAGAGAGCTGGGAAATTTGAAATTGCATTCCATAAGCTCTTTTTAAAATATTCCATCAAAGAAAGACATACAATTTTAAACGGGGTCCTTCAAACAAGGCAAAAATTTTAAACACAATGTTTTTCAAAGATGAAATTAAGTTGCTTGAATTTCCTTTAAATTGCAAGAACAAATAGAGTAGAAAAAAGTTAAACAGAACTTACTTTTCTGCAATTTCAGGGAACCTGGTTGCATCCAGTTTTCCAAACCTGAGATTATCCAGACCATATCTGCATCACGAGAATGTACAATGAAATGGATTAAAGAAAACACTTATTTCTAACTATTATGGGCATTGAAACACTTTTTACTTCACTAACATACAATCCCTTTATTTAAGAAGCATTAAGGTTTGCATATTAATGTTATAAAGTAATCATGAAATAACATGTTTTAATACAACATTGCACTGCAATTAAGTTATATGAGTTTTTCTATTAAAAAATAAGTTTCATTGCAAAATTTTTTCTTCCAATTAGTTTTATTTTCTAATACAATTGTCAAATTTAAGAGCATGGTAAAAATTAAGGTTTATGCTTGTTTAAGGTTCAAGTTGAATCAACTCAGATGCAGTTAAATTGAAAAACGAACAGTGTTACTAAAGTGATGGATTGATAATAAAATAAGGAAAAAGCAGAACAGTACAAACAAAGTGAAAAGCGTCAAGTCTACATTGCTGCACAAAATTTTAGCGAAAGTTCTGGAAACTTTACAAGAGCTAGCAGGACACCGTAATTTTCTAAAAATTAACTCAAAAATTTTGAGTAAATCTAAAAGACATATTACTCTCCAAAAAGTAGAAACATCATGAAATGATGTCTTTGCTAATGGAATGGCAGATCTTTTGCTGGTAAATCAATTTTTAAGCACATGAAACAATTTCTTCACAGACCGCATGCTGGAAAGGATTTTTCAGGAAGAGTTCCATTCTCAACCTTGAGAAAAATTGTTGTGGTATTAGCAAATAATACTTCTTTTCCACTTTCCGCTTTCACAAAGAAAGCTAATCTCCCTCTATTTTGACATTTAGAGTGCAATGCCTAGTTTTAAGGAATGAATTAATATGCACTTTTGAGCTGTAATCAACTAAATTAATGATTTTGGTTGGTCAGGTGAAACAGTGTTTGGTTCATTCTAAGCAAATGCAACAACACTATATACCATCTTCTAATAGTTTTAACTGGTAATACAACAATTAGCAAAACACAGTATTATTAGCAGCACTATTATTAACTATTTTTAAGTATCTTTCATCAGATGTCAATGAAAGGGAAAGTTAACATTCTAACATAGGGTTTTGAAATTATTATGTTTCACTAAAAGCAAAGAAGAAACAGCAAACTGATACTATTTCCTTGAACTTTATACATAATTGAGTACCAGTCAAATGTATAAGACAATTGTTGTGGCTACTATTTGAATATGTACTTGTCAAAATTTTAAACGCTGTTGTTAGGTGTATGTTCCAAATTCATTCTTGTACAGTTTAGGTGAACAGCAAAAAGGCAAAGTAGTACTCTTTCCTTATATTTTAAAGTTCAAGTCGGTATCCTTTAGCAATTCAAGAATATTATTTAAGTGATTATTGCAAAGTAACAGGAATCTTGAACTAATAAAATATGTTTCATTATGAGTTCACATTTAAAACTCTTTTGCTGTGTCTTCTGAAAAAAAAAAAGGAGTCTCATCTGTGCGTGTGCGTGTTTTTTTTTTATTTATTAATTTTTTTAAGGCTTGGTGGATGTTGTGCAGGTGGTCTGTCAGGGTTGACAAGCACATAGCATGATTTTAGCATATGTCTGCTCAAAGTCCAAGACCAATTACATAATACTGAATGGAAAATTCATTAGAAAAATTGTCAGCCAAATGCAAAATTATTTTGTATGGACAGGAGCTTCCCTCAGATATTAATATCTATAATACCCCATTCCCCATCCAAATCTATGAAGGTGCTTCGCTTTTTTACCTTAGGAAGCACCTTCATAGATTTGCATTATCAAATTCGCCCGCTATGCCTGTTTGGTTCTGAAGTGAGCAATGGTCATTTGAATTGCTGTCCTGGACTTACGGGCGTAGTAGCTGTAAATGCTGCAAATAATTTTAATCGTTTTGTTTGCATTTCTGAAATGTATTGGGCTGCCTGTCATGGACTAATGTTGGATATACCTAGGTCTGATGTAGGTAAAAAATAATAATACAAGAAAAAAAACTAGCCATTCTGAAAATTACATACATGCCACTCCTACATAGTAAAAGTGCACTCACTTGACAGACATCTCAGAGAATATGGGAGCAAAATTGACACAGTTTGAGTTCCAGACAGTGTAGAAAGTAATGAGCCAGGTGACTCTGGTGTCACGCTTCAGCTCCTCCTGCAAAAAATAGTAACCATACAAATTTGGGAAAATTTACACACTAGGGAAGTAACTTTTTTCCACCCCTTTGTAGCTTTGATTTGTTTTTAAATCTTTTATTTACATTGTTTTTAAATCTTTTATTTACAATATGTTCTTATCATTTACCAAAATAAATGAAATAAAAAATGAAAAAAGAACATTTAGCACCCCATGTAATTTCACGTTGACCAGCAAATGACAATGTGGTCTAACATAAAAATAATTTTAATTAGTTTTTTATAGCATCTCTTATTGTAAGTGTTATACTATCCTGAGTTAGATATTAATTGTGGCACAAAATTTAAAAAAAAAATTGTAGCCGCTCAAAAGTTATAGCATGTTTCCGTAATGGGAGCCTAGGCGTCTTTGAGGGGAAAATGCTTCTTTGTTTCAGAAATGCCTAATTTTTCCTTTCTACCCTGTTTTAGAGGAATTGCGTTCAATTACTTATAAATGTTATATATCATGTACTATTGGGAAGAAATTATGGAAATGCACCTAAGAAATCGTCAAAAAAAATTTATTCAGTAGCAATAGAAAGCAGATTTGATGCTTTTCCTTGTATTGGGATCGGCTTTTGTAAGTTTTCGTTTTGAGTTGTAAGATTTGAAATTTTCACTCGATTTATCACTATTTTTGTCGAAAGGATTTTCTTCAGGGTTAATTTTCCTTTTTCTTTCTCTGATTTAAGAGTAAGAATTACTTTTCTTTAACGACCTTTTATATTAAAAACACTATCAGCTTCATGTGTGCTTTCTGGAACTACCATATCAAGACTAATGTCATTTTCAGTGGCATATTTTAAATTATGTTCTGATTTCTTACTCTTATTACTGCATTCTGCTCTTACTAGGGAAATTTTCTTCCTTTTATTGGAATTTAAGGAACGTTTTTTCTTCTTTTCATTTTCTTAAAAACTGATACTTCGACTTCTCCACATACATATCTCGAGAAAAATCAGTGCTAAAAGTATTTTGTTTTCAGCGACATTTTTTTCACCTGTAGCAAGACTAAGATCAGGGGGTAAACATACAAATACTGCCTTTTTCTGAATATTCATCCGAATCAAGAGTTTCAAAATTATCGAAAGCTTGTTGAATGGTTAAAAACTTAACAGGTATTTTTCATTTAGCGTGAGACCGATCCCAAAATATCGGCTTTTTCGAGCAGAATGAATGAGCAGGGAAACGAAAATGTACAACGTTTTAGCATAAACTATTAGTAGGGTTGCAAGTTTGTTATGCCGCGAATTCTCGCAGCAATGGTTTTTGCGATTTTTAAAGCTTTTTTCCTAAAACTCGCGAATGTTTGTTTTTTTTTTAAATTATTTACTTTTGAAATGTCCTAGTTTTCGGAATGTCAGAAAGCAAAGACAAAATTTGTGTAAAAAGGGTCTAAACCTATGCCAAGAAAAAATTCAAAATTATTTTTTTGGACAACAATAACAGGAGTAACAATAAACATAGACTTCACCAACCAGCCTCAAAAATTTTAAAACCATTTTGAATATTTATTCTAGTCAATATAAATATTTAAATGTTTTTAACAAAGTTAATTATTCCTCTATTTTTGACAATATCCCAATGTTTGAGGATGGAAAACGATTTTCATTACAGATATGCTATATTTTATCATATTTGTGTTTTGCAAGCATTTCGCGAAATTTGCTGCGAATGTCCGCGAATTTTGGGCTCTTTTTCCCGTGACAAACTTGCAACCAACTATTAGGAAAGCAGCAGATAAACATTGTACTAGGAATACTTCTCCTAAAATTCAAGAAAAGGAACCTGTTTTGTGACATAGTAAAAATCACCCTGTGTAGCAGAATTCACTCGCAGACAAAAGAAGGGTAAAATGCTACCCAGAGACCGCCAAAGCTCCAATATCGGGAACAACATGTTTCAGCGTGTCTAGCATAGCTTTGAATGAACATATTCACTTCCGGTTTTGTGTCTGGTATTGCCTAAAATGTTGGCTCGAAATATGAAGTGTGCTCAAAAAGATTTAACAATTCATTTATTTTCTTTTTAAAAGTTTTTACGACTTCATGAAAAAAGCAAAGTTCCATTTTTTGAAAATATTTAGAAAAATAGAAAAATGAGAAGTATTATTCTGATTTTTTAAAAATAATATACTCAATACTATAAATCTTTCCATGAAAAATATTTTTCATAAATGGCTTCAAAACATTCTGAGAAAAAAAAATTAAAATTAGATGTTCCCGCAACGGGAGCTTTGGCGGTTAATGGGTTAAAGAAGTTTCCTGGTAGTGATGCTCAAAATCAGCACTTTTTCTTTGATAATTTGTCTCCAAAATTCAAGTATCTTTCCCTCGAGGCTGATATAAAAATGCTCAGTGTATCTTTTAAAATTCTCATCAGTTTTAGAAAAGGCAAACAACAATGATGACAAAAAGTAAAGACAAATTTTTGAGATTTTAATGGTTAATTAGGTTTTATAAACTATCAATGTTTTTCTTTGAAATTTTTAAAATGCTATCTTTTTCAGGAAAATTGCTTAAAAACTAAGGTGTGTTGTATAGTTTATAAAATATGATAATGATATTGCCTGAAACAAACACATAAACTGGAGATCACCTTAGAAAACTCACCTCAAGACTCTGTCCAGTAAAATAGACAACGTTCTCCGGACCCTCGTAGGTAGGTTCAGGCAAAAGTAACAGATGAACTATAGGAAAAAAATGGATTTCAGGCTCAGAAATTCTATTTTTCTTCTCGAGAAAGCACACTATAAAATACTTTTTCAATCATGAGATAGACATCTCACTCTCTCTCTCTTTTAAATATTTTTCTAATGTTTTAAATATTTTTGTAAATATGAAGATAACAAAAAAACATCCCATTACAAAAAGTAAACAGTAATAAAAAAAATTTCATGTTAAGAAAGCTCAAATAAACCTTTTATTCGACTTGTGCTGTTATTTCTAGCAAACTAATAATGAAAGAATTTCATTTGTTTTGCGTTTCTTATAGTCATTGTTAATTCACATTTCATTTTATAATGTATGTCTTATTTTTTTATTTATTGTGGTGTTGCATCCTACCCCATAGCTGGTGGCATCTTCTCCGTATATATGGGGGAGCATGCCGCAATTGTGTGACTTTTTTTTAAATTAAATTTCTCATTCATTTTATTACTGAGCAGAGCATTAACTTGTGTACTTCACAAATTGAATATTGAAAAATAATGTATATTTTTTTCATCATCTCAAAATAGTTGTTTAAATTTTCCATGTACTATTTGAAAAAACCCTTAAGTGAGGCGACTTCCCTCGATTTACCTTGCATATTTTTTCTTTCTAATGAGGATGCGTATGGTCACTAACCTTTGCAGACCTAGTATATTTCCCGGATTTCAGCATCCATTCTTTCAAGTAGCACCACTATCGGCGGATGCCATTACCACTTTGAGAATGTTCACAACCAGTTTCCCTATAAATGGCGGCACCTGAGCTCTGAATGATGTTGTTGGGTTTTAGAAAAATTAATAGTTACATTTAAAATAAAATGCACTAAATATGCCAACGAAAATTAGAGTGGACCTTTCTGAGAAGAATACATGACAAATATATTTGAAAAAAATGAACATTTATTTAACGATTAAAGATATGTATAGATAAAAACGACCTCAAAAATATTAAAAATTCCGATAAAAATAGACATCAGTATTTAAATAGGAGGTAAGATAGTCACCACATGTCCTTAGATTACTTTGCAGGAAGTCGTTGAGTCGGAGATGAAAAAAAAAAACTTTGAAGTTAAAACAAACAGTCCATGATTTATTTTCTTCCTTCAATGATGTGGCTGGACGTCAGAAGAAGAACTGAACTTCATATCCTTTGACAATCCAGACGACTTGACCTTGCAGAATCTGACGTGGCAGGATCGGGCGACTCACCGTTACACTGATGTCAATTAAAATCGGTCATTAAAACATCCATGTCGAATACTTGACAAGTAAAACATATCCAGAGGCCAAACACATACACCTCAGAAAGCAGAGAGGAATAAACCTCAAATGAAAAACACTAAACTCCGGCTTCAAGCGAAGCCAAACACGATGTGCACTCACACCAGTGCGAGGTCGTAAGGGAAGAAAAACAAGTAAGCAAGCCCTGATGCCAGCTGCTGCCTGCCTTAAATACGAGTTGCGTTCCCCCCACGCAAGCACGCACGTCACAGGTAATTTGCATGGGGATTACGCAACTCAACATTGACATGCAAAAAACACTTTACGAGTATCGGCATCGGCAGCACGCTGGCAATTGAAAAAACATCTCAACTGTTATTTTGTTTATGGCTGAGGAATGTCCGATGGGGAAAACATGCAGGCAGTAAAAAGGGTAGAATTAAAGAGGTGAGCATTTGATTTTTTCAAGACATATGTTGAGTTCAACAGATGGGAAACCCCACTAGGAATTTAATTTACCCGAGAGTATCCAAGCCAAACGGATACTGAAGGGATCTTTAACATGTCACATAATCATACAACATGGGAGCTGAGAATTTTCTGCATCTTGAGAATCCATCAACTTGGACCAGCTTTGATCCTGGAAACTTCGGCATATGAAGTCAGTGGCCCCCCCCTTACCACGCCACCCTGTCGGCATGAATGCATATATTAAGTGTAAAAAACATTTTGAAAGTTAACTTTTTATTTTAACTCGCATTTTTTCAGCAGATAGATGTTCTTGTTCACTTCAGTATTCCTAACTGATGGAACTTAAGCGCTGAATAAGAAAAGGAAATATTTTGCCCCAGGCCTTAAAAAAGCGAGAGGCACTTCAGTGCAAACAGTGGTGTAGTGGAGGGAGGGCTATAAGAAAGTCAAACCCTGATGAAAAGTTAAAACTTAATATGTTCACACATCTATGTGTGTATTTGTATGTGTGCCTATGCATATATGCAGTGGTGTAGCTGGAAATTTCTAAAAGTTCTGGTCTTGACTAGTTTTGTGTGAGGATTGGAGAGTAAAGCAAGTAGGGGGCGGTAGCCCCCGTAGTATCTAAAAAAATAAATGAATAAAAATGGCAATTTCATTTATCATAATGCTTTTTGCTATTTTACCAACAACATATGCATTAACATATATTACAGAAAATTTGAAATGGTCCAGCTGCATTTATTCATTTAAAAAAAGACAGAAAGGCCAGATTTATATTTATCTGTATGTTTTTAGATATTTATAATAATGTAATTAGAAAGATTTCAAAATAAATATTGAATTCAAGAATCTTAATGAATGTAAAGAATTTGTTTTCAATGGTTGTATGCATATACCCATCAGTTACCCTTTTCCTCCAAGGGGGGGGGGGGAGAAGTGTATACACTAAATGCATAATGATATTGTGCTTAATAATGATATTGTTTTAAGGTCCCTTAGAATAAGGTCCCTTAGAAGAAAAAGTGAATTTCAGGAGTTTTTCAGGAGGTGTATGAACCCTGTTATAAAGTTATAAAGTATTGACTCAATATAGTGCTGATGTATATACTTCTGTGAATAGATAAATTACTTCAGTTCAAGTTGCACCTTTAAAAAGGTTAACTCATCCACTTTCATTTTTTTCTCATTTATTTTTAATTACAGTATAACCACAAACTAACATCCCCGCATTTAACTTTATCCTGTATTTAAAGTAATTTCTTGGTGGTTCCATACTTTTCTTTTCTGGGCAGGGCCGGCGCGAGGTAATTTTGCGCCCTAGGAAAAGTTGATTGTTGCGCCCCTTCCTCACAAACTTACATTTTTTTAATTGAAAGAAAAAGTAGTAAACAAATAATTAGTATTTTATATATTAATTAAACATTTTTCAAAACTAACACATTTATCCCAAAATTTTGGACGCTTTGTCTAGCACTTGATTCAGTTGTTCTTTCTTTCCATACAGAGTGTAGAAGGCTCTCGGTGCTGGTTTTGTGTCCCAAGATCCTTTGGAAATTAACGAATTTTGAGCAATGAGCCCTTCCCCCGGAGGTGGGAGGGGGCCTCCGGGGCTAATTCTAAGTAACTATAGAGAAAGAAGGCACATGCCTTTGGAGTTTGAATGTTTGAAAGTTTTGTCACGGGAAGGGAGTGATCGGCTGCACATACCGAATCACATCTATAAATTTTTTTAAATTATATAATTAACTACCGAGTTGTTTTAAAAAGGTGGTTGGATTTTTGCGCTCCCTCAAGGTTTGCGCCCTAGGCAGCTGCCTAGTTTGCCATAATGGTAGCTCCGGCCCTGCTCTAGTGGAGAGGGAGGTTTTCTTCCCCTTTTTTTTTTTTTGGACTTTTATTCAGAGAAAAGGATTTTTTTTTTTTTTTTTGCTGTTGTCTTGTCCCAACTGAATAAAGAGAAGAAGAGAGGGACTGTACATGTGTCTGGAGCTGACATGACGTCTGATAACTTTTGGAATTTGATCTCTTTTAATACATGTTAACATTAATTTGCCATTTTAACAGAAATAAATCTTGAATCATGGATGCGTAGCACAATATGTCGTACTCTTTAGCTGAGAATGCATCCATTATAGAAAATGCTCAAAAGTGTTATGGGGCTAAAGTTGAGGGACATGAATTACAGGTGAGCAACATTTGCGAAGCTTCTCAGCGATTGAGGCCTTTTTAACATTAAAACAAAAATTATGAGCCAAACAAAAATTACCGTATTTTTTAAATGCATCTGAATTATAAATGTGGTTCTATTTTGTAATACTATATGAAATTAATATTAATAAGGTAATAAATGTGTTATAAATGTTTTTACTGCTTGAGAGTATTTCCATTCCAAAATATTTTACAGTATTTATTGAAATTTTGGAACATGTTTTCCTACCAGTCCCACAGAAACTTTGAATCAAGATTGTACTGTACTATTTATTTATTTACTTGGAGACATTTGAAAAAATACCATATAACTTGATATAAGAGTTAGAAAAATGACTCTACTACATGTTTTCTGCAAGCATCAGATCAGGAGGGGTGGTTGCATGGTCAGAGAGAAAACAAATGAGCCACATGAAATCTTCAGCAATATAAAATCTATTTCGGCAAAATATTCATCTGTTGGTCTTTCATTGTTTTAAAAATAAATGAATTGACATCATTAATAATAACTGGTATCATAATTTAGTATTTTTCAAATTTCTTTTCTTAAGAGGTTTTTCTGTCTTTAAAAAAGGTAATGTTAGAGATTTGCACATGGGGGTGCATTAAAAGATAAAAATAACTTACTCAAGCAAAGGACAGCATACACAATTCCGAATCTGGGATCTGAATAAAAGAAGAGCACTACATTTGCCAATTTGGAATACATGCACATGGAGGACAAATACGGAACCATCTGGACTGCACCTGTGAAAAATATTTTCCTAGTATGAAAATGAAGCACATACAAAACTTAAGTGCAAAAAACTAGTTTTGAATAAATGAGATCAGGGTTTTTAAATATACATTTTTTTTCTCTTTTCCATTATCAGTCATTATGCTGCTTTCTACAATAATATTCAGTTACACGTACATTAGGGGAAAGTTGGCGCACTCCTGATTATTTGCCCGATTTTAGATGTATGGCGTAACCAGTCTCAAGGGAAATTTCTTAATCCTTTCTCCAATCACCATTGTAGTTTGGCAGCACTAAGCTCATGCAGAGGATATTTATGACTATTTTTCCTGTTTTGCATTGATAACTAATTTTTTTGGTGCTTCAATATTTTACTCATTTCTAGTACTCATCAAATTAATTGTGGTTTAGCAGGTATAATTTCTCAAAGTGTGTGATTAACTCTACCTATGATTTGTTGTATTGTTTACATTTACAAAGTTACACCTCCAATTTTGGAAAGAAATGTATTACGGGGCTAGTTGGCGCACTGGACACTGGGCAAGTTGGCTCAGTATGACAACTAACCCCGCTACATTGTGGCAAAATATTTTCTGATGTTTCATGAAAAAATATGGGAACACAGCTTGATGACGCATGGATTACAAGTCATCCTGGTAAAATATGAAAATATATTATAAAATCACGACGGCCACAAGCATGCACACCTACAATCATCAAAGCTCCTTTTTGAAAAACAGGAATATTCCTATTTAATGATAATACAGTGGAACCCCGATTTTACGTTTCTGAAGGGACTGGGTAAAAAAAACGTAAAATACAGGAAATACATAGAATGCAGAGTTCCTGATAGGAAATGTTATTTTTAAATTCTCACCACTTAATTCAAAAGTAAAAATTAATTTCGGTAACTTACTTCTTTATTTGGTTTAAGCCTTTAACATTGTAAACAGTAAGAGTCAGCTAAGTTGCGACGTACCTCCCGACTCGCAAATCTTTTTCAAACTTATTAGTTGGTTAAATCCGCCAATTGGGGGCGTTGCCGGTTTTCCCGATCGAGAATTTTCTCGAATGCACATCACGTGTCATCGACGCATGTGCGTACACGTGCTTAGCGGTATACGCAAATCACCCTCTGGTATTTAAGCGTAGTGCTCGCTTGCTTCTCTCTCTTAATCCTTTTTAGAACTTCTCTTGAGACGTTCGCTCAGAGAGCGAGCGGGAAGTTGACGTTTTTACCCGATGAGACGGACCATATGCCTTAGGATACTTTATTAAGGCTGCTCTTCAGTCAGAAAAAATTTCGTGGTTAGGCTTAAGATGGCCTTCGAAGGGCATGAGGGGAGTGTGTCAACCTCAAGTGATTGACATTTCAACGACCAATGAAATGTACGATAGCTCTTGGAAGAAGGGTCTACTGTCCCCCATAATTGACCTGTCACTTCAGGCCGAGACCCCCTGCAGTTAGTGTAGTCGCTAGAGGCATGCACGTGTTTTCTACTACTTACACAACGTTGCTCCTTTTAGTTGAAATGAAAAGAAAACATATTGTTACCCTTCTTTCATTCTCCCGAATTGTTAGTAAATTGCGTATTTAGTGCTGTAAAAATGAAAATGTAAACGATACTTTTAAAACAAAGGTTTGTCTTTCTGAGAACTTGCTTCTAGACCTAATTTAGTACAAATTGATCAATCAAAATTTGCGATAAATTGCTTGATATTCTAAAAAAAAAAAAAAATATTAAAAAAAAATTATTTAGCGAAAACTTGCTGAATGCTGTTCTCAGTTATTGTTACATAAAGAGCGCTAATTCGTCTCTTGCATAAAGCTTAATTTAAGAGCAGAAATTTTTGCGTTAGTATGATTAAAATTAAATGAATAAATAAGAAAAGAGGTAACCTAAGCAACGAGTTTTGCTCGAAACAGGAGTAGCAAATGAAAATTTGTTAAGCTCCACTACTCTATTTTTTTTTTTTTTTCTGAAACTAAATGTGAATGTTTGCGTTTCTTTCTTTATTTTATATAATTTATTTAGTTATTTTGCATTTTATTTTATTTATTTATATACACTTCTTCAATTATGTTTTGCTAATTATTGCAGATTGAATACTTGATCAATATGATGAGACCATCACATTCATTTTATTTCTTTCCTTTATATTTCTGTCATTTAAAATAAAATTCCCGAATCATTTTTCGAATAAAACATCCTGGTTTTCTTTTTCTCTGACAAAAGAACGTTTTCAATGGTTCTTTACTTTCTGTGTAGTTCCGCTTCACTGGCACTTCAATATGTAGTCAAGTAATATGTGTTTATATAAGCGTGCGCAGAGCTTTAGCAAGGGGGGGGGGACGCTACTGTTCTAAAGGGGGTACCAAAATACACCCATAAGCAGGGCCGGCCCGACGGTATTCGGCGCCCTTGGACTTTATAAAAGTAGTCGCCCCTAGCCCTCTTTCATCATACAAACTAAAATAATATAAATTCAAATTGTGTATAGTTTTATTGCGTTTTCAATTACTTTAAAAATTTTAATAATTACATACATGAAACAAATAATGCATTTTTTTATTTCTAATGGGCTGCTGTTGGCTTCTCGTAATTGAAGACCTAGTGTGGTTCACAGGGATTGGTACCATCTAATCATCTCTATCAAGCACCACAGTAGGTATAGTACCATCGCTACAAGTGAATTTTGACGCTAAGTTCTTTCACTTGAAAGATGGAGTATCTGATAGGAGTCACTATCAATGGGTCTGCTTACGTGAAGACAACTAGAATTTTGTTGAACTAATTTTATGAAACACGGATTTTTTTTTTTTTTTTTCACTCTTACGCTGAGGCGCCCCCAATATGATGGCGCCTTTGTACTTTGCACTCTGATAAGGCCGGCCCTGCCCATATTTGGGTCCCAGATGCATCTCCAGGGAAACTTGTGACAAATTAAACGCAAAGAAGCATATCTATTGAATACAAACGCGAAAGAGGTTGCCAGTTTTGTAATTAGCTTTCATTTTTATTTGCTAATGGGGGTACAATGGTATCTCTAAGCCCCGCACGCACACCTATGAGTATCTACGTATGTATGTTGTAAAATATATATTGCTCAGCAAAATTAAATCACGAACTTGAAACTGGGGATGTGCATAACACACTTTCGCTGTTGCAAAAGTATGCGGCAATTACAAGTTTACCAAAAAAAAGAAGAAAAAGAAGGCAGGGAAGAAAGGAAAAAAATAACTTAAAAAAAAGAAAGAAAATAAGCAAATGGTTGGCAATGACTGTTTTGAAACAGTGGCCTTTTTTCCGAATGCATTTATTTATTACTTTTTTCCTTCATTATGTACAAAACATTAAATAGTTATTGAAATATTAGGGTTTAAACGACTTTTAAATTTTTCCCGTAATACACTGAATAAACGGAAGCGATAAATATTGTATTTGCCATTAAAAGCTATTCAGAGCAGTGAATGGAGCTGGAGCGTACTTGAAACTATAACATAAGATTCGGAGGGGAGCTGTAGCATAGCAACTCAAAAAAATAAATTAACATAAATAATAATAATAATAATAATGATAATAATAACTCTGCTCCAGTTCCCTGCGCAAAAGGTATTCAAAACTTTCAAAATGGCAGCCTGACTACTGGGGCGGCATATTCCTCGGAACCAGAAGTCCCAATTTCTTATCCTGGCAACAAACGTTGCTTTGATAAGCGAGCTGAGGTGGTTGCTGTGATAATTTCTATTTAATACTTATCGAGAAGTAAGTTGAGAGTTTTCCTGGTTTTCTCTTATGATTGAATTCACAAAAACACCATTAGAAGGCCTCGCAGGGCGACAGCTTTTTACCAAGGCTTGTTGAATCGAGATAAAGTTTGTATGGTTGCAGGTTGAGGTGAGGGCTGCCAATTTTAAAACTGCAAATACGGAACAGACGGGGCACATCGACAAGGGGGGGAGGGGCTTGAGACGCGCATTTGCATCATTTCTTCTGTGCCGATTCTTCATGTGCGAGCTTGCCTGTTTTTATTATCCAGTAAATAAAAACGGAGGAGCGCGGAAGATCACACTTCAAACTGAAGCAGCATAGAACAGAAATGAATATAACCAATAAAGATTCAATATGCGATGCAACTCAAAATGACAACGGTTTTCCCGAAGGATATAATTTACGCAAAAGGAGATAAGTACATATAGTTAAAATAATGAGTAAATAAAGGAAGTCCATCTACAGCGCATTTAAAAACAGTTTCCGGAGTATATACTTCAAAAAATGTTTCAATATACCTTTTGAAACTTGAAGACGGAAGTACATGATTAACAGTGAATAATCTGAAAATAATGTACATGCACAAATAAATGACAAGAAGATTTAGTGACAAATTCAGTTATTCAAATGCAAAACCTGTAATGTATGGAATTATCTTCCGAAATGAATTCTACATAGTTCTTTTCCTTGTCGTGTTTGTTTGTTTTGTGTTTTCTGGGATGTGCGAAATAAAAAGATTCGTTGAGATAAATTTCATTACAAAATGCAAATTTACAGGAATGTAACATACAGTTAAAAAATGAGACAATAACTTTTAAATTCTGAAATTTTTCATGCATCACGAACGGATTTCTCTCCTTTTCGTAAAAAAAAATATTAACAACAACAAAAATAATAATAGTGAAAAAATAAATGTCATATGATGACTCAAAGTCTAAAATCAATGTTAAATTTAATGCATATTGAGATCCCGTCATATTAAACTTCAAAATTCAAGAAAAAATTTACCATTTGAAAGAAAAGGCATCCATATTGTAGTGATTAGTAATCTGACAGAGAAAATTAACAATTCGGGTTCACATGCCCATCAGAAAACGTAATTATTATTATTATTTTGGAGAGTTTTTTTCTCCGGTGAAAAGAGCAAAAAATGACAGATGAAATCAAAACAATTTTCAAATTAATTAATTCCCATGCTAACTAGGGAATTTTTAAGCTCAAACCCAGTCATTGGAAATGGTTGATATTTTTTTTTCAGGGGAAAAATTTCAAATTGCGAATATAATATTGCAATAGCTGGATTTTTAATTGCTAACGCAAAACAAAAAACAAAATTAAAAATGTTCATACATATTAGAACGGAGATTAAAAATGTTTTTTTTTTTTTTTTTTGTATAAAATTGTTTTCCCGATAATAAGGAAAAGTTGTGGGGCATAGGAACTATACGCATAAAATTTGAAATGCACTTATTTCTGCATTGCGTAAATTTGAAAATTTGGATCGTGAAGTGGTTTATTGATCAAAAGGTATTAATTGATCTATATTAATTTTAGAGGTATGTTTCTACTACCATTTCTCACTTTTTCCACACTAGTGCGAAGGAAGATATTTTAATTTCAAATTTTGTACTCACATTTTAATAATACTTTATTCCAACTTTCCTGCTCTATCTCAATGGAAATTTGAAAACATGTAAATTTCCCAATATTTCTGTAAATTTCCATAACTGTTGCGAATTTTGTATATTTCAACGTGGGAATGGAACCCTAAGATATTTATTGATTGATTCTAAATTTTTTTTTACTTATATTTCTGGTGTCATTCCACAGTATCTTTTTCACAGTATCGAGGAAATAATTACTAAAAACAGAGCTTTTGCAAATTCGTATGTTTACTGCTACTATTAATTATACAAAAAGAAAAAATAATAAAAATAAGTAATTAATTTTTTAAATGCTTGTATTACTAATATTATTATTATTATTGTAGCTATTATGTTAGTTTTTATTTCCATTTAGATGTTTTAAGAATTGTTTCATTACTTGTTATGAACTGTTGTGAAGCTTGAAAAATGAATGTGCAAGCAAATTTTATTGTTTTCCTACCCGTTTACTAAGGACTACCAAAGGGATTCGCCAATTTCTTTCCGAGTTTTAGAAGGGCTTCGCTAGGAAAAAATATTTGGGAACCCCTGACTTAAATCATATGCAGAAATTTTGCATAAGAGACATAGAAATAAAATTTCACGATAAATTAAAGCACAAATGAGCATTAAAACGCAGACATATGTTTCGGGATCGCTTGGAATCCCTTTTTCAATGCGACAAGGAGCTTCTAGATGCAAAACATCCAAATGAAGCAGACAGAACAACAAAAACAAAGCTTATATAGCCTAAGAATTAACTGTAAACCAATGAGAATAAAGGCAGTGTGAAGTGGAAGTAGAAGTAGTATTAAAGGCACCAATAAGAGAGCAACAAACGAATGTAGTTGGAAGTACAGAAAGTAAAAACGAATATCAATAAAAACAAAGAAAAAGACAACAGCGTGCATAAAAATGTGAAAATACATGAAAATTGCAAAAAAATAAAATAAAATACAAAGAATAAAATGGAAATAAAATAAGTACAGAAAATACCAAAACAAAAAGCAAAACAAAGTACACATGCAAAAGAGGGGGAGGGGGGGAGGGGGAAAAAAAAAAAAAAAAAAAAAATGGAAAACTAACAAGAAAACCAAGAAAGAACAACAAATTAAAGGAACTTATGCCAGACCTGTGAAAAATAAGGAGTTGAGGAAGAATCATTAACCAAATTAGAACTATTCCTGTTAATATGATAAGCTTCCCAAAAGTCAAGTTCTAAAGGGGAAGAACATTTTTGAATAATTTTCCCAGAATTGAAATCAAAAGAGTGGTTGGAATTCCAACAATGTTGAGCAATGCTAGACTTATTCAGCTCTTGCTTACGTACATAACCTTTATGCTCATTTAACCGAATTTTCAGAGCACGTTTTGTCTGTCCAATGTAAGAAAGGCCGCAACGGCAACTAATTTGGTAAATACCCCAAGTATTAAGTTGATCAACAGGATCTTTAAGAGAAGAGAAGGAAAGTTTGTTGCTAGGAGCAAAAACAACTTAAAATTGAAACCTTTTTAGGATTTTAGCAATACGAAAACTTACAGAATGAAAGAATGGTAACACAACCAAATCCTTTCTAGAAACCACATGATTGGGACCAGAAGTTTTTTTAGAAAGTTCGTTATGAATAGAATCAATTAAAGAGTGAGAAAATCCTCTATCAACAGCTACAGCTTTCAGATAGTTGAGTTCAATCTTGAGAAGTTCAGGAGAAGAGCAAATATTAATAGCACGATGGACAAGAGCATTAAAAGCCGAATATTTTTGGTTGGGAGGATGAGACGATAGTCTGTGAGGAGGTAAAGAAACAGCAAAAGGTTTACGATAGACAGAAGTTGTGAAACCAGACTCACTCCTAGAAATCAAAACATCAAGAAACGCGAGGCTACTATTAAGTTCTTTCTCACAAGAAAACTGGATATTAGAATCAATGGAGTTCATAATCGAAAGAGCATCATCAATACCTAACAAGTTACTGTCCGTTAGGACAAAACAATCATCCACATAACGAACATAAAATTGAAATTGCAATTTTTGGAATAGTTTTTCCTCAAAATAATGCATATAGAAATCACTTAAAATAGGACTAAGAGGACTTCCCATGGCTAGGCCTTCTACCATAGCATAGAATTTACCATTAAATACAAAAGTGCTCTGTTGCAAGCACACACGAGTAAGAAAAACTAATTCCTCGATTTCCACAGAAGTAAAATGGAATTCAGAAAGCCTTTTCCTGAGGCAAGTCAAAGCGCCATCAACAGGAACATTAGTAAACAAAGAATTAACATCAAAAGAGGCCATAACCGAATTATTCGGAACGAAGTTATGAAGTTTCTTAACAAAATCGGTGGAATTTTTAACAGTGAAAACATTCCGACTCCTAAGTGGAGAAAACACAGAAACTAAATACTTGGAAAGTTTATATGAAGCAGTGCCAATATTGGAAACAATTGGTCTGAAAGGAATACCTGCCTTGTGTACCTTCGGTAAAGCATAGAAACGCGCACAATTAGCAACAGAAGGAATCACAGACCGTTTAGCAATCAAAGGAATAGAATGAACAGACTTAACAGCAGAAGAAATAGCTTTTAACTCCTTGTCGCTAGGATCTTTATAAATTTCAGAATAAGGACCAGAAGCAATTAAATCATCAGTTTTTTCAACATAAGATGATTTATTAAGAACAACAATCTGACCACCCTTGTCAGCTTTGGTAATGACCAAATCAGAATTTGAAACTAAATTATTGACACAGCGTTTCACAGAATGGGTAAAACCAATATTAGGAACTTTTGAATTGAAATCAACATTGGAAGCAATAAGATGCCGAACTGACTCTTTTTGAGTGGAAGTTAAGGCACTAAATTTGAAAGCTTTTTCAACCGGAGCAATAAGTTCAGAAAAAGAAGGCTTTTTAGCCAAAGCAAAATTGTTATTACATTTCAAAGCATTAATTTCATTACTATTCAAAGAAAATTTCGAAAGATTTACAACCGCATTCCTATTAACAAGAGGCAAATCAGCCGGAACAGGAACATTTGAATCGTTACACAACTTGGTAAATTTCTTATTTAAAGTAATTTTGTGACTCAGATGAATGAAGAGCTCTCGCCCATGACATTCTATCAATAGAATCAAAATCGAAATTAGAATTAGATACAGAAAGATGTAAATCATAAAGTTCACGTTCTATGAACGAAAGTTTTTTCCTAGTTTCCTGGATAGAAGCTCTAAGTAAAGCTAATTTAGAACGAAAAATTACCTTATCAACCCTAACAGAACGCGGTAAATTACACTTTAAAGTGATAAACTTAGGAATGACTTTCTTGCGCCTGCAAGCCTGGAGAAATTTTAAATGGTTCAAAAACCGAACCTTTTTAATTCGTAGATTACAAAATCTGTTAACTTGAGACATAACCAGAATCAAAACAAACAAAACATAAGGGGAAAAAACAATAGCTAAACCGTTCAATAAACAAAAAGAAACAGAAAGAACAAATTGCAAAACATACACCACGTAACAATATGCGGAACAAATGTCAGAAAACAAAAAAGCAAAAATAAACACAGTCAAGAAAAGCAATGAGGAAAGAACAAAAATCAAAAACTCACCAAGCAGCGAACAGATGGGAGAACAAAACAAAAGAAAGAAGAACAAATTCAGGCACGTTAAGCCTAAGAGATAGTAATGATTAAACTTTGTGCAAAGTAATAGAAATAAAATTTCACGATAAATTAAAGCACAAATGAGCATTAAAACGCAGACATATGTTTCGGGATCGCTTGGAATCCCTTTTTCAATGTTTTTTCCCCTTATGTTTTGTTTGTTTTGATTCTGGTTATGTCTCAAGTTAACAGATTTTGTAATCTACGAATTAAAAAGGTTCGGTTTTTGAACCATTTAAAATTTCTCCAGGCTTGCAGGCGCAAGAAAGTCATTCCTAAGTTTATCACTTTAAAGTGTAATTTACCGCGTTCTGTTAGGGTTGATAAGGTAATTTTTCGTTCTAAATTAGCTTTACTTAGAGCTTCTATCCAGGAAACTAGGAAAAAACTTTCGTTCATAGAACGTGAACTTTATGATTTACATCTTTCTGTATCTAATTCTAATTTCGATTTTGATTCTATAGATAGAATGTCATGGGCGAGAGCTCTTCATTCATCTGACAGTCACAAAATTACTTTAAATAAGAAATTTACCAAGTTGTGTAACGATTCAAATGTTCCTGTTCCGGCTGATTTGCCTCTTGTTAATAGGAATGCGGTTGTAAATCTTTCGAAATTTTCTTTGAATAGTAATGAAATTAATGCTTTGAAATGTAATAACAATTTTGCTTTGGCTAAAAAGCCTTCTTTTTCTGAACTTATTGCTCCGGTTGAAAAAGCTTTCAAATTTAGTGCCTTAACTTCCACTCAAAAAGAGTCAGTTCGGCATCTTATTGCTTCCAATGTTGATTTCAATTTAAAAGTTCCTAATATTGGTTTTACCCATTCTGTGAAACGCTGTGTCAATAATTTAGTTTCAAATTCTGATTTGGTCATTACCAAAGCTGACAAGGGTGGTCAGATTGTTGTTCTTAATAAATCATCTTATGTTGAAAAAACTGATGATTTAATTGCTTCTGGTCCTTATTCTGAAATTTATAAAGATCCTAGCGACAAGGAGTTAAAAGCTATTTCTTCTGCTGTTAAGTCTGTTCATTCTATTCCTTTGATTGCTAAACGGTCTGTGATTCCTTCTGTTGCTAATTGTGCGCGTTTCTATGCTTTACCGAAGGTACACAAGGCAGGTATTCCTTTCAGACCAATTGTTTCCAATATTGGCACTGCTTCATATAAACTTTCCAAGTATTTAGTTTCTGTGTTTTCTCCACTTAGGAGTCGGAATGTTTTCACTGTTAAAAATTCCACCGATTTTGTTAAGAAACTTCATAACTTCGTTCCGAATAATTCGGTTATGGCCTCTTTTGATGTTAATTCTTTGTTTACTAATGTTCCTGTTGATGGCGCTTTGACTTGCCTCAGGAAAAGGCTTTCTGAATTCCATTTTACTTCTGTGGAAATCGAGGAATTAGTTTTTCTTACTCGTGTGTGCTTGCAACAGAGCACTTTTGTATTTAATGGTAAATTCTATGCTATGGTAGAAGGCCTAGCCATGGGAAGTCCTCTTAGTCCTATTTTAAGTGATTTCTATATGCATTATTTTGAGGAAAAACTATTCCAAAAATTGCAATTTCAATTTTATGTTCGTTATGTGGATGATTGTTTTGTCCTAACGGACAGTAACTTGTTAGGTATTGATGATGCTCTTTCGATTATGAACTCCATTGATTCTAATATCCAGTTTTCTTGTGAGAAAGAACTTAATAGTAGCCTCGCGTTTCTTGATGTTTTGATTTCTAGGAGTGAGTCTG
Organism: Octonoba sinensis; assembly: GCA_038502835.1. Lineage (NCBI taxonomy): Eukaryota > Metazoa > Arthropoda > Arachnida > Araneae > Uloboridae > Octonoba > Octonoba sinensis. Next base: position 108,738,135 of record CM076603.1, on the reverse strand, counting down.
GTTTCACAACTTCTGTCTATCGTAAACCTTTCGCTGTTTCTTTACCTCCTCACAGACTATCGTCTCATCCGCCCAACCAAAAATATTCGGCTTTTAATGCTCTTGTCCATCGTGCTATTAATATTTGCTCTTCTCCTGAGCTTCTCAAGATTGAACTCAACTATCTGAAAGCTGTAGCTGTTGATAGAGGATTTTCTCACTCTTTAATTGATTCTATTCATAACAAACTTTCTAAAAAAACTTCTGGTCCCAATCATGTGGTTTCTAGAAAGGATTTGGTTGTGTTACCATTCTTTCATTCTGTAAGTTTTCGTATTGCTAAAATCCTAAAAAGGTTTCAATTTCAAGTTGTTTTTGCTCCTAGCAACAAACTTTCCTTCTCTTCTCTTAAAGATCCTGTTGATCAACTTAATACTTGGGGTATTTACCAAATTAGTTGCCATTGCGGCCTTTCTTACATTGGACAGACAAAACGTGCTCTGAAAATTCGGTTAAATGAGCATAAAGGTTATGTACGTAAGCAAGAGCTGAATAAGTCTAGCATTGCTCAACATTGTTGGAATTCCAACCACTCTTTTGATTTCAATTCTGGGAAAATTATTCAAAAATGTTCTTCCCCTTTAGAACTTGACTTTTGGGAAGCTTATCATATTAACAGGAATAGTTCTAATTTGGTTAATGATTCTTCCTCAACTCCTTATTTTTCACAGGTCTGGCATAAGTTCCTTTAATTTGTTGTTCTTTCTTGGTTTTCTTGTTAGTTTTCCATTTTTTTTTTTTTTTTTTTTTTTTTTTTTTCCCTCTCCCCCCCCTCCCCCTCTTTTGCATGTGTACTTTGTTTTGCTTTTTGTTTTGGTATTTTCTGTACTTATTTTATTTCCATTTTATTCTTTGTATTTTATTTTATTTTTTTGCAATTTTCATGTATTTTCACATTTTTATGCACACTGTTGTCTTTTTCTTTGTTTTTATTGATATTCCTTTTTACTTTCTGTACTTCCAACTACATTCGTTTGTTGCTCTCTTATTGGTGCCTTTAATACTACTTCTACTTCCACTTCACACTGCCTTTATTCTCATTGGTTTACAGTTAATTCTTAGGCTATATAAGCTTTGTTTTTGTTGTTCTGTCTGCTTCATTTGGATGTTTTGCATCTAGAAGCTCCCTGTCGCATTGAAAAAGGGATTCCAAGCGATCCCGAAACATATGTCTGCGTTTTAATGCTCATTTGTGCTTTAATTTATCGTGAAATTTTATTTCTATTACTTTGCACAAAGTTTAATCATTACTATAAGAGACATAGTTCTTTTTTCTTTAATGACGCGAGTTCGCATGCATAAATTTAATTTAGAGAAATAATTAGTCCTCATTTGAGCTGCGAAACTAAAGAATAAAACGTCAACATAATCAAAAATTGCGGACACGTGTTTCAGAGTTACAAGGAGCCCGTGTTGCAATGCAAAGAAGTAAGCTTATGGATGAGAAACAACCAAACCGTTTTTATTCTTTAGCTAATAAGATATTATTTCGTAGTGCCACACAGCAAACATTGCATAACCAGGAATGGGCAGCCTTTGGAAAGCTGCGGGCTAAACTGAAAAGGTTAAAAAAGTCGCGTGCCGTAGAGATAAGTAGGTGTCAAGTTACCGAGATTCCGTAACTTCAATCGCTGATATTGGTCTGTATTGTTATTTACTTGCCATTCAAGTTATAAGAGTGAATTCCAGTGTACGAAATTATTCTCGTTTATTATTTATCTATTATTATTTTGAATAGTTAATACATTACAAATAAATAAATATATAAACATTAAATCAAAATACCTCATGAGAAAAAAATCCATAATTTGTGTTTGCTTTTCCCTCTGAAGAGAAAACATAAATTCCCCAACACTATTAGGCCTGCTAATTTGCAATTAACTTTTTTCTCGGTTCGTAGAAAGGTACAAGGGGAATAAGGAAATTTTCTAGGAACACTTTCAAGAAAAGAATTCATTTATTGATGAAAAAACACCGCTGTAAAATTCCCAGAATTGTGCACCGTGGAAAAATACCGGAGGAATACAAAATAAATAAATAAGAATACAAAATGGAGGTCGACTTACAGGGGTTTCTGAAAATTGTGTGTCAAGTTAGAGAGTTTTTCGGCCATTGAAATTAGCATTGGGCCAACCATTAGTGGAGGGATATGTCGACTTACCAAGGGTTAGCCGACTTATCTGCGCGTCGAGCTACCGAGGTTCCACTGCATTTAGTTTAGTCATGTGAACTGTGAAGAAAATAACTTTTGCGATTCAGGAAAAGAAACATGTAGTTTGTTTTCTAAACAATGTCCCATGCTTTTCGCCATTCCCCGAGGAAGTGTACTGTACAGTGGAACCTCGCTGTTCGCACACAATTCATTACAGGAGGCAGCTCGAATGGCAAGTTGTACGAATAGCGAATTATTTTTTCACATAAAATACAGTGTAAATTGGATTAATCCGGTCCAGACACACAGATGGTTGCTTATTTAAACCTATGAAAAACAAATGTACAGTACTGTACATGAAATTATAGATAAATTAAAATTTAACTGCACTTTGCTTGTACTGAGGTGAGCTGATGGCATATGTGGAATGGTGAGATGAGGGAATGAAAGGGCTGGAAGAGGAGGCCCCTTCTATAAAAACATCAGGTAATATCCCTTCAAGTGTTTTCTCCCTTCCTGTTGTCCTTTCTTTTTGCACTAGAAGAATCTTGGGCTTCTTTCCCTAAAAACCTGTCCAATGTTGTCTGGCTTTGACGATTGTTCAGAATTTTTCTAAAATGGCCAATAACATTGTTGTTGAACAAAGCATCCCAACATTGCTGTTGACCACAGCAGTGTTGGGATGCTGTTTTCCCATCACTCTCTGCGTTTTCTTGCAGGAATAACACAGCTCTTTAATTTCTGCAAAGTAAATGCTTTTCTTACTACTTTCCTCCTCTGAAGAAGAAAGTTCTTCAACCACTTCCTCTAGATGCCCCCTTGCCCTAAAATTGTCAGTAAAATCTCAAAAAGTATTAAAATTTTAAAAAAATCCAAAATGCGAAACAAATTACTTCTAGACGAGTTCAAAATGAGCATAATTTCTCGATTTTTTTCTTAAAAAAAGCCAAACTGGCGACCCAGCTGACCCCTGGTGCCGTACGAATTGAGGGACAAGTACGAATGGCGGATTTCCACTGTATATGTTCTACGTCATAACATCTTTCCGATAAAGTTTATTTTAAGTTAATCGGTTGGTTAGCTTAGGATTTGTATACGAGTGAAATTTTCCCGTAGGCGATGTCGGTTTTTTTTTTTTTTTTCTGAACTATGAAATTCGGAGTGGATAAAAAAATATTTCACGCCGAGAGCTCCTTCCAATACGATTGTTCAAAGGAATTTGGATCTTCTGCCCAGAATTTGCATACTTTGCTTCGGGAAAAGATCCCGAAGTCCCTAATGTTCAGAATTTTTGAACTGTTCAAAATTGAACGAATAATTGTTCAAATCAAAAAGTAAAATATGAAATGAGATGTCCTCGCCAAGATCTTTCGAATGCAGGGAAAAAAATCTTTCGAATCGGACAATTCCTTCAAAATTAATTGGGGGGGGAGACATGCGCACCCAGAACCCCCCGCACCTGCCATTGTCTGGCGCATCGGATTTTTAGATGCCCCCGAGGGCTTGCCCTCGGGGACAAATGGGGCCCTACAGGGGGGGGGGGGGGGAGACAGACCGACAGACACAATTACCCTATCTCAAACCCCTACTTTCAATTTTTTTAAAATTTTTCAATGTGTATTTATTTACTTCACTTGTTTATGACTTTTTCCTATTTTTAACGATATTCTTGTGATCTGATACATTAGCCTTCTTTCGTTGTTTTTTTTTTTTTTTTTTTTACTTTTACGGAAAAGTAGGATAAGAAGAAGTAAAAGATATCGAAAGATGGAAAAATCTTATGAAAGGAAAAGCTAATAAATATTACGAATGGCATAAAAAAATCCTTAAAAAAAAGGAAATAAAAGAAAGAAAGGAGGTTGTTAGTATCCCCCCCCCCCCCCAGCTGTCGACCTTTATATGTAATTTTGTTTTTCAAAATTCCAGCTCCATCGGAAGATGTTGGTTTATTTAATCAATATTTAATTTTTTTTTTTTTCGGTTTCTAAAACACAAATTATTGAAACATTGCATTCAGAAAGAGGCCAATATAAAATTTTGAAATTACATTCATTTTCTCAAAAATCCCTTTTTAATTTACGAAAACATTTAAAGTTTATCATTCCTTTATCCTTTCAGTAAAAAACAAAAAAACTCTATCTCGCTCAATTTAGTTATATCTGTGGCATACACAGTTGTCTTTAAGAGGGCGGGGGGGGGGGGAAGTAAAGGCAACGCTTTTCTCTTCAGAAAGTTTTTGAAGAAAAGAAGAATGGATTGTGTAGAAGATAATTAAATCAATAACCTACAAATTAATAATTACTTACATTAAATAATTTCTCATTTGATTTACTAATTAAACAGCAGTAATGTTTTCAAGCTTACATTTTTTAAAAAATGTTTTTTTCCCCAATTGTACAAACATTTAATTTGTGAAAAATATTTTTATAGTACCGTGGGAACAGGAATTTGCCCATATAAAGGATTACATATAAGTCATAGCTTCTCCAAATTTCTTCCAAAAAGCTCTCAAATTTCTTCCCTTTCGAAAAAAACATGTGGTCTGTCTTCTGTGTCTGGCCGGTTTGAGGGTCTGAAGAGGTTGACTACACTTTCCCCATTGTCCGAATCTGAAGCAGCAATGCTTCCCGCAGTGAGAGTCATTAAGCTAATCGACCTCGTAAATCATGCCCCCTTGCATGGGAAGCGGTCGGAGGCGTGGCTTATAGGAATTTCGAGCTTTTTTTGGAAATATTTTCAAACTTTGGACGGATTTTTTTGTCTTTAAAAATGTTTGCATTATTTCAAACAAAAGTTCAAAAGAAAGCTGGAAATGTTTTGCTGGTCTTGTTGTTTTTAAAATTTCGGTAACATGCTTTGAAAATATTTTATAGAGCGAAACGTCTAACAGTACCACGTTTTTTCCAAAATTCATTTTTTAACGATTTTTTAAAAATACGGTAAGTGATATTTTAAAAAAGTAAAAACTAAAAGACCGAGATATAGGCTTGAAAAATACTCAAAAAAATTCCGGAATCGAAAACTTCAAAGGAACTTTCTAAAACTTTTCCCGTAGGTTAACATTGGTTTCGAAGATTTGAAACTCTGACTGAAGAGCAGCCTTAAGGATAGTTGTTTCTTGAGCTGCATCGACTCTGTGTGAAATGCCCGATAGTTAAATTTTATTCATAAAATATAAATATCTAGTCAACTTTATTTTTTTTACGAATGGCTTTAGGTCATATTTTTAACGTTGTATTGTAAAGTTATTGAAATATTTTTCATAAATAAATCTCTGCTATTCTTTTAAGAATTGTATTAGCTTCGAATTATTTCTTAGCAAAAATAATGGGTCCTTTAGAAGGGATAATGGCCCATCAGTTCCCACTAGAGCGCGAGACCGCGAGATTCTCGCATATTTTTTTATTTTCTCGCATAAAAATTTTTACATTGCGAGCATTCTTTTTTTCCCCCCGGGAAACGATTTCGCATGGACTGTCCTACTACAGTAGAGTAGGTTAAAAACAATTTCTTGCACCTGCGCCTGAAACACACCGGACCCTTTTTCTCTATCCATTCAGAGAAAATCGAGCAAACAATAACATGGGGGTGATCCAGAAATACAATGTTAAGCCTTTTGTATTGAAAAGAAAAATAACAAGCCTGCGGCTTCTGTGCTCCAGCCTCCCCGCGGAATAGCCGTTCGGCTGTCATCGGCTCCTTCCTTGCCCCCTTTCTCTCCCTCCCCCCTCCTTCCCGTCCTTTATTTTTCCCCCCTCACACCTTCCTTCGCCAATGAGCTCCCTCATTGCCATTTGCCCCCTCACACCAGGAAAGAGCGCCTACGGCGCTGCCCTATAAAGGTCAAGATTTGCGGTTGCCACTCGCCACATGGTCACCTTGTTTGAAAAAGTGGAGATTCAAAAAATTAGGAGCGATCGCCACCTTTCCTTTTATTATTTTCTGAAGTAAATTCCTTCTTTTCAAATACCATCTATAGAATTTACAACTCTTGCTTCTTTCATGCATACAAGCAACCGAATTTCGGCCGATAGTCTTTTCATTTCCCCTTTAACAAGAAAAAAATGGCGAAATTTTTTTTCCGATTACGCTATAGTTTTTTTTTTGACTTCCTTCTCTCTGCCATATAAATCTTTTAAATATAGTAGGAAACAATTTAATCTTGTTGTTTTTTTCATAGCCTTCATTTCACACTTACATTTTGGATCGGCCATTTTCGCTTAAACTTATAAAATCGGACTTAAGTGTCGCGCCATTTTGAAAATGGTGTGAAAGCTTTTAAAAAAAAGTTTTGAAAAGAACAAAAATAAAATGTACTGGGCAAAACCAGAACTGGAAATATATATTTTTTTATACTTGTATTCGAAAATGGTTCGTATTTGTGATCAAGGTTTTTGTAAAAGGTTCGTTTCTGTAAGGGAGATTTTTGTTATCTGTTGATTCTATGATGAAACAATTAAAATTTTGCATTTACATCTTTTGTGCTCTATAACATTAAACATGAAAAACTATATTGCAAAATTTCATATTCCCTTAATTTACCATCACCAAGGAAGCAAGTTTTTTCTTTTTCCAATTTGAAAGTCATATACTTTTTTTTTTTTTTTGAAGACTTGATAGTTTTAACAAAATATTATGTTTTCTTCACTGAAAATAAGACACATAAGGAATTGTAGTGCATTGATGCACCATTCACCCCCCCCCCCCCCCCCCGTTTTGCACTTTTACTTTATGACGCGTAGGTGGCCACCAAGTTAATCAAGTTTAGTGTCCACTGGCTCTTCCAAAATTTCTGAGTCTTGACCTTTACTGCCCCAATCAATCACTATAGAGAAAAGACAAATGCACCTCCCACTGCTTAAACATTTATTGAAATGACCAGTTGAAATCTTTTCCTAGTAAGAACACTAAATAAGTGTATTCTACGCTCTGCAATATTGCAGAACATAGAATACACGTGGTTGAAGAAATCGTGTTAATGCGAGACTTTGCGCATTCATTTACCATTCAGCGGGACACAGCGTTCTCTGCCGGAGCATTATGGATAAATATTTTATAAAAAGTTCCTCAAGCGATGTGTATATTTGTGTTATCTCTTAATTTTTCAGAAATCTCACTTAAATTTTAGAAATCTCACTTTGTTTTTTAGGAAGGGTGAGAAATTCTCACTCATTTTTTTCCCTAATGAGAACCCTGGAATGCAAAAATCAAATAGAAAAAAACTAAAGGTAGTAAAGATGACTCTTTCAAAAGGTATAATATCTATATTTTACGAAAAGAACATTATTATACATACCATTTTAAGATAATTTTAACACATTTAGATGCGATTCCTAGCGTTTAGGATGAAAATAATCCGTAATAGTGGATTGTTTTTTAGTCATTGAGTTCAAAGTGAATGCAGCATCTTCTTGGATTGAAATATGTTGCAAGTTTTTTTTCCTGGTCTTCATAAGAAAGATAATAGTTTTTCACTATTTGTAAGCTCTTTATTGCAATATTGATAAAAGGGACGGGCAGTGCTTCCAGTTCTTCTTGTTGATCTTCGTCGGCGGACGAATAGTCTATAAGGTCGTCTACGGATCCGCATTGAATATGTCGTTTGGCTTGTATCTATTGGTCAAATTTGGTAGATTTTTCTTCCATTCTTCTATTGTAGCTTCATCTACACTTGATGATTTTCCCGAAAGCGATCTATACACAAGATTATGTCTTTTTTTCATTCTGTCAACCCATCCATTTGAAGCTGTAAAGTCTTTCAAACCACCAAGCCTATCGGCGATTTCTAGAGCTTTTTCTCTTAGTATCGTACCATTTATAGGTACATTTGCGGCACCAGCTTTTTTAAACAACTTTACTAAGATACCTTCCAGCTCGTCGACGATTTTTTCAATGTTTTCTGTTTCTTGGAATTTTTTTTCACCCAGTTTCTCGATGTTTTTTTCAATGCATTCTTTTTTCTGTAGTATGGATTGCAGGGTTGTCACGGGAATTACTTGTGATTGAGCGAACGCTACTTTGGTTTCTTGAAATTCATCAAATTGTTCAACAATTTCGGCTTTCTCAGCAACAGAAAAGTTTTTGCGTTTTTTACTCGTCATTTTGGCACAAAAGGTTAGAAATGCGACCACCGCGTGCTAAACAGCAACTGAATGTTGTTCAATGTCATACAGTGATACAGGCTTATCTAAAAACGTGTAGAAGGGTAAGTACCCCCCTCCCCGACGAAAGAAAAGGAGCCACCCCACCTGATTGGTAACTGGTCTTTCTCTTCCCTTGTCCGTCTCATTCCTACACCAATAAAGTGTGTTGTTTCTGTACTTTGTTCCCTCGCCAGCTGTGGTGTATTCAGGAAAGTAGACAGTCAGTCGCTACAGTAGGTTTTCAACAAAGGAGGGGGGGGGTGGAAACCAAACCATAATCAATGAGAAGAAACTGGTTTTAGAAGACGGGAATCTGTGGAATGCGTTTCTGTTTTCATAGATTAACTTTCAACAATGTGGATTAGCTTTAAAAAAGCATGAACGGAAAAATAATGCTTATTTTAGAACATTTTTTCTTTTTTCCACTTTCCAGGGAAAACGTAAAATGCGGGAAATTTCATATATAACAAACTTACAATCCGGGTTAAATTAACATAATTAGTATACGTAAAAACAGGGACCTGATGAAAAAAACATAAAATGCGGGAAAAACATAAATTCGGAGGACGTAAAATCGGGGTTTCACTGTATTGTTACTGAAAGAGATTTTATGCAACCGTCCTCATATGCAACTGTTAAACCAAATCTAGCTATAGTTGAGGTAGGTCCTTCTATCATTCCAGAGGTTGGACGCTCAATATATTCGGTGCAAACTTTTCCAGTTTTATTTATAGCAGATGCTAGAGTTCATAGGGATGCTGGATAGTATAAAATAGCAGAAAATAGACAAAAGATGTTATTTAAGTCTATTGGTAGTTTTAGAAATAGCAAACGCTAAGAAAAATGGGTGCAATGCAAGCAAGAAAACATAAGGCATACAGAATCGGAAATAGTCACTTTTACATTTGGGATAACTATAATTCTGGTGACAATTTATATTAGTTATGGAGAAAAGTTACTCAAAGTTTATAATTCTGTTCATTATTTTTATATCAGAATAATGGAGAATTTACATTGAGCAGTAGTGTAGTCAAGAGGGGACACAAGGGGATGACACCCTCCTACCTTTTTATTTTAACACAAGCGTCCCCCCACTTGTTTTTATTTTCAACATAAGGTACAGTCAATTAGGATAACTTTGCACCACAATCTCTCTATTTATAATCATCCCACTAATATTTTGATAATACATTGTTTATTATTGTCATAAAAGTCATTTCAGGGTTTTATAAATTCAGTTTTGTTTAAAAACTGAAGAAAAAAAAAATTAATAAAATCAAAAACTGAAAAGTGCGCCAACTAGCCCTGGTTTACCTTACACTAATGTTATATTTCTCACCAATTTTTAATAATGTTGAGCTGTTTATGAAAGTTTTCGCATTTATTTAAATTTTTATTTGATGTTTTTTTTATTGGAAATAAGACTGTTCCATTTGTTTAGCAAGTGATTTGTCTTAAGATAAATAAGAAAAGCAAACTTCATTTCAACAAAGTATGAAAGATTGCTTACCTCTTTTCTTTGTTTTCAACAAAACAATAACAGCAAGAAAAATCAATATTTCAGTTTCTTTCTGCAAAAAGATAAAAAAAGAAATGATATTATGCAAGGTAGAAATTGTTTAAAATAGAGACATTTATTTTAAATATATTTAGTATAAGGAAATCATTAAAACAATTGATCAAAGGATGGGATATGTTGCTACTTATGAAGAGAGAGCCTCCAATTTCTTCACAAGACAGCTTCGCTTCCTACGTACTTAAAAGTTTAGACAAAATCATACACATATACGCACAATTGACGAAATATGCATCTAAATATAAACTCGTTTTCTTTGGGAAGATATCTCATATAAAGAGCTCCGAAAGTTATCGAGATAACAGATATAGATGAAAACTGGGAAATTTATTTAGTAGCCAGTGGCCGGTAGACTCAGTTTCGTTAGTGGCCACTTTTCTCAATTGCTAATAAGAATTGAAAACTAGCTTAAAAATTGTTTAGAAAATAAATTAATTATTGAAATAAAACAAGAAATATGCCGATTTCAATTAGCACAGAGCTTAAATTATTTCGAACTTTCAAAATGATTTAACTATATACAAGACGCTGAAAGATTGAAAGCTGAAATTCAACAAGAAATTTTCAACAATACACTTGTTCAATACCGGCATGTTTCCATGGCAAAAAAAAAATCATGGTGAGAAAAATTAATTGCGAGTGGCAGAAGGAGAAAAAGAAAAAAAAACGAAACAAATTACAGTAGAATATGAGAAAAAGCGACCTTGCAGGAGTAGCGATCGATGATGCATTTTTTAATCTCCTCTTTTACTACTTTCATCGCCACATGGCGAATGGCGACCCTTAATTTTCACCTATAATAACAAACCATCTACAATGGGCTAAAATTAAAATTTTTAAGGGCAATTTTCCTCCAAGGTACATAAGTGAAAGGGGTCAAAAAGTTTTCACAAGGAGAAAAACAATGGGGATTTCAACCCTTTATGTTGTCATAAAAGTAACAAACAGCCAGGGCTGTGACAGAGATGGGGGAGTGGGGACAGAGATGGGGGAGTGGGGTACATTTACCTTGGGAACAGAGTTTTAATGGGGCTCCAAATGTTGGAAGACCTATAAACTGAATGATAACTAGTAGGACCTACAATTTTTGCTTTTGAATGGGAACCAAAATTTCTGTGCACAGCTGTAGTAGATATGGTAGAAGATATTCTTTTCCATTTACATGGTATGTAATGAAAGCACAAATCAGATCTGAAAGTGACTATCAGATGTGAGAGTTGGGGTTCAATAATAAGTAATGTTATGGAGAAAAGACCAAGAGGCAATGAAAAGTCATTGGAAGACATTGGCACATCAGATATGCATGTTTATTATGCTCAATGGCCCTGACAAAGGGTTTAAGAATATACGTAAATTTTTATAACCTTCATTAATTGGAAAATAAACATGTTACTTCAAAAGTAGTTAGAAGGGTCATTAATGACTCAGATAAATGTTTACCCTGTTTTCACTAAGTTATATAAAAAAATGGATCATTATAATTTATTGTCTGGATGTATTATTGGTTATATGTCAACTATTTTAAAATGCAAAGCCTGCTATTTTTTATGATTGTAAAATTGGTTCCGACATCATTTGGTGCCACAGATAAATTTTGACTTCCGAAAGTTGTGCTGAAGATTAGTGTACAGAAAATTCTGCTACTAGGCAGTTCCTTTAATATAAAAATACAACGCTATAAAGATACTTAGCCTGATAAAGCATCACCTGAACTCCCCCTTAAATAAATTCCATACAAGGAAGATGACGTTACCACAAATGTATTTCACATTATCAAAATTGGCATACATTAGCAAATGAATGGTTAATGATAAACTTGCTTTCACTTTCTGATGATAATTATTAAGTTAACATTCGTTTTACTCAAAAAAATTTCAGTTTAATACTGCAATAATTATTAAGACACAATAAAAGAAATTATGAGCATAATTTTAATGGTAAAGATTAGGTCCACAAAATATTTGCACAATACAAATTCGTAACATATGTATCTGTTACGCATGTACCAAAGGTTTTTTAAAAAATGCATAAATAAGAGAAAAGTTGAAGCTCAAATATTGATTAACAGCTAAATACTCTAAAAAATACTCACATATTCCAGCTCACATCCTGATTTTGGAAATAAAATAGTACAGAAGGGTTGAACTAATTTCGTAAACAAATAAGAAATAGCCAAGATGAAATTAGTTATAAAATGAGGATGAAAAAGCCTTTTCAACTCTTTCACTGTGAGAATACCCATATTGGTAAACAAGATTATTTTATTCGTTTGAAACTTAAAATATGAAATTTAATCCTTCAATGTTTTCGCTCATAGCCGCTGTGCTGAATTTTGCTGATAATCAGAGCACATTATACTATATTAGACGCCTAGGCAAAAAGAAAATAAAGAGAGTTACAAACAAAGTCCCTTCTCGCTATAATCGACATTGAGGGCTATATAATATCAGGAGTGACAAATGAGCGGTAGTTCTGAAGTGGCCAAGAACAGGATATCCTAAAATAAATGAAGGGTGCAAAACATGATTACCATATGATGCAAATAGAAAAAAAAAAAAAACATGCATTTCACAACATTTTAAAAACACTGAATTTGAACACGTTTCTTCGGGAGGTTCAAAGTGGCAAACGAGGGGAAAATCGCGAAAATGCCATGTTGTCATGGTTACCGAACGGAATCTCGACAAATCAACTTTGAATGCGCATTGCGGCCAATCATTATGAAGCAAGAAGAGAGAGCTTCGGCCATGTTTTGTCTGTCGTGTTCATACGCCGCTGAAGTTGTGACGTCACAACATGGCGGCTGGGCAGTGACACTTAGTTTATATGCCCACAACTCCAGACGCGACTTTTCATAATATTATTTAAAAAAAATAGAGAGAGAATATGGTATTGTGTTTTGCAGCTGGCTGTAACCACCAAACTGTGAAGAATGAATGTTCATTTTTCAGGTTTCCGAAGGATAAAAAGTTGAAAGCTTTGTGGATTAATATGTCCAGGTATGTAATGTACATGTTTCATATGCTTATATGTCAAGTTTCTTGCATTGATGAAATTATACTTAAGTAACCTCTTTGAATCCTTGATAAATAAATTTGTGGTAGAAAACCTTTGCAATATATATGTAATATTTTAAGGTATTTAAATGATAGAAGTTGTCTTTGTCCATTAATTATTATCGTTGTTGTTAATCAAATCGGGAAAGCTGATTGATGAGGGGGACAAAAATGTCTTCAGACAATGAATTTCTTAGTCTTTTAAAGTTACAAAGATCATTAAATATTTATCTGCAGATAATAAATGTATTATGATGATTCAAAATGTGTATGAAGTTGAGGAAGCTAGTCATTTCATCTAAATGTTTATGCAATGTATATTATTTCATATACTTATGTGTGCATAAATGTGTTGGCACAATTACCTTTTTTGTAAGAAAAATATATTTATACATAATTTCTAAAATTAGTTGTAAGTTTAATTCAATTTTTTTAGGAGAGCTGATAGGGAGCCCATTCAGGATTCCAGATTGTGTAGCTGTCACTTCAAAGATGGGAAAAAAGAAAATAATCCAACTATTTTTTCTTATAATGAAAATAAAAAATTTGATTTCCCAAGCCCAGAGAAAAGAGTAAAGAAAAGTAAGTTCTTAAGATTTACTTCTGGTCTTTCAGTGATGAAAAATATTGCATGCTGCATTCATTTTTGTAAAATTTTTGAAAACTGACTAGAATTTAAACACGTAAATTTACTTGAAATTATATCGCACAATAAAGTTTTATAAAAGTTTATGAAAATAATTATTGTGTTAGTAATTTTATGACAAACTTTTCTAAATAGTGAATCATTAAAAATTTGAATTAAAAGCTATTTTCAAAATAGCAATACATTCCTTTCTAACTTTTATATTTGCATCAAATCAAATATTACAGCTTATTCAGCTAGATACAATCACATAATGTAGGCTATTGTGCGCTCTATCTTAGACTTTCCAAAAAGCTTATTTACTTATAACAAGAAACAAGCTCTGTGATAAAGTTTTACTTGAATTTTGATTTAGACAATCAAGATCATAGCTGCGACGGGAAAGCAGAATTTAAAAAAGGTACTAATATTGAAACAATGTATAAAATTACCGACTTACCGCCTTGAAATTAAATTTGTTAGTCAAAGATGCCAACAACTCTGAAATATACAAAAAAATTTTTTTTGTAGTTTGCAAATCTTTGGTTAATTTTGATAAATATTTATAAGGCTTGGCATGAAATAACTAACAAACTAATGTTTCATACTAATCTTCAAATTATTTAGAAGTAATGATTGGTAGAAAATATTTTTTTACCGAATTTATTCTACCAAAAATCTTACATTAAAACATAAATGTTTCTATCTATAAAAATATTCATCCATAAACCAAAGCAAGTTGGCAGCTTTGATAAAATAACTCACCCTCTTTCAATAAGTACATTCAATAATTAACTAATTATTAGGGATGTACCGAGTACTCGGAATATACTCTGCACACCGAGTACTCGTCCACTTTGCTGCGTACTCGGTACTCGGCAAAATTCTAGCCGAGTACTCGGCCATTACCGAGTAGTTGTAAAAATTTCGTAATTTTTATTAAGATTGTTAATAGTAAATAAATTTATAACTGATTAGTACAATAATGTGCTAATTTGACTATTTCTTCCATTTTCTCTACTTTGTTTGGTATTTTTTAAAGCTGTACAAGTAGCATCCAACATGTTTGATATAACAAATCACTGAAACATGTCAGAAACTTGAATGTTACACCATGCCAATCTTTTTGGATGCCCGATGAAAAAAGAATTGTCTTTTTGGGTTTTTTTTATCTAAACCTTGTCCATATATTAATTTCTGGTAACTTATTTGCATTAAATATGAGTTCTGTTTGGGTAACTGAATATAATATATGTATATATAAAATTGTAAATGAAAATCAAAATTTAGCTATATAAAAGATCCATTCATAAAACTGGAGGGAAAAAAAACATGACTTTAAAGTAAAGAAATTATCAGCAGGAATTCTTACATTTATTTTCTTTCATTTGTTTATATATATGTAGTTAAAATGTATGTTTTCCTCTCAATATATACAAAATTCTTCATGTGCACATCAATGTTCTTTCTTTATTCACAACTACTCGGTATTCAGCACTCGGCCGAGTAGTAAATGGCCGAGTACGCGGCTACTCAGCCAAAGTGTTACTCGGTACATCCCTAGTAATTATTATTTGTAAAGTTCATTTAATAAAATGAAAGTGAAAAAATATTTTTGTTGCAACTTATAAATTTGTTTTTATGGAGTGACCACCCCTTCTTGCGCCACAGTGGTATATTTTTTATGCCGTGGGCTAGTTTCACCATAAGGAAGTAAGAATAAACACAAGAAGAATATTTAACATTAGATGCTCTAAAATTCAGATGTGTGATTTATTAATGTTTTAAGAAAATGATTTATAGTTTATTATTCAAAGGTAAAATTAGAACAAATACAGTATTTTCAAGTTTGGCTGGTTTAATAGAGTATTATTCTGCAAGATTGTGGAGTGTGTGCTGTTATTTACTATAGGTACATTCTATTGTGACAACAAATCCAGTATTTTCATGTTTAGCTGGTTAAATAAAGTATTCTTGTTAAACTATTAAACGAGATTGTGAAGCATGTGATGTTCATTGTAGGTACATTCTAATGAGAATCTGTTTGTTGCATTGTTTACTATTTATTTCTTATTTACTAGTTCTAAATTATTTTATGAAAAGATCAATGAACTTTTTATTTAACTTTTTAGGGAAAAAAGATTTAAAAAGGGAGAATACTGCAGGCCCATCAAACATGACCCATTCTACTAACATTGGTCAAGTTGCCATTCTTCAATGTGAATTGGAAGACCTTAAAGTGAGAGTTGCTGCTCTTGAAGATGAATTGGCTAAAAATCGCCTCTATTTTCGCTTCGGTTGCATTGAACATGATGAGGCCCTAGTGTTGATGTACACAGGGTTACCCAATAGTAGAGTTTTCTCTACTTTGGTAAAGTACATCGCACGTTTTGAGTTTAATTATTTCTATGGATGGACAGTTGGTTTACCTCTGGAAGACCAACTGTTCATAACGTTGCAAAAGTTGCGACTAAACTATAATTTTCAGGACTTGGCTATAAGGTATTCCGTGTCCGTCACAACTATTAGAAATGTATTTTTCACAATGTTAAAAGTACTGCATGAATCCTTATACGAGTTTTTTTATTGTGATGGTGACAATTTGCCATCTGTGCATAAAATCCAAGAGTGTTCTCCGATAGCGGACGATTTTCCCAATTGTAGATTTTTATTAGACTGTACAGAAGTTTTTATTGAAACACCCAGGAACAACATGGCAGCACAAAAAGAAACTTACTCTAATTATAAAAAGGCTCAGACTGCAAAAGCTCTGATAGCTGTGTCTCCAAGTGGAGTAATTTGTTTCTGCAGCGAATTATTTCCAGGGTCATATTCAGACAAATTAATTGTCGAAAAATCAGGAATATGTCGATTGTTAAAACCTGGAGACTTAATTATTGCCGACAAAGGGTTTTTGATAAGAGACATATTACCAAAAGGTGTGCTTTTAAATATGCCTCCTTTTTTGATTAATCCACAGTTCACAGAGCAAGAGACAAGATACACTACACAGATTGCATGTGCCCGAATACATGTTGAAAGGGCAATAGGGCGTGTAAAAAATTTTCAAATCTTTGACAGTAATATCTCTCATAATTTTAGGCCATTTTTATCTGTAATTTTTCAAGTGTGTATTTTGTTGGTTAACTTTCAAAAACCTATTATTCAGGAAGAATAATAACCTTTTGATTACTGTATGTCTTGTTGATGTATAACTTGTATTTTTATTATTAAACTGCTTTTCAAGTTTTCGTTTTAATGTATTACTAATTCATAAAAATATGATTTGACTACTTTGTATTACTAATTCATAAAAATATGATAATGGAATTTTAGAGAAAAAATCCAAATTCCCCCTACAAAAGTGCTCATCCCCACAATGAATTTCTAAAAATTTTGTTAAATTTGTAACAAAACATACCTCAGAAGTGGAAGAATCTGAATCAAATTTTCTTTTCTTTTTGGATGACTAACGTGTCTATCACTGGAGTGCAAACATTATTATGTATCAAAAATAATTAAAAATTTAGCTAAAATATAAATAATACTTGATTGTAAATTAAAATGCAGCATTAAACAGTAGCAGCGAGATTGGAAGCGTTGAACGGATGATTTCCAGAGTCTTAATGCAATCAGTGATGGACCATAATAAGAAAAAAAAAAAAAACATTTAAAATATAAGAGATGAGAGAACATCTGTAAATGAGAATGCAATGCAAATACAGTTCATCAGTTTTCTAATCGGCTCATCTACAAAAAAGATTTTACCAAAATGGGTTTTTGTACAGGAAGTCATAAATAAATATAAACTGCTCTTTAAGTTTCTTGATGAGCATCCCTTCCTGGCTTGAGGGGTTAACCCATTAGGAGAATTGTTGGCTAGGGGTCTTTTATTTTCAGACCCCAGGGCCTTCAACACCAATTTATCAGAAAACAAAACTCCATCACAGTAGAGAATATTTTCCACAAAACGTATTTCTTGTGCGATTGTAATCCCAAATTGCTGCCTTTGGGTACAAAAGACATCAAGAAGGAAAGAAAACCCTCTGAAGTGATTGACAGGATCACCCCCCCCCCCCCCTCCCTGGTTACGCCTATGCTAAATGTCAAACCTAGCTTTTTTCGAGCTTTTAGATGCAGGCTTTCTTGCATAAAAAAAAACTTCAACATTATAGTCGGGTGATTCTAAGCAGAAAACCTTTTTTGGAACTTCAAACAAAATTTTTGGAAAAAGTATGCACAATCAATTTAAAATATATACTTAGGTTAACAATCCCCCCCTCAACACAGTACATACACAATTATATATTATAAGAGCAAAAATACGTCAAGAAATTATATGAATAGTAATATATTAGTACCAGAAGTCTTTTTTTTTTTTTCGGATCAGGTGCTTGAGAAATGTCTGAGAATTTCGGATCAGAATCACCCATGATTATAGTAAAGAAAGGGTTTTCTATTATGAATTCATTGCTAATTTTTTTCAGAAAAATATGGGACAAGCCAATGGGATATAGAATAAGATACTTCAGCTAAGAATAGAGAAATACCAGAAATCTCAAAATGGGAAAAGTGACCGAAAACATTTTTAATAGCATGAGAAACAAAATAATTATTTAGAACTGCATGAATCTTCCAAATCTCCAATTTCTACACTAAATCCTCTGGATTGAGAGTATGGTATTTTAGTTGCAGTAGATGATACAAATACAAAAGTGACAACCAGCAACAGGCTCAGCTAGGCTGCTAACAATCGCTTTTGGTAAACTATTCCAACTGCCTACAACCTTATTGAAGTAGTGTTTCTTAATTTCAAGATTGGCCTGAACATGATACACAGTTTAAGCTTATATTTTTGTTCTTAGCAAATACAAAACATGCTTTAGATCTAATGAATAGTGATTTGGCCAAATATGTTGTTTCTTCCAGACCGTTGTAATAGAAAGTAATTGGAAAGGCGAACACTGATGCACACATTCATCTATGACGCATGATTTAATTCTGTAAAGAATCTGAAACTATCTTAAATTAATATTTTCTACGTATATCGCAATAAACATGCTTCCACTCACAAGTTGTATAGAAATGACGGGTTTTAATGTAAGCATTAGCATTGTTTTACTAAATACTTAATTCAAATTAAAGAAATATTATTGCTTAGTAAACTTTTACCTTGCTCAAAATACTTTTATGAAGATATTTTAAAAGTTAGATCATTTAAAACAAAACCATAAACCAAAAATATTAAAATTTAATGCATTTAATTAGAATATTTTTTTATTTCCAAAAACTAAAATTATTAATGTTTTTTTTTTTTTTTTTTTTTTTTTTTTTTTTTTTTTTTTTTTTTTTTTTTTTTTTTTTTTTTTTTTTTTTTTTTTTTTTTTTTTTTTTTTTTTTTTTTTTTTTTTTTTTTTTTTTTTTTTTTTTTTTTTTTTTTTTTTTTTTTTTTTTTTTTTTTTTTTTTTTTTTTTTTTTTTTTTTTTTTTTTTTTTTTTTTTTTTTTTTTTTTTTTTTTTTTTTTTTTTTTTTTTTTTTTTTTTTTTTTTTTTTTTTTTTTTTTTTTTTTTTTTTTTTTTTTTTTTTTTTTTTTTTTTTTTTTTTTTTTTTTTTTTTTTTTTTTTTTTTTTTTTTTTTTTTTTTTTTTTTTTTTTTTTTTTTTTTTTTTTTTTTTTTTTTTTTTTTTTTTTTTTTTTTTTTTTTTTTTTTTTTTTTTAATGAAAATGGAAGACTTGAAGATTTTGAAAGTAAAGTTTTTTGATGGGAAAATGGAAGACTGGAAGATTTTGAATGAAAGTCTTTGAAGTTATGAAGATTTTGAATGAAAGTCTTTAAAGTCATGAAGATTTTGAATGAAAGTCTTTGATGAAAATTTGAAGAAGACAGTTGCTGCAGCACTTGTTTTTATTTACTTATATGAGCTCCTTTTTAATTAAATGATGGCCATTTTAAATTTTTTTTTTTAGTAAGTATTTAAGAATTTTTATTTTGTTTTTAATTGAGATTTTTTTTGTTTTAAATTGAGATTTTTACTTTTAATTTATTTTTATTTATTGCTTTTATTTATTTATTTATTTATTTATTTTTTTATTTTAAAGGTACCTTAGTGTATACTTGTAAAACATTAATCGTTAAATTTTCTCTTTTCAGATGGAGTATAATAATTTTTTCCTTTTCAGATGCTGATTTATTTTATTTTATGTATGTATGTATGTATATATGTATGTATGTATGTATGTATGTATGTTTGCATGAATGTTTGCATGTGTGTGTGCATGAATGTATATATGTATGAAAGCTGGTCAATGATTTCAATGGTTGAATTTGGAGAAGGTGGCCGATACCTGGGTTAACAAAAAAACCTCCAAATGATGATACCCTGATTGAGACCTCCAGGTGTCATGAGTTTTCAAACTCAGGCAAAGGCCCGTGTTTTTGTTTGTTTCATTTCAGGTTCCAATGGATGATTTTCGTGTAACAAGATTTAGGTGAGATATTTTTACATTTATATTGTTTCACTGACTGTAGAAGTGAAGTCTCCGTTTGAGACTTATTTTATTTGACATCTAGGGTCAATGAAACGTTCTTTTGTTTTTTCTGATTATTTTGAATTTTATGATGCAGTATTTTTTAATGGATTATTCATGTAATGTATTCTAATTTGAATTTAGATATAAAAAAAAAGTTGATGGGGTGTGGTTTTAAAAAATCACATCGGGATGGTGGTGGGACCATCAACTTAAAATTAAATTAATTTCCCTTTCAGAAATAAAAGTCAATTAAGTCCAAAAATAATTTCTCTCGCTAGATGGCGCCATGTGTATAACCTCAGAGTTCAAAAAATAATTTCTCTCACTAGGTAGCGCCATGAGCAATTTTAGTTGGTAACTGTTGTCATGACAACCGCTACATGTAGTATCACCGTTGCCATTCCCTAAAAGCTAAACTTCAGACGCAGAGTAACAAGCAGTGTAACAAGTAAGAAAAACAACTCAACTCCACTCAGAAACCCTCGTCATCTTCTACGAGGATAGCAGCAGGAACCCTACTACTCAACCCTACTCGGCAGGCGGGGGGGACAGGCGCAAGGGGGCGTGGCAGGCGGAGGAGGGGGCGTAGCTCCACCGCCACCGCCTGCTGCTACAGAACTGTCATTTTCTATCTACTCACATTGTCCCAATCTCGCGAAACCCCCTCGAAGCGTGACATCATTTATGAATGATCCCTATGTGTGTAAGGTTATACCCAAAGCTTGGCTTTAGCAAACTGATATAGAATAAAATCATTTTTGGAAAAAAATAGAACCGACTTCAAACTATGAATTGCGCTAAAAAGTACAAAATAAAATTATTCTTTAAACAACTTCGATGCGACTTTTAAACATAATTTTTGAAGTCGGTGCAAAATTATGACAGTCTAATTATAATTACGCCACGCGTTATTTTACATTGAAACTGTTGCAAACTCTACGCCTTTATATTTGTATTTGGTTCATAGTTACAAAAGGAATCATGCATCATAATCCATCATAATTTTGCACCGACTTCAAAAATTATATTTAAAACTCGTATCGAAGTTGTTTAAAGAATAATTTTATTTTTTACTTTTTAGCGCAATTTATAGTTTGAAGTCATCACTGATGGAAAAAAAAATCCCAACACCAAGAAGGAGTTGTGCTAGCGAAACGAAATTTGGCAGGCGTGTTTATACATCTGAAAGATGACGTCGATTTGTGGCGATTAAGCACTTCAACTTCTAAAAAAATAATAACTTTCACTTTCACCAAAAAAAAGAACTCTAATAAAAATTGTTTAATTTAGCGGTTGTTGGAGTAGCGATGTATGTCGACGCTTGTTGTTCGGAAGCCTCATTCTTAATTGTTTAATACTGCATGATTGTGTTTATTTTTTATGTAATAAATATTTGATAAGATGACAGAGTTATCATTGTACGAGTGACACGCAATTTTAACTTCAAAACCTTGACTATAGTTAGTATGGAATAGACTTTACTACATTGGTGACCAAAGAACGTGTGAACTTTTACGATGATAAGTGCAATCGAAAAATATCTAAGCTGCGTAAGTTACCGCACGATTTTATTTGTCTAAATGAATTTGGTTTTATATTCACGAGTTGGTACATTGCCTTTCGATGTTGAGTGACATAGATTCTCTTTGCTTACTTATGATAAATTGTAATGTCGTTTATGATAATTGTCGCCTTGATGATAACTTTCTTTTTGAGTGCTACTTTAATGTGTGTTTTTTTACGTGTTAATCCCTAATGGAATTAAATTTGTAACTCAAGTTATATATAATGTCGACATCTGAAGATCAAATTTTCAACGAACCACAAATTTCTCACGTTGCGGTGAAACCACCGCCGTTTTGGAAGAATAATCCTAGCCTGTGGTTCCTCCGCTTAGAAGCACAATTTTCCTTGGCACATGTGACGACTGACGAAACCAAGTTCAATTATGTTGTAGCAGCTGTTGATTCGGACATACTAAGCTCCGTAAGTGATATCATTATGCGACCTCCCGAAACCAACAAATATGAGCAGTTAAAAACACGTTTGGTTGAATTACACTCAGAAAGCGAGTCGTCTAAAATAAGGACATTGTTACAAGGGTTAGAGCTCGGTGACCAACGTCCGTCACAATTGCTTATACGCATGCGTGCTCTAGGTGGCGATTCCGTAGGTGAGCCATTGCTTAAATCACTCTGGCTTGGACGACTGCCCAACAGCACGCAATCGATTTTGGCAGCGTTAAATGAAGATTTAACGAAACTCGCATCTATTGCAGATAAAATCCACGATTTAACGCCTCAATCGTCCATTAATTCTGCACAAGTCTCTATTGCACCACAAAATATCGCGCTACAGGCGCAAATTGACCAATTAACCCTGCAAGTCAAACAGTTAACTTCTATAGTTCAGGAGCGAAGTACACGGAGGGACAATTACATTAGAAATCCTAGACACCGAAATAACTCTCGCTACCGTAGCAATTCTCGCAATCGAAGCTATAAAGAGCCAGAAAATGGTTTATGTTTCTATCATATTAATTTTGGTGAGAATGCCAAAAAATGCAACCCTCCTTGCTCTTTTCGTCATTCGGGTCAGGCGATCGCTTACCGGCCATAATGCTGACCGCCACCTTAATCGCATATTAATGGCCGATTCAAAGTCTAAACTTTCCTTTTTAATTGACACTGGTGCGGACGTATCAGTCATTCCTAAAACGTACGCTCCGCACTCTAAATCGCAATATTTAACGTTGTATGCCGCCAACGCCACAAAAATTGCTACTTATGGAACAAAGCGCATGACCATCAATTTGAATTTGCGCCGTGATTTTATATGGTCCTTTGTAGTAGCAGACGTTAAACAACCTATTATCGGCGTAGATTTTTTAAAACACTACAATCTGCTAGTTGATGCTAAAAACCATAGAGTTATTGATGCGAATACTCGACTTTCCTCTAATGGACAACTACCTTCACTTAACTCTCCTGAATCGAACATCGCTATATTGGTTGGTGATGGCATACTGGATAAAATCCTTAGTGAGTATCCTGAGTTATTAAACCCATCGCAACCCATGAAAGGTAGTAAGCAAGATCAAATTTACCATCATATCGAAACAAAAGGTCCGCCTGTATTTTCAAAACCTAGACGACTAGCTCCCGACATTCTTAAAGCTGTTAAAAAAGAATTTGAATATTTATCCGCTCAGGGCATCATCCGACCATCTAAAAGCCCCTGGGCAAGTCCTTTGCACGTTGTCAGAAAACCTAACGGTGAGTATCGTCCTTGCGGTGACTACCGTCGTCTCAATTCTACAACCGTGCCTGACCGCTATCCCGTTCCGCACATCCAGGATTGTACCCAAAGCTTGCATGGAAAAATAATTTTTTCTACTCTCGACTTAGCAAGAGCGTACCACCAGATCCCTATAAACCCTGCTGATATACCCAAGACAGCTGTAACCACACCGTTTGGTTTGTTCGAATACACTGCTATGCCATTCGGATTGCGGAACGCAGGGCAAAGTTTTCAAAGGTATATACACCAAGTTTTATCCAATCTTGACTGTTGTATTCCCTATTTCGATGACATATTAATAGCTTCTTGCTCAGATGTTGAGCATGCTAAACATTTGCACGAGGTGTTATCACGGTTAAAAAAGCATGGGTTAAAATTAAACCCAGACAAATGTGTATTGGGAAAACCTGCCGTAAAATTTCTCGGGTGCCTCATAACTGCTGCAGGCGTTAAGCCGCTTCCTGATAAAGTTGAGACCATCATTAACTTCCCGAAACCGAAAACTATTTCTGAGCTGAGACGTTTCTTAGCGATGCTAAACTTCTACCGGCGGTTCTTGCCAAAAGCCGCAGAAACGCAAGCGTCTTTAAATGAATTTCTGAAAAAATCTAAAAAGAACGACAAACGTCCTGTGCCTTGGGATGATAAATCGACTCTTGCATTCGAAAATTGCAAATCCGATTTGATTAATGCCACAACATTGACGTTTCAGTCACCTGAGCATCCACTGGCCCTCATGGTCGACGCCTCAACCACTTCTATTGGAGCAGTTTTAAATTCCCAGTCTCCTAATGGCCCAAAACCGCTCGCATTCTTTTCTCGTAAATTATCGACTGCCGAAGCCAAGTACAGCACATATGATCGAGAACTTCTCGCTATGTACTCTGCTGTAAAGCATTTTAGGCACGCACTTGAAGGCCAATGCTTCACAATTTTTACTGATCACCGTCCCTTAATTTTTGCATTTACTAAAAATTCTGACACCTGTTCCCCTCGCCAGCTCAGACATCTCGACTTCATTGCACAATTTTCAACCAATATCAAATACATCGCCGGAGAAGATAATGTCGTCGCTGACACATTGTCTCGCATTCAAGAGATTTGTCCAACTCCAATACAGTTTGAATCTTTATCACAAGCTCAAGAAACCGACGCCGAATTACAAAATCTCTTAGGCACAACCAACCATTCCCTAAAACTGAAATCCGTGCCAATTTCTCCAACGTTGAGACTATGGTGCGACATCACAGACGATAAGGTGAGACCATTTGTACCAAGCAATTTCAGAAAGCCAATTTTTAATTCTCTCCATAACTTATCTCACCCAGGTATCCGTGCTACTAAACGACTAATACTGGACCGTTATGTGTGGCCGTCTGTGGCTAAGGATGTTGTTACTTGGTCACGTGCTTGTGTGGACTGCCAGAAATCTAAAATAAGCAAGCACACTCACAGCCCTATTCAACCATTCTTAAAACCAGCACGAAGGTTCGACCATGTGCATGTTGACTTGGTCGGTCCATTACCACCCTCTGATGGATTCTCTTACCTCATGACTTGCGTCGACCGATACACCAGATGGCCCGAGGCTATACCCGTGACTGATATATGTGCTGAAACAGTGGCACGTGCAATTGTGAATCACTGGATTTCACGTTTTGGGGTACCATCCATCATTACAACAGACCAAGGTCGGCAGTTTCAATCCACACTTTTTGCTTCTCTTTCCCGACTATTGGGAGTTAAGCATATAAGAACAACCCCATACCACCCTGCTAGCAATGGAATGGTCGAGAGACTTCACCGTACCCTCAAACAAGCTCTTAAATGTTACCATAACCATCGATGGACTGAAACATTGCCTCTTGTGCTTTTGGGATTGCGTTCCACCTTCAAGGACGATCTCCAGTGCACTACTGCAGAGCTGGTATATGGCTCAACACTCCGACTGCCAGGAGAATTTCTCTCTCCGTCCACGATATCCAGTGAAGAACCATCTGAATTTGTACAACTCCGGATAATTATGCAAAATCTCTCCCCGACACCAGGATCTGCCCATAATAAACAAACACCTTTCATCAACCCAAGTTTACTCAACTGCACCCATGTTTTTGTTCGGCACGGTGGAGTTAAGAAGCCGCTACAAACACCTTACGATGGCCCCTACAAAGTCATAGAGCGCACTCCTAAACACTTCACCCTGATAATCAACAAAAAACCAAGCACGATTAGTGTTGACCGTCTCAAGCCAAGCTTTTCCTTAGCTACTGACGACCTGCCTACTGCAAGCAACTGTGCGCCCTCAACGCATAATCTAGCTGACGTCTCTGTTGCTCTCCCAATGAGCAATGAAACCACCGACATCCAGCAACCCGTTCCAAGAAATGAAACCACAGACATAGTACAACCTGTCCCAATAACCACTCGCTCAGGAAGACAAGTTCGCTTCAACAGAAAATACTTGTAACATCAGTGCCCTTGGCACTTGGGGGGGAGTACTGTGGCGATTAAGCACTTCAACTTCTAAAAAAATAATAACTTTCACTTTCACCAAAAAAAAGAACTCTAATAAAAATTGTTTAATTTAGCGGTTGTTGGAGTAGCGATGTATGTCGACGCTTGTTGTTCGGAAGCCTCATTCTTAATTGTTTAATACTGCATGATTGTGTTTATTTTTTATGTAATAAATATTTGATAAGATGACAGAGTTATCATTGTACGAGTGACACGCAATTTTAACTTCAAAACCTTGACTATAGTTAGTATGCAATAGACTTTACTACAGATTCAAATTTTGTGCTCGGCGCATCAGTGTGACGCTAGTAGCGACACACGGAAGATGCAAATCAGGTTTGCTTTAAATACGCGCTGTAACGTTCCTGAGTGTTGTTTAGCGTCGAGATTTGATGTAGTGAGTTGATGTTAGTCCACAATGCCTTTAACCGCCATATTCACCGTCAACCTAACTCCACGCGTGAAACCACGAGATCCGTTAACTCGGAGTTGGGGCTCAACGCTGCGAAGTTAAAAATCGGTATTCACGGAGGAAAATCAACCTGGGGTTTTCCAACCACGAAGTTAGTCAACTCGACGCCATGTGGGAACGTACGCAGGCCCGTTATTGGTCAAAACTATCACAGGATTTTCTTCATGCTTTTTCGCCGCGCAGTGTACATTTCGTTTCCCGTTTTTTAAAATTCCCGTTCTCTGCAATATAGCGATGAATAAAACACGACTGGTTTTTAGCCCGTTTGAGAAGGTATTACTTCTAGCACTCGTGGAAAAAATTTAAAAATATTGAAAAGTAAAGAATTCAATAAAATTTTTCTCGGAAAATGAAAATATATATATATTTAACGAATAGGAAATTGTAACTAATTTTATCATTGTAATATATCTCTTTCTGACATTAGAAATGTACCATTCACAAACGATATATATATGATATAGAAATGTATCATTATGAACCAAGCAGTAGTGTATTATTGTATCTTTTAAATTTTTATTTGAATATTCTTTCATTAAATCAAGGCTGTAACCAGGGATGCCCACGAATCCCCCCCCCCCGAAAATTTTCGCAATGTAGCATATATTCCTCCCTGAAACTTGCCTCAACATTACTGTTTCAAAGCCTTCCCCCCCCCCCCCCCGCCAAAAAAATCTGGCTATGGCCTTGCATTAAATTCATGAGAGTATTTAAAAAATGCATTTGATTTCAATTATAACTATTGTAAATACTTTATTCTTACAATCACTTCGCATTGGCAAAGTACAGTAAAAATTTGGTTTAAGTCTTGCAACTGCATGAAACGGCAATTCAAAATTATGTGATTTGGGGTTAACAAGAACCCTTTTCCTAATGCAAATATGAATTCATTAATACAAATACATATGGCGAATATTTTGACTTTTTCAAAAACCTTGCAGTTTACCTTTAAACACAAAACTGCCATTAGCATTATGGATTCATTTCATATGTCTTCTTTTTTTAAAGAAGCTTTTCACATATTCAAAACCTTTATTAAATTAAAAAAAAAAAAAAGAATATACAAGCAAATGTAAATTGGTCAATGACATAAAACACATGGTAAAGGTCAACAAGTTTATTTTATTCGACATACATAAATCAAAATATTCCACATGAACTTCGCAGGCCCAGAAGTAACCTTGGCAAAAAGAATCAGGACGCATGTTAAATGTTCAGTATATACATGTACACTTTAAAGTAGAATAAAATTATATCAAAAAGCAACAAGGAGAGAGAAAAATAAATAATTAAATAAAAATACTAAAGATATATTACCCCCCATTGTTTGGTATTTCTGTTCAATTAGGAATCATGATAAAGTTTCAAAATCTTTAATGAAGTAATAGCTCCCGAGAGAAAAACATTATCGGAAACACACAAAAGTGACAAAGAAATCATTGAACAATACTAGTT
Source organism: Octonoba sinensis (assembly GCA_038502835.1). Taxonomy (NCBI): domain Eukaryota; kingdom Metazoa; phylum Arthropoda; class Arachnida; order Araneae; family Uloboridae; genus Octonoba; species Octonoba sinensis. Next base: position 108,710,273 of record CM076603.1, on the reverse strand, counting down.
AATAAAATTAAAACAACTCTAAAGTTGTATTTTTTGTAAGGCCTCTTCAGAAATTCAAGATCGTGTAAAGCGAAGAAAGCTCTAAAATCTCAACATATTCCAATTTTCGCAACATCCAGTCCTCCATTGCTAATGTTTACATGTACTGCGCATGCGCTCAAACCTTAACTTTGCTCTGGCGCTTGGTTGAATTACTCGACCTGGCATGGTTTCGGGAACCTGTTTGCGATTAGTCAAAGTTGATGGTGAATAGGAAATCCGCGGTAACTTCAGGTTGGAGACACTGATCTCCATACTAACCTGGATCTCCTACTACACCCCGGCCAAGTGAAGCCTCTTTTCGGGTGTAGTTCCAGCTTCTAGTTTGGCTACTTTACCGTTAACTCTGCAGAAATTTGGCGTAGGTGCCTGGTTGGCCCTAAAAAAGCCCCGTTGAGCGTGCGCTTTATTTAAGTCCGATCTAATATTCTGTAACAATTAATACAATGCCGACTTGTAGCGCGAATAATAGTTTATAATTACTATTTTTTAAAGCATAAGTACTTTCATCATTACTTTTTAAAATCATAAGAACCCCCTCCCTCACTTAGAAACACTATGACACAATGCATATATTTTGATGCTTTTTTTCCCTATAATATGTAAATATGTACCCAAAGGGAAATTTCGATATGACGAGCCAGCTTGTAAAAGAAGTTCATATGCCAAGGTATATATATATATTCAGTTTACATAGATATATTAAATTATATGTTGCCTTAAGGAAGTGAAATTTTCTTTTTAAATATTATCAATCAAAATAGTTTATAAAATACGTGACTGTTTTCAAAATTGATATTATCAGAAATGATTATTATTTTATTGCTTTGCAATGAATTAAAATCACAATTTTAATTAAATATTGGTTAAAATATCAATATAAAACAGAGTCTATTATTATTTTAATCAAGGTGTACTTTATTATTATTATTTTTAAAGTCATAAGTCGCCCCCTCCTGACTTAGAAACGCTATGACTTTACACACAGGCGTATTTTGATGTTTTTCTTCTATAATGGGTAAATATGTATCCTCCCTCTCCCCCCCCCCCCCGGGAAATTTCCATATGACGAGCCAGCTTGTAAAAATGATTATTTTTTTATTGCTTTATAATGAATTAAAGTCACAATTTTAAGTATTAGTTAAAATATCAACATGAAAGCATGAAACAAATAGTTTGTTATATTTTTTTAAATCAAAAGTACTTACATTATTTTTTTTAAATCATAAGTACCCCCCCCCCCCCCCCCACTGATTTAGAAACACTATGATTTTATACACATGCATACTTTTTAATGTTTTTTCTGCTATAAAGTGTGATTTTGCTCTCTTTGCCCCCCCCCCCCCCGGGAATTTTCGATATGACGAGCTAGCTTGTAAAAGAAGTTCATATGCGAAGGTACATTTTTATTCAGTTTACAAATATATATTGAGTGATGTGTTGCTTTAAGGAAACGAAATTTTGTTTTTTGAATTTTATCAATCAAAATAGCTTATAATTCTTTTTTTTTTTTTTTCAAAATTGATATTATCAAAAATGATTGTTATTTTATTGCTTAAAGTCATACTTTTATTAAAATATTAGTTAAAATATCAATATAAAACAAATAATTTATTATTACTTTTTTTTAAAATCAAATAAACTTTTTAAGAAATCATTCATATTGTATCGCTTTGTATAATAATAATAACAATGTTGATACCCAGCTTGTAATTATGCTTACCGAGAAAGAAGTTCATGTGCAAATAAAATTAAAAAGAACCCAGCTTATGTAGATGTACATAATGATACATTTCTTTAAGGAAATGAAAAAAAAAAAAAATTTTTTTCATTTTAATAAACTACATATTATTTAATTTTGTAAATATTCCTTAATTTTTTTAAATGATGATACTAAAAAATTATAATTTTATTGTTTTAATGTTAATTAATAATCAATTTAATTTACATATTAGTTAAAATACCAATAACAAATCATTTCGTATTAATTAAAAACCATGAGTGCCCTTAAAAATCATTTATTATGTGTAGGAATACTAATTTTGCCCGAAAATTTCACTTTTCTTTGTTTGTCATTTTATTTACTACTTGCTATTAGAAAAACCACACAAGAAAATTTTATTCAAAAATATTGTGAAGTTTATAAGTCGTATTATGGATCGTTAAAGAAGATCGTTTTCTTCAAGTTTTTTTGTGTTCAACAGAAAGAAAAAAAGTTGAATTTCGCTCTTCTTAACAAACGCGCGGGAAACCGAAAGTAACTTGGCGAGAAAAATCCTTGAGGATGAGTTATATTTTTTGAAGTATTAAACACAATCCGGTGCCCATAAACAAAATCTGATGCTAACAGCCCAGAAAGTAAAGAATGCTTAATCATTTCATGTCTTCATGTCTTTCCAAACGTTTAAAATAAACGAGTACTCCGCATTTAAAATCATGCAAAATCCCATAGAAAACAATGTAAACGATTCTCCGCTCGGGAGTAGTTGGGGCGTTTCCTGTAGGGTTGCAGGCCTTCATCTCCTCTACGAGCGGTGGCGAGAAGTCGTCAGTCCAGCAGTTCTCTATTGAAGTCAATGGTTGGAGACCGGTTTCGCGTCAAACCATGAGGTTAGAGTTGACGGTGAATACGGCGGTAAGAAGACGACGAAGCCATTATCAACAGCTCACTGAGTTTGAACGAGGTGGGGCCGTGGTAGCCTAGCGGTTAGCGCGTCGGACTTCCACCAGGAAGGTTGCGAGTTCGATACCCACTGAAGACCACCATGTATACTTGGGGATATGTGCATGTAAAATCCGTAGACCCCACTAGCTCTCCCCGTGCGTAAGCAATCCTAAGGCCTCGGCTAACAGGTAGGGGTCTGGTGGAGAAAAGTTTGAACGAGGTCGTGTAATAGGCCTACGAGAAGGTCGGTTTTCTTTCCGCGAGATTGCAGAAAGGCTTGGCAGGAATGCATCCACTGTGCATGAATATTGGCAGCAGTGATCAAGGGAAGGCACTGCCTCAAGAAGACCGGGTTCCGGGCGGCCACGTGGCACTACTGAGAGGGAAGACCGCAGTGTTCGGCGTATGGCCGTAGCGAATCGTACTGCGTCTGCAGCAGAAATTCGAGCAGCAGTGGGCACCACAGTGACACACGAACTGTTACCAATCGGTTACTTCAAGGACAGCTCCGAGAAAGGCGTCCTGCAGCATGCATTCCACTAACGCCAAACCACTGCCGTTTGCGACGTCAGTGGTGTCAGACTAGAGCTCATTGGAGGACGGAGTGGAGATCTGTTGTGTTTTCTGATCAAAGCCGGTTCTGCCTTGGTGCCAGTGATGGCCGTGTGTTGGTTAGGAGGAGGCCAGGTGAGTGGCTGCCGCCATCCTGTCTGCGGCCTAGACACACTGGACCTACACCTGGAGTTATGGTCTGGGGAGCAGTTTCTTATGGCAGCAGAAGCACTCTCGTGGTTATCCCACGCACCCTGACAGCAAATGTGTACGTCAGTCTGGTGATCCAACCTGTTATTCTGCCTTTCATGAGTAGCATTCCAGGAGGTGTTTTCCAACAGGATAACGCTCGACCTCATACTACTGTTGTAACCCAACGTGCTCTATAGGGTGTCGACATGTTGCCTTGGCCTGCCAGGTCACCAGATCTGTCTCCAATTGAGCACGTATGGGACATCATTAGACGACAACTCCAGCGTCATCCACAACCAGCATTAAACGTCCCTGTATTGATCGACCAAGTGCAACAGGCATGGAACTCCATCCAACAAACGGACATCCAGCACCTGTATGATTCAACGCATGCACGTTTGTATGCTTGCATTCAAAATTCTGGCGGTTACACCGGTTATTAATGTACCTGTATTTCACTTCTGCAATGGCTCTTCTCGGGCTTAAATTAACCTGTGATCTTAAAATTGTAATCAATTACGTACGTTACCTATATAAATGTATTGCTGAAATTTCATTACTCTACAATAATTATTTCTTGGTGTTGGGATTTTTTTTTCCATCAGTGTATATTTATTTTCGCAGAATTAGCAACAGTTCCAATATGAAGTAAGAAATGGTATAATGGTAATTAGACTCATAATTTTGCACCGACTTCTAAAACTATGTTTAAAAGTCACATCGATGTTGTTTAAAGAATGAATTTATTTTTCACTTTTTAGCGCAATTTATGATTTGAAGTCGTTTTTTTTTTTTTTTTTTTTTTATAAAAATTTTTTTATTCTTTTTAGTGTAAATACATTTTTTATATAAATACTCTATTTAAAAAAAAATCCATATCAAAGGGCAAAATTGCTTTAATTAATGGCACTAAAAACTAATCATTTGTATGATAAATTCCCCTTTGGAGTCGATTTTAGCAAACAGACTGATTGGATTATTTTTCGCCTTCAGTCAAACTCTTGCTGTAATTTCTTTTAATATTATAGCTCATGACAACAAACATGTTTTCAACAATGACTTTTATATTTATTAATAGATTTTCCAACAAAGAAAAATCAAGCCAAGCCTTTCCAATTAAAATAAAAAATACTTATTTTTCACCCGTAACGTTTTTTCTAAAAAACGAATATAGTCAAATGTATTTGCAATATTTGAATTAGACGACCCTCTATCGATTAAAGAAAAAATCATCAAAATCGGTTCATTTAGTCAAAAGTTATGGATGAAAAAAGAAAAAACATACTACATTTCTGCCCATTACTTTTGTTCTATTTATCGAATATGATCAAACGCAGGTACGTGGACTATGGGAAACCACGCTCGATTGATTGAAAAAAAAAATCATGAAAATCGCTTCATCCAGTGCGAAGTTATGAGTGGACAAACAAACAAACAAAAAAAACCGACAAACATACAGTATGAATGTATAACCTCCTTCCTTTTGTGAATTCGGTTAAAAAACGACATACATACAATATGCATGTATAACCTCCTTCCTTTGCGAAGTCGGTTAAAAAGAAAACAATACTAATTTTATTGTTGATGAAATTTTAAGAAAAGCCTGAGCAAATAACAAAATGTACAGATTACCAACAGCGGAAGAAGAACATATTTTGCCAAACATAAATAATATTCTTTAAGCACAAATAAATCGTTTATTTCAGAAACTAATTAAACGCCAAGTTCAAAAAATGAATAAAAAAAATTCAATGTATGCTTGAACATATTAATTTATGCGAAATACATTGTAAACCCTATTGAATAATTTAATATAATGCTAGGCTAGGGATGTTTTCCCGAAATTAGAAAAAAACATACCGGTTTCCAAAAAAAAAAAAAAAAAACTACAAAACGACTCCTACCCCCCCCCCCCCCCCCAAAAAAAAAAAAACTGCATTATAATTGTCCGAGTGAAAAATTCTTCAAATGGGCGGGATTTAAGAAAGTAAAGGCGCTTTTATACCGAACGCAACATGAACTATGGCAAAGACAAAATTTTTCAGAGCATTTCATTGTTTCTCCCTAATTTCGTAACTTCTCACGTTGATTGGCCTTTTTTATTGCGTCATTAAGAGTTACTTTCCCCAGCAAACAGTGATTGTTTCTTTGCGTTTTTTGAAGGCAAACGTCATCGCTATTAGTTTTATAACAATAACAACAGTCTGTTACGACGCATACAAAATGTCTCCGTTGTCTTTGGTGTTAAAGCACCCTAATACGTATATTGTGGGAACTCGACTTCATAAAACAGATGAAGTAAAAAGAATAGCTTTCGTATGATCTATTTCAATGATGACGAATTTAAATCATGCCAAATTATGTAATTAAAAAATGAAGCTGAACCCTCAACCTTTATCAGTAACTAATTAACAGTACTTTAAATAAAGTAACAGAGGGATCATTCATAAATGATGTCACGCTTCGAGGGGGGAGGGGGGTTCGGGAAATTGGGACAAAGTGTGACAAGGGGAGGGAAAGGGGTAACAAGAAGTGTGACATCATGCATTATGCAACATATCGTGACGCGTGACAAAGGGGGGAGGGGTGTCCGCTGAAGTGTGACATATTGTGACAAAGGGGGGAGGGGGTCAAATATAAGGGAAAAAAGCGTGACGTTATTTATGAACGGCCCCAAAGGTAATCTGAACTGCAGGTGGTTATTCAGTATATTGACACAATCACCACTCATTCCGGAGACACTAAAAAATTATTTGCCGCTAAAGCTGGTATATTTGCATGACAAAACGGGGGCCCTCCCCCCCCCTTTTCGACATAAAATTAAGCTATCAAAAGGATTAAATAAACACTGGGTTCAGTGTCATGATAGACACTGAAACGCAGTTGCTTTAGTTGCCTTAGAATACAAAAATATGTGCCAAAATAGAACCTATATAGGTCAAAAATAGTACATTCTAATTAAAATAGTAGAAAATTAAAGTCATAAAGTTTAATAATTTTCATGACAGAATTGATATTTTTGCCACTAATCTCAGCCATTATTGTGCAAACAACACATTTCAGTAATTCAAACTGAAATTTAATGAAGAAAAAATAAGTGCTTACATTAAACCACATATATTTGAAACGAAAAACTTCAAAATGTTCATAGTTTAAAATTTCCCAAAGAACGATGATTAATTTATAAAATAGCAAATTATTTAACGTGACACTATCACATCGTGAAAAATTTACGCATATGTTTACTGTTATTCATGTTTGATAAGTATTGGTTGTTTGGTATCATTAATGTATAATTCTTATATTTCAAATTTAACATTTTGATAAAAATTTTAAAAAAAGAAAAACCCTGCTTTTTTTTTTCAATCAACAGTACTCTAAGCTTTCCTAATTCTTTTATTAATACGTTTCAAACTTCCAAATAACTTTAATAATATTAAGTGATTCAAATTATTTATTGCGTAAATTATTATACTTCATAATGTATAGTAAAAGTTTACGTAAAATCCCAACAATTAGCAAACTTTTAAAGATAGAAGCAAATACACCGATACAAAAAAAAAATCCCAACACCAAGAAATAGTTATTGTAGAGTAATGAAATTTCAGCAATACATTTATGTAGGCAACGTATGTAATTGATTACAATTTCAAGATCACAGGTTAATTTAAGCCCGAGAAGAGCCATTGCAGAAGTGAAATACAGGTACATTAATAACCGGTGTAACCGCCAGAATTTTGAATGCAAGCATACAAACGTGCATGCGTAGAATCATACAGGTGCTGGATGTCCGTTTGTGGGATGGAGTTCCATGCCTGTTGCACTTGGTCGATCAATACAGGGACGGGTAATGCTGGTTGTGGATGACGCTGGAGCTGTCGTCCAATGATGTCCCATACGTGCTCAATTGGAACAGATCTGGTGATCTGGCAGGCTAAGGCAACATGTCGACACCCTGTAGAGCACGTTGGGTTACAACAGCAGTATGAGGTCGAGCGTTATCCTGTTGGAAAACACCTCCTGGAATGCTACTCATGAAAGGCAGAACAACAGGTTGAATCACCAGACTGACGCACACATTTGCTGTCAGCGTGTGTGGGATAACCACGAGAGTGCTTCTGCTGCCATAAGAAATTGCTCCCCTAACCATAACTCCAGGTATAGGTCCAGTGTGTCTAGGCCGCAGACAGGATGGCTGCAGCCGCTCACCTGGCCTCCTCCTAACCAACACACGGCCATCACTGGCACCAAGGCAGAACCGGCTTTGATCAGAAAACACAACAGATCTGCACTCCGTCCTCCAATGAGCTCTAGCCAGACACCACTGACGTCGCAATCGGCAGTGGTTTGGTGTTAGTGGAATGCACGCTACAGGACGTCTGGCTCGGAGCTGTCCTTGAAGTAACCGATTGGTAACAGTTCGTTGCGTCACTGTGGTGCCAACTGCTGCTCGAATTTCTGCTGCAGACGCAGTACGACTCGCTACGGCCATACGCCGAACACGGCGGTCTTCCCTCTCAGTAGTGCCACGTGGCCGCCCGGAACCCGGTCTTCTTGAGGCAGTGCCTTCTCTTGACCACTGCCTGCTGCCAACATTCATGCACAGTGGATGCATTCCTGCCAAGCCTTTCTGCAATTTCGCGGAAAGAAAACCCACCTTCTCGTAGGCCTATTACACGCCCTCGTTCAAACTCAGGGAGCTGTTGATTATGGCTTCGTCGTCTTCTTAAAGGCATTGTGGACTAACATCAACTCACTACATCAAATCTCGACGCTAAACAACGCTCAGGAACGTTACAGCGCGTATTTAAAGCAAACCTGATTTGCATCATCCGTGTGTCGCTACTAGCGTCACACTGATGGGCCGAGCGCAAAATTTGAATTGACGTCATCTTTCAGATGTATAAACACGTCTGCCAAATTTCGTTTCGCTAGCACAACTCCTTCTTGGTGTTGGGATTTTTTTTTTCCATCAGTGTATTACAAAACACTAACAGTATGCTAGAGGGGGTAATCTGGGGACCCCTTAATAATTAAATTTTCAAATAAAATAAAATATAAAAGTGTCATCTTAAACGCAATGTCAATAACTTAAAAGTATAATTTTTTCCATACTTGACAATTCGGCGCATTTCAAAAACAAGCCCCCCTCCCTCCTTTGTAATATAAATATACTTAAAAGTGCTTTTCTTTTCTTTTTTTTGTTATTTGATCATTAATTTTAAGATAACAATTAATAAAACGGTTCAAGCTTAAATGGCAAAGTAACACCCATTCCCTAAAATAAAATTAAAAAAAAAAAAAAAAATGGCGGACAATTTTCTGATCGCGCTAAATACACAAATTTGATAAATCTGATCTCCCCTTCCCTCACACGATTTTCTCTTCAAAATAAATAAGTAATAAACAATCACTTTTTTTTTTTTTTGCGACTAAAGCGTTCTTTGTGTGTAAAACACCAGCTTTCCGGTGATTAATCCTCGTCCAACTCGGACTCTGTTACCCTTGTTGCATATCATGTGAAAAATTTATCCCTTGATTTTGATGAAAGGAAACCTTAACCTTTATCTCTTTAGTAACCCATTCATTTCAGATCAAAAAATTTTTTTGAGCGTAAAATTGAAAATTTTTTAGCGCTTAAATGTCAAGCGCCATTTTAAAAAATCTTTTCCCCCCCCCCCCCCCTTCTTTCTTTCTTTAAGCGCGAGAAATTGAAATAAACATTTTTGAAAGAATGAAAGCAAAATTTAATGAAGGAATTTAAAATTGAGAACATTCATTTCCGTACTATTATTCCTTTTTTTTTTTTTATCGCGATTTTTAAGTTGTTGCTTCTCTTTCTTATCTATAATTTCAATAATAATACAAAATTGACGGGGGTGGATATTCGTCACTTTCACCTTCGTGAAATTGAATGAAAAAGAAGGGCAGGCGATCGGGGGAGCTTCTTGTCAGGGGACCAAAAAAAAACATTTATTGAAAAAGTACACAAAACCATGATCAACAACTGCAGAATCCTCTTTTAGAGGCAGTAATACAAAATACTACACACATTGTCACGGAGACTATGTCAGGGTTCGCGCTAGGTCGGTCGATCGCGCGATTCCCGCAATATTTTTTGAAATCCCACTCAAAAAAAATTTTTTTTGGGCCTAAACTTTAAAAATCCCACTTAAAATTTTGGTCAAGAAGGAAAATCCCACCTTGTATTTTTCCCCAGCGTGAACCCTGCTATGTTCATTCTACCTCTCCTCTATAAGCAGATCAACAAACTAAAGACTCCGCTCCTTTCCTAACTAGAAATTGTGATAACTGGAAATGTTTTCGGCATGATCATGCAAATCATAGCAACTCTATCAAATAATAAAGGGTGGCAACAAATAAAAACAAAATCTGCTTTGCACACAGTTTTTGCAATTTTTGGTTACCAAGTTTTTCAAGAAAAAGATCAAATCGTTAATGCCATCCAAAATTTTGCCATAAAACAAATTAAAAAAAAAAAAGTCTATATGTCATACAACAGGAAGTCTGGTAAACGACGGTTCGCGGGACCTCCTTAGAAAGTTTCAAAAAACATAAGGGAACTTAAGTCAGAATTGTAACTTAATGTTTCAAGTGTGTGTTCAAGTGTGTAATGTTCATTCCTTCTGCAAACAATTACCTGCAATTTCAGTCTTATTTATAAAATTGCCACACATCTGAAAGAAACATAGAAGCACGACAGCAATGTGTAGTAGTAACATGATTCAAATTGAAGATATATGCATGTATATAAATTTATATAATATATATTTTATATATATATATACACACACACACACACGGCGGCTCACTCAGGATCTTGTTTTAGAGGAACCGGGTCAGGATTCAGGATACAACGAATATAAATTTTGCCGGAGATTTGGTGTCTGACGAATCTGTACCGGCAAGTAATATCCTTTTACTAACGATTTATCATTGTGGGAGTAAATCGCCTTCTACAATTATGTCTAACTTGTGAGCCTCAAATTTGGTTTATTGTAAGTAAATTACTTAAGCTGAAATTCAATTGTACCCAACCAAGCTACAGGAAACCAACGTAGAAACTCAGTGGTGCAGTCCTGCAGGGGTGATTGTGACACAAAGTAAAAAACCCTGAAAATTTATTATGCAAAAAGTCGGTATCACTTTTTATGCATCATAAATTATACGACAGCTTTTATACACATATAGTTACATGTTTAAAATAACTTTTCAAATTAAAATTTATATTTTACTTACCTGCTTCTAACTAATAAGCAAAATTTATTTATTTTTCGAAAAGAAATTGTAATTTATAGTAAATCATAATGAATAGGAATTTCCCACGACTATATATTTTTTGCCAAATTTTTGCTGTGAAATACTTTTCTATTTCAGGGTTCCCACCAAGAATATGATACAAAAAAAGTGAAAAAAGTGACCATTTAAGAAAAAAAAGTGATCAATTTTTTAAAAAAGTGACCAAATGAGAATAAGCTTTGCGTTATCACTAAAACACATGTAGAAAAAAGGTTTATAGGTTTTTAAGCATAGAAAAATATACCATTACATTTATTTTCTTCACATGCAAAAGTTCCATCTAGAACTATACGAGCCTACTTTCGTACATTCCAACTTCAGATTTATACTCTTGCTATCACTCTCTCTAAATTCTCATTTAGCTTTAGTTCTTGATTACTTCAAATGTTTTCAACAGTTAATACATATTCATTCACTCATTAATTAATTTACTCGTTCCTGAATTTGTACACTTATTTATTTTTTCACTTATTCATTTATTTACTCATTCATTCTTTCACTCATTCAGTTATTCATTCTTTCACTTATTCATTCATTCCTTGAGAAATATCCTTAAAAAACCCGGTCAACAAATTTCATAAAAAAATAGGCTCGTTTAGTTCAGGTTGAACTTCGTATCTGTACCTGTTCTTTGGCCTAATATTTTTCCGATAAAGTTTGTTCCAAGCGAGAAAGTTCAATCCTTAACTAATCTTCCATAAATAAACATCACTATCATCCCAAATAAAAAATAATTTTTAAAAAAACAATGGTTTTTCATCAGACACAGAAAGAAAGCAGCCATACATATATATGCCTGGGGTGACCGATTATGCTAGCAATTTACAGAATCAACTTTATTTTTTAATGTGTGAAACAAGAAAAATTATTTAAAATGTTTGATCACAAAAATAAAATTAATTATATAGGTAATAAAACATTTAGAATATCAGAGGAGCATGTGCAAAATATTTGAAACAATTAGATAAATTAAAGGTATGTACATACAAGCAATATTATAATCCTTTATTAAAAAATTTAATTCAGAATATTCTTTGATGCCAAAAATAACTACAGTGAAACCTGTGTAAGTTGACCACTTGCGGTGCAGCACTTTAGTGGTCAGCTTAGACAGGTAGTCAACTTACAGAGGATGAGGTAGAGGGTGAAGGGCTGATTCTGTTCCTCAAAAAAAGTCGTCAACCTTAACAGGTGGTCAACTTTACAGGTTGTCATGTACTTCAAATGCATGCTAGTGCAAGGCTCAAAAGAGGAAAAAACAATTTAATATTTCAAAATTTGCTTTCATTGGGATTACTACAGAAATAAAGTTAATTTTAATATTATTTATATTTTTGTCAAATTACATATTTTGGAGCAAGTAAAAAATAAACATCTTTCGATTGACAACTAAAGAAGCAAATAAAATCAATTATAAGCATGAAACACAGGAAAAGGGCCAATGCCCAGTTAAATCAAGCAAGGAAATCGCTAAATTAAATGCATTCTGTTCAAGAAATGATTTTGATTAAAATCCTTTGTCCAAAGCTAATTTAGAAAGTACAGATACCAAAAGTAAAATACTTGAAAATTGTACTTTAAGTGCTTACGTATCCTGTAGCAAAAAGTTTTAAACTTGCAAATTGTTCAAAGGCTAAAAATGAAAATGATATGATAGAATAGACCTTGAAAAGCAAAAAAAAAATCAGAAAAGAAAATAAATACAGTAGGAATGCTCAAAAATTTTAAATGTCAATATAAAAATCTCAGAAAAGAATGCTTCAAAAATTTAGAGAACCGTCGCCCCTGGTATATAAATGGCAGCCTTCTGTAAAAGTTTCAATTTAATCAGTCTTAGATTTCTTTTGAAAAAATGATTACGGAAGATTTTCTCTTCTGTAATTTTTTTTCAATTTCATGTGCCCCTTTGCTCTGTGCTCATCTTCATCAGCTTTTATAGATTTAGCACCCTCTATCATTGCCTGAGCAAGCTGTATTTCTGTAAAATCTTGATTTTTAATGCCCTCTTTTAACTTTTCATTTGCTTCATCAAGTTGCTTTGTGGAAACTATTTTATTTGCATTTTTCCTGGTGTTTATAGGAAAAGTTTGGTGGTTATATATCACTTTATGAGATAGACAAAAAAAAAGGTGATTTTAGGTGACAATTCGCTAGAAAAAGTGACTAAGTGACCAATGAAAAAAAAAGTGATTTTAGGTGAAAAAAGTGACTTGGTGGGAACATTGCTATTTACAGTTATTATTTTTTCATTTATTTGTCAAATATCTGCAACTTTTAAAATAAAAGGTGAGAAAATACAGTCAACTCTACGAAATCCGCACTGCTTGGGACCAAGGGTTGTGTGGATTTTAGAATTTCGCGGATTTCGGGTCATTCATCTGAAAAAGTCAATTTAAAGGTGAATGTTGCATTCACCTTTATACTTATTAGTTTAAAAATGTGTTGGTAAAGCACTAATTATACAGGCATGAAATAAAATGTGACCAAAAATTTCATTGCCGATCGCCACGTTGGAGGCCAAAAATTGTCTCCGTTAACTAGATCAAGGAGGAATAATATTTGTACCATAAAATAGATGCAAATGCAAAATTTACACAAAAAATAGCTTAATATTTTTGCTTGTGTACTAAAGAAAAAATAATAAGAAATATCGCAAACCGAAAACAGATGCAAAAAGATTGATTTTCAATTACAGCAAAACGCTAATATTGCGCATGACACGTGGCTATCAAAAAAACAAAAAATACATTGTTTTCAATGTATAAAATGCAGATGTGAGTTACTGTGAACATTACAAGTTTAAAAAAAAATGCTTTTAGCTTTGAAAATTCAAGAAATTTCTAGTTTTTAACGAAGTTTTTAAAACTAAGTTTCGCTGTTTACATCGGAAATCTTACGCGGATTTGGGAATTGAGAGAGTCGACTGTAAGTCGAGCGCCGATTTCAGGAAAGGACGTAAAAATGCGATAATATGCAAAAAAAAATAATTAAGTCCTGGAAAATGTGTTCAACTTTTTGCGATGTTTATCGGAAAAATAACTAAATCGAAAAAAAAAACCTCCAAGTTTTTTCTATCGTTCTTTTAAAAATAAAGTCCGGAAAAAAAATTACCACTTTTGGCGATGTTTAAATCGGGAATGTAAACATTGCCAACTCCCGGGGTTTGGCGGCGAAAATAAATCCAAAATGGCGCCAACGCCCAGTTACCCCCTAATAACGAAAGTACGTGGGACGTGGTATCGTTCGTGTTCGGAACAAAGATGGTTGGCTCCGTCACAACCCTTGTTGCGTAAAGGGTTGCTAGAAAGGGAAAGTTTATCGCTTTTCGGCGTATTTTTTGTTCCCATCCCGCTAAATTTTCAATTTCGAAGATTAAAAACTAAGATTTTTAAAACACGGAAAGAGGATATGAAAAACCCGGATTTCCGGGGTACACCCGGAATACAATAACCCCTGGTCCTGGGAAAAAGGTGGGGGGATGCTTATGTTAAAATTCAAAACAAGTGGGGTACGCTTGTGTTAAAATAAAAAGGCAGGGGACTCTCCCCCTGCCCCACCCCCTCTGACTATATCACTGTAAAAACCTATACTGAAATCCCTTTGGTTACAAATAAAATATTGAAATGAACAAATATAATTGCATGAAAGTGAAATACATTACTTGTATTTAAGAGCCAATTTATTTTTTTCTGATATTGCACTTTTAAATTTTTAGCTTCATAACCAGAAAAAAAGCTCCACCTTCTCCCTCAAGAAATAAAATTTTCCCCCGACTTTCCGGGGACGGTTATCCATACGATTTCCGATATTTAGACAGCTGCATTTTTGTAATTACTTGTTTGGCTAGATAGTAAGGCCTTAGGCCCTCAGGGGGCGCAAAATCTTCAGTTGTCCCTGGGCGCTGAAAACCCTAGCTACGCCTCTGCTAGCATGTCAAACACAGCAGTAGTAGTAGTAAATATTTTGTTTGGATCAAACAAATTTCATTGCATGCATGCATTTGTACATCTGCAACAAGACTATAGTAGAGTGGTTGGATAGTTGTTTAAAACAGTCAAAAACAACAAAAAGAAAACTATTGATGATGAATGTTTTTATTGAAAAACAGATTCTTACAGAGAAGTTTAGCAACATTTAATGACAAACATCTCTTTTTATGAGAGTGAATTAAAGTAAAATTGAGAATTATGAGTGGATTTTAATGTCAATGTTGCTCTCTGACCTTTCAAGAATCAAATTTTAAAACAAAGAATACAATAACATAAATAAGTACTTTGTTTTTTCCTGTAGTGAAAGCTTTTACATCGCCTAACAACTTTCTGTTCATAAGTAATCCATGGAATATTTACAAGAATTAATTGTAATTTTTAAAAGTATAATTTATACATATTTATATATAGAAACGCTCATAAGTAGGAAACATTCCAAAATAAATGTAAATGATTTTGTACTGCAGCATATTAGTGATCAGAACTTCTAGCACAAATTCTTCACTCTGATCATAATAAAAAAAAAGTTCTTAGAGCAGAATGATTACTTACACTAAGAATAATCCCTTTTGATGAGATACACTTAAAAATGTCTCAAATTTTAAACAATACATGCAGGCTTTGTATGCATTTAATGTGTGTATACATACATGCTGGTGAAAACTTATGAATGTCAAATATATTTCAGTTGATTTTACAATCAGTTCCTCATCCTTCCAATTAAAAACACGCATCATTTTGGAAAAATTACACAAATTTTGCATTCAAACTCAGTATTTCTGCCCTTACATCAACACTATTAAATAACTAAAACTTATATGAAATAATTGACAAAAATTTATAACAAACAAGCTAACCAATGTGAAACGATTCAAAAACAAAACGAATAAAATTTAAATAAAAATATTTTCTCAAAAGAGCTTTCTTTTTTCTTTTATAAATTATTTTTTAAGTCATACTTTTAATGGTATATGCTTGCCCAAAAATAAATTTCCAAACAAAATTTCTTTCAAGAATTCCTTATAAAAAATGAAGAAGCACAAATTCAATTCCAGGAAGACACTCGCAGCAAGTTAACGAATCATAAACCACACTATGAATTCAAGGTTCCATCTTGTTGCATTGAAATATGATGGAAAAATGGTAGCATATTTTGATCTTTTAAAGGTGAAAATAATGTAGAGTTAATTTAGAGAAAATTGAGTTGAACTAAGTGAAGTTTCTTCAATATCTGCACCCCCCCCCCCTCAAAAAACGGTTCGTTTTTAATTAAGGAATGTTTTAATCAGATAATTTTCTTTCTTTAAAATATACAACATACTTGCATTTGTGAGTATATCCACAGTTGACATGATCTCTATTGGAATGTTCTGAGTAAGAGGCTGTTTCCAATTCAATCAATTGTATGTTCCAAGAAATCTTTGCTTTCTATGTGCTTCTGCACAAAGTGAGTTGATGGAAATATTTTGAGAGAAATTCACTACTAGTAGTATCCATTTATCTGTGGGGGAGGCGGGGGAGGAGGGGCCAAAAGAGCAGCTCTTACACTGCTGCCAGAAGCAGAGCCACCAGAAGGAACAGGTGGAGGTGGAGGTGGTGGCTGAAACAGAGACTGAATTGTCTGTGCATCTGTCATTGTTTTCGACCCCATGGGTGGGACTGGTGGTGGGGGAGGTGGTGCAGCATGATTATTACCCATGCGGTGTTGTTGAGAAGGAAGGCCCGACATGGATGGACGATGCCCCATACCATGATTGTTGTAATGTGCCTGAGGAGGTGGTCCATGATGCTGGTTATGTTGAGCAGCGCCATTCATTCCCTGATTTCTGTCAGGGCGAGGTGGACCAAACTGTCCATGGTGGCTCATCCCCTGAGAAGATGGATGCTGATGGGATCCTGCTTCATCTGACCTCTGTGTCCGATCACGTGATCCATAGCGGTCATCATGTCCACTTCTGCCTTCAGGAGCCTGTTGATATCCCTGAGGGGTTGATAATAATGTGGGCCTTGAACTGCCCTGGTTGAAGTTCTGGTTTTCTCTATTTCCATATCCTGCAGATTCCTTTTCTCGATGGTAATTCTGTGACTGTTGTCCATGAGAAGTTCTTCCATAACTCTGCTGTTGTCCATGGGAATCACGGCCAAAACCCTGCTGCTGTCCATGGGAACCACGGTCAAATCCCTGCTGTTGACTGTGAGATTCCCTTCCATAAGCTTGCTGCTGGCCATGGGATTCCCGTCCAAAACCTTGTTGGGGTTGAGGCCCTTTAGCTTCTCGTCCATACCCATGTTGTTGTGGTCCTTTATTTACAGCTCCAAATCCTGGTAGTAAAGGTGCTTTGGATTCACGACCATAATTCTGTTGAGGTTCCGATTGAGGTCTTTTAGGTTCTCTCCCATAACCAGGCTGTGGTGCTCCTTGTTGTGGGGCTTTTGAATCTCGATTGTAACTTTGTTGTTGCCCTTGAGATGAGGTTCCTCCATAACCTTGCTGGTGTCCATGAGAGCCTCTGAGATTCCCCTCATCTCGGTGATGGTGTCTTTCAGATCCAGATCGTTCTGGTCGGTCACTGTTAACTCTGTTCCTGAGTTCTGCAGGTCTCCCGCTTCGATCACTGCCTCTCCCAGGGGGAGGAGCATGGGTCTCTCTCATGTTGCGCCCACCTCTAGGATCATCTCTTCTTGGGTTGCTGCGCATGTCATTTCTGCTTAGGCCTCCACGATTTCGGCTACGCACTGCAAAAAAAAAAAGCATACATGCTCATGTAATATTTTTAAGCATTACATGAAGAAACCTAAGAATTTGGCCAGCAATGTAACCACAGGCATGCTTATGTGAGAAAAGAGCTAAGATTTAAATATAAAATGAATCATTTACTCAAATGTATCAAATGATGCACTTTTTTACTTTCATAAAGAAATTTTGGTTAAAAAGTGGAAATAAATGTTTTCATGAAAAAGTTGCAGGTCTTAAATTATCAAAAACTGACTAGGGATAAGAAAAGCAAAAGTCAATATCCTGCAAAATAGTGGATACAGAAATCAATAGGATAACTCCAAACAAAGCCCAATAATATTGCAACAAGTACAGGATATCAAAATATCAATTTAAACAAATATAAAAGCAACAGAAATAATGATATTTTTAAGTATTGCAATAGAGAAAGGAAAAGGGGAAAATTTGCAAGTTAAAAGTATATTCTACTCCAGCTCATCGTTCATCGAAACGATCTTAACCAGATTTGCTTATATGGTCTGTTTTGTTTTTTTAATTTGGTTAAAGCATTACTTTTAAATAGCACAGTAAATATACAATATAAAATGTATGATTATTTAATATATATCAGATAAAAGATTTGAATTTAAATACATTGAAAAACAATGAGGTAGTCGAAAGCGGGAGGGGGATCAAACACTCGAAACTACTCTGCCAGCATACTCTAAAATCACAAATAAAGTATCATTTGTCACCGATTACTGTCATCTTTTAAATTACTGGAATTAAATTTCAATAAGAGGCCCGTATTCATATTAAAAGAGTACAGACTCTGAAAGTTCAAATACAATGCTCTATATTTGACAACTGAAATGAGTTCAGCATGCTCAAATTAGTCTATATACCAAACTTGATTTTATTCCATTTATTAGAACAGGAGATATTAACAAAAAACATTTTAGGGGCTGTCACTACAATGAAATTCGTACTTTTAAGGTGTCTGTACAATAAAATAGTTTTTCGCATTATTTACAAAACAAAGGTCTTTCGGGAGTTTGCATTTGATATTTTCATTTGTGACGAAGGTTTTTTTTACTTTATTTCACAATTCCCGTCATTTCTGTTCTGTGGTTATCATGTTCAGCTATATGGTCCCTTAAACGGAAGCAAAATGAAATTTTCAGAGTAGCATAAAAGCTACTGCATATTTTGATCTGAAACTTTCGATACCCTTATAAAAGCTCATCTTGATTGATGTTTCATCAAAATTTAATATGGTTTTAGATCATATTTTTTTTCAAAATTTAATTTCATAATTCATAAAAAATATTAATTTAATACTTTTGACCATGAAAACATTTTTATTGCTGGGTTAGCTTTTATTTTTATATGAAAAAAATCCCCTTTGACAATCCTATGTCAGTTTGGATATTATATGCAAAAACATCAGAAAGCATTTTGACATTACAATGTGTTTTTCTCAATTTAATTCTGAAGCAACTAGTGAACAAAATTGCATGAAAATATACAAGCTCAAATTTTGATGCTGAACAAATACTTCATAAAAAAGAGGGGTTGTCATTGAAAATTTTAAAGTCGATGCTCATTTTAAAATAAAAACAAAACCTTAACAAAGGAATTTTACCGACTACATTATTCCTGATAAAATGACATATTTTAGTGGTTTTTTTGGGTTTTTCCAAGTTTCACCGGGCATTGTTAGTTTTTGTTTAATTTACAGTACATTCTTTAACCCCTCCCCTATGGCTAGAACACATATAAAAAAATTTTAAAAATCCGTCAAACACGAGAATGAGACGAATCTGTCACAAGAATTTCTTTCTCAAGTTCCAAGCAAATGTGAAACTCATTAAGAGGTGTCCAACTCCCCAGCTTCCGCAAGCCCCTTAGGGAACCAAAAGCATGATCAATAATACCCGCCAAGTTTTTGTAGCACTTAACAAGTGCATCATTTATTGTACTGGAAATGAATAGGAACCTCTCAGATATTGTGGGGAGTCCATCAGGAACATAAACACTGTTCTTTCAAGTGGGACAGTACTCAGTGATTTTCTCCCATATGGAAAGACTTTTCCAGTATCTACCTATCCGTTTGAAAAAGGTTCAGGAAATGTAGTGTTTTTAAATTTGTGCATAGAAATAAATATTGATATAAAGAATATGCTACATAAATTTTAAATACCCAATGTCACGGTCTACAGATGCGCCTCTCCTCAGAGAGGGGAAAAGAAGCTCCAGTTCAGGAAGGGGGCAGTTGATCCCTGGAGGTGTTGGAGAGGGTGGCTCTCTCAGTCGTGTGGGTACGGGAAGATTGTTTTCTGCTTTTCGCAGAAGGCGAGGGGTGTTTTCTAGCCAGGTCAGGGCCAGGTTGGATACATTCATATTTCATCATCCATAATTTTCTATCATCACTATGTAAATAAAGACTTATTGTTGAACTTAGGCGTTCACTCAATTGTTGCACAACTTCATCACATTGAAGGACCCTGCTTGGCCCAGATTTGACACCCAATTTATAAGAATAAAATAATATTTCATCTCATGCAAATAGGTTTTCCCATACAGCTAACTTTTATACTTAATTTTCTGTACTTAAAATGAATTTTCAAATTGGTTCAAAAATAATATGCATCTTTAGAGAAAAACTGAGAATTTTTGTGTTACTTTAGAAAACAAACTACTTTTCAAGATGTAAAAATAAGTTCACATAAAAAATTTGAGTCGATTTAATGAATTTTAAAGTAGGTATAAACTAAGGGTTATTTATGGCTGTAAATGAATTTTTAATGACATTATTAGGGATTATGGTTAGAGCAATAAAAGAAGTCATATCTAAAAACCAATATGAAGCATAACAAAAGCCCAAAGAACTCACTCCTTCCGCCTCCTCTCATGCCTGCCAAGTCATGCAACCTTGGATTGATATTTTGGTTGGCCTCCTTAAGCACTCCAATCAGGTCACCTGCCTGCTTGCTGTTGGCTGATGTGAAGAAAGTGTATGCAGTGCCACTCTTGTTGCTGCGGGCTGTTCGTCCAATGCGATGCACATAGTCTTCCGAGCAATTCGGATAGTCAAAATTGATTACAAATTTAATGTCATCCACGTCTGTGGGGCAGGAAAGAGACAGAAATCTTATGAAAATCAACAAATGAGCTCAAGATTTTTTCTTTTTTAGACACAAAACTAATAATTTTTGAGAATGTAGTTTTGAATAAACTGGTGAAGAATTACATAAAGGAACAACTACCCCTTTAATATTTTTATTCAAATATAAATGCTGCAAAACTAAAGAATGAGTGAAAAGATTGAAATTGCTATGATGAGAGTTTGCTTACAAAAAGAACTAAACAGTAATCCACTCATGCAAATTGAAATATATGCAAGCAGTACCACCATGAAACTTTGAATATGCAGCTAGTTATTTTGAATGTGTTATTATTTTCTTTTACAGTTCAAGGACTTAATAATAATAGTATATTCAAAGTAATTAATCTCTTTCCTCAACAACTCCCTACCTTCTAAGTGTGGTTCCTTAGGATTACTAGGAACCTTAGGTTCCTTAGGATTATTAGGAATAGTATATTCAAAGTAATTAATCTCTTTCCTCAACAACTCCCTACCTTCTAAGTGTGGTTCCTTAGGATTACTATGTGGTGCCACAATCCTTCACTCCAACAACTACCAACCTTTTAAGCAAATACTTAAAATTACTATGAATTGCGCAGGACGGTTCACAGATTCTTTCTTAAGCTTTCTTCCTATACCCGGAATAGAGTGTGTTGAGTTTTAACAATGAAACTATAAATTTTACACTCAATAGTTGAAAATATTATTAAAATAATTTTGCACAAGCACTCTGAACAAAATACAAAAACATAAAATCATAGACATTTCAGGAAGAAAAGAGACCCATTTTCCACTTGGTATTGGTACCAAATATAATACTATAAGGCGAAAATTCCTTTTTAGTTAGAAAAACAACATCTATCTCTAAAAGTACCACAAGAGTGTTTTACTATTTTGTTACACTTTTCAGTGTATCTTTATGAAAAAAAAATCTCAAATAAGCTGTGTTTACAATGAAAGTAATAGTAGTATTGATAACTAATTATACATAATGTTTTCTTCAGAGTGAGTTTCAATAACATACAAAAGCTTAAAAACAAATCATGAATGCTTTTAACTAGGATAAGAAACTCAATGACTATAATTAAGTCTATAGGTGAAATACTGTACAGAAACTCTGGTAGCTCTTTTACTGTCTTAACACTAGAAGGACTTAAGGGGCCAGAGTGGATCTTCATAGATTTTGTTGGGTGTCATTCTTTTAAAAATTCTTTTTCAGTGAGTGCATGTGCCCAATATATCTAATAGATATACAAAAGCTGAATGTATGATAGTGTACAATGATCTTATCTTTACATGTCAAAACATAAAAGTGAAGCTCTTTTGAACAGTGATTGCTATTGTTTAGTAGGATGGTTAGCCCCAGTCTTTTGCATTTAGCATTCAAACTCAGAGATGACTGATAAAAAGAGAAAGATCATGGTCAATCTAGACCAAATGGCATTTGGTCATACTATAGCAATTAGGAGAGATGAAATATTTGTCCATTTATAATTAAATAATCACTATGGGGGCCATAGTGGTTTCTGAGATTATAATCCTATCATTCACGGATATAATACAAGTAAAGAAAATCTCCAAATAGAAAACTAATGTCAAGTAAAATTCAGCTATGTGCATTTACATATTGTTTCTACCACGTGAAAGGTACAAATCTGCTTTTTTGGTGATTTATGCTTAGCTACCTTTTTCATATAAAATTAGTGCTATACACAGGGTGAGTAGCCAAATTTTAGTTCAAAAAGTAAGCACTTATAAGCACTTTGTAAGCACATTTTCAGAAAAAAATAAGCACATGTTTAAGTACACATATACATTATTACTTGCATAATTAAGATGAAAAACACGACTTGACAAAATTATATACTTCTAACAGAAATAGCTAACAAAAATGAGAAGAGAGGCTTTGCACTACATAAGGAAAACAAATAAGTTTTATTTAACAGATGCATTGCTTATAGCGGCTGTTTAATTGTAGTATTAACTAGAAAATACTAATCAAAAATATACAATAAAGTAACAAATTGCAGTTATTGCAGGTATTATTCTGATAATCTAAATTAATACAATGAATATATGAATATAATTCTTTATGGGAAGGGCAGTTTTATTTCACTTGAACTTTGTGAAATTTCGGGGGGGGGGGGAGGGGGGTAGAAATAATGTAATTTTCTGAATAACATAATATGGCACTGCTGAGAATTTTTTAAATCTAAAGTTTTTTTTTTTCTTTCTCAATTTAGATCCCCTTGCCATCAATATTTAGTGATTTATTGATAAAAATATAACTTTATTTTCTCAAGATGCATATTGTCTTGTGTTGCTAAAAATGATTAAAAAAAATTTAAATCACTCAGTGGGTGGGGTGGGGGGGGAGGGGACACGCCCTACTATGACCCTTTTTGTTGCGCCATGCAATATCATGTACAGGACCATACTTTCCAACCTTGGAAGGGGAGAAAACAGGAGATTTTTTCGATGACACCCCCCCCCCCCCACACACACATACACACAAAATGAATAATTAAACTGACTTACAAATAAAAGAAATTAATGTTCATTACAGTAGTATTTGATAAAATTTTATCATCAAATGTTTGATCGAAACATTTTCCAGCAAAACTATTTTTTATGAGCAATAGGATGTTCTCTAGATTTTCATTTGACAGCATTGGACGAAACTTGGTTTCACTTAACAGAAAATGCATTACTTTGCGAAATGCACAAAATCCCAAGAATTATTTAGTTAGATTATAAAAAGCCAGTTATCCCAAATACTTACTAGCTTACATCTACTACACCACAATTCAAACAAAATATCCCGACCACTTCTGGTGTTCACTTAACAAATAAATTATCCCAAAATATATTTTTTTTTTAATTTAGTCATTTTTTAGTTATATATTAAATAAAAATAGGAAGAAATGTTCTTTTTCTGTTTTGTAACAATACATAATGACTCCCAAAAAGGAAAAAACCCAAACCCTAAGTTGAAGGGGAAAAAAACAAATTTAATTCTATGCAAAAAATATTTTTAAAACAAGATTATTAATAATGATACAATATTAATAGCTATAACTAATAGAATCACTAAAAAAATTTTAAAAGGCTAAAATTCTTCAGTGAAATTTCGAGTGGGTGTGGCAAAATGAGAAGTGCAAATCCTCTACTACAGAGGCTAAATCGTAAAAAATAATGAAAATAATGCAAAACCAGAAGTTATTGATGTCCAAGAGATGGAATGAGATAGTACACAAGAACTAGGGACTTTTACCGAAGCGGATGCAATCGGATTTCAAAAAAAATCGGGACTGATCATTGAAAGCATGTGAAAGACAAAATGCGGAAGTTTTACTGCTAATTTGTAAAAGTTTCGTAAAGCAAGTATCTGCGCATGCTACTTCCAGATTTTCTCATTTAAAAAAGAAAAAATTTTCCAAAATTACGAATATTCGCAGAACCGAAATTTTGACTTTTCAAAAATACCAAAAATACGGAAATTCGGCAAAATCACATGACAACTACTGGGCGAGCAACTACGATTACAAGCGCCGTCTATTGAGCAAAAAAAAAAAAATTGAAGCTTCATTGATTTATTTTAAAGCGAAAATTACATAAAAACGAGAAAAATTGTGTTAAACGGGAGATCGGGAGACAGACGCAAAAAAAGGGAGTCTCCCGTTAAAAACAGTGGACTTGGCAAGT
This sequence comes from Octonoba sinensis, assembly GCA_038502835.1. NCBI lineage: Eukaryota > Metazoa > Arthropoda > Arachnida > Araneae > Uloboridae > Octonoba > Octonoba sinensis. The sequence continues at coordinate 108,685,947 of CM076603.1, read as the reverse complement.
ATGCAGTATCGAACCTCAAATTGGCAAGCTCAGCAATAACGGTATGCAGAATTTTGGAACACGACCAAACATGGCGGATTTACAGAACCAAAAATGTAGGATTTTCTGAAGCATCGGCGCTGACACGCGTTTTTTTACGACAAATTTTCAATATTTTCTTCAATCATAGACAAATGTTTTTACATTTTGACTATGAATGGCGATCTGGGCCAGCTGGGTTAGCAATCTGAACGCCATTTTATGCATCCGATGAGTAAAAAAACTAAAGTTCGATTTCTGCTAGAGGGGAAACTAAACATTCCTAATTTTTTTTAGAAAATAAACATTTTAAGGAAAAGTAAGCACTTATAAGGGCCCTTATATTTTATTTTCAAATATAAGCACTTATAAGCACTTGTAAGCACCGCTACGCACCCTGTATACAACTTGTCAAAGCTCCAGTAGTAGTCATGATCCTTAAAATAGTATTTTTATTTATAAACCGATTAGGAACAACTTTTTAAATCATCTTATTTTTTCCTCAAACCATTTTAAAACGCTGCAAATTTTCAAAGCAATGATTTTGAAGATTAAAATTTTTGCCAAACTAGTAACAATATGCAGGAGTAAAGCCATTTTTATAATTGTAGAAAAAACAGAAAAAGAAAATGGAAAAGTTAGAAAACATGAAGCCCTTATAATATTCAATAGATCCGGGCTAGAAACAGCAATCATTTATGATTGGCATTTTCCCTAACACCAAAAGAACTACAATAAATTAATAAATAATTTTCAACTTCATATTAATTAATTATACTTTTTACCTAATTACCATGATGTCAATTTGCAGTACCATAAGTACTACGTTGAATAAATTTCATATTTCTGAAGATTCCATGTTTGCAATTTTCACAAACACTAGTATTTACTATATTAGTAATGCAATACAGTATTTCAGTGTGCAGGTCTTGCAGTGATTTTTCCAAAAAGAATATTGGAGGAAATATAGGAACTTGCTTTCCAAAATCAAGCAATTTTATAGGCATTTTTACAGGAGAGAAATAGTAAATGTACATACAATTTTTTCTTCTAAATGCATAACGTATGTACACATTTGTGTACATAATACTTTAAGCACTTGAGCAATACTTCCTGTAGGTGAAAATTAGTGGTCGCCACTCGCCACGGGGCGATTTAAAGTAGTATAAGTGGCAATTAAAAAATGCATCATTGATCGCCACTCCTTTACTAACTGCTTCATTTTCATTCTGCAAATGTTTTATGTATTTGTATCTATTTATTTGAAGATTGGAATAATTTAATGAACATCTTAAATTCAAAGTGAATTTTCATTTTCTAATTCTTATTATGAGCAAATCGCAATTTTTCCACCTTGGAAACTTGTCCATATTGAACATGTGCTTCGCGCCGAAAATATCATGTAGCATTTCAACTTTCAACATCCTGTATATATTTAAATCATTTTAAAAGTTTGAAATAATTTTAGCATGTGCTAATTCAAATCAGCATATTTCTTGTCTTATTTCAATAATTTATTTATTTTCTAAACGATTTTAGAGTTAGTTTTCAATTCTTATTAGCAATTTTAAAAAGTGGCGACTAACCAAATTTCCCAGTTTCCAACTATAATACATACTATAACGTGTTTACCCACAATGTAAACATTGTATAGTTTAGATTTTTTTTTTTTTTTTTGTCTTTAGTAATCAGCAATGACAACCTCTTTGAAACTATATTTTGTTGCACCTTTACTTGGCACTGCACAAAAGGCTAGAGCAACCACATAACGGGCATAGCCTTGGAAACTGAGGTTACTCTACATAAGGGAATTGCCATTAAACAACTCTATTAGCCAAACTTGGCAGATGGGAAAGGCGAGCATAAAATAGATGAAAAAGCTTGATTTTATGTAAATTACTAGAATTAAAACTCAATATGTTTTTGAATGTATATAATTATAAGCAAGTTTAATATTCAAGTTTAACAAGGGACTAGCTGCAAAAAGCGTTAAAGTGAGATGAAATTCAACTCTATTTTAGACCCAAATAAATTCAAAGGTGAATTAATTGCCAGTGAAAAATGGTTTTGATAAATATAAAGTTGAAATAAAATTTACATAACTTATGCACTTTGCAATCTTTTGAAGTACTTTATAAGTAGGCTTGCCATACGTCCCAGTATTTTGCTCTTGTCCCGGTGTCCCGCCCAGTTTCATCAATGTCCCGGAAACGACCGCAAGATGTAAAAAGTAATGAATTTATGTTTTTAAGAATCTTTTTATAAGACATTAAGAACCTTTAAGATGCAGAGCATTAATGAGGGAGTCCACTGCAAGAGCATTGATTTTATGTAAAATAAACTTTGGCGTTTTCTTTGCGCCGACTTTTATGAAAAAGTTCAGCTTAACAAAAACATCTTGAAAAAAGTACATTCAAGCAGGGCTTAATCCAGGTTTTCAATCCTAGTACCTATTTTTGTGAAAAAAAATTATTTTTGTGAAAAAAAAATGTTATTTTTGTGAAAATTTAGTATTGCTAAAAAAAAAAAAAAAAAAAAAAAAAAAAAAAACGACTTTTTATTGCTTAAAAAAAAAGACAAAAATGACTTTTAGACTGAAAAAATGTTTTTATCGATTTCGTTCCTATACTATCGATCGTGCGTAAACGCTTCATATAATAATCGCTATTCCGTGAGCCATCCGCTCCACTTAAATTTCGCTTCATTATAAATACTTTTCATAAATCTTGTTAAAAATATGAATAGAACACGTTTTACGCTAAATCATAACAAAAACACTAGTTGTCTGGGAAAATGAGTTGAGTTGTTTACGCGCTAGCTCAGTTTAGCCGGTTGCCTAGTATAAAAACTTCACCGCTCACTCCGATTGAATGGCATACTTAGAAGTGACGTCAGCATATCGAGCCTGTTTTCGAGCTAGTGCGGTTGTGCGGAAGGTCGCCCGATGCTAAACTTCGGCGTACGATACGGCGTTCACTGTGAATCCACTTTTCCGTGAACCGCTCGGAAAACTATTCAGCACTTTAATTCCTTCAAACTTTTTTTTTATTTTCGTGAAGATGAATTTTTTTTTTTTTTTTTTCAAAGTTTGGAAATACTGATTTTTTTAAAAATATTTTGTGAAGGTACCGATTTTTTTTTTAAGTTTTGTGAAGGTACTTTTTTTTTTTAAAGTTTTGTGAAGGTACCGAATTTTTTTTTAAAATTTTGTAAAGGTACCGAAAAACGGTACCAAAATCGACCTGGATTAAGCCCTGTCAAGTCAGAAATATGAGTGGGTTGAAAACAAAGAATAACATTGTTAACTTATTAATTGCTTTTTTAGTTTAACAAAAATGTTTTTTTGAAATGGTTTTTGTTAAAAAATTTAATGAAATATTTAAACTTTATTTTATTAACACTTCTTTCTGGATGGTAGACCAGAAAAAAATTTTCATTAAAGAGGAAAAAAAAATTTAAGTAAATTAAGTAGCAAATATTCCTTATTTTTAAAAGGTGGGTGGGTAGACTAACAATTAAGGATTCCAGATTCCCCACTCCCGACACTTGTGATGCTTAAAAAAAGGCTTACATTTTGCCTTTTAATTTTTTAAATTTACCCAGACCCCACACTACAGAAGGTATTATATACCCCCCAGACCCCCCCCCCCCCGTATGCCCATCCTATATTAATGTGTCCCGGTTTCACTAACAAAAAATATGGCAAGCCTATTTATAAGCCTTGCAAAGGGAGGGAAAACCCCAGTTTATTCCCAGTAATAAATTAGATTTTGGGAAGGAAATTTTCAAATTGCTTAAAAAATGAAAACTTGATAGAGGATCCAACAGGATTTTATTAAAAATATTGATATCGATTTTGCAGAAACTCCTGACGTGATCGGGGAAAATGGAAGTTACTTTCGAGATCAGCACGCCAAATATAAAAATCAGCAAAAGCTTGTTTTTTTATTTTTCAAAGCGTTAAATTTTGCAAGCCTGTATATTTAGGGACTGTCATAGCACTTGAATGAGATCCAGCTTCAAGTATAAATCTGATATGCAAATACAGCCAGGGATATACCAGTTGATGAATAGGTCTAAGAAAAAGTCTGGCACGATTTTCACACATAATTGAAAGAAATTTTTGTCCTATTACTGTCCTTTCGTTACCATGATTGCCAAAATATGTATTTCTAGTTATAAATATAATTGTACTAAAAAGAAAGCTCTCCTAATATGCATTGAATGAGCCCTCCTTGGTGGGGGGGGGGGGGGGCAAATTTGTTCAAGAAATTTCTTCAAATAGTTCAACTGAACTTTAAAGTTGATTGTGTAACCAAAATTATCAGGTGGAATTTAAGAGAGATTAAAAATAATGGTAAACCAAAAGTAATTGATGTCAAAAGATAGACTCTGATAGTATACGAGATCTACACAGTTTTGTGAAGTGTATGCAATCAGATTTTGAAAAAAAAAAAATCGGGACTGAGCCTTAAAAGTGTAAAAGACAGATAAAATGCAAAATTCGCAAATTTTACTCCTAATTCGTAAAAGTTGGCAGTAAAGTACACAGGCTACTTTAAAAAAATTTCATAAAAAAAGAGAGAGAACAAAGCCTTCCAAATTAACATATTTTTGCGGAAACTAACTTTTAACTTTTCAAAATTACCGAAAATATGGAATTCCGTCAAAATACGGAAAAAACACGTTTGCTGTATAATTTTCCATCATGGAAAACGATAACCAATAATAGCTCACTTTTTGCACACAGGAGTGCTTACAGTTTGTGAAGACGTTGACCTTGAACTTTCACCCCAGTAAATCTGTGTGTTCGGGCTTATGATGACAATCAGAGAGGTGGTGATATGACTATTGTTGTACAAATGAAAATATAGCCTTTGATTACTTTTTAAGGCTTTTGTCTACTAAATATGGCCTTTAGGGGGGCCCCTACAAACAAATATAGAAAATAAAGACTTTATAGCCCCTTTTTACGGCCAATGGGAACCCTATATTATATTAATTCAATTTTTTTAAAAAAATTAAGCTTACAATTTCTGCAAAATATACAAAGTAAAAACTAGTGAATTATACAATACTTACAGAAAAGCTATAAATATTTTTACTCATTTGAAGCATATCCATTGAAACACAACCATCTTAGTCTTGGTTTAGCTGTTCGCACTACTATTTCTACATTAATAACCGATTTTTAAAAACTTCCCCGATGCTTTAAATGAACAAAAAAATATGGAGGAAGGAGAGTAAGTTGAGGGGAGGTGTTCCTAGTGAAGAAGATAATAAATGTTTTTTTTTTGCTTCTAGTTGCGAGTCTACCAGTTCTTTGATGAAATATCTCTATTAAAACCATTTTTGTTTGCACATGATGGATTTTTCTCCAAAAGCAAATAAGACAATAAACGAGCACACAGTTCAATCTTCTTGCAGAAAACTGCAACTTTGGTCATGGTACTACTGCATAAAATATATTGCTTCAAAAGTGCAAAAATATCATAGTAAATTCGTTCTTTTCATTCTTTTTAATTGCAGCTGAAAAATTTTATAACTTCCTACATGTTAGGAATACAAAATTTTTTCGCAGAACTAATACTATTTTACATAATTTTGCAGCAATCAAAGTCATATGGAATCCTTTTTGGTACCAAATCTTTTGAATTAAACTTCACATTTGTATATTATAGAATCTATTACTTACCCATTCTATTTTTTATAATAAACTCAATCATCATTGCTTTGAGATCTCCCAACTTAATGAAAAAAACAAAATTGAATTTCGCACGAGACCTAAACTAGTCATTTAGTTTTCTCTTTAATTTCAATATTACTTGTATAAAAATGGGGAAATAAAAAAGCTGATGTTGACATAGAGCTACAATTGCTGGGAAATTAAACTGCTTTAAATTTACAGCGTTTAAAATACATTGGTAAAAACATTTAAATAAAGTACAAAATTTAATTAATACTTGATACTTAATTTATTTTTAAAAAAATTATAGGCAGGATTTTTCGATAGCAAGTGGCAATGAGCAAAGACACGATTAAACACAGGATCATGAATATTACACACACATAGTGGGCAAGAGCTCAATTTACCTGTGGTTGGAGAGTTCCCGAGGCAGATGCGAGGATCTTGGCAAAATTCCTGCTGTTGAAGCTCTCTCTATTTCTTTCTTTCTCTTGTGCACAGGCTCTTTACACCCCTCTCAGAGAGCAAACAACAGGAGCAGCCTCCTCGCTCAGACGATGCCTCGAATGACATTGGAGTGAGAACACAGCAGAGATGAATCAAACACCGTGTCCCAATAAAGAAGTCTCACTTTTGATATTGTGTACGATATTAGAGTTTGTCAAATGTAAAACTGCGATATTACAGTTTGTTAAATGTAAAACGATTTTAATTATTTACAGAATGATTTATTGGTTTGTGTAATTGTAGGTCATGAAAAATCTTATGTGTATAAAATGTTTATATGAAGAAGTTATATTAAAAATTTAGAAGATTATGGTTTGATGAAAAGTTTCATAATGACAATGTGGATTTATAACTAAATAAAAATTCATCGTAGTATTTCATTTTATTAACAAAAAATATTAATAATAAAATATAGCAGATTTAAAAATGTTAAGAAAACTGATTTAAATGAAGAAAACGGCCATTTTTGCTAGTTTAAGCAGGTGTAGCAAAAAGAGGAAATATTGAATAAAACAAAATAAGTGAAGTACAAAACTATTGCTGTGCACAAAGCTTTTAAAGAGTAGCTTGCTATTCATTAAACAGAAAAACTATGATCTTCTTTGAAAAAAAACTATTTAACAAACTTTGGTGCAAAAAAAACTTGCTTCTTTGCTGTACATTTCTTCAAAAAAAAAACTGGTTAAAACCTTTAAAACTGGTACAAAATTTTTAATTTACTATCAAGTGTTTTTCCTGATGAAGTGTTTTATTTATTTATTTTATATTATATTATTTATTTTTAAATTGTGCATAAGTCTCTAGTCTGCCTATGAATCTAATTTAATGAGTGGCAATTTTAACAAATCATTCATTTGCATTCAGACGCTCTCCAAAATCAGCAGAGTTCCCAACCACAGGTAATTGGAGGCACAATTCTCCGGCTGACATGACAGTAGCTCGGCGGCACTCATGCCTCTCGGAAGACGTGAGGTCCCAAGCCTTGCCCCGCAAAAGAGAGCGGATTTCCCCGGAAGGAGGGAAACTCTCTTGTGGGATTGCTTTTAATTCATTCTTGCAGAGGCACCACTAATGTTTATAAGCCAATCATTACAGTGCCTCTGAAAAGAAAAAATGTCACATTAGTATGGGATGCCTTTTCAGTCAGGGGGAAAACAAAACAATTACACACAATCAAAATTCAAGCACCCCTTGTTTGGTTGGGCTTGAGGAAGTTTAGAAATTCATTACTAAAACAATATTATAACAACACATGCAAGATTATCAAATCTCAAATTATAAAGTTGAACATATACACTCATGTAAATAAAAGAAATAACCAAAACTCATTAATTATATTTTAAAAGTTATACAAATTCATACAAACATCAATTATTTGTCTATATTAAAATCAGCTGCTTTAAAACAGTATTATACTCACATTAGCATACAGTAGTATACTCACATTAGCATACAGTAGTATACTCACAGTATACTCACATTAGCATGCAGTAGTATACTCACATTAGCATACAGTAGTATACTCACATTAGCATACAGTAGTATACTCACATTAGCATACAGTAGTATACTCACATTAGCATACAGTAGTATACTCACATTAGCATACAGTAGTATACTTACGTTAGCATACAGTAGTATACTCACATTTAAAAAAAATTTTTAATTTAACTCATTGACTCCACTTTTCAAGATAATTAAAAAATCCAACTTTTTAAATTTTTATTTTGAGTTCTTTAGGGGAAAAAATTGAATGTAAACTTGAGCCCAAAATAAACCACCAACCAGAGCCAGAAAGGTATGGTAAAATAAAAAGCATTTTGAAGTACAGTAGAGCCTCGGTTATCTGAGCCCCGATTAACCGAATTCCGGGTTAACCAAGGTACATTTGCACTTAAAAAAAAAATTTTTTTTGGCGGCCGATGGCTGCGTCACTGACTGACGTCAGTCATCCATTTTCTGGTGATATAAAGACCTAGAACAACCGTTAAACAGAAAACAATATATATATACTATACATATAGACTTCTTCAAGAGACAACTTTAATTTGGAACATGTACTCTACTGATGCGTACATATAAAATTAGATATTTGTATGTATGTAACGTCATTTCTTTATTTCATAAAAATATACAGTAAATGCCTTTTTCTACATCTTTGACAACATTTTCATTCTTTCAACCCATGTTTCCCTCTCGATTTGGATAGAGTCCGTGTTATCCGAGTTTTCGGTTATCCGAGGCACCCTCGGTCCACATTACCTCGGATAATCAAGGCTCTACTGTATACTAAATGACTAATTACGACTAATTCATACTTGCCACCCTTGGAGGGGGAAAAAACAGGAGATTTTTTCAATGACACCCCTCACACACACACAAATGAACAATTAAACTGACTTACAAATAAAAAAAATTAATGTTCATTACAGCAGTATTTGATAAAATTTTATCATCAAATGTTTGATCGAAACATTTTCCAGCAAAACTATTTTTTATGAGCAATAGGATGTTCTCCAGATTTTCATTTGACAGCATTGGACGAAGCTTGGCTTTACTTCACAGAAAATGCAGTACTGTGCGGAATGCACAAAATCCCCAGAATTACATTTAGTTAGATTATAAAAAGCCAGTTCTCCCAAATACTTATTAGCTTACATCTACACCACAACAATTCAAACAAAATATCATGACCACGTCTGGTGTGCACTTAACAAATAAATTATCCCAAAATATATTTTTTTTTTAATTTACCGTTTTTTAGTTATATATTGAATAAAAATAGGAAGAAATGTTCTTTATCTATTTTGTAACAATACATAATGACTTCCAAAAAGGAAAAAACCCAAACCCTAAGTTGAAGGGAAAAAAAAAAAATTAATTCCATGCAAAAATATTTTTAAAACAAGATTATTAATAAGGATGCAATATTTAATAGTTATAACTAAATAATAGAATCACTAAAATTTTTCACTGAAATTTCGAGTGAGTGTGGCAAAATGAGAAGTGCAAATCCTCTACTACAGGGGCTAAATCGTTAAAACTAATGGTAAACCAGAAGTTATTGATGTCCAAGAGATGGAATGAGATAGTACACAAGAACTAGGGACTTTTACCGAAGCGGATGCAATCGGATTTTTAAAAAAAATCGGGACTGGCCCTTGAAAGCATATGAAAGACAAAATGCGGAAGTTTTACTGCTAATTTGTAAAAGTTTTGTTAAGTATCTACGCATGCTACTTCAAGATTTTCTCATTTAAAGAAGAAAAAAAAATTCCAAAACTACGAATATTCGCGGAACCGAAATTTCGACTTTTGAAAAATAACCAAAAATACGGAATTTCGGCAAAATACGGGAAAATTACATGAAAACTACTCGGCGAGTAACTACAATTACGAGCGCCGTCTATTGAGCAAAAAAATACTGAAGCTTCATTGATTTATTTTAAAGCGAAAATTACAAAAAACGGGAGACAATCGTGTTAAACGGGAAATCGGGAGACAGACGCAAAAAACGGGAGTTTCCCGTTAAAAACAGTGGACTTGGCAAGTATGCTAATTTCATAAAAATTTTCAAATAATCTTCAAACTTAAATTTTAACTTTCTCTTAAAACATATATGAAAAAAATTCCAAAACTGCTCAAATAATTCTGTTTACTTTACCTTTATTCATGCAAATTTCAATTTAGGATCTCAATGGATCATATTTTCCTGAATATTTGAGTAAAATTTGACATAAAAAAAGAAATGAATATTTTTCAGATGCATGCAATTTTAACATGGTTTTCAGTGTTCCCTCAGCAATCAATAGTTTTTTTAGTTAAAATATATTGAGTAAGTAATAAAAACAAAATTTTATGGTATTTTTGATGTCTTAGGAAAAGTTTCTGCTGAAAAGGGGAGGGGATATCATTTGCAAAAACATTTTCAGAAACTGAAGTCTTAAAAAACCAATTTTATGCTATCTTTGGTTATTATATTAGCAAAGTTAAGGAGGAAGGTTTAGGCACTCATCCAAAAATTTTCAAAATGAAAGTCTCAAAAATGTAGTTTTAGTTGGTCTGTGCCAACATCAGGCGAAGGGTAGAGGTCCACCCTCGGAAATTTTTTGTAACCTAAGTCCTACAATTGCAATTTCAGGCTATTTTTTAGTAATGCTATGGAAAAAAGGAGATTCGAAGCACTGTAGAACTTATTTTTCGTTGAAAGTCTTAAAATTGCATTTTTAGGCTATATTTTGTCACATTAAGAGGCTCATAGACTTGAATTTGCCGCCCTCAGTAGTTGGAGCCCAGGGTATGAGGGGGGGTTGGGTTGCCCTCCTAGATACAAGCCTGCTTAGACCTATTCCTTCATTCTTTTTAAAAAATAGTTATTGCCTTAATCCCTATGACACAGTTGGCCATAGATGTTTTAAATATTTAAGACTAGTACAATCTAGGATGTATGAAATAAAGCCACATTTAATCCAACTCAAAAATATGTGACTTTTGGAAAACAGCTTGCTAAAGAAAAAAAATGATTACACTTCTATAGAGCAATTGAAAAAAAAAACTATGGGCTATGTAGTAGAATCACTTATTGTAAAAAAAATGGATAAAAATTGATCCAGTGTGTGGCTAAAGAAAACGTGCCTGTTGCTAGATGGAGAAAATGAGATGATCTAGCATCCCCAAAGATAGCATGAGCTTGTGATTTTAGAACTTCAGTTTTACAAATCTTTCGTGGGGCAGAAGGGGAAGCTTCCCCTAACATCGGCAAAAGCCAACTAAAATGCATTTTTTGCGGCTTTCATTTTGAAAACTGTTGAAGTTTTTCAAAGCCCACATCCTAAAAGTAAGCAGTTTCTAGTGTTATTAAGGACCAAGTCAGTTTTCCAAGAAGAAGTGAAGTCTGGCAAACTCGTAACAATATATAACATTTAACTGTTTATGTTCCGAATATCATCAAAAAAAAGAAATAACTCAAATTCAATTGATTCTCCCTATGTTAAAGTTCATTTCTTTTTTCTCAAAACTTTTCCCTACAATTACTCAAAATTTCATAGCTAAAAGGATAGAAGGAAATTTTCTACAAAGCAAAAAAATTATTTTCCTTTCCCTTGCAATTCCAGCACAATCGACTCCAAAAGTGAGAAAAACACCTGCTGAGGCATTTGCTATACAGGAGTAACAATGAGGAAATTAATAGCATGTTTTCTTTTGCTGTATTGCATACACAGACATGTTGCTAGACTAAGCATCTGCCATCAATGCAGATGCATTAGTTTGAATTTAGAAAATAAAAGAGATACTTATTTATGTGGAAAGGAATCCAACCGCAAAAAAGAAAGCCATAACATTAAAGCATGAAGTTGCTCCAAATACTCTAATAACAATTTAATAAAAAAAGAAACTTTTAAAAACCAGTATGAATCCAAGAACCTGAATTAGAAAAGAATATAGAAATGTGCCTATGACAAAGTAGAATAAAAAAAGTATGCAGACAGTAGAGAGGGAATAGGCACTGCTCTATTTATGTACATGCAAAAGCTTGAGGATTTTCTGGTTTACAAATCACAATAGAAATTTTTATTGCAACTTAAAAGTGATAGATTATTTTAAGAAAATATGAGATTATAAGATTAATGTACAGTCAATTTGCAATAACTGAAATGTTACTATAACTCCAATTTTTTATCATGCCTCAATCCCCCTTTCCATTCAATTCTATGTTAATTATTGTCCATATGTCGATGTTTACTTCTTTTAACTCAAAGTTTTTCAACAATGACTCTTGAAATTTGATACATATAAGAGCAGAAAAACTTATCCTACAAGTGACAAAGTGAAAAATTCTTTCACTCTTGTTGCCATTCCATCAAAATGAACTTGAAAAGTTGCATTGAAAATGATTTGTGCAAAAAACAAACCTATTTTGAAAAAAATCTTACATTCAAGAATGATGTGCTTGAAGGTATGAGATTGCTTTCCAGTGCTTGGAATAATGACATGTGTGGAACAGTATGGAACTGTTTCCAAAAGTGTGACTTCTTTAAAAAAATACACCACAGCATATCAGTGATTATTGAAGTAGTTGAAACAAAATGGGAGCACTTGGTCTTTTATAAAATTTGATGAAAACATTGTGGTTTGCTGTGATGTTTCTGATGAAGTGTTTGTACAAGACATGGAAGTGCTACTGGAGGGAAAAAAAATCAGAGTTGCCAATTCCACGCATTTCAGAAGCGATGCAAAAGCTTGAGAATTTACGAGAATTTACTGTTTCACAAGGTACAAAAAGGTCTATTGCAACTTAAATCGATAAATTATTTTAAGAAAGCATGAAATACAAATAGAAAGTTAAATTTATATATTGATTGTTTTTTTGTCAGAATAACACTAATCAGTTATGTAATTTTTAACAATTATCTGCATATTCACTGAAATATCGGAAAGTTTTCACTGATAAAGTGTTAGAAACCGAAATTAGCAATAAGTTGAATTTCCAATAGGTCAAAGCTTTTTTTTCAGTCCCTCTAGATTCAAGTTATTGAGACTTGACTGCATGAATATAATAGGATAAGATTTATTTTAATTTTTGTTCTTAATATTATAATCAAACTGCATGTCTTGTGTTGAAAATATAAGTTCTGTTATTTTATCCCCCAGTTATCCACAGATTACTTAAAATACATGAAAATTTTTGTTATTAAAATGTTGGAAACTAGTTGTAAGTTGAAGGTTTTCTTCAGTCCTAATAGATTCAAGTTATCGCAAATTGACTGTGCGTTAAAAATCTGCAACGCTCTAATAGAAGTGATACTCTTTTAAAGAATTTGTAGCACACACACAATAAATCTCTTAATGGTGACATAAAATATTTATTAAAGGAAAGTAATTGAAAAAGTGCATACTTATGATAGGAAAAAACAACATTTTATTTCTAAATTCCAAAGAAGATTTAATTGTTATTTCTTCGAGAGGAAAGCCATATGGACAGTAAAATGTTTCAAATGTTATGCCATTTTTGGTTTACATTCAATGTATTCTTCATCTATAACAAGCATTCTGGTTACTACACCTCTTTAAGAATACATTTTCCCGACTGTTTGAAACTAATTTCCTGCTGATCATCAATGTTGAAAAAATAAAGGGGAACATAAGATTTACATTGCAGTTGATCTTGACATCCACACTTATAAGGACTAACATTTCACTAAGCCCGTAACTTGAAAAATAGGTTATGCAGCACACTCACTGTCTCGAAATTGTAGAGTAAAATTAATTCTAATTATGGAAAAGCCAATAAAAATCTTTTCAATAAAATTAAGTGCATCATATAATAAAGTAGCAAAAAGATAGAATATCTATCTAAAAGATTTTGATGGATATTACTTTGGCATCAATTATTTTCAAATGTGAAATGTGCTTTATGGTTATGTCTGGTTACAATTGAAAACAAGTCTGCAGCATATTCCAAAGCAGAGAAAAACTTTTGAGCTATAGAGGAGTATGAAAGAAAAGTTTCCAGGGTACTTATTGTTAATACGCCCTACATTGGAGACGGTATTAGAAATGTCGCCAACATGCTATTTAAATCTAATAAAAATCTTGTGGCACTTAAATCTACTAACAATCTATAAATGTCACCAAACATTTGGAGATGTTTAGCAAGCAAAATATGCAGGGTGTTTAACCAAACACAGTTTTCAGTAAAAGAGATAAAATTATATTAAAGAAGTGATACAGCTACACTGCTGTGCTAAGCACAAAAGTCATATCAGCACTTTTTTGGCAAAACCGAGTTATTGCCATCAGGTGGTTCTATGTCATTTATTTTACCTAAATACAATGTTTTGTGACCATATATAAAAGAAACTTTTTTAAAAAATTCCAAAAAAAGTAGTCTCTGAATCAAATACATGGATATACAAAATTTTAATTTGTCATTATCTCATTTTGAGCCGAGCAACAGATACAACATTTCTGCTGGGCACAGCAATAGAGGGAAGTATCTTATTTCAAGATACCGAAAAATTTCAGTTATTGCAAGTCGACTCCATTCTTAAATTATGCTTCTGGCTAAATAGTTTAAATTACTATATTATTCTAATTTAATTATTTAATGATATATTTAATAGCTTAAAGTGTTTAATTACATTTTTACTTATTTACACAAAATTAATATAACAGAAATCACATTTCCCCTTTTTGGAAAACAGTTATGAAATAATATTTATATTAATGAATGTGATTCATTTTCTAGAGATTTTCATCCACATAATGATGCACCAAACAAAGGGTGGAATAAAAATGGAAAAAGGCACCCATCTTTTGTGTCATGCCACTCTGAAGCAAAATTAATCAAGGAGAAAAAATAAAGTATGGTTCTCCACTCACCGAGACCTCGAGCAGCGACATCAGTGGCAATCAGGATAGGTGATCGGCCAGTCCGAAACTCTTTAACAGGAAAATAAAGTTTTTAATTTTTATATACCAATTTATTTTTCAAAGGTTCAGTCATAAAAATAAAAACTAATAGAAACAAGGTATCAAGGATCTATATGGGCAATAAAATCTTTACAAAATTAAAAAATACGAACATACTCTTCATAAAAAAAACTTTTAAAATTTCAAACCAAAGAATAATTTTTGTCATACTTTCAATTTTTTTCATATCAAGCAACATAATCAGGGTTCGTACGCTTTTGGCAAAACCAAAAATAAGGACTTTCTAAGGACTTTTTAAGGACCTAAAAAAAAATTTAAGGACCTCACAATTTTTTCGAAATATACAAACTGTTATGCTTATTTCAAAAGGAAGCATTATTGAAACAGGACATTGATTTAACATCGTATTTTTATTAGGAACACAACACAGACACTTTCATGGGGCTCTCTTTGACTTGTTGCTTTTCTAATGTTCAATACAGTCAGGGAGTTAAATAATTATTGGAGCTAGTAATAAGAAGCACACAACACAAGTATTAATCATATGTAAGCAAATTATCATGATATTAAAAATTATCAAAAGTAGTTAGTGCTATAAAATACAAGTTAAATGAAAAACAATTTAAATACAAAAAATTGTTAAAGAAAACGTTGCACTTTGTTTTGAGAATTTGTGTTTAATTTAGATTTTTTTTCATTTTAGTTAACTTATGTAGCCAGCATCTCAATTTAGGCTTATTTAAATTTTTATCTCTGCCATAAATAATTCTATAAAATTATTTAGAAGAGCTTGCAAAAATTGAGCAATTTTTTTCAACTAGAGAAAAATATTTTATTTTTGAAACAACATACTAATAAAAAATGGAGCTTATTATTCGCTTAAAACTTCGTACATTACCCTCAATTAGTAACTACCAAAATTTAACTAAAATAAAGTTTCAAAAAATTGAACATTTTTTTAAAATAAAAAATGAAACAAACAGACTACAGGCTGCAAATACTACAACAACTGCCAACTTTTTAAATAATTGATATATTTACAGGATGCAAAAAGATAAGTCTCAAAAGCTGTGTGCAATTTTCGGCGAAACACATGCTAGATGTTAGCAAGTTTCCAAAAAATAGGTTCTTACATTTTCGCGTTATAAGTTATGAAAATTCATGTAAATTAATACATGCCTTTTTAAAAAGTTTCTTTTTAAAATGTTCTTGTTTTGTATTACAATCCCTTTAGGTAAAAATACTTGTACATCAGCTTGAAAAATCGGATCATTTGGCGAAAAATCGGATCATTTGGCAAAAAATCGAATTTTCGAAGTTCACAAAAAAAAAAAAAAACAGAAAAAATAGGGGAAAACGGAGCATTTGGCAACTACGGTGTATAGGTTTAAGAAGAGGTCGATTCCTTCAATTTACTGCAGATTAAGAAATTTCACGAGATTCAAATTTTGATTAACACAGCAAATATCCATCATGTCCCACACAACAAAACCCCACAGCGAACGATCGCGAAGCCAAATTGCTTGATGAAAATTTACTAAATATTAAAATATTACTTTAAAACAAATTAATTTTTTAGATATATATTTTTTATTTGATTTAAAAAAACAATGGGAGAACAAATTGTTTAACGAAAGATCAGATAAAAAGCGATCGGCTAATGAAAATAAATCATTCTTTTATCTTTAACAGTATAAAGAAGCGATAATCATTCATGCGATTGGCCAAACGAAAAAAAAGCTGAAAGTTTTTTTTGCCTACATATTACTTAAATGTATCTCTTTTATTGAGCTAGATGTCAACAATATGCTTCTTTGAAGTATTCCCCACCCCCCTTAAATTAAAAAAAAAGTTTCAAAAGCAATATTTATTTACTGATTACTTGTTAAGAGCTGATCCTACTTACTTTATTGATAATTGTTTAGAATGTTGATGACTTAGTAACAATTTTCATGCCAAAAGAATTTTTTATTTACTTTGTAACTAAACTTAATAAATAGTATCGAATCGTACATTTGAAATACCGAAATTCGGCCCTTTTTCGAAAATTCTCGATTTTTGTTTATTTATTAAATTTTTTCCCCTCGAGTCCTTAAAACTCCGTTTTCAAATTTTATTCATTTTTCTTTCCTCTTTTAAAAGCAAAATGAGAGAACTTGTGTGATTTGTTTTTCTGTGGTCTTAAATGATGCCCAGTTACTAGGCACCATTGCATTTTGTACAAATTCTTGGTGTTTTGATTCAACTTCTCTACTAATATTTTATTTATTTATTTATTTTAGATGTAGCTCGATTTTCTTTTCATACAACTGCAGGAAATAGCAAATTGGGAGCTGCCATGTGGGTGGGTACAAGTTCATTTTCACTGAATTGGGTGTTGTAGTTTGAAGCATTTTATCAAGATCCATGAACTTTTTTTTTTTTTTTTGTAAAAATATATAACAAACCAATTACTTATTTTCAAAAACAAAAAAATGACTAAAAAAACAAGAGTTAATTTTTTTTTTAAAAATCAAATCCGCCATTTTTGGTCCTGTTAATTCGCTGTTTTGGGTCTGTCCGAAAGCCGCGATAGTACCGGACCCGAGCAAAGCAAATTTGAGGTTCGATTAAGTAGTTGAAATGAAAGAAGTTTGATTCTTGTGAAGAATGCAAAAGATAGCAAAACAAATAGAGCGCATGGGTACCTGCTTACTTTAACAGAAAAAAAAATAAGCACCTGGAATAAAAAATAAGGACTATTTAAGGACTTTTTAAGGCCTTGAAAATGAAAATGAACATTAAGGACTTTCTAAGGACCTTTAAGGACCGTACGAACCCTGATAATGAGTTATCTTTAAAATCATGTACAGGAGCATCTACATAACCAATTCAGACATCAAGAAAAGGATACAGAGGACCCCCAAATCCTCAGAATCCTTAGTTTTAGGTCATATTGTCCATCCTAATATGTTAGTGTATTGCATAAAGGACTGCTATGAACCACCCCTTTCATCCCCAGAGGCAAATTCTGGTTATGCTATTTCATAGGTTCTCAACCTTTTTTTGCCCACCGCCCACTTTGTAAATATTTTTTTCTAAAGCCCCCCCCCCCTACCCCCCGTTTTTTTACTTGCGAATCTGAAATAGCTATTCCTACAAATACATTTTTTGTATGTAATATTATACATTTTATTTGTACATAGGGTATGACCCTATTCTATTTCTGTTTTTAAGGAAGACTATTTTAATGAGAGCAATCAAAAATGCACATTTAATTATATTGAAAAGTATTTTTATTAAAACTTTCAGACATCGAATTCGTAACTTAACTTATGAGAAGGTTGAATTTGATGCATTTGAAGGAGTTTGCTAATATCAGGCTCGATTTTACTTAAGAACAAATGTAAGTCACCACATGGAGACGATTTCTCTTTTTGGTTACCAATAATGTTACAGCACTGTAGCCACGTTCAGCTAAATGTGAAGATAGGAATGCTATCAGAAATCGTTGAACAATCAACCATAAACCTAATACTTTTGTTAGTGGAGAAGTAATCAGCGTGTTTAGTCTATTTTGGACTATATTTAATTAATCTGCCCACGCCCCTATCTGTCATCTCAATGCCCCCTAGTTTTCTCTGGGTCTTTTACTGCCCCCCCTGAAAGTCTCAACCGACCACAAGGGGGCGTTATCGCCCACGTTGAGAACCTATGTGCTATTTGGTATATAATAAAAAGCAAGGGAAAATGCATAATATTCCCTCTATAAAAAATATATGTATTTTTGTTATTAATCAGTTGATGTAAATTTTCGTCCATTCAATAAACATGGGTACAACACAAATTACACAGAATGGTGCAGCATCAAGTTCAGATTTCAAAAACCTTGAATGGTACTATCTTCTTGAGAAATTGCCTAAGTAAACTCCTCTCTCTTTTATATATATATATATATACAGTAGCATGCAAAAGTTTCGGGCCACCCTGATTTTTCGAGTTGATTTTTTATTCCTCCACTCGTTCATTGTCCGAAATATATGAGAAAGTTAGAATATACAAAGAAACATCAAATATTACATTGGTTCATAGCATATTCTACGTGTACTCCATAAAATGACTTTCGTCGGTGTGCAAAAATATTGGGCCATTACTCGCCGCTGCTCTGTACTCCTGGTTTGTTTACATTTTAGGCTCGCTGGTTTCAAAACATGCTACACAAAGGAAAATAAGTCTTCTTGTGGTGACGACGCAGAAACACACGAATATTCAGGTTCGTGAAATCGTGGAGAAACTTTCTTCAGAAGGAAAAAGTTCACGTCGCATTGCAAGGGCTTTATCTGTCGGTAAAAGTACTGTTAATCGTATTATTTCTAAGTATAAAACAACAAACTAACCGTGTGATAAAAAACGGAGCGGTAGGACGCGAAAAACTTTGAGTTATGTCGACAAAATTATAAGAAGAATGTGTGTTGTCGATTCTCGAAAAAGCGCAGCCGATATTTCACGAGAATTACGAAGTGAAAATCTACCCGATGTTAGCCAGAGTACAGTGTCTCAACGTCTGAAGGCTGTAGGGATGATTGGACGGATTGGCGTCAAGAAACCATTAGTTAGCAAAAAGAAAAAGGCTAGGCTGGACTTTGCGAAAAAATATGAGCACTGGACGGCATCGGATTGGCGGAAAGTGCTATTTTCTGATGAATTGAAATTTCAATTGTTTGGAAGTGATGGTGGGAAATACGTAAGACCTCCAACAAGTACCAGATATAAAGTAAGGTATGAAACTCCTACTGTTAAACACTGTGGTGGGAACATCAAAGTTTGGGGAGCATTTTTTGCTAATGGCATTGGTCCGCTGGTGGAAATTCACCGCAATATTGACGCTGCAATGTACAAGAACATTCTGCTAGACCACATGCTTCCATTTGCAATGAAAAATTTGCCTCGTGGTTGGATTTTTCAACAGGATAACCATTCAAAACAAACTTCGCGTCTTGGGAAAAAATTTTCTTCAGAGCCGAAAAGGCCGCCTCCTAGCCTGGCCATCGCAGTTACCGGACTTAAATCCCATTGAACACTTGTGGCAAGACCTAAAGGTTCGTGTTGGAATGAAAAATCACTCCAATAAGCCGGAATTGTGGAACCATTTGTGACAAGAGTGAGAGAAATTGCCAAAAGAACGAATCTCACAGTTAATCGACTCGATGCCTAGTCGGTATGCTGCAGTGCAATGTATGTAACTCATTCTTTTCAAATATAAGTGAATATCTGCTATAATCGATCGTTTATATTTCTTTCACCGTATTTATGTGCAATATGTATGAAAAATAGGATGGCCCGAAACTTTTGCACGCCACTGTATATATATATATATATATAGTCAGGGTTCGTACGCTTTTGGCAAAACCAAAAATAAGGCCTTTCTAAGGACTTTTTAAGGACCTACAAAAAATTTTTAAGGGCCTCACAAATTTTTCGAAATATACAAACTGTTATGTTTATTTCAAAAGGAAGCATTATTGAAAGAGGAAATTGATTTAACATTGTATTTTTATTAGGAACAGAACACAACACAAACACTTTTATGGAGCTCTCTTTGACTTGTTGCTTTTCTAATGTCCAATACAGTCAGGGAGTTAAATAATTATTGGAGCTAGTAATAAGAAGTACACAACACAAGCATTAATCATATAGTATAAGCAAATTATCATGATATGAAAAATTATCAAAAATGGTTAGTGCTATAAAATGCAAGTTAAATGAAAAACAATTTAAATAAAAAAAATTGTTAAAGAAAACGCTGCACTTGGTCTTGAGAATTTGTGTTTAATTTCGATTTTTTTTTTCATTTTACTTAACTTATTTTGCCAGCATCTCAATTTAGGCTTACTTAAATTTTTATCTCTGCCATAAATATATTTTTTAATTATTTAGAAGAGCTTGCAAAAATTCAGAAAAAACTTTTTCAACTAAAAAAAATATTTCATTTTAGAAACAACATACAAATAAAAAATGGAGCTTATTCGCTTAAAACTTTGTACATTACCCTCAAATAGTACCTACCAAAATTTAACTAAAGTAAAGTTTCGAAAAATTAAACAATTTTTTTAAATAAAAAATAAAACAGGCAGACTACAAGCTGCAAATACTAAAACAACTGTCAACTTTTTAAATAATTGATATATTTACAGGATGCAAAAAGATAAAAGTCTCAAAACCTGCGTGCGATTTTCGGCGAAGCACATGCTAGATGTTAGCAAGTTTCCGAAAAATAGAGGTTTTTACATTTTTGCGTTATAAGTTTGAAAATTCATGTAAATTTTTACATGTCTTTTTAAAAAGTTTCTTGAAAAATTTTCTTGTTTTGTAGTACAATCCCTTTAGATAAAAATAGTTAGTTGCACATCAGCTTGAAAAATCAGATCTTCTTGCAAAAAATCAAATTTTCGAAGTTTACAAATAAAAACTAGGGGAAAATGGAGCATTTGGCAACTACGGTGTATAGGTTTAAGAAGAGGTCGATTCCTTCAATTTACTGCAGATTAAGAAATTTCACGAGATTCAAATTTTGATTAACGCAGCAAATATCCATCATGTCCCACACAACAAAACCCCACAGCGAACGATCGAGAAGCCAAATTGGTCGATAAAAATTTAATAAGTATTAAAACATTGCTTTAAAACAAATTTTCGATACGGGAATTTATTTCATCTTAAAAAAAAACAATGTTAGAACAAACTGTTTAGCGAAAGATCAACTGAAAAGCGATCGGCAGAGTTGGCAACTCGGCGCTTATTATAGTGTAAGACGTAAGAAAAATGATAATAAAAAAAAATTATTATTTTACCTTTAACAGTATAAATAATCGATAATCATACAATGTGATTGGTCAGACACAAAAAAGCTGAAAGTTCTTTTTTTTGTCCACATACTAGTTAAATGTATCTCTTTTATTCAGCTAGATGTCAACAATATGCTTCTTTGAAGTATCCCCCCCCCCCCCGCCTTAAATTTAAAAAAATTTCAAAAGCAATATTTATTTACTGATTACTTGTTAAGAGCTGCTCCAACTTGCTTTATTGATAATTGTTTAGAATGTAGATGATTTAGTAACAATTTTCATGCAAAAAAAAAAATATTTTTTTACTTTGTAACTAAACTTAATAAAGCATCGAATCCCAAATTTGAAATCCCAAAATTCGGCCCTTTTCGAAAATTCCCGATTTTTGTTTATTTATTAAAATTTCCCCCTTGAGACCTTAAAAGTCCGTTTTCCAAATTTTATTCCTTTTTCTTTTCTCTTTCAAAAGCAAAATGTGCGAACTTGTGTAATTTCTTCTTCTGTGGTCTTAAATGGTGCCCAGTTACTGGGCCCCATTGCATTTTGTACAAATGCTTGGTGTTTTGATTCGACTTCTCTACAAATATTTTTTTTTAAAGATGTAGCTCTACTTTCTTTTTTATACAATTGCAGGAAATAGCAAATTGGGAGCTGCCGTGTGGGTGGGTATAAGTTCATTTTAACGGAATTGGGTGTTGTAGTTTGAAGCATTTTATCAAAATCCATGAACATTTTTTTTTTTTTTTTAAATATATAACACATCAATTTACTTATATCTTTTCAAAAAAAAAAAAAGCAAGAGTTAATTATTTATCTACCAGTTGAGAAAGCACAGCAATTTGCAGTAAATGCGATGATGTTTATGAAACTCCGCCATTTTTGGTCCTGTCAATCCGCCGTTTTGGGTCTGTCCGAAAGCCGCGATAGTACCGGACCCGAGCAAACCAAATTTGAGGTTCAATTAAGTAGTTGAAATGAAAGAAGTTTGCTCCTTGTGAAGAATACAAAAGATAGCAAAACAAATAGAGCGCATGGGTACCTTCTTATTTTAACAAAAAAAAAAAATGAACCTGGAATAAAAAATAAGGACTATTTAAGGACTTTTTAAGGCCTTAAAAATGAAAATGAACATTAAGGACTTTCTAAGGACTTTTAAGGACCGTACGAACCCTGATAGTGAAACCTGTGTAAGTTGACCACTTGCGGTGCAGAACTTTAGTGGTCCACTTAGACAGGTGGTCAACTTATAGAGGGTGAGGTAGAGGGTGAAGGGCTAATTCCGTTCTTGACAAAAGTGGTAAACTTACACAGGCGGTCAACTTTACAGGTTTTACTGTATATATACAGGGTATCTGCTATACTTCAAGTTTTCAATTCTTTGACTTCTGCCTGTGACTTTCCATGACTTACATGGCAGTTTTCTCGACAAAAACATATCCTTTTCAACCCAGTTACCTAAACCAGTCTTTTGCAAAAATTAAATTGCATTCATCTGAGCTAAACTGTGCAGTTGCAGGGTGGCTACAGAATCTCCGAAGCAAAATTCCCCGACTTTTCCTCGACTAACAGAAATGTTTCAGAACACTTCCGATTGCATATTTTGTATATTACATATATATACAGTGGTACCTCGAGATACGAGTTTAATTCGTTCCGTAAGCTTGCTCGTATGTCAATTTGCTCGTATCTCAAAGCAATTTTCCCCATTGAAATTAATTTAAATGCCATTATGTTAATCCATTCCAGCCCCAAAAATGCTACCCCTAATTGTTTTGGAATAAGAAAAATATATTTATAAATGACAAATATTGTATAAAAACATAATTAAAACAAAAAAATAATGGTTTTATAAACTGGTTTATGTTATCTTTTCATGGAGAGAGCTCCGGAGCTTAGAAAGTATTGTAACACCCTTAGCAGGCGTTATACCCTTTATCGACTCCTTCTGTTTAAGCACAATGCCTATCGTTGAAGTACTACGCGCGTACTGCCTCGCCAAGTCCGCTACCTCGCACACCTTGCTCCTTTTTTTCTATTATTTCACGCTTTAATTCAATAGACATCTTCTTCTGAGCACCGACCTTTCCACTCACTTTCTTCGGACCCATAGTTATAAAAGAAATGTGATAAAGTATGAAAAAGCACAAAGCCCTACAAAAACTTAGCAAAGATGCTTCGACAGCGAGGTAAACAAGCACCCTGGGGGAATATGTGGGATAATGCACGAGGCGCAGGTGCATTATTTACCACCCAATTTACTGCACAGGCGCAGTAAACTTGGTGGGCCGTTTGCAGCGTTGCAGCTGGCCATTCCTCGTATCTCAAATGTCGCTCGTATTTCAAAACAAAGCTTTGCTGCTCGACAGCCGCTCATATCTCAAATAACTCGTATGTCAGGGCACTTGTATCTCGAGGTACCACTGTATAAGCAAAATATAAAAAGCAGATCTATTCAAAACATGAATGAAGCTACATTAAAATATTAGATACAACAAAATTTACAACAGGTAAAATTTAATTTTGTTATTTTGAAGAAGAATAAAGCATTGTTAAAGCAGTGAAAAAAAATTCAGTTCAAAAATAAAGCATTAAATTAGTTTTATAGTCGTTCTAGGTAAAGACAAAATACATTTTTTAACCAGTTGCTACTTGTTAGCAATTTAATGTTCAACAAGCATTTCTCTTAATTTCGCTTCTATTTAATTCAATTTTATGCTATTCACCAAAGTAATAAATATTTTACGGGTGAAAGAGTAATTGCTTGAAAGAAGAATGAACATGCATAACTTTCAAACTTTTTTTTTTTTGAAATACTAAAATTTTATTAAGAAAAATGTGCATTTTTTAAAGATTAAAACAGCTCCAAAAAAGATTTTTGATTAAAAGTTAAGCCTTTTAGGATTAATGCCAGTATGTCAAAAAATTGAACTGTGCGCATGAAATAGGAAAATCTTTAATCTAAAGCATTAGAATTTATTTCAAGATTTAACATACATACTGAATAAGAAATAAAATAAATATTTTTTTACTTTGTTTTTTATTTTATTATTTATTTATTTACGAATATTTAACATGTTCTCCCTGTGCAGAATCAATTTATACGAGGAATGAGTGTAATAGAAAAAATTTTATCGCCATGATGAAGCTAAAACTAGTGCATAATTAATGATTTTTGTTTTCTGACTTTTTCAAATTTAAACATATTATTCAACAGTTTCATTCTTTATTTCAAGTATTTGTAGTTGTACAAGTAGTTGAATAAAAAAATTACAACTTTGAATATGTTATGCTTCAAGTGAAAGCATATCTAAATTTCTTGCAGTAATGATATAATCCTAAATTTAAATATTACTGGTGTATAACCAATTACTAACCTAACAATTTAGAAAAAGCTTGCTTTTAAATTGTATTCTATTTCAAAAATTTATTCATAACTATAAATGAAGTTCACAAAAAAAAATCAAGAAAATGAACGAATTACTGAAATAAGAAATGAAATGAGCCAATCTAAGCTAGCATATGTGTAAAGAGCTTTCAAATCTCAAAATAATTGAGATATTTGCAGGATGCAAAAGAATTGAACTCATGAAAAAAGTAATCAATTTCCTGCGAAACATGTTATATTCTGGCATGGTTCCAACAAAGAGAGAGACAGAGAATTTTACTAATACAAGGTAGAAATTGAAAATGCAATTAAAATAATGGAGATAAATCTTCACAAGAAAAAAAACTGTTACAGAGACAAGTCATTTCCTACACAAGTGTGTTAATTTATTAAGAATTAACCTTCAAAGTTATTACATAATTAAATAATAATTCAAGGGTCCATTTAGAAGAAAACTCTATTAATGGACTTTTCCCATCTGAAAAACGGGCCTTTCAAAAATTTCCAAACTGTAAAAGCAAAACTTTTATAAAGTTCTTAAGTCCAAAAACGGAATCTAGCGATACAATATTTCTATTTACTAAATACAATTTCAAATAAATTGACATAGAATTATTTTATTTCTTATTGCAAATTATTAGTAGTGTACTATATTTGGCACAAAAATGGGGAAATTACTTCTTTTTTGCATAAGAAATGCATTGTCGCGCAGTTTAAAGCCTTCAATATGGAAAGACAGGCGTATTGGTAAATTGATATAATAGGTTCCAGAGCCAAAAATTCACGACAAACTTTCAACTTCCATAACTTTTGAACATATTTCTCTGAAAATCATGCTGTTCCATGACAAATTTTAGTCACAATCAAAATATATGACTTTCCTGGTGCACGGATACCCTGTATATTTGTATAATAATGCTTTTTGTTTGTAAAGGAAATAATAACACTGAGAATAAATACATGAAGTCAATTTTAAATGAATCTAAATTTCATACATTTTATTATAGTGATTTCAATTTTTTTTTTCAATTATATAATATTTACCATTATAAAAGGGGAACCATAAATTCTGAACATTTAGATGGTAGATGGCAGTTTAGTCACAACCTGCCTTCCAACACTGTATCAATTATTTAAAAAAAAAAAAAAAAGCATACCATTTAAAACCCAATCTCTTTCAGGCTGTGACTTGTCACCATGAATGCACATAGCAGGCCAACTGAAAAGGGGGAAAAATCATTTTCAAAAAAGATGCAAACAAATAAAACTTATTGGACACTACTTTTCTCTAAAAGATAACTTCTCTTACTGCCTAATAGTATTTTTATATTTAAAAGTCCTGTCAAATTAAGCTCCTAAAATATATGCATTTAAATACAATATATGTGAGAAAAGCTCACCCATCACGCCTAATTTTCTTTGTTAATTCATCCACTTTTCTCTTGGTTTCAGCAAAGATAATTGTCTAAAAAAAAAAAAAACATTTGCATGTAGGATCAGCTACAAGTAATATATTGCGTTTCAGATCACTCTTTAGAACTTCCAGATACTTTCAAGATACACCATAGCCTCGAAATAATGATGTACAGTAGACACAAAAATCTTATTTCCTTTCTAAACTAATTATATTAATTGATAATAAATGCGTTTCCACTAGATAATTCCCCTCTTTTATTTAACTTTCAAAGCAAACAGCAAAGTACCTACTTGAAAAAATATCATAACAGTGATTTGACTGCAATGCTTTTTTAGTGCTTTCCCAGGCAATTAAGAGGTGCATGTAACAGGCAAAAATAGCTACATTTATTATTTTTTTGTTGTTTCTGCACATCCTGAGTGTTATATTTTTAAAAATATTTGCAGGATGCAAAAGTATTGAACTCAAGAACATAGAAAACAATTTTCGACGAAACATGTGTTAAAGGTTGGCATGGTTCCAAACACGAGAGAATTTTACCTACACAAGCTAGACATCGTGAAAATGTAATTAAAATGATTGAGACAATCTTCAAAATAAATAGAATTTTTGTAGAATGAAAAATGCTAAAATGTTAGTAAGACAAAGACAAGTCATTTCCTACACAGGGTGTGTTGATTAAAAATTACCTTCAAAGTTATTATAGTTAAATAGTAACACAAGGGTCCATTTCGAAGAAAACTGGAGTTATATTTATGGACTTTACCCATCTGAAAAACAGAATTTTCAAAAATTCCCAAACTCTAATAACTAATCTTTTACGAAGTTATTAAGGCCAAAAACTGAACCTTGCTATCTATCATCCGTAAAAGACTTCTATTTTCTGAACACAATTTCGAATAAATTTACACACTATTATTTTATTTCTTACTGTAAATTAGTAGTGTACTGTATTCGGTGTAAACACAGAAAAAATACTCTTTTTCTTTTTTACCTAAGAAATGCATAGTTGCGCAATTTACAGCTTTGAATATATTAAATGGATTTCATTCCGATGAGTTAAAAATGGATTTTTTTACAGGTTTTCTATATAGAATTTCAAAAGTAAAATTTCATTTTCTTTTGATATATATTGATGGCTATACAATACAGGATAGCATACTTTTCAAGCAACACAATAATATTCATTTTCAGAAAAACTTCCTTTTGGTTTGAATTTATACCTCAATATATGAAAAGTTCTTTTAGCAAAATAAAGCAGTAAAAAATTTTAAAATTAAAAAGACAAGAAACGATTTCTTTTTCCAAAGTTAGAGTTTATAATGCGAAGACTAACATCCCTTAACAATCTAAACTAAGGAAAACAAACTGTACCTATCTATGCTAGGTCCTATAAAGCCTGTTGAAGATCTCAAAAAAAAAAAAAAGAGAGCGAGAAAGACCATTCACCAAAATTGTGATCGCAAAAACAATTTCTATACAAAATTTTATAATCCAACTTGTCAAAAAACAGACCCTTAAAAAATTCCGTATTTTTAAAACTAGTGGTGTAGTACTAGACAAAAAGGTGGACAGAGGCTTGTAAATATAAGCAGAAGTTATTAAGGTCAAAAAGTGGGGGTATACTTGTGTTAAAGTTTTAATAAGTCGGTGAACACTTGTATTAAAATAGGAAAGGGACAGCTTCCCCTCTCGACCACTCCATTGCTTAAAACGTATATAGCACTGATAAAAATATTAGCTTAGCTTTTATATTTGCATCCAACAGTCACCTCAAGTTTTAAATGTTAAAGGTAATACATTTTCAATACTTAGCACATTAGCAAAAACTGCAATAACTGAAAAATATCAGTATGTTCCACTTATTGTCAAAATCTTAATAAATATTGTTTAGTATTTTAAAAAATATTACTATTTTTGGAAAATGCAGTTTCTAGATTCCAAATATGTTTCATTTTTAATATTGCGACAACTTGGAATTTTGAGTCACATAGGACCACTTTCTGTGGATTGTGGAATGGCCATAAAGATGGAACACTTGTCTTATTTAAAATAAAAATACCAAATGAGTACAAATAATAAGCACAAGCATAACCAACGCAAAATTTAGTTAATTTAAGTAAATTCAAATTTTTGCACTCACTTTGTTGTCTTTCTCCGCTACTATTTCTTCAAGCAACTTAAAAAGTCTAAAAATAAATGAATGATATTAATAACCAAACCAAAATTGCAATCAAAAGTAACTTGATAAGATATTTTAAACAGAGAATAATATAATACGTTGACAGCAATGTTGTTTTTTTTATAGTACACAGTAATACCTCTTAAAGTTATAACTCAAGGGACCAAACCTTTTTGAAGACTAAGCAGAGTGAAAACTTAGGTGGAGTGGGAGTTTTTGAACCAAAAGAAAACACTGAAATATTTTCATGAACTGCTGTATGATATGGTGGGGGAAAACAAGATTTTCAGAAATTAATTCATGCAAATGAATGAATAGGAAAAAACTTTTTATTGTTACTACATTTTGTGTATTATTTTGTTTTTACTTTGATATACTAAAATAGTCCAACAATTTTGATTGATGAAGGTGTTGATAACTAGAAATAACTTTCTTTTAAAATATACTTAAAGCTGCTCGGCACTCCGAGTTCCAAATCTTCGAAACCAGCGTAAACCAACAGGAAAAGTTAGAACCTAGTTATGGTAAGGCACATGTCTCGTACGCCCAAGATCGCGGGTTCGAACCTGGCCCTAGTCGATGGATTTTCAAGATGCAGAAAATCGTCTGCGCTCATGTCACATGATTGTGCGGCATGTTAAAGATCCCTCGAGTATC
Source organism: Octonoba sinensis (assembly GCA_038502835.1). Classification (NCBI taxonomy): domain Eukaryota; kingdom Metazoa; phylum Arthropoda; class Arachnida; order Araneae; family Uloboridae; genus Octonoba; species Octonoba sinensis. Next base: position 108,656,838 of record CM076603.1, on the reverse strand, counting down.
TGTTTGGCTTGGATACTCCCGGCTAAATTAAATACCTAGTGTAAGTTGCATCAAATATGAGCTCAGGTGCCGCCATCTAGGGGAAAATGAGTGTCCAAATTCTCAGGGGCAATGGCGTCCACTGACAGTGGTGCTACTTTAAAAAATGGATGACGATTACCGGGGTACGCACTAGGTCTGCAAAGGTTAGTGACCATATGCCGCCCTCCCATGCGGTGGCCAGGGTAGAATAGTGCCGATGTAGTTATGCATGTCGTAAGAGAAGACTAAAATAGCCATATCCGTTCCGGATGACGTAAGGCATACTTAGTAGTATGCCTGTGGCTCCAGTACTGTATAGCAAGTAAGCAACGCTCGCTAGTCCGGTCTCTATGGCCGGTTCTAGTAGTCGAGCGTCAGAGTTTAATGGGAGGTACAAAGGAGGACAGTGCTGCGGTCACACCCCCACGTATGGGGGTAGTCTGTGAAGGCCATCGATGCTACATACAATATGACCGTAGTTAGCATTAAGCACCATACGCAGCCCCATTAGCAAGAAAGAAAAGTTGGAACCAAGTTTTAGTAAGTTTCAATGAAGTTTTCGAATCCGTAATTTTTCTGAGCATTTTTTTAAGCCTATACCTGTTTCTGTATAATTTTACTTTTTTAAAATATCAACTAGCATGTTTTTAAAAAATCTTTAAACAATGAATTTTGGATAAAACGTGGTGCTGTTAGACGTTTCGCTCCATAAAATACTTTCAAAACATATTTTTGTGCTTTGCTTCTGAACTGTAAGTAAATGTTTATGCAATACAGAATATGTGACAAGAGGGTAAGGAGTTATGATGAAATGTAACAAAGAGAGGAAGGGGTCAAAACAACTTGAAAAAGTATGACATTATTTGTAGACAGCCCCTAAAATAATGGTTCATCAGAAAGTGCCAGTTGTTTTTTATTATTGCTAATTTTTCAGGATTATGTTATGTTAGGATGGTCAGTCGGTTGATGTTGTGCCCAGTCCGTGTTAGGATCAGGGGTAAAACTCACTCAGACTCAAAAACCCTGAAAATTGTTATGAGCATGAAGGTTCATAAGCTAAATGGGGCCTAACAAATATCGTTTACTAACCCCCCCCCCCCCCATTTCCGAAATTGAAGCTTTTATTTGTTGTTTATATTATCTAAACTAGAATAGAAAAATAAATTCACTGAGCATTCTTCCTTAAAAAGAAGCAAATTAGATATGTTACCGTAGAAAAGTAAATGCAGCATGCAGCTTACATTCATGAAAGATACTAAACTATATTTTGAAAAATGGTCATTTTGAATGTTTACCAAATTATAGAAATTATTAGTTTTTATTTTGTCAAAACCAAAAATTTTCATAACACCAAAATTCCGGAAAAACCTTGGAATTCCAAGGTAGCCCCGGAAAAGTTTCACCCCTGTAGGATGGCATCAGAATTTGTATGTTCCTTAGATGTTCTTAAAGTTTCTCATTTTTACAACTGTTCAAAACTTCAGTTGTATTCTTATGGGTTTTTTAAATAAATAGTTTGTTCTAGTTTAATTGGGTGGTGCCAAACTTGAGACACAAATAGCGACAATATCACATACTTGTCTTCCTTTTCCCATTCCTCGCAGACATCAACAATCTGGATAATGTTGTGGTTGGCACAGAGTTGTAATGCACCGATGTTGATCTGAACATAATCTTCTAGGAACTCTTCTGCCAGGGCACGCACTTCTTTTGGCCAAGTGGCACTCCACATCAGAGTCTGTCGATCAGGCTGGAAAAGAAGTTTGATGTGGAATTATTCTTAATAATCATATATGAACTCTTTTTTAATAATGTTAAAATTTTTGTTTCTTAATTTCTTATTGCTTCATTAAGTGTTACATTTAATAATAAGCTTAAATTTTAATCTTTGAAAAACTTGTTTTTGGACAAAATTTAACATGAAAATGGCACATATGGGGGTTGATCCTGCATTTGTAACAGGGTCCATTTTTTGTGAATTTCAAAAACATTTTCATGAAAAATCAAATGTTTTTGTGAGAATTAAAAAATTCTTCATAGAGTGATAAAAATATTTTACTACTTTTAGCCGATTATTTCATAAATAAGTCTGTAGAAAGTATGATTTGGTAGCTTGGAATTCTGTGAAGGGTCCGTTTTGACTGATTGGAATTTTGTGAAGTGTCTGTTTTGATCGATTGGTAATTTTGTGGAGGGTCCGTTTTGACTGATTGAAATTTTATGAAGGGTCCGTTTTGTTTAATTGGAATTTTGTGACAGGTCTGTTTTGACTGATTGGAATTTTGTGAAGGGTCTGTTTTGATTGATTGGAATTTTGTGAAGGGTCCTTTTTGATTGATTGGAATTTTGTGAAGGGTCTTTTTTGATTGATTGGAATTTCCTCTGGTGTGACCGGACATATGCGTGTTACAAAAAACACTTATAATTATAAACACTTATACTTCTTAAGTGAATAGAAAACAGCTTTATGACAAATAAAAGAAATTTCTTTGCAACATATTTTTCTGGAGGATAGTTCACAGGTAAATTTCTTTTTAAATAAAATTACAGTAAAAAAAAAACCTAAACTTTCCACGAAAACTCGTCATTTTCCAGTTCATATTTTAAATATGGTATCTGTAATTTCTATGGTTAAATTTTATGAGGTAAAGTTACTGACCCTAATCTGTTCCAGGATCTTTCGTATCTGGGGTTCAAAGCCCATATCCAGCATGCGGTCTGCTTCATCAAGAACCAGATAGGTGCAGCGTCGCAGGTTTGTTATGTTGGCCTCCAAGAAATCAATCAGGCGGCCGGGCGTAGCTACACAAATTTCTGCACCTGAGTAATAAAGAAAGTAGAATTAGGCACTTATATATGATGGGTCAATCTAAACTCAACATTTGTTGCGTTTTATCAAAAGAACACTTATTTGTCTGATGTAATCATTTACACTGATTAAAAAAAGACCTTCATAATAAATTCCTTGTTTGAAATTTAGGACTTATAAAACTAACAGCTGTCCCAGCAAGGTGCAGTGGATACACTTGATAAATGATTTTATCTTATGGCCATAAAGCTGAGAAAGTATTTTATTTCAAATTTCACATCACAAGTTTCTACTACAAAATTTGAAAATGAACTAAAAAAAAGGACATTTCTTTGGTTAAAACACGAAGAACATTTCACACAAATACTACCCATCATCAGTTCAGAAATCAAAACCACTCAATTGTTCCCCCCCCCCCCCAGTCCATATATACTATTTTCAAGATTTTATAATGAAAAAACCAAATTAATGAAAAACTTATTCTGCCATAAATAAATTAGAATCACAATATATGAAACAGGTTACTTATGGATTTTTATAGGTAAGAATCAATTTCAACCATGAAGTGTTGTTGTCGTGTCCTCGCACGTGGCGAGGAAGAATGGGTACGCTGCTCTCGAGTCTAACGGGGCCCTTATAGGCAAGAGTCCGATTTCCGCCCCTTTGAAAGGTCTCTAAATTTTTTGAACCAGCTCCCAGATGAGAGACCGTCAACTGGGATTGGCACCCCCAGAGGTATCTTTTCACTTGGAGGACATTGGACGACCTATTTAACGTGCACCAGCTCCCTTTAGCGTACACAGCCCTACAGGAACCAGCCGCGAGAGGTAGTCACCCTCCCAAAAACTGACCTAAGTCGATGTTGCTTCACTTGCGATGTTCGGCGGGAACCGAGCTTCTACCGACTGGACCACTGTGGGACAACCATGAACAGTAATGTAATAAGATAAAAAATGTCTATAAACAGAATTTTATAACATTATGCTCATACTTTTATGTTAATCTTAGTTCTTTCAGACTCGGCTCCTTTAGTATTGAGCGCGTTAAAAAAATGATAAGACGAATAAAATAATCGAAATGAAATGATGCCCTAAATCTAAAATTGATTACAAAAGATATGTTCCAATATTTGGAAATCAATTTTAAAAGCAAAGCTTTAGCAAATTGACTTTGAATAAAACTTCATATGTTTTTACCGGCAAGGTATTTTTTGAGAGGGGGAGTAGGATACAATATGCAAACTCTAGATTAAAACTCAACAGATTTTTTTTTAACAACGATTTTTAAAAAATGAAGCAGCTAAACGTAGGCAAACCTCTTTCTAGATCGCCTATCTGAGGTCCTTTTGGAGCTCCTCCAAACACGCAAGTGTTTCTTACACGGGAAATGTGCCCAAAGTCATTTGCAACTTGCTGGATCTGCTGTGCGAGTTCACGCGTAGGAGCAAGGACCAGGGCCTGGAAAAGAAAATGGCATTTGAGTACATGACCCTCGATTGTGTTAGGTTGACCATTACAGTATACCTAAACCATATAGCACCAACATATATGCTTGGAGTCATAAAAATAAACAGATAAATAAAAGAAAACACAATGCATATTTACACTTACAATGGGTCCATCACCTCGAGCCAGGGGTGGCTGATGATTGATGTGCACAACTGCTGGCAGAATATACTAGAAAAAATGGATAAGTGCACATTAATAATTAAATCTTTTACAACTATTATTGCTATCAGTACTTATGTGGCACTGCTTATGACATGTTTCCTGGCAGTTAACACATTACTATGTCAAAGTACAAGAAATTTTTAAAAGGTTGCATGTAAACACATTTTTATCTTTTTACAGGGTGCAACAAAAATATCTGAACAAATATTTTTTTTCACATAACATTATTAAACATAAATAAATTAACAAAATATAATAAATAATAAGAGTAGACTTTTAATAATAAACAAATTTAAGTGGTTTCAAAGTGGCCGCCTTTTGCAGTGATGCAGAGGTGCAAATGCTTACTGAAATTTTCAGCAATACGCCGAAAGTAAACTTTCATTTATTCCAATCCTGTTGAAGTGATTGCTTAAGAGAGTCCAAACTTTTGTGTGGTTTAGTGCAGGCCCTAGACTACAAAATCAGGCATGAGATTGAAGAAAGATGAAAAAAGAGGAAAAATGCCTGATCAAAAGTTTAACTATATAAAGAGACGAAATGGTCAAAAAAAAAAATTTCTCATCCAATACATTTTCATCCATTTAATGTATTTATTATTACATTATAAAAAAATATTTTGTAGTTTACTCACTAAAGGTTTCTTATTTAAACTATAAATAAATTCATGTTCTTTTTCTTTTTCAATTAAAAAAGCTAAAATTTATTGACAAGAATTTTTAAGGTAGGATCTAGCAAACATTTCTTTTGTGGTTAAACTGGGTTTACTATTAGTTCCAATTTTCTGTTGTTTTTTTTTTATAGTGGTCTGTGTTTAGTAGTTGCATCTGAAATTTTAGGTGGATGGCATTAATCATTGTACTACTTAGTGTTTGAAGGAATGTTTCCAGTTTCTTCTAGTTGATGTTGTTGCACCTGAATTTTTCTTTGAGCAGATTGGCTCATTTCTATTTCTTTTGGTCTGTCTTATGTTTGTTCATTTGCATTTTCATAGCATTAACAGTAATTTTTTTTTTTTTTTTTTTTTTTTGCTGACACTTTAGATAATGCTTTAATTTTCGCAGTATTTTTCTCTTCAATCTTCTTTTCCCTAATAAGCCTGTTGTACTGTTTTTCTTTGTTATATCTTTTACAATATGTTCTCATATTCTTACAAAGGTTGGAATTTACATTTTCTTTAAGAAAATCTTCTTTCCTAAACAAATTAACTGATGATTTTTTTTTTTTGAATTCAGTTCATACTTGATAGTTTGGATGGCATTGAAAGTTGAAACACTTAGTCTGTGGGATAATTAATATTGTTCATAGAACTGAAACTGGATTCAACTTGAGGGTCATGATAGCCCGAAGAAAGGCTAGTGCCAATTTGGACAGTAAAGGATATTTCAAAAAGTTCCTCATATTAATCCACCAAACCCACTTTTATTTGGCTCAGCCAGAGAGCCAATATGATATTTATGCACTTCTAAATCATACTGCTCTTTTTCATCTACATTTATATTTATTGCAAATGCTGACAGTTCTTTCATTAGCAATAATGAAGAAGAGTTCACGGTTTTCTACATCACGGTTCATCCAGAGTGAAAATATTTTTCTAAAATAAAATGTGAATTCAAACTTTGTGCTCAAGGATTGTTGATACAATTTTCTTCTTATTCATATCTTTACATTTTTGAGCTCTCATTCTTGCATTTATTCTATTACTGTATGGTTTTATAAGTAATGGGAAATTGAAAATTAATAAGCATGGAAGTTTTAAATAATTGTCAATTCTTTCAATCAAATGAGTTTGCAGACATTCTCAAGTCTCGGAAAAATAACGCTAATTCTTTAAAAAAGAAAGGGTGAAAATTCAGAAGTTGCGAGAACTTTTGTAATTCTGCTCGACAAGCTTTTTTTTTTGCTGTCTGCTGATTAGGAAATAAAAATCAGATGCAAAAAGATTGAAACACAATTAACATATTTTCTGGAGTATAATCCGTGGGTAGCATATTTTGAAGAAAAAAGTTGTAAAGTAATGAGTCGATGCAATAAAAAATCATACTCCACTAAGAATTATTTTGCATACTTTCTTAGTAGGCTTTGTATTGTGTGCTAATGAGAAAATAATAAGAAATATCTTAAACTGAAAGCAGATGCAAAAAAATTGCTGCAAAATTACAGCAAAACGCCAACTGTGCAAAAACACGTGGCATTGAAGAAACATAAAAATAAGCGATAAACTTGCGATTCTCAATGTATAAGAGCTGAGTGTGATTTTATACGTTTAAAGTTAAAAAAAGAAAGAAAGAAAACTTTAGCACTGAAAGTTAAAGAATTATCAACGTTGCAATATGGCACCACCATTTATTGTTTCTTTCTCTGATCATGAAAGTGGTTGATTTCGGAACAAATATTACTGTAGGACAAAAAATTACTTAAAAAACAATATAAAGCCATTTAGAAGAATGCTACTTTTGCATTTAGAAGTGCGATTTGGGATAAAGCATGTTTTTCTTTATATAAAAACAAGTGAGTATTAGCAATTTTTCCAATCTTTGTTCTTGAAAAATTCTAGGTTAGAACATTACTACAAGAAACTCCATAAAATAAGCAACTGGAAAATTTATACATTTCTGAACAGGTCATTGTCCGATAAAGAATCCTACTGGCTGTTATGTTGTTCTCCACAATCACGATGTCAGCCGTCAGCGCAAACGAACATAGCTTTACAGCGTTTGTGTACAAAAAAAAAAAAGGAAAACAAAAATGAATGAATAAAAAAATGTTCACGGTGGAAAACTGAAGATAAAAAACAAAAACCGCCGAATCTCCAAAAAATAAAAAAAGCGGAAAATAGCGGATCCGTGGAAGAATCTCATGCTCGCAAAATAGACCATACACTGTAATCCGTGAGATTGAGATCGCGCAGGTAGGGTGGCCATGCTTCAGATGATACCATGTCTGGAAAATGTGGTTTGCACCACTCAGGTCTTTTTGGCCTTGTGAACAGGTACGAAGCCTTGTTGAAATGTCCAGTTTACATTGCCGAAGAGCTTTTCGGCTCACAGAAGTACAGCTTCGAGAATGTCTGGCGGGTAACCTTTTTTTATTTATTTCAACATCCCGATTTACGAAAACCAGAGTTGTTTTGCCCACTTGCAGAAATTCCGCACCAGACTATGACTAACTCTGGATTTTGGTGATGTTCATCAATTGCCAAGTTGCTTGGAGCATCTACAAACCAGATCCTGTTGTTCTGGGAGTTAGAGCTTGTGGAATGAAAGGATCTCATTTTTTTTCAAAAATTTTACATTAGAAGCATAAAAACGCAAATAAAGGAAATTATTTACGTAAAATAATTCTAGATGATTGTTAACAAATCTACAATGATCAATATTAAGGCTGAATAATAGTGTACCTGATTGCACAGAAAGCAATTTAAAAAAAAAAGGGAAGGTGGGAAATTTGGCATAGTGCGAAGCATTTTTCATGTTTTGCAGGTCATCCAGAGTAGATGACATTTAAATTCAATTAATAGTTTAAATTAGTAACACAATATAGGTTTCATATATCTCCAAAAGGGAACTATAAAAAAATGGTTCATCTTAATTTATTTTACCAATATTGTAATATATTCAATTTCAGAACTTCCATTTTCAGGACTACTTACAGCGAGAGTTTTCCCAGATCCAGTTTGTGCTATGCCTACCATATTTCGCCCACTGAGTGCGATTGGCCAGCTCTGGGCCTGTATGGCAGTTGGCTGTTGGTACTGCTGCTGGCGAACTGCTTCCATTACATAATCTGGGAAGAAACAAATTCAGGGCTAGTTGTAGCCGTCTGACAAAACACAGGGTTTTTTACAATAACAACATAGGACACAAAACTATAACACTAAAAGCTATTTTCATAGACTTGTTTCTATGATAGAGGGAAGGAGAAGCACTTATATTTATAAAAACATTTAATGTGCATCATATTAACTTAATATCCGACTTTCTTATGCTTGAACACTTTTAATCCTAATAAATATCCTACAACTAATAACAATATAGATATTACTATTATTATTATTATAGCTTTAAAACACAATACAGTTAAAACAATATTCTAGCTGAACTAAATTGACATACTACAAGGGTCGTGCCAGAGGAAATTCAGGTCCGTTTTCGGACCTTTCACAAAATTCCAATTAATCAAAACGGACCCTTCAGAAAATTCCAGTCAATTGAAACAGACCCTTCACAAAATTCCATTCAATCAAAACAGACCCTTCAAAAATTCTGAGCTACCAACTCTTACTTTTTGCAAAATTATTTTTTAAATAAGCGGCAAAAAGTAATAAAACTTTTCACCACCATATGTTTGAATTTTCACAAAATTATTTGAATTTTCACAAAATTATTTGATTTTTCACAAAAATCTTTTTAAAATTCAGAAAAACCGGACCCTGTTAAAATATGCTGAATCAACCGCTGTTCTATTAGTAACAGCAAATAAGTTGTCAGCAGCATTCCTTTCAAGTTTCACTTCTTCATGCTGTTATGCCAGCTGTAACAATGTTTTTCTGCAACTTCAGCTTCTGTTATGTTCCCGTCTTTCAATTTGTTCAAACTTTCAAATTTATTTTCAAGAATGGCCATTTTATTTTCTTTTTTTATGCTCTTTCTTTTGCAGTTTTCTATGATTCTAGTTTACTTATTATATTAGTTTACGTACTATCAAAACTAGAGCACTTGATGAGAATGGTGTCTTAAAACATCTATGTTTCCATTTAGCTTTCAGTACCCTTTCTTTCAGAAGAACATTATGTGAAATGCAAAATGATTGATGCATGACTACTCCGAAGGTACAAGATAAGACTAATTTTTAAAAACATAGCGATGTGGGTAACTTAATTCTCCATTTGCTTGTTTTGTATCAACACAAATTGACCTAGATAAATCTATTTAATTTGTTCCCAACACTTTTCTCCTTGATTGAGTTCCTTCCATAGGACATAAATTTGCATGGAGAGGCAATTTTTGTCCAAGTTCTATACATATATATATATACAGGGGCACAATGATACGGAGGGGGGTAATGGGACTGATCCCTGGTAGTCTGCCATGTGATGGTGAGCTCACAAAATTTCCACTTCCTAAATTTGCCACCTGTCCGCCTGCGCGTAGAGAGGAACATCTTGATTTAAGACATAAATTTGGAAAAAGGCAACATCCCCCTCCCCTTCTGATAATAAATATAGAAATCATGCTCAAAACGATTTGACCATTTTCCCTTCACAAATTAAACAAAATACCTACTTTTCCTCCCAAATGACCTGGATTTTCCCAGTTTGCATCTTTCCCCTTGCAACTCTAATTACACTACTGGACAAAAATATGTTCAATTTTACAAAATTGGCAAACAATCCAACAGGAAGCAGTAAAAACAGTGAAAGATTGTTTTCTGATGACTTATGGGGGGTAGAGAGAAAACATAATAGCTTTGTCAAAAAAAATGCAGAGCCCATAATTGCTGTTTTTAAATTTATTCAACATGGGAAACAAAAAATGCTTTAACTTTTCATTCAATATAAAGCCTGCTAATGAAACAATTTTGTTTGAAAACTACAAATTGAAATTTAGCTTTAATTTACAACACTATACTTCAAAAATCAAAATAATTCAGTCACTATTGTGTCTGATTTCACTGTGCAAAAGCATAGAGGCCACTTGGGAAGTATTTTTTTGTTCTCATTCATTTGTGTTACTTAACTGAGTAAAATATAATTTAAACTAAGAATTACATGTATAATTCACATTTATAAAAATAAACTGCATGTATGAATAAAAGTTTTATCACTCCTTAATGATAATTTTATTTGGAAAATAAAAAACATTTTTAAAGGATAGATTTCATTTTATGTTCCTTATTATGTGTTTTTTAGTATCTCATTTAAAGTAGGAATTTTGGCAGGATAATTGTAATATCTGGCTACAGTCAAATCCTGCACATTGGCAGCAGGGTTCGTGGTTTTTAAAAAAAATTTTTTTAATCAAAAGAATCTGATTTTTTTCATTTAAATCGGATTTTTTTAAATTTAAAATCAGATTTTTTTTTTATTTTTTAAAACAGACTTTAAAGACTTTGACATTTATTATGTTACACTTACAAAAATAATATGCCATGTTAAACATTACGCAGAAACATATTTTTTTAAGCTATTTTCAGTGCAGAAGATATTTTTTAATAATAATAAAAATGAACAAAATGTTAATATGAATGTATGATTCAAATGAAATTCAACCCTACGAGGAATGATAGTACACTCTAAGTATAAAGAAAGAAAGAGCAAATTTAATCTGAATTATTTTGCTGTTGAAAGCTGAAAGCACTGAATTTTACATTGAGCACAATTTATTCATTTTTACAGTTTATAAATGAAACAACTTGAAATATTTTTTATTTACCCATTTAGTAAAATCGTATGTTCACTCGGTCCATTACTAAAAAATAAAACTTTTTGTTTTAATCAGATATCTTTATTGAAAATTTCTAAGTTGAAAAAATATTTCACAAGGGAAAAAAAAAAAAAACCTTAAGCTATTATGGAACATGGATGAAACGTCTTTAAGGATACATACACTACATTCTAAACAACTTTGTTTTAAACACTATCACCCTGAATTATTTGTTGTGGTATTCATTAAAAGTAGAGCTAAAATACTATTATTAAAACTAAAAACATATTAAGTGGATCATGATTACCATAAATTGCGATATGAATTGTTCAATGAATTATGCCTTGATGTTAAGACATTCGAAGAGTAAGAATAATATTGTAAAACTTAAAAAGAAAAAATAATAACAATTAGTTCTAAAGTTATGAAATATATAACACAAACACACAGAGAGAAAGATCTATAAAGTTTTGCTTGACATAGAGGCTGTAAATGCAACACATTTTACGTTTAAAAACAATTCTGTCAAACATTCAAATGAATTTTTTGAAAAAAAAATTATTTTCATTTAAAAAATCACAATTTAAATCAAGCTAGTTTAAATCAACGAACCCTGATTGGCAGACATCCATTGCATCCCCAATATCAAGCAAAATCCCCTCACACTACATCCATTCATTCGCCGAAAATATTTTCTAACAGGAATCACAAGAAAGGGAAAACATGAGAAAGATAGAAAGAATCTATTCACCTGGAAAACATCCCTCTTCAAAATTTGCAATGGGTTTTGGGATGTTCTCGCCATGAATGGTTATCTCAAAATGATTTCTGTAATTCTCCGCCTCTTGCTGGAAATTAAAGAAAGAAAATCATGATGCAATATAAATAAAAAAAGTTATTTGTTTCTTATAAAATACAAAATGCAAAATTTTTAGTCATTTTCCCTTTTCCATAAGGTATATGTATTTAAATGATAGAAAATACACACAGGTAATGCTACATAACATTCATAAATATAAAAAAGCGAAGGCTTTGGGTCATTCTTTGACTACGAAAACTTCCCAAAAATTAAAGTTTTCAAATACTTTTCAGGACACTGGCACAAATGTGTGATGGCTGGGGATGAATGAGAAAATGCTTTTGCGTGCCAGCTAGGATTGCCAGCACGTACCAGGTGTATGCATATCAAATGAGACGATTGCTAACAGATGACGCCACGCATATATGCAAACATCACGAAACTCCGACAAGTGATTTTTTTATAGTTTGACCTTTGATACTTGCGTTTAGTTTACATTTGTACGAGTTTCAGCGTGCATTGTGTTTGTTTTACTTTGTTGAAAATGTCGAATTTTATGCCTTCCGACCACGATTTGCGGACAGCATTAAATTTTGTTACAATCAGAAGAAAAATGCTGCCGAATCGCATCAAATGCTTGTAGAAGCATACGGTGGCAATGCTCTGAGTTGTGCACAGTGCTACAGGAGGTTTGAAAAGTTTCAAAATGGTGATTTCGATGTGAGAAACGAGGAGCGTGGGAGACCATCAAAAAAAATTGAAGACGCTGATTTGCAAGCATTACTCGATGAAGATGTTGGCCAAACGTAAGAACATCTTGCAGAACAATTGCATGTTGACCAGAGCACTGTTTCCTGTCATCTCAAAGCAATGGGCAAGATAATAAAGGTCGATAGAAGGGTACCACACGAGCTAACGGACCGTCAGCAAGAAAACCGAAAAATCGTGTGCGAAATGTTGCTTTCCTGCTACAAACGCAAATCATATCTTCATCGTATTGTGACTGGCGATGAAAAATGGATTTATTTTGAGAATCCCAAGGGTAATCAATCATATGTTGACCTCGGACAGCCGTCCAAATCGACAGCAAGGCCGATTCACTTCGGCCGCAAGACAATGCTGTGTATTTTCTGGGATCAGGAGGGACCAATCTATTATGAGCTTCTCAAACCCGACGAAACCGTTAATACTGAGCGCTACAAGCAACAATTACTTGATTTGAACGATGCTATACTTGGAAAATGCGAGCAATACAAGAAACGGCAGCACAAAGGGATCTTCCTTGATGAAAACGCACCCAGCCACCGTGCTAAACCGACCAAGGACATTGTTAAGGCGCTCGGCTGGGAGACCTTAGCGCATGCGGCTTATTCGCCAGACTCGGCTCCTTCCGATTACCACTTATTTGCATCATTGGGACACGTATTGGCTGACCAGCGCTTCACTTCTTACGAAAACATCAAATCTTGGCTTGATGACTGGCTGGCCTCAAAAGACTGATCATTTTTTTAACGTGGTATTCAAAAATTGCCCGAAAGATGGAAAAAATGTGTAGCTAGCGATGGATATTATTTCGAATAAAGAAATATTAACAGTTTTCGAAAATTTATTGTGTTTTTTTTTTTAACAATCGTCTCATTTCATTTGCATACACCTGGTATTAGTAACAGTTGGAGTGAAAGCGTTAAAGAAACGGATATTTTTAACATGTGGGTAAAAGAAAATTGCTATTAGTTGGACAAAGTTTTATGTGTTATTAGTTGGTTGTTATTGTTATTGTTATTATTAGTTGGAAAAGTGTTAAGCTGAGTGTGGAGATACTGATAAAATTGTTGAAAGCAAATTTTGTGAAAGGGAGTATAATTGTTGGCCTTAGAGATTAAAGTCACATTTAAATTAGTTGGAAAATGAACTAAAATATTTCTAAAAATTGCCAACTAAAAATTTGAACGTGGAGTTTTCTGAGAGGAAAACATTGCAAGTATTTGTAAATAAATGAACATTTATTAAAAACAACAAGTTAATAAAATAACATTCAAAAAGACCCTAAATATTTTAAACAAATTTAACACAACCCTCCCTCAGGGGTGGCGTTGGGTACTCAGAAAACTGGGTCCCAAGGACCCACAATTTTAAAAAAAGTGAGTCCCATCTTGAAAATTGTGGGTCCCCAAAGTATTTTTCCCCAGCATTTTCGTATGTTGCTATTGCTTCAGTTTGTAAAAATACAGTAACCATAAGCATAAAAAAAGAGCTATTCTTTAATATAGCCCTAAAAACAACCTTTCTCTTTTAGAAAAGCAGGTAACGAAATTCTATATTATGTACTAACTATATAACTACTAGATGGAATAAACAAAATTCCAAATCAATAGAATGAAAACAGACTCCAAGAGTTCACATATTTAATAAAGACGTGTGCTAAATGAAGCAATGTTTTGAAATTAATTTTAGATAATATATCCTGGAAATGCACTATCAACTCGTGGTGATAAATAAATGTCTTGATTTAAGGTGATTGTCGCTATAATCAAGTAGCCAGGCACTGACGTAGATAAGGGGGCGTTTTGGGGATAAAACCCCCCTTGAAATGGTGAAGATTGTCTAGAATTTGACCGATTTTCTTGTAAAACCATGAAATTAGCTCATTTCACCGAAGAAGCCCTCCTGAAATGGTGAAGATTGTCTACAATTTGACCAATTTTTCTTGTAAAACAATGAAATCAGCTCACTTCTCCTGAAGAAGCCTATTTGAAATGCTGAAGATTGTCTAGAATTTGGCCATTTTTTCTGTAAAACAATAAAATTAGCTCACTTCTCCCGAAGACCCCCCCCCCCCTCCCCAAAATCCGGGTCTAGCTACGCCACTGCAGCAAGGTGTGCCTAAACACCATTTTTTCTTTTCAGACTTCTTCAAATGTAACGTTAATTTTTATCAGTTTCGTTCTTTGTTTGAATCCCTTTTGAACAACTGGACTGCATATATTGCAAAAACTTAAAATTATTGAAACAAAATAAAATTGAACCTGTAATTGGGCATTCATTTTTTTTTTTTTTACTTTTTAAATCTTGCACTCTTAACGATCACACAATTCTTTTTAAACACTTTGTGATTAAATTTTAATCAAAATAAATATAAATTTCATTTACAGTATTGGACCGCAAATTCAGAATCCCGAAATCCAAAAACCCCAAAATCTGGAACTTTTTCAAAAAAAAAAATCGGAAAAAAATAAAACAGCTTTTGCATTTTGAAGAAAATTGGGAAATATTTTTTTTTTTTTTGGAAATAGGCATTTCAAAAAGGAAGGAAAATAAAATTTGATGAACATGTTCAAGATCGGAAATGTGCAGTTTTCAAAAAAGTTATTTTTTGAAAAATATTTTTTTGTTTGTTTTTGCGATTGTTTCTCGGATTTTTACGATAATCTGATCTTTTACTGTAATTAAGCGGCTACAGAATATAAAATCACATCAGAATTTGACGGAATTCTTTTCTTTTATTGTTTAATTAAAGGGGTAAAAATAATATCGGGAGAAGTCTAGATTTTCCGATGTTTCACCTCAAATGTAAGCCGACTCCTAAAAAGCTTTGTTTTTAGTGCTGAATTTCGCGACTTTTCGGCGAGTATATACGATAATAAAAAATGCTATAAATGAGCAAGTTATACAGGCTCTGATGCTACTTATGAAAATTTTTGAATGCAGCCCCAAAATCCAGAAAATTCCAAAATACAGAAAAATCGCGGCCTCGAGCATTCCAGTTTTCAGGTCCCATACTGTATTTGCCTTCTAACAAAGCTTACTAAGCATAAAAAATGAAAATCTTCCAACTTCCAGAGCGGATGCAAAGAGATTGCATTTTTCAAAATGCGATTGAAATAAAAACCGGCAAATAAACGAATTTCTCTGAATAAAATAATTCTAGAATTGCACTTAAAACATTTCTTCAGTTATCTGAAGCAATAATTGTCAACATGATCATACTAAATTTGGAAAACGTTTAGAAATTTTTTTTCCGAGTGCCTGAATTTAGTGAGCTGATTTAGTGAATTTAGTGACGGAAGCACAATCACTTCCAATACTGTTTTAAAACTATTAAAGAGCATGCTTAGAAAACTCGCGGACGTCAGAGAATTGGCGACTGACACGTGCCTGGCGTAATGAAAGGGGTGAGCGAGGGGCTTTGAAAGAAAAGAGGAGATGTGACATGTTGTAAGGTAAGAAGCAACCAGAGTGAGATTTTACCTTGGGGACAAAGATTGAGTCCCCTGTGAGGAATATGTCCCATTGGGCCATTTGTGTATATCGGGAATGAATGGAAGAAAAATACCGATAAGGAAGGTTGTTAGGCAGCTTGTTCTCAGTTTATAATGGACTTTTCAGGGAATAGTACATTCAGGAATTAGTAATCCTTTCCAGGTAAATAATTTCCATTCAACTCTGGTTTTACTTTTAAGAAACTTGAAAGAAAGTAATGAAAGGAAAATAGCGCGTCCTTTAGGACGAGCAAGGTTTCAAATATCGGGTCCTTTTCGCGCATCGCGCGTCTGAAGTAAAATATTCACATTAAAAGAACTATATAGTCACCAAAAAACTCCAACTTATGAGCACTACATGTATACGAGGTATTACCGGAGTCCAGGTATAAACATTCACCATCACCCGACAGAAGAAAAATACGCTGGTATCGTATGTTGATTTAGATGACCACATGTCATCAATCACTTAAGCAAGGAAAGCTGGAGACCTCACACCATATGGTCGACCAAGGCGGGAATCTTCACAACACCAGTATTACAGGTCAGGAGGTTATGACCTCAGTGACTAATTTTAGACTCGAGGAAATAGGTGCTGAACGACGCCGAACAAAATGGTCCAACAAGAAACACTAAATTTCAAAAATGTATTCCAGGAGCAACATATGCTCCAGTCAACGCGGAAGAATCCACCTCCAAAACAGCTTTTGCAGAAGCAAAAATAAAACGATGTTCTACCACATCGGAAAAACGAAGTCAAGCACCAGCCAGCGGGCGCTAGCCAAAAGTCAAGCCACAATGCAAGGTTCATGGCATGTTCATGGCAATATGCAAAAATACACTTTAAGCTATTTTCACAGCAATAAATATTTTTTAACAAAAAAAATGATAAACAAATTGTAATACAAATGCATGACTCAAATGAAACTTAGCCCTACCAGGAATAATAGTACATTCTTAAGTACAGAGAAAAGGAACAAATTTAATCTGAATTATTTTGCTGTTGAAAGCTGAAAAAAAGTAACAACAACAAAAGTAACAAAGTGTGTAATTTTTATATTTAGTGAACTTTAATCATTTATCGATTTTATAAATGAAAAAGCCTGAAATATTTTTACCCATTTAGTAAAATCATACGCTCACACCATTACTAAAAACTGAAACTATTTGTTTTAATCAAATATCTTTATTGAAAACTTCCATGACAAAAAAAAATATTTTCGAAAGAAAAAACCTTAAGCTATTAAAGGACATGGATGAAACTTTAAGGATGCATATTCCAAATTGTAACAATTGTTGTTTTAAGCACTATCATTCTGAATTATTTATTGTGCGGCATTAAATTAATCTAAAATACTATTTTTAAGATAAAAAACACAGAATGGTTCATGATTATTATGAATTATAATTTGAATGATTGAATGAATTAAGCTTTGCTGTCAAGATGCTTGAAGAATAAGAGTCATATTGTGAAATTAAGAATAGTAATTAGTTCTAAACTTATGAAATATGCTATGCACACATACAGATGGAGCTAGGAAGTTTTGTTTGAAACAGTGGCTATAATTGCAATATATTTCATCTTTACAACACTTTCTAACATTGTAAAATCAATGATTTTTTTTTTTTTTTTTTTAAATCACTTGATTTAAATAGCGATTTAAATCAAGCTGATTTAAATTGCTATTGAACCCTGCCACGATGCCTGCTGCCGCCTGTCTTTATGCAAGTTGCGACCTCCCCACACAAACACTTATGTCATCCGTAATTTGCATGGAGAGTATGCAACTCAACACTAGCAGCAAACAGGCAAAGCAAGACATCTCAGCTTGCTTTGCCTGTTTGTATTTTGAACGTGTCGTCACTTGTTTACATGGGTGACACGGTAGAGATGTCCAGATGGGAGAAAGGAGAAACAGGCGGTGAACGGGATAGAATCGTAAGCGTTTGATTTCTCCAAGAAAAATGAACATGCTTTTAGCCCAACAATAATAAAGAAAAATGAGTAGGTGAGAAATGAATGTTTTGAATGATGAAGACATTGGATCTAAAGTTTTATAAATGGTGCTTTGATGGTGTTAAAAACTTTGTGTCTACTACTATCATTTCAGATTGCTGGAAGGCTTACGACTTTAAGTATTCAAACAATTTATGCATGCAATCAGATGGTAGAGCGTGAATGAGGAGAAAGACAAACAGCGGATAGTTTTCTATAAGCTGAAGTGGGAAATTCTTCATTGGTTTTAGACATAAGCATGTTCAGAAAAGACAAACAATTGTGACAAACAAATAGGAAGAGTCAGGGGTGCCATCCAAGACGGTAAAAGTGCTGTCAACGTATCTGATCTAAAGAGAAAAATTAAGTAATTTGAAAAGTTTCTGTTGAAAATAATCTATATAGATTTTGCTGAGAACTGGGCTTAAAGGGTTATCCATAGACAGACCCTTTGTTTGTTTGTAAAAATTTCCTTCAAAGACAAAGGTTGTATGGTTGAGGCATAATTTGGATAAATTTATTAGTTCATGTATTTCAAAGTCAGTGTGGTGAAATTCGCAAAATCCTTTTTCCGAGACATTTTAAAGCACCGCTCACAGGCACATTAGTGAATAGGGATTTAGCATCAAATGACACCATCAGAGTTATTTGGTTTGAATTTAGGCAGAATATTGACAAATTCAATGGAATTTTTAACAGAATGACTATTGGAAACTAGAAGTGGAGTGAACTGGGACTTAACATATTTAGCTAGCCCACAGGAAATGGTGCTGATGTTTGAGACGATAGGTCTCAAGGGGATACCGATCTTGTGCACTTCCAACAAGGCATAAAATCTAGCACAGTGAAGCAATTGATGGAATAGACTGTTAGATTTTATAATAAGCTCTCTGATGGTATCATTCGATGTTAAACCCCTATTTGCTAATGTACCTGTAAGAGGTGCTTTAAAATGTCTTGAAAAAAGACTGCGAATTTCACCACACTGACTTTGAAATAAATAAACTAATAATTTTTACAAACAAACTGAGAGTCTGATTATGGGTAACCCTTTAAGCCCAGTTCTCAATGAAATCTATATGAACTACTTTCAAAAGAAACTTTACAAATTGCTTAACTTTTGTGTTTGGATCAGATACGTTTACGACACTTTTGCCCTCTTGGATGCCCCCCCCCCCCCCCAGACACTGTTCCTAATGCTACTGACATTATCATCCCACTTGATCCTAATATTACAATTCACTCTTGTAACTGAAAACAACAATTCTCTTTTCTGGATGTGCTTATTTCTAAAACCAATGAAGAAATTTCCACCACAGTTTATAGAAAACCTCTTACTGTTTCTTCTTCCTCATTCATGCTCAAGCCATCCCATAAAACAAACAAGAAGTTCCATCTAGAACTGTTGTTACTAATCCCCCTGGCATAGGAAAGCCTACTACCAGGTTCAGAAGATCAATAATCCACTGGCTTAGGGTGATATGCAGCTTCACTTTAGAACCAGGAACCACAAAGGCTTGACCTCAAATTTTGTGGCCTCTTAATTTTGAACCAGATCCCAGGTGAGAGACTGAGATGAAAGAGTGAAAGGATGAATGAATGAATTCTGTCTAGAACTATACCAGCCTACTTTCCCGTATACACCAAATTCAAATTTATAATCTAGCTATCTCTTTCTTTCTCTTTCTCATTTAGCTTTAGTTCTTAATTTCTTCAAATATACCGTTTTCAATGGATAATACATATTCATTCACTCACTCATTCATTCTTTCATTTATTCAGTATTTCATTTACTCATTCATTCATTCAAGTATTTATTCACTCATTTATTTACTTTTTTATTCATTGACTCATTTATTTATTTTATCATTTATTCACTCATTTATTCATTCATCATGCTTTTGCTCATTCATTTATTCATTCTTCCACTCTTTCATTTATTCATTCTCTCACTCATTCATTTATTCATTGAGAAATATCCTTAAAAATACCGATCAAAAAATTTCGTGGGAAAATAGGCTCGCTCAGTTCTTGTTGAACTTCGGGGCTCTGATCTTTCATGAGCTCTGATAGAGACTTTATTTCTGAAATTATATCTATTAGCCATTTACATGTTCTACATCGTAACATCTTTCTGATAAAGTTTGTTGCAAGCAAATCCATCGGTTAGATCAGGATTTATAAGGGATTTAAATTTTCCAGTAGGCGCTAATGTTAATTTCTTTTGAACTGCTCAAAAATGAACAAAAATTGTTCAAATCAATATTTCACGCCGAGAGCTTCTTCCAATAAGCTTGCTCATGGGAACTTGGATCTTGCGTCCCGAGTTTACATAATTTGCTTCATTTTCCCCCATAGGCACTAAGGCTAAAATTTTTTCAACTGTTAAAAATTGAACGAAAAATTGTTCAAATCAAAAAGTAAAATATGGAAATGAGATGTCCTTGCCAAGATCTTTCGAATGCAAACAGAATTTTTCAAATTGGACAATTTGTTCAAAAGTTATTAGGGGGGACAGACCGACAAAAAGAGCAACAGACCGACAGACACACATTTTTTCCCATCTCAAAACCCTACTTTCAAATTATTTATTTTTCAATTTTTATTTAATTACTTCATTTTTTAAAAACTTTTCTTTATTTTTTAATGGTATTTTTACGATACATTAAGCCTTCTTTCCCAGCCCAGTGGCTGAAATAGGGCTTACACTGCGTAGAATAAAAAAGAAAAAATTTCCTCTTAAATATTTTCAAATACGTGTATCCGCTGATATAAAAAGGCCAAAATCAGTTGCCAATTAAAACAAATTGGTTGCCAGTGGCAACCAGGCATCCATATTTCATGAGCTCTGATAGAGACTTTATTTCTGAAATTATATCTATTAGCCATTTATAATTTTCATAAATTAACAAAACAAAATTTTTTTACATATATTCAGCTTTATGAATTAAAGGTTTATTGTCAAGATTTTATGGTTTTAGCTCATTGTTGCAAAATAAGGAAGCCATTTGTGAAAAAACTTCTGGATTTTTAATTTTTGAATTCAGTCTATTACTTTAATGATCGAATGTCATAATTTTTAAATTCTAAATTGCAGTTGTAAAAAAAACTGAAAATCTCAATTAATACAACTTTTATCACACAAAATCATGATTAATGATGGTATAGTTGATTGAAACAATATTTCCCCACTTCCACCAAGTAACAAGTCAGCAAGTGCCTCCACACAGTACTTTTCTCCAAATTAAGATATACACAAACTTCATACTTAAATTACCTTCATGAACAGGTGGTATTTTCTGTCTCTCTGTAGTTGATTTCAAAAAGGCCCCAAAATGAATTCATTGCAATTGTTACCCTCAATTGACAGGTAATAACCTTGACTTCGGACACATAATGCCCTATTTCTCTAAACTACCATGATTGTTATCACTGACATTTTTAATAACTTCATATAAAATTGTTTATTACGATTAATTTTGTTCCTACACTGATTTCAAAGACTGCAATGGAATAATTTTCACTTACTCTGTCCCAACTTTAATGAAAGTTCTGATCATTTTTAACAAACTAACTAAGGATTAATTAAGGGTTTTTTGCATATAACCTTTCAAATTTTTTATGCACAACATTTTTTTTTTTTTGAATGAAGCAAGAATTTAAAAATTGAATTACTCTTCTCTTGAATTTTTAATACTGAATAAGTAAACTCAGGGTTCCCACCAAGAATATGATAAAAAAAAGTGAAAACAGTGACCATTTAAGAAAAAAAAGTGACCAAAAAAGTGATCAATTAAAAAAAAGTGCCCAAATGAGAATAAGGTTTGCGTTACCACTAAAACATATGTAGAAAAAAGGTTTATAGGTTTTTAAGCATAGAAAAATATACCATTACATTAATTTTCTTCACATGCAAAAGTTCCATCTAGAACTATACGAGCCTACATCGTACATTCCAACTTCAGATTTATACTGTTGCTATCTTTCTCTAAATTCTCATTTAGCTTTAGTTCTTGATTACTTCAAATGTACAGTTTTCAACGGTTAATACATGTTCATTCACTCATTAATGAATTTACTAGTTAATGAATTTGTACACTTTTTTTTTTCACTCATTTATTTATTTACTCATTCAATTATTCATTGATTCATTCTTTCAACTATAGGCTCCTTTAGTTCAGGTTGAACTTTGTGTCTGTACATGTTCTTTGGCCTAACATCTTTCCGATAAAGTTTGTTCCAAGCGAATCCGTCAGCTAGATCAGCATTTATATAGGATTGAAATGTCCCCTAGGCGCTAATGTTAATTTTTTTGAACTGTTCAAAAATGAACAAAAATTGTTCAAATTAAAAAGTAAAATATGGAAATGAGATGTTCTCGCAAAGATCTTTGAATCAGCCAATTCCCTCGAAAGTTGTTGGGGGGGGGGGGGACCGATAGACACATTTTGCCCATCTTAAAACCCTACTTTCAAATTTTTCATTCCTTATTTAATTACTTCTTTCACTTTTCTTTATTTTTAATGATATTTTTACGATACATTAAGCCTTCTTTCACTTTCTTTATTTTTTGGCAAAGTAGGCTAAAAACAGCAGAAAGTTAAATCCTTAACTAATCTTCTATAAATAAACATCACTATCATCTCAAATAAAAAATCATTTTTAAAAAACCAATGGTTTTTATCAGACACAGAAAGAAAGCAGCCATACATATATATGCCAGGGGTGACCGATTATGCTAGTAATTTACAGAATCAACTTTATTTTTTAATGTGTGAAACAAGAAAAATTATTCAAAATGTTTGATCACAAAAATAAAATTAATTATAGGTAATCAAAACATTTAGTATTTCAGAGGAGCATGTGCAAAATATTTGAAACAATTTGATAAATTAAAGGTATGTACATAGAAGGAATATTATAATCCTTTTTAAAAATTTTAATTCGGAATACTCTTTGATGCCAAAATTAAAACACCAAAAATAAGTACAGTGAAACCTGTGTAAGTTGACCACTTGCGGTGCAGCACTTTAGTGGTCAGCTTAGACAGGTAGTCAACTTACAGAGGGTGAGGTAGAGGGGGAAGGGCTGAATCCGTTCCTGAAAAAAGTAGTCAACTTAAACAGATGGTCAACTTTACATTTTTTACTGTACTTCAAATGCATGCTAGTGCAAGGCTCAAAAGAGAAAAAAACAGTTTAATATTTCAAATTTGCTTTCATTGGGATTACTACAGAAATTAATTTAAACAGAGACAGAAGTTAATTTGAATATTATTTATATTTATGCCAAATTACATATTTTAGAGCAAGTAAAAAATAAGAATCTTTTGATTGACAACTAAAGAAGCAAATAAAATCAATTATAAGCATGAAAAACAGGAAAAGGATCAATGCCCAGTTAAATCAAACAAGGAAATCGCTAAATTAAAGGCATTCTGTTCAAGAAATGATTTTGATTATAATCCTTTGTCCAAAGCTAATTTAGAAAGTACAGATACCAAAAGTAAAATACTTGAAAATTATACTTTAAGTGCTTACTTATCCTGTAGCAAAAAGTTAACTTGCAAATATTCAAAGGCTAAAAATGAAAATGATATGATAGAATAGACCTTGAAAAGCAAAAAAACAAAAAATCAGAAAAGAAAATAAATACAGTAGGAATACTTAAATTTTTTAAATGTTAATATAAAAATCTCAGAAAAGATTGCTTCAAAAATTTAGAGAACCGTCGCCCCTGGTATATAAATGGCAGCATTCTGTAAAAGTTCCAATTTAATCAGTCTTAGATTTCTTTTGAAAAAATGTGATTACGGAAGATTTTCCCTTATGTAATTTTTTTTTCAATTTCATGTGCCCCTTTGCTCTGTGCTCATCTTCATCAGCTTTTATAGATTTGACACCTTCTATCATTGCCCGAGGAAGCTGTATTTCTGTAAAATCTTGATTTCTAATGCCCTCTTTTAACTTTTCATTTGCTTCATCAAGTACTTTGTGGAAACTATTTTATTTGCATTTTTCCTGGTGTTTATAGGAAAAGTCTGGTGGTTATATATCACTTTATGAGATAGACAAAAAAAAAAGTGATTTTAGGTGACAATTTGCTACAAAAAGTGACTTTAAGTGACCAATGAAAAAAAAAGTGATTTTAGGTGAAAAAAGTGACTTGGTGGGAACCCTGTAAACTGTTGTACTTAATTAATGCCAACTCCAGGATGAAAGGGCCGCCAGGGGGAACCCTGAAAAGGGCACTATGTTTTCTTCAAAAGGGGCATGTATAAGATCGGAAATGTGCTGTTTCCAAAAAAGATATTTCAATATTTTCTGAAAAGGGTTGGTTTTTACGATTAGGGAATGTTTATTAATTGTTGCTTTGAAAAAAAAAAAAAAAAAAAAAATCGGGAAATGTTTTGCATCGTTTTTTTTTTTTTTTTTTGGAAATAGGCGTTTTAAAGAGAAGGAAAATAAAATGTAATGAACATGTTTAAGATCAGAAAAATGTGTTGTTTTCAAAAAAAATATTTCGCGATTTTTTGAAAAGGGTTCGTTTTTGCGATTAGAGTTTTTATTAATTTGTTGCTTTAATTCTGAGTTGATATCATTAAATTTTGCTTTTAAAAAAATTTCTTGTAGTTTTCTTATATTTATTTTTTAAAATGAGCTGTAATTTTCGCGCGATACAGAACATTCGCGAAATTGAAAATCTGCGTTTCTCGCATTTTCCCGATAGTCTGATCTTTTACTACAATTTAGTGGCTAGAGAATATAAAATCATATCAAAATTTGACAGGATTATTTTCTTTTATTGTTCAATTAAAGAGGTTAAAATAACATCGGGAAAAGTCTGGATGTTTCGATGCTTTGCGTCGTATGTAAGCCTACTACTCCAACTTCGTTTTTTGTGCTAAATTTCGCGACTTATAGGCGAGTATATACGATAAAAAATGCTATAAATAAGCAAAATGCTAATAGAAAGTTTCAGAGCAAATAATATGGGCTCTGATGCTACTTACAAAATGATTTGAATGAGGGCCGAAAATCCGGAAAACTCCGAAATCCGGGAAGATCGCGGCCCCGTGCGTTCCGGATTTGAGGTCAAATACTGTATTAAAAAATGCTATTAATGAATGAAATGCTAATATAAATTATATGAGTTGCGTTGCTATTTACAAAATGTTTTGAATCGACCCAAAATCCAGATAGTTCCGAAATCCGGAGAAATCGCCGTTTCGAGAGTTCCAGATTTGAGGTCCCTAATTATGTTTTAACATAAAAAAATGTTTTTTTTTTGCTCATTTTTTTTAAATTGAAAAATCGGGAGTTTTTCGAAATGCCGCACATCATCGGCTGGTAGCGGGCCGCAAGCTGTCCATCTTAACTATGAATAGCATAATTTAACTTGCAGACATTCATATTTATTTAAGGCTGTTAACACTTGTAAAATGAAAATAAGTCACGCAATGCATCCCTTCTACTACCCCCAGTTGTTCCAAGCAGCTGAAGGGGAGAAGACAATAATGCTCTGTAGTTCCGAGAAAACTAGCGAGAGATAAATAAAGGGGGGGAGCCTGGATTGAAGTTTTCCTGCACTTCTTGCTTTGAAGGCCATTCGGCCGATGTGGCATGTTCTGAATAGACCGTAGGGCGCATAGAAAAAAGGAAGAAAGAGGCCGCTGGGCGCAAAAAAAATCAAAAACGGCCGCCGGGCGCAGCGCCCTGCCAAAATGGCATAGAGTCAGCACTACTTAGTACAGACTAACTCTGTTATAAGTCTAGTCACCCGGAGAGGCTGTGTAAAAGCGACTTTAGCGGTGTAATTATAATCAGATAAAATGATAATCTCATCTATTTTAACTCCCATATACATCTTATTTTAAATCACCAAAGAAATTTTATCAATAGGTGCTTGAAGAGAAAGGTTGAAATTGTTACTTTTCAGAAATATTTCTTAAAATGGCCTTATAAGCAGGTATGGGTATTGTGGATGACCATATAGGTGGTAACAAAATATACAATGTCCTATTAGACGGGATTTTTCAAAAGTGACCATATATTGAGGTTAGACTGCATCATCTAAATATTTGAGGGGAAATATAACTTCAGACAAAAATTCTAGTTTCATACCTCAGACCTCCTCTGCACATTGGGATGCTCTCTGTAGAAGTTCTTCTGGAAAGGCATCAGCTTGGAGAGGTCCCAACGGGGTTTACGTAACCTTTCCCCAGGCTGCTTGCCTTTGAAAGAGCCTCGTCCTCCTCCTCTAACAGAGCCACCTCTACGAGCACCAAAACTTGTCCGGTCACCTCTGAAAAACATAATAAGTTGCATAAAGGCTGATTCACAAAATATGCTTTTCATGAAGCATATTTTACACCCATATCCCTACTAATTGCTACTGCTTCCTCCAAACAAAAAAAAGATTTATATAGAAATGTTTCAACAAACAAAAGACGAACGACTGATGGACCATCAAAAAAGGCACCAGGTGTCATGTTATCTTAGTCATGTTGTTACTGACAAAGTATTATTTCAACTTTTTAAAGTAAAAATTTTGACTTTGAGAATTAAAATTATGATTTTATTAAAATTAATTTTTCTCAATCTTATTTGTGTTGAGTGTTGAAATCAGGGTTCTATGTTTTTTTTTAATTAAAAAGAATCGAATATTTGATTTAAAGGATTTTGTTGATTTATTATGTTTTACTTACAAAAATAATATGACATGTTAAACATTATGCAAAAACACATTTTACGCTACTTTCACGGCAATAAATATTCAATTACAATACAGAGAAACAAGTTTTAGTACAAATGCATGATTCAAATGAAATTTAACCCTACTAAGAATAATAGTACATTGTAAGTACAGAAGAAGTACACACATTTAATCTGAATTCTTTTGCTGTTAAAAGTTGAAAAAATTCAAACAATTGTGTGTACTTAATTTTACATTGAATGCACTTAAATCATTTTTCTATTTTATAAATGAAACAACTTGAAATATTTTTTGACTTGGCCATTTAGTAAAATCATATTGCAGGCAATCTGGCTGCCATGGACTCACTCCATTACTAAAAACTGAAACTTTCTGTTTTAAAAAATCAAACATCTTTGTTGAAAATAATCTAAGATGAAAAAATATTTTACAATCAAAAAAAAACCTTCTTAAGCTATTACTGAACATTGATGAAGAATTTTTTTAAGGGTATCAATTCTAAATTGTAAATAATGTTATTTTAAACACTATTTGATGGTATTTCAAAAGTGGCGAGCATACACACGTTAAATCTTCAAAAAAAAAATATTTATTACCGTTTTGTTTTTAAGATATGCCCATTTACAACTGTGCTTTTCGAACATTGACTAGCTAAATTAATTATATTTTCTACATTGTTGGTTATGAGATTTCTTCCTATTGCTCCTAATTTCTTACATGCAACAGCCATTTACTCATTTGGCCAAATTACCTTTTTTCAATAAGTCCTGCACAACAATTATTTTGGTTAAACCAAAATAATCATAGTGCTGACTCTAAGCCATTTTGGCAGGGCGCTGCGCCCGGCGGCCCTTTTCAATCTCTTTTGCGCCCGGCGGCCTCTTTCTTCCTTTTTCTATGCGCCCTGTTGTTTTTTCAGACCATGACACATCGGCCGAACGGACTTCAAAGCAGGAAGTGAAGTAGAAATACTTCAATCCAGGATCCCCCCCCCCCCCCACACACACCTTTATTTGTCCTCACTGGTTTTCTCACAACGCCAGAGAATTATTGTCTTTTCCCCTTCAGCTTCTTGGAACTACTGGGGGTAGCAAGGGGGCGCATCACGTGCCTTTTCATTTTACAGGTGTTTATAGCCCTAAACAAATATGAATATCTGATAGTTAATTATGCTATTTAGAGTCAGGATGGACTGCTTGCGGCTCGCTACCTGCTGATGATGTGCAACAGTTCGTAAAACTCCCGATTTTTCAAAAAAAAAAAAAAAAAATCGAGGAAAAAAAAAATTTTTTTTATGTTAAAACATAATTAGGGACTTCAAATCTGGAATGCTCAGAGCGGCAAGCTCTCCGGATTTAGGGTCCGGATTCAAAAAATTTTGTAAATAGCATCAGAACTCATAATTTGCCTTTAGCATTTCATTCATTAATAGCATTTTTTAAAACTGTACATACTCGCTTATAAATCGAGAAATTTGGCACAAAAAAAAGGAATTTAAGGTCGACTTAAGTTCGTGGCATAACATCGAAAAATCCTGACGTTTGCCGTTTTTTTTAACCTCATTAATTAAACAATACAAGAAAAGAATTTCATCAAATTCTGATGTGATTTTATGTTCTCTACCTGTTTACTAAAGACTTTTAATTACAAAAGATCAGATTATCGGAAAACTAAAAAAAAGCCCGAACTTCGATTTTACGAACATTCAGTATCGCGTAATATTTAGAGCTCAGTCTAAAAACCAATAATAATAAATATAATAAAAGTACAAAAAATAGAAAAAAGCAAAATGTTATGATATTAACTTAGAATTAAAGCAATAATTAACAAGAACTCTGAATCGCGAAAACGGACCCTTTTTCAGAAATCGCGATCTCCAATATGAAAACTTTTTCGGACTCGATAATAAAAACTGCATTTTTATCTTAAACATGTTCATTACAATTCATTTTTTCTTATTTTTAAAATGTTTATTTCGAAAAAAAAAAAAAAATGCTTCCCAATTTTTCATTGAAATCAAAGCCTTTTTTTTTTTTTTTTTGAAAATTTTGGGATTACGAATTTGGGGTTCCATGATGTGTAATTGTTCTGGGTTTAGCATTTAGCCTCACCACTGAAAAAAGTAAAAAAATAAAATAGAACAGTAAACGGTGTCGGCGTCATTTCGCAAAATCTATACATAAGACAAAAGTTAAAATTATTTTCAAAGCCAAATAAGCATTTGTTTTCTTTGCAATTTAAAATTTTAATTTCTACATACTAATCAGTTTATATGTGCTAAAAATAGTATTTGTGTCTCGTGAAGAAAAGAGAAGAAAAGCATATGCTTTTCTTCTCGGTCATATGGTAATTAGCGAACTGCGTATAATCCGGCAGCAATCTTTTAGCATCTGCTTTAGATTTACAATATTTCTTATTATTTCCTAAACAGTGAACAGCAAAACGCTTATTGGGCCTAAATAGTTATTCTTTTCCAAGACTTTCGACCCCCCCCTCCCCTTGAAAAAAAACTTTGTTTAAAAGAGAAATTTAGGGCTCTATCAGAAAAAAAAAATTATAAAAGATGTTGAATACAAGCATAATTTGCACACTATTTTCCTCTCATACCATTTGCCCATAGAAGAATAAAAGAAGTAAAGCTTGCAATAGCATGTGGCTCCTATTTGCCTGTGAAAAATTATCTTATGTAATTGTAGTGTTTTCTTGCATATAATTGTGTAGCATTTTTTATCACCTGATATAATTTCATTTTTAATGGTAAAAAGGACAAAATATATTGAGCCAAAATAAAAAGCTATTTTCTTCAAAGTTTTTCTTAGAGTTAAATGTTCTCCTCTAAAAAGAAAAAAAATGTTTCATTTAGAAACTAAATGATTAAGGAAAAATTTGAAAACCCTATGATTGACATTTAAAATGGCACTAAGTTTGAAATCCTAGGTTACCGTCACCTGAAATACTTGTCAATAATACTCAAAGCCAGCCTTAAGACTTGTGCGGTCACATTGGGAGTATTTTGTGGGGGTCCCTTCAGAGGCGTAGCTAGGTGGGGGCAAGGAGGGACAGCTGTCCCCGGGCGCAGCGTCAAGGGGCGCCAAATTGATGTTAATTTATTTTATTTTTAAATGCGAAAAGAAAATTATTTGAACTGAAGAGGTGTGAATATGTTCGACAAAAAAGTGGGAGCACCACAAATCATATCGGGAATGACCAATGTAGCAAAAGAGTGCTGGGAAATCAGCCAAATAATTTTGTGAAGCCAAAGTGTCCATTTTTTCCCTTAGAAGTGAATGGTCGCTAATAAAAATGAATGTTAAAAGGGCTGCTTTTTAGAGCTTTATCATTTAGGAAGCATAAAAGTTTTTTTTAATTCCCTTTAGGGGCGCCCTTAGGCCCCCAGGGGCACAGGGGGGCGCAAAATCTTCAGTTGTCCCCGGGCGCTGAAAACCCTTGCTACGCCTCTGGGTCCCTTCCAGGTTTGTTGCAACTTTGGTTATCCCCTCCCAAACCTGAAAATGCCACCAAAACCTAAAATTGTCTTTCTTGAGTAGTTCATAAATTTTGCAGCAGAATACACATGAAAATGTGCACAAGTAATACATATAGATATATACGGATATTTTTTTTTTCGAAATGAAAACCTATATTTTGAGGCACACATGCAAAGTTTACAACCTTGAGTAACCTTACAAGCCTTTTGTATTTAACGCTTAATTATTTTTTTTTGCATAGGAAAATTTAAGCAAATGCGCTTTAATGCGGGGGGGGGGGGGGGGGGGTAAAAAAATTTAAAGCACAACTCATGGGTGCCCTTTTTGAAGAAAACATAGTGCCCTTTTTGGAGTTCCCCCTGGCGGCCCTTTCATCCTGGAGTCAGCACTAAATCATTAAAACAAAAATTGGAATTAATTAATAGTTTGTAAGTGGTTTTATTATGGTAAAGAAGTTAATAGTAAATGAGGATGAAAATGGTTGCAAAAACTAAAAGAAAGATGAGAAAACTAACCTAGGAACAGGGGCTAAAATTCATTTTTAAGTGGAGGGATGACTGCCCTTAAAGCTTTATACGTGGAAGTAGTGTTTGGCAACTACTCGTGAAAAAGTAGTTAACTACTCACTAGTCTAAACAGAACTAACTGCAACTAGTAGCCAAGTACTTTTTTCTGAGACTAGTTGTAATTAGTAGTTAACTGTTCTCCAAAAGTAGTTACTAACTATTCTTAAGTTAATTCATTTGAATCCCTCTTTTTAAACTTGTATTTAAATATTTAATCCTAATAATTCAACTCAATATTATTTTTAATAATTAAAACAATACAAATATAAATACAAAAGTGACAACCAGCAACAAGCCTGATAATCTAAGTCTGAAAGACCGCTTACCAGGGTTGGAAAAAAAAACCTGTTTTTTTTTTTTTTTTTTTGAAAAAAACCAAAAAAAAAACGGGTTTTTTTTGGTTTAAACCAGGTTTTTTTTGGTTTAAGTAGTATTTGTAGGCAAAACAATTTGACTTTTGGAAAATCATGGAGATTTTAGATCATTAATGCTGAATAAATGTTGTTAGTAATAAATTTGTTGATAATTAATTAAATAACTAAGTTAAAACCTTGAATTTTAATTACCTTCTAAATGTAGCCTTTTTTTTTTCAGAAAGTTACCTACAGTGAAATGCGTATTTACGGTGCAGCACTTTAGTGGTCAACCTATAGAGTGGAGATTTTTTTTTTTTTTTTTTTGTCATTTCTTACACAATGCGTTTATTCATTTGAGACTAATTAAAATATAACTTCATGTAAAAACTTTTCTTTAAAATTAGTAATTGGCTTTTTTTTCGAAATTACCTAAAATATCATTAGATAAATTTAATCTGAATGACTTACAATGTATCCTATACAACTTTAAAATTAAAGCACTTAGTTAACATAATGATAAATATCTTATTAATTATGTGAGTTACTTATTTAATGGAAAATATTCCCTAAAAATACATAATTTTTTGAAATGGCTAGATCAATTAGAAGAAAAATAAGAAACTTATTTAGAAAGCAAAAGAGCGCTCATAGTAGTTTTATCGGATGCTTAACTTACACAGAGGTTTAGGCAAACTTTATATTGATATTTCATCCATCCAGACAAATACTGGTCTAACATTATGGCATAAAAAATATTGCCCTGGAGAATTTATTTAAGTTTTTTTTCATCTTTGCAAAAATAGATAAACAAATAAATAGAGTAATAATTAGGACAGCCAACTTACAAAGGTTTTTTTTTTATAATACTCCCACCCAAATTTGGCGTACATAAGTGGTCAAGTTACAAAGGTTTCCCTACATTATATAATATAGGGCTAATTTCGTTACTGACCAAAAGTGGTCAATTTAGGTGGTCAACTTTACAGGTTTTACTGTATCAACATATTACAATACTCTATTTATAGACCTTGCAGTAAATTATTAAAAAAATTATTATTTTGCAGGTTGAGTTTTAACAAAAGCATATTTTACTAAATCAATAAAAAATAAGCAAAAATGAAAGATATTAAAAATAATGTGTGTTGATTTACAGTATCATTAATATCAACAAATGATTACAAATCTTTTACGATAGATATATTTTACACTTACCGGATTTAGCAATGATAACACTTATATAAATCAGCAACATTGGCTTAGAAATTAACAGCATTATTATTATTTTTTTTAAATACAAACTTTATTTTTCTTGATTAAATACATTTATAAAAACAAAAGCAATTTTATAAAAGTAATACAATGGACAAACTTAATTTTTCCTGATTTAAGATTAAATATATTTTTTCAAAAATAAGAGAATAATTTAGAAAGAAAAATGCACTGATTAGAAAAAAAAGGTTGTTAATTTACAAATTCAGTAATTCATTATTTATCTAATGCTGTGCTTGTAATTTCTGCATAAATTGGATTTTGAAATTTTTTGTAATGTGTAAAATAAATTAAAAAAGTTTTTTTTTTAGTGTTATCTGTAACATACATTTGCAAATAGGTTATTATGAAGATATTTTATTATTTCTAATATATATTTTTTAACTCCAGGAATTACAATTGCAATATCATTTAATTTTTATAATGACTGAGAAGAACTTTTCTCAAATGAGCTTTTTCAGAGCTAAGTTTAGAAAAACCCAAATAGTCCGACATGTAGATAGGAGATGAGAAAAATTTGCACTGATATAAAAAAAGTTTGTTAATTTACATATTCATTAATTATCCATTGTTGTGCTTGCAATTTCTTCATAAATTGGATTTTGCAATTTTTAATGATGTGCAAAATAAATGAAAAAAGATTTGGTTTAAACCAAGTGTTTTTTTTAAAAAAAACCATTTGGTTTAAACCTTGGTTTAAACCAAACAACCCTGCCGCTTACCAACCTAGTAGCCCTCCTTTGAACCCTTTCTAATAAGGTAATATCCTTCTTTAGGTAAGGAGATCAAAACTGAACAGCATACTCCAAATGAGGTCTTACCCAACTTCTGTATAATGGCAATACAACTTCCTTAGACTTGTCCGAAATAGCCTTATTTATTTTCTGATGTACTATGTACTTTTCGGGACTTTTCTACTTCACTCCTTTACCCTGTTAGCACGTGGCCTTAGGGCTAGATGTACTATGCACTATCGTTATATATACAACTATTTTAAAATGCATAGTTTGCTGTTTTTTATGATTGTAAATTTGGTTCCACATCATTTGGTGCCGCAGATACAATTTGACTTCTGCAACTTGTGCTGCAGATTGATACAGAAAATTCTGCTACTGGGGTTGCCACTAGTAGTTAACTAACTGCCGAACACTATGTGGAAGGAATCCAAGTTTTGAAAGGGAGAAAAAACAAGCAATATTATCCCACTATCTTAATCTTTTGCCTCCCTCTTAGCAGGGTGTAAATGATTTTAATCAAATGATTAAAATCATTGATTAAAAAAATCACTGATTTTAATCAAAAAAAATCAATTTTGTGTATAGTCTTGAACATTTTTTGTATATTTTTCTAAGTTTCAAACATAAACAAGTAAGTAGACTGTTCTATATATTTCTCAGATCTCACTCATATAATTCAACATTTCTACTTTCAATGTGACTCATTTGCTTTTAAAAACAGTTTACATATGATTACAGCTATGATAGCAGCATGGAACATTACAAAACAAAAACAACAACAGCAGCACCAGGAGTGGAAGTTGTAGTACATATTGTTAGTTGAAGTATAAGTGTATATTTTTTGGTAGAAGTTGTAGTGCTAATTTTGAACTTTATTTTTGTTTTGCACCATTATCATTCTTTGAGTTGTGAATTAGTGTTTGTTAGCATACTTAGGGCTGGGATAGTCATTTTTACTTATTATTAGCTTTAATTATAATTTGAAATGTCTGCTGGAAGGAAAAAAGATCCCATTTGGGTCTATTATAATGAAAAAATTGAGTTAGGAAAGAAAGGATCTAAAGCAATATGTAAATTATGCCAAAAAGAAATGCAAGGTTTGGTATCAAGAATGATAATGCATCATGAAGTGTGTGTAGCAAAAAATGAAGTTGAAAAGAAGAAAGATTGTGAACAAGAAAAAGATGCTTTAGGTAATAATTTTTTTATTATTATTATACTGTTATTTTTTAATTCATATCATAATATTTTAAGTTCTTTTTTTACATTAAAATAAAAAATAAATAGAATTACACTTATGGCTCCTTTTCCTTTCTTACACAGATGTTACTGCTACTTACAACAGAGGAACAGATAATAAAGCTCAAATTGAAAGCCAAAATCTGCCAGATCCTTGTAATAAGCGTATTCAGTGTGATGAAGATTTGACTGCTACTGATACTGACATAAAGATAAAGAAATTCAAGACTACAGATATTAGCCCATTTATTGTGAAAACACCAACCAATCTCAAAGATACACTAGATTTACAAGTAGCCAAATTCTTTTTTTCCTCCAACATACCTTTTCGTTCTGTTGAAAATCCACATTTTCTTAAGCTAATACAAATGCTAAGACCTGGGTATAAACCCCCGAGTAAAATTGATTTAGGCAATCGTCTCTTAAATGCTGTTCATGAACATGAGATAGAAAAGATTACTGGTGAATTATCTGAACAAACGGTATGTATGTCAGTGGATGGTTGGTCTAATATACACAATCAACCATTACTTTGTGCATGTGTTACTACTATGGAAGGTAATACTTATTTAGTAGACACAATCGACACATCCTTAACATCACATACTAGCCAAAATTTAGCTGCTGCTGTTACACAAACAATAATAAATGTAGAAAAAAAATTTAAATGCCGTGTACGTAGCTTTGTTACTGATAATGCTTCAAATATGGCAAAAATGAGGGACGAATTAAATGCAAAATTTGATATAATATCATATGGCTGTTCAGCTCATTTGCTCAATCTTTTGGCAAAAGATTTGCAAGATTCCATGCCTAATGTAACAGAACATGTTTTACAAGTTATAACATATTTCCGAAATCATCAAATAATTAGAGCTAAATACAATGAGCTTAAAGGTACTGGATTAATTCGGCCAACTGAAGTGCGCTGGAATTCTATGTGTGATTCATTAGAAAGCTACATCAAGAATTGGTCAACTTTCATGCAAGTTTGTGAGGATAATAGGGATGATATCGACACCAATATCAGGTCAAAAGTCATGAATATGGCAATTAAAAGAAATGCAGAAGATATGCTTTTAATGTTAAAACCCATTTCTGTGGCATTAGATAAAATGCAAAAAGATAATTGTAGTTTATCAAATGTTGTCAACATCTGGAAAAATTTAAAGGAAACTCTGAAAGATTCTAATAATAATTGCTGCAAAAAATTTTTTACTAAACGATATGAACAAGCGTTAACACCAGCTCATTTCCTAGCTTACCTCTTGGATCCTAATTCTGAAGTACAATGTTTAACACTAAATGAAAAAGATCAAGCTGTAAACTTTGTTAAAGAAAAGTATGGAGAAACCTCCTTATTAAGTCTTTTGCTAAAATTCATTGTACGCTCTCCTCCGTTTAATGGAACTTTGTTTGATAAAGAATCTCTAGAATCTTTAAACATCTTGGAATGGTGGAAATCAATTGCGCTTCTAAAGAACTGTGTAGGTCAAAAAGAGTTTGATGCAATACAGTTGTTATGTACTGCAAAAGGAACAACTGCAGGGATAGAGAGGATGTTTTCCACTTTTGGACTTGTACATACTAAACTACGGAATCAATTGGGTGTAGAAAAGGCAGCTAAATTAGTCCTTATGTTTAAATCTTTAAATAAAACTAATTAAATGATTGTTTAAATAATTTGATATTGTAGATGTAGAATTAATAATTATCACATATTGTTTGATAAACAATTTCTTTCTTGATTTGTAGTTTGAAATCATTTTGTTATTGTTTATTTCTTATTTCACCTTTTGCTTTTAAATTATTAAGAAATATTTTGTTGATAATGGTTAGTAATGTTTATTTCCAATGTATACCATAAGTAACAATAGTAATACAATACAACTTTAAATCTATGGTACACAAAATTGATTATATTCCATAGAATTGGAATTATAAAAAAATCATGATTAAAATCAAAAAAATCCGATTAAAATCAAAAAAATCCGATTTTTTTGATTTTTTTAAAAAAATCATGATTTTTATACACCCTGCCTCTTAGATAATTTTCAAGCAGGGGATCTGAGAAAATAGAGGGAATCTGAAAGATTCCCTCCCATCCTTCCTGAATTTTAACCGGAGTTCGTGATTTTTTTTATTTTAAAAAAAAAATGTTTATTTTTTAAATCGGATTTTTTAAATTTAAGGGGCATTCCACAGTATTTGGTTGTTTCGGACTCTACACTTTACAAACTTATTTCCTTAACCATTTGCCACTTAGTATAAATAATCAAATGAAAATTGATGTATTTTGGTGCTTTTATGTATGATGCATTATGAGATACAAAAAATTGGTATTTATTTTTTAAATTTGCCACAATATAATGAAATATATTACCTGTTTCGGACTCAACAAGCAATGGACATGAAAATTTTAGAGGAAATACAGCTTCAATTTCTTCTGAATTTTACAAACATTCATAGTTATTGAACTCTGTCTATCACATACTAATCCATATAGAATACTTAAACACAAAAATATTAATTAAAAAGAACAACAATGTTTTTTTAAATCAACTATTTGTCGATCAAGTGGCAAATGTTAGGAGTGTTTCGGGTACTACTGTGATATAATCCCCCCTTGGCGACATTCGAGCTAGCGCGCCAATTTGTAATGATTTTCGGTTGGCGATATCTTTTTGTTTACCCAGCGCCATCGATGTTGGCTGAAATAATGTGTGGCAACCCTGATTATGCAATGGATGTTTTTAGAGTGTGATGGTTGGACCTTTAGAAAGTTCTCTTTAACTAATAGGTAGCTTTTTAGTAGTTAATTTCATCGTTAAAGTTTGTGGAGATATTTCCTGTTGATAAAGGAAGAATGTAAAGTGTTAAAGTGAATTAATTTAGTTCAATTGTTTTGTATTATGGCGAGATAAATGAATTCATATTAGTTTGTTAAGGCGCCATTTTTCGAAACTGACGGAAACGTGGTTTGTAATTTGTGCTATCTGAAGTACGAAATTGTTTTGGTTGATAAGTGCATAAGTTTGGTTAATTTTGACTAAAAGCAAAGAAAAATAAAGTGGTAATTTTCGGACCATTTCGTCGTATTGGATTGTAAGTTTGATGCTATTTGGGATTAACATTGAAAAGCCAACTGGTTTAAAGTGGGTTCTTTATTTTTGTTAGTTTATTATCTGCTTATGTTATGTGTTTGTAAGGTTATAAAACAATGAATTTTTAATTGTTCTAAAATATTAGCTGTAGTAATTAGGGGCGTTGCTAGTTTTGATAAAGTGGGTTTCCGTTAGTTTAATGTAAAATGTATTTGAACTTTTCCGTGCAATTGCGCGATATTTTTACTATGTTTTTTGTTGAATAATGCATGTCATTTTATGTAATGATAATTAATTGCAATAGTCATTATTGTGCATGAAATGCGTGTTCTTTCAACGAAGTGTTTTTATGGTATTTTTAATGTTGGTTTCCAATAGTTTAAGACAAAATGTACTTGAAGTGATGACCGTTATTAATTTTGTTGTCTAGTTTTTATGCTAGTTTTAGTGTAGGCTTCCAATAGATTGATGTAATATGTGCTTTAA
Organism: Octonoba sinensis; assembly: GCA_038502835.1. Lineage (NCBI taxonomy): Eukaryota > Metazoa > Arthropoda > Arachnida > Araneae > Uloboridae > Octonoba > Octonoba sinensis. The sequence continues at coordinate 108,618,899 of CM076603.1, read as the reverse complement.
TTGATCAATGTTATATATTTTCTAATGGAGTCTCTTATTTTAAAATTCCCACAGCTTTAATAAACATTCGTTTTGCGTTGAATTGCGTGATATTTTAATTATGTTTTTCATTAAAGAGTGCATATCATTTTATTCAATAATGAATCATTGCAGTAGTTATTATTAGGCATAAATTGCGTGTTCTTTAAAGAAAGGGTTTTTATTCAACTTTCAGTGTTTGTAAAGTAAATAATTCTAGTTTTCGAGTAATTATCGATCCGTTAATGTATTGAATTGCTGTTGAAAAATGCTGTACGTGCTTTACATAGTAGCGTTGATATTGTGTCTAAAATATAATTTGCAATTTTTGGTATTTTACTGTTTTTTAGTGATTTTTCTTGACATGTTTGCTATGTGTATGATGTAACATTGTTGACGATATAATCATCGCCAAGAGTGTTGTATTGTGTTTGAAGTTGGCGACATAAAAATCTTGTTGTTGGAGACGGTTTCTTGGCGCTAACGAAAAAGTCGCCAAGGGGGGGTTATATCACAGTAGTTCTGTGTTTTGGACTCTACAGATTTATCCTTGCATGTGTCACCCAAGCTAAAGTGGGTTTGTAGTTTGTAGTGAATATTTACAATAACACATACATAAATTAAAAAATATTTATTACAAACTATTGCATACATAATTACATTAAATTTATTATTATAATTAATAATTATTTTAGTTACTTAGGTGTGGAACACCTAATCATGTTTTCTCCTACTAGTTTTTAAACTTCTATGTCACTGGCATCTTGTAAAAATAGTAAATAACAATATACATAAAATAGGAAATTTACAATTCATGAAAAATCTTATTAATAGTGAAATTCTACATTCATTAGCAACTGCAACAAGAACTCTCTCCTTGCTCATCAATCCCATAGTTTGAATGATGCATTTCTGGAATGCATGCAGTTAATTGGGATTCTAACTCTTGATTCTCTGAACCTTCATTACAACGTCCATCTCTGGAGAAAACTTTTACATTCTCCTTATTAGCAACTAACGTAACATCCTTTAACTTTGCTACCATTTCCCAATCTCTGTAATTTTTTGGAGGAAAATATTTACCTTTATTATAAGTGCCTTTTATTCCTGTAATAACTTCCATCGAGTTAGTTGCAGCAGCAGATACCCCATCATCCGTATATCTCGCATTATTGCGAAAAAAATCGTTTCCTGGCAGAGAAACATGATCCCAGGCAACTACTTTATATAACTTACAATCTTTAAATTCTTCATTATATTTTTGTGGATGTGACAACTGAGGAAGCCCATTACCTCTTACTTCATAAATGACACCATTCATTTCTTTCTTCTTAATAGTAGGTTTTCTCCCATAAAAGCCAAGATTTATTCCTTTGATATTAGGAAATGTATGTTCCTCTATTATTGCTTGTAAAGCTTTATCAAGCTTATTCTCCATTTGACCTTGAAAATTCCCAGAAAATTGCCCACATCCAATTCCTGGCAGCACTACAAAGGCTTTTCTTTCATTTTCTGCTTGATCGTTAACATACCACAACAAAGGCAGCAATCTTCGCTCTACCAGAGCATTGTACTTTCCTTGGTTTATTTTACCACTTTCTACTACTTCTTGATAGTCTGAATTATTCTCAATACCTGTGCTAATTGTACTTAACATAGCACCGGGAGTAAATAATAATTCTACATCTAATGGCCTATCATACTTAGTACAATGTTTCTCCTCCCACACACCATTATCATAAGCTAATGCTTTGACAGCAATGTTGATATCTCCAAGTATCGCAAATTCTCTACTATTCCAATCTGTACCATCACATATAACACCTGTCTCAGCAAAAATTTGTGGTTTTTTGGTTGACAGTAGTAACTCTATAAATTTATATGTATCTATGTTGCCTAAATTTAATCCAGAAATTTGTCTTTTAAAATACTCTCCTGCTGAAGCCTTGCCATCTATCAAATCAGCTTTATACCTAGCTACTCTTTCCACAGTTTCTTTGCTTGTAACAACTTGATATGCACACATGATTTGCTTATACCACAGTCTAACACCTTTCATACAATACCTTGTATATTTTAAACTAAAAATTCTGATTATTAACCATAAAGTGATTCACTTACACAACAGATTTATTGGGTTATGCTCATTTCCTAATTATGGACATAGATATCATTTACAATTAGTAGTTAATTATCAACTGCATTTGAATGGTGCCAGAATGTAATGGTACTATGACAACATATAGCAAAAATTATATCACAGGAGGAGTTATCAAACATCACATGGGTCTGTCAGAACAATATTAGATCTCTCACATGATCTGCATACGGTGCCACAAATCTCACAAGTGCCCTTATCAAAGTACTGAAGCTATTAATCTATCTTTAGCCTATAAAGATAAAAATAGGGATAAGGCTGTAGATAAAATGCCCTTTGGTACCGTTTAATTTTTTGTACCGTATGCAGCTAGGCAGTTCATGTCTTCATAAACGTTTAAGGTTTTTATCTAATGTAAGCTGAATTGTGTTTGGTAAAAAGCTCCGAAATTAAAAGATAGGTAGGGGATAATTATCCAATAGGATTTCTTTTGCTTTTTCTAAGAGTAAATTGCTTAACTTTTAAATTTAGATCAATTGCCGTTTAAAAGCATCTAGTTAGACGTTTAGTGCGATGAATTGGCCATCGATCAAAACTTAAGCCTTATTTTAGCTTGGTAAATTTCTTAGCACGTAGTTTATTACTGAATTTACAAGGGGTTAATATATTATGTCTTTTAAGCCAAGTCCTAGAATTGGTAAATTATTTTCTAATTTTGTACTTCAAAATATTCAAAAATGAAAAAATTACGTGAGAACGATGCGATTGCTGAACAAGCTTGCGAGGATACCTAATACATTGCTAAAAAGAAGATATAGAAAAACTAGAGTTGATGAACTCACCCTCTTCGTCCCATTCTATCTCTTCCAGACATCATTAATTTCCGTTTCCGTACTGATTTCAAGGAAAATTACAACTTCCGAATTCCGATGGTTAATGGCGTTTGGTGTATTTTGGAAACAAATGTAATGTACATCAATGTACATGAACGGATAATTTTGCAAAGCAGTACCTCTGACGTCACTAGAATAGGTGGAACTACGTTGCTTCTGACATCACAATAAAGGGTGGAGCTACACTGTCGCTTCTGTTTGATGGTTTCGCTTCTCGCGTTATGCCGTTTTTCTTTTTGAAATCTTACTTTTTTTTTCCAGTTTTTAATTTCAATAAAGTCAGAAGCGATTTCAAGTTTTATTTTAATACTTTAACAGGCGGAGTCATTTTATGTTTCAATAAAATAATTTTTTAATATAGTATTAGTTTTGCATTAACGATGGATACACACAGAGACATTTCGGCGCAATAACAATCATGTTAGGTTGTTTTGAGAAATTGTGACTAACTTCAAAAGAGGAAATAATCTCGATTATTATTAATAATTTTGTGTTAATTGTAAAGATATTGTAATTTTAGGGAAATTAACAATCGCCCCAAAAAACAACCCTGTTGCAAAAATTTTCCCGCCAAGAAAACCTTAAACTCTTTATCCGCATAAAAGAACCCTTTCATGTTAAACCCCAAAACCCTCGGCCGTGAAAAGTTATGATATCAAATTTGCCCGCCAAGTATCTTCCATTCAATGCTGTTTGCCGGGAAGCTTTTTGTTCACCGAGCAATTACCTCTCTTTACAAAGCTTCCCGCCAAACAGCAAACATTCTGAAAAAAATTTCAAGAATGTATCCAAACTGAAGGAGTTGGCGGTGGGCAAGGTTCTAGTGGAAGTAAGTGGGATGAAAGGAAGGAAAACCGAGAGCTGAAAAATGTGAGGCCAGATACCCCTAGTAGGAAGTGATACGAGGGGGGGGGGGGCGAAATCCCATTTTTGAGGGGAAGGGGGGCAAATGTCAAAAATGACATACTCTGGGTGCATAAGGAATATTTGTGCGAAATGGCCTCGATTCGTTTTTTCGTCTGGTCTGTAGCCCGGTCCAAGGTGAACATAACACAAAAAATCTGAAAAATAGTGATTTTCAAAATTTAATTATTCCGGCCCCTTATGTGCACGGGAGTTGAATTTTGGTATACGTTGGAGAGTAAAAAAATCACATTTTTGAGGGTGAAGTTGAGGGGGAGGGGGGGGGAATGGCACCAAAAGCACATCCTTGGGGCATAATGTTAATGTGCGTGCGAAATTTCAGCTCGATCCGTTTTTTCGTCTGAGTTGTAGCCCAGTCAAAGAACAACGACAACGCGAAAAACCTGAAAAATAGCGATTTTCTAACTTTCATTACTCCGGCCCCTGATGGTCCCGGGGATTGAATTTTGCTATACACGTCGTCAGGGGCCACTCTAGATTGAGTATACAAAAAATCAATCCCAGGAACCGAGGAACCTTCATCCTTCATGGGGTATGGGGCTGAGCTACGAGGGGGGGGGGGTGAAAACCCCAACTTGTTCTGTCGTGTAAAGTGGTCGGTTTCACCATTTTTTTTTTTTCTTTTTCGCTTTTCTTGGTGGGTTTTGGTCGTTCGGTTTTCTTGGCAAGCGGGACACTCCCTCGTCCCTAGATCTCATTTGGTTATTATTATTATTAAAAGGTTGACGCTTTGATTCCGAAAGTGACATGATTGTCCCAGCTTGGATTTCAAATTATTTAAATATAACATTTTACAATTTAGTTGCTTGCAGAAATTTTTCTGACCGGGTTGGGGGTTTGCTTCTGTGAAATAAAAAGCGGACGGAGGTGGGAGAGAAACAAAAGGGTAGATAAGGGGCTAAAAGTGTAATTATCATCAAATGGAATGGAAATCCTTTGTAATAAGAAATAGTACGAAAAAGAGAGTGTTACAGAAAAAAAGTCCTGTGTAAATTTCGCACAAATAATAGAAACTGAATTACATGCTACTGTTTTAATATGAAACCTCTTCTTCATAGTTTCAATCTACAAAGTGCACTCAATCCTAAAAAAAATCTTCAAATGAGTATATGTTTTCTTTGCATCGTAATCCATTTGAGTTAACTTTGTACAGTGGAGAAACGGCTCCGATTTAAGCATCAAAACAGCAGTAGTTTTTGTCTTTTCTAATTTTTTCATGCTACGCTAACATTACATAATCTTATGGAACTGAACTTCATTTTTCCTGTTGGAAAGGTGATTAAATTTCTAAAAAGATATTTACTACAAATATTTAAACGTCTATGTGTATTTTTGAAAAATGAATTACATAAAATTACTTAAATTAACACTTAGACAATCATGGAAGAGTTACCAATTTCTTAAATATATATTATTAACTGCCATAAATGCAGGGGTCCCCACCCCCTAAGAGGGATGGCGCACCCTCCCCATAATATTTACGGACCCCCAAAACGATGACCCCCCAAACAGACAGCCAAGTCCCTCTCAAAGCCCCTGAAATTACCCCCCCCCCCCCCAAAAAAAAAAAAAAAAAATCTCATTGGCGCAGTCTGTGCGATGGTGGTGGGAACCATTGATGAATGTTAGATACAAACTAGGACAAATTCTACATTGTTTGATGCATATATTTTGAAGGATGCCTGTCACATTAATACACATGCAGGAAAATCCCATTAAAAGCAATAGAGGCAACTGATTTATTCATAGAAGGTTGAACGGTTAAGGTACTTGAAAAACGTACTAAGAAAATTGAAAAAAAAAGAAATTCATGATCAAATAATTATGATTTTAGTTAACATTGAGTCGACAGGGTGGCGTAGTGGTAAGGCAGCAGGCCTCGTACGCCCAAGATCGCGGGTTCAAACCTGGCCCAAGTCGGTGGATTTTCAAGATGCAGAAAATCGTCTGCGCCCATGTCGTATGATTATGCGGCATGTAAAAGATCCCTTGAGTAGACATTTGGCTTGGATGCTCTCGGCTAAATTAAATTCCTAGTGCATATTGCATCAATGAGAGCTCAGGTGCCGCCATCTAGTGGTAACTGAACGTCAAAATTCTCATGCGGCGAAGGTACCACACGCATTGTGGTGCCGCTGAAAGAGATGGTACCAATTACTGGGGAACGCACTAGGTCTGCAATGGTTGAGGACCAATACCGCGGCCCCATTGGAAAGAAAAAAAGTTAACATTGATGCTCTAATCTACTGAAATAATTTTTAAAAAAAGATCCTTTTCTCCAACTGCTTTTTTATTTCTGTTTTGCTAGAATAAGTTCAGAACATGATACAAGTTATATTTATACATTTAAATAATCATGCAATGCAATATATAAATCTACGCAGTTTTACGTTATGCATAATAATAAGAGCAACCACAAATGAAGAATTTTGAGTGTGTGTGGGGGGGGGGGGGGACACAGACGCACACTGCGAATAATTAATACTAACTGTTTTGATCTATTTCATAGTCTCTTCATTTGAGTGAAATAAAATAAAATTGAACAGAAACCGTAAAATGCGAGATATTAATTAGAAGATCGTGGTCCGAGAACATTTTTTTTAATATTCAACAAAAGCATGATGCACATAAATACATAAATGAATGACCGCACAGTGATCTTAGAATTTATACATAATATAAAAAATCAGGCACTTAAAGTGTTTAATTACATATAATGTTTAATTTAAATGTTTAAATTTACACAGCAAAAATGTCCTTAATTATTATAACTACACACATTTTAAATTTCAAAACTCTTTGCAATCATCACAGATTATGCATACAATAAATGAATTATTAGATCATTGAATAAATGCCAAATGTAGAACATCAGGAACTTATAGTGTTAAATTTAAGCTTACACAATAAAATTCATTATTATTATTATTATATTATTATTATTTTTTGGACATACATTTTAATTTTCAAACAGTTTCGATCATTACAGAAAGGTGTGCAACTAATAGTATTCAATTCAATAAAAGTTGAAAGCAAAATATTCACAATTTGAAAATTAATAATTACGGTGGAATATCATGAAATACCAATTCAATATTGATGGAAAAGAACACACGTAGGTGAGTGACAGATTACTTTGCAAATGCGAAGGTGGAATAATACTTTCAAATAATATAAATATAAATAGAAGAAAGAAATAAAATGGAAATTGTGCTGCAAATCAAAAAGTAAATTACAAGTTATATTGTGCACAAATTTAGGGAAAAATTGCAGACACGTGTTTTGAGGTTGCAAGGAACCCCTTTTTCTACTCAGAAAAAGTGAGCTTCTAGGTGAAAAACATCGAACTGAAGCCAAAGCATTCAACTGGCTTCACGATGTTTTTCCCTTGAAAGCTCATTTCTTCTGCTTTGAAAAAGAAAGGGTTCCTTTCAGCTTCGAAATAAGTGACTGCAATTAAAACAAAAAACAATATTTGTGGTTACACGAGTAAATACAATTAACAATGCGACAGCAATAAACGTTTACTTTTGCAAATTTGTACATCAGGGAAAATGCAATTTAAATAATTTAAAATCGAACATGTGGTTTAATAGAAATTTTAAGTACATTTTTTTCATTTCTGCTAATTGAAGTAAAAGCACTTTTTATTTGTGTATGTTATAAACAATTCTTTTTTTCCCTTCTTCTGCTTCTCCCCCCCCCCCCCCCCCCCCCAATGTTCCAATCCTGCTTTTTTATTTCATAGAATCGTAAAAAGAACATTTTCTTCTATAGAAGTTTTACTAGAATATCTAAATTATAAAATATTACATTTAATGTGACGTTGCTGGCAGAAATAATTTCCTTTTTGCATTGCCAGCATTTCTAAGAAACGAAAGGAACTAACAATGCTATTGTGCTTTTAAAAATGTACCATTATCTCCGATTTTCGAAATTCAAAATGGATAACTAGAAAAATCTTTTTACTACATTTATTTTGAACAAAGCTAATAATTTTTGTATCTTATTAAATAGAGATGTATGAAAAAAAAATCACGAATAATATTTTTCATTACTTTTTGAAGTTGAAAAGGGGGAAACCCATTAATTCAAGTCCGTAGCCTAGATTTCTTTTCGGGGGGGGGGGGGCATGTTAAAGGAAGTTTTCTTCTTATTAGCATATTTTTGATTTTCTAATTTTCAAGCTGTCATTGCCATTGAGCTGTAAACTTAGTTTATAGCTCAATAGTCATTGCATGCAAAATTTCAGAAAAATTCGTGGGGCGGGGGTACGACCTTTCCCCCTCCAACCGCCGGCTGCGACCTAGAATCAAGCAGAATAACTGACTGAATTTTATACAAACGAGTTTTTTCTTGTTGGAATATTTTTAATTTTTCTAATTTTCAAATTGTCATTTATAGCATGTAAAACTTTAGAAAACCTTTAGAAGGGGAGAGGGGGTTACGGCCTTGAGCAGAAAAACTAATTGAATTTTATACTATAGCATTTTTTCTTATCTGAATATTTTTGATTTTCTAATTTTAAAATTATCATTCATAGCATTTAAAAACTTCAGAAAATTTCGGGGGGGGGGGGAATTAACTCCCCCCTGCAGGCTACGGCTTTGCATTTATTACTTTAAAAAATGATTATCATGGTAAATATTTACTTATTTTTTATTAATTTATTAATCGTAATTAAATAACAAACATTTATTATTATTTTAAAAATTAAAGTTGGATATTTATTTAAGTTGGAATCACTCCAGTATGCGAGGAAGTACGCATATTGACCGATCCACTCAGTAGTAGGCTTAAACCAAGCCTCCTACTGACGTTTTCAATGACATAATGATTACTATTCTTCTGGTTCTTTTGAGTTTTGCGCTTTTTTTCAAATCAATAAAATTTAGCTATTTAAATATAGAAAATGATGGAGTTGAAAAGTATACATTTACTACACAAGAAATAAAGAATTAAAATTCTATTATTGTAAGTCCTTTATTTTATTTCGAAATAAGTTACGCAGTGAGCATCACATAGGCGTAACCAGGGGGGGGGGTTGGGGGTTCAACCCCCCCCCCCCCATTGGGTATATACTTATTGAAGCACACAAAAAAATTTCTGGCGACGGCCTTGCAAAGCACATATTTTTTTTCCTGAGAAAATGAAACACATATGCATATGGTTTTATTTCCTCTTTCTCTGAAGGGTTGTGATCATGACCAAAGTATGCAGCTCATAATAAAGAGGACTTTTCATCTGGTTATAACCAACCCCCTTATCACCTTGGGGGGGGGGGGGTTACAGCGAAAGGTGGCTTCAATCACCGTACCACACACAGACAAACAGAGATCTTTTCAATCACTTCCGATGGTTTTCCTTCCTTCTTGATGTCTTTTTTACCCAAAGGCAGCAATTTGGGAATACAATCGCACAAGTAATAAATTTCGTGGAAAATATTCTCTACTGTGATGGAGTTTTGTTTTGTGATAAACCGGTGCTGTAGGCGCTCCAGGGCGCTGGAGTCTGAAAATGATTGACCCCTAGCCAACAATTGTCTTAATGGCTTAACCCTCAATCCAGGAAGGGATGCTCATCAAGAAACTTACAGTTTGTATTTATTTATGACTTTCTGTCCGAACACCCATTTTGGTAAAATCTTTTTTGTAGATGAGCCAATTGGAAAACTGATGAACTGTATTTCATTGCATTCTCATTTACAGATGTTCTCTCATCTCTTATATTTTAAATGTTTTTTTTTTCCTTATTATGGTCCATCACTGATTGCATTACGACACCGGAAATCAGCCGTTCAGCGTTTCCAATCTCACTGCTACGGTTTAATGCTGCAATTTAATTTACAATCAAGTATTATTTATATTTTAGCTAAATTTTTAATTATTTTCGATACATAATAATGTTTGCACTCCAGCGATGGACACGTTCGTCATCCAAAAAGAAAAGAAAATTTGATTCAGACGCTTCCACTTCTGAGGTATGCTTTGCTTCAAATTTAACAAAATTTTTAGAAATTTATTGTGGGGATGAGCATTTTTGCAGGGGAATTTGGATTTTTTTTCTCTAAAATTCCACTATTTCCCAGTTTTAATATTATGAATGCTTGGACATAAAAGATTTGCTTATTGCTAAATATTGAATTTTCTATTGCGTTTGATTTAAAAAATAAACTAATAGATCTAGTAATGAATGTTTAATGTTTTTGTGAATCAAGGCCGTATCCACAGGGGAAGAGGTCCACGGGCCACCCCCCCCCCCCCCCCCCAGAAATCTTTTGCAATGTATCATATATTCCTCCCTAAAACTTTGCTTAACATAAGTGTGTCGAAGTCTGCCCCCCCCCCCAAAAAAAATATTCTGAATACTGCCTTGGCTCCGGAGCAGGGGGGGGGGGGCATATTAAGAATTAGGAAGGGCAGTGTATGTTTCAAAATCATACCCTTTATATATACATATATATAGATATACAGTAGGGCCTCGGTTATCCGAGGTAATGTGAACCGAGGGTACCTCGGATAATCGAAAACTCGGATAACACGGACTCTTCCAAATCGAGAGGGAAATATGGGTTGAAATGAATGAAAATGTCGTCAAAGATGTAAAAAAAGGCATTTACTGTACATATTATGAAAAAATGACGTTGTATAGATACAAATATCTAATTTTATATGTACACATCAGTAAAGTACATGTTCCAGTTAAAGTTGTCTCTTGAAGAAGGCTATATATATAGGGTATATATATATTGTTTTATGTTTTGCGGTTGTTCTAGGTCTTTATATCGCCAGAAAATAATTGGATGACTGACGTCAGTCAGTGACGCAGCCATCGGCCGCCAAAAAAAATTTTTTTTCAAGGGCAAATGTACCTCGGTTAACCCGGACCTCGGTTAGTCGTGCCTCGGATAACCGAGGCTCTACTGTATATGACTAGAAATGATGTTAATATGAATGTTTTTACATATATGATAGCTTTTTGATATAGATATATATATATATTAGATGTATGTTTAGATCTTTGGTGAAGTTAGATTAGTGGGTATTTGGGGCTTCTGCAACTTACATTTTTGTAACTGGTCTTACATCTATAATGCTTAGGTTAACTCTGGACGCAAGGGTTCGAGGGCTCTCCCCAGGAAACTTTTTGAAATCTTCCTAGCAATGCAATTTCGGGATACTTTGGTGATGTGAGAGGAAACAGAAAAGAGTTTGGTTACTCTCCCCCCCCCCCCCCCCAGCAATTTTTTCAAAATAAAGTCTTCTATCTTTTAAGTTACGTTTGGTGTCGCTCGTGATAGTGTTCAATGTCCTTTCCCTGAAAGTGTTTCTGAAAGTAAAGTGTCTTAAAAGCGTAATTTCTCTTTTCTTTCTTTTTTTAAAACTTGTGATCTGAATTTTTTGCCGGGGGGGGGGGGAGTTGACTTGCTCCGAGGGGGTAGCCCCCCCCCCCGGGGAGATGCCTGAAATAAACACGGAGTATATCTTTAGAGACAAGTATTTATGACTAGTAAATTTTCAACTCTTTTACACTTCTTATTGGTGTTTAGTCTGTACATGTTTAGGGTGACCCCCCCCCCCCTTTCACCAACCCTAGTTACGCCTATGGAGCATCAGTAAATAAAGGTAAATTTACCTTTCATTCATAAAGGCATATTTGGCACATGTTTACAGTTTTCTTTAACGCAAAAACTTTTCCAACATTTCAGATGATTTAAACTTGTATTCATTAAAAAAAATTCTTATTCTTTGTTAAGAAAATATGTTATCTTCAAATACTCTTGATAATTTTTCCTTTCTTCATTTGTCAAACTTAAAGAATGGTTAAAAATGCATTTAATACGAATCAAGGTTAGGACATAACTATTAAATTTTTGCTTAATTATGTGCATAAAAGTGTTACATTAAAAAATGACTTTTTACCAGCTGTTCTTTTCTTATTACCATGTATGAGGGGGAGAGTATTACAGCTTATTTATGATGCCTCATGCACATAATTTATGTAAAAATCCCTTCAAAAAACTCAGGATTTTAACAAGCCCAATTATTTTAACCATGCTTAAACGTAACTTAAACAACATATGTGAGAAGCAAATTGTAAATTAAGTACTGTTTTGTAATAAATTAGTACATTAATTTGTGGAAATGTATTGTGTGAAAAAAGACCACATAATGAAGTTTAAGTAATTTCCTTTTTGAAGAGAAAAACAATTGTGTTCTGAAAATAGAAAGGTTTTATAAATTTATTTACCTTTGTGTAAGAATTGTCGTTAAGAAAATTTGAGTGCACAAATATGAAAATATCTTCAAACGTGTTTGGGGGGGGGATACCCTCTTTTCAATGAGAAAATGAGTTATGGGCTTGAAACACATGCCTGGAAATGTTTAACATATTTGAGCAATGACATATTGTTCTTTTTTACTGATAATTTGTGTGTCACACAATGCATATACACACAGGTTACTGATTGCTTATCAAAGGAGTGATCGTATATAAAAATATGAAAACATTCTCAATGTATCAATGGTCACAATCTCACAATACACTCAAAGAGTCAACAAAGCAAACTAAATTGCTCACTTTGATCTATATATATAAGCAAAAATATTTTTAAAAAAAATATTGTCAAGATATCGCATTGTTTTGTTACTAAAAAAATGGCACACAATAGATAATTATAAGCGAAAAAATGCGCGGCAGGCCCCTTTTTTTAATAATTGCAGTATTGATTTTTAAAAATTAAAACGGTCTTTCTAAAACTTTTCAACTCCATCCTTTTCTATATTTAAATAGCTACATTTCATTGATTTGAAAAAAGCGCAAAACACAAAACTCAAAAGGAACAGAAGAATAGTAATAGCGCCATCTAGGAATCATATTGTCATTGAAAACGCCAGTAGGAGGCGTGGTTTAAGCCTGCTGCTGAGTGGGATCAGTTAATATGCGAGGAGCATAGCAACGTAAATTTCACTAAGCCCTGAAAAGGAGAAATAATTGATCTTGAACAATAACTTGAATATTACTTTATTTTTTATCAATCCATGACCAATCATTCCATCCTTGAAAAGAATCTAATTACCTCTCTTATTAATCGCAACCGTCACGATGTGTAAAATTTCCGCGCGCATTTGTAAACAAATCGCCTGCTTGCGTATTTGTGCCCATTTTAAAAGTATTTTTCAAAGCTGTAAGTTGAGTTTCAGAACTCAGGTAGGATTGTATGAGCTAAAACTAAGAATAATTATATTATGAATAACCAAAACTTATCATCTATAGAAGATGCCGTACCGAAATTTCAAGAAATTATTTCTCAGAGTTCGCGAAAGGAATACTTCCAACGTATTTTGTCTTCATCTGAAGGGGTCAGAAAGTTTTCTTTTGTTTCACTTTTAACTGATTATTTGTTTATTATATTATTGATTGTGGTAAAAACTTTGTTCATTATGATTTATACCACTTATATGTAGCATACTTAATGCAGGGCTTGGTGGACTGTTTGGCCGTTTTGAGGGTTCCATAGTTTTTAGGGGGTGGGCACCCCTGCTTTATGGTATAAATAAATGTATGCCATTATAAGCTTTTATGTGAACTTGAGAAGCTGATACGGGTATGACACTTTCAATGTGCACAATTAATTTTTAATTTAATGTATAAACAATTTATTTAAATTACATTGACATGTGTACTATTACATCAATGTATGACATGATGTAATTGCCAATTTTTTACGGATTTTGCGTTAAATTTATGGATTATATTAAATGTAATACTGAAAATTCTGACTCCAGTTGAGATACGATTAAGAACTAAGAGATGTACTCAATATGTATATATACATATTTATGTAAATACTAGCGTACCCGCACAGCTTTGCAAGTGCTGAATATTTAAAATGTTGCCTGCTATGCTGTCACATGCGGCTCTGTCCTTGCTAAGCATATAAAACCTCGCCTAGCAGCATTGCCTGTAAAGTTTGAAAACGACCTCTGCCTATTTATCTGAAAAAGAAAGAAAAAAAGCCCTTCAATATTGTCTACACTTGAAAAAGAATCTGTTAAGGCAGGAGCCTGCTTTAGAAGGCCAAAGAAAAATTGTTTTTTGGGGAATCTTTTGGAACAACAAAAAAATTATTTCAACTTGCAAAAAAATATGTTCAAAAAATTTTTTTCATGAATCTTTTTAGTTCAAATAGAAGAGAACACAAAACTACAGCTAACAAGCCTTATTTCGTTTTGATTGGTCGTCTAGTTTTCTCGCAATCATGCTCGCCAGTTTAAAAAAAGCATTAACTAAAACTCGAGAGAAAGCACTTGAAAGTTTATGAACGGAAAAAAGGTTAATTTTCTATTACTGACAGTGATGATAAGCTAATCAGCTATTCCTGCACCAAACCTTCAACTTCCTCAAAAACTCTTTCAAACTACCTTTGAACCTTTTCACATACATAGTTCCGAGCTGTTTGATGGAGGGGAGGGGGGCGCGCTACAGCTGAAGCTCGTATACCAGCTCGGACACCTGGCCACGTTTAGTGCTGTATTTTTGAAAATATTGAGAATTAGCCTATATAACTTTAGATATATTAGGAATAGATTTTAGCAATAAAGAAAATCGTTTTTTTTTTTTTTTTGAGCCTTCTAAAGCAGGCTCCTGCCTTAAGAAAACTTGAGAACAATTTCTTTAGTAGGATCAGATATGTTTCCAAAGGGTAATTAAAACTGTTAAATTGTAGCACTGCATCGTTTGTTGCATTATTTTTCATCTGGGGGATAAGTCTTGGCATCTGAGCGATGATATTGGCTTGACTGCAAAAATGCAATATGATATTAATTCCCCCCCCCCTCATGTTGAAGTGCTGCCTCTCTAAGAGAGAAATAAGTTCTATAAGGAAATGAATCTGTGCTATTTACACAGGGTTGAGGAAACTGCTAATTAAAAATTTGGATCGAGGAAAGCCTTAACAAATCGAATGAGAAAGTTTATAACTCTTGTTATTGATGTAAAAACATTGAATGAATTCCACCTTGTGCAGAAGAATTAGCGCTTGCGGTTGACATATTATGTGCAAGGTTTTTCACCCTCTCATTGTGGAAATTTTGCATAAAATTGGAATAGAAAAAGAACTGCCGGTCGGATTTTTTTCAAACAGATCTACCTGCCCCATGC
Source organism: Octonoba sinensis (assembly GCA_038502835.1). Classification (NCBI taxonomy): domain Eukaryota; kingdom Metazoa; phylum Arthropoda; class Arachnida; order Araneae; family Uloboridae; genus Octonoba; species Octonoba sinensis. The sequence continues at coordinate 108,603,803 of CM076603.1, read as the reverse complement.
TAATAGAAACAATAGAAACAAACTGTTCGTAGGTGTGCCCTTTTGTATGTCTTTTTTTTTTTTTTTTTGATAGAGTATTTATATGAAAAAAAGTATTTACTCTAAAAAGAATAAAATAAAATAATTTTTGGGGAAAAAATAAAACAAACTGCAAATTACAAATTGAGCTAAAAAGTAAAAAATCAATACAAGTATAAATAATCCAGTGTTTGCAACAATTTCAATATAAATACCACATGGTGTAATGGTACAGTAAACTCCCGATTTTCCACGGAAAGATTATCCGAGCGGTCTTCCCCGATTTTTTTTTTTTTTTTTGCGACGATTTACGGAATGTAGAAAAATAAACACAACACGCGTTTTTCTTTCATGATCAACGAATAAAAATCTATTTTTAGAGCAACAATCTGATTGTTCCCTTTTCTTTCAACCCTCTTCTCCCGCAACCCCTTCATAATTGCGCAGATTTGGACCTATCTCGAGGAGTCTTAGTGCAGATCACCAAAACCTGCGCAATAGACGAATATGCGGTTTGTTACAACTCTATGTAACAACTTTGTCACAACTCTAGTTAAGTGTGTACTATTATATTATGATTCTTAAAAATAGTTTGAATGCGTTTGTGTGTTGATGTTTGTCATTTTTCTGCTATTCTGCGGATTATCCGTGAAATTCGCTTATCCGTGGTCATCGCGCCATCCTATTACGCGGATAATCGAGAGCTGACTGTATGTCATAATTTTGCGCCGAGTTCTAAAACTACGTTTAAAAGTTGTATCAATGTTGTTTAAGGAATGAATTTATTTTTTACTTTTTAGCGCAATTTTTAATTTGAGGTTGGTTCCTTTTTTCCTCAAAAAATTATTTTATTATTTTTAGTGCAAATACATTTTTTATATAAATATTCTATTTTAAGAAAAAACATACGAAAGGTCATGCCTACTTTGACTGGCTTCAAAAAGTCTAATTTAACTTATTAACTGAAAGAATTTAATTTTGTCTTCAAAAAAGTCTACACTCAATCTCTTATTATAATTGCTTTTAATATTACTGCTTAATAGCAACAAACTCTTTTTAACAATGAGTTTTATGTTTATGAAAAGTAGATTTTATAATGAAATGAAGCTAACATTATTCATGCGGAGTTTAGGAAACTGCTTTGGTCAAGAAAAGTCTCAAGAAATTGAATTAAAACTCTCATAGCTCGCATTTTTATTGCCTTTGAAATTGCGAACAAATTACATCTTGTGCAGAAAAATCAGTGTTTTCGATAGATATATTATGTATGTGCAATGTTATTTTTACCCCCATATTGGAGTATTTATGTGGAAATTTTGCATAAAATTGGAATAAAAAAACTACTTGCCGGATTTTTTCTAGCGGGTCTGTAAACCTGCTCCGTACCAATAGAGAGAAACTGACATTTTCAGTGAAATAGAAATTCAATGGGTAGTTTTGGAGATTAGTGGTTACATACACACCAGGTCCTGTTTTGTATATATAGATAATAATATGAATATATAAATTAATATTTCTCCTATATTATTTTAATAATTGTCATTTTTTCATGTTTTGGCAAATTGTATTTTCTGTTTGTTCCAGAAGTCCCAATTAGAACTGGCTTGGTTCTTAAGTGTTTTCCGAGTGATGCCATTGGATACTTTCATTATAAAGTGAGTTCTTTTCCTTTGTGTTCATTCTGCTGTGATGGTCATGGTATGCACAGAGATTGTGGCTTTACACAAAGTGTTTAAGCCGTTATACTTTATTTTTCTTTTAGAGAACATTGCAGTCCAGTACAAAGCATAAAAAATATTCAGGAATATGATTATGCATTCAAAGGGGAAAACCTGAAAGTTACTGAGCATTATATAGTAATGCTGAAAGTAAGAAATATAACACCATCTGTACCCTCCTAGTCTTTGAATTTTTTTGCTAATAAGGAGTATAAAATGATTCAAGAACTTGATTCTATTTATTTTAAGTACAGCATACTACATATGTGTTTAAAATTATGTATGTCAGTGCTGTAACATGATATTTGATGTAAAGCGTGTGAGTTTAAAACTAGTAATTGGATTGAACAGAATACCATGCATTAAATCACAGTTAGCTACACTTTGTGCAAGGGGCTATTTAAATTCTAAGAAGGTTAAGTACAATTTATATGTAGTAATTGTGTAACAATATAGTATATATCTTTTAAAAAATTGATTAAATCTTATATTAAAATGATTAAATAAGAACTAGTTTGAATTTCTGGCACTTTTAAGAAATGTACAAAAGGCCATTTTTGAAAAATCATATAAAATCTCCGGAGCAAAAATACACAAGATCATTTAGCACTTCAAGGGCAACAAATAAGCGAATTTTCAGATTTTTAAAAAATGGCTTTTTTCAATAATTACACTTCAAAAATTTTAATTTTTGAACCTTTTCAAACTTTAAATTCTGAGGGGATGTGCATCTCAGGCTTACAATAAAATTTGATAAAAATCTTCCATAACATCACTTTAGATTGCCACCTCTGTTTTGTCAAAAATAAATTTCTTTCATAAGAAAAAAAATCATAAAATCGGTAAAAATGCAATTTTTTCACTTCTGTAAAAAAACTAACAGATCTGCAAAAACTTATATTCTAACAAATAGCCAAAGGAACCCCTGCCATCCTTCTGCAGAGCCCTAGGGTTCTGTGGAACACACTTTGGGAAACGCTGATGTAGAGGAGTCTCTTTTTTCGGGACGGGGGGGGGGGGGGGGGGGCGATTCCCTCACATAACTTCTGCAGGAATGAAAGAAAATCGTAATTATCCCATTACATAATGCTTATATATCCTTTTCTGTACTTAGTAAGATTTAAACATATTGATTTTAACAATTCTGAAAAGCATAAAAACACTAATGAGAATTTAATTAGGGTTCATTAGGAAGAATTGAGAATTGAGAGACCATTTGGGGTTTTTTGGGTTAACTTAAATAACACCAGCCTGTGAAATGTTCTTTTTTCAAGTGCTTTTTGGCATAACTTGATCACTATGGTACACCTCACTCCCCGCTTTTTTGCTCCCGAAATGTAAAATGGCCATAAGAGGGTGGCACTGGGACGATGTAGATGTTAAAATGTGAAAGTGCAAATTTTGAAAAATAGTTTTTGGGTCTTTCTCCGGTAATGGTAAATTTCATGTCCTTTTCTTAAAAATACTAATTGATTTAAATCTACCATGAATTTTAAAGTTTTTACACACACTTCTATTCAAACCATATTTTGTGCACTAGTTTAAATATTAAAAAAAGGTAAATTTGAATGTTTTAAAATTTTTCTTTTAAGTTGTAAACGTCATTACCATGGCATGTCCCTATCTGCAAACTTTTTATAATTTGAATCTCTACTGTAAAAATTGGAAAGCTTTAAAAACATAAACAACCAACTAGGTATATTTCATTTCTCTATTTTAAATATATTTGGATCTTTTCACATAAAGGGGGAAAATTATATTCCTTTGTTCCCCTTAAAATTTGTCCCTAGAAGTAATTGTCATTACCATGGTGTGGAAGATATTTTGCTTTAGCTCACTATCAGTTCCACTTTTTACACTACCAAACTATTAGCAATACAGGACAACATGCTCTTACTGACAGACAATTCATCTTTGGTTCAAATAAATAACAACCATTTCATTTTGTTATTTTTTTACCAAAATTTTAACCAGTGTCTTTATTGTGTGTCATTACCATGTCTATTGTTTTTGAAATATAAAGTGATTAAATTTTTTGAATGATTTATAGACAGTTTTAGGACTACATTTAGGATAAATATAGTATTTGATTTTAATTGCTATAGCTTAGCCAAAAGCAGGCCTAACATTAAAAAATGTCATTACCATGCCTTCAGAACACCATGGTAATGATGTCTAAGGGCAAATGGTAATGACAGTTTTTGACTTTATAATAAATTCATAATTATTCTGAGAGGAAATTGCCTTTATTTTATCCTGCAGACTAAGTTGATTATAAACTTATTTGCTTTGATTTGTTCACATATAAAGTGATCTTAATGAAATAGCAAAAGCCATTTTGGATTCTAATAAGCAGTTTTATTTAAATTTATTATTGTTGCTATAAAAATTTTCTAGATCCTTCCACTAATCTTCTAATGACTTATTAACCTACAGAAATTCAGTTCTTATAAAGAACTCAATATTTGAACTCATAAAATACGGTTGTATTTTTTTTCAAACGTACTGCTTTAACTTACGTATTTTCAAGCTTTTTTTTATTTTTAGAAATAATAGAAGTTTTAATTTCTCTTTTTTTTTTTTAAATATGAAGGGTAAAAAATACTCTAAAGAATAAAGGCAGTAAGAATAACTTTAAAATACTATATATTTTTTAACTATTAAAGGATTAATATGTTATTTGTTTCTTTGACATGCATAGTAGTTGTAAATCCAAAAGAAATTAAACTTTTCATTGTAAATGCATTTTTAAAACATAAACTAATGAAGATGATTTTAATATAGTTTAACACATATTCTTCTACACAAATATACCTAACTATTTGTGTAATTGTTTAGTCTATCGTTATTTCCATAGATCACCTGTCATTACCATGTTCCTATTTGTCATTACCATGTCCCAATAAAGTATAATTGATTAATTAAAGGTGTAATTAGAGCAAATGATCTCTGCTGGGATTTTTTCCCAGATAAGTGGACATGAATAATGGTTTTGGCATGAAAAAATTTAGAATTAAAAAAAAAAAAAAAAAATATTTCTTTTAAAAGCTAAAATTTACCATTTTCTGCGAATGACCCTTTTATGACATCAGTTTGTGTATTTAGTGGACAGACTACGTACCTTAATACAGTCAAGTTAATTAATAATGCTGATTCCGTTCCTGACAAAAGTGGTCAACTTAAAAAGGTGGTCAGCTTACAAAGGTGGTTGACTTTACAGGTTTTACTGTATATATCTATAGATAGATAGATAAATTATTTTTTAAATAAGCATATATTTATTTCCAGCAGAAAAAATATCTTCAATAAGCTTTGATTAGTGTGTATTGTTTCAATTAATTTTCTGTTTACCCTTGTCACCCATTGTCATATGTGTATAATATTTAAACAGGACTATATACAGGGGTGCCCCTCTAAAAGCTACAGACCCCCCCAAAAAAAGACATCCCCCAGCCTCAAATAGGCGAAACAGTTGACCAACATCCCCCAAGCCTTTGAAATTAACCTCCTTCCCCAAAATCTGAGTGGCAGTCTGTGCCATGACCCTCCACCGGAGGGGGTGTCCCCCCTCCAGTGGGCACCCCTGCTATATGAAGGTGGTGATGGTTTGTGACATGACTTGCAATGGTTTTTTGCATTTGGGCATCGGTCTTGCTAGAAAAAAGCTCTATTCTACTTATCTGTACCATGCACAATGATTTTTGTTAACATCCCTGTATATATATGTTACCCTGTGTCTGATAAGTTAAAATTCTGAAATGCAGGTAGTTAGGAGTAGATTAATGTGTCATATAGTAGAAGATTTATAGATTATTAATCTATAAAATACTAAACTTCTTAGGAGTAAACAGTAAATTGAGAATTTAAGAAATCCTAATATTTTGCACTGCAAGAATACCATCATCTTTTTAACCAAAAGTTTTAAGGCAGTTTTTGATATTTTTCATTATATTGATTACTACTATAGGGGAAAGTACTCCGAAACGGGATAGCTTATCTATTCTTCGCTTTATTTCTTATTGTGTACAAGGTACATACCAAAGCTAGACGTCATTTAAAAGTATACACCTTTTCAACTACTTAAAATACCTTTGTTACATTTGTTCAATAATATTTATGTTAAAAATACTAGTTTCACAAAGTCTTACATGATCCCGTTTTACCCTACCAAAGGGTGGGTAAAAAGGGATAAGGATTTTTATGTTATTAGGTTTTTGCTGATTTTACTTTTGGTTTAGTTTTTAGAACAAAAATAGGCTACGTTTTTATAGGAAGAAACTTTTTAATTGTAAATTTAAAAAATTACATAATACTGAAATCGCATAAAAAGGTGTCGTCTTCTTCTTCTTCTCTGGAACAGGCTTCGTGGGCCCATCCCTGGCAGCTCGATCATTGTATCCAGCCTTCTCCAGATTTCGATTCAAGATCTGCCTGTTTTGCATCTCCACTTGGTTTTCTTTTACGTCTCATTTGTTTTATCTTCGGAACTTTTTTTGGCAGCCCTTTTTTTTCAGCTTTTGAGTTCTTTCTCGTTCTTTTTTTTTTTCACTCTCTTCTTCTTACAACTCAAGTTTATATGAGCTTCCTGTTATAATTGCTGTTTTCCCTCTTCTCCTATTGTGTTTATTTTGAGGTCTTGGTCCAATCACTCGTGGTAGAGGTAGAATTTCTTTGGGTGATATAGAAAATGACAGTGAAGGACAGCAATATAGCCCAAGTCCTTTGTTTCCTGTTGAAGTGGACGGTTTGTTTCCTGTTGAAGTGGACGGTTAAATAAGTCCTGCGTTTGTGCTAGTGTTATCGGTGCCACCATCACTAGGTGATTCATTCAATACTGTCTCTAGTGGTTGTGAAGACTGCAAACTTTTAGATGCTATGACTGAACTTGAAGATCCTTCAGATCTGGCCTCGTTTTGTTGCAGATTGAATTGTTGTTGGGACTTCAATGAATGAATTTTTGGTCAAAACATTTTTTTGACTTACAGTTTTAACCTATAACCAAATTTTGTACAGAACTCAAGCCAATTGTTTATACTCCAAAAGTAAAGTAAATTATTTTATTTCGAAAATATAATTATTTAAAATTGAAATAAATTGTTGTAGTTGATTATACATATTTTAATTCATTACTTACAATTAAAATAACTTAAACACATTGCCAAAACATTAATGGAAATGGTCAGGTAAAACGGGACACATCAAAATTCTATCCCGTTTTGCCCGACCGTGATGCTTTTGACAACATAAATGGCTGACTCCTGAACCGTCACTCACTAGCAATGTTTAAATACATGAAATTGTTTTTAAAAGAGCTATGAACAAAACACAGTACTTAACGGAATTGTTTCGAAAAACGGAGAAGCACAAGGATAGGTGTTCTGCAGTCGAAAAAAGTACAAAGTAAGTAAAAATCTCACTTGAAAACTTTGAAAAAATATTTCTTTGCGAAACACGAGGCTAGCGTTGAAAGATCAACTGAGAATGCTGTCATGGCAGTCGGGAACCAGTTTAACCTTTCTCCCGCAATACAGCACCACCAGTCAAGATCTGAGGCTCAATATCCCGTTTTGCCCTCCTATCCTGTTTTGGAGAACTCTCCCCTACTATTTTAGTTACTATTTATTTATTATCCTTAATTCAAAGCATTCAAATGAAAAATTCAATTATCAGAGTAAAAAGGCAGTTCTATCCTTTGTGAGTGCAGCTAACAATCCTGAGAGTGAGCAAAAACTAGTGGAATTATTTTTGATATAAAATATATTTGGATAGTATATTTTTGATATAAAATGTATTTGGATTGATATATTTGGATAGTAGAATTATTTTTGATTGTGTAATGAATTTATTTCTGAGTTGTATAATTTGTGCTACAACACTATTTGAATTTCTTAATTATTCTAATGTATAAATATATTGAATGTCACTTGATTGATCTGTGAAATAATCTATATCAGGGTGCTTACAAGTCACAAAAAGGTCACAATTTTTTAAATCAGTCACGAAAGTAACAAAAAAGTCACAAAATTACAAATTGGCTGCGAAAATATTCCGTTCGACAATACCCGTCTCCCCGGAAGACATTGGATATCCCGTATCCAACAGGTTTTTTATATATTGCCACTACGAGAAATACACAGTGTTCATGCATGTCAAATTTTATTTATAAAATTTAATTAATTAAAATGTTTTGAAAATGCATGTGAATTACAAATCTTCTACATATTTGGAAGCTGCGGGATGTTTAAAAAATATTTGTAGAATTTACAAGAGGCAGTATACGGTAAGTATATATCATGCAGGGGAGACCTGATATACGATATCCGGCAGAGTCAGTATCCAATATATCAAAAATAATCCTGTATATGTCACAAGAAAGTCGCGAAATTTCACTTTTGAAAATCTGTAGACATCCTGTAACTTACACCAAAAACTATAACATGCAAAATCTCTGACTTATGGTGGAGTGTTATAATGATTTACTGTACTTTGATTGGCTCTTCCTTAGCAGTGATGCCTATACATCAATAGTGGTGATATTCATTCGCTTGAAAATTTCTTTAAAACTTCTTTATAATCCAAGGCCTATGTTCATTGTTTCTCAAAGTTCAACCAAATATGCTCATCATGATTAGTCCTGCATAGCTTCTATAACCAATTTAAAGTAATTGACAATGAAGTGCTGATTTACATGTTACTGTACTATATGTTTGAAAAATAATTCATAGGTCTTTTTGAACCAAAAAATCTACTTTTTCTTTACTTTTTAGGACATGATGGATGGTTCAGATGCCAAATTGATTAACTCCTGAATGATGGAACTTGATAAAACTTACGAAGGATGTGCATTCCGTAGAAATAATTGGGCACTTGCATTACATTTTTTACTGTCATATTATTAGAAAAGTGCTAATCAAAATTTCATTACAAGCTCACTTAATACATATCAGTAGAGCCCTTTTAGAGCTGGAAAATTTTTTAGAAGTGGAGTTAATCAATTTGGCTCGTGAATGGTCCATATGTGTTTACCTTTGCTGCTTACCTGCTGTTTACATGTTCTCTTAAAATTTAGATTTTGAAAAAAAAAAAAAATCGAGATTTTGAGAATATGTATGTTTTATTTACATTCTTTTTCCCCCTCAGCTCCAAAGAGCAAGAGCTACATGAGAACATTCGCCTTCTTTTTTGTGCCTTGGAGGGTGAGGAAGAGCTCTTCTTCATTCAATCTGGTAGTGATTATATATTTCATTAATTTTTATTAAATACTCATTCAAAATTGAATCTACTTATTTTTCCCTTTGGAGAAGTGGTCTCAACTGAAAGTTTTTTTTATGTAGGCTCTATTTCAAACCAATCCTCCAAGTAAACAAAGATCTTTAGACTGTCTATTTTTGCTTGCAACAATATTATTTTCATTTTTCATATTTTCCAGTGTATAAGATGCTTCTATGCAATATGCATAAGATGCACAAAAAAAAAAAAAAAAAAACTTTTGGTGAAAGACCTAAATTTTGATGTCATGTTTTTAAAAAATTAATAAAATGCTTAGCTGCTTTTAATATTTAACTGAACTTTTAGAAACCCATAGAACATATGTCATTGTCACTGTCATTGGACTCTTTACTATCATCAATAGGTTCTTTCTTCTTCCTCTTCATCATCATTATCTTCATTCATATGAAAACTGATCTTCACCTCCACCAATGTAATTCTACATTGCAAGAAGTATTTTGAGTGCTTTTTTAAAAGAGAATGTTGTTTTTTAGCTCTGTTACATAAGATGCACCACTTCTTAAAAATTAATAAATTAGAAGAAAGAGATTATTCCCGAGTATTCCTTATTTTGCATTTTTATGTGATATGTTAAGTTTTGGTTATGACTTTTTTATCTCAAAAATGAGCTGTCTTGAATTTCTTTGTATTCCTTCAATTTCAAGTTATGAAGAGTATACAAAAGTATACCATACTAATGGTTGACATATTGTTTCTCTTATTCACATTAATAATTAACTTCACTGTATTAAAGTACACAGTCTGTCCACTAAATACACAAACTGATGTCATAAAAACTATTTTTCAAAATTTGCACTTTCACAGTTTAATATCTATATCGTCCCAGTGCCACCCTCTTATGGCCATTTTACATTTCGGGAGAAAAAAGCGGGGAGTGAGGTGTACCATAGTGATCAAGTTATGCCAAAAAGCACCTGAAAAAAGAACATTTCAAAGGCTGGTGTTATTTAAATGAACCCAAAAAACCCCAAATGGTCTCTCAATTCTCAATTCTTCCTAATGAACCCTAATTAACTTCTCATTAGTGTTTTTATGCTTTTCAGAATTGTTAAAATCAGTATGTTTAAATCTTACTAAGTACAGAAAAGGATATATAAGCATTATGTAATGGGATAATTACGATTTTCTTTCATTCCTGCAGAAGTTATGTGAGCGAACCCCCCCCCCCCCCCCCTCCCGAAAAAAGAGACTCCTCTACATCAGCGTTTCCCAAAGTGTGTTCCACAGAACCCTAGGGCTCTACAGAAGGATGGCAGGGGTTCCTTTGGCTATTTGTTAGAATATAAAATTATTTAAAAAATTTCCCTTTTCAATGCAGTATGAAGCTCCACTACTGCATTGAAAAAGGGATTCTAAGCAATCCCGAAACATATGTCTGCATTTTAATGCTTATTTGTGCTTTCTTAACGTGAAATTTTTTTTCAGTTTTATAAAATTATGCTCAATAAATCATGTTCAGAAAATCTTTCGCAATGAAATTTAGTTGAAAGTGGTAGTTAATTGTCTTTCTGAAAATAAAAATACACTTGAAGGAAGCAAAATAAGAAAAAACTGTTAAGCAAATGTTTTTAATTAATTAATTAATGTGAAATTGTAAAATGACTTGTTGCTCTGATTTAGAACGCTGAAGCTGTATCGGGGTGGTTCAAAAGGCTGTACATTGTTTGATAATGAAAGATTGACAATTATATCTGATAATAATGACTAATAAACAAAGAAGGAAATTTAGTTGGTTTTTTAATACTTTTGACATGATCCCCCGAAGGGAGTCGAAGAGTACGGTTTAGTAAACATTTCTTTTTCTTTCTACATAGGCTGCATACTGGTCATTAACCTTTGCAAGACTAGTGCATTCCCCGGAAACCAACATCCATTTTTTGAAGTTGCACCACAATCAGCGGATGCCATTGTCACCTGAGAGTTTTGATGCCAAGTTTCTTCACTGGAAGGTGAAGCACTTACGATTTGAAAGTGCATTAAAAAATTTAATTTAGCAAAGAGTATCTAAGCATAATAGTTATTCAAGGGTCCTTTATTTGCCGACGATTTTCTGCATCTCGAGAATCCACTGACATGGTCGGATTTGAATCCACGATCTGGGGCATGCGAGGCCCATTCCCTACACGACACCACCGTGCCGGCTATGTTTAGTAAACAGCAGACTGGCGTTTTGATTATTGCAATGGAAAAAATTGTTTTTATAGTCAAATGCCTCTTGTGAATATTAATTCACAAAAGTTTGAAGTTTGTGTGCACACTCATTTCTCATTTGTTTCCTGTTTATGATTTTTACACTTAAAAATTAAATTTTCTGGCTGGACAACGCTTCAACTCAAAGCTCAACTTTCAAATGAATGCTTCAATGACTTTGCTCGCATAGTGCTGAGAGCAAGATAAACATGAAGGGAGCTTTCCAAATTACAATTTATAATTACTAAAATCTTCAATTCAAAATAATAATTTCAAAAGTTACTTCCAGCAGGGATCCATTCAGGGTTGGAAAAAACCCGGGTTTTTTCAGGTTTTATTGGGTTTTTTCGGGTTTTATTGGGCTTTTTTGGGTTTTATTGGGTTTTTTCAGACTTTTGCTGGGTATTTTCAAAAATTTGAGGTTTTCTTTATTTTTATTTGTAAAAGGTTGCCCACACATAATGGTATTAATTAAAGGGAAAAACAATAAATATTATGTATTTCTTTTAATAACATTTTATGTTTTAGTAAAAAAAAAATTTGAAAAAATAAAATAATTGTCTTTTGAATATTAATTTTTCTATGCTGTCTTTTACAACTATAAATTAACTTTCTAAAAGTCAATTACTTAGCCCCTTTTTTATTCTATTTTTAGTGTTCAATAAAATATCATCAAAGGGTTTAAGAAACAAGTTATTTTTAAGTCTACTTAATTGCAATTATTCTATTTTTAAAGCACTTTAAGCTAATTACTTTCAAAATTACTGGAATCTCTAACATACAGCGATGCCGCGGACGTGCTATAGAGCGTCAAATACGCAAAAATCGGAAGTGGAAACTCAAAAAGAAAAAAAAAAAAATTACGCATTCCGTTTCCTGAGACATGTAATTTTTATCAATTTTCATCTCTGAAAAAAAAAAAATAAAGTCAAATATATAAAAAATCGATAGGCAAAAATATTTTTGCGTGCCCATGACCAGCATTTTTCTTTCAGTTTTTTTTAAATATGGAACAAGTTTTTCTATCTATCTATATAAAAAGAATAAATTAACCTTTTCATTCATTTCCCCTGATTACTCTTGTTTATCTCTTGAGGGAAACGGACGAGCTCGTGTTATCCGAGTTTTTGATTATCCGAGGTACCTTTGGTCAACATTATCTCTGATAATCGAGATGCATAAGTCTGCTGCCACTTTTGATTTTCTCTTAAAACATATCTATCATTTTGAGTGAAATTCTAATTTTTTCGTTCTTTTGAGCGGAGGGGTGTGGGGAGGTATTTGTTTCTATACTTTTTAAATAGAGAATTATTTTGTGAGAAAGAAATTTTAAGTATAAAGTTTGAAAAAACCCACCTGTAGTTTTTTTTTTTTTGAGCCAACCCTCAAAATTTTATACCCGACATATAAGGTATATATTATGAAAACATGTTATTCTGTTTGGTCTAAACCTGTATTTTTATTTGTTTACATAAGTAAAGTTCAATTTTAAACAAGAATTTTGAAAAAACCCACCCTTGGGTTTTTCCAAGTGGGTTTTTATTTTTTAGGCAATTCTCAAATTTTTTTAGTTATTACATATAATGTATGTATTATGAGAGTATGTGTTATGTTTGATCGAAATCAGTATTTTTATTTATTTACATAAGTAAAGTTCAATTTTGAGCAAGAACTTTGAAAAAACCCACCTGTGGGTTTTTTCAAGTGCATTTGTTTTTTTGAGCCAAACCTCAAAATTTTATCCCCATGACATATAATGTATGTGCTATGAAAGTATTTTGTATTATATTTGGTCTAAATAAGTATTTTTACTAGTTTACTTAGGTAAAATATAATTTAAAGTGACAATTTTGAAAAAACCAACTTGGGTTTTTCAACTGGGTTTTTTTGAAAAAACCCACCCGGGTTTTTTCATTCCCTTTAAATAAGACTTGTTTCGATAGTTAAATTTGATTTTCAATATGAACACTGATGGGGGTTCCTCAAAGTAAAAGTGAACCGTAAAGGCCAAAAAACCATAGCCAAAAAAGTTTGGGAACCGCTGCTCTAGATAAATGCTGGCATGGGGTCACAGAAGCTTCAGTGGGTCTATCGCCAATAGAGCAGCTAATTCCTGTGCCCAAGCTGTAAAAAAAGGCCAGCCTAACAGCTCTGTTTACTCATTTATTGGACATACTATGTATACAAAAGCTTGTGACTATGATTATAATAAAGGAATCAGAATACTTTGAGTAGCTGAAAGTAATGTCTTCCTTTTTGTGTGAAAATATTTTGAAATATATATGTTCAATGATTTATAAATTCTTCATGAAAGAAATTTGCTAAATTTTACTATTTTTTCTTCTTTTGATTTAAATTGTTTCTGAACTCTGTAAAAGTTGAGATGGTTATTTATGGCACAATGGTTATTTCTTTCTTTTTTTTTTCTTTTGAGGCATTTTCTCTTACATTGTGATGAAAGCTTTTGAGGAGGATGCAAAAAATCTGCAATTGAAAAAGGTACTTTATCAACAACGTAATCAACATTTTATTCTTGTATTTATTTAAATGTTTAGAAATATACATTGATTGTTTCATTTTCTTTTAATTGTGCAATGTTCATTCCTTTCAGATTCTGGTTCCAGTTATGGAGACCATATTAGAAGGTAAAACCAGATTTCAATAAATATTTCAGATGTTTTAAAGACAAAATTTGAGCATTGAAAATTTGAATTCACTTTTATTTTAAATGTGTAAAATTATTAATTTTTAACTGGGAAAATAATTTGTTATATAGTGTAATGCAAGCAAGAGTTTTAGGCAATTCTTTTTATATAGTTGTTTTAAAAGGCTTTCATTTACAGGCTATTTTCAATATGCTTTGAGCTTCTAGAAAGTCCTTCAATTTGGCCATTATCCTGTTAAAGATATTATGAAAGGTTGATGATTTAAAAAAAAATTATTTGAGACTTAATTTTTAGAGATCTTGAATTAGTTCAAAACGCTATTGCTTTTATTTTAAGGGGAGTTGGCACCATGAGACCATTTTTGTTCTCTATGGTGTTTTTATTCACAATTTTTGTCTCATGTCATGTTATATAACTCCATAAGAAATTTAATACTAAAAAAAAAATGGATTTCTTAAGTAAGATTTGAAAGTTTTAATTTTTAAAACAAAATTTAACAATTTCTAAAAATACATCTTTTTTTAAAAAATTGGTGTAAAGTCTCAAGATTTTTTTATTGATTCATTACTCATAAAGCAAAACTTTTATGCTTTGAATTTTTTATGTCAGATACTTTCTGAGAAAAAAAAAATAAAAACTGAAGTAACGTAGAAAAAATCACAAAAAAAAATTAAAAAACTTGCAAAAAGAATTTTTGTTTTGAAAGTACTAAGTTAGCATAAAAGTAAAGCATAAATTTGTTATGTATAGTTTCAGGAACATGTGGGGAAAAAATCCACATCATAGATACAAATTTTAAAAAACCTTTGCATTTTAATTGAGATGAAATGCGCAAAAAACAAAGTGAGAGAAAACTGCATTTTAAGTTTTCGGCTTGCAATATCTTTATCAAAATTTCAAGTAAGGAACTTTTTTTTCTGTTTCAGTCACAATGAAATTGCTTCTTCTCTCTTATTTTATTAAAAAAGATAAAATATGTGGCTTATATTCAGCACAGTTTCAGGTTCAGAATGAAAAGGTGGCAAATCACACTGTAATAAAATCAATGATAAATCAATAAATATTGCTTCAGTTTTTCTGAAACTTTCAGGGAACGTTTTTAAAGATTAATTTTACTACTTAAGCCGATAAAAAAAATTTTGATTTTTTTTTTTTTTGGTCAGCATTTTTGGGTGCTGACTCTCCTTAACAATAACAATGAATGCTCTTTTTCAATTTTGCATTGAAATTCGATGTTGCTTCTTCTTCAGGAAATCTCTATGGCAGTTCATTATTTTTTATTTTTTAAAAATAAACTTTCCATAAATATGCTGCTATTAGGCATATATGCATTATGATCATTTTCGGTTAAATAAGATATGATGCTTTCAGTCTTTTTATTTTTATAATGTAGTATTAAGTCTATCTAATCTGTATCTTGTCATTTTTCCCTTGTGCTTTCATTGCAATAAAAGATTGGCATGTCAAATTTTTGAAGGAAGTAAATGGAATTAACATGCAATTGATTTATTATAATTCATTTGTAGTTCTTTATTCTAAAAATTATCATTTTAGTTACTTTACGTTATACTTGGAATCATGTTTTTCATAATATTGCGTGATGAATATGTGCATATTTTAATACCTTTTTTAAATTTTACTGTAAAAAAGCAGAAATCATCATAATTGTTTATCCAACAATTTTTGCACACCACATAGGGGTAAGAATACTTTGCTGGGATCCCTCAAATTAGGTGTAAAGGCATTCTCTTGATGCTTTATGCTAAGCATGTTAAACCTATACATATACTTTTTCTCATTTTAATTTATGTAAATGACTTGTCTGGTGTCCTGTTCTAGATACTTTTTCTGTTGCTGAACAAGAATTTCCAACCCATCAGTAAGCATCTTTTTCTCTGTGTTAACATAATTAATGGATTTTTTCAGGCATATCATTTAGAATTTTTCTAAGGGAGGCGAAGGATATATTGTTCTTATATATTGCATTAACAAAATACATGCACATGCATAAAAATACATTGGATCTTACATAAAATACATTGCATTTTTAAAAAATTTGAAGAAATTTTGCTGATTTTTTTAAAAAATTTTTTCAATCTGTGCATTGAAATAAATATGGAAGACAATAATTAAATAAGCAGTAATTAAAGATGAACTTGCTAAAAATAAATTTAGTTTTTTTCTTTCATGTCAATCAAAGTAAGAATGCATTTACTTTATACCATTCTATAAAATTTAATATTAAATTTTAAGAAAGACCTCTTCATTATTAAGAGCCTCACAATTTGACGAATTATTAAAGCTTAAAAATGTACTTGAGCTTAGTTTTATGTGTAATTGTATAAACAAATGTTACTAAAGTATTTAGAATAAATGTCATTATTTTCCAATTTTGGTTTTTGCTCTTTGGTTTACTGTTTTTTAAATGATTCATTTCATAAAATTAAATTAACTTTTCTCATTAAAAAGGCAATGGTTACTTTAAACTGTTTTTCATTATGTTTTCTTTCTTTTTTTCTTCTTTTTGTCAATTATTCTCATTTATAATTAATATAGAAGAAAGCAGAAATGTTTATTATTTTAATTTAATTTTGAATCTCTGGTTGTTAATATGGTCCAATGACCAGCATCGTGTGCCCTTATATTTGACTAAATAGGCCAAGCACAAAGTGCTGCTAAGGATTGTTGCGGATCTACTGTTAATAGGATATTTTGAATCGCTTAATACTATTATTTTTCATTTTTAGTTTTATAAACTTTTGATTACTATTCTTTGCATAAATTTAGCTTATATTATATCATTAAAAAAAAAGTTTTTTTACTTCAGACCATTCCATGTTTCTTATTTTATTTCTTTTCTTTTTGTCATTTTATTCTCATTTTAGTTTCAGGCAAGTAAGTAAGATAGAATGATGCAGAAATATTTATTTTAATCTATTTTTGATTTCTTTGGTACAGTACAGAACCTCTTATCCGGCATGCTGGGAACCACCGCTATCCCGGATAACTGAATTTCCCGGTTTTTTGGATCGCTAAAAAATAACAATATTTGGAGGTTTATCGAGGCCAAATTACAATAACAAATGCTAATAATACTTCAAAATAAGTAGAAAATAGTAAAGAAATACTTTTAAATTAAGAAATATAAAAAGAAAAATAATAAAAAAGGTTTTATTCAATAATAAAACACGTTTTTCTTGCGCACTGAAAAGGTAAAAAATACGATAGCAACGCTGCTACTGAATTTTGGTCGCAATTTTCGGAACTAATCGCCGTATTTAATTTAATTTTATTGGAAATACTTCAGAAACTAATCAAATCATGATAAAAGGGGTAAAATATTGCATTGTCATCTGGTTCTGAGCTATATGTAAAGTTTCAGAACAATAGCTTGTCGGGAAATGGTCGAAAATTCGATTGCTGGATGTTTCGAACAGCCTTTATGTGCGTCATTTCGTCTGTAAAAGAATTTTGTCAAATTCCTTCTATAATTTCTTTAGTTAATTCAAAGCAATGATCGTTAGACATAGCAGGCAAAATGTCATTATTTTCGTCTTCATCGCTATCTTGCTCTTTGTCATCGTTCGGGTGTAGCACCATTTGGATGATTTCCGAATCGGACATCTTGTTTATCATATTATTAATTTCGTAAAATCTGATCATCAATCATTTTTACAGCAATGAACTATTTCAAAAATGTGGAAAATGAAATGTAAGAAGCATGTTTACATGCAGAAACGCGCAAATTTCATACTTGTGTAAAACGACTTCGCTTTTGCGAACTCTTTTTTAATAAAGAATTCATTTTCACAGTTGCAATTTTTGTTGCCTTAATATCAATTTTAAATTCTTATTACCTTATTGCAACTCTTAATTAAATAAAAAAATATATAAAACAAAAATAAACCAGGTTTAATTTTCACACGATCAGCTATTGCGGAAAATTCCCAAATCTGCGGTATTAGAAATTTTCCGAACTTTCGTATAGTCCAACTTTTACTTCAATTCGTCTTCGAATACGACGAGACAATTAAATAAATGTAGAAGAATCTAATTACTTATTTCTTTCATGTTTAATTATTGAAATAAAATAGAGAAAAGATCGGGTTTTATCAAGCATCGTTGGAGAATTTTTTTTCTTCTGATTTTCATCTGGAAGTAAGTTGACGCCCACTCCCCTAAAAAAACATCGTTTTTAGACTAAATTGTTCGACTTATAAACACTGAATGTGTTACTTAAAAATGTGTGTTTTTAAAGGCATTTTAAAAAAAAATTCGTATTTTTATTAAATGGCAAAAAAAACGCAATCTTTTCAAAAATGGCGGGAAATTTCCAAAAGAATTCCCGGTTTTCTGGTTCCCGGATACGAGGTTCTGTATTGTAACTTTGATTGTAACCCAATGACCAACCACGACACTGTGGTAATGCTAAATCTTACTGAGAACATCGTTGGATAGTACAAACACAAATTTATTTACATATTAACAACTACACAATAGAAGACACAAAACAGGGAACTTAATGGCGGCATTCGAATATCTCATCTGCGTACTGTAAACATTCAAGAGTGAGAGCATAATTATACATAGCGCCATCTATTAGAATAAAAGGTTACAACAGTTCTCCCCCACTAATTAAAAAACTGTTGAATAGGAAATATTGTACACAAATAACATTGAAATAGAAAAATTAGATGAATACTGGAAATAAGAGTTTTTATAAAAAACGTCACAGTTAAATAGTCCCTAAGATATGCTGGCAGACGTCTCATTCGTTCAGAACGTCAAAGTGGTTGAGACGACACATCGGAGACAGCAGGATCAGGAACTCCGGAACTGGTACTCTGGGAACATCAAAGATTACCCTTGGATGTCTTGTCCCGCTGGAAACATAAGGACTCTGGGATGCCTTACCTGTACTGTTAAGTTGAGGCACTCGACTTGAACATAGCTGATTTATATGTCGTTTCAAGACACGACCGGAGTTTAATTTCACAAGATAATGACGTGATCCTAATTGTTGAGTCACCATGCCAAAATGCCATATTTCTTTATTATTCAGGTAAACACGAGCTTGAACTCTCTCCCCCACTGATAATGAACACACAGGGTGAGAGAAGGCACATGATTTCTGAGCACGGTTTGGAAAAATGGCATCTAATTGAATTCGAATTTTGTGGCTCAAGTAGAGTTTGGCAGGAGACATTCCACAAGCAAGTGGAGTGGCACGATAGCGGAATAAAATCCTCTTTACTTTTTCACTGAGACTGCCTGTTTCCTCTAAAATGGATTTTGAACGCTGTTTGAATGTCTGCACATTTCTTTCGGCTAAGCCGTTCGTTGCTGGATGTCCAGGAGCTATTAGCTTTTGAAAAATTGCGTATCTTGAGCAATAAGCACGAAATTCATCACTTGTAAAAATTGTAGCGTTATCAGAGACAAGAACCTTTGAAAAGCCGTGAAATGAGAAAATGTCATTCAGAAGATTTATAGTTGAACTGGATGAAGGGGCATCTTTCAGCACACGAATTTCTGCCCATTTTGACTTTGCATCGCTGCACAATAAAAAATAATGTCCTTCAAACGGACCTGCGTAGTCTATGTGAATTCGCTCCCAGTTTGCTTCGGGGTCATTCCATGGATGGACTATGACTTTAGGCGGATTCTTACGGAGTTTAGCACATTCTTCACAACTCCTTACAAGATGTTCAATTTCACGATCGATTCCGGCCCAATATACATATCGCCTTCTTGCTAACTGTTTCATCTTGGTTATACCCATGTGAGTGGGAAGAAGGTCTCAGAGCTCCTTCAGAATAGGAGCTCTGAGACCTTTTGGGATGACAACTCTATCATTTCGAAACAATATGCCATTGGAAATTGTGAATGGTGAGTCTTCCGGTTTGGAATGAAGCTTCCTTATTATGTCTTGCAATTCTGTATCACTTAAGGTTTCTTTTGCAATAATATTAGCATTTATGCTAGAACTGGAAATTTGAAATAGTGACTCTGAGTACAGTTCGTCTACTTCTTCATTGATCAAAATGTCAAAAGTTGTGGACGCCTGGGAAATGGGGGCACATGACAAACAATCGACATTTTCATTTTCTTTGCACTTCTTGAATTTAACAGTGTAATCAAAACCTGAAAGGAATGATGCATAACGGAGTCAACGAGCTGACGTCATCTGAGGCAAGGCTTTATTGTGGCTGAATATCCTGGTGAGTGACTCATTATCAGTAACCAGTAAAACATTTCTTCCATAGACATAATTGTAGAATCAATTGACTGCAAATATAATCGTCAGAGCTTCACGGTCGAGTTGGCTGTAGTTTCTTTCAGAAGATGTTAGGGATCTGGAGGCATAGGCAATTTATTTTTCTTGCCCATCAATTACATGGCTAAGAATTGCTGCTATTCCAACCGGGCATGCATCTGAGGTAAGTACAAGAGGCAATTTTGGATCATAGGGTACTAATATGCGGTCATTGCACAATTCCATGTTCAATTTTAGAAAAGCAGATTCACAGGACGAAGTCCACTGAAAATGATAATTCTTCTGTAGTAGCTTACGTAAAGGATATGGTACTGAGGAGAAGTCGGGGATAAATCTAGAGTAATATGTTATCATACCAAGGAATCTTCAAACTTCTTCCACGTTTCTGGGTCGGGGTATTTCTGACACAGCTTTAACTTTATCTGGTGATTTCATAATTTTATTTTGAGCAATGTAATGACCTAAATATTCTATTTGTGTTTGAAAAAATTAGCACTTTGCTTTATTTACATGCAAGTCATATTCAGAGAGTCGCTTTAAGCAAAATTTTAGATTTTCTGCTCCATGAATGATAATGTCATCGAAATAGGTTTCACATTTCGGTAGCCCTTGCAAAATTTTTGACATAATTCTATTGAATTCTGAAGGTGCTGTTTTAATTCCGAAACTTAATCGATTCATGAGGTAAGTTCCTCTGTGTGTTGTTATTGTTTGAATGCTTCTGCTTTGCTCATCAACTGGAAGATGCAAATACGCTTTAAATAAATCTAGCTTGCAAAAATATTTTGAATTTCGTAAATTGCACAAAACGTCTTCGATGCACTGAATCGGAAAATTGGCAGATACTAGCCTTTCATTTACACCACATTTGTAGTCAACACACAGTCTTACACCTCCGTCAGGTTTGGGAATGATAACCAGTGGTGAGCCCCAGTCACTCGTGGCACAGGGAGTTATGATTCCAGCTTTCTCTAAATTATCTAATTCCTTTTCTACACGTTCCCTGAGAGCATAAGGCACGTTTCTTTCCCTTGTGAAGACTGGTTTTGCGTCTTGCCTGAGAATAAGAGATATTTGACAATTTGGAACGCAACCAATTTTTTCTTGAAATATGTCAGGAAATTCTTGCATTATATCATCCACTGTGACTTGAAGAGTATTTGTTATGAATTCAGTGGGATTTGATAAATTCAATGACATATCAGCATCTATCTCTTTTAAAGCGAGACCAAGTCCTCTGATCCAGGTGGGACCGAGAAGAGAAGCATGTCCAGAAGGGACAACATATAATTCCTTGACAATGGATTTATTCTTGTAGGTGACATTCACATTTACTTTGCCTTTACATGGAACAACATTATTTGAAAATCCACGGAAACTAATATTACTAGGTTTTAAGTCAATGCTGAGATTTAGAGCTGTAAATTTATCTTCTGGGAGGATGGAGTACTTTGCTCCAGAATCAATCTCCATTTCTTGAGGCTTTCTATTGATTAATACCTGAACAATGTACTTTTCGGATTTTGGAGATATTTGAAATAAATCAACAAATTTTGTATAGTAAACTTCATCTGTGACATTATTGACACCATAAGAAGGAAAAGCTATTACCTCATTTTGTTCGGGATAATTTTCTGACGAGTGACTAATAACATGTTTGACATTTACTTTCTTTTTGCACAGAGATTTAATGCATACTTTAGCGACATGTCCTTCTTTATTACACAATTTACATTTCAGATTGCTTCGGTCAATGCGACATTCATTAGATCAGTGATTACTTTTTCCGCAATTAAAGCATAAATTATCAATTCCTATTTCACGATAATTTATTTTATCTCCCCCAGGCTTGGTATATTTTTGAGACTGAGGACGGTTTGAACTACGATTAGAAGCGGATCGATCACGGTTTTTATTTGAATAACGATCATGGCGAGATTTAGAGAATTGCGAAATTCTATGCTTATCGTGCTGGCCCTTTTCTGAGATAGTAATACTAGACGAAGTACTATGCATCAGCTCTTTGCTCTGTATACGTGAAGCTTCCAAAGCAATAGCCTTTGCTAAAATTTCATCGAACTTCGTTTCATCCGATTCAAGCAATTTTTCTTGTATTGAATTATCACGAATACCGCGTACGAATTGGGCACGTAAGAAAACTTCTGCAATTGAAATATTTTTCCACAAGCACATTGGATATGAAATTCACACTCTGACAAATTTCCCTGTAGCGTAGCGACATACTTCGGAATAGTTTGGTTTTCATTTTGATATGTTGACTGAAAGTAATGCTGCGAAACAACTACATTCTTCTTAGGTGTTAACATTTGCGAAAATGATTGCGTTAGTTCATCGTAAGTTAGATCTTTAAGTGGCTTTTCCGGACCTAAAAACGCTGACAAATTATTGTAATGGACAGGACCAATAGAAGAGCATAATAATTGAACTTTCTTTACAGTGTTGGTAATATTTTTAACAGCAAAATAATTTTCAAGCCTTTCAATATAACATTTGAATTTTTCGTTTTTCGAATCATAATTTTCAAAAGCTGTGACATTTGAGGCAGAGTCAGTTGAAATCGAAACAGATTGCATTTGAATTTTCTCGAGTAATTGCACTTGATTTTGATTTAGAATAGTGGAAAAAGTAGTTAGAAGCTGCTTAAATTGATCTGCATCCATTTTTGAAAACTAAGTATTAAACTTATAAACACGTAACATTAACGAATGTAGACAGAACAGGTAATTTTCGTAAAAAAAAACATCTAAGCCAGTTCAAACGAATTTAACTTCCATATGCAGTAATTTGAGGCAATAAAAATTAACAGTGACATCAAAAATCCACACCATCATCACAGCAAATTTCATCCGGGACGATAAATTTGCGAAAAAAAAAGTGACTTGCGTATTTGAAGAGTTAGTGGCAGAACAAAAAGGAAAATACAAACTTCACTTTCTCTTCTATTTTTCACCTCATCGCCAATTACTGTTGTGTCTATGAGGTATACGACACTGTGGTAATGCTAAATCTTACTGAGAACATCGTTGGATAGTACAAACACAAATTTAGTTACATATTAACAACTACACAATAGAAGACACAAAACAGGGAACTTAATGGCGGCATTCGAATATCTCATTTGCGTACTGTAAACATTCAAGAGAGAGAGAGCATAATTACACATAGCACCATCTATTAGAGTAAATGGTTACAGCAGCTAAATATATCGAACACAAAGTGATGATCATTGGTGACACAAATGATCATTGGCGGACCTACAACTTAACAGTGGATTCTGAACCACTAGGACACATTATCGGCAGTAGTTCTGTACCAATCAGTCGATGGTATGGACTGTTCTACTGTTTTATGGCCCGAGCCCCCTCTTGGTGTAATTTTTGAGTGTTGATTTTAAAACTGGTTTTTGCATATTGATTTTTTTTTAAAAACAGATAGTCATTTTAAAAGAAAAAGATATATTTTTATTCTGTAAGTCAATTTTAAGCATCGTTAAATTTTAAGAAATGCTTTGCTTGTTGAACATTAAATTGCTAACAAGTAACAAGTGGTTAAAAAATGCATTTTGTTTTTCCCTAGAACTACTATAAAACTAATTTGATGCTTTATTTTTGTGCTGCCAAATTTTTTCACTGCTATAACAATACCTATTTCTTCTTCTTCAAAATAACAAAATTAAATTTTGGAAAATTTTACCTGCTGTGCATTTTGTTATACCTAATATTTTAATGAAGCATTCATTTGTGTTTTGAATGGGTCTGCTTTTTATCTTTTGTGGGTGTGTGTATGTATATATATATATGTACATATATGCTATACAAAATAATCAATCGGAAATTTTCTGAAAAATCTCTCAAAAACGGAAAATTCAGGTAATTTTGCTTCAGAGATTCTGTAGTTTTTTTATCAATCGGTTATTTTTGCCAAATGCCCTGTGTCTGAATGTGTCAACATTAAGCGGTGTCCTGTCCATTGTATTTCATATTGTTAATGAAGTTTATAAAATTTTATATTTTCTCTTTAAGGAAAATGAATTATTCTTCAAATTTGAGCTGTGACAATGTTCTCAGAATGCTCTCGTTCTGCAAGAATACTCTTGACTTCTCTATTTAAAACTGGCTTTCAATGTCTTATGTGATACATTGTACAGAAATTCACACCCCTTTTAGATGATCCTCTTAAGATTTGATGAAATTTATTACCTCAATCTTTTCCAACCCTGCTTTTCAATTTCAAATCTAAGACTTTCTCTCTTACCATGATTCAGAGCCTGAACATTCATCCAGTGTTCTAAGACTATGAAGTTACATTTTTTCTTCAAATACTCATAAAAAATTCATGTATATGTCTTGAGAATTATGATGCAATTTGTCAAAAAAACTAGCCACTTAAAGTAGAAGCCTGTAAAAAAAACTGATGTCTTATTCTTCCATTGCTATGCATTGATTGAGATTTCTTTTGTAGGTTGAACTTCTTCTTTGCCATCTTCAATGCAGGCATTGTGGATGTGCAGATGGTCTCTAATTTTTGTCAATTTGCTCTGAAGTATTACCTCAGTCTCTCTCCAGGCATAGATGGTATAACTGATCTCCTTTTTTTCTAGTTCCTTTAAACAATGCTGACCTCATTTGCAATCATGTCTGCCTTTGTATTAGTTGCACAGCGAGACATTTTTCATGAGGGAGTGTAAAACACAGTCGTGCATGTATATGTACACACCCACACACACTCATATATATATACTTTTCTACTTCACTCCTTTACCCTGTTAGCACATGGCCTTAGGGCTGCCCTCCCCCAGGCACGGGTAAGTGAAGTTCGACGACAGCTCGTGACCAACCGGAAGTAGATTAGCTGGGCGTCAGCCCAGCCTTCCTACATTGCTGTGTGGACCTGGCCCTCCTTGATACCCCTATGCTTGAAGAGTATCATTGAAGGGTTGTGGTTCCCTACATATATATATACTAGATGAGTCACCCGGTGTTGCAAGGGCTAATCTCGAGTATTGATGTCACATGGCACACGTTCAAATCCCCATAGGAATAAGTCTTGTTGTCAAACAGCGAAGTTCTTCTTATACTTGATACATTTTAGCAGAGTCAGAAAATCCAGAAGACAAGTTAAAAATAAATTAAAAGGCTTTATTTTAGCTCCTTATAACATTACAAGAATACTTTCAAACTAGTACTCGAAACTCAGACCAACATTTCTGTAAAATGACTAGTTAAATGAGGTTTAGTTAAAATAAGACCGGGATGGTTATCACCGGTATAACAAAAGACGCTCTGAGCTCAACAGCTCGGAAAGAGCCAAAGTCTTTCTTACCACTTAACCTCTTACTTGCAAGGGTCTGATCGTTGATACGGCAGACAGACCGCTTAAATATCCCTTCTCTCATTTACATATCATACGGATTCCACTAGGGTAACGCCCAACGCACGTGCAATCCGTGATTGGGTCAGGAGCCGGTGATGTCGTGCTAGAGTGCGTCATGTCCCAGCACCGCCCACCTGTTACACGTCTAAAATGATGGCACGTGTGTTAGGACGCTAGCAAAATATATTACTAAGAAGTGAGATGTTTAATTTATGGTTATCAATAAGAACAACAATCCCTAAGATAAAGATAACATTTGAATAAGATCAACAGTCCCTAGAAATCTTAGATTAAGTAAGGATAATACTCCCAAAAAAGTCCAGTCTTTTTTTTTTTTTTTTTTTGCCAATTGATTTTTATGCAAAGCAACGGCCTTCTCGCCCGGCGCTGCGCGAGCCTGAATAAGAGCAACAGTCCCTAAAATGATGTCATAGTTTGAGTAAGTAGAATTCTCTCAGTAACCGAAAATGCACATCAAATCAATGAGATATTTTTCAGGTAGAACAATATAAAGTTTAAGGAACAAATTATAAAAATATAGTAATTTCAGAAAAAAATGTTCTTACCGAAAAAGAAAACATCAGAGTTATAAGCTGTAAAATAAAAATATTATTTACTATATAATCAAATTGTTTGTATATAATCAATTGTTTAAAAATAATAAAGAAGGATTAAATGCTTGTACATTAATTTAACGGAGATTGCAAATACAGCGATGCCTCATCAAAATGCTAGAAACATTGATTATTATTATATTTGTTTTGTTTATTCACACAGCAACTGTAACAATTTTTGAAATGATGCAACAATGCAAATAAAATAAAACGGATTAAAAAAATTGTTTTTAATTAATATATCCGCTAATTAAAGCCTCACGTGGATGAGTGGTCTTAGTGTGATGATATATAGCCTATAGACTTCGTCGATAAATGGGCTATCTAACACTGAAATAATTTTTCAGTGTTCATTTTAGCGCGTTCAAACAAACAAACTCTTCAGCTTTATAATATTAATATAGATATAGATAGATAAATAGAATCTTGGGCCAAAATTCAAGCTTTGAGTGGTGGATAGACCAAGCTTTATATGCAGAGGGGATCACAATCTTTTGGAAGGGAGAAAAAGGTGATTACTTTTATTTCCCTAAATTTGCAAAATTATTTAGGGTGCAATAAATGTCTCATATCCTAAGCAAAGAACCAATTTTATTTTTTAGTGGAATCTTATGAAAGGAGATGACTAGCATTCTTTGCAATGTTTTTGGTGATTCCTTTTGTTGCACGTAATGAAGTTCTCAAAATTTCATGCTAAGATTTTGTTTTAAATGTTTATTTGCTTCAGAGATTAACGTTAAAGACTTTGAAATTTTTTATTCCTGTTTAGAAATCAAAGATATTGTGCATTTCTCTTCATTGGTGCTGTAAACAAAGTAGAACAAAGTTGAAGTGGTGGAAAAAGTTTCTTTTTACAAAAATGTTCTTTTTTTTTTAGATTTTAGAGGAAAATATAATCAATCAACAATCACAAACAAGTATAAACAATTAATAATCCGTACAAATAATATTTTTTTTTTCTTTTCTCTTTTTTTTTTGAAATAACATCAGCAGCTTTGAGCATAAAATGAAAAAGTGCATTTCCTCTTTTTCATAGATATTTTTCCAAACTTTCACAAGTTGAAGGCTCCCAGCCTGCCCTGAATTTTAGCCCCTACGTGCAGGGCTGCCGTATTTTAGCCGGGCCAAAAAAATCCGGCTGGCTCTTTTTTGGTTTAAACCGCTTATAAAAGGCCGCCTTTTTTTAAAAAAATGATTAAATTTTTTTTCTAAAAAAGTATTAAATAAAAAATTATATTTCTATTATTTATACAATTAAATTATTACTTCCATAGCAAAATACTTGAAATAAGAATGAAAATTATTTAATAGATTGATACATTACAGAAATAGCAAAAAGAAAGTGCTCCTTATTAGAAATTTATTTAGATTTAATGCAATTTAAACAATTTATTTCCAAAGATTTTTTTACTAAGAATTCAAAAGTTCACTTGACACTACTATATGAACTAAATATTACCAATCATTTGCCGTAGTCTTTAACTAATAATCTTTTGTAGATTTGAAAACTTATTTTTGTTTACTTTTTTCAGAAATTCTAGTTCTCTGATCAAAGTAAAAGCTATTTGTCAAATAAATTGCATAAAATAAAAGATGCCCATCTTGAAGCAGACCAGCTGGTCAACGTTAAATTGCACTAGAATGATATTGAACCTTTAAAAATTTTAATGTTATGTATATAAAAAAAATCCTTATATAAAAGTGAGCCAACTACTCACCACAGACGACTTTTTAAAAATTTTTGCCATGAGTAGTGCTGTAGGTAAACACTAGTTTAGTTAATTAGGATTATGTAAGTATTTTGTTAAAGAAAAGGAGATACTTCAAATCAGTCTTTCCTACTCTTCTCTCCTTGAGCAAAAGACTTCTTTTGTTTGTAGAGTAAAATATATGATAGAAAAAATAAATGAACATAGTAGTTCTTTATTGCAAGTTTCAGTATTCTGAATTATTTTAACCCTTTATCTACCGCATTATGATCTGCAGTAATTTTTTTTACAGAAATAGTTTGTCTAGGTATTTACACTGAAAATTAAGGGATTTACATAAATAAAATGCTCAGTCTATAAGTATTTATTTCTTTACAGCTAATAAGTGCCACAGAGTATTTTTTATCCTGTGAAATTAATGACATACAGTTTTTAATCAAAATATTTCGTCAAATAGTTTTCTAAGTTCTTAACTAACACATTTAAAAAATCAGTGACTTGATTCTTGAATTTTACTGCTTTTCTGTAGCGAAACTCTAAGGGAGCAATCTGAACAAAATGGAAGTTCAAAGCACAGCATCGGTTTCAAAACTATCTATGTTCCTTTCCTCGTTAAAATACTTTTTATAGAACCCTTGCTGATATGTATCCTAAAAAAGGGAAATATCCTGAAAAAGGGGAATGCAGGGAGACTGTCCCTGCAAAGTACCATCAGAATATTGGTAAAAATGGTTGCTGGGATGGAATTTATAGAGAATGGTACTTATAAGTACCGTCGGTAGATAAACTGTTAAAGTAATTAAATTCTTAACATTAAAATATCAATTTTAAGTGTTAAGAATTGATGGAATCAATATCAGTTTTATCTTATTATTAGCACACAAAATATCAATTTTAAGTGACTAGTATGTACTCGAATCTGTAATAGGATAGCTTCTCATATGCAGGGTTCGCACTAGGCCGCGCGATTCCCGCAATATTTTTTGAAATCCCACTCAACAAAAAGTTCGTTTGCGCGCCTTTCGCGCAACTAGCGGACGCGCGTTCAAAACGTTGCGAAACGAAACTACTATTTTAAACTGATAATTCAATACAAAGTAAATGGAGTATATTAGTTTTCAAGTGCCATCTAATTTCCATTAATGAAAAGAAGAATCTCATTTTGAATTTTCGCACTATATTTGACACAATGCATTTCCGAAATTGACGGGAATCATTTAAGTCGTTACAAGCGCTATACATTGAAGAACTTTCACTTCTACAATTTAGAAGAGAATGCCGGTTTCTAAAATATTTCGTTTTCATTAAAAAAACCTCAATAGATAAAATGACATATGATCAGAAAAAAATAGAGTAAATATTAAACTCATTTTTAGGATTTTTTTGTAAGAATCACACATTAAAGAATTTTGGTTATTTAAGAGGTTCTTTTTCATGTTTAACATTTTATAAAGCACCCATTTTTG
The DNA here is from genome assembly GCA_038502835.1 of Octonoba sinensis. Taxonomy (NCBI): domain Eukaryota; kingdom Metazoa; phylum Arthropoda; class Arachnida; order Araneae; family Uloboridae; genus Octonoba; species Octonoba sinensis. The sequence continues at coordinate 108,574,461 of CM076603.1, read as the reverse complement.
CGATCGCGGATTTTGTAAAGGAACCGTTCTGTGTGAATCTTTTTAATGTTTATTCTTTCCTTGCTAAGCATAGATTCGATAATCACCTTTTATTTAGTTTGTATTATATCATGTTCGGACAATTCAGTAATACTTTTAAAAACAAAAAGAAAAAGAAAAGTTCCCACTTAAATTTAAAAAATCCCACTTAAAATTTTGGTCAAGGGGGGAAATCCCACCTTGTATTTTTTCCCAGTGTGAACCCTGCATATGTATTAGGATAAGGTATTGTGCTCTACTATAAAGAAGAATTTGATTTCTCTCCCAACCTGAATTTAATTTCCTTCTTCTTTTGTGTTGAAAAAAAATAGATTCTGTATAGCTATAATATTAGGCAAGGGCTCAATGAGAGTCTCACAAAATTAAGCACACAAACATGTAAGTGGTAATCAGTATTGTAATATGCATTCAGGTTCTGTAGCAAAATAATTCTGAATCTAATTTTAAATAAACTCCATTAAAAAAAAAGATTTGAGCTTAACAATTTAACGGTAGTAACATAAATTGACTCAGTATAGGTGCAAATAGTAAATAGTATTGTGTCTAATTGAAAAAGGCCAATAAAGACTGGCCCTTTTTAAAAAAGACCCGGCTTTTTTAATAAAAGCTGGCTTTTTTGCAGCCCTGCCTACGTGTATATACATGTATTTGTGTGTGTACATATAAAAATAGTTTTAATTTTTCATGAGGGTTTTTGATCCCCCCCCCCCCTCCCATAGCACTGCTCCAAAGTTATCACCTGAATATGTTATGCTACAATTGCAAATTTGGCATTCCTTTCTTGTTATCTCATGTTCGTATATTTAAGTCCATCATGTAAAGTGCTGCACACAGTATAATACTAAAGTGCATGAATGAAAAGTTACTTAAAAATTAGCACACATATGTGTTGTATGTTTCAAATAGAAGGCAGTCACATTTGAGCTTCAGGATGCTAAGCAGCAGTCACAATGGAATGTGACTGCTGCTTAGCATCCTGAAGCTCAAATGTTTTTTGCATTGATAAAGTTTCTTTGTAACCTCAAAAAAATATGCATGTATATTTTGTAATTTGCTCTACAATGTTAATCTATAGTAACATGTTTAAAGTGGTGCATTCTTTTTTTCTTGCTCTACAGATGAAGTAGTTTTCAGAATTCAAAGTGAATGGAAGAACCAATTTTGCCCTCCATCCACTCTGAAGATCCTTCTTGCAAAGGTTTGGATTTTGATCGTTTTTTATTTGTTCTCACTCAACATTGAGCCTCAAAAGGGCTTTCCACTTTCAAAATTTATGAAACATGAGAGAATAGTTCACTTAAATGAAACAGGTTTTAATTTAAACAAATGTAAATCAAGAAATGGATTTAAGAAGTGTTGTAATCTAGAGATTCTATTGACGAGCCATTCGACAGAAAATGGATGCTTTATGCCACACACATAGCTATATTTTCAATTTAAAAAATAATAATTTAAAAGGTAGTGAATTTTATTTGGTATGAACCGCTTTTTTCTCTTAAAGTCACTTTTTTCGCATTGGTCACTTGTGATCACTTTTTAAGACATAGGTCGACATTTTAACTTTTTCGAAAATATTCTGCTTTTGACACTAATAAATACACATTAGTGAAACAAAACATCTTTTTTTTCCAATTGGAACATGCTATGTGGATCATTTCCTACTCGATCATGAGGCTAAAACTAGATCATAATCTAACAGGGGTTGTGTCAGAGGAAATTTGGGCCTTTTTTTTTTTTTTTTTTTTTTTTATTCTTAACAAAACTTCAATTAACCAAAACGGACCCTTCACATAATTTGTTTCCTAGAAAGAACCCGTATTCCCTATTGTGTGGGGTAGTTGGCTCTGTGTTTGACCCCTAACGGTTCGACCTTCCACTCATATTGAGAACGTCTCATTCAGAGTGTTAGCTCCTGTTTTCTAGTTTTTTTGTAGCTTGATTTCTCACAAGGATGGCTAATTTTTCATATTATCCATCACATAATTTTCGTAAGTAGAATTCTTTTCAAAAATATTTCTTTACTTTTTAAAACCTGGGGCACACAAAAGGGAATCGGAAGGGACCTCGGACTACCCTAAGTTTATAAACTGATAATAAAATTTACGTTGAAAGCTCCTTATTATTTGAGAAATTGTAATGAATTTATCAGCCTGGTATGATATTGTAAATTATTTTACAAATGACGTTCAAACAGATTCAAAATGCTTCACTGAGTACCGATGATGTCACGCTTGGAGAGGAGGCAGGGAGTAACAAGAAATGTGATATAACACACCTCGGTTAAGATTAAAACATTTAATATTACCATATTAAATTCTGAAGTTAATTTGAAATTACTATAATTATAAGGGTTTTATGTTTAAATCGAGGCTAAAAGCATCCATGTGTTTTTTTCCCCACTTATATTCTTTTTTATTTCGATGTCAAAATGCCCATGTATACGATGAACGAACGCATAGGGTCTCCGTGGAAGGATGAAGCATAATAGTAAACCATTCCGAGAAATTACTATTTTATGATTGGATACATACTCATAAAAATACTCGAATAAATTAATGTGACCAAGGGAAATGAATGGAAAATTCATTAAGTAAAACTAATGATGAGGATTATTATTGTTATTTGATTCAATTTTTTAAAGAGTATTCCATGTTTATTTAATAAAGACAATTATTTAAAGCAAAATATATTAAATTCAATTTCGAATTCCAAGTTCACACTTACTCTTTAAATTATATTTCAATTGCATATTAATAGTATTTATTTAATAAACCATAAAGTACCTAATGTAAAGGAATAGCTTATTGATCTTGTATGCTTGGATTACCCCATCAACTCTTAATAAAAAGTTGAATACTTTACCGATTTTGAGAAATCGTTCTAGTTTTAGCTAATGAAGCCGAGCTTCATTAACATAGAGGCAAAATTAACATAGAGGTAAAAAGAGGTACCTAGAGCGTAAATTTCAAAAGAACCACCCAAATATAGCCAATAAAACAACTGAAGAATATTATAGAATCACGATTTTTATTTCTTACCTAGATGATCTAATATTGTCACTTAATGAGTGCTTTTTGCCTCATAAAGACACAATTTCTACCTTGAGAAACCTTATTCCCCAACACGCTGTTGAAAAGAGTTTTCAAGACATAGAACCGTGCATCTTATGCATTCTATGAAGATGATCTTCCCAGTGGTGTAGTCGAGGGGGTATGCAGGGGGGACGGGGTCCCCCTACCTTTTTATTTTAATTGCTTATCTTATGTATATGCGTCCCCCCAACTTTTTTTTCAGGACTACACCACTGGATTTTCCTTCATATAAAGATGTGATTGAAGGTAAATGGGGGGATGTGGAAGATGGAAGTGGAAGTCTGCCGAAATGTTGCTGAACTCGGCGATTGGGTCCCTTTACACCTACATTTTGTTTCAAATACTTTACATCCTACCAGTATCAGCAGTTTCAGCTGAGCAAAGTTTCTCAACTTTAAGGAGATTAAAAACTTACCTCAGAAGCATGACTAGCGAAAATCGCTTAACTGGCTTGGTTTTACTCAATATACATACACTATTCAGTTTCAGATGACATGGTAATTAACAGAGTTTTGTTAGAAAAGTAATGTTGAAGAAAGACTTTGTGGCAACCTGTTGTTATGCATAGTTATTATGCAACCTGCTCATTATTATGCATCGTTAGCGACATTTTTAAAGTTTTGTGGCAGCAGTGCTTGGCCTTGCGAAGAACAGTATAAATGCCAAGTGAAATGTTTTTTCGCTCTCTCTCTTTTTGCTGTAGAGCAATCATGTGCCCACGTAGGTTGTTACCCGTGGCGCATGTTTAAAAGTTTATTTTGATTTTGCTTAATTTTATTATGTCTTTGTTATTTATTAAATTTGTTGAGTTTTAAATTGTGTAATGTCTTTTTGCAGTTTAAATATCTCAGCAGTTAACGCTTCATTTCACTATATCCTAAAGTTAAATTTTGAGTAATGAACTTGTGCCTTGCATTTACGTAGACATTTTCAAAATCTCTACACAGTTGAGTTACTATGCATTATTGAAAGGTGAAACGTTTCACGATTGTCTTTAACTCACTAGCGATAAATGTGAACTGTGGAGATCCAAATTTGATTGCAATATGAATAAAGACCAAATAAAAGTTAGGTTGGAAACGTCCAATAAAAGAATTAGTGTTGTGTTAGTTTAAATTAGCATACCACTAAAACTTTGTTTTTTTCTCAAATACTATTTTTACACGTACCGTAAAATCCCGAAAGTACCTCCCCCCCCCCCCCATCGAATGTAACCCCTCCCCCCTTTTCTCGCCGAAAGTGGAATCATTCAATATTCCTTAATATAACCCCCCTCCCCAAATGGCTGACGATTTTAAAACAAATTTTGTATTATTTTCTTATGATAAAGATTAAACATGTCCAATTTCTTTTTGTATTTTGTGTTTTATTTTGTTTGTTCATTTTTCATAAATATTCAAGGTCTATATGTTTAAAAATAAATTTCATGTACTCGGCGTTGATTCGTTCATTAGCCGCCATCTTTGATCTTGCGAGTCCGTCATTTTTGGTTGTGTTTTGAAATTCGACACATTACGAAATACCGATGTAGAGCCGGCCCCGAACATGCCAAATTTGCGCTTTATGAGTTTTAAATTTTTTAAATTATAGGGATTTCTGCTAACTTAAGTGCTAAATTCTTTCTTGGCGTTGATTCGTTCATTAGCCGCCATCTTTGATCGTGTAAGTCCGCCGTTTTTGGTCGTGTTTTGAAATTCGGCACATTACCAAATACCGATGTAATAGCGCCGGCCCCGAACATGCCAAATAGTTTTATGAGTTTCAAATTTAAATTATAGGGATTTCTGATAACTTAAGTGCTAAATTTTTTTCTTCAGTCAAAGATGCCATCCCCATGTGATCAATTTTCTATTAGAAAATTATAAGACAGATTTTTGTTTATTTATTTTTAAAATCTTGTTTTATATTAATGTTTTTAAAATAATTTTAAATGGGTAATACTTATTATTTATTTTCAGTAAATGCTCTTAATACTAAAAACATTTTTTTTTCATAATTTTTTTCGAAAATCTCGATTATAACCCCCCTATCTGAAATTTGAAAGTTTGGCTTTTAAAAAGAGGGGGGTTACTTTCGGGATTTTACGGTACTATTAAACTTTAATTGAAATATAAGCTCTCATTTCTTTATTTTAAAAACAATTTGTTTCAATTAATCAAGGTCTTTCTCCTGAATGCAGTTTATGCAAAAAGAGTTAAGATTCCCTTTTTTTTTTTTTTTTAGTTTGATTGTATTTGATTTGATAGTTATCGTTTTCGAATGTAACGTTTATATTTCTCAGCCCTCCCCGGAAAAAAATCCTGGCTACGCCCCTGTCGACAGGGTTGTAGTTATGAGGTATACGCAGCCGCGCAAGGCCTATACCACGTCCCACGTACTTTCTTGTTACGAATAACTGGGCGTTGGCGCCATTTTGATTTTTTTTTTCCGTCAAGCCCTGGGGTTGGCAATGTTTACATTCCAGATGCACACATCGCCAAAAGTGGTAAATTTTTTTCCGGACTTTATTTTTATTTTTAAAATTTAGATAAAAAACTTGCAGTTTTTTTTGAACAGTTATTTTTCCGATAAACATCGTAAAAAGTTGAACTCATTTTTTCCGAACCTCATTTTTTTTACATAATAACGCATTTTCACGTCCTTTTACCGAAATCGGCGCTGGACTTCAAGTTATTTTCTCTACTTTTATTTTTAAGTTACAGATACTTTACAAATAAATGAAAAAAATATATAGTCATGGGAAATTCCTATTCATTATGTTTTACTATAAATTAAATTACAATTTATTTGCAAAAAATGAATAAAAAAAATTTTTTCTTATTAGTTAGAAGTAGGTAAGTAAAACAAATTTTAGTTCGAAAAGTTATTTTAAACATGCCGTTGTAACTGTATGTATATAAAACCTGTCGTTTATGGTGCATAAAAAGTGATACCGACTTTTTGCATAGAAAATTTTCAGGGTTTTTTACTTTGTGTCGCAATCACCCCTGATGAATATCACAAGTCGTACTCGTACAAGAATGTCTAAATGCGCTCTTATCCCTTTTTTTCTATTCTTCATATCCATAGGTATTTTATATCTTTTATCCTAATGCAGCTTACGTGCCAAGTAGGAGACATTGTTGTAAGCCAGAAAACATTTGAGAACTAAGTAAACATATGCATTTGGCGAGACCAAGAAAGCTCTAGTCTTTCTTTAGTTCTCACTATTCCATTACATGAGGTGCACATGTTTCGTGCAGGAAAAAATAATATTCTTGATCATTTTTAATTATGTTAAACCCTTCTGCATGTATAAAAAAAAGAGCAAAATTATTAAAATTTATTTCATTTCAAATACTGCCATAGATTCGGTTCAATTATTTGTATTTTGCTATTAATTAATTATATTATTATTAATTATACAGAATTTGTTGTAATAATATGTAATATTTAAAATACTTTAAAAAAGTTTTTCTTTCAAATATGTTTGGAATTCACACCATTGTGTAAGTAAACACCAGTGCAGCTATCTTACAGTTAGTTGTAAGATATCGTATTTAAACTTTCGACACTTGGGATCCGCTGCTTCATTTGCTTTTTTGCCCATTCAGGAACATGAATTAGGCACGTCTTGTTCCGAATTTCAGGGTAGTGCAAGGGGTTAAAGGTGACTGAAATAAAGAGCATATCAATTGTGTAGAAACCCACCAATGTCTTTACCCCATTCAGTTATAATTAATCACTGCTTTATTAAAATGAAAATTTACGATCCTTAAATACTTCCTTTGGAGTTTTCATTAAGAGATGGAAGAATGCTATGTAGATCGTCCCACCAACTTAACCAGTTAACTGTGTAGCCCGAACTGAGCTCGGGTGGAGGTATATGTGCGTTAACTGTGTAGCCCGAGCCCATGGAAAAGGGGCAATGGGCTTTCTTACAGTACTTCTTGCTCCCTGAAACTTCTTGCGCGGCGGGTGTTCCGAGATTAGCTTTGCACAAAGGAATAGTCAAGAAAGGGTAGGCGTCAAATTGTCAGTCAGATTTACTTACACTTCACCGGATTTTCTGTGCCCAGGTGCTCGTAGGGACAGCGGTAAATTTGACCTCGTGTGACTAATAAGACAGTAAGGAATATTTTTTGTTGGAAAGTATTATTTCTGTAAAAGGTGATGGAAAACTTAACTCGAAATTATATATTGTCGCAAAATATTATGTATCTGAAAATGAAATTTGTGATCAAATGAAAGAAATTCTTATTTAACATTGTTTTTCCTTCGATTAAAAATTCGAACAAGCTTCTCCAATAAATAAAAAACATATGAATAAAGAAATATATTCTTTTTTCTTTTTTTTAAAATTTAATTTGATCATTTTGAACCCCTTCATGCAAAAAAAGGGGGGGGGGGGCTTTACACTGAAACTTGGGGGATGGGTATTACGGAAAGGAATGCATATTACATGCCATGAAAAAACACCAGCTCAGATAAATTGAGAAATTTCCTAAATATTAATGGGCAGAATTTTTTTTTAAAGAAATCTTGAAAAGCACACGACTCATAGTTATCGATTCGCAAATTTTCTTTGCGTTTCTTTCCTTCTACCTATAACTTTCAGATGAATGAACTCATATTGATGAGAAACGATTAGAAAGACGGCCCCGTTTAAGTCCCATACCAGCGTTTAACCACTTTTCTTCAAAACATTCACAAAAAAGGTTGCAATAAAAATTCACTGATTTTTATGCAGATTAATTACGTTTGCATTGATTTTTCCCTGTTAAATAAATGATTAAATATGGAATCGCATTGTTCAAAACAATCCGTTGTTTTGCATCAGTGATATTAACAGTAATTATCATAAAAGTTTTGAATGAACCTTTGTTAAAACAAACTTGAAATACATTGACTCCAGTCCAGATAGTCCAGTGCTGAATCTAGGGAGGAGGGGGGGGGGGGAATCCGTGGCCGTTGCCGCGGGTGACACTTTTGGGAGCGGCAAGTTCAACTGTGATGCACACACACAAAAAAATAAAACAGAAGAGGAAAGAAAGGAAAGAAAGAGTAGTTAATTAAGAAAATTTAACTTTTGGTAAGAGAATTAAACTCCTAGTTGGGCGCTTTAATCATTGATCGGCTATTTGGCTAACGATTAAAACCAGTTGATGTAATTATTTATTTGTATAAACCGTCGGAAACTCTGAAATTGAGATATAATGAATATGTTGCGTCGTTGATCAGTTGGCGGGCTCCTGTGGCAGGCAACTGCTCCTAGGAAGGCAGTTTTAGAGAACGGCAAATTTCGCATTGTCAAAAATTTAAAAAACAAAAGTTTTTTCCCCTTGTAAAAGAGAAATATAAATCATGCTATGCTCAAACAATACAATAGCTTTTCTTTTACAAATTTTCAAAGCATCCTTTTGAAAAGGGGCGAGGAGGAGGGAGAGTCATTTGAGAAAGCTGACACGTGGCTCTTCAATATGGGCATTAGTAAGAAAGGTAGGGGGGGGGGCATCTTTCCACCTGGATTTTTTTAAAAATGCCAATTTTGTTCTGCATTTTCATGAGTAAACTTTTATGTTTCAAAAAGTTTTTGTTTGCTTTTCCTTTTTTACTAATATTTTTGCAGTCTCAAATGCACCTCTTAAGGCCTCGAATTGCACCAGTTTGCATATAGTTTTCAACATTTCCCGGGAGAGAATCCCTCAGACCCCCATCAACTGTCAGAATTTTTTATCTCCAGTTAAGGGGGGACTCTTCATATTGCTCTATCCCCTAATGTTGAATTGAATAAAATTTATATGAAATATGAAGAATAATTGTATGGAGGGAGGGGGGAAGTGACATTCTTAAGTTTGGCCCCGCCACGGAAAACTCCAAGATCCGGTATTGTTGTAGTCTGTGCATTTGCGTTTATCGATGAACACTTTTTTTTTTTTTGTGCCGGAATTCACAATGCAGTGTGAGGAATCATACGAAATCGAACAAAGAATTTATGTAATAATGTCATATATTTTCTTTACCAGACCCCTACCCTGTTAGCCGAGGCCTTAGGTTTGCTTTCGCATGGGGCGAGGTAGTAGGGTCCACTGATTTTACATGCACGTATCCCCAAGTGTGCATGGTGGGTCTTCAACGGGTATCGAACACGCGATCTTCCGATTGGAAGTCCGACACTAACCACTAGGCTACCAGGGCCTTTGCTAAAATATGCTGGATCAACCCCTGCATACATTAATCGCACCCTAGCATTTATTGCAGGAGTTTCATTTGAACAGGAGGAATTGCAAACTATTTTTTGGATAGCTTCCTATAAGAGCTCATGCCCTAATACATTATTAAGTAAGTGTTATTATGCTAAATAATAACACTTAATTTGATTTCGAACGTGCGACCTTCTAGTTGGAAAACCGACGCTCTAACCACTAGGCTACCACCGCCTCATGATGTCATATACTGGAGTAGCCAGACCCTCATTTCGGAAGGGGGGAAGGTCTTTGGGGACCTTCCCCAAAGACGAAATTAAATAGAATAAAAAGAATTAATACTATATGCTTTGTTTTCAAAAAAGTAATTCACATCAAATAAGCAAATAATTTAGAAAAGTAAGTACGATGAAAATTTGCGCGAATGCTATCAAATTCTGCTTGGAATCTCCGTACAGAAAGAGCATTTCTACTACAGAAACATTCGTAGATTAGAGAAACATTTTTTCTCATGAAATTTTCTGTACTTCAAAAATACTTCAAAAAAAATCCTCGCTATCACTTACACACCCAGTTAAAGTTTCCTATGAATCTAGATTCTAGAGCGTGTATTGGTTTCTACAAACATGCTCTTTCCCCGAAGGAATGCATACTGCTAATTTCATATTTCACTAAATCAAACTTCCCAATCTGTGACCTAATTCTTTCCATGTACTATTCTAAACGTGATTCTAAATAGAAATTTTCAACTTCCGAATTCCATTTCTCAGTTTTCTTTTACTATGGGTAGATCAGAGGCTCCCTGAAGCAGCAAAAGTTGCCCTAGAGGCCACCCGAGCCCCACATAAAATGGGGACCTTTTAAAGCAGTATTCGTAATATCAGTAAGTTAATAACTTGGAGAAATCTAAACTGCTTTACACCAATTTTAGTAATTTATTGCGTGTTTATAGCTGTAAAAAATATTCCTCTAACACTCTTTGTTATCGGATTTATTTATTTGCCAGATGAGCAAATCGTGCCATCGGATTACTATACTTAGCCTCAGATTGACAAGAAATAATCATTCAATAATTTTATTAAATAATGTAAAATTTGTAGACTTAATGTAAGATATAGCTAAAAAAATTTTCCCTTGAAGTGGATTGAACCTCTCTTTCAAGTTAACAACCTCCACATCTGCATGTTCCCTCTAGTTCATATGACTTTGATTTAAGAAACAAGTTAGAATTTGCAGATAACCACTTCTCGAAACATGAGTTCAGTGACATAATGTCACGAATAATTTTGAGACGACTTTATAATGTAAAACTTGCAAAGTTTTTTTTTTTTCTAGTGTTATAAATGCTTATAATTATGAACATATTGCGCATATAAAGTTATTAATATAAGCATGGATAAATAATAAACATACTTTGTACTTTTCTCCACCAGACCCCTACCTGTTAGCCGAGGCCTTAGGAGTGCTTACGCATAGGGAGAGGTAGTGGGGTCTACGGATTTTACATGCACATATCCCCAAGTATACATGGTGGTCTTCAGTGGGTATCGAACGCACGACCTTCCAGGTGGAAATCCGACGTGCTAACCACTAGGCTACCACTGCCCACAACATACTTTGTACTAGTTTGAATTTCGTTATTCGAAAACCTAGATTTCATTTTGGTTAAATTACGGGTTACACTTCAGATTGGTTTGCCCCGATTCACATGTATATGACGGGGCCTGCTTTTAGTCACAAATTTTTAAGGCAAAACTATAAAACAGTTCATCGATAAGATTTTGCGTAATTTACAACATTTGAGACATTATATATGTTTTTATTCATAATGTGTTCTCATATTCTTGTAGAAAATAGATTAACATTTCATAGGCATTTATCAGATTCCCATGATGCTAAAAAGCAATCAGGTAACCATGAGACACTTTATTGCTTAGGAAATACATATTATGGAAAAAATGTCGGACATAAGGTCAGAAACCAAAAAAATTACGGACATAAGCTCCATGACCAAAAGACCGACAGTATATTTCAATCCTTATGAGGTTCACTTTCCGTTTTTTTTTCCCAGTACGTTTCTAAACATAATTTGAATTTTATGAGTGAGTTTTTAATGCTTTTCAGCTTTGAAAGAAACAAAGAAAAGGATTTGACTATTCATAATGGCGTTTTTTTTGTTTTTTTTTCCTTATTACCTAAATGCTATGAAATATTAAAGTAAACCATCAAGGCACTATTTAAAGCTAGAGAAGTTAATTTGCAATTGCCGAATATAAAATAACATTTAAATTTAGTTAACTTGCTATGAAACATAATGAAGCATAAAAAGCGTGGAAAGTCTTCTGAGGATTGACGCTGCGTCTCTCTCTCTAAATTTCGACGTAAAAAACATATACAAAAGGAATTCAGTGCGTGCAAAGACAGTGCATTCCATCCGCGCTCCCCATTCCCCCTAGGAAAACTATTAGAACCATTTAGCATGCTTTACTGAATCGGGGCTTCAATACAATAGTTCTATCAACGATCTTCCACTCTCTTTGGTTCTATGGACTTCCTTTGTAAAGTAAAGGGGGTCAAAGCGTGCATTGCTGGGAAGTAAAGATATGCTTGCCGAAATGTTTACACAGATAATGACCATTTTTGGTGAAGAGGTTTACACAGTAGACAGGTTAAATGAATTTTTGAAGTACAAATGAGATGAAAGTACTTTTCAGAGTGACTGAAGGTGTTTGTTTTGACTCTCTCCAGATGGTTGCCTGCACCTCAAGCACTGAGGTACAGAGAATGGTATTGAATAACTTGAGGAAAGACCCATCACATTGGAAAAATCTTTTTCACATGCTGGATGCCTTTCTTGGTACTGGAAGCCAATCATATGAAGCAATGAGAGGTAAATGAAATTAAATTGCAAGTAAAAAACTAACTTACCTTTTCCACAACCTATTATCCATTTTACTGGCCTTCAGCAATACTGAACAAAAATCCTTTTTGATTGATTGCCTTGCATCACACACTGACAAGTTTTATGGGTCATCGTCAAAAGGATATCTTTTCCAGAAAATTGATAACATTTTTCTGTGGTTTAAATTTTATTGGGGGAAAAAACAAATCTTGCATAACAAAAGATTTTGTACATACTTTGAGTTTCTTTGCTGTTGAAAATGGAATCTTACCTATATGAATGCATACTAGTGCATAAAATGTTGCTCTCCATTTGTTATACATTATCATGTACAATTTTGCAATTGTTTGCAGTTCTTAAAGGGTGGGAACATATATTTTAACTTCAAGTAATGTTTAACATTTTCGTAACATTGTCTTATATCATTTTAACATTTGTTTTATTATGTGCAGTGGTGTAGTCCTGAAAAAAAGTTTGGGGGAGGGGACGCCTATACATAAGAAGATAAGCAATTGGAATCAAAAAGTGGGGGGATGCGTATGTTAAAATGTAAAAAATTTGGGGGGACGATTGTATTAAAATAATACATGCAGGGGGACTTCGTCCCCCCGCGTCCCCCATCGACTACACCACTGAGTATGTACACCTAAAATGCAATGTATAAATATTAAAAGATGCAAGTTATCTTAAAAATGAATAATTAGCAAACTTAATCAGCTGATCTGTAGGTTGCAGTTAGATTTTAGACTTTATTGACCTTAAAGTTACACATTTGGGCATCACTATAATCTGTAGCGTACATAATTTTTTTATGTTAATTTGAATTTTAACTTTTTCAAGGTAAGTTTTATTTAATATTTTTTAAATTCTGTAATTTATTCATGAAGGGATTAACAGACTATTTGAATAGCTGCATTTACTGGCCTTACTGTAATAGAATTTCATTATAATTTTAAAGAGATTATTAAAAGGTAAAAAGGCAACATTGAAATGACTGCACAGAATTATATTTTGGATTTACTGAAATAGATAAGGTGTGTAAACAAAAAATAAAGAATTAAAAGAAAAATTTTAAAAAAATTTACATTACAACTATTTTTTGGATACATTATGCAAAAAAATTTTATTGAAAGACAAATTTTTACTTGTAGTAATTAAGTGAAAAGGAAATTATTATTTTGTTTAAACTGATAAACTGTATTTCTAAAAGAATAATAATGACACCGCAGTTTGAAATCGTGAATTCATGTTAAAAAAAAAGGATGCTTTTGTAGCAAAGATACGACACATACAATAAAAGTATATGAATATACATTTAAACAATTAAAGAACTATTTTGATGATGGATAACTAACAGCACTTACATCATATATTTTGTTTGTTAAAGAGTAGCATCATTTAGACAAATTCTTTTGTAGCAAAGATACGACACATACAATAAAAAACATGTATATGCTTTTAAACAATTAAAAAACTATTTTGAAGATGGATAAATAAAAGCAATTACATCATATCTCTTGTTAAATAGTATCACCAGTTAGATTGTTACATTTAGACGTACAACAAAATACCAACTTACTTTTGATACATGCTGAAAATTTTATCAAATAATCATTCAATTGAATTTTCCTACACTTGTTTTTGTGTTGAAACATCAAGAAACAACTCAGTTGGCATTATGAATGTCCAAAATCCTTTTTAAATACAGAAAAAAAAATTATTTTTTAAGGTATTGGAAGAAAACTTTTCAAATTTATGTTAATTTCTGTGACTAACAGAATTTAAATTTTATTCTAAAAATAATTGAGAACAAAATTTAACACAGAGCTTAAAAGTTTAGATTTGTCTCAATCTCCCACTTTTTGAGAACTGTCCAATTACAAAAGAATTTAAAAACATCATACAGAAACTCAAATTTTGAAGGGGGAGAAAATTAATTATAACTTAATAAATTAATAATAAATATAGCTCTTTTTAACCAACTTCACAAAGGAAAGGAGGTTATACATCATTCGTATTGTATGTATGTCGTTTTTTTGTTTGTTTGTTTGTCCACTCATAACTTCTGACTGGATAAACCGATTTTCATGATTTTTTTTTAATCGATCAAGGGTGGTTTCCCATAGGTCCTGTACTTTCGTTTGACCATATTCGATAATTAGAAAAAAAGTTATGGGCAGAAATGTAGTGTTTTTTTGTTTTTGTTTTTTCATTCATAACTTTTTACTAAATGAACCGATTTTGATGATTTGTTCTTTAATCGATAGAGGGTCGTCTAACTCAAATATCGCAAATCAATTTGACTACATTTATTTTTTACAAAAAATATTAGGGGTGAAAAATAATAATTTTTTATTTTAATTGGAAAGGCTTGGCTTGATTTTTCTTTGTTGGGGAAAACTATTAATAAGTATAAAAGTCATTGTTAAAAAAAGTGTTTGTTGCCATTGGACTGTAATATTAAAAGCAATTACAGCAAGAGTTTGACTAAAGGCTTCTCGGAGGCAAAAATGAATCCAATCAGTTTGTTTTGCTAAAATCGACTTCAAAACGGAATTTATCATACAAGTGATTAGCTTTTAGTGCCATTCATTCAAAGAAGGTTTGCCCTATGACATGGATTTTTTAAAAATAGAGTATTTATATAAAAAATGTATTTACACTAAAAGGAAAAAAAAAAATAATTTTTATAAAAAAATAGAACCGACTTCAAATTTTAAATTGCTCTAAAAAGTAAAAAATAAATTAATTCTTTTAACAACATTGATGTGACTTTTAAACATAATTTTAGAAGTTGGTGCAAAATTATGAGTCTAATTACCATTACACCATTTGTTACTTCATATTGGAATTGTTGCTAATTCTGCAAAAATATTTATAATTGATTCATAATTACAAAAGATTTTATCCATCCTAATTTTGCACAGACTTCTAAAACTGTTTAAAATTCACATCAATGTTGTTTAAAGAATTAATTAATTTTTTACTTTTTAAAGAAACTTATAATTTGAAGTCGGTTCTATTTTTTTATGATAATTATTTTTTGTTAAACATCTTCTATTGTATAAATAGTGTCTAAATTGTTCAGTTTTTGTTTTAATCAAATTCTGCTTGCATTGCTTTGTAACTATTTTGCATAAAAAATGCCAAAATAAAAACTTAATTTTCATTTTGTTTGCTTACGAATACTAATGTATATTCTAAAAACTTTGTTTTGTTTTGGTTGATTCCTCATAATTGCTGATCAAATACTGTATTATGTGTCTACTTAAATGGCAGATATTGTTTTGCTTGCAAGTTCCTCTGAAAAGATCGAGAAACTTTGATTTTGCTTGAAATGTTAATTTGGTTTATTAGTTATAATTTATTACTAGAGCTGTTGCACGCGAGATTAATCCGATATATAATCCCGATGACCACATGCTTTTAAATATAATCCTTGCCCATATTATAGGGTTGCAATTTTGGAGGGGAAATATTGGTCAATTTCTGTGTGACTGATACATAAACATCTCAAAATAACTCTGGGAACTTGTTTTAGACCTTGTACCCTTTGTTACAAATCCTCTATTAAGATCCGCACCCCAACTTCTAAACCTATTTTTTAGGTAAAAAATGTGCGGTTGGTTTTGGGATTATACAGTAGACGAGAATATAAAAAATCTAAAAGTACAAATTATTCTAAGAGTTCTTTAGAACTAATTCTTCCTGATCTACTTTCAGCAATGGCCCAAGAGGCAATGACTGGAGTCCATGGTCTTCAGAAAGGAATAATCTTGTTTCGACAGATTAATATCACAACCAATTTGCCATTCTCAATTTCTTATAGGCAGTGGTTGCAGGTAATAAACCTTCCATTGGCTAAGTTATACATCAAAGATTAGACTTCTTGATTTCTCAAATTCTAGAGATGGGACAAAATTATTGTTGTTGTTAGGAAATCTGTTAGAGAAGTATCCGACCTTTGACTGAAGAAAAAAAGCTGGCATACCTGGAGCGTTGGACACCTAATCACCCTCAAAGTAGTCTCCTTGGGACTCCACAAGCTTCTCCCTGCGGTGTTGCTGTAGTTAAAAACATTCTGAGAAGCCCTTTTTTGAAATGTATTTTAAGTTAGCTGTCATTACAGCTATTATGACCTCCTGTCTGAAATCACATTCCCTTCAATGACCTCTTTAGTTTGGGGATCAGCCAAAAGTCGCATGGAGAGTAAGAAGCCTGTTAAACCACAGGAGCCTGGTTTTTTGCCAGAAAAAACTTGCATTGTTGTGATGAATGCGCCAATTTCTTGTTGGTTACAACTCTGGTCTCTTGCACTGCACAACATCATGTAGGTAATGGAGCACACCCCTGTAGTAGTGCTCTTTGATGATTGACCCTGAGGTGCATATTTGTTGTATACCACACCGCAAGAGTCAAAAAAAGTAGTCAGCATCACTTTGATTTTGCTTGTCACACTTTTTTGATGGAAACAAAACCCCCTGTTGTTCAACAAAGCTCCTTACTCTCCTAATATAGTCCCCTACGACTTATGGCTGTTCTCCGAAATCAAGAGGACATTAAAAGGAACAAGATTTCAGATAAGAGAGGACTTTATGGCTGCAACAACAGCCAAGTTAACTCCATTCTTAAAAACACCTTCTCGGAATGCTTCAAACAATGCTGGGAGAACTGTGTGGAGTCCCAAGGAGACTACTTTGAACGTGATTAGGTTTCCAATGCTCCAGTTTGCCAGTTTCTTTTCTTTGGCCAAAGGTCAGATACTTACCTAACAAACCTCGTATTTGTAGATTTTTCAGTACTTTGTGACGGGGTTCGTTAATTTAAATCTGCTTAATTTAAATCATATTTTAAATAATTTTTTATTTTTTAAATTCATTTTGCAATTTTAGAAAATGTGGCCCTAAATTTTTTCTTTGAAGTTTTTAAAGATATTTGTTATAATAAAAAAGTTCAGCTCTTGGAATTGAGCATATAATTTTACTAAGTGGTTAAGTTAAAAATATAAGTTATTTTATCAGTAATATAGAAAATTATTGAAATGCCCTTAGTGTAAAGTATTAAGTGCCTGTACTCAATTGTTTCATTTATTTCATTTTCCGTAAATAAAAGAATTCATTTAAACTTGTTCATTTTGTCTGTACTCTATCATTCATGGTTGGATTTCATTTGATTTGAACAATGCATGTGTTTATCTTTACTACAATGCAAAACAAAAAAGGTGCTGCCACAAAAAATAGTTTAAAATATATTTTTATTCATTATTTTACATGTCATATTATTTTTAATACATGTAACATAATAATTGTCTAAAATCTTTGTTTAAAAAAACTGATTTTTTAAGTTATTTTTTTAATTAAAATAACCACGAACCCAGCTTTGTAAGCATATGAAGTTTTGTCAATCCAAGACCCTTGATAACATTAAGTGTAATTATTGAAAATATTCATTAAATCCAAGCAGGGACCTTTCCTAATTAAACTTCTTCAGCATTACATATCAAAGCAGCCATTTACTATAGTGCAATATATCCCCCTTCAAGGTTTCAAAATCAAGTACATTAATTTTTTTTTTTAATTTTCAGGATGTCTTTGCTTCCTGTCCAAAACATCTGGAAGCGATTTCATCACTTATGAGAGTGCTATCTGACTTGGTGCCTTTCGAGGAAAACATTGAATGTCTGAAAGTCAGTTCAATTGCATTTTGCCTTTTTAGTTTCTCAAATTGCACTTTCAAATCCACTTCAAGTTCTTTCACCTGCAGGTGGCTGTAACCTTTCCTTTTCGTTTGCCAGATGAATGTGATGATCTGCACAAGGATTATGTGGCTCTTCTAAAAACAAGAATACAAGACCTGAAGGTGAGTAAAAATGATTAAGTTTCTTGACATTCAATTATTTTTTTAAGTGTCAACAAGTGTTTTTTTTTTTTTTCTTTTTCTTTTTTTTTTTGCTGTTCTTGATTACAATAAGAAGCAAAAGTTTGAATTATTACCTTAAAAGTTTACAGCAACTAACAAAATTTTGAATGCATGAATTTTAGTTTAAAGAAAAAAACTATCTTTAAAAAAAATTCCAATTTTGTGAGATATATTAGAAGTATATTAGAAGTGAGATATATTAGAAGAATACTCTAATTAACAACAGTTTGTTCTTTCTGATGAGATGCAATGACTCTCCCCCTCCCCTCTTCCAATCATCAGAAGCTAAGCTATGGGCAAATTTCAAACATAAACTTCAATTTGGTTTAGTATATAACAAAGCAATACATTCGCACATGCTACAAAATAAATAAATAAAAACAGGGTTCACACTGGGGAAAAATACAAGGTGGGATTTCCCACGTTGACCAAAATTTTAAGTGGGATTTTTAAAATTTAAGTGGGAACTTTTCCTTTTGTTTTTAAAAGTATTACTAAACTGTCTGAACATGATCTAATACAAATTATGTAATAAAAGATGATTATCTAAGTTATGGTCAGCAAAGAAAGAATTAACATCAACAAGCAGTGGTGTAGTCCTGAAAAAAACGTTGGGGGGACGCGTATGCATACGAAGATAAGCAATTGAAATCAAAAGGGGGGGACGCTTATGTTAAAATGTAAAATATTTGGGAGGACGCGTGTATTAAAATAAAAAAGTAGGGGGACGCCATTCCCCTGCGTTCCCCCGTCGACTACACCACTGTCAACAAGGTTCACACAAAACAGATCCTTCACAAAATTCGCGATCGATAAAATGAGTGCTTTAGAAAATGTTAAGCATGCAAAAGATCCTCTTAAATAACCAAAATTCTTTGATGTGTGATTTTTACAAAAAAATCCTAAAAATTCGTTAATATTTCTTCTATTTTTTCTGATCATATGTCATTTTATTTATTGATGTTTTTCAATGAAAACATTATATATTTTAGAAACCAGCATTCTCTTGTGACTTGTAAAAGTGCAAGTTTTTCAATGTGTCTAGCGCTTGTAATGACTTGAATGATTCACGTCAGTTTTTAAATGTATTGTTTGAAATATAGTGCGAAAATTCAAAATGAATATTTTGAAATAAATGAAATTTCGTATTCCTGTGCGCGAATAGTTCATTTTTACGATCGCGATTTTTGCGAAGGATGGGATTTTATTAGTGCGATTTTTTTAAAAGGTTCGGTTTTACGTTTTTTTTAAATTATTACTTTTATTCTATGTAAAAAAGATTCCAATTTTACTGTTTGATTTCTTGAAACCTTATTACATTCAATATATTTAAATGAGCTTGAATTTTCACGAGCTCAATTATCTGAAAAATTCGTGCATATGGAATTCTGCCTTTTACACTTTCCTAATAATCGAGGCATTTTTATAGATATTTTGATGGTTGGTTAAACACAGGCTGAAACATTAATCCATTATAAAGTGAACTAAATGACACAATACAAGAATGAAGACATAGGAGATATGCTAATGAGCATTGATGCTTTTATATGCATCTTTTTTTCGATCCTGATTTTATGGAAAGATTAATTTTTAGAGATCATAAATTCTGAAACGAATCCATTCTAGAACACAAATAAAATGCCCTTCTGGGAGATTACTTTAAAAAGTGTATGTATTCCACCTTTTTACTCTAAAGTCAACATTAGAAATAACTGGCTCTCTAGTGGTTCGAATTTGTTTTACACCCCCCCCCCCCCCTGGCTTTTCAGTGACCAAGGAAGATTCCCTTTTTCCACTCCCTTTTTTTTATTATTTTGTCCTCTGTGAATAGAATGAATGAAGATAAGTCTGCATTCAAAGGGCTTAAATTGTTCAATAATCCCAAAAAATGAAGAAGTTGTCAATCTTTCCCCCATGTTATTATATATGATAAATAGGGTTCCTAGATTTTTCTTTTTATTAATAGGGATAAGATGGCAGTTGAAAATTAACATACTCCATTTAGTTTGTATTGAATTATCAGTTTAGAATAGTAGTTTCGTTTCGCGATGTTTTGAACTTGTGTCCGCTAGTTGCAGGAACAGCGCGCAAGCAAACTTTTTTTGAGTGGGATTTAAAAAAATATTGCGGGAATCGCGCGATCGCACGGCCTGGCCGCGAACCCTGAAAAATAATGAACACATAAAATAAAATTCCCTCAACTGATACAAATTCATCAAAAAATTAATTTCAAAAATAATGAGGTAAAAATTCCTGAAGAAAAAATTTAATAAAAATAAAATAAAATAATCAAATATTACGAAAATAATGGGAAATATTAAAAGGGGGAAAAAGAGAACTTGCAAAATACAAATAAAATTAAGTGCATTTAACTTTAATGAAAATTTTCTTAATAAAAAAATGATTTAGCTTTCAACCTTTTTACCGAGATTTTTCGAGTTTTGCTTTCTCTTGTGTTGAAAGAGTTAAGCTACCACTCATTATCATGAGTGAATCCAAAATCGAAACATAGCAATATCATTACGAAGTCCAAAGAAGAAGAAACTGGACAACATCAAATATCGTTGTCATCAGTTGAAAACAAGATGCCCATTCATGCTCATTGCATGAAAAAGGAAGTAGATTACAATTTTACACTACATACACATTGCTAAATATCGGAATGTCTATGAATAAATGTTGAGGTGTTCCAGTAAGATTCTACAATATCGTGCCAGTGAAAAACTCGTTGCGGCGATTTGGTTGCCAAAGCTGCCACGCCTGAAATTCCAGAACAGCAGAGGTTAAGTCATGGTTCACAAATTTGGTTAACATTAGCCATTTCGACTATTTTTGCTCACATGGCTAGGAAATATTTTTTAGCATTGTTGTTTATTTTTACAGTTCACAGAGCTTTTGTATACTTTTTAAGTTGCGCATCTATTTTTACTCAAAATAATGTAAAACCATAAAAATTGAAGTATAAACCAAGTAAAAATGAAGCATAAACAGTGATGGTGCTAGGAAATGCCCAATGAGGGGGGCTAGCTTATCCAACAGAGAAAAGTGCTATAATTTGAAAATGTACTGTATTAGCCTACTTTCCCATAAAAGTTTTTTAAAAAAGAATGAAAGAATGCTTAATGTATCATAAAAATAAGTGAAGAAAATAAAATAATTATTGAAAAATAAAAAATCTGAAAGTAGGGTTTTGGGATGGGAGAAAATGTGTCTGTTGGTCAGTCCTTCCCCCCCCCCCCCCCCTTAATTACGTTTGAAGGAATTGTCCGATTCGCAAGATTTTTTCTTTGCATTCGAAGGATCTCAGCCAGGATATATAGTTTCCATATTTTACTTCTTGATTTGAACAATTTTTTGTTCAATTTCAAACAGTTCAAAAAATCTTAGCGTTAGCGCTTATAGGCAAAAATGAAGCAAATTATGTAAACTCTGGGCATAAGATCCAAGTTCCTTTGAACAAACTTATTGGAAGAAGCTCTCAATGGGAGATATTTTTTTATTTGAGCAATTTTTGTTAAATTTTGAGCAGTTCAAAAAAAATTTAACATTGGCACCTATGGGGAATTTCAGTCCTATATAAATTCTGTTCTAACAGACGGATTTACTTAGAGCAAACTTTATGGAAAAGGTGTTATGACTTAGAACATATGTACAAATATGAAGTTCGTCCAGATCTAAACAAATCTATTTTCCCACAAAAACTTTTTAATTTGCATTTTTACAGATATTTCCGACTAAATGAATGAATGCATATAAACCATTGAAAAATTTATATTTGAAGTAATTAAGAACTAAAACCAATTGAGAAAGAGAGAGAGAGAAAGATATGGCTAGATTCTCAATTTGATATTGGTGTATACAGGAAAGTAGGCTCGCACAATTCTAAAAGGAACTTCTTATGATACATAGCTAAAAAACAATGATTTTCATCTTTGACAAAATGAATGTGGATTTTGTATTTTAGAGCACCTTCCCAGTAAAGATAAGAAGCAAATTTTTTTTTTTCTTCTTTATTTCCGTTTCACACATTTACAACGTTTTATTAAATGAACCAATTTTCATGATCCCCCTTTTTTTAATCCAGAGGGTGGTCTGCTTTAGGTCCTGTACCCATGGTTGATTCTCAGCGAAAAGAAATTTTCGGAACTTCACTGTTTTCGGACAAAGTATGCACCATTAATTTAAAATAAAACCTACATACGTACTTATATGAACATGTCCCCCCCCCCCACCCCACCCAACACATAATACATACATAGATGTATATATTTATATATAAGTTTTTTTAAAAAACGCTTTAAGTAATTTAATACTGAAATCAAATACCTAATATTAATACCAAGAGTCTTCAACCCCCCCCCCCCCCCTCCCGGAAACGTTATCATATTGACTTGAAAGTTTTTTAAAGTAGTACAAAATATTTTGCTTGTCTAAAGGAAGAAAGATTAATAAATTAAAATTTTTTCAGAAAACTGATTTTTTTTTTTTGGAACAGTCCCTCGGAAACGCCGGAGAATTTCGGATCAGAATCGCCCCTGCCTGTTCCTTTGTTTGTACATATTGTTTCACTGGTAAGAAAGTTATGGGTAGAAAATCGATAAAATTAATTTGTCAGGCTTGTTTAGATATTTTACTAATCAAAATTCTTGCTTTAAAATCAATAAAAAAGGAATATGAAACTCACTGTTTAACAGCTTGTTTACCTACAGCACTACTTAAATTAAGAATTTCAATGAACAAGCTTTTCTAACGAACACAAAATTCATTCAGTCTTAATTAAATATCATATTTGGAATGAAAGATAGTAATTTAACCATTTGAAATGGTGTATTCAAAATTAATGATGAAGTAAGAGCAAGTTTTAATAGCATGTTTAGTATATAAAATCTTGTGATGTGTGAAAGAGAGAAGAAAATTTCATACTATTATTGGAGACTACTGCGTGGTCTCCAAACATAAATTTAAGCATTGTTTCTAACTAGACTACTCTTTTTTTTTAAAAGATTTGATACCATGTTGTCTGACTTTCAATTTATGGTCTTAATAATCAAATGTGGTGAACAGTATTTTCGTTAAGTCCCGAGTGGTGACCTTATATCGAGGTCTGACTGTAGCTACCATCTAAATGTTTGAACTTTCAGGTCTAGTTAACAGAATGTAATTTTATTTAACAATCACTAAGAAAATTGGTTCACAGAATTGGAATTAATTCCGAATATATTACTTTTTAAAAGAATAGAAATGGAGGGCAATAAAGTAATATTACTTTGCAGAAATTAGCTGTTAGCTAATTCTGCAAAGTTGAAAATAGTAAACTAAAAGAATAGTGATGGAGAAATGATAATGTTAAAAATAA
Organism: Octonoba sinensis; assembly: GCA_038502835.1. Lineage (NCBI taxonomy): Eukaryota > Metazoa > Arthropoda > Arachnida > Araneae > Uloboridae > Octonoba > Octonoba sinensis. The sequence goes on along the minus strand of CM076603.1, from coordinate 108,550,968 downwards.
CTGTCATTTTAAGTAATCAGCCAATTTGCTTATCGGTGCATCCCCGATTAGTTCTTTTTTTTTTTTTTTTTCTTTCCAGCCGCATTGTAGACCTGAGGATGACTTACGCAAGGCCCTGGACATATTCCTAGAGACTGCCAAGATCCCACCCTTTGTTCTGGAGATGAGGTATGTATAACATTCTTTTTGGGCTATACCTTTTGTGCCTCAGAGTGGTTAATCGTAATAATGTGAACATTTCTTTGATAAACTTTCCGTGAGAAAACGGCTGTTCAGCAAGATATTTATAGTTTTTTAAAAAGAAAGTGATCACGTAACCACTGTCTGGATTATTGTTTTTTGAAACATATGTAATACTCAATAAATCTTTCAGATTAACTCATTTTTAATTATTAACTTTCATGTAATACAATTAGCATAAAATAAAAATGTTTCACAAACGGAAATCAGCTTTACTTTTTAATCTTTAGAAGAAATTATGATCAAACTGAAATTGTTTCTATACATCGAAATTTTTATATATTGAATTTTTTCCCCGACTTTTTTTTTCTTCTGTGGTCTTTTTCTGCACAAAGATTGACATTTTATTTCTTTATTCTTGGTATGACTTAAATTAAGTGAAAAAATTTTTAAACTCATAATATACTTCTTTTAATGTACCAGTATTTACATATTTTGTACTTAAACTTCAACATTGTAAAAGTCTGTCAAAAGGAGGATTTTTTTTTCTTTTGTACTCACTATAACTTTAGCTCTTCTTCAGTCTTTTTCAGAATCAGCGCTTCCAGAAAGAGTTCCTCCCAGCCTTGTTCATGGCACGAAAGGTAAAACTGTTTTCACTCCAGAGTTAGAATGAACATGAAAGATAAAACTTTTCTAAGCAGAAAAGTGACAAGTAAACCTTTTCCCTACGGCACTGGTACAACTGTTGCACCAGTAAAAGTTATCTTTTTGCCACCATTCTAATTGCATAAGAAATTTCCAAAGATAATTTTTTTCCTTAGTATAAGAGCTGTGTTGATATAGATTTTGTTTCCTAAAACTGCAGAGGGCTGAAATCCTTATAGTAACTACTGTATAATAGCATAAATATATGCTAACAGTTCAGTTTGTTCCTCAAGTGCTTGCTGTAGGGAAAAGGTTAAAGCTGTTATCAGGTTACACAAAACAAGGAAAGCGTGATGTAACAAATATGTTTGTTGTTGTTTCTAATGCCACTTGGGGATCCAAGCTCCCCTTTGCAGAGCGACCAGGAATTAAGGCTGTAAGGGAGTGGCCCTTCATTTAGAGATGAGCACCACAAAGGTGGAAGTAAGATTTGGCTTATTATGTATTTGGATAACACCACCAGTACGCAACCTTCCTTTTTTTATCTAAGAGTGAAGGAAAGCGAAATGCTCCACTCTCCGGTACCCTCGGGACTTCAGGGTCCATGGATTTTATATTCAGGTATCCCCAAATGTACATGGTTGGTCTTCAATAGGTTAGGTATCGAACATCCAATCTTCCGGTTGGAAGTCCGACTTCCCAACCACTAGGCTATCACAGTCTAACAAAGATTGAACTGTAATAATAGTAAAATTTGTTAGCTGTATTTTGCTGTTCAGAATAATGCATGTACCTCCAATGTAAACAGGCAGACAATTGAATGAGGAAGGTTAAAATCTCATTCTTTCTCTCTGTATATTAATATATAATGTAACATCTATTTGGTTTAAATAATTACCATCATGAATAAATTTAACTAAAGGATGAAAACAGGGAACTCATTATGATTCACTTGTCAAATATAGTATCACACAAGGAACAATATGCAATTATGTTTGAGAAGAAAAGTTCTTAATTATTGTCCATTATTGTCTTAATACGAGTCCATTGGAAATTGTTTGGCTTGTTAGCAAATTTCACACTAGAAATGTATTCTTTTACCTTTCTTTTTTGAAGATATTTCATATTTCTTTTTTTTTTTTTTGTCAAAGTATACTTTCCGCTTTTTTTCTCAAGGGTTTTTCAATATTGTACGAATTATAAACTGGTGAAAAATGAATGATGCAAGTACGCAATTGGGTACATGGCCACTAAATAGTATTATAATGTCAATTAAGGTTCAAGAAGTAAAAACTTTTAAAGCTATGCAGTTAACATTCACACATCATGTATGCTTTGTTCTTAAAACTAATTGAACGCTGACAATTATAATTTTTAAATCATCATAGCAATGAAAGTAAAAAGTGTCAATATTTAAACTTTAAAAATAATGCTGGGTGGCAGATGAAATGAATTTCTATGAATGAAGTGCACTATAAGTAGTCGATTGGTTTTGTTTGATGCAAATATGCAAATAGAAAAGTGTAGTATGAAACACAAAATAATAAAATATTATTAAAGTAACAGATTATTATTTTTAGATAACAGATTTAATCAAATCTCCCAGTACATTTACCATTTGGGCAAGCTTGAAATTATTTAGTGCATATTCGAGTCAAACCAGACTAAGCCGAATGTGCAATTGCAAAGTGGAATTCATTTGCATTGGTCTTGTTCATAATGTTTGGCCTATGTAGGTTTTATTGCATTTTTGTTTTCATTAATATGATAGATAATATAATTCATTTATTAATACATTGTTTTACAGATGTTGCATCAACAAAATGTGGCAGAAAAATTTATCCAAGCACTAGTTAGGTGACTATTTTTGTTTTCTCTTCACGTTTTTGATTACTAAAGAAAAAAAGCTTTTCCTCAGGGGAAAAGAAAGGTTCAATTTTGAAAAAATTACGAAAATAGTAAATTGGAGGTTTTTTAAAAATTAATTCATTACATTAATTCTACTGTTTTTTGCAGTTTCACTGTTCTAGTTGTTTAAGTGATTTCCATCTTGTTTAATGTGTTTGACAGTAAACACCAGAATTGTTTTTTCTTTTCTTTTAGTGCAGGCAAGCTCTCCACCAAGCAGATTGAAAAATACAGCTATATTTATATTTAGTAGAAAATGTAAGGTTGCCATTAAACATCTTCTCTTTCTTCAAAATCTTTTAAAAGAAAAGTGAAATGAAAAAAAAATATTTGCTTCCTGCATTGATGAAGGTTCTTAGAGAAGCCTGAGGTGTGACTGATCCAGGATCAAGTTGACTGTGGGAGTTACTAATAAACACAAGACGCTAGTTCAGTAATCAAACTTGATATCCGAAATGAAGAGTATCTGGCATTTATACTGAGCTAATATAGAAAACTGGAATTCCAATGAAGAACTTACTAAACATCCTAATTCATCTATCATGTAAAAAATTGACAGAAACCAATAAAAATATTAAATAATTTATTACTTCATAAAAATTGCCTTTTCAATTCCATCTCCAACCAGTGAGAGTTTCTAGGTTCTAACCAATTGTAGGTTTTACAATAGTAAGTTGTTTATAGAGTCAGACTGACATTTAATGAATTTCTCAATTTAACATTTTTAAACTTCCCAATGATATTAAAGGCAAAAACTGCTATTTAACAAATTTTTCCTGATGTCATCAAATGTGTTTTTTGTTTACTTTGTACTTATAAATGATTTTAAGAATTATTTTCAGATCTCGGAAAATATATACTCTTCGATATTAACTTTGAAAGGGGAATGAAATATGGGGAAGTGTAACTTCAAATGATTTGCAATCATGTTTGAAATTGGTACAATAGAGCAGGAAAATAGTTTTGGTGCAGCTGTGAAAGAACCAGATTTGAGAAGGAGATTGAAGTCTGAGCTCTAACTGGATATTTGTAGAGAAAGATGATCAAAATGCTGGCGGTAATCATTCTGTTCACTGGTTTGTATGGTATCTGCAATGCTCACAGTAAACATTGGAAGGAGATTCCTTCGCTGAAAATTTTTGTTCTTCCCTTTTCCTGTAAATCTATTCATCTTTCGTTACATCTTTATGAGTGTTGATGAATGTCATATTTTAAATTGTTAAAAACTACCTTTTTTTTCCTGTATTTTAAATTGCAATGGATGGCTCTCCACAATACAAATTACTAAAAAGGTCACAAATAAGTAAATTCTTCCTTCAATGGTGCACAATTCATGCAATGTTTGTAAGAATACAAAGCATTGAACATGAAATAGAATCTAAAGAATTACTATCATAGAAAACTCTTAAGAAAATTTCATACAGCAGTTACCATAGGAAATCTGATTTTATTTATATACACTATGTTACAAAAATATTCTCACTAGAAAAAAGCAACTTAAAAAATTCTTCAAAAGTTCTCACTGAGCATTTACATAAATGCACACATGGCCTACAACTTGCAGCCTGTACGACTTTAGCAAAACACTGAGATGCATCAAAAATATGTGCTTCACTCAAAACCTTTGGGTGGGCCTCTCCTCAGTGCTTCAGCCATATCTAAAGGAAACAAGGATAAGTATTTGTACTTTTCTCCTAGATGATCGGGACTTAGAAGCATGTCATAACTGGAGATGAGTTCACCATGCAAATCCTGCTTTGTGGATTCCAACATTTTCTAAAAAATATAACAAGGTTCACACTCTAGAAATTTAAGAAAAAACATCAAAACAGTATTTTAAATCCAAAATACTTCAATAATATTTACAATTTTTATTTGGATTAACCTATAATTGTGTTTGTTTATGCTTAAATGTAAATTATTAACCAAGAAAAATTAGGTATAATTTCACCCTGAGAGCATTTATTAAGATGGAAGCTTCCTCTGAAAATGAGTTGAAATGTCTACCTCAAATCTAGAAGCTGGCAGATAAATGTACTAGGTATAAAAACAAAATAAAGTTTTAAGTCAACATCCATTGTAGTTTTCCCCTAAAAATTACTTTCTATTGCATATCTTCTGCTTTATTTTATGATTAAGGTAAATCTTTACTGTTATTAATGTTTTATTTTAGACTCATAGTATAATATATTTTCTAGGGTTATACATACTAGGAGGTTTTTCTACTTCAGTGATACACTTTTAAAGTTATACAACATTGGATAACTCAAACATTTATTTCTTAGATAAAAATTCTTACGCTTTTTTAAAATTAGGCATGAAGATGAGTAAGCAAACCAAAATTTATTTTTAAGTTATTTTTTAATATTCAGTACTGAAATGAAACCAAAAAAGTTGTGATAGATACGACAAACGACGATGGAAGTAACCCTTTTATGAGACGAGAGGGGGCTATTTTTTGGAATTGTGGCTGTTTTTAAATGTGGCTACACAGCGAGCTTTACTTTATACATGTTTAAAGAGTGCACTTACCTCAAATTTGGATTTGATGTCCATTTTTGTCAAAAACTCTTGTTGAGTCACTGGACCAAAGGTCAATGCTAAGCAAAAAATAAATAAATAAAATGTTTAAAAAGTTCATGTTAAGCACAAGTTTTTTTTTCTTCCGAAATAAACACTTTACTATTTACTAATAGTCTCAGAAAACCAAAGTAATACTAAATTTGAACCACAAATGATAAATATTTATTGGACATTTAGCAGATTTTTCTGCAGGGGTGATTGCGACACAAAATAAACCCTGAAAATTTTTTATGCAAAAAGTCAGTATCACTTTTTATGCACCATAAATTATACGACAGCTTTTATACACATATAGTTACAACAGCATGTTTAAATAAAATAACTTTTGAAATTAAAATTTACCTACTGCTAACTAATAAGAAAAATTTAATGTATTTATTTTTTGCAAATAAATAATTTATAGTAAAACATAATGAATAGGAATTTCCCATGACTATATATTTTTTGCCAAATTTTTGTAGAGAAATACTTTTTCTGTTTAGAGTTATTATTTTTTCATTTATATGTCAAATATCTGCAACTTTTAAAATAAAAGTTGAGAAAATAACTCAAAAGTCCAGGGCCGATTTTAGGAAAAGGACGTAAAAATGAGTTATTATGCAAAAAAATGAAGTTCGGAAAATGAGTTAAACTTTTTGCGATGTTCGGAAAAATAAAAATAAAGTATGGGAAAAAATTACCACTTTTGCCGATGTTTACATTGGGAATGTAAACATTTCCAAACCCGGGGTTTGGCGGCGAAAAAAAATTTCCAAAATGGCGCCAACGCCCAGTTATTCGTAACAACGAAAGCACGTGGTATCGTTCCTGTTCGGAACAAAGATGGTTGGCGCCGTTACAACCCTTGCTGTGTAAAGGTTTGCTACAAAGGGAGTGTTTATCGCTTTTTTGGAGTATTTTTTGTTCCCATCCACTAAATTTTCAATTTTGAAAACTAAAAACTCGGATTTTTAGAACACGGAAGGAGGACCCGGAAAAAACGCGGAATACAATCACCCCTGCAGTGTATATCTGATGTCTTGTTGCACATTAACTCTTTCACGCCGGTGCGTAGGATCAATGAATTCTCTAATCTGACAGCGTGTACCACTGGTGGCTTATTTTTCAATGTCCGTCAGAAAGCAAAAAAAAAAAAAAAAAGCATGTGTTCCCTCCCTCCTAGATTAGTATAAGTTTCTGTCAGACTTATGTTAGACCTTTTGGTATGCAACTTATATATAATTTATTCTTCAAACAGATAACACTTTTTCTAGTACTATCAAAAATGAGTGGTTGGGCACCTTCTAATACACCAAATATTTATGAAAAAGTATAATTTTTTTAAATAATATAATAAGTAAATGTTTTGTGAATCCAGTAAAAGTGTAGAGGCAGTGGTTGAACATCAAACACACATTTTAAATCTTATACGAAACAAAAGATTCGGACAAGACACATAGCGACTAGATACCTGGAACTACTTAGAGCTACTGAGAAGAGGGAGAAACTGATTACATAATACCAGATAGAAGTTGCGCAGCCTATCTGCTGTCTTTCATTTTTCTTGCCACTCATTTATTTAGTTAACTTTATTTTATTCTGTAATTTAAAAAAATTATCTATTGTATTAATTATTAATTTACTTTTATGCCAGAGCAATATTTAATTTCCCTAGCGATGCGTAAATTAAGTAATAGCTAAAGTATGCTCGTTAGGTGGCAGTGCAGTAGGAAGGATTATGCAATTTTGAGAATTTAACCATGATTGGTTGTATCCTTCGGCACGTGGCTGGGCGGAAGCCTTTGACATAAGTTTCCCAACTTGCCTGCAGTACAGGAGATGGATTAGTCGATAGAAACAGAACGGCTGTTGCTTAAGTGCTGTCGACTCTATTTAGTCTTGACCAAATTAGTTTATAAGGAAGCCTGGTGTCTACCACCTTGGTAATTATGTTTTAAGTCACATGGTGAGTTAGGGCGGCCATGTTGCTGCATATTTAGTTTATCATGGCAGTGGTCTTTTTCAACTTAGTTAATTAGGTTTTAATATTATGTTGTTTTATAAACTTTGCTCCACGTTACTTTAACTCAGCCGACACACTCTGCTAAAGTTGGGCTGTATTAGAGTGGTATAGTCAAGGCCAGCGGCTATATCACACCAACGATACCAGCTCCACACATGGCACCACAGATTAACGGCTCTCTGGGATATATGATTTCTATAGGAGAGGGTTTATCATTGCTATCTAATATGTTTTGTATTTCGTCATAAGGGCAACTGTTGAAAAAAATGTCATGCCATGCATGCAAAATAGAAAATCATCTGTTTTACTGGACTTACCTTTTCCATGCACCATCTTCTTCAAATAAGCAAAGTCCACATCTGCAGTCAGGTCTGCTGTGCCAGGCTCACTGAGCGGATCGTGCAGAGCATGTCGACGGAAAGCCTGAAGGAAAGAAAGGAAAAACATTTCGACTGCCGCAAGAAAACCATGGTCATTAAACAGTTACACAATGAAAATATCAAAAGTTTGCCGTAACCCATTTATGCCGGAGGTTGAAAGTTTTGAATTTTTGCATGAAATTCAATTGAAAGGTAGAAAAATGTAAAAAATAACAATTCGCCAACTTTTTTTTTTTATTTCATGCCAGGTATGAGTAATATGGTGTTCCATTTTTGGAACACTAGGCAAAACTATTGCTGTATTTGTTACTAAATGTTAAATATGATTATTATTGAATGTGGTGGTTATTCAGTATGATAATCGGATTAACACATCACATGTAATGCAGCATTACATTTTTCACATTGAAATGTGGTGTTTTTGTGGCATTGAGCGCAACATGATTGCTTGCCTTGCTTGATGAAAAACTCTCACTCAACTGCTGTTCCAAAAATGGAACAGTAGGCATAAATGGGTTAAGGAAAAGCTTAATCTAGAGCAGGGATGACAAATAAGATTTCATGAAAGTATCAATAACAAAGCAAATTGAAATGCTTTATTTATTTATTCAATTATTTGTAGAGTAATTATGCTGAATAACAAAGACCATCATTATCCCGGACATCTTAATTTTCAGGTTTTCTGAATTGCTTCAAAACTTTGTTCCACAATAGTTCATCTATTGTTGAACCAAGCTGGAATACCCCCAATTTACAGTAATAAATAATAATACATTTCAAAGAAAACAGTAAAGAAAAAACATTTAGAAATCCAGAAATTACTTGCTGTATTTACATAATAAAATATAGTGATTTTTTTTTAACTCTTTAATTCCCGGGCGACAAAATATTTTTTCTCCTTTGCTTACCGGAGAAATAGCCCAAATCCACGAGCGAATGCTTTCCCCCTTTAGTCATTCATGTGCCTTCAGCGCTGACAGGTTGTATCCCGCCTTTGACGGGAAACAGAACCATCGAGGGTTGGCAGTGAAATTCCTTTCGAATCCGTGCATTTTCTTAAAATTCGGCTAAAAAAATGAATACATAGATAGTGCTACATCCGTTTCTTCCTATTTTTTTTCTTTCTAACCTTATTTTACACATCATGTGTATATAAGTATTGTTTCGTATGGGCTTTTTGTCTTTTATTTAAATATTCAGAACTAAAGAAAAATGATTTGTTTCCGTATTTATCTAATATTCAAGCAGCTACTTCCCAATTTAGCACAGTAGAAAATGTTGTTAGTTCCTATTTTAGGAAAATAACTTATATTACGGTCAGGAAATAAATTTCGATATCGTACCCTGTTAACTCATTTTCAGGGTACGTTTCTCCAAAAGATGTTAGATTTTAATATTTTCTATCCTGAATAAATTGCGTCTCAAAACGTGTGTCAACGTGCGAAGTTTCGATGTAGAAATTATAGGTTACCCAAGACTAGATAAGGGGGGGTTGTGGAATAACCCTACTGAAATGGTGAAGAATAGAATTGGACCAATTTTTCTTGTAAAACAGGGAAATTAGCTCATTTCTTCTGAAGAAATCACCCCCCCCCCCAATCCGGGTGCAGCTACGCCACTGATAGATTATATATATATATATATATATATAGTAATATATAATAGTAATAATAACAGTAAATTGTATATTCCCTCTTTGAATGAATTCAAAAAGAATGGAATTATATAGTTTTTTTATTGGTCATGAAAATGTTTCGCATATAGTTCTTTGGGGCCGTCACGTTTTTTCCCCATATATTTGATAAATGGGGAATCAAATATAATCTCCCCACTTTGTCACAAAAAGGGCCACTTCTACATACACCCTCCCCCTTTGTCATATGAAAAGGTGTGTTGCATAAGCATGATGTAACTCTTCTTATTAATCTCTTCCCTTGTCACAATTTCACGAACCCCCTCCCCCCCCTCGAAGAGTGACATCATTTATGAATAATCCCTTGAGAAGATTTGGGTAATTAAGAAAAACTGTAAAATAGAGTTGTCTGTGTTTAAACGATTTCCTTTCATTTCATTCATGTTTCAATGTTCGATATTTATACTTCATGCATATATATTAGTTCATTGGTCACTCCAATTTCTTCAAGATTTTCTATAATTTCATCAATATGGTAGAGTACAGCTATATTCTTATGTAGTTATACAGGTGTGAGTTTATGTATACGGAATTCTTCTTATCTTAGACATTTTTGCAGCAGTTCGCAAACGTTTGAAATCAATTAATCAATCGAAAATCAAGTTCGAAATTAAAGAATGGTCAATAACAATTCAAAAAAATTCCAAAGGCACGTTTTCCGCAAAAGCTGCAAAAGTGCACACTATTTCTCGCGATGTTGAAACAGGGTGAAATATTTGTAATTGTCCTAGAAAGAAAGAAACCAGTTTGGAGGAGGTATTGGGAAGCAGCTCAATAGGGCTTTTATCAGGGATTCGACACCTGTCATTTAACGATTTCACGCTGGTCGCTTCGGAGGGGAAAGAAATGCTTTCGGCTATAACGGGAATGTAGTGGTTGGGCTATTTCGGCTATTACGGGTTTTAAAGAGTTAAAGAATACACTTTGTATGTTTCTTTTTGCAACAGTTTTTTTTTTTTGCTTGGATATTTCAATTAGTGATAACCTTGAATCAGCCAAGCCCCAAAAAACCCCACTAAAAACCTTCCCTACCCGATGGGCACCCCTAATATAACAGCAAGAGGTCATGAAAAGAAAGATAAATGCTCTGCTCACTCGGAACGTATCCGTCCCGGTACCATCATGTCCATAGTCTACCAAGAGAGCGTAGCCTCCCTCCTTCTCAATGCGAGCAGCCACCTCCTGCACCAAAACTCCACTCTCTGGGCTCACTTCTAGGGTGCTGCGGGACTCCTCTGCCTACGGAAAGAAAGATATAACATGAACCAGAAATCAAATGTCACACTTCTGAATCAATTTCATATTTTAACACAGCATGGTATGCAGAGGAAAAAAAAAGGAATTTAAATTGTTTAAAATTGGCTGAAGTTTTTAATTTATTCCTATGACAAAAACATATTATGTACACCTTAAAGGAACCATGTGCCACAGGCCACCTGGTGATTAACTCACAATAAATATTAAATGTTCACATCTGCTTCAACAACATTAGAATTATGTTTTATACATATAATACAAGGCATAAGATATATCCTTTAAACCCAGTTCAAATAGGAATGCTGTGGATAATTATGAAATGTATAAGTTTTACATACTTCATAACAAAATATTCCAGTATTGATATTTTTAATACAATAAGAAACTTTCAGAGATAACGTTAAAATTGTTTTAAATCGTCATTGAAAATTTTAAAACGTTTCTCTTCTTCTATCTGCATTGCCTTCTCTATTGTATGGTTTAGAAACCGATCTGGGTGCTTAGGCACAAATATTAGTTTTTAAGAAGAGCATTCTGAAAAACTTATTAGTTTTAATTATAATTCATTTTTCACTATAGTCCGAACAGTAAGATTTTTTTTTTAAAAAAGTTTTTAGCAACATCTTTCAATGTTTAAGTTATTTTCTCTGTAATATACATTAAAAATACACTTTTAATTGATAAGCATTTTACTCAACTACTTTGCTCTAAAAATTTACTTATTTCATAATATTAGTTATTTTATACGTTTTAATGAGAACAAAATTCTCGAGTCTCCAAATTTTAACTTTGGGAGAGCAATCTCACTCTCAACTGACATTTCTAGTACATATGTACTAAATTATTGCTCATTTAGATGGAGCATGAGGTAAAGAGAATGCTCACATCAATGAAGAACTGGCTGGCAGGGGTGGGGCCTCGAGAGAGGACATAGCGTAGATGGTGCTCCCCAGGTCCATCGTCCAGGTCTATAAGGAGCTCTCGCCAGCCCTCACCAGTCCTCTGCAATAAAATATAAAAATTATGACGCTCTTTGATCTTATTTAAAAGGCAAAAAAATGTCTCATTGATACTCGAAAGAGAGCTAAATATCTTTAAGTGTGGGCAATGTCTTTAAGTAACAAAGGCATTTGAAAAGCCGACTAAAAGCGGTTGTTTTCTCCCTACTGAATTGGTTGCCACGGGGATCCGCTTTTAACTCCCAAAGTTCTTAGTTGCTACCAGGTCCAAAAACAGATCTATCTTTCTATATATCCATTTTCCCTTACGTAAGGAAAAAGTGGTATAGGAAGGTCATTATTGTTGGAATTCCAACCACACTTTTGATTTTTCGTCCAGTAACAACATTCAAAAAGTGTCCTTTCCATCTGATCTCTATTTTTTTGAAGCTTTTCATATTCTAAGCATATTCTCCAATTTAGTAAATGATATCTCGGCAATTCTTTACTTTTCTCAGGTTTGATTTTCTTTTATTTTTAAATTTTCTCCTTTCATGTTTTCTTAGGTGTGTCGACGGTAGATGGCGCCACCTGTTCGACTTTTTGTCTTTAACTGGTGTCTCCTCTTTTGGCGGAACTCTTGGAAGGTCTTTGCTTTTCTGGCTCCCTTCTTACTTGCATTGTAAAGAAATTCCATGTAATTCAAAAACGAGTCTACTTTTCATAATTTAATGTTGTTCCTTTTTTCTTATTTTGTTTGTCGCACAAAAGGTAAACAGCTTTCCCCAATTTTTATCTCATTTATATGTTGAAGTTTTAGGGCATTTTGTAATTGCTGATTTCCTTCCTGCAAAGTTTTGATCTGACAAGAGACCTTAATATGCATTAAATTTTTCATGAATTTCTTCCATTTACTCTTCTGCTTATTTTATACTTTTTTAGAAGTACACTGGTTTACAGGCTATGATTTTCGCAAAATATCGGCAGTCGAATGATAAAAAAAACATTAAAATGAGAAATTAAATAAGCTAATTGAAGGTAGCTCATGTGCCCCCTTACCTGCAGCTTGTGTACAGGAAACGAGTCCAGCAGCTCATAGGCGATGACGCAGGAGAATCCTTCCGGGACATCCTCCAAATTTCTGTACCAGGAGACGGGAACACCGTGCTTGGTGATGTTGTGCTTGTACATCAGCTCTTCTCCCTCCAGACCGGTGCGCAGGTGGAGGTGGCGCCGAGAGTCGTCCTCTTCCATCACGTCTTTCACCACCGAGACGGTGCCACAGAGTTTCAGCTCTTGCAACTGACTGAGATGGGGACTCACCTCTACCAAGTGCAGAGACACCACCTCACGAGCCAGGTCGTTCTGGGAGAAAACCTGCAAATGAGAATGGAAAAAAAATGCTCTCGCCCATGGTCTGGCATGAGAAGTGCATTTACCACACAGAAAAGATGAAAAATGAAAAAAAAATTCCACAGTGTTTCAGGATCCAGATTAAAACTCAGGTTCACATTTTTTTGAAGAAATTGTGCCAAAAGCTTGAAGTCATGAAATAAGATAAAGATACCCTAGCATGTTACAATGATAGATCCTCAAATCCAGAATGCTCAGGACAGTAATCTTTCTGAGTCGACAGGGTGGCGTAGTGGTGAGACGCGGGTCTCGTACGCCCGAGATCACAGGTTCGAACCTGGCCCGAGTCGGTGGATGATGCGGATTTCCAAGATGCAGAAAATCGTCTGTGCCCATGTTGCATGATTGTGCGGCATGTTAAAGATCCCTCGAGTATCCGTTTGGCATGGATACTCTCTGCTAAATTAAATACCTAGTGCTCGCATCAAATGAGAGATCAGGTGCCGCCATCTAGGGGTAACTGAGCGTTCAAATTCTCAGTGGCAATGGCAGCCACCGACAGTGGTGCTACTTGAAAAAAATGGATGCTGATTACCGGGGTACGCACTACGTCTGCAAAGGTTAGTGACCATACGCAGCCCCATTAGAAAGAAAGAGAGAGTAATCTTTCCAAATTTAAAAATCTTCTGAGTTTTGGGTCTTTGCTCAAAAAATAGAAAAACTACCATAATGAGGAATATTTGGCTCTTTTTATAGATATCAGATTCGCTAGTGGCCACTTTAATTGCAATGAATCAAACTCGGACTATAGAAGTTTTAAACATTTTACCTTGACTAGGCAAAAATAACATATTCAAGATAAAATTATTGGCACAGCAAACTATGTCTAGTTTTCTATTTTTTTCTTTAAAAAATACTGAATTTTAGATCAAAATTAAAGATATTTTAAGGTTGTATAAAACATGTCGTTCTCTTGACTTGTTAAAATTTAATTTTGCCTTAAAAAAATGCTGTTCATTTATTTAAATCACCTGATTTTTTACATTTAACTTTAAGAATTCCGGGCTGACAGTCGCATTTACCCTTGAAAAACCATGTTAAGAAAATATATTCAAGAATACAAACCCTTAGCAGCTCATCTGACAAGGCACCTCTGTTGGGGCCAATCTCTACAATATACCAAGGTTTGGGTTTTCCAGCCTTCACCCACTCATTCAAACACCACTCTGCAAGCACCTGGAAGAATGGTTCCATGAAAATAAAAATCAAAAACAGGGCACAAAATAATTATAGTTCAGGATTTAAAAAAAGTCCTGAATTTAAAAAAAAAATTGATTTAGGATTACCAGCATAACCAGTTCTGCCACTGGCATGGCAAAAATTAGTTTCTGCTGGCAGAAAGCCAACCCTATTATCAATTGATTAATTTCAATCTAAAAAAAAGATTTTGCTTGATAAACTGTTGTTCAGCAGCTGATGCACAATCTAAAAGGGTGAGATGAATCTGTGTATTGTTCTGCTATATGGAATGTATTTTCAGAAAAATAAAAATTCTTAGTACTTAATCTACATTTAATATAAACTATCCATTATCATCTGTCTAAAATTTATTAACTAAGCCAGAGCCGTCATTTAAAAATTTTCCAGGCGGGGAGGGACATTTTTAATGCACATTAGGTAAAAACAACAAAACACACAAAAACATGTATAAACTCAATGCATTTCTAAAAGTTAGGGTGTGTGGGGGGGGGGGGGTCAATTGACCCCTCCCCCCCCCCCCTGATCACCCAAATGATGGGCCTGAGTTAAGCATGTGCCCAGGAATCGATGCCGCATTTTCAACAAGGTTCGGTTTTTGAATTTTAAAAAGAGTTTTGTGAAAATTTAAACATATAGTAGAAAAAAATATATTGTTATTTGCTGCATATTTAATAAATGATTTTCAGAAAAGTAAAATTTGGTAGCTGGGAACTTAGTTAAGGGTCGTCCGTTTTGATTGAATGGAATTTTGTGAAGGGTTCAAAAATACTCAAATGACAAAAACCCCTGATGAACTCTTTTTTAATACAGGAGTACAAATTTTTGCTACTTTTACTACACCAGGTACCCCCTAATGATGTTAAAATCAAAGTAGATGATATGCACAGAAATTAAAAAGATAAATTATATAACAACAAACAAAATAATCTATGATGCTTAAATATTTAATTCCATCA
The DNA here is from genome assembly GCA_038502835.1 of Octonoba sinensis. Lineage (NCBI taxonomy): Eukaryota > Metazoa > Arthropoda > Arachnida > Araneae > Uloboridae > Octonoba > Octonoba sinensis. The sequence goes on along the minus strand of CM076603.1, from coordinate 108,535,810 downwards.
AATTCCTCCTCCCTTAACACACACACAAAAGATCATTGCCAAAATGAGATGCAACAAACACTCACATCACCAAAGAGCTGTGAAATCCGAGGCGAAGTGATCACTCCTGAACTTCCGATGACATCCCTGTGCATGTAGTAACCCTGCAAAAGAAATGCGTCATGATGGAAAACCTCATAAAGTTGAAAGTCGGATACCGAAGAAATAATCATATCTCACAAACTAACTATATTTGCAGCTGCAGCTCAACCTATATAAAAATAAATGCCTGCTTACATGTGTGCATGAGCAATATCCAAACAAATCTATTACACTTATAAGCCAAGAAAAGGATACATACATAGCCTTTAAGAAATTTTATAACTTAATTTATTAATTTTTTATTACAAGTTTGGTATTTGGCTGATTTTAAAACATATTAAACCATGGCATAGCTTCCGATAATGGTAAAAAAAATGGTGGTTGTTTTAAACATGCAACAAAATTTACAGAATTAAAAAAAACTTTCTCCCCAAAAGCGTTATAAAGCTGAAATTCTTACACCTATCAATTACTTTTGGCAAATACTTTATTTGAAGAAAAGTACAAATGTCAAACATTAAAGAAATCCTTCACCAGTGGCAAGGCCGTAGACAGAAATTTTTTTCGGGGGAGACCCTGACTATGAAACACTAGTGTAGGGGAAAGTTTCAGGGAAGAACATATATGCTACATTGCGAAAATTTTTGGGATTTCGGGGGGGGGGGTCGCTCCCCCCCCCATGAGATGCTTATGAGACCAGTTAGAATGAAAGTCATATCATATATTAGAACTTAGAAAGAATTCTTTACGAATCTACTTTCTAATCCATTGGAAATAATCCTGAATTTTTTTTTACAATCCAGTCAATTACTCAACTGTTTTACCTATGGTAACACTATAAACTCCAAAATGGTATACACATGAAACTATTTTTGTGAATTAAGAAAAATGTTGTGAAATTCAAATACATTTTGAGAAGTTTCAAAATTTAAAGAAATAGTAATATATCAATGAGGGTTTGAAAATTATATTGCATGATTTGCCCATGGCATGTAAAAATTCAAATCAGGCCTTTTTGCCTCTTACCGAGTATATAAATATTTCCTTTAAATATATAATATTTAATCAAACTGTGTGCATTGTAATAAGTATGCACAATAGTAAATGAAGCAGGAATGACTGACCGACATGGGGTTAATTCCAATCTCTTTCATATACTCTGCAACTGTAATGGGCCCAGCGGCAGATATGCGGCTCTTCAGCTGCTGCACCAATTTGGTCTCACGACTTTTCGTGGCAGGCCGGGCTGCCTGGGCAGACAGACACCTTTTTCCTGCTGCTAGGGGAATAATAACGAATATTACAAAATTTGACTGCAAATATCGAGGAATTATCAAACTTGAAAGTTTTGATCATATACATTTTTTGAAAAAAAAAAAGGGGGGGGGGGAGTATCTTTTAAATCTGTAATTAAAATTGAACAAGCTACATATTTATCTTATTATTATATTTATCTATTTTTTTTTTTTTTTGTAACTACATATTTATCTTCAGCATAAGCTGAGCTTGTACTCTATCTTTTTAATCACTTACTTCAAATATATATTGTAAATTTTTAGAAATAGAAATTACAACAAAACATCATTTTCTTGGCTGCCCTCAAAAACCTAGTTTTGTAGCTACAAAACTTCATGCAACATGTTAACTAATAATTAAGCTTATTGTAAATGTAAACTATTAACTACAATTAGTTTCACTTTTCAACAAAGAAGCAGATAAGATACAATGAAGCTGCAATAAGTCAACAATGCGTTACTTGTGGAAAAACACATTAATTTTCATCAAATAAAGCCAAGAGAGCCAGCAAGGAATTTTTTTGCCAAGAAATGAAAAACTTTAGCATTCCAACACACATGAATCTGTGTGACCTTGAGAAGATATTTATTTTATTTACAACTTGATTAGTCTGCTGCAAATTCACCAAACTTTTGACAACTTCTTTTGTTGGCGAAATTTTATATAAGTACCTGAAATTGAAGGGAAAGCAGAAAACAAACACTTCTGGCAAATCCCGTTTATTGAAAAAAAAAACTATAGAACAAAATCGAAATATTACCACTTACGTTCCATTGCCTCACAATGTGAATATAAGAGAGGTTGTATACTTTAACGAAATTTGTCTGCTTAAATATGTGCGCAAATTTATATTTTTATACTGGGAAAAACGATTTGCACTCAATTCTCATTTGCACTTCTCACGCAATTAGACACTACTTTTCAGTAGAAAGTTATTTTGAAAAATATTACTCTGATACTTTTGACACATTAAGCAGAGTCAGGAACAGGTATAGAGACATGCATGGGGACACCAGGTGTACAGTGGCACCCATATCAGCACATAAATACGATTGCTATTACAAAACACTTTTTTCATTTTGGATTCACCAATTCTTTTCCTCAGACTGAATAAAAGTGCTTCTTTTTGATTAATTTGTCAAAATTTTCTATGAAGTACTCCATCTTATTACTGTATTCTGAACTTTTGACACATTGGTACAAGGGGTGTGGTCCTGGAGAAAATGTGGGGGGAAGCTTATATATTAAAATAAGTTATTCAAATCAAAAAATGAGGAAAGACTTATGTTAACATTTTTTAAAAGTGGGGAAACGCTTGTGTTAAAATTAAAAAGTAGGGGGACGCTGTCTCCCTTCAACCACACCACTGATTGGTACCCCCGGGGCCTTGGTGGCTGAACAGTCTTAGTACCAGTTTCCGCCCGCTGCTTGCGCGCAGTAACGAGGTCGTGGGTTCGATTCCCACCTTGCCCTGGGTGTATTTCTGTTATTTCCTCTCTCTGTGATGTAATAAAATCTTTGATGTATTGTCTTGTGCTATCAGTCATATTGGACGACAGTTCATAAGCGAGTCCCGAGACTAAGCACACGAACTGGAAAATAAATGTAATTCAATTCAATTCAATTGGTACCCCCACTATCACAGTGGTACCCCCTTTTCTAAAGCTCTGTGCACACTTATGGGGACAGGCCAAGACTCTGCGACAGAGCAATAAATTTACAGATGTTCTTCTATCTTGAACAGATGGCACTTTATTCAATGGCCCAAGTTTTCCCACAATTTTGTCACTAAAATCCTTTCTGCTATTTTTCTGCTTCATTGATAAAAAATTAAAAAAACACTAGAAATCTGCCAAGAAGTTCGTTAGCAGTGCAAAACAGGGTTTTGAAGAGTGCGATCTCTTTTTCACAGACTGACTTTAAACTGAAATTAAATTATGGATTCCATGAAGAAATTGACAAAAATTTTAGAATCTCCCTCTCCCTCCCTATTACAATTTAAAATCTTTCTTTCTGAAAAAATTTAGTCTAAGTTTCCAGAAGAAAGGAGGTTGTAATTATAACTAGTAATATTCAGGCTTAACCATATATATAGCAAGTGCATATAAATTTTATTTCATACATCCACACAAAAATCTTCTTTCAATCAATTTACTTGAAAAATCACTTTTTAATGATAATGCTATAACATTGAAAAAAGTAAGGTTTTCTATTCACCTTGGTTGAATTTTGCGGCATTTAAATTTGAATTCAACTTACGAAGATTTATCCGACTATATGCAGCCAAATTATGAACATACTGTCGGACAAACATCGTACGTATTCTTAAATAACTTTTAAAAACTTATTAGTAAAACTGAGTAAAAGCTTGAAATTGAATGAAACACTGGCCAACACACGACAAAAAGGTAAACTATTATTATTACGCTAAAACATCCGCATGGCTGGTGCTCTTGAGTGGATGAATTGAGAATAAAAGGCGGCACCAAATGTTCCAGTAGCCAATAACATTAAGGAATCACATATTGCTCATCCTCATGTTAGCATCGTCTGCTAAGATATTATCAAATGAATTTTGTGCGCATGTGTGTGTGTTTTCCCTTTCGCCCCTTTTTCGGCTAGCTAAAAAACTGCATGCTTGCCCAAGGGGGCAAACACATCGTATGGTCCGTGCTTTGTTAAATGCAGTGCTAACGCTAATATTACTCAAAGCATACAAAATAACACGCTACAGTACTCAAGCAAAACATGTAATGTGATTATTTTATATTTTCTTCTGTTACATTCGCTTCATGGTCCCAATTTTAAAATTTTTCAAATGTGTTTGATACTGAGGGCGTGTGAGGATGAAGGTTGCCGCAGTCGCATTTTTTTTTAACAGAGATCTTTTTAGTGCTAGCCACGTACTTCCACGCTTTGCCAAAAGCTACTAGTACTAGGTATCAATTGGCCAGGGGAGAAGTAGGGCTCTTTAATAGTCCGACGACGAAGTGTTGACTTAGAGTAATACTGCGCATGGCAGAAAAAAGGCGAATCCATTCGAGTTTTAGGGAAGTTATTTATTAGCAAGCGAATCAGAATGTTTGCGTCTCTGTTTGTTGAATGCAACCAAATTTATAAACTGGCATATAACATCCGCTCGGAAGAAATAAGATATGCTAAACGAATGAAAACGAAAACAGAATATTGCACATTTCTTACACCGGCAGTTTTCTCCCTATTCCTTGGAACGGCATACTCCATCTCTAGTGAACGAGTGGGGGAGGAGTGAACGATATTGACCACAGATGGGACGCAAAGGCCCAGGCATTCTGGCGAGAGTGATGGGCTCCAGCGAGGCCGACGAGATAGACAATCTCTATTATCTCGTCGGCCTCGGCTCCAGATGCTGCCGGACGCGTTCGAGAGTCTGGTGGCACCATTTTTGAGGTGCTCGGGTCTCCATTTGTTGTGAGAGTTTTTTTGGGGGGGTCACCCACTTGCGGCCGTGCCAGGATTGCGCTGCGGACTAGCTATGTAAAATAGATATACAGTCGAGCACCACAAATCCGCGAACGTTCGAAATTCAAAATCCCAAAATTTGGGAAATCGTAAAATTCGGCACTTTTCCCGAAAAATTTCCGGTTTTTTCTTGGCCAATTTAAAGAATAATTTAATCTGTTAAATTAATAAATAGCAGTAAATTTTGATTCAAATAGAAGCAATATTGTAAATATGTTTCTGATTTAAGCTGAACTCAACTCCAGGAAACCAAGATAAAACACAAAACGAACCCTACTATGTTGAAAGATGAAAATTGATTTTTTGAGCTCAGTTAAATATCTTTTTTCCCTATAAAAAATTAATTATTTTTTTTCCTTAAGTTCTTAAGAGTTCATTTTACAAGTTTTATTCCCTAAAAGGAAAAAAAAAAAAAAAAGGAGAAAGATAAAGGAAGTTGCTCTATTTGTTTCTCTGTGGTCATAAATTGCGCAATTTTTTTTGTAGTTTGTATTGTGGCGGTTCGATTCGACACCTTCAAGAGCTATCTTCTGTCCCGGGCATTAGGTACCTTTTGGTAAAGTATGGAAGCACTGGCTTTCCATCATGGAGGTCCGGCGTTCTATCCCCGCCTCCGGCAACGTCATCTCCGTGTCCTCGCACGCCGACCGCCTCATCTGGTGACCCGGCAATTACACGCAACGAATGGAGACCCAATAATCACCCCATAGATGGCGCCACGAGAACACTCGCACTCATCCGCCCAACCGCGGTGCTCGATCACAGCGCCCGACCGCGGATACGCACCCGTCTATGGTCGGTATCGTTCACTCGAGGAGGAGTATATGTGGCGGTACGATTCGACACCTTCAAGAGCTGTCTTCTGTCCCGGCCATTAGGTACCTTTTGGCAAAAGCCAAAAAATGGAAAGCCAGTGCATGGGAGCACTGGCTTTCCATCATGAAGGTCGGGGGTTCTATCCCCGCCTCCGGCAACGTCACCTCCGTGTCCTCGCACATCGTCGTCCGCCACAGTACAAAATGGCTAGCGTTTTGGTTTGGCTTCTCTGTTAATATTTTTTAAGATGTTGATGCAGCTTCTATTTTGTTTTTCATGCAATTGCAGGTGATTTTAGTGAAATGGTGAACTACCATGTGGGTATGGTTTACTTTTGCTGAATTGTGTGCTGTAAAATTTGGAGCGTTTTATTAAAATCCATGAATAAGTTTTTTTTCTTTGGTAAAATATACTAACACATGGATTTATTTATACAGTCAGACCTCGATAAAAGGTCACCCTAAGGGACATCGCAAAAGTGACCTTATAAGCGGGGTGAGCTTTTAACCGATTCATTAGCAGTTCATAACTATGCACGTAAATACACATTATGATTTTTTAAAAATGGTAATGCAAACGAAAACATCAGTTATTTGGTAAATGTTTAAGTCAATAAATTTTAACAGTAAAGAATTAAAGAAAGTTATATATGTATATTTTTTAAACTTAATTTAAAATAAGGTTGTTTATAAATTTCCTCAAAGTGTACATACATACATAACATCTAACCTTATTTAAAATAATCATTCATATAGGTCTGTTTCATTTTTGATTTCATTTTTCGAACGTTTTCTAGATTTTGTAACTTCTCAAAATGTTCGTCAACTCCCTCATGGTTTGTAAAAAAATGGCGTATGACATTTATTGCATTGAAGGCTTCCGCTTGGGTTACAGCTACAGTCTTAGAATCACTGTCATTGTCCTCACTGTCCACAACTTGTGAAACAATATCAGAAATTGTAGCTTCAGAAGTGGTGGCAATTTCCTCATCAATCAAACCATATTCTTCTTCCCCTTGAATGGCATGGCCACGATTTCTCAGATCTTCCATCAGAGCAGATAGAGGAATATCGTCTTCTTCTTCGGTTTCGTCATCCACGATACTCAGAGAATCCACAAAACCAGCACGACGAAAACAATTTGCTATGCATGTGGTGGACACCATGTTCCAACTTTTGTACACATAAAAAATGGCATCCAAGACAGTAACGTGAAACTTCTTTTTTTGGTCGATGACAGCGATAAGGTCCTTCAAGAGGAGCTTACGATAGTTCACTTTCAGGTTTTGAATAACTCCTTGATCCAATGGTTGGAGAACGCTGGTCATATTAGGAGGCAAGAAAACAAGCTCAATTGAGGCTAACTGTGGGATGTTGGTATGAGCTGTGCAATTGTCTGCTATGAAAACAACTTTTCGTTTCTTCTTCACAAACTGCCTGTCTAAACGTCGTATTGTTTTCTCCCAAATGGTGACGGTCATCCACGCTTTTTTGTAAGCGTCGTAATCCACAGGTAAAGATTTGTGGCTTTTGGAATTTACCAATAACAAGAGGTCTCAATTTTTCAGAGCCATCCATATTGGCCCCTAAAAATACTGTAAGTTTTTCTTTACTTTTTTTGCCACCTACACATTTTTCATTTTTGAATGCGAGAGTTTTGTCAGGCAAGACTCGGAAAAAAAAGACCACATTCGTCGACGTTTAATACATCGCAAGGCTTATACCGTTTCAAAATGTCATCTTCTAACACAGATTTCTTCCAGTCATTTAAAACAGTTTCGTCAACATCTAAAGCTTCACCACACACTGTCTTGAAAGTTAAATCATGTCTTACTTAAAATCTCTGAATCCATCCATTGCTCGCCATAAAATCAGGTTCTCCCAATTCCGTGGCTATTTGCAGAGCTTTTTCTTTCAGTACTGAACATGATATTGGCACATTTTGTGCTCTAGCCATTTTTATCTATATGAGAACGGCTTCTTCAATTTTCTCATAAGGGGAAAAACGCATCCTTTTTCTTTTCCCATTTCCATTGCGATGAGAAGACAGAATATTGTTTAAGGTGGTGCGTGGTATACCACGTTCTTCGGCAAAACGTGCTTTCGATAAATTTGAATTTTCAAAATCTTCAGCAATTTTTTCTTTCTCTGATAGAGTCAACGTCTTTCTCTTTGCCGACATGATGACACGATAAGAGTGAGAAAGGTTCGAAGGAAATTCTTTCCTCTGGTCTGGTCAGCAAATTGTCACGTGACAAGATGGGAAAACTTGTCCTTTGTTCTCGTCCAAATGGCGAAAGCTCCCCCCTCCTAGAAGTGGGGACAGGGACGAGGAATTACTGGCAGCGAAGGCGGGGCAAAATTCTTTGTGAACTGGGGCGTGGAAACTCTCCAGGTGTGTTTGTTGGCTGCAACCTTTTCCTAGAACTAGAGAGGGATAATTACCTTGTAAGGAAGTTAAATAGGCTTTTGTTATAAAAGAGCTTCCCTCGCCTGCATGACGATAATAAAAGATCATATACACAGAAGAAATTCGTACATTTGAATTAGCGTGGCCTTGAAATTATCTGAAGGTGGTCAGATAAAAATGACCTTATAAGCGATAACGATTTTTAAAACTTGACCATATATCCGATAATCTGTAACAAAGAATTCCTATTCAGTGAGCCGGGACTTTGGAAAAGTGACCTTATATACGGATGACCTTATATCGAGGTCTGACTGTATTACCTTTTCAAAAAAAAAAAAAAAAAGTTACCTATTTATCAACTCGTTGAGAAAACAGTGCAGTTTTATGTAAAATGCAAATATCAACGTTGATGTTTACGTAAATCCGCCATTTTGGGGCGGACTCCGAAATTCGGAAAATTCCGAAATAAGGCCTAGCACTACCTTGTGATTAAAAAATATTGTGTTCTTAAACATGTTTAACGGTAGGGGGGGGGGGGGAAACAAAAAGATATCACATTATTTGCACATAATTCATACCTGGGAAGCTTGTGAACTTTTTATAACATAGTTAACAAAGTGGCCTGAAATCCTCACAACTACTTCTCCCAAGTTGTGTGAATTTTTGACCCTCGACTGTATTTTGAGACACGGGAAGCTTGGGGAATATATCCGGAACTTTAGGGAATTTTGAGAGTCAACAAATGTTATCTTTTTTAATGCTGATAGTAGGCGTAATGCATGAAATATGAGTTTCTTTAAAATATTGTTGATCGTTTCTGAAATTCTTGCATGTTGCATGTTCTCAAAAAGATGTTAAAATGATTTCAATAAAATGTTGAGAGTATGCTTGTTGAAGCAGCTTTTTTTGTGTTAAAACAGTGATAATGAAATTCGAACTTTTGTTTAGTGTCCGAATACTGTAATAATTATCCGAATACTGTAATATTTAAGTTAGTTTAAGAAAGCTTTACTTATGTCCCCAGTAGCAGAATTTTCTGTATCGATCTGCAGCACAAGTTTCAGAAGTCAAAATTTATCTGCGGCACCAAGTGGAACCAAATTTACTATCATAGAAAATAGCAAAGGGGCCGTTCATGAATGACGTTACGCTTTTTTTCCCATATATTTGACCCCCCTCCCCTTTGTCACACTTTGGCGGGCCCCCCTACCCCCTTTGTCACGCTATGTTGCATAATGCATGATGTCACACTTCTTGTTATCCCCTCCCCTCCCCTAGTCACAATTTCACAAATCCCCCTCCCCCCTCGAAGCGTGACATCATTTACAAGTGATCAGAAACTGCATTTTAAAATAGTTGACGTATAACAATAACGCATGCAAACAATAAATAAATGTTATAATTATTCAATTTATAAACAAATTAATAAAATCTAAAATTGAACATGCAATTAATGCAAGCTAAGAGAAAATGAAGTAAAGACGATGCCACACAGTTTAATATTTGAAAATTATTTATATGCAACTTAGTGAAAACAATGTAAACATTTATCTGAGTCATTAATGGCACTACTAACCAGTTTTGAAATAACATGTTTAAAAGCAAAGTTTGTGGACACATGCTTAAAATGTTTGAAGTTTTTTTTTTTTTGTTTCTAACTTTTTTGTAAGGTGGCTAATTAATCTGCAAGCTTCAAGATAAATCTGCAGCACTCGCTACCGTGCTGGGCAATTTCTGCAACCGGGCTTATGTCCAGATATTTTTATGGATGATACAATTTTAGCTTAGCACTATCATGATAATCAAAAACAAAATATAAATATTAATTATTGAAATATTTAACTATGAATTTAAAAAAATTTCGAGAGCTGCAAGCAAAGGTAACAGTGTTTCTTCTATTTTATGCCACATGAAATTTTAAGTCTAACTAATAAGAGTAATTTACATCTACAAAATTGAAATGGCCAAGATAAAAAATAAAATCTAAATTTCTTAAAACTAACTGAAAATTCCCGTGAATAAAAAAAAATTTCCCCCTAAAATCTGGCTTATTACTGAGAATAAACCGGTTATTTTTCATCCTTTGCAACACTACTGAAGATGAAAGTTGCCGGAGTGGGGTTTTGAACCAAGATCTTCTGCTGCAAGCCATGTACTTCCCCGGTTTGCAAAAAGTACCAGTTGGTCAGAAGAATAAGTTAAGCGTATTTATCTCATTGACTTGCTCCGCTCCGATACAGAAATTGTACGACACCTACCTGTGCCGACAATGATGCAGTGGATACAGCTTTGTTTTGCACGGTTTGGAGCTCGAGTCCTTCTCCCTTATACTCAGAATTTTGAGTTTTGGGGGGTGTTTGGGAGAATGGTACACTCAGATGCTGTCCCAGTCCCCAGACCATTTTTAGAAATCCAGAATCGCTTTGTTCAAAGAGGAACTTTAATTCTAACTTGTTGATTCATTTTTGGTACTAGTCACAACAGACTGCCACCAGCTCCGTGCACAAGCAATCCTATGGTTTCGGCTAACAGGTAGAGGTCTGGTAGAGATAAGTCACAACAAACTGGACGTCAATTTCTGGAAAGAGGGTGGAATGGGAGAAACTTCTGAGGAAGGCCACGGCCCACATAGGGCTGTCGTGTCAATGCTGATGATGACCAATAACATCAGGGGGTGGCCGCCATATGGAGAGACTATCTGATAATTAGGAGTACCTAATTTTTAATGAATTTTAACATAAAACACAATACTAAAACCTTATTAAAGCTGCAAGAAGCACTAATATACTGTGAGAATCACAAAGCTTTCATGTATTTTAGTTATATTACTTTAAAATTTTCTTGTCTACTCGATAATACTTTAAATCTCCCTCGTATATCATATACAAATACTTTTAAACTGTAAATAGATGCTGCTTAAGCACTGAAATATGAAAATTTTCTTAACCTCCCCCCCCCCCCCAGAGTCCTGAGAAAATGGTGGGGAGACGCTTACATATACATACATCAAAAACAGGGGGTACGCTTATGTTAAAAGTCAAAACAAGTGGGGGAACATTTGTGTTAAAATAAAAAGGTAGGGGGACTGCCGTCCTCCCTCAACTACACCACTGTACCTTCCCACTCCCCACAAATTAAACGCGTGGCACTTACTTGCAAACTTCAAGACTTATCTTTATTATGAATACAAGAAAAAACATAAAGAAAGGACAAATTGTTAAATCAATAATGTAGACGGCTATTTTGCGGCTATAATGGAGCCTTCTCATCAGTGCAGGAAAGAAAAGTGCTCAACACATGTGAGCACAACAGAAAGTTGTGAGTGAACAGGCAACAACAGACAGACAATATTTATATCAAATGGGTTGGATTAGAGATTAACCAATAGGAACAATGACAAGAAATGAAGAACAGAGGGCAGGAACATGAAAACTGAAGGATAAAGGGAAACACATGCAAGGGGAAAAATACATAAAATGTTTCCAAATATCAGGAAAAATGGAGAATTAGAAAAATCATTTGCTGAGTTTTTCCAAATGTTTGTAAGCTTCCCAAAAATCAAGGACATAGGCTGGAGAATATTTACTGATAATTCTAACAGAAGAAAATTCAAAACAATGATCAAAAGTCCAGCAATGCTGAACAATCTAAGAGCGTGCTAGTTCTTAACATTAAAAATAATTTTCATGTCGTTTTAGATGGCGCTTGAGAGCATGTTTAGTCTGACCTATGTAAGAAAGACCACATTTAGAAGAAATACTATAAATCCCCCAGTTGCTTATGACTGTTAATGGGAGGCTTCAAATTTGTAAATTTTATCTTATTTAAAGGAGTAAATGCAGTATCAAAATCAAACGTTTTCAATATTTTATCAACTTGCTGATTTTTGGATAAAATGGTAAAATAATAATATAAGCAAACTTGCACACAGAAACTTTACCAGAGTGAGAAGGCTTAATTAAAATGTTATAAATATAATCAACAACCTTAGGAGAATAGCCACAATCCAAGGCCATACCTTTAATGAAAGAACGCTCAGCATGGAAAGAGTTAGAAGAGGGAAATTTTTTCCAAAGCACGAAAAGCCAGCCTTAACTTATTTGCATCATTTAAATGGAGGAATTCAATTGTGGAGGCTGCTCATATATGCGCTAATGATGCAAATGGGTTAAAAGAGGCAAACTTTTGGTTTGGAAGGTGAGAACATTTGTGAGGAGGTAGTGTAACAGCAAAGAGCTTATAAAACACTGAAGCCATAAAGTCATCATTACTTTTAGTTATCAAAACGCCCAAGAATGAAAAAGAACTATCAAAACATCTCAAAACTAGCATCATTTTTCTAGTTTTGAGAGTGATGAACTTATTTCTCTTTCTTCTGTTTGTCTTGAGCAAAATACTTTTGTATTTGATGGTGTGTACTTTCATAATATTGAAGGTTTAGCTATGGGTAATTCTTCAAACCCTATTTTAAGTAACGTTTATATGCAATGCACCATTTTGAGACTAAACTCTTTTAAAACAGTAGATTTCCTTTTTATTTCTGTTACATTAGGGACTGTTTTCTGTGACTAAACCAAAACCATGTAGATATAGATCATTTACTAGGTACTCTTAATTCAATTGATCCTTATATTCAATTCACTACTGAAATGAAAATTGGTAGTTCTTTTTCAATTTCAGATGTTGTGATAAAGTAATGACGAATTTATGACTTCAGAGCTTTGTACACCCTTTGCTGTTACACTGCCTCCTCAGAAATGTTCTTCTCACCCTTCAAACTAAAAGTTAGCCTCTTTTAAGGCTGTGTTTTTCTGTGCTTTGAATATTTGTTCCTCTTCCAACTCTTTGCATGCTAAGCTCACTTACATTAAAGCTGTGGGGACTAACAGGAGAATACGGCCTTATAAAGTATTTAAGACACTTGATGTAAACTAAGACTTTTACAATAGATATAGATATATATATATTTTTTTTTTGAAATTCCTAGTCTTAACATTTTATGTACAATTTTTTAAAAAGGTTATAGCATCAACAACTGAAAAACATTTTTTTTCTTCATAAACTACAATCTCTTACTTAACTTTAAGAATCCTGAATATGACAAATCATGCGAAATTTCAAAAGGCTATAAAATCAAGGCTCCTTCAGATTGAAAGAAAAGGGGGGGGGGGGTTGGAGGGTGTTACTTATAACCATAATGAAAAGAGAACAAAACTTGAGATCTTGGGTGTTGGGCTGTGGTGAACTGCATATGAAACAACATACTTTATTTGAAGATATTCTTCCTACGATCATAGTATGCATGCATTATAAATTAACATCGAAAGAAAAATAAAATTAAACCAGCAATTCAACATTTAACTTCAATATTGATAATTACCACCATGATTAATGAAAGTTTAGGAAATAATTTTTTAAGAACTTTATAAAAAAATTTCTTTTAAAGAAAAAGCTTCTAAATCTATTACAAAAGTTCTTCTTAAAGCAGCGAGAATTCTGAATAAGCTGGCAGTAGGGGAATTAAGACTTTTTAATAAGTTTAAAGCAAAACTTAAGTACTTTTAAGCAACCTTATTATAATCAAATTTTTTTTATAAATATATATATTCAGAAGTTTTTAAGGACCATGGGAACCCTGTTGTTCGTTCTTGGAATTCAAAGGAAGCTATGCGATGACTGCATCACTCATTGAGGCTGTGAAGAATGTTCTGCATGTTCTTTGTATTACAGACAAAAATATAGATAAATTTTTAAAAACACTAAAATGAAATTAAAAACTGGATACATGGATACATAAACATAAAACGGTGAAAAAAAAGAGTAAAACACTTGTGTCTCAGTCGTAAAATGTTGTTTGTATTAGACAAAAATATGGATACATTTTGAGAAACACAAAAAACGAAAATTAAAAATGGGAGAAATTGATATATAAACATAAAAAATGTCGAGTCTCACTTGAAAAATGGGAGAGTTGGCATTTATGTAACAGGATTTAAGGAAGAATTAGCTAACACATGTAAAACATATTTCTACAATTTTATTAGAAATCGCAGCTCCCTTCAGAAGGACAAAGTACGTAGCGCCGGGGTGGGGGGAAGAGAAATGGATTTAGTTTGGTACAAAAATAGCTTGAAAAAAACTCCACCAGTATTGTTTTTAAAGTGCTTGACATTTTTTGAAGAATAATTAGTTTGTAAAAAAAAAGAATGAATATTTTTTTCCCTTCGATATTTCTATACTTTTTAAAAATTTACTTTTACAGTTTTTTTTTTCTGCAATTGAAATGAAATAGAATTTCATTATTGCTCTGAAACTTTCCATGCTTAAAACTTTGTGAATTTTAGAAGAAGTGGGCCTTTTCCCCATCAGTACTGCGATTGAGATGATAAAGTAAAAAATTCCTTATGGTGTCTCATGCTTGCAGAAACACAGCTGACAGCTGTCTAGATTTAGAAAAAATACTCTTTAAAATGCAAGTTTATTGTACTCTAGATTTTCCAAAGTTATTTCCTTGTTGTTGCCCCCTTCTGAATATAATCATTAACAACATTTTACAAGATAGTAATATTGAAATATAAAATGTATTGGAAATAATATTAGGAGGTCAGATTATCAGCCGTGTAGAACTTAAACATTCTGTAAATGATAAGCTTGCCAAGTAGGGTAATAAGCTCAGAAAAAACCTCTCGCTAGAGGCCAAAAATTTTTAAATTGAAGAATGGAATTTACATCAAACCACTGTAACAAAAAATTGCTTTATTGAACTTTTTATTTATTTTTAAAAATATTCAAAACGACTAGCTTAAAAAATGACAATTTCTGTGCTCCAATGCAAATAGTTCCTCATTGCTCACATAAATACAATATTTAATGTTGACAGACACATAACATTGAAAACAAAGGGACATTTATCAAACACGTAATGGTGAACGAAGGGAATGTCAAAAGGTTCTCGTCACCAAAACATACAAGTTGCAAAGAAAATGGCATGAATGCTTTTTTCTGAAATGAATTTTATTCCAAGATGTGACTAGATGACTCTTTAAAACACTTTACGGCAATGACGGAAACAAAATATGAAGCACTCCATACATGTTTAATGATCCGTTCATATCTGCAAGAGAAGGAAAAGTTTATATTTAAAAAATAGTTCGGAATGATTAAAAACATTGCGTTGCCATTGTTAACAGAAGTTGATAAAGTATAAATGAAAAATTCTAGAAGTAGGAAACTTAGGCAGTAGAAGCAACAACAATATCAAACATTTTTAGCACTTAAAAGCTTGAAGTGATCTCTCTGATCATGCTACAAAAGAATTTCCACTACAAAATTAGAATTTGCTGTTTCCTAAAGCTAGGAAAACACTTTAAATAACTATTTATGACATTTATATGCATATAACGACACTATAGGACAAGGAAAGACAAATAAGATTTTATGATAATGAAAGTACATCATTATCATACAATCATGCTGAGTTGAAGCTATTCTGAGGGGAAAAAATCAGAATTGAAGGAGATGGATTTTAAGACTGGTATAAAAATATTAACCAACAAAGTTAGAATGATTTGATAAATACGATGTTAAAAAATATGCTCCCTTATAAAAGAAAAACGAGAAACTTGTGAAGTTAGATAAACTAAATCCCTGGATCACTGATCCTTGGAAAGCCAAAGAAGCATTTGCATACTAATAAAAATATATGGAGGCATTATATCAATAGTGTCATAGCATCAACAAGTTATTTAAATATTGCTTAAAATTTTACATTATCAATATATTTTTACTAGTAGTGAAATAGTTATTCTTTGCTTGAAATAATTTTCTTTCTGTGACTTGATAATATATTCTAGCTGACTGGAATAAATATTTTCAAATGTGATTATTTTCATAGAAATACAAAATTTTTTTGTTAATACAGAGTATGAATTGAAATGACAAGAATGTACTACAAGAAACCAAAAGCTACATTTTGACTGTTGGTTTCAGTTCTATCAAATTTGTTTTGATTCTGTCACTCTTCACGTTTCCTTTTAGTAAATAAGCTTTTTTTTAAAAACTCAATAATGCTTTCTTCTCAATCCAATGAAGCATCATTGCAATTGCTGCTTAGGTACCACAAACCGATTTTTTTTTTTGAAATGAAACAAAAGAGGAGGGGGTTATAACCATAAAACATGATTTAGCAAAAAAATTTTTTTATTTGTTCTTTGAACTTTCTCATCTAATATTAAATAATTTCTGCATAAAATTTAATTACATGAAAATAAAAATACTTATTAAACTGATCTTATACATATTTAGAAGGTGAGAGTAAAATTTTTGTTTTAATACGAAATGAGGAATCTGCATGCATTTTTTAATATTTTTGTAAACGAAATTGGAACCATTTTATGACGATAGACAGCAATTTCATTTTAATAGGGTTATTAGCAGAGTCCAACAAAAATGCAAAAATCTTAGGAGCCAGGGAAAATTTTTAGGAGTCAGCTATAATATTTTCATTTTCGTCAAACATATCACATTTTGCGTGCTGCTTATTTACATCACCAAACAATAATGAAAAGCATTGCAGATAGATAAGGAAAAAATGTTTAAGGGTTAATTACGGGTGAAATCCACTTTATTCTATACTTAGAGTTATTATTGTGCCATAAATAAATTTTTAAGGATTTAATTCTCAAATTCTGCTCTGAAATACTTTATTTTCTACTTAGTTATTATTTTATCATTTATTTGTCAAGTTTCCGTAGTGAAATACTCACTGTTCTATTTAAAGTTCTTATTTTGAAAGAAAAGTTGAGAAAAAAAGAAGTCCAGCTGCGATTTCAGAAAAAAAAAATCCAAAAAGGGCCTTTTTTTGTAGAAAGAATGAAATTCGGAAATAAGTTCAACTTTTTGCGATGTTTAATGGGAAAAAAAACTGTCCAAAAGAAGCCCCCCTTAGGTACTGGTTGTTATTAAAAAAAAAAAAAAAAAACAATTTGGCGATGTTTGCATCGGGAAGGTAACTCCAGGGTTTGGTGCCGAAAAAAAAAATCCAAAATGGCGCCAAAGCCCAGTTATGTGTAAGTTTCCCCGTGACATCATTTATGAACGGTCCCCAAACCAGAGAAGTCATGCATCCGTTGGCTGCTTTACGTTTTACGCACAGAAACTGATGCGCAATTTACGTATTTTCCTTGCATATCTTACGTCTTGCTGGTGTGTAGACGATCGTATGATCCTATACAGCCAATTCTGTTTGAGAAGGGGAGAAGATAACGAAATGAGCGATTATCGGCAATGCAGTTTGGCGATTGAATGTGAACAAAGCTAAATACTGAAGGGGGGGAGCAAACATCCGCTTCGTGTCTGCCCAATGGAATCTTTTTCCCACCAGAAAAAGTAGTCGCCAAGGCATTTTTTTTAGTTGCCCAGGCGACCTGGCACCCGGGATTTGTCGGACCCTGGTTATTAGTTATTTTGTATTTAATATTTAAATTTGTCAGATTAGCCCCGCTCCCCAAATGCAGCTAATTCCCCCCAACTCCATTGATAACATAATGAACACTACAACCTGCCTTCCTTTCTGATACTGCAAAGCACATCATCTTGCACAAGTAGAACATGGCTAGCATGCTGAAAAATAGATGCATCTACTAACTGCAACACTACAAGGACTGCATTATACCACTTTGCAATAGTTTAACCTTTAAAACACCAAACAAAATATTTTTTATCGTCCCAAGATTGGAGAAGGGCAGGGAGGGCAAGATTGTAAAGAAGAGAAAAGCAGATCTATTCAAAACACAAATGAATGCTACCTTAAAATATTAGATATAACAATATTTTCAGCAGGAAAAATTTTCCAAAATTTAATTTTGTTATTTTGAAGAAGAAAGAGGCATTGTTACAGCAATGAAAAAGTTTTGCAGCACAAAAATAAAGCATCAAATTAGTTTTATTGTAGTTCTAGGGGGAAAAAATTCATTTCTTAAGGACCCTCTTATTAGCACTCGGATTTAACGAGCACTTGGATTTAACGAGTAAATGTTACGGTCCCTTTGTGCTCGTTATAAACGAGTTCGACTGTAATTGATAAAGTTAAAGTGGTGCAATCAAAGCAAGTATTATTTCATGAATATGGTTCTGCAGTACAGCTTCCTAGATCTGCATGGTATCACTAATTTGTATACCAAAAAGTTTTGAAGAACACTTATTTTTCATGGATTACTTCGTTAATGTTAGACTATTTCAATACAACAACAGATTTCCAAAATTCAGATTGAAAACAAATGAGAAGTTAAAAATGTTATTGTTCTTTATAGGAACATTTTTTGCCAAATATTATGACATTGAAAAGTACAATTATCTTGCTAGATTTGCTCAAAATGATTTTTTATTCTACTTTCTACTACTTACCGTATAATTCCGAAAATCCCCCCCACCCTTTTTCCCCCTGCCTTTTACCCCATGGGGGGAAAATCGGAGTTTTGGCAAAACTTGAAATTTAGCGTTATAGCATGGGGGGATAATCGGAAGTTCTATACCCGATTTTGTTGTAGAATCTAGAATTAGCACTCTTTTACTCAATTTTTTCTAAAAATATGTATAGTAAAAGATAATACATTTAATGCTGGTAATACTAATAATTAAATTCACCATGACATTCACTTTTTTATAGCTCAACAAGCGCAGCATTTTGATAGAAGAAAATTTGCTCTTAGAATTCACGGCTGAATGCTAACCTAAAATGGCTCACTCAAATTCAAACACACGTGCATCGATGCAGGAAAACGGCACTCTGATGCAACTGCTCGCTGATTGGTTGAGTCTTTGGAACGCAGCCGCTTTCCTCCTCCTACCTTGGCTCTATGGTTGTCATATTGGGCAAAAGTTCGCCAATCGGGCTACTTTTCCCCCCGGCTATTGATTAAAAGCTCACGTATTTGGCCATTTTTTCAGATGTTTTTGACTGCTCGCTGGCGGAAAAATTTGTCAACCCTGATTGATTTCTACGTAGTTTCTAAAGAGAGGAGGCAACTGAAATCAGATTTCTTTGTTATTATGGGATGGGGGGAAAAATGGAATTTAGGTTCTCACTGAAAATTTACTTTTTTCCCCCTTGGGGGGATAATCGGAGATGGGGGCTTTTTCGGAATTATACGGTACTGGTTATTTTTATGATATAACAACATATTTTCAACTACTTTAACCACCCTGTGGTTGAGCAATTCTAGAATAGTATGTGAAATGGATCAGATATCTTGTCCATTTAAGCAGGAGATTGAAAACCACAGGGTGGTTAAACAAGACTTGAATCCTTAGCTGTCTTAGAATCAAAATGTAAAATAGGTCGGAATGTCTTCTCTGTATATATGGTCCTCGATAAAAAGATCAATTAATTCATAATTTTGAAGATAAATTTCCTAACTTTAATGGCATACCTGCCAACCTTGGGTGACAAAAAAAGGAACACTTAGGGAAAAAATTAGAAACACTTCTTGGCATAAAAGAAAAAAAGAGGAAGGGTTAAAAGCGTTATGTAAAATTTAGTTTATTTAAAACAATCTGTTTTTACATTCTTTGGAATAAAAATGTATCTTTGGAAAGGATAGTTAAAAAATTAAAAACCCAAAAGCAGTTGCAGCTATTGAATGGATATCATATTGCTGTTCTGGAAGAACAGTGACGTAAATGCAAAAACTTCAATTTTACAGGAGAGTAAAAAAACGATTTGCAGTTGTATAAAACGTATGGTTGAAAAGGATGTAAGTGACAGAAAATAATAGTATATTGAGAGTAACTTTGTAGGGTATATACTTTACTTTCATTTACCAGGGATTAGGATTTAATTACCCTAATTTCAACCCCTAGGTGCAGTTATGTCATTGTTTGTCTAAAAATTGTTCGTTGTTCTAGAAGATACAAACCGTCACTCTACAGTTATGTCCATGTTCCCCTGTGTAAGGGATGTGTTTCTGATATTGTCTATGAAATTGTTTGCATTTGACACATTTTTGCAGTTACGTCATTGTTCTTCCGGAACGGCAATATCATATATAAATCAATCGCATTTATTCTTAGTTAAATTTACTGTTGATTGAGTTAAAACGCAGTTTGCTATGCATAGCTTTTTGCATAGACTGCCTATGAAATCTTTTTCTTGGTTTAGAATGTAACCTACTGTTTGCAAGCATTTAAAAAAATTCCTTAATCTTTTCGATAATTTTGATTAAATACTTAATGAAAATAAAAAGTTTTTATTTTTAATTTCGTAAAAATATATTATGAGTACTTGCCATGAAAGGAAAACTCTGTTATTAAAACGGATATAAGTGCATTTTAAAATACGCATGAAAAAATACAAGAAATGGAAAAACAAAAATTCTTCTCAGTAAATTTTTTTGCAATTTCTGAAGGGGTGTGGCAAAATAACAAGTGTGCAATTCCTCCATTACAAAAATAAAAAATGAAAGAAAGAATCAAGATAATGGTAAACACAAAATTATTGACGTGTAAGCCGTCGAAATGTGTAGTAGAAGAAAATTAGATTGTTTTACAGAAGCAGATGCAATTGGATTTCGAAATGCATAAAAAATCGGATGATTAGCAGTATTTCCTTCATTGTTGTAGTTTCCTTATAACATCCTCGTTTTGACACACGAAGCAGCAGAATTTTCATTTTGATGTGAAAGGCGCAGCTGTTTCATCCCAGCAAAAGAAGAAAAAAAAGGTCACAATTTTCTTTTTCAAAAAAAAATCGGGACAAATCTGGAAAATTGGGAACAGTTGGCCGCTCTGTAATGGTATTTTATATGATTTATGTCTTAGAGACTGTAATGTCAATTTCCTAATACAGTAAAACCCCATAATATCGCGCCTCAGTATACCCGTATACCCGGAATCGGATATAACGCAGTTACTATCTTGTCCCCCGATGTTTAAACCACCCTTCATATTCCAGAGTCTTTGAAATTTTTGAAAAGTAAACATATTCTCTAATTCACGAGAGTATAATGGCTTAAAACATTGTTTCTTTGAAAAGTGCGTTCCTCCCCTTCCACACAAATCTACTTTTTTCTTAGAATCTCTCCCCCTTCATAAGGGATCATTCATAAATGATGTCACATCATTGTTACAGTTTTATCTTTTTATATGTTCGTGAAATTGTGACAGGGGGAGGGGAGGGTGTTATAAGAAGTGTGACATCATGCACTATGCAACATAGCGTGACGAGTGACAAAAGGGGGGAGGGGGGTCCGCTGAAGTGTGACATATTGTGACAAAGGGGGGAGGGGGGTCAAAAATATGGGAAAAAAGCGTGACGTCATTTATGAACGGAACATAATCTCATGTTAATAACTTAACAATATTTTTAAGCCCACATTTTCTCAGAACACAATTGTTTTTGTTGCGGTTGATATGGTTTTAGCTTAGGAGTTTCAACGAGCAGAAAAATTTAATCTGAATAATCTATCACTCAATAGACAGACCGCTCAGTTGAGAAGTGTTTCTTGCACAGCAGTTACAGCAAATAAAATGGCAGCAAACAAGAAGAAACAATTATACAATAGAAAAGAGTAATTGATAAAGTTAAAAGTGGTACAACAGGAGCGAGTATATTTCGTGACTATGGTTCCGCGGTTCAGTTTCTTTATATCGCGGTTATGTTAATAACGCGGGTGCCAAACATGTCCCCCGACACCAGCGTTGTAGCAGGGTTTTACTGTATTCAATACAGAGTTTCATGATATCCTACCTTAGCTTGTCCGTCATAGCCTGCAAAGGAGGAAGAGTAGCGGCAGAAAGGCACCAAGGGCGATGAAAATGGGCAGCATAGTGTTAGAATCCTCCGTGTCATATGGATTGGGTACACGAGGTCCTGAAGGATACCTCACAGGAGAAGGTTTCTTGCCCTCAGAGGTGGAAGGTGCCTCTTCTCCCTCCTCTTCTTCTTTGTCGTCAGGTGTCAAGGAAGGTAAGGTGGGGACATCTGGAAGAAAAAAAAAAGTTATCATTAATGAGTGAATGTCTTGTCTATATGTAAAACACAAACAATTATAATACAACCTCATTGTTCACAAGAATTATTTCAGATCAGAAATTCAGTTTTGCATGTGTGTGATTGGCAATTTTGGAATATGGTAGTTTTGTGAAAGGTCCATAATAAGACACACTTTTTTCCAAATGAACCCATTTTTTCCCGATTCATCCTCATTACAACCCACAATTCATGTAAACAAGTAGAAAGAAACTCCTTAATGTTTGACATTTATAAAAATAAAATATCTTGTGATATCCTATCCTACATATTCAAGGCTCGATAAATACTGGAGGCCAAGCAGCCTTGCTAAAAAGTGGACTTTCACACTGGTGCCCCAAAATATTAAGGATATATAACATTCTGCAATTCCACTGCATGAGTTCGTTCCTATTTTTTTTAACTGATGCTTAGTTTTTTAGGGAATTTGTCAAACACTGCATACAACATATAATGGCACCAAGATCTTTCATTTTCATGCCAAGAGAATTTATCCCAGGCCTTATAGTGATGCCCAGATTTAAATTCTTCCAATACTGTACAATATGAATATATTTCAAGTGTGACTAACAAGAAGCATGATAAACAACACAAATAGTTAAAAATAAAATGTCTGTAAAATGAGACTGAATTCAAGCTTCATAGAGTTGTGGTTAAATATATACAAAAGAACTTCTCTGTTCAGCAATTTCTAAATAAAATTTGTTGCAGTTCTTTAAGGAATTTTAAATATTTAATCACCTTGCAGTTCATGGGAAATTATATTGCACAATTTACATATCAATCTGGCAAACATAAAGTTTTTTCAAAATAAAAATCCTTTGACTTATGTTACAATTTTGGAAAGTTCATATGATTTCCAATTTACCTTTTTTTTTCACTTTTTCTGACATTTAGACACTATTGTATTAAAAATATTTATCAGGATGAGCACAAAAGCAGATAAGACCATTTCCTTCAATATTAAATCTTTTTTTAGGGTAACCAAGAAAAAGATAAAACTGAATTACCTGCTAGAGTTCCTCGAATGACATAAATTGCATTTATTTTGGGGTTGTCCCGGTAGCCCTGTGAAGAGAAAAGTAACACAATGAACATCATATAATACAATGAAACAGCCCAAAATTCAAATGCTGACAAGGACAAAATTTACTGAAATCTACCTTTACAAAGCATGCTGCTCATTACCTTAAATAAGAACAAAAGTGCATACATGGCATTTCTTCACTATAAATATAATTTTGGATCAAAATAGAATGAATTGATAATCACAAACTAACAAATAACCATTAAGAGAAAACTTATAATAGAAACTTATTCAGGTGTTCATAAATGATGTCACTTTTTTCAATATATTTGACCCCTCCCCTTTTTATCACAAGATGTCCCACACATCAACCTAGTACTTCCCCTTGTCACATCATATTACATAAGCAGATGTACTTGCAGTTTAGATACAAAGCACTAGACCACATTTCAAATTTTATTTGAACTTTTAGTGACATTTTTGAGCATAACAACAACAATGATTATGTGTGTAAAAATAATTTAACTTTGTGCAAGTAAACAATAATAATAAAATTACACGTTAATTTAAAGCACAAATGAGCAATAAAATGCAGACATATGTTTCGGGATTGCTTGGAATCCCTTTTTCAATGCGACAGGGAGCTTCTAGATGCAAAACATCCAAATGAAGCAGACAGAACAACAAAAACAAAGCTTATATAGCCTAAGAATTATCTGTAAACCAATGAGAATAAAGGCAGCGTGAAGTGGAAGTAGAAGTAGCAGGAAGACACCAATAAGAGAGCAACAAACGAATCCAGTTGAAAGTACAGGAAGTAAAAAGGAATATCAATAAAAATAAAGCAAAAAAGACGACAGCATGCATAAAAATTTCAAAAATAATAAAATAAAATACAAAGAATAAAATTGAAATAAAAATAAGTACAGAAACTACCAAAACAAAATGCAAAACAAAGTACACATGTAAAGGAGGGGGAGGGGAGGGAAGGGGGAAGGAGAAAAATAGACACAAAAAAGAAAAACAACAAGAAAACCTAGAAAGAACAACAAATTAAAGAAATTTATGCCAGACCTGTGAAAAATAAGGAGTTGAGGAAGAATCATTAACCAAATTAGAACTATTCCTGTTAATATGATAAGCTTCCCAAAAGTCAAGCTCTAAAGGGGAAGAACATTTTTGAATAATTTTACCAGAATTGAAATCAAAAGAGTGGTTGGAATTCCAACAATGTTGAGCAATGCTAGACTTATTTAACTCTTGCTTTCGTACATAACCTTTATGCTCATTTAAGCGAATTTTCAGAGCACGTTTTGTCTGCCCAATGTAAGAAAGGCCGCAACGGCAACTAATTTCGTAAATACCCCAAGTGTTAAGTTGATCGACAGGATCCTTAAGAGAAGAGAAGGAAAGTTTGTTACTAGGAGCAAAAACGACTTGAAATTGAAACCTTTTTAGGATTTTAGCAATACGGAAACTGACAGAATGAAAGAATGGTAACACAACCAAATTCTTTCTAGAAACCACATTATTGGGACCAGAAGTTTTCTTGGAAAGTTTGTTATGAATAGAATAAATTAAAGAGTGAGAAAATCCTCTATCAACAGCTACAGCTTTCAGATAGTTGAGTTCAATCTTGAGAAGCTCAGGAGAAGAGCAAATATTAATAGCACGATGGTAAAGAGGTAAAGAAACAGCGAAAGGTTTACGATAGACAGAAGTAGTGAAACCAGACTCACTCTGGTAAATTCTATGCTATGGTAGATGGTCTGGCTATGGGAAGTCCTCTTAGTCCTATTTTAAGTGATTTCTATATGCATTATTTTGAGGAAAAACTGTTCCAGAAATTGCAATTTCAATTTTATGTTCGTTATGTGGATGATTGTTTTGTCCTAACGGACAGTAACTTGTTAGGTATTGATGATGCTCTTTCTATTATGAACTCCATTGATCCTAATATCCAGTTTTCTTGTGAGAAAGAACTTAATAGTAGCCTCGCATTTCTTGATGTCTTTCTTTCTAAGAGTGAGTCTGGTTTCACTACTTCTGTCTATCGTAAACCTTTCGCTGTTTCTTTACCTCCTCACAGACTGTCGTCTCATCCTCCCAACCAAAAATATTCGGCTTTTAATGCTCTGGTCCATCGTGCTATTAATATTTGCTCTTCTCCTGAGCTTCTCAAGATTGAACTCAACTATCTGAAAGCTGTAGCTGTTGATAGAGGATTTTCTCACTCTTTAATTGATTCTATTCATAACAAACTTTCTAAGAAAACTTCTGGTCCCAATAATGTTGTTTCTAGAAAGAATTTGGTTGTGTTACCATTCTTTCATTGTGTCAGTTTCCGTATTGCTAAAATCCTAAAAAGGTTTCAATTTCAAGTCGTTTTTGCTCCTAGTAACAAACTTTCCTTCTCTTCTCTTAAGGATCCTGTCGATCAACTTAACACTTGGGGTATTTACCAAATTAGTTGCCGTTGCGGCCTTTCTTACATTGGGCAGACAAAACGTGCTCTGAAAATTCACTTAAATGAGCATAAAGGTTATGTACGAAAGCAAGAGTTAAATAAGTCTAGCATTGCTCAACATTGTTGGAATTCCAACCACTCTTTTGATTTCAATTCTGGTAAAATTATTCAAAAATGTTCTTCCCCTTTAGAGCTTGACTTTTGGGAAGCTTATCATATTAACAGGAATAGTTCTAATTTGGTTAATGATTCTTCCTCAACTCCTTATTTTTCACAGGTCTGGCATAAATTTCTTTAATTTGTTGTTCTTTCTAGGTTTTCTTGTTGTTTTTCTTTTTTGTGTCTATTTTTCTCCTTCCCCCTTCCCTCCCCTCCCCCTCCTTTACATGTGTACTTTGTTTTGCATTTTGTTTTGGTAGTTTCTGTACTTATTTTTATTTCAATTTTATTCTTTGTATTTTATTTTATTATTTTTGAAATTTTTATGCATGCTGTCGTCTTTTTTGCTTTATTTTTATTGATACTCCTTTTTACTTCCTGTACTTTCAACTGGATTCGTTTGTTGCTCTCTTATTGGTGTCTTCCTGCTACTTCTACTTCCACTTCACGCTGCCTTTATTCTCATTGGTTTACAGATAATTCTTAGGCTATATAAGCTTTGTTTTTGTTGTTCTGTCTGCTTCATTTGGATGTTTTGCATCTAGAAGCTCCCTGTCGCATTGAAAAAGGGATTCCAAGCAATCCCGAAACATATGTCTGCATTTTATTGCTCATTTGTGCTTTAAATTAACGTGTAATTTTATTATTATTGATTATGTGTGTGTTTACTTTTGTATTGGAACAAAAAACATAATTAGTATTATCATAGTAAAAAATATTAGTACGAATTCTGTGAAAATTATCCAGTTTCATTATAGAAGTATAACTGCCCAAAAAGATTTCCTTATAAAGTAAAGCCTTTAACTAGAAGTGAATTTTAACCTTAATCAGCATACATGCTTTCAATACAAAATGAAATCAAACAATATATATATATATATATATATATATATAATGCAAAAATATTTAATTGGTTGAGTTTAAAGTTTTTATTTGAACTAAAATGTGTGATGTGACATTTTTTGCTACTTCCTTCGCTCCCCTTGTCAACATATCTTTTTGCCCCTTCCCCTCAAAGAATAGTGACATTATTTGTGAATGACCCTTAGGCACACAAACACAAATATAGCTTAGACTCGCTCTTTTGAAAAAAAGAAAAGCAACGACTATTTCAGCTACTATTCGTCATTCAGCTCATTGCCAGAATCACCCAGGCATAGTTAACCAATTTGATAATCAAGCCAAATAATTGACCCATCTAAATATTGATAAACCACTCAGCCAACAGTATAAAGACAGCGGGCTGTGGTAGCCTAGTGGTTAGCACGTCGGACTTCCACCTGGAAGGTCGCGCGTTCGATACCACCATGTATACTTGGGGATATGTGCATGTAAAATCCGTAGACCCCACTACCTCTCCCCGTGCGTAAGCAATCCTAAGGCCTCGGCCAACAGGTAGGGGTCTGGTGGAGAAAAGTATAAAGACAGCGGGCACCAGATCCATGCGAAAGCAATCCTAAGGCCTCGGCTAACAGGTAGGAGTCTGGTGGAGAAAAGTATAGACAGCCAGTAATAAATAATAGCAAATAATTTCTTATTGACTGCAGATCAACCTGCTTATAATACAAACATGCATGCAATTATTTTACATAGAGTTTAACAACATACTCACTTTAATAAACTCAACCCTAATCTTCCCATCATGCTCAGATTCCTCCTCATTCACTGCAAGCTTGTTGCCTGTGACAGTGAAAGGGATGTATTCATCATGGGCAACACCCTTACCCACTTTTGCAAAGATGTCCAAGTCGGAGACAACCGTATGAATGTTATTTAGTGTGACATCAAACACCTGCAAATGCAATTACTTTTAGTAAAACATATGAAAAAGTATTCTAAGAATCTTCTAAGGAATTTTAACAATTGACAGTGAATTTTTTAATTTTTGTAAAAATAGAACCATTAATTTTCATATACAATATTGATCACAAAATTAACACAAAAACAAGAGCAATTATAAAACCAGTAGAGAGTGCATTTAGAAATGATAATAATCACTTGCCACCTGCTGATTTAACTATTTGGTGATTAAATAAAATGCCCATTTGATTAAATAAATTACATATAGTAATTAAGCGTTTTAGAATTTTTGTAATAAATTTTATGCATACTACACATCATACTGTACACAGGGTTCACACTGGGGAAAAATACAAGGTGGGATTTCCCACCTTGAGCAGTGGGATTTTTCAAATTTAAGAGCAAACAAATTTTTTTTGAGTGGGATTTCAAAAAATATTGCGGGAATTGCGCTAACCCTGTGTACATGATGCTTAGTAAGTACTGCAGCCATAATAGCACTTCCTACAGTTGATCTCAGCTACAATGAAATGGGGAAATTTGCTTGTTTAAATCCAAGTTCACATTATAACCAGGTTTACTAAATTCAAATCCTATCTGTATCTCATAAAAATGAATTAAGCAAAAACGACAGCTTAAAAAACTTCCTTTTCAAAATCACAGGCTGGCGTGTTCATGGGCAGAGCCCCAGAACGTTTAAAAAAATCTATATCTCATTCCCCGAAGATAATTTATTTCTTGTCTCCTAGAGGACAGTACCTAACTATATATTGTGTTATTTGAGATTACACATTTTTTAAAGTGTTTTGCTTGGAAGAAGAGCACTTTTATAGATGCTGTCTTGAAAATTATACGACCATTAAGGGGTTTTACAAAAGGAAAATTATTTTCAGCATTATTTGGAAAAAAAAATTTGTTTTTTGGTAACTGTAGTGAAGATACTCTATACTTTCTGCGTACATGAACATTTTTCGGGCTGCTACCCAATTCTCATAAACTTTAAATTTTTTCCACAGAAATTTGAATGGAATATTATGAAACTTGTTTCTAAAGAGCAAAATCTGAAGACATCATGAAAAAAATGGTTGCTAAATCAGTCACACTTGTAATAATCCCTCTTTATCAAGGGTTTTTAACATTACGCCAACCATTAATTTTAATTTTCTTCATTAAACCTGGGTTTACAATAACTTAATTTGACATATTTTTATAGTAATATGCTTTAGATTAACAAATTATTAACTTCATGGCCTGTAGAGAAAACAGTAAAAACTTTTCCATTTTTCATAACTTAGTAAAAATGTTCCTCAGGGCTCGGCGCACTTTGGAGTGTTCAAAATAGTGAAAAAAGTGACCACAGCTTTAAAAAAAAGTGATTAAAATAGTGACCATTAAAATGTAAACTTGTGTGTATGTTTTTTCATTTAAACTAAATATAACTTGAAAAAGAGCAGTTTCGACATCTTTTGAAAACTAAACCTGAATAAATGGAGCTTTTACCCAACTTAAAAAAAAAAAAAAAATTCATAGCCTATTCAAAAATACGAATTTTTATACCTGTAACAATCTCCATAAATGCCTTTTTCAAAACCCATAAATGGCTAAGAGTGAGGGAGACAAAAGTTATTTCTTTTAATTAATTTCTTTCTCAAATTGTTACTTATTTAAAAATATAAATGAATAAATATTTATTCAAATCAAAAGCAGAAATTTCAAATTTTAATTTATGTTCAACATTGAACAAAATTTATTTTGCAAATGCTCGTTTTAAAATATTTTCTATACTTGTTTAAAGATTAGAAAATTCCACTTGAAATAAAGCTAAATTTGATATTTTATCAAAATTATTCAGACTGAAATTATTGTGTTAATCTTCTGTATCATTGTAGGAAACAAACCGTTTGATTATTCGATACTGTTTTTGTAATTTCATGGTAGTAACAAAATCCAAGAAAAATTTCCTGATTGAGCTCCAAAAAATTCCCTGATTTTATAATTTTAGTTACACGGTATAACTGTCATACATAATGACAGTATGAGTGGCACAATCAGAAAAATTCTTTACAGGGGGAGGGGTGCACTATTTTTTTTCCTACCTGAACTTTGTGCAATTCCTTTTTTTTTTTTTTGGGGGGGGGGGAGAGGGGAGGGATGGAAATAAAAAAAAAAGAGGTCATAATGTAATTTTCTGAACAATATATATATGCAACTGCTAAGAATTTTTCAGATCTAAAGTTTTTTTTTTTTTTAAGAATTTAGATTTCCCCCTCCCCTGCATCATTATTTAATGAATTCTTGACAAAAATTTAACTTTATTTTCTCAAAATTGCGTATTGTGTTTTTGTTGAGAAATCCCCTCCAAAAAATTTCTTTTGTGATTGTGAGTTAGTTCTGGAGTGGGGGGGGGGGGGGGTGAAAGAAAAGAGAAAATAAGCTAATTTTCTGAGTGATATAATCTGCAACTGCTAAAAATTTTTAGTTTCTATTCTAATTTAAATATCGCTTAATTTTCTTAGGATTTGCTCTTTTCCAGTAAAAAAAAGTTAAAAACAATTAAAATTATCATTCTAGATGGGGGAGGGGGGAGAGTTCACGGGCTCTCTAGGCCTCCCCTTCTGGTTGCACCACACTGCAATATCAAACCTTAACTTCAGCACACTCGGCCAAGCCGAATTTCAAAATACGACCAAAAATGGCGGACTTACAGGACCAAAAATGACGGAAACGCTGACGCTTCAACCCTGGCACACGTATTTTTATGCAAAATTGCAATGTTTTCTTAACTCATAGACAAAGTAACTTTTTTTGGTTGCTCTGCCAGAGAAAGGGCAAAAAAAGTGAAAATGGTGACCAACTTTTTTAAAAAAGTGACTAAAAGTGACCAATCCTAAAAAAAGTGACTTTTAGTGAAAAAAGTGACTCGCGCCGACCCCTGGTTCCTTCGTGTGTCATCAACTGTCATGTTTATAGCGAAGGAACAGCTTCTGAGTATGGCAGATTTACAGTAAAAGAAAAAAACCTCTTTCCAAAATGTACAATGATTAGGGTTTTACACCATAATTCAATGTATAATGATGTGAATCATTAAAATAGTATTAATTACATTTACTGTATTTTTTTGTTTCAACAGATTTATTTAGTCAAAATCACAACCAGTCTTCTACAGTCATAAAAGTGTCTTGATTTTACTTTTATATAGTCAGGGTGAACGACCACCAGGGAGGGGTCATGGCATAGTCTGTCTCATTGAAACTTTTAGGGAGTATGTTTTCAGGTGCTTGGCTAATCGGGAGGGGGATTCATAGCTTTTAGGAGGGTAAGCACCCCTGTATTGTTACCACTATACCAAAATTCTGTAACTTCAAAATCTTAGCTTTGAAAATTTTTAAATGGTTAGGGATGAATTTGAATATGCATTAAAAGTTGGGTATTTTGTTTTTTGCTTCACTTTTTTTTGCTCGCGAAACTAAATATAAGTAAAGCACTTTTCTTAGATTTAAGTAGCATGTTAAAAATGTCAAACTTGGTGACATTTTTAAAATCATCGCCAATGTAGGGCATATAAACGATAAGTACCAAAAGATGTTTAATGTTCAACTATGATTATTTTCTTCAGAAGACTGAACTATATACTATATAGTGATTTTGAAATTAATTATTATCTGTTTCACCTAGGTTTTCCATTTATAGTTAAGATAATTGTTTTAATATAGTTAAAAAGACTAAGTTTGAAATAATATGGATCATCCAAGGAAGAGAACGACAACGGAATTTAAGTCTACAAAATCAATGTTCGTGTACAGGAAAGAAGGTTCATTCCGTAAAGTCCCAAGTCATCATGCATTCCAGGATCAAAAAGTACTGAAATCTAGCTCTATGCATGGGATTAACATTAAGCCTCATCCAGATTTTCAAATGTACAAAACAATTGGAATCGGTATACCCACTATACAGTATACACTATCAACTTTCACAAACATAACTTTTAGGCCCCCTAGTCACTCACAGAGCAATTTCAATCTTGCTGTGTGTGACAAGAGCTGTTCACATTAGCACATGAATGCTTTGAGCCGGTTTTCGAGGGCATGTTCATTCTAATCTGGGAGTGGCTTTGGACGTTTGTCAAAACAACACATTAATTAATAATTTGCTAGAAGTTAGCAAACCTTCATTCCGGGTGATGCGAAGTAAACTTCGCAGAATTTCAAGACTAGTACGTATTGTCCATCTCTATTGACTGGTATTTCGTAGCCGAAGGTGGCCATGTGGTACCTTTCAGTCTGGTACAGGATCTGATCAGTCTTGTGTACACGGCTTATGATCAGCTGTTTACCGTAGTCGGACGCGGTTCCGATCCGACCGTGCAAAGGATCTCGACGATAGTGGATGCCGTGGGAGTCGACGTGCGATTCCCCGCCGGCGTTGATAGCGTAGATCACTTCGCCCAGAGAATGGACATCGGTTGCACAAAATATCAACAAAAGACACAAAAAGGGACAGCAGCGGAGAAGCGCCATGCTGGATTAAAGTTCAGCACTCACATTTAAAAAAACTACGTGGAATGCTCGCACATTTTCGAACAACAGACAGACGAATCATCACACGTAATATTTACTCCACCCACGGAGTAAAAAGAAGGAGACGAATCTCCATAGTAAAAGTTTGTCCGGACGATTTCACTGCCGCTAGATGACGCGCATGTAAAATGTCTTGCCATGAGGGTGATTCGCAACATAATTTAGTGTTACAAATAAAATTATTTAAAAGGTTTTTTTTAAGAGTATTTAAATCGATATAGTCAATTTTTGAGAAGCTGGTTATAGGATCATGGACTACTTTTAGATTCAGAATGTGTTTGTGATTTCTTTTTATTATATTTGGTTCATTTTATTTTAGCTCGATGGTTTCGGTTTGCGACTGATGGTTTCAGTTTGCGACTGATGCTTTCGGTTTGTTATGATTGTAACTAGAGATGCAAAAAGCCCGTAAATTTTCGGGAAGAAACTGGGAAATTTGGGAACATTGGGAATTTTGAGATGTTTTCAGTCTTAAAATATTGTTACAGAACATATAACATTGTAACGCTATATTATTTTTATTTTAGATAATCCAAGCATCAAACATAACATTTTATATCAAATCTATAATTGAGAAAATAAACTAGTAAATTCAATAGGCTTTTTTATTGCAGTATTATTGATTCTAAAAATTTATTTGATTTGGTTGCTTTCCAGAAAATAAGATTAACCTTCAAAATATTTTTTTTTCTTTACTCGTTGATTTAAATTATTATAAGCAATAATATATCTGTTTTATTCATAGCATTTTATTACAACTTTAACGACACATTTGAAGGGGTAATTTTTTGACAAGAAACACTGTTTAAAGCACTATTATACATTTCAACAATTTTTTTTAAAGGCAGGTTTTAAATATTTTTATGTGTTATTTTGTTTTTTATTGATGACTTAAACAACTATCAAGTTTCACAATGGGGCCGTTCATAAATGACGTCACGCTTTCTTCTCATATATTTGACCCCTACCCCCCTTTGTCACAATATGTCACACTTCAGCGGACCCCTCCCCCCCCTTTTGTCACGCGTCACGCTATGTTGCATAATGCATGATGTTACAATTCCTTGTTACCCCCTCCCCTCCCCTTGTCACACTTTGTCACAATTTCACGAAACCCCCTCCCCCCTTCGAAGCGTGACATCATTTATGAATGATCCCTATGTAAATAAAAAATATTAACAACTTCCTTTTTTTCATTCTCAACAGAAACATTTTTTACAGGTACCAACATTACGAAATAAATATGTTGTCTGTTTTAAAATGCTTTAACAGTAATGTTCGGGAAAATAATTCTATTATAATGAAAATTTCATAAAAATGTATTTATTTTTGATGTGTTAAAATTACTATTTCAAAAAAAAAAAAAACGATCCCAGTTTTTAGACATTTGAAACTTTTCGATATTGCTTTAAATTCTCGGGGGGGGGGGGGGCGGTTTTTCCGGAAATAAAGTAGGCGTTTAGACATCCTTGCAAAGCCAATTGTAACTTTAATTTAACTAAAAATGGTTTCAACTTTAATGTAAAGTTAAGTAAAAAACATGTCCATTAAATGTTATAACGCACGCCTCCCCAAAAGCTGTGGACCCTCCCGCTCCAAGGCGTAACAAAGTCAGGCCCCCCCCCCCCCCCCACAAAAAAGGATGCGAGCTCCAGTGGTGGTGGGCATTGTGCAAACCCCACGCCATTGAAGTTTTTAAGGAGATTGTTTTAGGTGTCTTTTCTTCTTTTAAGGGTTGGGGAAGGCTTCTTTTTTTCAGGGGTGAACGATTGGGGGGTAAGTATATATTTATTAGGGGTGCCCTTTGGGGTCATGGCACAGATTGCTCCATTTAAATTTTTATAGGGGTCGTTTTGGCTTTGTTGAATTTTGAAGGGAACATCGTTTTGGGGGATGCACCA
The DNA here is from genome assembly GCA_038502835.1 of Octonoba sinensis. Lineage (NCBI taxonomy): Eukaryota > Metazoa > Arthropoda > Arachnida > Araneae > Uloboridae > Octonoba > Octonoba sinensis. Next base: position 108,501,750 of record CM076603.1, on the reverse strand, counting down.
TCCTCTTGGAGCGGAAATGGTATATACATAAATATAGTATATATCAAGGGCGCACACGAAAGGAAGGAGGGGGACATGTTGCCGATTGCTCCATAGAAAATTTTACGGGGTTGTTTACGAAGGGTGAAGGTGAGCCGAATTTTGAGAGGGGTCATCGTTTAGGGGGAGTGCACCGCAAAAGCCGTATCCAGACAGGGGCCCTCGGGCCCGCCCGCCTACGAAATCCCGAATTTTTTTTCAATTTAGCATATATTCTTAACTTCTCTGAAACTTGCTTTGACATATATAAGTGTGTCGAAGTCAGGTGCCCCTCCCCCCGAAAAAAATTTCTGGGTACGCACCCTCGCTCATAGTGAAATGTTGAACGATCACCCTAGGGAACGTTCATAAATGATGTCACGCTTTTTACCCATATATTTGGCCCCCCTCTTCCCTTTGGCACAAAGTGTCGCACCTCAAAGGACCCTCCCTACCCCCCTTTGTCACAAATATCGCTGTGTTGCATAAGCATGATGTCACACTTTTTGTTACCCCCTCCCCTGCCCTTGTCCCACTTTGGCACAGTTTCACGAACCCCCCTCCCCCCTCGAAGAAGCGTGACATCATTTATGAATGATCCCATCCTCTATATGTATATATATAGGGTGATCATTCCCTCGATGAGCGTTGTATATATATATATATATATATATATACAGTGGCGTTCCTATCATGAATGCCACCTGCCGGGGAGGTAATTTGTAATTTGTGGGACACACCCCCTTTACACGCCAAGAAAAAAAAACTCCACATTTGCTGTGTTGTATAAACTTATAGTTTATATATTTTCAATCGTGCAAAAAAGAATCTTAAGAAATTCAATTTTATTTATTTGTGCAAATTTTAGTTCACTACATTTATTTGCAGTTATAATGCGTTGAAATAGCATTAGGTGCCACCTTCAACATTCAACAAAAGGGGCCCCCGCGTAGTGACGCCACTGATATGTATATATATATATATATATATGTTTTTAGATTGGGTTTTTATGGGGTCCTTTTCTAGGAGTTTAGGGATCATTCCAAATGATGTCACGCTTCGGGGGGGGGGGGGCGGTCGTGAAATTGGGACAAGGGGACGGGAGGGTGTAAAAATAAGTGGGATATCATGCTTATGCAACATAGCCTAGCATATGGGACAAAGGGGGGAGGGGTATGTTGAAGTGTGACATTTTGTGACAAAGGGGGGAGGAGGTCAAATACATGGGAAAAAAGCGTGACATCATTTATGGACGGCCCCTTAGCAGAATTTTGAAAAAGGTCATCGCTCATAGGTGCGGGCGCCATTGCTCTGGGGAGGGGAGGGGAGGGGGCATCGCCTCAATATATTTATATATAAAAAAGCATGTGTGTGTGTGTGTGGTGTGTTGGAAACCGCTCAAAAACATTTACATTCCTGAAGTTTATGAACTAACTGATTCCAGATTATTAAGAGTACAGCAAGCGTTAATAATGAAGTACAGCAAGCGTTAGATAAAAGAAACGACGTGTGGAGTTCAAAAATCGGGTGCCCAACAGACCCGTTGTGTTAGGGGGATCAATTGCACCTCCCCCCTCACTTGGAAAATAATTTAATGTATTTCTACGTATGTACATGTATTTTGTGTTTTTTTAATGCAACGTACAATGTGTTTTTACTTCCCTCCATTTAAGAGGGTTGGGGGGGGGGAGTGCCCCCTGGCCCCGACATTTTCCTCCCATTCATTATGGCACGAATACCAGCTGACCGTCTGCTACCCCTCTTTTAATCCTAAATTATCTAGTCACTAGCTAATTACAGTGATTTTTTACGAAAGCATAAAATGCATTAAATAAGATACTAAAACCTTCTGATTATATGTTTAACTTATAATAAAATGCAATAAAATATTGCAAATAATAATTTCAATTGTTTGAACAACGAGAGACTAATGCGTGCCCGAACGCCCGAACCGCCTGGCCGCTGCCGCCAAAACGAGCTGATTTTCCGCTACCTTTCTCCGAATACTCGGGGTCAAACGAAATTTCTCTTTCCCTACTTGATCAAACGGCAAGACATTTTACTCTAGCGCCATCTGACGGCGGTGGAAAAATCGCGCCATGTTTTCGGCCCGTTTCCCGCTTAGTTGAGGCTCCTTCCTTTTAGACTCCCTGACTCCACCTTCAATCCATCCGTAATAAGAAATACGGATACAGACAAGACATATATGCGTTAAGTATGTAATAGTAAGGTTTTGCATTATACTTAGCATAAGAAATTTAAAAAAGAATGTCTTTGATAATTAATATTAATAACTTTTACTTATTATTTACTAATCTTTTTAAGATTTCCAAAAGGGACGTGTCTACCACTCCAGCAGAATACGCTACTGTGATTGGCCGACAGAGACGACCATGAAAGTGACTACTTATTGGCGATATACTCGCTCTTTTGGCTAAAAACTTTAATTCAACTGCGTATTATTTCTAAAAAAGGGAAAGGGTCATCAGAATTTCATTTCATTTCACTTTACTTAATGCTAATACGTTGCGATAAGAAAAAAGAAATGGAAACAAAGACCCTACTCTTCAATAGGAAAAAACTTTTTAAAAGATTGCGATTTCTTTTAAGTTAGTCATTAAAAAAATTAAATGTCATACTTCTTACTTCCTACTTATTAAATGTATACTTTAAAACTGAGTTGGTTATTCCTTAGTAATATGTTCTTAATTTGAATGTTTTATTTTTTGTCATTTCGTCGGTATGCACACTATCGGACCCCAAACGATGAAAGGGTAGAGGGGAGACTATATCATAGACGTAATAATAACCGGCAGGGTTGCGTAGTGGTAAGGCGAAGGCTTAGTACACCGTACACCCAAGTTCGCTGGATCAAATCTGGCCCAAGTCGGTGGATTTTCAAGATGCAGAAAATCGACAATTGCCTATGTATTATGATTATGCTGCATATTAAAGATCCCTTGAATGTCCGTTTGGCGTGGATAGTCTCGGCTAAATTAAATTCCTAGCGTAATTTGCATCAATTAGAGCTCAGGTGCTGCCAGCTAGGGGGGAACAGAGCGTCCAAAAATTCCGACAATGGTACCACACTCATTGTGGTGCCGCTGAAAGAGTTGGTACCCATCTCTGAGAACGCACTAGGTCTGCTGTAGTTAAGAACCAACACTATGCAGCCCATTAGAAATAAAAGAAAAAAAAAAGAACCGAGAAAGGACCCTGAAAAGGCGGGGTCCGTCGTTTCAATATTTTCTAAGGAGAGCAAACAATAATCAATGCTTATTTTATTGGCAAAAAATAACAAAATGCATAGACATCTATAAATAACTTTTGCGCTTCTAAAATTTGGGGAGGGAGAAGCAGTGGTGTAGTCAAGGGAGACGGCGCCCTCCTACCTGTCTTGAACTTAAGACTTTAACATAAGCGTCCTCACACTTTTTAATTTAATGTTCGTGTGTATAAGTGTCCCCCCACTTTTTTTTCAGGAGTACACCACTGGGGGAAGGGCGATTGTCCCCTGCTGGTCCCCCAAAGCCTAAATGAAGGGTGCCTGGCTCGAGGCAAAAGAGAGAGAGAGGGAGAGAGACTAAAACGTTTTTAAATAAATACCAGAGATGTAATAAAATGTAGCTTCGATGCCATCAAATATTTTCACTCAACTGTGCAAGTAAAACCTTTTTTTTTTTTTTTTTGATAAATAAGGTTTAATTGCATATTGCTTTTCAATATAAATGATAAAGGACAGATAAAATATTAAAGAATATATAGCAATGTTATTATCTTCGTGACAAACTGTCTGACATCATTAAGCATCCGTGAGACTCCGCGATACATATTTCTTGCTAAGTTATTTTACTTCTGTTGTTGTTTATGTTGTTTCTAATGGATGCCACTTGGATATCCAAGCTCCTATTCGCTGAGCAACTAAGAATTAAGGCGTTAAGGAGCACCTTCTGTTTTATAGATGAGCACCACAACGGTGGAAGTACAACTTGGCTTAATATAGTTGGATGGAGTCGTCACAAATACCCCACCTTCCTTTTTTTGACCTAAGAGTGAAGAATAGGGAAAATCTCCACCTTCTGGAGCCCTCGGAACTTCAGAGTCCACGGATTTTACATGCATGTATTCCCAAGTGTACATAGTGGGTCTTCAGCGGCTCGGGTATCGAATCCGAGATTCTCAGATCCACCATTAAGCTACCACTTGCCCCGCTAAAAAAAAAGAATATAACAATATGTTTTTATTCCAAAAACCTCAAAAACCGTTTTTTTTTCCTTTGAAAAGTCAGACATCTGTAGTGAAAGCATTTAGGAAAGTCAATTACATAATAGATCTGTGTGGTCATATGAAAAATATTCACACACAGCTAAGATGAATTTAGACTTAATTCTAAGAGGGCAATTATTGGTTGTCACACATTAAACCTGCATATCTTATATATATATACATATATAGGTATATATATATATGTTTGTGTGTGTGTGTTACTAATGGCATACATTTTTTCCCTTAGACATTTAAAATTTGTATTCAATAATAATTTTAAAGTAAAAACCACAGGATTTAATTAGCGGCATTAATAAGCGGCATCTCAGTGTAAAAAGGCTCCCAACCCCTGGCATACCCAATACACTAATTAACTTATGGTATAGAATAACTTATTTTTTAATTAGGAATGAAAGGGAAACTATTATTTATTTTAGGGGTACATCAAATAGTGATTTTTCCAGACATTGGATATCTACTGTCCCTTGTCTAGCTGATATTCCCCCGCCCCCAGATTGGCTTTATTCTTATATGTTTAAACTTTAAACACTGCTGCCTCAAAACTAATCAAGCATGTTTCATGCATCACATCTTAAAAAACATTTTTATTACATGAAAAGATAATTAAAAAACCTATATATGTAAACTTTACTCATAGAGGCTTTTAAATTGTTTTTTGCAATGTAAATCTATGTATTTTAGTAATGCTGCATATAAAATTAAACCATCTGTACTCATAAAATATACTTTATTTCAATATTTTCAAGGATTTCTCAAGTGTTGCAACACTTGTAAAATAAGCAAAACTTTTCAACTGTGCATCACCAATTTTATTCATGTAAATTTGCCTGAAAAAAAAAACACTTCACAAGATGCCACTGATTATTAACCCGTGGACATACTTGGAAGTAGATTTCACCGGGCATCTTCAGAAAACTAAGTGTTTGAAATTACCATTCAAGTATTTTTTCTTGCTTCTAAAATTTTTTCCCACATCGAATACAATAAATATTTCTCAATTTTAGATTTCAGTGAAAGTACCTATTCCTAATATACCGGTCAAAGAGGTAAAGCACTCCACATTCAATCTAAATATGTGTTAACCACCATATTTAGGTTACATAATACATAGGTAACGTTCCACTATATCAGTAATATGAAAATATGTCAGTTAACAGCAATATATGTGTGCCATATTTTTATATGTAATATATACAGGAATGATTGTGGGGTCATTCATAAACACTAAATTTTTATGAAATTGCAAGATTTATATACCAAAGGTATGTTTTTGTGTAAATAAGTATATGCTTGCAAACTTAGTACTTTTTGTGAGACCATATGTCTTCACATCAAAGCCCTCATGCTTATTGCATGAAAATCCCAGACTATGTAAAATCAGAATATCCCTATTGATGTAAATTTTGAAAGCTCTGATCAGGAAATATAGGGTATGTCTTGAAGCACAAAAGAAAAAAATAAAGAAATAATATAATCAGCACTGTATATAGAAATGTTATTAGTTAAAAAGATAAAGATGTTATAAAGTTGTATTATTACATGCAAGAATAGAAAAAAAAAAAAGAATAGTTGAGTGTCTAAAGGAACTACCCCTCCTTTTTTGGGTGTCAAGTACGTTCTTTTACATGCATTTTAAAAAGATTTTTGTTAATTGGATGATTATGATGGTGCAAAGCTTCTGTAACAATGAGATGTCTGTCTATCATCTGATAATAGTTGAAAAAATGAGGGTCAACTGGTACGAATCGTCCTGCAAAAATAAAATATGTGATGTAATTTAAAACATAAAATAAGAGAAAAACATCAAACAATCATTATTATTAGAAAACAATTATTGCAATTAGAATATTATTTAAAAATTTCAATGTGAAACCAAACTATACTGAGACATTTGAAATATATTATTTAAAACTTTTCATGCTTTATGTAACATTTGAAGGTGTTTGCTGCTTCTAGCAAGTTTTCTTTCCATTCTAATTGTAATATTCTGTCTAATGTAGTCAGGGCCGCGCCAAAGGAAATTCGGATCCGTTTTTGTACCGTTCACAAAATTTTCTTTAATCAAAATAGACCCTTAACATAATTCCAGTCAATCAAAACAAACCTTCACCCCTTCACCAACATCGCCCTTCAAAAGATTCTGAGCTGCCATATCGTACTTTTCATAGAATTACTCATTAACTACGGGATAGGCTTTGCATGGGACGGCCTATTTATAGAGGTGCTATTTTTAGTAATATAGATAAATACAACAGTACCACTAGTTTTCGAAAATGCATGGCTACATAACATAGAGATATCAAGTTTTTTTGGCATCTACTGCTTAGTGTCCGAAGCTTAAAACATCTTGGCATTGAAAAAGGTTCCCCATAAGAAAAAAGCACATAGTAAAATCAAGCCCAAGCATTGATTTTGCTATTTTTGTGCACCTAACAACATTGGTATCGTCCTTAAAAAAGATTTTACAGTTCTACTATTTATTAGTTATAGTCGGCTTTGTTATAAATTAATATCTACACCTCTTCCTCGTAATCTTCCAAATATCAAATAAATTTATGAAGTTTGACGTTAATAAATTACAATGCACGCTGTGATATATTTAGCAAATATAGTACATTTTGTTAATCCAACGTGGTAAACATTTGCAATAAAAAATCATGAAGTGGATTGATTTCCTTTATCGTACAGTTCAGTATAAAGGTAAACAGATAGAAATATAATTTTACTCAGATTTCCTTTGATTTTTGTTTTCTTTTCCTTTTTGGAATCTTGCAAATTTCGAAAAAATAAGACCACGTTGAAAAAAAACAGGAAAACACCACCACGGCACCACGAGGGCTAGCAACGTTTGGCTGGATGAATCACGTGTACTCGCCATATTAGTCGGAGTACTGAAATCACGCCAAGTTACTTGCAAGGGTTGCTAGTAAATTGCTGGAGTAGTAGACACTTCCTAACAAAAGGAGTGCGAACCTTAATAAATGCTGAAGTACTGAAAAATTAGTAGGAAGGTGGCAATACCAATCTTTGTATGTAAACTAGCAAAAACGAAAATAAAACTTTTAAGCTAAATTGTGATGACTTTAATCCTGTTACGAAAGGCATTTTCATGACTTAATGTAACAGCATGTCAAGATAAAAGTATTTTTCGAAGAAATAATATGTAATAAATGAAATTTAGTTCTGAAGTTGAGAAATAATTCCTAATTATGTTGGTAATTCCCACAAGCAGTTTCAACATTCCGTAAAATAACAGGTTATTATCGTTTCATTTTCTTTGAAAATTCATGTATTTACCAACTTTATTGTGTGTGTTTCACAAATCTATACACTACTTTGTTTTTTAATTTCTGCTATCATAAATTTAAATTTTTTTCATTAATGTCATTAATATTAGTATTTGTTTACTTACTGCAATTTTATTGTTTTTGGAAGTTTTGCAGAGCTTTAGTTTTCTCGACGTTGCTGTGAAATGCAAAGAAGTGGTAGGATTGTTGGGACACATCTTTGATCAGTTTTCCTGGTTTTTCCTATTCAGTACCTAAAAGTGGGACACAATTTAAGGTTTTGCATTACCACTTCCTTTAAAAAAAAAAAAGCTGTTATTGCATCTAAAAAGTTGTGTACACATATAAATTTTTAAAAAAGAAGGAAAAGAACATAAAAATCTTATTAACTTCTTTTTATATTATTATTTATATATATATTTTTTTTTCCTGTTCATTTTTTTTCACAAAAAAGTGAAATGTTTAATGTTTGTAGCACTTTTATAAAAACAATTGTATTTTCATCAAGATTATTAAAATTTCTCATAGATATTGATTTTAGAACAAATTTCCAAACAAATACCTTTAGAACCAGTATTTACATTTTACTGGTTTTTTTCATATTGCACCATTTATTTTATTTATTAAAGACAGAGAAGTTCTGTACTTTCATGCTATCCTGCTTCAGTTTTGTGTCCATTACTGTACAGTACATTAGTAGTTTTTTATGTACTTTTTTAACAGCATGAGTTCCTTACTGGAGTCTGCTGGTGGTGCTGGGGAGCGCCTCTTGTTGCGAGAAAACCTAAGCGACGTGAGTATTATTTGTGAGAATATCCGCTTTCCTGCTCACTCCCTGCTATTAGCTTCTCAGAGTGCTGTACTTCGAAGCATGCTGTCAGACGACTTCTCAGAAAAAACCTCACGACGAATTGTTCTGAAAGATGTGAAACCTGAGACAGTGGAACTATTTTTAGAGTGAGTTTCATTTTTAATGACATTTTTTTTACCGTTTTCTTGCTTTTCTTTTCACTTCTTTCTTTTTTACCTCATAGTGGGCAATTTTTGGTATTATTCATGTTGCCTTCAAGTTATATATATGCCAGGTGCTTGCTTTGCTTTACTGTGTTAACCTTCTTTTTCTTTACAGGCAGATTAGTGTACTGTCTGACTTTAGTTAAATCAACAAAATATTTTTTGCTATGATATGTACTTCGGTCCTGTGGTATCAAAGATAAAGAACAACCATATTTTGTTTTGGTTCTTTTGCATTTCATTTTTAAAAAAGAATGACTCATGCAAATTATTAAAGTGAAAATGATTGCGCCGAGATGAGAGCAGTGGTGTAGTCTATGGGGTTCCCTATCTTTTTATTCTGCTACAAGTGTCTTCCCAAACTTTCTACATTCAAACATAAGCGTATCCCCTTTTGATTTCAATTGTTAATCTTCTTATGTATATGCATCCCCCCAACTTTTTTTTCCAGGACTAACCCACTGGATATGAGCAAAAACTAATAACCTTTTTCAGACATGTGAAATTAGTCTTGAAGAAATAATGTAATTCAGGCATATTACTTCTTTTAAATATGCTTTAAGAACCTAAAAATTCATAATTTAGAAAAAATTACTCAAATGTTTTGCATTTCTGGTTTATTATTGCAAAATGAAATTATGATTGATAAAATGAGTTATCTTTTCGGTATATCTTCACTGTTTTTGCGCACGAATTGCATTTTGTTGATACATTGAATGAAAAAAAAAGGTACTTTTCCATTTTGTGGTGTTGCAGGGAACTGCCAAGGCACCGATGCCATTGATGCTTTATTACTTGGCTTTCTTTTGAGTTTGGAATTTGAGAACTCCAAACAAGGCCAATTAATTTAGCATCAGTAGACACTGCAAGCACAAAACAAGGTCATTTAATTAATCATCAGTGAGCACTCCAAATACAAAATAAGGTCAATGGCAAACTCCCGGGAGAGCCCGCCACTTTTCAAAATCGCCAATGCGGCGTCCATTTCGCAGAACGACGGAAGCCGGACTTCCGTCGAATTCGGGTCACCGAGATTGCGCAGTGACGGCCAACCACGCCAATGGGGTGGGCTCTCCCGAGATCCAACCGAGGTCAATTGAATAAGCATCGATGGTGTCACGGCTTTGGGGTTTTTTACATTCCCTTGAAACAGGAAAAGTACCAGAGGAAATGTACTGCAGGGGAAACTAGAACAAGGCTTCCTAATCGGCGATGTAGTCGAGGGGGGACGCAGTGGGACGGCGTCCCCTCACCTTTCTATTATAATACGAGCGTCCCCCCAACTTTTTTCAGGACTACACCACTGTTCCTAGTTTTGAACTTTTTTCTGTTATTGTATCAAAGGCATCCCTCTTCCCCCTCTTTTCGTTTTCTCTTCACGTTATACTTATTTTCTTCTCAGATACTAAAAATTAGTTAAAAGCAATATGAAGCTTGCAATAATCATAAAATTACACATTAATTTAAAGCACAAATGAGCAATAAAATGCAGACATATGTTTCGGGATTGCTTGGAATCCCTTTTTCAATGCGACAGGGAGCTTCTAGATGCAAAACGTTTTGCATCTAGAAGCTCCCTGTCGCATTGAAAAAGGGATTCCAAGCAATCCCGCAACATATGTCTGCATTTTATTGCTCATTTGTGCTTTAAATTAATGTGTAATTTCATGATTATTGTTTACTTGCACAAAGTTAAATTATTTTTATGAAGCATGCAATTTGTTTAGTAAGACGTTTTGTAATTTCTTATGCAAAATTAATTGCTACTACAATCACCGGAACAGTGAGCGTCGTAATCCTTCCTGCGCTTCCCTCTCGCCTCAGGTACATCTACTGTGGTCGTGTGGCCTTCGAGAGCTGGAGAGACGCGTACGAGCTGCTGAGGGTGGCTCACCGATACCAAGTGGATCCCCTGGTCCAGCGTTGTGGGCGTTTCCTGGAGGGGGTCCTGAGTATCGCCAACGTCTGCGACCTGTACCAGGCGGCGTTTGTTTACTCGCTTTGGGGGCTGAAGGAGCGCTGTCTGAGACTCATCGTGGACGCCGGGTTCATTCTGCTCGAGAGCGGAGCCTTCAAGTCACTCGGCAAGGATGCAGTGCTCGAGGTACGTCCGAAGGGAAACGTGTTCTTCTCTGAAATATTTCCTACAGGTCCTATAAACTCGTATTAAGTATTTCCAGCAGTGATTTCGATAGCTCTATAGTTACAGCTTCGAAGCTATTTTAGAGTGCCGATTAAAAGTTGCTGAAAACTTATCATTCTTGTGAAGTAAGTAACATTACACTAATTTACCAAGTATTTTGTCTTCTAAATATAGTGAGTTGTTTAGTATCTATGATCGTTTATTCAGTAATATTTAGTGCAGGGTTTGCTGATATATATCGATCGATATATATATTGTGATACATCCAATATTTATTTTTAAAGGATCCGGATGTTTGATATTTTCATTTATATGAAGCATTCTGAAAACGTCATTATGCATCAGAATTTTTGTCTAAAAATTAGAACTTTAAATTTTTAATTGCTATTGAAAATGAAACTAATTTCTAGGTAAAATGCAAACTTTTGCCTTTACTACTGACTTTTATAGGAAAAAATACCCTTGCTTAGATTTGAAGATGAGATCTTAGCTGTAGAACCATTGATTTGGTGGGAAAGTATTAAAATTGAACAGCCTCTCAAAGCAAAATTGTTTTACTTTGTTAATTAACTGTTTACTGCTTCACCAACTACGGCACCGTTAGAATGTTCTCTAGCTTTGGTATGGTGCAGTCTAAATTACGCAACAGGCCAGGAACTCGGAAAGCGGACAAACTCACATTTTTATTTAAATTTTTGAACAAAAATAAATAAATTTCAATTTGTGTTTAAAGTTTAAAAGAAATAAAACAATCTGAGATTGTTTTATAATTTATGTTTTGAAAGAGAAAAATCTTTAACTTTAAATCTTGTTATAAGTGCTTAGAAAAAGAAAATAATATTTTTATTATAATAATTATATGTGTAAAGTTTAGTACAGTTTTATGTTAGAATAATCTTTTATGTAGTGCGTAATATGTATTGGTGTGTAAGTTGAATTATTAAATAAATCTGAAAATATTTATCATTAGCAATGAGTTCACAGTTTTGAAAATATCGGATGTATATCAAAAATATCGGACATTTATCAAAATATCGGATATCTCTGATATTTTCGAAAATATCATAATATTTACGAACCCTGATTTCCAAAAAGTCCTGTATAGTAAGGTGCTTCCTTTTTGTGCTTCTAAACAGTTGGTGAAGAGTCCGGACCTCAACGTCCCGAACGAGCTGACCGTCTTCCGAGCGCTCCTGCGCTGGGCCCCGTCCCACTGCTGCCGTCTGGGCAAACGGCTCGACGAGGAGTCCATACTCGCCGCACTGGAGCCCTTCCTGGGTTACGTCTGCTTCGACGACATGTCCGACGCAGAGAAGGCGGAGTTGCCGCCCGGCGTGCTGTCCCGAGTCCGACCCAACAACCGTAGTAACCGAGTGAACTTCCTCGTCCCCGACTCGCTGCCGAAGTACTCGTCCCGGCTGCAGTTCCGTACCGACCCGGAGTGCGTCGAGTTCGTGGACGTCCAGTTGACGTGCATCCGCTTTTCGTCGGACCTGCCCCTCCATCTGATCGGGATCCGGCTCGCCGTCCTGGTCTCGGAACTGCCCCTGCCGGCCCACGTGGCCGTCGCCTCCGAGACGTCCGGCAACCTCCAGAGCGTCGGTCTCGCGACGGCATCCTGGAGGGACGGCCCGCTGGTGGGTGACCGCAAGTGGTACGAGGCGGAGCTCCCGCTCCGGCAGCCGTGCCGCCTGGAGCCGGGCACGGTATACAACCTGTGTTGCATGGACCGGACTCGGGATGCTCAATGTCCCAAGACGACTCCCGTCGACAAGGTCCTGCTCACGGAACGGGGGCGTGCGAACATATCCCTCCATTGCGAGGATGTCTGGGGCATCTTGGGACTGATCTTTATATGAAATATTTTGTTCACAGTTTGGACGATGCTACAAAATATTCTTTTTTTTCCTCCCCAAAAAGTAGAGTTTCTTCTGAATGGAACGCCTCAATGGAACACCTACAATAATCTCATGTTGCAGGAAAATTTGAAACATTTCATTTGGAAGAAGCATTTGGTTGAATTCGTTTTTTTTTTTTTTTTTTTAATCACTTCCAAATAAAAAGTTTGTTTGGAATAACATTACCTTAAAAGAAATGTGCACTGGACAAAAGTAATATGGAAGAACATATATGATAACAATTTGTTCAAGAATTTCCCAATAGATCAAAGAAATGATTTTGAGGATGAAATACAGATTCCCATATGCAGATTTGTACACATTCTAATGCATGATGCATGGAGTTTGTATGTGACTTTTATTTCTCGAAGAATAAGTATTTACCAGCTTTAATGAATACATTCTTTTATAAGCGCTGGACATTGTAGCGTGTTCTGCTGAAAATCGAACTTTTACAAATGCATCAAACTTGGATGGAATTTTATTGTCAATGCGGTATTTTTTATTCATTTCTGGAATTTACCTTTAAAAAATGAAGTAACATTACCATAACCTCTTCATTCCAAGTGTACCCAATTGGGTACTTTTTAAAATACTGTTTATTAACTTCTGTTTGTGCAATTTGAAAGCTAAAACACCCAATTGTATTTGAAATTAATCAACAGTTAGTTTACTTCGTTTTAAACATGGAAAATGTGGAAATTGGGCATTAATTAATATTTAAACCAATTATTAATTAAAATTTAAAAAGAAATTAAATTTAGTCACTTTGTTTTGTAATCATTTTTTAAATCGAGAACCAAAAAATTTCGTCAAAATTGTTTGGACTTAGTTCTGGAGTCTGAAGAGGCTATTGAAGTATTTATTCTATCGCTGTTATTATTCTTTCTTATTATTGGATTCTGGTTTTCTATTCATATCTTTTATTTATAATGTTGACATAAAATGCAGTATTCCTAAATTTTTTGCAGAGTTATGTATTGTTACTACAAGGAGTGAAAAGACATACTTTACCTATGCAAAACCATAAACAGTAGATGAATTTTTACAAACAGACACAATACGCAGGCATCCTCAAACTCATTTAAAATCAACTTGGGATATAACTAGATTATAGAATGTCTCAATTGTTCATATGTGCACACTCAATGTAATCTAATTCAGGCAATGATGGACTGGGAGGAAAATTCGCCCCTGGCAGATTTCAAATAGACTGGCCCCAGGGAGGGGACACTACCCAGGGACCGGAAAATAAACGCTCCCTCAGATTAGTAGTGTCCCTCTCCCCCCTCGGAAAAGTTTTGTGCATTTACTCTCTGAGAACAATGAGTTTCAGAAGCATTTCAAAGAGAATTCTAGCGTTCAATTCTTTAAAAATAAAGTTTTCTTTTATTTAAATAAGATAAAATAGGTCCAACAAAAATTGCAGCAATTTACACGAAGAGAGGTAGAGTTGAAGGTGAAGCAGTATTCTAGGTCTGCATCTAAATTATTTATTGGTTTACTCAAATGAAAAATCATGTGCTATACACATCGCATTTGTCGTGTACTGAATGTGCTACATCAATATAATGTTATATAAATAAATTTTACTCATGAAGATGATAAAAGAAATATTTATTCCTCTGATTTCCAGTACTACGACTATAATATGCTAATATAACATGTTTCTAATGGAAGAATCGATTACGCTTCATAAAAACGCACCCACAGTTGAATACATTGCAATTTTTGCTTAGAAATGAAGTTAGTTTGTTAATTTAGTTCATCAATACCAATTTAGTTTTCGATTTCATTTTATAAGTTGAAAATTACTCATTTTAAACTTATTATAAAATGAAATTTTGAAGATATGATTTAGTAAGTTAAGCTATAAGAAGAGAACACATGTTCAGCTACAGTTAGTCAACATTGTCTTTTTCGAATGATGAAACATTTAATTGCTAGACTATTCATATTATATTGTGAAGAGAATATCTCTCAGTATGTCCATCTTTTTTGCCCCAGGCAACATGGTGTGTGGAAGTACAATATTGGCTCAATTCATATTGATAATGCAAGAAGTACTGTATTCCGCGCTTTTCTTGCCTGAAACGGGCGAGTGCTTCATATCATCGCCTATCAAAAAAAAAAAAAACCCTCTTCTGGTAACTATATTCGGAGCAAATGTTTCTTTGCACTACGTTAGCTTTTCACTATGAGAAACTGGATCTGCCTTTGGTTCATTTACGATGTATAAAATGTAAAATACCCTGAAAATGGGGGAAAAGACATGTCTTTTTAGAAAGTATGCCCCCTCCCGCCTTCGAGCTATCCCTTGACCCTGGCTATTTTGCCCCTGCTCCATTCTGTTCTGTGTGGCCCCGCCTATTCCAAATTTTCGGCCATGTAGTTTTGATGACATCGTAAGAGTTATTTACTTTGTAAAAAGTAAAATAGGTAGATATTTTTCAACCAACCTTGGGAGGTCTGGTATTTGCCCAAATGCCCATATAACCAGTCTGCCGCTGAATGGAGGGGTTTTTGAGAATTTTAAACACTGAACTACTTTTAAAAATTTAATTTGTAATGATCCAATTTATTTCCAGGGGTTACTATTATTATCAGGTATTGATTAGTTAGATAAATCAGGGTTCGTACGGTCCTTAAAGGTCCTTAGAAAGTCTTTAATGTTCATTTTCATTTTTAAGGCTTTAAAAAGTTCTTAAATAGTCCTAATTTTTTATTCCAGGTGCTTATTTATTTATTTATTTTTTTTTTTTTTTTGTTGTTGTTAAACTAAGAAGGAACCCATGTGCTCTATTTCTTTTGCTATGTTTTGTATTCTTCACAAGAATCAAACTTCTTTCATTTAAACTACTTAATCGAACCTCAAATTTGGTTTGCTCGGGTCCGGCACTATCGCGGCTTTCGGACAGACCCAAAACGGTGGATTGACAGGACCAAAAATGGCGGACTTACATAAACTTCATCGCATTTTTACTACAAATTTCAGTGCTTTCTCAACTGGTAAATAAATAATTACCTCTTTTTTTAAATTTTTTTGAAAAGTTATAAGTAAATTGATGTGTTATATATTCTGACAAAAAGAAAAGGTTCATGGATTTTGATAAAATGCTTCAAACTACAACACCCAATTCAGTTAAAATTTACCTGGACCCACCCACATGGCAGCTCCCAATTTGCTATTTCCTGCAATTGTATGAAAAAGAAAATCTAGCTACATTTAAAAAAAAATAAATATTACTAAGAGAAGTCGAATCAAAACACAAGCATGTGTACAAAATGCAATGGTGCCCAGTAACTGGGCACCATTTAAGACCACAGAAAAATAAATCACACAAGTTCCCTCATTTTGCTTTTAAAAGAGAAAAGAAAAAGGAAAAAAATTTGAAAAACGGACTTTTAAGGACTCGAGGAGAAAATTTTTTATGAATAAACAAAAATCGGGAATTTTCGAAAAAGAGCTGAATTTCGGGATTTCAAATTTGGGATTCGATACTATTTATTAAATTTAATTTCAAAGTAAATAAATATTTTTTTGCATGAAAATTGTTACTAAATGATCTACATTCTAAACAATTATCAATAAAGCAAGTGGGAGCAGCTCTTAACAAGTAATCAGTAAATAAATATTGCTTTTAAAACTTTTTTTCTTAAATTTAAGGGGCGGGGGGGGGGGGGGTTAATACTTCAAAGATACATATTGTTGACATCTAGCTCAATAAAAGAGATACATTTAACTAATATGTAGGCAAAAAAAAAAACTTTCAGCTTTTTTTGCGTTTGACCAATGGCATGTATGATTATCGCTTCTTTTTAGCTGATCTTTCGCTAAACAGTTTGTTCTCCTATTGTTTTTTTAAATAAAATCAAATATATATATCGAAAAAATTAATTTGTTTTAAAGTATTTTTTTAATATTTAGTAAATTTTTATCAAGCAATTTGGCTTCGCGATCGTTCACTGTGGGGTTTTGTTGTGTGGGAGATGATGGATATTTGCTGTGTTAATCAAAATTTGTATCTCGTGAAATTTCTTAATTTGCAGTAAATTGAAGGAATCCACCTCTTCTTAAACCTGTAGACTATAGTTGCCAAATGCTCCGTTTTCCCCTAGTTTTTCTGTTTTTCTTTTAATTTTTTTTATTTGTGAACTTCAAAAATTCGATTTTTTGCAAAAAGATCCGATTTTTCAAGCTGCTATACAAGTATTTTTATCTAAAGGGATTGTACTACAAAACAAGAAAATTTTTGAAGAAACGTTTTAAAAAGACATGTATTAATTTACATGAATTTTCATAACTTATAACGCGAAAGTGTAAAAGCCTATTTTTCGGAAACTTTAACATCTAGCACGTGCTTCGCCGAAAATTGCACACAGCTTTTGAGACTTCTATCTCTTTGCGTCCTGTAAATATATCAATTATTTAAAAAGTTGACAGTTGTTTTAGTATTTGCAGTCTGTAGTCTGCTT
This sequence comes from Octonoba sinensis, assembly GCA_038502835.1. NCBI lineage: Eukaryota > Metazoa > Arthropoda > Arachnida > Araneae > Uloboridae > Octonoba > Octonoba sinensis. The sequence goes on along the minus strand of CM076603.1, from coordinate 108,484,627 downwards.
GTTTTATTTTTTATTTAAAAATATTGCTCAATTTTTTGAAACTTTATTTTGGTTAAATTTTGGTAGTTACTATTTGAGGGTAATGTACAAAGTTTTAAGCGAATAAGCTCCATTTTTTTTATTTGTATGATGTTTCCAAAATGAAATATTTTTCTGAAGTTGAAAAAGTTTTTTCAGAGTTTTTGTACGCTCTTCTAAATAATTTTAAAAAATTATTTATGTCAGAGATAAAAATTTAAGTAAGGCAAAATTGAGATGCTGGCAACATAAGTTAAGTAAAATGAAAAAAATCTAAATTAAACACAAATTCTCAACACAAAGTGCAGCGTTTTCTTTAACAATTTTTTTTTTTATTTAAATTGTTTTTCATTTAACTTGTATTTTATAGCATTAACTATTTTTGACAATTTTTCACTTTGCTTATATATGATTAATACTTGTGCTGTGTGCTTCTTATTACTAGCTTCAATAATTATTTAACTCCCTGACTGTATTGGACATTAGAAAAGAAACAAGACAAAGAGAGCTCCATAAAAGAGTTTCTGTTGTGTTCCTAATAAAAATGCGATGTTAAATCAATTTCCTCTTTCAATAATGCTTCCTTTTGAAATAAACATAACAGTTTGTATATTGCGAAAAATTTGTGAGGTCCTTAAAAAGTCCTTAGAAAGTCCTTATTTTTGGTTTTGCAAAAAGCGTACGAACCCTGTAAATTTATTGCAAAAAAACTTTGTTTTTATTTTGTGTACTTAACCCATTAAGGCTGAGAGTTTTGGGATATGATATAAAAACCTAAGACTGGAATTTTTTGAACAGTAATGATGGAAGGATGATTTACATATTTTATTCCTGTTAATTACGACTGTATTTGAATCTGCTTCTTACGGTACAAATATACACTTTCTACAATACAGGCATTCAGCTTTTTTCTTCTCAGTAGTTCAGCCTGATATGATGAGCTTCAAAACAATTTTCGAAAAGTAACTTTCTGCACAATCATCGTTAACGTGGAGCACCATACTGTTGTGTGCATTAGCGTTAATGGGTTAATATTCATTTTATCATTACAATAACGTCACACACTAAACGCCATTGGGATGAAGTGTATGTTCTAGCCAAAGGATGTTTTTAGAGAACTTTGTAAAAAAATCACTTTTATAAGCATCAGAATATTTGCCATCATATAATTGCTTTGAAACTTAAAAGCTCATTGATCGGGGATGACAAACACTCGGAGGGTTTTGTACAGAAACGAGACCCGCATGTATTTTTCTGTGATTTTTAGGGGTTTTGCATGAGTAATGCATATGACATTATTTCTCTTTATTTCTTTTGTTACTAAATTGCACACATAGTAGAGAATATTGAAAAGTAATTAGTGGAAATGGAAAAATTAATATTGTTAGGTACACAATTAATTTTAAAAAATTAACAAATGCATCATTTATCATTTAAATATTTATTTTAGTGTATTGCGAAAGAAAAATATGGAATTATAAATAAAAATATTTGAAAATAATGTTTTTTTAAGTAAAAATAAGCATTCTTAAGAACAGTTTGAACCAATTAAAATTCTGGAAATTCAAATTATATTTGCATGTAACAAAATAATAACTACTGCTATTAAATATTAACTTGCATAATATAAAGTAACTCATGTTATTAAATGAGTATTTTTTGTGCTAGAGATAAAAAGTTTCATAATTTAATTTTTCTTTCTGTTTAAAAATTACTTTTAAAAAAGAAAAGGGTGTATTTGATTGAACAAGACACATTTCTCTAATAAATGTAAACTTTTAAAAAAATAGTTTTTATTACCTGAAATGTTAGAAATCTGTTTTCATATGATGAATTAATAACTACAAAACATTTGGTAACTAAACAGGGCTCGCGCCAGAAGAAATTCGGATCCGTTTTCGGACCCTTCACGAAATTCAAGTCAATCGAAACGGACACTTCACAAAGTTCCAAGCTTCCAAATCATACTTTTCACACCATTATTTACTATAAAAACGGCAAATATTTATAAAAAATTCTTTATTATATTATATGTTTCAATTTTCATAAAATTATTTGATTTTTCACAGAAATATCTTTAAAATTCGCAAAAAATGGACCCTGTTTTGAAAAATGCTGGATAGACCTCTGCTAAATATGTTCTGTGCATAATTGTAAAAAAAAAAAAAAAAAAAAAAAAACGGAATAATTTGTCAACTGCTGTCATTTAACTTAATATTCACATCGAAGTTGTGTTCTGCTAGGGTTGGTTTCCAGGTTTTAAGTTTTTTTTTGTTTAAATTTAAACTAGTTTTTTTTTAAATTTATTCATTTTAAACTGGTTTTATCAGTTTAAACATCATTTTGGAGAAAGACTTTTCTAAAGCATTCAAAATTTCATGTACAGTAAAGTCCTTCCTAATGGCGGATTTCCCCCTCCCCCCTTTTCTTAGGCAGAAGATTTTCAGTTCCCCTACAGCAAAGCGTTGAGCTTAATGTAATGTAATAAAAACCTCCTTCAAACGGACGCCTTCAATTTCAGACATTATTACAGACAGTTCAGACAATTAAGTTCGAGGATTAAATATCCGGAAATCAAAGTTTGAAACAAATTATACAAGTAATTGAGAAAGTAAACTAATTTAAACAATGCCTAACAATTTTATTTTTCATCAATTGTATAAAATTTCTTAGGTTTCACAAGAAGAAAAAGTTCCCTTTTTTTTTCTTCTTCGAAATTTTTCTTCCTGTTGCCTAATTCGGTTTTCTGATATCGGAACAAATAAAGAAGAAAAAAGTGTGGATAACTGCCATGATCATGTTTGATTGACTTATGAATTTGGATAAGAAGTTCGTAAACTAATTTATGAAGTTACGAAGTAAATGAATAGAATTTATTTTTATTTTCATGAAAATCTTTTTTTTTTTTTTTGAAAACATGAACTTAAAATTTAAACTTAGTTTTAAATTTTAAAAGAATGAAGCCGAGCATAAAGTTACTAAATGACAAAAAAAAAAATCATTAATAGAAGCAAGTGGACTCAATCAATGATTGATTGGATAGATTTTGTAAACTATTTTATGAGTAAATCAGTACAATAATCAATGTTATAATCAATAAAAATGATTATAATACTGAAATCAGCTCTTAACAAGCAAGTATTATTATTAATTTTTTTTTTTGTTTTCTTTTGAAATAAATAAATAAATAAAAACCCCGTAGTGCGCAAAAATTGTCAATGAATTTTTATACTTAGGTATTCTTATGCTCAACTAATTAGGTAATTTACATTTCACGGAATCAAATCGATGATTTCTTGCAGCTAAATAAAACAGATGGGGGGGGGGGGGCAGAATGAAAACCCCAGCCTTTCGTTTTGTCTAACTAATCAAATGTACGTTCATTAGGGTGGTCCAAAAAAGGCCCTTTTTAAAAAATTTTTGATTTTTGCTGGTGCTACCCTCTTAAATGGTTCCATTTATGTAAAAAATAATTATTGTAAAGTTTCAGCTCATAATTTTAATATTTAGAGGTAGCTCAACAACCTCAAAGTTCTGCGTTTTCCGATTTATACCCTAAACAAGGAAAGAAACAAAACTCAAACTAGGAAAAGAATTAATTTTTTTTTTCATTGAAATCTCCAATATTTTGTAAGTAGAAACTAATAATAATGCAACAAACATATTAAAACAACTATAAATGTGATTGTGCCAATGCCTTTTTTGCGATCTGGATAAGCTCGACGATGTTCGACAACTTGCAACAAGAATTGTAATTGACCGTCAGTGTGTATTATTTTCCCATTAAGCTCTTCTGCAAGAGTTATACCCTTTCAGCATAATTATTATAACAACTGCAATTCCTTCAAAAAATTTTAGTGCTTTGTGAAAATCCTCCTGAAGCTTCCAGATTTGTGGATTTATCTATCGAGTCAACTCATTCTGTTAAATAATGAAGCTGACTACTTTGTTACAAAGTCCATTAATTTCATATCCATAAAATTCTGCAGCATAATCTAAGGATGATTTTCAGTATTACTTTTTTCATTTACTTCTTTCATAGCAACTACTCGATTGTCAAAAAGAGCCAAGGTTGTAAGATCCTCTGATAAATACCAAAAGTGACTGGCTAATTTGTCTGATGCAATTTTGCTAAATTTGTCATTAATCTTTTTTACAGCAATAAAGATTTTATTGAATTATAACCATTATATGGGGCTTTTTGAGGTAAAGAAGTTGTAATCCTAGCTTTTAAATATGCACAGAAAGCAAAAATACATATCTTTTTCAATCCCTTATTTCATTTTTTGAAGTGATGGTGAACTGGCAGAAAACATCCGTATTTTAAGTCAGTACAAGATTTTGACACCCATCGAGCAAGATGCATAACTCCAAGTGCTACAGATCTGATTCCACAAGCAGGGGTTTTGCCGAAACGTATAAAAATCAGTTCAAGAAATACTCGATAATCATCTCTTGAGTGGAGCCATGAAGTAATTTAATCAGTAAATTTAATTAAATTGTTTTTACATCAGCCTCTTGTTGATTCTTGTTTTATAAGCAGTCGATCCAGGCAGTCATACTCCTCTTCAAATCCTTCCTTACTTGACTGAAGGAATAATTTTTTTAGAAACTCTTTTCTTTTCTTTTGCTTTTTAACTTTAATAGTTTTTTATATTTTTCCTCTTTTAATGCATTTTTTCCTGGAGTTTCTGCCAGAGCAGCATTTTTCATCTTTGTGCTGACAGCTGTCTATCTTTTTTGGACCTTGTGTTGAGTATGTTCAAACAACTTTAGGAGAAAAAGCTATTGCCCACCTAGCATTAACTAGTATTTGAGATCAAAGTGAGGTTATGAAAAGACCATTTCAATATACAAATCCTTTCTAGATATCAAATGTAATAGATTTATGAAGATTTAAAACTTACATGGTCAAGAACGGATGATTTATTGATGTATAGAAAAGAAATATGAATTTAAACTAACTTCACAGCAAAACAAACAATGCCTGCGTATACGTCACTCGATTGACAAATCGTCATTAGGGACTGTGCTGTGAATTCCTCCTTCTTTCCACCAGTTGATAAGTTAGCGTACAATGTGAAAATTTCGACAAATTTCGATTGCCCAGTTTACCCCTATGGTCAACTAGCCTCCGCTTTACAGTACACTTACAGGAAATATTTTTATGTTTATATTTACGTAATATATTTATGGCTACAGTCAGTAGTGTATATAAAATAGCCTTTTTATAATGCAATTACTTTCTGTTAATAAAAGTAGCAAGCTTAGTTGCGATTAATTTAGTCCTTTGTCAATACACTCTCTATTCCGCAATGATGGAAACTTCATCTGCAATGAGCTACCTCTTAATATTATTGAAATGTTCTCAAATTTTGTCTGATTTATTTTCTAATGTATTGGAACCAAATGGGAGGGTAGCATTGAAAAAATTTTCACCTTCGAAATTTTGGACCACCCTAACGTTCATGCGCATTTTGAAAAATTAGTTTACTAAAAAGTTATCTAGATGCCAAAGTACATAATAATAAGTATGCTTGCAATTGAGCGATAATTAAAAAAATCAAGAACAAAAAAGCCCTCTTTTGCGGACACCCCTCTATTACGAACAAATATTTATGTCCCGGTGATATCCGCTATGGATAGATTTTAATGTAATTAATATTTAATAAATGTTAAGCAATCGCACTTCTACTTAATTGTTTGATAATTACTGAAATAAATGAGCAAAATTCTTGTAATTGAACTTCCTCAAGTATAGCTTTCCAATATGGCTACTACAAGATTGCTTTCAAGTATACTATAGTGTTCAGGTGCAGGATAGCATTTACTGTTTGAAAAGCTTAACTAGTTATGTACTATGTATTACTATACTTAGAAAGAGCTTTTTAGAAAATAAATATCATAATAGTTGAGACAAAATTTGTCAAACGTCGTCAAACAATTCTTTTTTTTTAATTAGCACAATTTTGAACTTTACTTAGTTTTTTTATATTTTTAATTTTTAAATAGAATAATTTCAGAAATTAGTTATAAAACTATTATCGAACTGTAAAACTGGATAGATTATTTATTCGAATTATTCAGACCCACGGGGTAGTTCGCAACTCATAGTTTGGGAAAGGCTACTCTAATTCTCATACCTTTTTTTTTATGCCTAAAACATTCTACAAAAAACTGCGTATGAACTTTATTTTTCATCTCGCCATAGTGAAATTTAACATCAACTTGGTAACCAAGATCAAAGTGTGTAAATTCTCTAATTCCTAAACTCTGCAAAACTTGTTTCACTGCCACCACTGTGTTAATACGGGGAAAACAACTAGACTCCTAATGCTCACGGCTAGTAGATCCCGGATTATATGCAAATACATATTTTTGATTCTTTTGGAATTGGTGCATATAATGACTTTACTCGCTTTTAAATTCTCTCCCATTCCCCTTTTTTTGAAGAAAGAGTGAAAGCAAATATTTTGATCTTTAACGATGAACGGAATTTGGGCTACCGCTCATTAGATGGAAATGAAGGCATTTGGAGGAAATTATGAAGCCTAGGACTGATTTGGTGGACGAGGGTAATGCGGCTGAGATTTTTTAGTTGCAAATCCAAGGGTGATTCTAATACGAAAATTATAGAGTACTTCTTTCGAAATCTAAAAAAAATATAATCGGTTTTCCTTAAAATTTCCCTATTTTTTTTTTTTTTTTGATGGAGAAATAGGTTTATATAACGCTTACGTTTTACATTCATTGTTCAAAAAGGAAAGTAGCAAAGCTATCGACAAGGGAAATATGTTTCCAACAGGTAATGTCTGAAAATAATCTCTGTCTAACCATGCTAAGATTTTGCATTAAATCTCCCTTCCCGTAATTAATGAATAGCTTTTCAAAACTTGTTTCACTGCCATTGCAGAGTCAATGCAGAAAAGATAACCAAGTTCCCTACCCTCGCTACATACACACGTTAAAAAGTTGAAGAAATTGCAACTATTATTTTATTTATTTAATGTGAAATGACGTTTTAAAATGCGGTTTTGAAAACTTAAATTATACAAATATACAAATTTTATTTAACGTAAAAAATGACGAATAGGTGAATTCCTGTTTAAAAAATGTCTTCTTTTCTTTTAAAAGTATAGGAAAAAGTTTTCAGGATTTTAGTAAGTTAGATAATGGGTCATTCATAAATGATGTCATACTTCGAGGGAGGAGGAAGGCTCAAGAAACTGTAACAGGTCGGGACGAAGGGAGGGGGTAACAAGAAGTGTGAAGTTACACACAATTTGGTTTCTATAAGAACATTTAAAATCAGCAAAGTAATTTAATTCTAAAGTTTTTCTTTTATTTTCCTAGTTTAATTTTAAAGTTTCATTGATTATTTTGTATCGTTAACACTGAAGCTGATTAAGGTTTAAATTCACGTCGCGTTAAAAGTTTAAAAGGAAATTTTCATAGGCATTATTTACTTTTAAGATATATTGCGTGGGTCTTTTTTTTTTTTTTTTTTCAGAATTCGAACAATTAATATATTTTACTGTTCTATAAATTATACTTTGTGTTGTGTGTGTGAACTTTAACCTCATTTTATGCAAATTAAGTACACATGTAATCATTATTACGCTCTCAAATGTCATTAAAAGTTCAAAAATAAAACTAGAAACGTGATCTATAACGCAGTGCTTTGTTTCTGAACTGCAAGTACATAAGCTTATATAAATATAGCGTGACGACATGTGACAAAGGGGGTAGGGGGCATGATGAAGTGGGACATTTTGTGAGAAAGGGTGGGATGGAGGTTAAATATATTGAAAAAAAAGTGTGACATCCTTTTATAGAGGGTTCCTAAAAGTTCATTCAAAAATAGTCGAAATGGATCAGTAAAGGAAAAAAAAGGGAAATCGACGAAATTTTGGGCTGAAATCTCCAACGTTCCTGCTTATTTGCCCGGTTGGAGGCTCATCCTTGTTGTTTTGGCAATTAGTAAATCTCGAAAGAAGCAAAATAGTTTATATTGATGCCAAGGCTCATATTAACTATCAGGAAATTATTAAGAGCTTATTTATAACTGGCTGTAACAGAAAAAGGTCAAAAAACAACGTTTTGAGCACAAAATTGCACTAAAGTTTTTGCAAATCTTTGCACCCCTTAGCACACATCCTTTTTGCATTGAAGAAACCATTCCTTGTAATTCTGAAACACATGTCTGAAATTTTTATTGAAATTTTGTGCTTAAAGCGTAGTATTTTTGTCTTTTTATTTTTCGCGCATTTAAGATTTTATTACTTAGCTACAATATCTTTGAAAATAAATACCTTCGGTTGTATTAACTCTGAGTTAAGTTCTCAAGTGTTTACATCTCTTGATTTGTTTTCATATGATTGCAAAGAATTAATTTATATTTAGTTTTAGAACAGCAGGATTTAATAGAGATCACAACTCATGCGTTGTAAATGCTAGCATAAAGACATCTGAATGAGCGAAGTACCAGTATTTTACCAAAAATACCAGTATTCGAACTTCTGGAACTTCTATAACTTCTGGAATTTATCGGTTTTAATTGCAATCGTGCGAACTTATTGTAGTTGTAGCAACTTGAATTTCCTTTAAAGAGAAACATTTCAACATACCTAAATTAGCCAGTAGTAACAGTAGAAGCATTCAATGACCACTTATTAGATGAAATATTAATGCTCTAAATACGAAACTAGTATTTTTTATTAAAAATAATTGCGTCAGAAGTTATTCTTAAACAGAAAATGTTTTTCATGTGTACTCGATTATTAACTCAATCTGATTGCCAATGAGGCCATGTGGTGGGTTATGTCGGATAGTGAGCTAATAAAATAAAAGAATTGGTATTAATAACATAAATAAGCAGAATGTTCAAAGAATTTTCTACAAATACAGGTCGAATAGCGGGTCTGTCGTGTTTGTTACCCTCCCACTCATAATATTGTCAAGATGGTAGGTTGGTTGCATATTCTTCCACCTGGTAAATTTCGCGCAGGTGCTTATTCTCAACTGCCTGGACTGTGGTTGTACATCGACATGCATACACCCATTTGGACAACAAAAGTCCAGACGTTTCATTAATGAGTCGCGTAAACGCCGTGCTTTTCGGCAAGTGCCCGCACGCCACATCGTTTCGATTGAACGCGCTGTCGCGTTTCGCTCCTATTTTCCGCTAGATTAATTTTCTTTTCTTATTTTCCAAAGATTTAACTTCAGTAAGAGTTATGTGTTTAAATTTTTTCATGCCGGTTTCCACCAACGCGACTGAAAGCGAACTAGCTTGATTCTCAGCAAAAACTACGGAACACTCGTAGCATCATGGTTACTGTTACTCGCTGTAAATAGTGGTACTTTTCTACCGCGTTTTTAGTAGGAAAATAAAGATGCAACTGCTACGAGAGGAAATCTATTTTACAGTGTACAATGTGCTATAAAGAAAGAAAAAGAATTCTGGTATATAATTATCTGCCGGTAATTTGGTGAATTTTTGTACTTCAAAATTAACATGTAATTATAATGCGAGTAAACATGGTGCTACTTTAAAAAAATTTTAGTGCCCTGGAATTTCATCATGCATGAAAATTACCAAAAACAGAGTTTGAAACCAATAAAATAGAGCTTTAGAATTTTTTGCTTCTAAGTAAGCAATTTTGAATTCATTGTGACAATTTTCCTTGACGTTTATATGAACAGCAACAATTTTTAATGGAGAAAAAATTGGCATCCACTGAGATTTAAAAAATAATTTTAGAATCACCTTTAATAGATGACTCTTAACTGTAAATGAGAAAGGGTTTATAACTATTTCAAGGTGGTCAAACAGCCAAAATAAACTACAATTTATTGAGCTAAAATTTGCCCTTTCCTCAACTGTTTCATCGAATCGTGTTTCAGTATTTCTTTACGTCTAGATTCTTGCATTTTCAAATTCTTGGACTTAGTTAACTCTCAATTTTTCTTTTTCTGATAATGGATACAATTTTTAACACCGAGTTGCTCTACAGTATAAGAAAATTCTGCTGAAAATAACGGGAAAAGTACGACAGCAGAGTTGCCGGAAATATTCCGTTTCTGATAATATTTTCCCGAGATTTGACAGAAGTTCCATTTTTTTTCCTCCGTTAATCCAAATCAGGTTGTGAAAATTCAGCAATCGTAAAACGCAAAAATTCCGTTCTCGAACTTTCAGGACGTAATATTTCCGTTTTTGGAAGGAAAAACCATGTATTGAAGCACTACTGAAATCTTCCGTTAAAATCAATCAAAAAACACACTGAAAATTCAGGGTTTTTTTTAACAGTGTAAATTTAGGGCATTTTCGTTCTAGTGGAGGCGCATTTTTTACGAAATTGTTTCCAAAAACATTTAAAAATTATTTAAGAACGTCACAAAGGCTATCGTTTAAGTTTAGAATCAGCTTGAAAATATGCTCTTGGCTCCGAAGCGACAAAATTGTTTTTATTCATTATTAATTGCTTACATATTTCAAAAATCTGAAAATAGTCTTTATGTCACGAAGTACATAAGAATATGTTTTCAGTTATCACGCGCAGTGTAGTCTGCAAAAGATGGATCTGCTACAACGGACAAGAACCTCCACCTGTGACTGCTCGCCGTTCCTCTCAGCTGTTCCTTTTGTTTCGCGCGGGAGTGCCCCCTCCCCCCCTCCCCGCTAAGGAACACCTTTTCTATTTAGGAAGGAAGTAGAAATAGACGTAAATCATCATTGACGCCGAAAATACATCTTTAATTATCAAGTGAAGCTATTGTTTTTGAAGAGATTTAAAGTTTATTAAGCGGCCGCATTACACGGAAACCGGCTGTTGAATTTCTGAAAGGAGTTTCCAAAAAACTTTATAACAGGTGGTATTAAGTTCGAAAACAGCAGACAGCCATTAACGATGGATCTAATGCGACTTTTGTCTCTGAAAAAATTATTGTGAAAGGCACTAGCTGTATCAGTTTTCCAAACTTGCGGCTCTTGATTTAAGTCAGCATTGTCTTCAGTCGCATGACGAGGGGAGGGGGTGATAGAGGTTAACCCCCCACCCGGAGAATTAAAATTACACACAAATATATGTGTGTATTCGTAATGTGTATGTGTTATAAGGATCACTGATTTAGTACAACTCTTCAAAACCACGGAAACAATCATGAAGTTTCTGGGGCACCTGCAAAGACTCAAAGGCAGACACAACTGCATAACTCTATTATTGCTGTTTAATTGCTACTATATTATGAGTTTTGTTTACAACCGATCTTTCCGCAGCTGTGGGCCTTAAACTTTCAATTCATTTAGTCGTTGATGCCCGAATGACTCCGTATTGACCGTGACTCCTAATTACACGAACAGAAAAATGTTTATAGAAAAAAATCCAATTGTCGGAATAGCGGGTGTCGCAGAAAAAGACCGGGCGGGGTCTTAAACGTGCGAAACAATGATCCGGTGTTCCAGGCTGCTGTGCATGAAAGTGCAGACGAGCGGGGGTGTCCTGGCAAGTGGTCGGAGCATCTGCTTCCTTCCACTGACGCGTCGTTGGAGCAGGTGGATCTATACCGTCGTGCGTGCACGACATTCGAACGCACTGGGCATCATTCCTGTGGTCGGAAAATTCCCACGAGTCCTGCACGATATTTTCGGAAATTCGAAGATTGATCTCGTGATAGAATCGATAGATAACTTTTTGTTAGCAAGAGGAGACTCAGTAAGTTAATGCTACCTCCTTCAGATGGCAGAGTTATTTCTATAATTATTAAAATTGAAAGTGATAAATGTGCAGTATTTATTCTACTGCGATGTTAGGACGCTTTTAATTATTACACAACATGAAATAGACTGCAATGCAATACCCACCCAACAGAGGCTGAAGAAAGTGAAGCTCTAAGAAGTGTGAGATTTGATGCCAAGGGTAAAACCTTACTCTTGGAACTTGATTCTTATGTTCATATTTGATTCTTACTACAGCCATGTTATTACGTGAAGGATGGTTGCAAGTATCGTATAAAAATAAAGGACCTCATAAACAGTATTTAAAACTTGCAAAAGCCCGAATATTTTCTAGAGCCACTTTTCGCTTTATCATAGGGACAAACTATTTCATCTGTTTGCAAACGTTTTTTTCCTTTTTATGTGAAAAAAAGAAACTATTTTAAATATTGCTTTAATTGTACAGTTAAATCTACCTTAAGTAAAATGGATGAAAATGTACAAAGTCAAAATAAATGGTTAAAAATATACAAAACAAAATAATACTTTTCATTAATGAAAATAAGAAAGAGAGAACAAAAAAACAAAAAACGTAGATTTAGTTAAATAGCTGATGTCAAACAGAAAAATCAATTCGAAATAGTCTTATTTAGAAACAAAAGACGAAAGGCACATGCAATGCAGGGCTCGAAAATTATATTGCCTGACACGCCCGGGGCATGTAAAAATTCCGGTCGGGCCCTTACCCTTCTACCCTCACATGCCCGGCAGGACATGTAATTTTTTAATCAAATATTTCTTTCCAAAACTTCATTATTTCAACAACTTATTATGTAATATTTATTTGTAATGTAATTTTTAAAAAATGATTTAGATTAATGTTAAAATAATACTTGATTAAGATGTTAATTTCATTTTTTCTCTGATTACTGATAGACGACAAATTCAAATTGTTTTTACTAATATGCAATAAAACAACTTTTGAGCATGTAAAAGTTTAGTTCGGGCATGTATTTTTTAGACAAACATGCCCGGCAAAGCAGTTTAAATTTTAAAGATTTTTCGAGCCCTGATGCAATGGCCAAGTTAACAAAACATAAGTGTGAATATTTCAGAAAATTAAGATGGTAATTCTAGATGCATTGCAACACAATCAATAGAATTTAAGAAGAATTATATAATCACTTATAAAGTTTCCTTTTTAATGGTGGTGAAAAAAAGCCGTGTTGAGTAAAAAGGGCAGATTTTATCGATGAACGTAGCATTTTAAACTGAAACACCGGCAATCGAAGATACACTTTCTCTCTTTGTTGCTGTAAGTTTTCTGATTTAGATTTATAGCGTCTAAGTATACAGTTCCGATTTCAGATGATATATTTAGTCTATCAACATAAAACTTGTACATGGTCCCTTGTCTTGATTAAACTCACTAAACAATGTTACTCTCCCTTAAATACGATCAATAAATTATGCTTGTATTTTTTTCCCTTTTTTAAAAATTACTTTTATTTCTATTTTTTAAAGAATTTGTTATTGGTAAGGTTAATGCTATCAGCTACTAAAAAAAATAAAAATGTTCAAATCTTATTATTCCTTCAAATGTTTAGAGGGAGAAGACAGACATAGATCGACACACATTTCCCCCATCTCATAATTCTACTTTTAAAGCTTTCATTTTCAAATATTTATTCACTTATTATTTGCTTGAAAGCGATTGCGCTAAACCGAGAATAATTATTTAAGTACAAATTGAAAACAAACAATTTTCTGAGGAAATGATCCCTTCCTGATTAAAATGTATCGTGTCGACATTTGTAGTACTACCATAAAGTAGTACGTACCTACTATTTTTCAAGTCTCCAACCGTTGGGAATAAATTGAGTCAATTGTAGGATTACTATTTTAAATTGAAATAGTGTTTTCGTTGAATAACGATAATTACAAATTAGTGATTATTAAAAATTTTCTGCCATTTATATTGCTTATATCTTATTCGAGATAGACAAAACAACGTTTAGATAATTCTTCCCTAACTCCTTTCTTTAGTTGGAAACAGTAGGCCAATTATATTTAGGTCTGGATTCAGTTAGATTTTACCAATGAATGCAGCCTTCTAAAAAAAAACACTATTCAGTAACAGCTCAACAGTGGATGCAGTCTTCACAACATAAAAAGAGAAGTTAAATTTTGTGTGCCAATTATTTACGACTATGGATACTCGTGGACAAGAAATGACGCCAGTTATGCGAAACTTGGCGAAAGGTCTTCGGCTTGATGACAATTAGTATCAATGATCTACACGCTATAAATATTCTGCGGATCGATCCCTCTCATGTTGATGTTTTCGTGACTTTAATATTGGCATGTTTGAAGCTGCTACAATAGACTCTCGTATTGTTCGAATTGTATAAGAGCTGTTCCTGGCTTTCAAAAGCGACCCCTGTCCATAACACCGGACCACCTGTCTGTTCCATTGAACCTTCTATGTGCTTTGTTACCCAATGACAACGCCCAGCTTTGTGTCACTAAAAAACTGATTTCTCCGAAAGACCTTTGCTTTTGGAAACACCTCCTATTGAAAGAAATTCTACCGTCTTTTGATATCGGTAACGTTGAAAATCACTGCCTCAAGAATTGATACTTATATATCTGTCGCATGCATTAATATTTGAGTCGATTGGTCCTCAAAGTATAATGACTACTGTATTATTATTTCAACCTGAATAGCTTAGGGAATAAAATGTTTACAGTAGCCTTTTCTACCTAATCTTTAAAAATCAATTTCAAAACCTTTAAAGAAGTTCATTAATTTTGTTTCACCGTGAATTCTTAAGAATGTTATTCTAAATCGTGTCCCTACGGTAAAATTGAATTTTTACTTAATTGGCCTAAATTAGGAATCACATAAACTTTTTCATATATAAAAATTTTTCTTTCATACGTTTCAGAAATTAAAGATGGAGGTTGAGAATGATATGTATACATAGGCCAAACCACGGTAATTGGTCCTAAGACGCTAAAAAACAAATATGCTTCAAATATGAAAGAAATTATATATTTAGAATCTATACATTCTGAAGTTACTGAAAAAGGTCAACAAAAATAATAATTTCATTTTTAAATAGCAATAATTTAGCTTTTAAAGATGCAATTTGAGGAGAAATTCGTTGCGGAGGGGACAAACTAAAAAACATTTATAAAAGAAAAGAAAAAAAAAACTTATGCATTTATTTCTTCAAAAAACGTTACAGTACAACATCTTTACGAAATAATGAAACATTTTTCTATTTAAGTAAAATGTTTCATTATTTCATAAAAAAAAATATTAAGAGAAGAAAATATATATATATATATATTTATGCATTTATTTCTTCAAGTAACGTTACAGTCCAACATCTTTAGGAAATAATGAAACATTTTAGGTTTTAAATTGGGGGGGGAGGGAGTGAAATTGCTGCTTTAGGACAGCGTTTCTTAATTTTTTGGGAAAATGGAACCCATTCTAATGTTTACATTTACGGTGGAACTCCTGATTTCTTTAATTGTATGGTTTTAATCCAACATTCTAAAAATGGATTATTTGCAACAAAAATAACAGTTATTTGAAATAATATTTATTGGCCTCAAGAAAAAAAAAAAAAATCCAAAATTAACACTAAAAATATAAGTTCTTAAAATAAGGTACAAGATTTTAAATTTATGTGAGCTGATCTACTGATTTTCATTATCACATTGTGTTTGTAATGTAATTTTTTAAAAATGATTTAAAAAATTACATAACAAATACAATGTGATATTAGGATTTATAGATGAAAGTAGAATTTTCATGTTGTGATTAATATCAATCGGTTGCGATTTTATCTTTCTTTTTTTATTCTTTTTGACACATAAGTTGTGAACTCCGCTTCGCATGCAAAAGTACAATATAATTAAAGCTACCCTAAAAAAAAATGGAGCTTCGCGCACAAGTAAACTGTAAAAAGCAATTGCACTTAATTAAAGCACAAATGAGCATTAAAAATGCAGTCAAAAGTTTCGGGATTGCTTGGAATCCCTTTTTTAATGCAATCGTGCAGCTTCTAGATGCAAAAACATTCAAATGAAGCTTTTGGACTTCAGGAGCATTAGTGCTAAAACCAACCATTCGTGGTACTATTAGTGGTTCGGGCTTAGTTTTTCATAATAGCTCACAGAAGCTGAGATCCCTCAACTCTGTTCAATTTTATGGGAATTTCTACGTATTGGACGGATTTCTCACTATTTACGCATGAAAAATGGTTCTGAAGAATATCTGGTGGCACACTTGTTTTGTTACAAATTGAGCCCCGGTAGGTTGTAACATAACCATCTTGCGCACTTATATGGCTAAACAGGCTGAGCATGAAGTCTCTCACGGATATCTGAAGAACTATTCTTAAAGTGGATTCCGAAGAGCTAGGATATGAACGAAGAAGTAATATACCGACCAATATCATCTATGCCGAGCCTCGTTTTCGAACCCAAAACAATGGCGAAGTGTAAACGTCTATTAGTGAATGTTTTAATCAATTCGTCTAAAGTTCACTATCGCCTAGTTCGACAATTGATAGAGAAATAACTACTCTATTTCAAAAAGGCAGTACTTTTTAATGTGGAAAAGTAAATTCGTTAATCAACTGGACCAACTGGATAGGTTCAACTTATCGTTTCTAATAAAAGGTTCCAATTTGCTAGAAGTTCCAGCTCTGAGATCGCTGCCACGCGACAGCACAATAGAGTTGTTTTCTATCGGGACAATGAAGACAGCTCCTCCTTGACTGGAGAAGAGGGCAAATAAAAATCTCTAATCCTCCAAGCTGAGCAATCTACTCCTCCTTGTGACCTTGAGCCCAACGTCAGCTGTTCTGAAGATCACCTGGATGCCAACAGAAAGGTAGGTGTGTTTGAGTAAGTTTCGGCCTGAGACGTCTTATGCGGAGATTTATTTATTTTCCCGAAGGATTATACCCCTTAATACACAGACAAACGTCGGGACTTTCTTGGACAAGAGTGCACCAGTCTATGCTTTTTTTTTCTTCCAATTTCCATTTATAAATGCTACCAGACGATTTCATTAGGTGAACCATATCCATTACCTGCTCCAACGATGTCATAATTTGAAAATTATGGTGCGAAATTTTTGAATTAGTGACTTATGAGTTGTACTCAAATAAAGGATAGTTGCAAATGATGATTGCAATCCTGTTTAATTAACTCAAAAATCTTGTTATGACGAGTTTTTAGCAAATGTGGGTGCTATATTATTTGGGCAGAGCATACATAAACACATACAATTAATAATTGAAAAGCTTCCAAATAATGAGAAAAAGAAAAGTAATTTTTCTCCATTGCAGCTATGTGTTTCAAAATTGAACAAATGTAAAAAAACATAAAAAGTTAAGGGGAGCGTTTCGGGAACAGTAGATAAAAAAGTGCATCACAGATCTATATAACTGAAAGATGGACAAAAAAGGGAGCTCTCAAAAGGATTGCTTAACTGAATAGAATCCGCGTTAAAAGTTAAATCCAAGAAGCAATTGAATATCTAACACAATTATTTAAATAATACCGCATTCATCCTTCCGTTAGGATTTTCGTTAGAACAGGTTAGAATGCTAGTTCGTAGAATATGTCACTGTTGGCACAAGATAAATAAGAAATAATATTTCGCTGCCACAATTTACTATGTTAAATCATTACTAAAAATTATTGAACATTGAGATTTCATATGCCACTTATTTTAAAGTGCATAGGGGCCGTTCATAAATGACGTCACGCTTTTTTGCCATATATTTGACCCCCCTCCCCCCTTTGTCACAATATGTCACACTTCAGCGGACCCCCTACCCCCTTTGTCACGCGTCACGCTATGTTGCATAATGCAGGATGTCACACTTCTTGTTACCCCCTCCCCTCCCCTTGTCACACTTTGTCACAATTTCATGAACCCCAATCGAAGCGTGACATCATTTATGAATGATCCCATAAAGGCGAAACAGTTATCACCTGAAATGTCTCTTCGACAAAACGGAAGCCGGAGAAAAACTAATTCGAGATGCACGGATTAATCGTCAACAATAGATAATCGGCCATTTTGCCGATTATTTAGAATTGGCTAATTTTTGCTGAATAATCGGCGAAGAATTTTTTCTGGTTAAAATTACGGTTAGTATGCGAAAAGCAAGAAATTATGCTGAATGTATTCTTTAACAATGGCAGGGGTGCCCTTCCTGCTAGAGCCATGGTTGCACCCCCCCCCCCCCCCCCAGCAAAAAAATTACTAAGAAAAGTATCAGAGTAACATTTATGAAAATATGATTTCATTAAAAAATATGTAGAAGATATAACAAAGGAAACAGAAATTTTCAACATCCCCTTCTTTAAATTTTTAATGATGCAAACTGCGCCATGACTCCTCCCACAGGCATCACGGCAGTTAGTCGATGTAATTTTTCAGCAACATATGTAAATTACACACGTATACATTGTATTTATCAAGTTAAGGGGAAGCATTTTCTCCCTCCTAACTTCCCTAAATAACAGGTCTAGATGTCACACATAAAGATAAAAAGTAATACAACTAACTACAAAATAGTTTTGAATTCAGGTACTTAGAAAAGCAAAGGGGTGTAAGTGACCAAAATGAAATTTTTGAGATAGCTAGTGCAAATGATAAATTAAACACCCTTCTGTTTTGTGGGAAAGAGATTTTAGTGGTAATTTTGACAGATACTGCAAAAAAGCGCGTTTTAAATAAATGACTAAATAAAAGCTGCGTTTCGTTTGGTGGCAAAGGGATCCAAGTGCACTTACATCCGTTTGCCTCTGAATAAAATTATTTTATTTTTCAGTTAGTTTAAATAAGCAATGCAGACGGTCTATTTACGAAACTTAAAGCGAAGAAAAAGAAAGAAATAGGAAAAGAATTCCGAATTGTTGAATAATAATAATGATAACAAGGGTTAAATCGTCTGCAGATTTTATTTTTGTCATGTTTTGTTATCAGCAATTTATCTAATGGCAATGATTTTTAGTTTGTTGATAAATATAATTTATTCGAAATTTATATTATGCAGTTTTTAATAAAGATTATATCACTAACAAGCTATCTTTATTACTGTGTAAACTAGCAAAATGAACAAGACACGTTTTTTATTTAGTGGCAAAGGGGCGTAAGTTAACTAGTTGGAAGCAAAGGGGTGTAAGTAAACAGACCAGCAATTTTTTTAACAAATCCTACGCCAAATCTAATCATCAGTAACACTTCACACTTCATACTTAAACTAACACATACATATAGGACTCAAAAATATAAAAAAAATTATACGAAGAACCTCTAGAATTTAGTATAGTAATTAAACTTCAAACGAGTTTTACTCAAAATGACACTTTAATCACTTACATCCCTTTGCTTCTCACCGCCTCAATTGTAAGTCTCCTTACCTGCATCACATTCAATGCATTACCCATTCCCAATATTCAAAAGTACTCCCAATAGTAAAAACTTACTAAGTATCATCGTAAAGGGGGGAAAGCAATTTTTTTTAGAAAGAAAATTCTTAAAAACAGCAGGTGCGCCCATTTAGATTTGCCTACTTTTACAAACAAAGAGATAAAAAGAATAAAATGGAAAAAGAATTGTAAAAATATAGCTTAAAACAAAAGTGAATCAAAACAAATAAAGTCATAATAATATTAATAAAACAAAATTCTTTTAAGTTCAAGCCCATTCATTTTTTAAAATATCATACATTTTACAATTTACTTTTAAAATTACTACTTTTTCAGTCAACAATAAATTTATTTTTATTAAATTTCTTTCGATGGTTTAAAAGTTACATGTACAATATTTTATTTCTTTCACAAGAATTAATGTAAAATTCACTTTTTTTCGTTGCATTTTCCTATTTTATACAAAAATGCATTATACTATATTGCAACATTTTTCGTGTATCTGTACTTTCTCCACATCCAAGTAAGAGCATAGTGCTTAAGATTACTTTTCAGATATTATAAATAATAAAATCCTGTGTAAAATGGCTTCTAATAATAAAAATGTTCGAGCCTTCAGGGCTAGTTCAGAGAATGTGATTTTATTGACAATCAATAAGTAAATTTGCTCACAAAATTTAAATGAAATCTGAAAAAAAAAAAAAAAAAATTTTTTTTAAAGTATGGGAATGAAAATTAACAATTTTTAATAAAACCAGGTAACTGTTCATAGTAGAACCGCAAGTAGGTCTTTACAGCATTAAAAAAATACTTGTATCAAATATTGTAGTGCAATTTTAATTGCTCATCAATTTGAATCATTTAAATGCTGCTGGCTGATTATCATTGATTATTTGCTGCTAATTTACACAGTTCTTCAAATAACATCAGCACGCCCAGTAGTTATTGTTCAATTTTTTCTGGGTGCATTTTTTCCGCAACATTTTGTATATGAAATATTAAGCCTTTAATAAAAATAAGATAAGCAATAAACAATATTATTTATATTAAAGGTAATGGATGCACGGAGCCGGAGCGAATGCATACGCGACTGGAAAAGTCGGAGCGGTAGCGGAGCAACTCAAGAAATGGGCTGTTCCCCAGTTCCTTGATAATAATTACTATTATAAGTATTGATTCCACTAAAATAAGACATAAAATTCCTTGGTTATTTCATCGAAGTAAGACTACTAAAAAAATCAATGACATTCGCTCAGACAAGACATGTGTTCGGATAAGAGAGGGAGAAACGACCTTTGTCCGTGGGAAATGTGGGAAATGAGGCGTCAATAAAGGTAAGGTACTCTAGTCATTCATTATGTGTTTCACACCTTTTCTGATGAATATGCATGAAGCTCAAATGGCCCATTTGGCACGAAGAGACCTCGGGCCCAGGCCCTTTCGCCGAGATGGACAACGAATGAAACAGCAGCCTGTTCCGATATCGAGGAAAATGGCATTGCATTCTCTCGACCTTATTTTAAAGGAATATTATGAATGTTTTGCTGACTACATTGTCAATTGAACAATAAGGCTCATAAGGGTACCGGGGCGCGGCCTTTTCAGAAGATCAGTACACATTATTAAACGTAACATTATTAGTTTAGTTATTACAGAAGGGATAAATGTGCGTTATTCTTTTGCTCGTTAAATGCTGAAAACAAGAGATACATTTTGCTTTCGAGGATAATTGTTTTTGCTCTGAAAAGGTAAATGCCTCGTTGTACTTTTGAGAATTTTAATCTTACTCTTACGTTAATTTTCTTTTGAATCGATACGCAAAAGCAGGTGCGATCGAAAACTCTATAGAAAATCGTTCATATACCTACTTGTCATGTTGCATACTTAACCTCTTCAAACCCCAGAACTAAGCACAAACAATTTTGACGCAATTTTTCGGTTGGATTACAGAACAAAATAACTAAAAAAAGAAAAAATAATAATTTAAATTAATAATTAGTTTAAATAATATTTAATGCCCAATTACCATGTTTTCCATGTTTAAAGCGAAGTAAACTATCTGTTGATTAATTTAAAAAACAATTGGGTGTTTTAGCTTTCAAATTGCACAAGCAGTAATTAATAAACAGTATTTTAAAATGTACCCAATTGGATACACTTGGAATGAAGAGTTTAAGTAATGGCGATGTTTTATTATTAATTAAGTTTCATAATTAGTTTCAAACTTTGCTTCACTCCGGCGACCGCGTCTTTTCGCTCTGCACTGTTAGCTATTCATCTCGGGCGCTGGGCGCTCGTGCGCACAACCGTGCCGGACCGTTGCGGGGCGCATCTTTTCTGGAGGACGATTGAAATGTCAAACAGTAAGCTAAGCTGCAACTTTCTTGCAACTGTTGTTAAAAGAAATTATGCACGTAATAATGAAACAAGAATAATTTCTTATGCTAATTTTTTATAAATATTTTTTAGAACTAGCATTAATTGATCCATGTCTATTAGATCCTTCATCACTCATATAGTCGTCCAGGGTATAGATTGGGGAGCTTATTGTGACCGCAACATTTAAGTTCCAAAGAACCCTGCCGCAGGTGTTATGCCTCAACTGGAGGATAGTTCTGATCGACATTCTGTAATAAATGGCACATCTCCACGAAAATCTGGGGTTACGTTGACGAAGACGCTTCCCTTACATCAAAGTATCGAGAAAAAGACGCTTGTTATGGCTTGTTACGACGATAAAGACGGGATTTTTATCGTGGAGGGTGTTTCTTCACAGAGGAGGCCAATTGCTCACACAACGGAGGCTACTAGATTCTAATCTCACATTGTCGCAACGAAATGGCAGCTGTTCTGATGAAGAAAGACTCCTGATGCCATGCTTCTTCATCGATTAAGAAAGTAAATAACAAGGCCCTGCTGGAAGGGGAGACTTATGGAGCTGAAGTTTCGAGGTCTCTTTATGAAGATTGATTCTAATGAGTTCACGTTGGAAAGATAAATAAACGTCGTAAAGAATTCACAGATCTCGTCTTGACGAACGATATTCTTACCAATTCTTAGTTTACCATCAGGATCAGGACAAAATACAAATGAATTCTCTGTTTCATAACCATGTAAAGAATTTTAATGAATCAATAGGCTTTATCATCAGACAAAAAATATTAATCCTCCATCTTTTTTTACCAATCAAATTTTTAAGGGATCCACTGACCCAAACCCTCAAAAATCAATTCCTACTACGCATGGGGCACATTATTGAAACGAACTTATTTTTCCCATACAACATAAAAAGCCGTTTTTCAGCTGTTACTTATTAACGAATGCAAATACTTTGTTAAAAATGATCAAAAAATATTTTTCTACTACCCCAAACGAAAATTGAAATATAATCAATTTTTTTGCGTCAAACGATTACTTATAGGTGATTATAAGAAAATGTGAGCATCACATAAAACGGTACAAAGTAACAACTGTTCTATGCATTTTTGAAACTTCAAAAGAAAAAACATCATTAATTCAAATGCACACTGTAAATACATTTTGGCCGAAAATACATAAGAATCTCCTGGAAATCATATAGCCGGAGTCCAACGTAAAATTAGAGAGACTTAAAAACAAGAAACAGCACAGTCTTTAAAAACAGAAATTACGGAGAATAGAAAACAGGCAACATTCTGTAAATTGTTTTCAACAGATAATGTGCCGCAGCTGTAGCGTCATCTGTGAGTAGTACGCTGAACTGCTATTTCTGGTACACAAAGTCGAAAGTGAGTTCAGCTGAGCCAACGCTACTCTGATTTCTGTGCCTTAGGCCAATGATGCGCCCGGAGTCGGGAAGTTTGGCCTCCCAGGGGCCGCTCGTAAGGCTCGCTAACTGAAGTTAATGGAAGTGAATTCCTCATAACGTTCTATAAAATCTACGGAAGGTTTAAAAAATAATATATTCCCATTATCTTTAAGGAAAGAACAATGTTTTTAATGATATAAACAAATGCGGAAATGAAATATAAATATCTTATTTGTGAACATTGTTAAAACATCAAAGTTTATTTCTGAACTGAGAAATTAATTCTGGAAATAAAAAAGCAGTAGTTGATTGCTCAAAAAGGAATTTCATATAAGTTTAATCGTTGCACACACACACACACATATTCCCCATACCGTTGAATTTATTCCGATTCTACAAGTAAATCCGAAGTTCTGAAGACATCTGGAGTATCGTCTCGGTCACAACTAAGCGATCATAATTATGCGATCAAATCTTGACCCTGTAAAAAAGTCCGATGTGCCCCCGTAAGTCTAAAAAACGAGATATGAATCTTCGTCTTCTGAGACGAACAGATGTCTTTGTCCAACCGCTTCGGTGGGAGCCTTTTCTGTAGGCAAAGTAGCCCGTTAATAAGAATGAATGGGTGCTCGGCGGTAAACAAAGCCGCCCTTAACCGCCGCCACCGCCACATCTGCCCCCCGAGTGGGGTTTTGGAACGTCTTTGGAAAAGTCGAACATCTCTATCTTGATTTGAGAGAGACATCTGCAATTTCGCGGTCACGAAAGACGAATTTCTCCTCGTGATTCTTCCTGATTTTTCAGGCACGTGGCCAAAATAATGTTAACAAGATCGAGTCTCAGATTTAAACGCGAATTGTGTAAACATTCACAATCAAGTTGGCCTCCAAAATTTATCCGGTACCGAATTTTTAAAAATCCTGAAGGGTTGTCAGAAAAGGAAAATGACTCCCGTAAAACACAAGATCTCGTTTTCTATCGAATGTATTATTTACATACACAGGGGCGGGGGGGGGGGGGAGAATGACCCAGTTTTGAGATGGTGTAAAAACGAAACTAATACAATTTGAGACTTAAAACGTTTTATATTTTGATCTGTATATAATCCCATTTTCTTTAACATTAAGTTTAGATTACTTCTTCAGCAAGGTGGCGGCCGTTAGCAGCAATACGCTGATTCAGTCTATTTCTGAAGTTTTGACAAACTTTTCTGCACATTTCTAGGGGTATAGCGGATATTTCCTCGGTCTTTTAGCTCTTCTAAAGTATGGGGGTGAGGCTTCCAAACTTTCGCCTTCAAATAGTGGTTATCAAAACTTAATGTAAAAAAATGGGATTACTTACATTAACTTTTGATTACCACTTCAGCAAGGTGGCGGCCTTTAGCAGAAATACACTGATGCAGTCTATTCTTCCACGCAGGGAGCTCTTCGTGTGCATTTCAATATCCCGCGTTATGTTACGGTCCCTAGCGGAAATCTTTTTCTGTGGGGTTATTTGAAGAGCAAAAGTTGGGAACCATCACCCCCATACTTTAGGCTTAACAACAAAATTAGGCTCAACAACAAAAATTAAAACAATTAAAAGCACTTTTTGCACTAATTCTTAATATGACTGTCAC
This sequence comes from Octonoba sinensis, assembly GCA_038502835.1. Taxonomy (NCBI): domain Eukaryota; kingdom Metazoa; phylum Arthropoda; class Arachnida; order Araneae; family Uloboridae; genus Octonoba; species Octonoba sinensis. Next base: position 108,460,012 of record CM076603.1, on the reverse strand, counting down.
AATTTACTCCATAAAGATAACGTCCATCTGTGGGTAATTCTCCAAAAATAGGTTATTTTCACATAGTGTAAAAAAGATTAAACAGTAGCGTCACTACGGGGCAGGGGGGTAGTTCGCCCAGGGTGACATCATTTTGTGGGCTGTTAGCGGGTAACACCCAAAATGAGTTAAAGAGTTTTAAAAAAATATATGAACCGTAATTATCTGTGTATAGCCCACAGGTTATCTACAAAAAAAAAACTTCTTTTTTTACTACCTGCGGGCAATATAACGATGCGGGAAATACATGAAATTAAAAACAAGAAGTATTATTAAAAAGACAACTACCGTTAAAAAATATCGAAATCTGTTTTCCTGCAAAACAAAATGCAGAGAAATAAATCGTAGCTTTCGAAACAATGGTTCAAAGCAGATTGGGGCTCGGGCGCTTGCATTGTTTTCAAGGGTCGTATCCCATATTTTTTTCTGGGGTGCGGGTTATACACCGAACTTAATTTTTTTAGAATGAATTTTTCTTCCTGCGGACTATACAACAATGCGGGCTATTTACCGATAATTACGGTACTTGTGAATTATACAATTTTACTGGTGCTATTTCAACGTATCATAACTGAAAGTAAATGTAGTTCACTGAAAGTTACAACAAATAAATAAAGTAAAATTTCTTTTTTTTTTTGCACTATTGAAAATAATAAAAGAATACCAAACTACAAGTTTATACAACAACACAATGTTTTTTTTTTTTGGGGGGGGGGGGAGGGATAACACCACAAATTACCGCCGCGGGTGACACCCGTGCTTGAAACGCCACTCCTTTAAGCATGGCATTTCCATTGCACATTTGTTCATATACACGTTGAAAATCTGCGTTGCTCTTAATTACTTTTTTTTTTGTTTTGGCGAGAGCAGCGGCAGCCTGGCAATGTGGGCATTCCGGCAAATGCCCGGTGGGCCGGTCGCAAAATATCTATCTTTTTTTATAAAGAAAAAAATTTTTTGTAACAAAATTTTGGGGACTGCAAAATTGGTTATATTTTATTTTTTTAACTTTGAAAATAAATAAAATACATCAGTTTTGCGCTTTAGGCTGACGGCTAAGTTGTCTATATGGTTCAGTTCTCGAGGGCGTCTTGAGAAATTCTCAGCGCTGGCTTATCCATATAGAAAATCTAGGAGGACGCCTGGGGTGCCAACTTTTCAGATTCACAAAATTGATGGGTTTTTTTTCTTTATTATTTTGAGTAGTGTCGGTGGGAAAGGCTGAGGCAGTGAGGCGATTGCCTCACGGCGCAATGCCCTAAAGGGCGGCAGTTATTAACAGCTAATTAACATATTACGTATTATTGCGCTTCCATGATGAATAAGAAAAATAAACCTGTCTTGTAAACATTTAATATTATTCAAATACATATCTACATATTTGATGACAATATTTTTAATCCTTACAATCTACAAAATACGGCCCTGAAAATTTCTCAATCCAGGTGATGCAAATTCTCAGGGCCGGCAGTGAGATATTCGCAGGGCCGGTCCTGAGAAATTCTCATAAAGGCCCAGAGGATTTCTCGCGGACAGTTGTCTAGGCCGATTGGCAAGTTTTTCTACTTTAAAGTATATTAAAAACAGATTAAGAAGCAATTCAACTCGGGACAAATTGGAATCATTTATGTAAATGTTGTGTGAAAAAGACTTATTAGTAAAGCTTGACATGGAAAGTCTAACAGATGGAGCAAATAAGAGTCCCTTTTTAAAACACTAAATGGCCTTCAAAAGCAAATTAATTTTTAAGCAAATATTGCAATGTATATTTGATTGTGGGTGAGGTTTTATTTATTTATTTATTTTTTTTTTGAAACCTGTTACTATTTGTATGTTATATAGTTATAGTACTGGAAACCAGAACAATAAACACTTCTTTTAACTTTTTCATAAGTATAACTAATTTTTACTTGATGTTAATAACATACTGATTGTAGCACACTCAGTACACTAATAATACGATGGGTACATAAATATTTCATGCTTATTCTTGAACTCACCTTACTGCAATTTTGAAACCCAACATTCCTTTTCAAATGCTATTAAAACTTGTTGTTGTCATTGAGTAAATTTCCAAAATTTTCGGAGGGGGATGCATAATATCTGATTAGTTTTAATTTTCCGTACCTTGGTAGTGTCCCTCCCCTAAGGACCGGTCTGTTTGAAATATGCCCGGGCCTAATTTTCTTCCCAGTCCGCCCCTGGGCGAGAGTATATCCAAACTTTATTGAAGATACCAAACACAGTGATGCAACCGTAATTTTTTTCTTTGGAAAGAGGAAGGGGGTGATTTAAAAGAATCCTCACACGTTTATGTGTTAATTTTCCGGAACTGGTAATCATAACTTGTCGCCAATGAATCTGAGAGTGTGGGTTTCGATACTAAAAACCACCCTCTGGGGTCTTCCTTGTCCTTAATAGTAATGACTGTAATTAATATCCCTAACCAATATCTTTAGAAATTTTACTTTGTTTTTCTTACTTCATCTATAAAAGTAAAAACGATATTTGCTCAGATTACTAAGAAGCGCGGGCGCTGATGAATACAAGGCCCATGCGGCTAGACACTGGACAGGCCGCACACGCCTGTGCGTGTGTTCTGTGTATAAAAACGGCAATTTAATTTATTTCAAGCATTTTATTTACTAACTTTTACGTTCTATGGAAATACAAACAAGACATTGCAATGTGTCCCGTTGTGTGAAACGATCATGAGAGGGAGGGTATAAAGCAAATCGATAAATGAATCGTAATCCGAAAAATAACACATGTATGTAAGTTATGAACTCTGGGAAGATCGTGGGAATTGAGATCGTTGTTGTAGGACATCGCGTGCGTCAGGGGGTGGACAGTCGACAGTCCCTGTCGTTGGCATTTGTTGGGGATATCTGTTGGGGACGATGCAGGTGCGCGTCCATCCATCACTCTCGCGGTATTCCAAACTATTCGTGATGTCTCACGCGACATTGCCCGATTCATTGCCATGGCAGCGCAAATAATCGCAAACCGTTAATCCTATAACATCATACTTTATTCGACCTATTGGACATTATGAGGTCTCCATATTGAGAACAAAATAACTGAAAATATTGTCTTGAAATAACTAAGGCTGAAAAGCAATTGTATTATAAAATATATTAATCTCTTTAAAAAAAAATCTGATCATGGTGTCACAGGAACCAATGAAATCGTAACGGCTAACAGCAGCAGTCAGTCAGAAGCGAGATCGCATCAGAGGTGCTCGCGTTTGGTGTTTAAATTAATTTTGCAGTTATCTTGAGTGCCAGCACGCTGGTTATGCTTCTGCTTTATTTGATTTCTTTAAACTACTTTTACAGTTAAATATCTAGAGTTGGCAACACTTTTGGTAATATTTCAATACCTGAGACGCTTGTTACTAACTTTTTCTTATGTATTCTTACTTTAAAAAATATTTCACCAAGGAAAACATATTACATTCCTTTAAGCTTTAAAGCGATTTCTTTGTCGCTAAATATGATAACGTCTTTGGACAAATCTTATAAGTATGCAATACAGGGTGGAGTACTGAAATTCTTCCTGTCGTCGCCAACAGTCATGAAAATGAATCTTGATAAGAATCTCGTCAAGCTTCTGACACAGTGTAAAATCTATGTATATTATGAGAGTATAAATAATAAACGCGAGCACCTCTAATGCGATCTCACTTCTGACTGGCTGCTGCTACTAGCCGTTGCGATTTCATTGGTTCCTATGACACCATCCCTAGATTTATATAGAGAGAGATTAATATATTTTATAATACAATTGCTTTTCAGTCTTAGTTATTTCAAGACAATATTTTCAGTTATTTTGTTCTCAATATGGGGACCTCATAATGTCCAATAGGTCGAATAAAGTTATGTGCAATATAGAACGTTATTGCTGACAAAGAACCAATTCTTTCCTTACGTAGTTTGAATGTGCGAGCAAAGCAAGCTTGAACTCGGTAACCCCGAAACTGCGTAAACAGTTATAGCGGTTGGCGTGCGGCAACGATCTGGGGGGGCGAGGGCCCCTAGAAATTAATAAAATAACATTATATACACAACATTGATCTAAAATTGACTCATTTCATGCTTCATATACGACATTTTGCCCCAACTTACTTATTTGTAAACCACAAACAGGAGCAACTTTGAAACAAATGAGAAAACTTTAAAAGAATCTTCATTTTAAACTTGAATTTTTTAAACCGGCTCATTATTACCGCCTTTTCGTCTAGTTTCTGCTTTTCGTTTGTATCACCACTAGAGCAAGCTTAGAGCAATCTAGTGGCAGATCAGTCATCTATAGTTTCCGTGTTGCAAGTTAGGCAATAATTGATCAAGGGGCTGTTGATTTGGAATTGAGAAAATGTTTCGACAAACTCTTTTGTTGTTATCAGAGAATGTCACGGAAGTAATTAAACAATTAAGAACAACATACCCATTATTTTATCATTCCTATATTTAAGCGTTTTGAAGAATAAGCTAAAAAAATACAAACTCATTCAAATTACCGCAGTAAAACTGTAACGAACTGTTCTTATATTATCCTGTTGTCTATATCCAAGAGGATTCAGAAGTTTGTACAGCCGTTTCAGAGAAAAAAAATCATGACGTTGAAGAACAGACCATCGTGCACATTGGGCCAGACATGGCTACTAAAAAGGATGCAGAGATTATATATTAAAGATGTGTTTCAAGCGATTTAATTTCTCAATTTGTTAACTACTTATTGGAGGGTAAACTCCTTAGTAGACCCTACTAAGCACCCACTCACATATACATATATATTTTGAAAAAAAAAAATGAATACTACTTTTAAAAATCTTCGCTTAATTAAAATTAAACAAACATGCTGTTATTCCGATAAATCGGACATGTAATAGAGAAAGTTTAGGGCTGTTATTTCAGCTGATCTGAAGCCCTGCCTCTTGACTCTACGCGAAATAGACAAACTTCTCTTTTTATTGTTAGTAAGTAAAATTAAACATAATCCCCCCCCCCCCCCGCCCCACATATATATTTGCATCTATTGGCAAGACTCTGAAAAGCAGATTATTATTATTATTATTATTATTATTATTTTAATATTTTAAATTTTAAATTGTATATTATACATTTTATCTCTTGCTACTTTGAACTTTTTTTGCAGAAAATTATTTCTAAAGTACCCTTCAAGTACTTTAACACTGCAGAATGAAATTATAGCATATACTGAATTAATTTTTTTAAAAATCTTCTTTTGTTTTTCAACTTGAAGCTCTTGGAAATAATTACCGAGGATTTTTGTCACGCAAAAAGTACTTGAGGAAACCATAACATTATGTAGCAGAATTAGTAATAATATAGAAAATGAATGCATTTTAAGGAGTATAATTAATGAATTTTCAAATTTAGAAATAATCTAAGTATAATTTATTTGCAACCTATTAAAACTAGGACAAAAAAGCAAAATTTTGTTAATTACATAAACTAACGGGAACTTCAAAAAGTTTCAAGATCGAAATTTTGTTCTATCCTCACCTTTCTAGTATTCTTCTTTTTCTTTCAAAGTGATATATGATACAGAAGAAAGGCTTCCAAACTTTCAAAAATTGAAATACACTTCATGAAATATTCGCTTTATAGTTACTTGATAATTTCTTTTATTCATAAGAGAAAAAATTAAAAAAAAAAAAGAAAGGAAAATAAAAGAAACGTTCGTTTCTTTGAAGTTTTTATTCAGCTGTCACTTCTTGACCCTTGTCACTAAAAAATATAGTTAAAGTATACTTTAAAATACATACTCCCTCTACAATATGTCGAGTAATTATTTCCCTTACTCACTCACAATCAGTAATTTATTTATTTTTTTTAAATAAAGGAACTTTGTGCACAAGTAAAACTGAAAAAAAAAAAAAAAAAAAATCACGTTAAGAAAGCACAGATGAGTATTAAATACTCATCTGTGCAAATCAAATGCAGACATATGTTTCGGAATTTCTTGGAATCCCTTTATCCATGCAGTAGTGGAGCTTCTAAATACTTCATTTGAGTGTTTTTTGCATCTAGAAGCTCCACTATTGCATTGAAAAATTGATTCCTAGCAATCCCGAAACATATGTCTGCATTTTAATTTATTGTTTTAGAAACTAATGAGATTTTACCGTAATTAGATGTTATAGTAATAAAACGGATTATAAAGCTTTAAGATTTGAATCTAGAACTTAAAGAGTAACTTAAATTTAAATGGTAACATGATTATATCGTTCTACACTTTTAACATAAGCGTTTTCCCGATAGATGGCACCATAAGTATTCTGCTGCTCTTCCGAACGTAATAAGAGATGAAAAGATTAACAAATGAAGGAAATCGCAAAGAATGGCACAGAAAAGATACCGAGATAGGACTGGGGGGAGGGGAAAGCTCGATTGTTCACTTTGTGATTGTAATGAATTTCGGTGACGAAGCCACCACCGCCGTATTCTTTACAAGAAAACCCGCCCTTCCTCACTACATTTGTTAGATTTAGATTAATAATCGGCACAATCATAAAATCACAAAGAGAAAAACTCCAAACTAAATCTGAACATATCTGTGAATTTTCAGTCATCTGATTAATTCCCAACGCTGAAAATGTTTCGCGTTTCATATTGTAGTCCCATTCAAGATTCAATGCCTGTTCAGTTAACAGTTAATAAACAATTCCTTCCTTTTATAAGTAAGAGAAAACGGAACAATTCGAATTCGTACCTCTGTCCTTTGTTGGTAAGTTGGTCTTAATTTGCTTGTGAACTCAGGGCAGCTCAGCTTCTGCATTTCTGCCATTTTACGTATTTGACAAGATTCGGATTGTTTACGCATTAAAATAAATTCTTAAGACTACAAAGCTCCTGTACTTCTTTCCTTAGAAATGAATTCCTGGGACCTTTACTTAGAATGAAGCCCTTTCGGGGTAAGATTATCCGGTTATGTGTTCGAAAAACTTAATGCACAAAATTCTCTCATATATATATACTACACAATTACCAAAAAATAAAGATATTTTCTTTCAATTTATCCTTTACTCTCCCTCTCATCTCATGTAAAAAAAAAGTGGTCTACTTAATAAGCTGTAATGTAATTCAAAAAATTTGCTCCAAGAAAATGTTTTTTTCTTTTCTTAAATTTAGTACACAAGGTTCTGAATCGTTTTTCAAAGGACATGGCATCCAATGCTCATGAAGTGCTTATAGCTTGTGGAGGATGTACAGTCAACGGTGAGGATTGAGGAACATTATAGAGGGCACTACACATATGTGTATACGTTACACATAGTCGAACCTGTTTGTCTCAGTCCTGCATATCGCGAAATTTCTATCACGAAATTTTCCAATTTCTCTGCATTTGAAGTTGAAGCCTAAGTTCAATGTCCCCATGTTTATTTAGAATTAATTTCCCCCAAAACCTCTATATTTCAATTCAAACCTCTCGTGATATTCGGATTCGAGGCCTAACGATCTCTATTAACAGCAGAAGTTGCAAACAAAAGACCTCTCGAATAAACTCGAATCCACAGCCGGACTTGAGGGACAATGGAGTGGAGTCTAGGGTAAACAATGTTTAATAAGGAACCAAGTCTCTCGGAATTCCGCCCACACCGGCAATGGAGAGAGGGGGATTATTGATGAATATTCGAAAGTTTTTAAGAAAAGTCGCTGTGTTTTACGAGTTTCTGCAGATCTAGTATTTAAGTTATTGTTTCTCAAGTAAAGGATACAGATGCATGCTATGCGCGAAAAAAAGAAAACAGAAAATTATTTCTATTGAATGTTAAAAAGAGAAAAATAATAATAATATTTTCCGGAGGTCAATCATTGAAAAATTATCTACGCCCTTGCAATTTCGATGCTAACTTGTATATAGTCTTGATTCGGTAGCTGCTTTAAAATATGGTCGATGACTTTCTGTTAGGGGAAGGATTCTTTACCTTTAAATCTATGTTATACTTTAGTAGATTTTCCAGCGCAGTCGGAAACTTTTTCGATGATGGAGGGGGGGGGGGAATGATTTGTTTTTTTATCGATGTTATTTTCTGTTCCAATACTGTCGGTAACTTTCTGTAGAGCAAAAATTATTTGCCTTTGAATCTACAAGTTGGCCATCATTTTTCCTGTTGCTGTGGTCTGTTGAAACTTTACTGCTTCGTTAAAGCTCTATCAACAAATCGTGGCTCTGAGTGAAAATAATTTTAAGAGGGTAGAAGAAATGACAATCAATGAGAAAGCGTCAGACGTGTCTATTAAACTAGGTAGAGAACCAATAGTAAGAGCAGAGATAAGATTTAAAATAAATGCGTCGTGCTGTAGCAGCTGGTGTGAAACTAGCATAAATGCGCATCCTTTAGCAAATAGAATGCATCATTCTGTGAAGGATATTACAAAACGGTGAATACCCGACTGTTAACATGGAAAATATTTTGTCTTGTGGTTTGAAGTTTATTTTGTCACCATACGCGAAGAAATGAAGTGGAAAGTGATAGAATGATCGTTCGGATTTTATTTATTTATTTTTTGCATTATAGGTTGTATTAGTCAACTGTGGAACAGATTGTTCTGTAGCTATTTATTAGACATATGCAACTCGGAGTTGTAGAATGTAAACCATTTCGAATTTGTCCTGAGGGCGGAATTCTATTTTAAGAGATTAAAAAAAGCTCACTCAGTCACCCCTTCAGTTTGTTTGTAGTTGTGCAGGCAATGTCGATGATATTAACCCTTTATCTACTGACGGAACTTCTAAGTTCCGTCAGTTTTCTCGTATTTAAGCATTTCAAAACTGGAGAGACTTTGAAATCCTGTTCAACGTAGTTCATTTAATTATTAAGTAGCTCAAAATCTGATTTCCCTTTGAAAGCTTGCTGGAGACAAAGGCATGAGAAAAAGACCATAGACCAAACATAAAATGAACTGAGCATAACAGTTGTGTTTAGGCTCTCAACATGAAAACGTTTCTGACCACAATCACGTTGGTCAATTTGGCAAGCTTAACGGTTTTAGATCTAATTTCACTCTGATAGCGTGACAAAATTTCAATATGAGAATTGGTGACAAAAGATTTTTTGTTGAAAAGATTTAAATTCAGGTGGTGTTGTTTTTATTTTTATTTAATTAGGTTAAAAAACAATTAAATAATTAATTTTTGGATGAACTTGAACACTCCTTATTTCTTGACCACAATGAGGCATGGTAAGAAATATAAAGGCGCAGTCTAAGTCTACCTTTGATCTGTTGTATAAAGAGATGGATATTTTTAAGAAATTCAGTAGAAAAAAAAGAGTTAAAGATGAAGAAGAATGATGAATTGGGGGATCACTTCGACATGTCTAACATATTAAAAGATGATGAATTGGTGGATCACTTTGACATAGTCTGGGGTCTGCAATTGTAAGTTCGATGATTCTTGCGATCATGAAACGGCGTGTGGGGCACGATGAAAGAGTTTCAAGAAAATCAGGTCAGGGGGTAAGAAGAACGATTCTGGACGGAGCAGAGGGGGAGGGGGTGAGTGCACACTTTCGTGTGTTCTCCGGGCTGTTGCTTTTTCCCACGCGCGTGCCCGCTAGAGAAGATCTCCCGCCTCTCCCTTGACCGATCAAGCCTGCCGCCTCATCCTGCGCGGGATCGTCGGAGGAGAACACCGCCTCCTCCGCAGCCACAACAAATACGCATCGACGGCCAACAAAGAAAAAAGGAAGACTCTCGAGGTTTGGAAATTGGGGGGGGGATATGGGTTATTGTCGCCAGCAACTAGTTAGGACTGATTGAAGCCTTGGGCAAAGTAGAATTACGGTGCAAATAAGCCCAATTAAATTACTTACAGAGTGGTGGAGTTCGAGCAAAATTAATTTTGTGTAAAAAAAGTTTGTGGAACCAAAATACAGGCGGATTCTAAGTTTTGGGCTTTTAGCAATTTTATGTAAAGCACATCTGGCTCCTTGCATTTGACGTGAAATTTTTGTTAAAGCAGAAAAATTTCACATCATTTGGAATTATTCAACTTTTTTGGAATAAACTTGAAATATTTTGAAACTAGTAAGCCCGGCGGTCATACGAAATGACCGCTGTTTTAGATATTATAAATTGCAATTAAAATGATTTGTGCAAAGGTGTCTGCTAATTCAAACTGAATTACCTAAGTCAGGCGGCGAGGACGCCCCTTTGCTTTCTGCCCCACACTACTATATATTTATTTACAATATAATCAAATTGTTCGTGAAAAATATATATTTATCATCGAAAGAACTTATTGAAAATTTTACTATGCTTTTCAAAACAAAAGTTTTAACGAAACTGGGGAAAAAGAGCGCTGCCACTCTGATAATAAAAATATAAAAAGCGCAGAAGATAAATAAATAAATTAAAAGGAAAGAAAGGATTAACTTAAATTCACGTATACATTAATTTTTAACGGAGATTGCAAATACAGCGAAGCCTCACTCAATACGCAAGAGAAACGTTTTGATTATTATTAGTATATTTGTTACATTTGTTACAACAATGGCTACTGCATTGATTTGTTTGTTGGAAACGACGGCAACATTGCAAAAATAAAATAAAACGGGTCAAAAAAAAAATCATTGAAAAATTTTAAAAAATAATAATAATAATAATAATAAACTAATTGAGTCACAAGTTTCCTTTTTGCAGCGATGAGTTTCTCGGGTCGTAAACATTAACCATGCCAAATGTGGTCCCGATCGGTAAAACGGCCTGGATTTCTATAGCGGGCAGAGAGACAGATCGACAGACAGAATAAGCCTCTTATATATAAGAAGATGTTTGAAGTATTTGATTTGTTTTAAACATTTTTTGATGGACTGCAAATTTTATTAAAAACTATTAACTTTATTAATAAAAATTAATTTTAAATACTAAAAATAATTATTATTTAATATATTTAAAATTTATTAAACTTAATCAATCAGTTTTTTATCAGTAACGGATACGAATATAGGAATTTAGGCTTTTACGGCCGGTGTCCATACTAAACATGATATTTTCCGGGTTAATAGGCCATGGTCCAACCAAGATATTTCTGGCTGACGTTTCGCCTGACATGTTTCAGGCTTCTTAAATAGAAAAGAAGAAATTTTGACTATGAACAAATTACGGGTTTCACTGCTTCAAAAAGCACCAATCGATGCCAGAACATAGAGGAGGAAACAATCAGAAGCAAATCCGGCAAATCTGAGATTGGTGGCTTATCCAAGGAGGTTTAAGCACATATGATGCTTGATATATAAGGACCAGATCTCTGCTTTGACTTCATTCTCACTCTGAAGAAGCCTGAAACATATCAGGCGAAACGACAGGCTGAAATATCTTCGTTTGACCACCCGGAAAATATCATGTTTGGAACGGATACGAAAATTACAAAAAGAGAAATTTTCTACTTTTGGTCTTGCTGAATTCTCTTAAAATTGCATCATAATCTGATTTGATTGCTATGACTGCTTCAATAGATAAAACTGCCACAGCAGACGGAATATCTTGACAGAGCATATTGCTTATATAATTTTTTCTCAGTTTCATTTATTTTCTCCCCTCTAAGAGTGACTCGCTACTAGTGACTGGTGTCGCAACCATAACCAAAAGTTCGGAAGAATCTTTGATCCGAGAAAAATTGATAGAGAAGCAAAGGTGCGAAACCCCTGAAGTATGCGAGGCAGTGGACGATCGCCAACTTCGCCCACTCCTTGCTCCTCCTCTGCTTTCAGATTCGGCTGGGAAAAAGTAAATCGGACTCCGTAAGAAGCACTGGGAAAATGGAACTAAGGAGAAATTTGGAGTAGAACGAAGGTAAAGTTCGAATCATATGGGATGTAAAAGTGTTTCTAAATCACACTGAGTAGCAGCGTCCGTTAGGAGGCACCCAGTGGCGTAGCTAAGGGGGAGCGGTGGGGTCGGCCCGTCCGGGTGCCACTTGTTCTGGGGTGACACCCTGCCACGAAAGGGGAAACCAATAAACCCTTAAAAGCTCCATATTATGAAACAAATACCTTGAACTGGGTATTTTTTTCTATCATTTTCTTTTCCACTTTTAACTGAGCAAAGTGTTTCCTTACAAAAATATTTGAACAGGTTTTTTGCTTCTAAACACACCATTGTTCACATCAAATACATTGAGTATTATAACTCCCATGATACGAATGGTATTTTTTTTTTTTTTGCTGGGCTTTCTTCTTTCTTTTTTGTGTGTGTGTGTGTGGGGGGGGGGGGGGGGTGACACCACGGATAACCGCCCCGGGTGTCACCTATTCTAGCTACGCCACTGGGAGCACCTAGTGTCTGCAGTACCGGTACACTACCGGTATTCTTTATTTTTCAAAACTTGATATCGGAATACGGTATTAGAAATTTTTCGAAAAAGAAACACAAACATACCTGCGCCGTAACGTATGTTGTAGTTTCACACAAAAAATATATAAACTAAAATTATATAAACAATTCCGTTATGAGCAAATATAAAATAAAGGATCAAATATTAAAATATGAAATCATTACTATTTACTACGAATAGATAAAATTCAGAAAATATACGAAACAAATATAAATATTTTGAACAGTAAAGTGTAATGAAAGATGTACTTATCAGTTGAAAAAGAACTTGCCACTTTTAAAAAAATGTCTAACTGTTCAAACATTTGAAACAAATAACGCACGTTTCCCCCCCCCCCCCCTCTTCGACAGTCTTCATTCTTTACTTTAACTTGGCGCAGGCAAAGAGAGACCCGTGTCAAATATGCATTCACATCACAAAATAATAAATGCATACCAAAATATTTGCAACTGATAATTTTCATAATGGTTGCTTCTGTTTAGGAAAAACGCACTTGGCGGGAGACTTGAAGGCAGATTACAACTTCAAATAAAATCATAGTGCTCGAAAATGTGATGAATCATCGCACCATTTAGTGATAACATGGCTTGATATGATTAATTTTAAAGTAACAGTAGATATCTACTTAGTTGAATTAAAAGCTTTTTATTTGACAAAATATTTATTATTTATAACTAGTACGGGAATTTTACCCTAGAAAATACTGGTTTTATGAAATTGCAGAATAACACGAACTACCGGTATTCGGTATGCCTGCATAGCAGTCACTAGGTACACCAACACTTTATTGACACGAAACAGAGTGGTGTTTCTAGTCTTTTCTCATCAGTTACCTCCAAATTTTCATTTTTCGTCTCTCTCTCTCTCTCTCTGTATGTATAGTTAGTTGCCTGTTACATTGTAAGCCATCCAGGTTTAATTTATCTAATGATATTTTAGATAATTGCAAAATAAAATAGCTAATTACTATATTTTAAAGTAAGGTTAATACATAAAAAAACGTCTTTTAATTAGTTGCAAAGAAACGAATGCATAGTGTAAGAGTGACACTATGCACCGCAAGAGGTCAACTTACACAAATTTCACTGTATATATCTATGTATATAAGTGTGTATATATGTGCACATATATATATATATAGGGGTGTGCGTGTGCACCCAATGCACAGAAATAAAGGGGACTCCCTGAGCTGAGCACTGAACTTACTTTAAAAAAAACACACCTCTCTATAAAACTGACGTTTGAACCACTATAGGGCAAGGTTTAAAATGTGTGCAATCTTAATAAATCGTTATTTCATGGTGAATATTGTTTTTGCTATCGCATGATGTAGCATAGATATATGTATAGACTTATATATGTGTGTGGTCCGGATATCACCTAGCAAGAGTGACGTAAATATACAGCGATGATCGCTTTGTCCGACTGAAGGTTAAATCTTATTTGTTGTGGCATGTTTTTGTGATCGTCTGGAGTGAAGGCCTGCCGAAACGTGTTGCGCCTCGTGTCTTTTTTTGGAAAGTGAATCACTGTGCTTCCAGAGAAGATCGTCAGCGAAAATGGGAGACCGCAAACGCCGTCGAGCAAGAAGTTTTTTCTCACGGCATTCGACGTTCCCGAGAGAAACGGGATGACACTTTCTTACATCATAACGGGTCTGTCTGAACGCATTAACCGCCGCCTGCAGCATCCGACATTATTGGATTTCTGGCAACTCATGGGGGCTCCGCACAACAAAAATATTATTTTCTTTATAGGCTACCTTTCTCGAAAAAAAAAAGATGAATCACGAGAAATAATAATATTACAAATAAAAGAATGAAATAAGCCTTAAATTCCCGTAAAAAGATCCGTGAGACATCAAAGAGAAGGAAATCAATTGATTTTATGAACAATTTATTTTTATGAAAGTTTGAAAAATTGATTTTTTAAACAAATTTAAAATGAGCTTACGAGCTCGGAAGACTGGTTTCATACAGATAGGGGACCGGGCACAAACAGCAAATGGGGCCCCTGCCGAATAGATATCGACAATTTAAATCAAAAGTAGTGTTTCTGCAGTCCACTCTTCAAAGAACGCCGAGTCCTGTCCTGATTTCAAAAAGGCTTTGCTCCTATTCCAGATTGCTGTGTAGTAGTTTACAATTAAATGGATTTAATGTACTGCGTTTAAAGTGGTCTTCGGAACAACAGAAATAAGCCTTTTGATAAATCCCTGCTCATTTTCGAAAACATGTACCGTAATTATCGGTAAGTAGGCCGCATCGCTGTATAGTCCGAAGGATGAAAAATTCATTCCAAAATAATTAAGCTCGATGTATAAACCGCATCGTTGTATAACCCGCACCCAGAAAAAAACATGGGATGCATCCCTAGAAAACAATATATTCGCCTGTAGCGCCCGAGCCCCAATCTGCTTTGGACCATTGTTTCGAAAGCTACGATTTATTTCTCTGCATTTTGTTTTGCAGGAAAAGAGATTTCGATATTTTTGAACGGTAGTTGTCTTTTTAATAGTAAATTTTTTAAAAATTCTATGTATTGCCCGCATCGTTACATTGCCCGCCGGTAGTAAAAAAATGAGTTTTTTTGTAGATAACCCGCTGGCTATACACACATAATTACGATAATCACTACGTAAAAGATTAGTAAGAACAAAAATTTAAATGCAAGAAAATTCAAAGCAGTGAATTTAGCGGTTTATGATTTTGAACACCAAATGAAGAAAATTCAAATAATAATAATAATAATAATAATAGTAATGAGCACTTCAGATTTGAGGACCCTTCTTATTAAGGAAGGAGTGGGGGGGGGGGGGGGCAGAGCAGACGGATTCACCTCTTCAACTGCTAAGAGTTTTAATTCAGAGGAAATAAAATTTGAGGACTATCAAGAAACATGAGCAAAACTGAAGACAAGGCAGAAACTAGCCAAAAAGAATCCCTAAAGCAGTGGTTGCCAACCTTTTTTTTTTGCAAACCCCTTCTAATAAGATCCTAAAGAAATGGCGAACCCTCTTCTGTAGTTATTAGTAACTTGAAACAAAACTATAAAATTTGCTAGCACATTTGTTTTCTATGTTGATAGAAAATAAATGTTATATAATATGTTCTATATTGATAGAAAATAAACATTTTTTTATGGCAATACACACCATAAAAAATGAAAACACTTCCATAACAAGAAATGAAAACTTAATTGTAAAACATCTAAGTTTAAATAAAAACTAAAATACAGCTACAAGAAAAAGGAATATATTTTTTTCAATTATTACATTTTTAAAAATTATTTGTTCTTTTTGAATTATTAATAAGGCAGTAAGCATGTGTATTTGTAAAAAAATATCTTCAAAAATTATTTTGCCGAGAGTGCGAAAATCTTGTAAAATGGCATAAGAAATATACATCAATAAATATTTTTCTGCTTCACTTTCGAGGGGAAATGTACCAAATTCGGAAAAGTTTTGGAAATTCACAGAAATATTAAAATTTACATATTTTCAACTTTCTCATTGTGATAATGTAGAAAAGTTGGAATAAAGTGTGATAAATGCAAGTAAAAAATTTAAAACCAATGAATAAATATCTCCATGGTTTCCATTTTACGATCTGTATATGAGAAAGTAGCCAGAAAATAATGCAGCATTCGTAAATTTTCCCGACTCTTTCTTCGCGCCAGCGAGGGAAAGGTAGTAAATGGTAAGAGGAACATACGTTCAAAATTTTAAATAAATCAATTGATATCTTCCCGGTACCACTTTGTGATCCAAAATTTCAAAATGAGGCAAAAGTAGAAATGAGTTCGTTTCAAATTTTGTACCTATTCTTCCTACGCCAGTCCCTAACTTTTCTGCATTATCTCTAGAACAATTTGTTAAAAAGAATCATTTTTAAAACCCATCCTTATACGTTTGTAAATTTATTATTTCGTTTCTTTCTTTCTTTTAAGAGCGATTACGAATTCTACCATTGCAATATATTTTTCGCGAACCCCTGAAGGTTTGCGAACCACCGGTTGGGAAACGCTGCCTTAAAAGAATTCATTCCATATATCCATAACAGCCAAATATCATTAAGCATAATGCATTAGTTGTGGAGAAAATTTCGATAGATTCAATTTAAGTCATGTGAAGACTGGTCACGCGAATTTTGTGCAAACTTTGGAGATCCATTGCCTAAATTTTGATACCATGCCAATTAACTAATGTGAATTAAAAGTATAAATGAACGTATCTTTAATATTGTGTAGTTACACCAAGTTAAACACGTTTTTATCAAAAAATATTTAATTGAACACTAACGGATTACAATTTTTTGGTATGGCCCACAGTACAGTCCTATCGGCAAACGAAGACTAATAAGAAAACGAAGACTTGCGCATGGCAGAGTGCCAAGAAGCATCCATTCATGTTCAAGCGGGAAATTGCTGGTATAAGAAACGTGCCGTATTTTGCTTCCGTTTTAGTTCGCTTAGCATACTTTACTTCTTCAGAGAAGACTTTACTTTTTCGGAGCAATTTATAAACTGGCATATGTTATATGCCAGTTTATAAATTTAGCTGCTTTTAAAAAGCAGTGAAGCAAACATTCTGATTCGCATGTTAATGAATGCACCTAGCAAACGAATGTAACTAAACCTCGAATGGATTCGTCCTTTTTTGTCCCCACGTTTCAAAACTCCGTGGTCGGACTGTACCTCACACATTTAATTCTTTTGGAAACATCAACATAAAAATGAATTGTCATATGTATTTTAATTATTCGTTAGAAATTACTTTAAATGATTAACATGTCAACAAGAGCACATAAGAAAGGGTATCGGGAAATTTTAGCTCTTTTCAACACCCAATAAGTAAAATATATATATATGTATGTATAATGAACGTTTTTCCATCTTTACCTCAATAGCTGGATGTAAATAGAACTCTAAACCAGGGATCGAAAAATCTTTAAAATATTAAAATTTATTTGTCTAAAAAATACATGTCTGAACAAAAATTTTATATACGCAGAAGTTGTTTTATTGCATACTAGCTGACATGCCCGGCGTTGTGCGGGATAAAATTGCATCATTCGCGGGCCACGTGACGCATGTCCAAAATTCTGTTGTAAATGGATAGGGAAAATTAAAAAAAAAAAAAAATCCAAGTAAGAGAGGGGCAACAGTCGATAAAAATCCTATTTAGACAGTAAAATTCATTAAAAACCCCGATTGTATTAAAACGAACAGCCTTGAAAAATTCAGCCTTGAAATTAGTCCAAAAACTAGTCCATAAAAATCCACATTAAAAAGCCAACAAAAGTTCATAGAAATTGTCATTAGAGTAAGGGAAACAGTAACTCAAATTCACATATGCAGAGAGATAATTGTGCCAAAATGATATCAAGAGCCCGTAAAAATCGCAATTAAAATATCGACCAAAAAGCATCTACAATTTCCCATCAGAAAAAGAGCAGTATTCTTTTTAAAAATGTCCATCAGATCAAGAACAACTCTCACTGTATATTTCTGCTACAATAAAGAAAACATTCTTTAAAGCTGACCTTTAACACTGACCTTCAAGAGCTACTGTTCCTAAAATTACCCAGCAGTCCATCTTAAATTCCCCATCAAAATAAGGACACCCGTTCCTAAAAATTCCACTTGCAAAATCGTCAAAACATTTTCTGAAAATTCAATTGAATAGCACTTTCATAAAATTCGGATAAAAACGAAAGAAAGGAAAGCATTATTTCAAAAGGCAAATGCTCATTTAAATTACGAAATGTTTAGTACTGAACAAATTCTGAGGTGTGAAATTTAAGTTGATAGAAAGACATAACTAAATACTTCCCAAATGGCTCCAAATAGACCGTACAAAAACTAAATAAATGTTAGAAAATAAATCACTTGTGTAAAATATGGAATCAATAATCGCTACGTAAAAAAGTTAAAATGAAGCAGAAGAACGCCAAATTGTACTAAAGTATAATGGAAGCATTCGGCAAATACGCCATGATCCTACAATGTAAATCACGTATTGAATTAAATGAGAACAATATTATTGATAAGGATTATTGGGCGCGGTTTGGAAAAGTTATGAAGCGCAAAATAATGTATTGAGAACAATTAACTGAAAGGAGGCAAGTAAAAAGTTATCACCACTTGGCGAAATTTTAAATTTCATCAAAAATAAGCGATATCGAAGACCTTCCAACCTAGTTTTTATCGAAGAAATAAATATTAAATCGTCAAAAAAGAAAGGAAAATCAACATTAAAAATCGCATGCAGTTAATAATCCACAAAATATCCATAAAAATGAAATGAATTTTCAGAATTTGTCTCGCTGATAAAGCGGACACTCTACCATAAAATTTCATGCAATTGTTGAACTGTTACTATACTATTAAATCGCCAAAAAAGGAAGGAGAATCAACCTCAAAGTAAAGTAATTAAAATTCGTCTGCAGTTCCACAAAATATGTATAAAAATGAAATGGCTCTTTAGAATTTGTTTCGCTCATAAAACGACATGAATAAAGGTAAAATAGCATTTTTTCAATTTTACGTTAACAGAAATCATCTATTTGGCGACAAAATTACTATTTATTTTGGCGAAAACACTCAAATTTAGCAGATAAAGTCAGAGGTAAGCCTTGCTTTAAAGTTCGAAAACTACTTTAAATGAATATTGCGCGTGTTCTATTTGTTCTACAAACTTCAGAAAGAGATCATCTTGTGCAGTTTTTTACGGGAATCAATATGCTGCAAAAATCGAAAAGGTGTGACGTTTCTTCGATGAGATATTTCTAAAATTAACAGTTTTGCTTAAATTGGAATAAAAGAAGAACAAATTCGAATTTTCCGAAAAACGCTTCGAGGTGCACGAGGACCTGACCCAAGGTACCCGTAACCAAAATTTCGTACTCCTAGACCGTTCCAGCTCACCAGGAGGCGATCGACAGACAGACAGACAGACACACACACACACACAAACTTTCGGTTTTATTTTTATAATAGATTAATAAAAACATTTGAATTTGCCGTATAGCATTAATCAGACAAAAAATTAAATTAACAGCTTTATATCTGAATCAATAGTTGTTTAAACAATAATCTAAATCATTAAAAAGTTACATTACAATTAAATATCACATAATAATTCGTTACAAGTCAAAATTTGCAAAATAAAGTTTTGGAAAGATATTTTTAATTAAAAAACTACATGCCCGATTGGAATTTTTGCATGCCCCGGGCATGTTGGGCAATATAATTTTCGATATCTACTGTGAACAATTAATAATATATGTATGTAAATAAATAAATAACATCTTATAGCAAAATGTTCTCTTTTTTCTTTAAATATTGGCTATGAATCTTTGGTTTGCTCATTAAAAAACTCTGTATTATAACTTCAGCTGGTGCAGCAAATGACATCATATTGAAAGATATTCCTGCTGAAAAGAGCTAAAACTGTACGAGAAATGTTTTGAGCTAAAGATGGTAGCTCAAAAGATGAGCTTAAAATGTGCTACCATTTAAGATCATTTCAGCAGGTTCTTCGTCTACCCGAAACGGACTTCATCAGGCCAATTGAAAAGCAGCAGAAATGTGGCAGTAGCTATATTTTGCGGTCCATTTTACTAAAAGATGGAAAATAATGGTGCACTTGAAAGCTTGAAATCCGATATATTTGGTAGGAGCCCATAGATGCTATCAGACTAATTGATCTCCGGATGTCCCCCTGGGGTCTTCCAAATCATTCCACTCCATTCACTGATGAGCGAAATAATCATTTTCCCTCCCCCTTTGTTTCTGTCCGGAGATGGATTGACCGTCCAGATTGCCACATTAATGGAAGGTCGGTGATTTGGGAGTTTGTTATTTCTGCCAGTGGTCACTGACATCGCAGAGAAGCATGAAAATCCGATGACCAGTGACCATTTTGGAGTGCCGAATTGATTCGGAAATCTTTCGAAAATGGAATTTCGTCAATGAAGTTACCGAACTCCAGGCGTAATTTGAGTTGTGTTGAAATGAAACGAAATCGCAAATGCTAACACGCTTTGGCTTTGGTTTTTAAAAAATGAATCATTTGACAGAAAGTTAGTGAAAACAAAATTGCAGAGATTGATGAGTCTGTGATTTGAAATATAATAAATGCGTGTCTAGACGGAGAAAATGAAACGGATAAACTCTATTCCGTGGGAATAAACAGCAATTATTAACAGAAATTTTAGAAATCAATTTTATTTCTTCTTCCTCCCTCCCCCCCTTTTTTTGGGCAAAACTCATTTGAGCGAATATGATTACACCAATTTTTTATATAATTTTCTTAACATCATATGAGTTAGAATGAAGGCCATTTAAAGCATCGCTATTTTTGTTTGTGGTTTTTTAGGTTACCGTATTGATGTGTCTGATTTTTGCCAATATTTCTTAGATTTTTATCCGGGGGAGGGGGGTCAAAGGGTATATTCTCCTCGCATCTTTCATGAAAAGTAACAACAAAATTCAGACAAATACTTTGCATTCTCAAAACAAGGGGGAGACAATTGCCCCCTCCTGACCCCCTAAATAACGTGGCCTGAACATGTAACGTTAATTATTAATAATAATTCTCTTTTAACTTTTAAAAAAAAAATAGAAAAAACACTTAAGAGACCGTTCATAAATGATGTCCCGCTTTTTCCCCGCATATACTTGACCCCTTTGAAACAAAATGTCACACCTCAACGAACCCCCTACCCCCTTTGTCACATGTCACACTGTGTTGCATAAGCACAGATGTCACACTTCATGTTACTCCTCCCCTTGTCCCACTTTGGGACAATTTCACGAACCCCCTCCCCCCTCGAAGCGTGACATCATTTATGAATGATCCCTAACTTCATATTATACATGTTTCCATTTTTAGGATTTTAATAGCGTACGTTAGAAGAATGATCAGTCATGGGCGAACTGTAGCAATAACCGTATGTCGGTGTTTGTAACTGACCCTTCATCCATCCCCCGCGCTCTCACTCGGTTCTTAAGTAGGAATCGACGGGTAATTGTTTGATTCCTTCTGCATTTGTCCAATGACGGTCATAACGGATGCAATTCATCCAGATCTGACTTTTAACGTCTTTTCAATTACTTTAAATATAAACTTACAAAATGTATTTCGAAAATTTTGCTGCCGTTTATTTGTTTAGAATCTTATAACGTACTAGTAAGCCCGGCGGTCATACGAAATGACCGCTGTTCTAGATATTATAAATATGCAATTCTCCCAGTAACCAGAAATGCACATCAAATCAAAGAGATATTTATCAGGCAGAACAGTAAAATTTAATGAATGAATAGATAATAAACATATAATAATTTCGGGAAAAAATATTCTTAGCGGAAAAAGAATATCTAAGTTAAAATAATCTGTAAAATAAAAATATTATTTACTATATAATCAAATTGTCTGTGAAAAATATTTATTTTTATTCAACATAATCATCGTCAAAACAATAGTTTTAACAAAACAGGAAAAAGAGCGCTGCCACTTTAATATGTATAAAAAGCGCAGACGATAAATAAATTAAAACAAAGAAAGAAGAATTAAATTAAATTCGCGTTTACATTAATTTTTAACGGAGATTGCAAATATAGCGATGCCTCACTCAAAATGCTAGAGAAATGTTTTGATTATTAGTCGTTTTCATTATAGAAACAATCAGTTTTCTCGGAGTAAGAGGTTCGGAAGAAGCTATCGGCGACAAGCAGACACTTAAGCGGCTTATATATAAGAAGTCAACGTTATAAGACAACTTAAATCAACAAATTTGGCATTTTTAACACTTTATTGACAATATTTCCAGCAATTATTATCAATATTATTTTTATTATGTCAATTTATTCTTATTAACGTTGACCTAGGGACATCAGCGTGGAAACACTGCTAATATTTCGCATAATTTTAGAATGGCACATTTTGAAGGGGACCCAAAGTTAAAAATATATATATTTACGATCTATTTAATTATCAATAAAGATATATTTTTTATGCACTGTGCTGCAGAAAAAAAATATATATGTATACAAAAAAAAATAATAATAAAATAATGAAGAAAAAGGAAGAAAAGAAGAGAAAAGGGCGGGGAACAACCCTTATTATTTTATTTTTAAGTCTTTAAATGTAATTAAAAGAAGATAGAAACAAACAAAGGAATAAATCGATGTAATGGAGCACAGCAAATTTCTTTGCCCGGGCTCCGCTCCAGCTTGGAGCGAACTCTCAGTTGTCCACTGCTCCACGCTTTGTTCATAACCCTTAAAAAAAAGTAGAGTCCTACCATCAACCAAAACAAGCCGGCTGGCAGAGTGCCAAGAAGAATCCATTCACGTTCAAGGGAGGAACTGCTGGCATAAAGAATGCGCCGTTTTTGTTCTATTTCTAGTTCGTTTAGCATACTTGATTTCTTCCGAACTGATACCATGCTCCGGTTTATAAATTTAGTTGCTCTCAACAATCAGAGAAGCAAACAATCTGATTCGCGTATTAAAGAAACGCGCCTGCAAAACGAACTTCCCTAACACTCGAATGGATTCGTTCTTTTCTGTCTTGCACAGAAGCGTCCAAATGTCAAAATTCTGCTGTCGAACTGTACGGTCGAGCGCGTGTTCTTAACTACCAGCTCAAGAACAAACTACATATAAGATAAGAGATTAGGAAGTGTCGCTTTTAATTTCCGCGAACTTAAAATACCACCCCCGCACCTCTCTTACCTAGTTGAAATGTATTCCATTGTTACTATAGCATCCCCCTCCCAACAACAGTGAAAGGCGACACGCCCGACCGCTGCCGCGCTTTCACAAACAAGTGTCGATAGAGCAGATTCCGTTATTTTGATGACAGAATTGTTTTTCGAGCAGTGACATAAAAAAAGCCTCATTCTTTAGTTCTATTAGGTCCAGCATAAGCCAACGCAAGGATCTATTGAATTGGTGAGTGAAAAAACAATACTAGTCCAAAACCGAACATTTTTAAACAGCTGTCAAAAGCTTCACTAAAAATGTCGTGCTACACGTTGCAGTGAAGAGGAATACAATTATCAAGGCTTCTCACGTTATAACAGCTAGGCATGGCGTTAACAAACAAACAAAAAAAAAAGTTGTTTTTGTAAATAACTCAGAATGAGTTTTTTGGACTTGTACTGTTTTTCCACTCACCGATTCAATTACAGAATGCAGAGCGAGAAGGTGTTTTCAAATTTTACGGCAAACCCAAAAAAAACTCAAAGCTACGTAACGCATTATAGCAAGCGTGAAGAATGGGAACATGAGATTTTTATATAAAAACTTGAAAGGAGATTGAGAGAGTAAGATGCTTTGGGGGGGGGGGGGGGGAGGCATATCTTATCTCTCTCTCTCTTTTTTTTCCAACTTCACATTATCTTTATTATCTTTAAAGACGAATATATAACTGATTTCGGAAAAATTCTCGCGCGCAAATAAACTAATTTTTATACACTTCTACTATTTTCTAACAAGTGTAATATTTAGATTTATGCGTATACGAATATAATATTTCTACATATATGTATGAATTCACAAATATGTATTTGTGTTTTTATAAGAGAGGTAGTTAGTGTTGTGTCTCAATATGCTCCGTAACCGAATCGATGTTGTTCCAATATGAAGGCAGCACATTGAGACATTTTGAAACTATTACTATTACTAATATTTATTGTTATTACTGTTGTTGTTGTATTTAGAAGTCACAGTAGAATGCTGATTACATATTTGTGGGAACGACCAGTAGTACGACATAATGAAGCAAACTTCAAATCTTAGAAAAAAACTTCAGTTTGGAAGAAAAAAAAGTCTGAAAGCTAGAAGAAAAAAAAGAAATTACTAATGCACCCCCTCTTTCTCCTAAAGGTTTTCTATACTTTAACTGATATGAATGTACTATTAAAGCGAAGGATTTTCAGTTCAGTGTGTCGTCTCCCCCGTACGTGAAGTAAATAAATACAAACGAAGTTAAAACGCATTTCATCAACTATGTTAAAATGACACAATTTGAATAATAGTGGCACTTTTTTACGTTACGTTATTGCTTTGCTTTTCTCTATAGGTTAATAAAAGCGAGTAAAATTCTAACGATTTATTCATTTATTATGTATTACTGAAATTAGTCTTTTTTTGTCAGACCCCAACAAAATCCTAACCGTATAGAGCGAAATTTGTTGTTCATAGGACACGATGACTCACGTTCTGGAAATAAAACGTTCACTGGAGAGTCGTTTTTATTTTTAGTTCACTTCATTCCCAAGAAGAAAAATTATTCGTGAAACCTGATCATTGATTTTAAGCTCGGAGGAAAACCATAATTATAATTACAGTGAACATTAATAACGGAATGGAAAAAAAAACTCGATAAATATTTTTCGTTTTACTGTTTTGTTGATTGATTGTTCCGATCGTGATTTGCTGCTTCCCGCCTTCTCGCAAAAAATGGACACTGCCGACTTTGAACACTCAGTTTGCTTCTCTTTTCTAACGATGGAAAGTTTAATACAACTTGCAATTTCGGAAAAACCTTTCTTTCTAATGAATGGCAATGATCGCCTCCCTTTTCAAAATGGACGAAGAGGTATTGCCTTGAGCCAAGTTAATTTATTGAAATATTTGTCAAGTGTGTTCTAAAATATCCATCAGAATCCGTACGATACATAGAGGATTAATCACATTGATTCGAAGCCTTTTTTTACCATTTTACGGTAGATGGGGACAGAATGAAATAATGAATACTGAAATTTACAAAATTTCCCTTTAATTTTGCACGACATTGGCTACATTTCTGCGCTGAAAACAGAACCAGACATCAGTGTTTTAATCCCTTGAACTTCAATTTATTTTCATTCAGCACTGCTCAGGCAAACAATTTAACTTTCTTAGCTTTAAAAGGAGGAATTGATATAGAAATTTACGGTTTTGTTGCCCAAATAATTTGTTATTAATAAAAATAATATTTGTTTCTCACATTTATATGAATGTTTATTGTTTTATATACATATAAGAACATAATTAGTGTCGGGAAAGTTCATGACGAGCTGGACTCGTCATTTCAGTTCAAGGGGTTATGCGTTTAAAACCCCAGCCTATTCTTGAGATTAGGGGAAAATTACTACTTCAATAGGGCTTAGGCATATGGAGTAGTTTGCTGGAAGCAACTGTTACTTCTAACAGGGTAAATAGTTTAAAGAAGGCTCTTGGTCTTCATTGGGGATTGATGAATTGACTAGGACCAGCTTATCTCAGCCAAGAGCCTGCTTGTATGCCGTTACTTTTTTTTTTATCTGTATTTGTATTTATGTCTTAAGGTGCACTTTTACATTATTGCATTCCCAATGCAAGAGAACCACAATTCTAAACAGACTAATTTCTTAAAGAGAGGTATTATAAAATTTTGACTATAATTTAAAAATTTGATCCCTACTTATTTGAGCTTTAAAAACATTTTGACAATGTAATCTTATGTGAATTATTATTTTTGAATACATGTTCAATTTTGTTCAACTTTTATTAATCCACATATATATTTCACTTAACGTGGACCAGTTACGATTAAATTTTGCAGTACGATACGATGCTGACATCATGCAAAAAACAATCTACGGTAAAACGACATTTAAAAATTTGTTTAATGGTTAGCATAGAAAAGTAACATAATATTTGTATTTATTATCGTAACTTCCGGGACTTTTATTTATTTCTACTTAAAAAGTATTTCCATTCATAACCATATTTCCATTGAAAAGTATTTCAATTTTTAATTTTTGATTCTTTGAAGTGGCAATGCCTTAGTTTGTTTACATTGAGCGATCGTTCTTAAGTTTGATTGTTGAACTTATAGCCCACAGATGTTCAACGGGAGATCAGCTGGTTATTTCATATTTCAGTTGCAGTTAATAATGAAATTAACTAGAATAACTTGAAAAGATGTGACAGTTCACGAAGAAGAACCCAGGGAAACACTCCCGAATCTAAATTTACTACCATTTTCACTTTTTGAGTTACGGCTCTTTTCCGTTGTAAGTGCGTTATGTCTACTTGCATATGCTGTTATTTTTTAATGTTCAATTTCAGCAGAAATGATCTAGAGCAGGGGTCTCCAAACTACGGCCCGAGGGCCACATCCGGCCCGCGGACAGATTTTGTCCGGCCCGCGGAGAGCTAGCATACTTGAAAGAAAACTCCTTCTAGAGAACATATTTATTTTTTATAGCAAATTAAATTAAGTTTACTGAAGTAATCTATTTTTATGTTGAATAATTATTAATATGACATCTACATTGATATGGTCATGGGCTAACTACTCATAACATTGTTGTAGGTTATTATTTACTAACTAACAAATTATTGAAATGAATCCAACTAACATTTTATACATTTTAAATGAAAAGATAACTTATAACAAGCATAACGACATATGAAATACTAATGAGATTTATGTAATTGAGATTTTCCACTGACAATAGTTTGTAGTTGTGGACTAATTTTACTTGTACCAATTATTAAAAGAGATTTAAGATGCTCATCAGTTAATTTAGATCTCTAAACATTTTTTGTGTACTTCATTTTGGAAAAGGTCTTCTCACACAAATAAGTAGTACCAAAAACAGAAAACAGCCCACGAGCAAATTTATGCAAATTATCAAATTGTGTCAGTGGAAGACACTTATAAAATTCCAACAAAGATAAGTTTTGATATTTGTTCTTAATTATATCACTGCACTGTAGATCAATCATTTCCATTTGAAGTTCCGGGGCTAGGGTTTCAATGTCAGTATCAAAAGGATTCTGAAAAATCTTAATTTGATTCGCAATGGCATCAAAGTCCGAGAAACGAGTATCAAAATTTATTTTCAAAGCACTCAAAGTTTCGATTGCAAAATCGATAGGAAACTCGGTCTCAGTGGTGTGGCTAAATATTTCACATGTTTTAAAATGTGAAAAACATTTACTTCGTAGTTGTGATTGAAACAGTATCAATTTCTTCCGGAATGATTTGATATTATTGTATAAATCAGGAAGATGCTGGTTTTCTCCTTGCAATCTCAAATTCAGTTCGTTCACATGTTTTGTCAAATCAACATAGAATGCTAACTTCCACAGCCATGCGTTGTTTTGCAATTCAGTAAGAGGGCGATGCTTTTCATTCAAAAAAAATTCGATCACTGCTCGAAGTTCAAAAAAGCGCTGAAGGACTTTCCCACAACTAAGCCAACGTACGGCAGTATGATAAGGTAAGTCATTTTCTCCAATCTCTTTAATAAATTGTACGAATTGTCGGTGATTCAGCCCAAAAGATCTGATAAAATTAACAGTTGATATGACTGGTTTCAGAACTTCAGACATATCCAAACATTTTCCGCACAAAGACTGTTGATGAATGATACAATGTAAGACTATTGGTTTTGAACCACCGTCATTTTCTACAGCCTTTGACACAAGAGCGACCACTCCTTTATCTTTCCCACTCATGTTTTTGCCTCCATCAGTTGTAATACATTTCAAGTTTTTCCATCGAAGGTTCTTTTGCTTAATGGCCATTTCAACTCCTTTAAAAATATCTGAACCAGTAGTTGTGCCATGAATACTATACATATCAAGAAGTTCTTCATGCACTTCATAGCTTTTATCTACTCCTCGAATATAAATCAACACCTGAGCAGTATCTGACACATCCGTTGACTCATCCAAGGCCAAAGAAAACCACTCAACATGTCCATTTTTGTTGAACAGTTGAGAGGATATATTTTCAGCGATGTCTTCTACCCTTCGAGCCACAGTGTTTGCTGACATACTGACAGTTTTTAATAAATTTACCTTTTCAGGGCACATTTCTTCGGCTACTGCGATTATGCATTCTTTGACCATTTCTCCATCGGTGAATGGTTTTCCACGTTTTGCAATTTCAAGAGCCACACGAAAGCTGGCACGAGTTGCAGCCTCTTGTTCAGTTTTGAGTTTTGTAAATAAAGATTTCTGCGATTTCAATCCGCGCTTCATAGCTTCGAATTTTTCTGTCCGCAAACTTCCTGTATATTTTGAGTAATTTTGAAAATGTTTTGCTTCATAATGACGTTTAATGTTATATTCTTTGAGAACGGCTATGCTTTCATTGCAAATCAAACATAGCGCCTTGTTACTGGACTCAATTACGAAATACTGAATGTTCCACTGATCTTTGAATTTTCTGCATTCACTATCAATTTTTCGCTTCTTTTCCATTCTACTAAATCACACACAAAAGCAACAATTCAAATAAAAATATTGTTACAAAGATGTCTTAAACTTAAACACGCACAAACACGTTTTAAGGAGGTACGCACTATTTTATTTCACAGCAGTGTCATAGGAACTGACTTGTGGTTGCGCCACTAGCCTTCTTATATATTTCACTTACTGCCATCTAGAAGTGAGTGGAAGACACCAGAACTTTACCGAACCAACGAGATTATTCTGTAAGTGCTATTAGCGCCATCTGTTAGGGATAGAAGGTACTACCTATTTCTGCTTGTGTCCACCAGATGTCCTGTCACGTTACTCCTCATGGCTCGCTCGTACTCTACGACTAATCTAGAAATTACAGATAATGACAGGAAAATTAATAATATGCAGTGTTGCCGTTTTGCGGACTTTAGTTCGATTTGCAGCCTTTTTTAAACGTGGCGTACTTTTTCGGACTTTTTTTTTCATGTAAAAAAATACTCATTCGTTACTTGAGTACTCGTTAGGAACCGAAGTAACGATTACTGAAGAAAAAAGTAATCAATGATTACTTGTGTATTTCATTACTTTTGTAATCAATGATTACTATGGCGATACGATGCGGGTACCCCATTATAACGGATACCCATACGATACAGAAAATACATCAGCTTCCCCGTCGCTAATGGCATCTGGCAAAAAAGTAATCATATTTTACACCACTAGTGGACTGATTCAACTTTTTACCACCGGCAACAATTAATGATAATATGGTTTTGGCCCTTGGAATTTACTGGAGTAATCAATATGGCCCTAAGGCTGGAAAGTTTGGAGACCCCTGATCTAGAGTAATGTTTCGGTACATGGCGTATTTTTCCTTGTTTGATATACTGGTACACGTCAACTTCATAAGACGCTGTTTTTTTTTTTTTTTTTTTTTTTTAGTTCTCTATTTGCTTTTATTGCAGGCATTCTCTTTTCAAAGAAGAATGGGTAAGTTAATCAAATTTCTTATTGAATAACATTCGTTACAGAAAGCGGCCACCACCTACGGTTTAGGTACAATAACAACGAGCAGATTTAGTTCGTGACGTCATTTAAATTCCAGATAAAAGTGCATTTCTCGTAAAATTTTGTCCTCGGTTTTGTCAAAGAGACATCGCACCCAAAATAGAGATAGTTCCGGCACATTTATTTGCAGCGATTCGGCATTTTCTGCTGTAATAAATTTTGGGGAAGAATAGATCGCCATTTTCGACTTTGGTGCAGAATTGGGGAATGACATTTACACGAGGAAATCTAGAGCAAAGACTACAGATTTTAAAAGTGGTCGAAACACAAAGAAATTGTCTTTGTCCGTGAATGAAATAAAAAAATAAAATCCAAAAAAGGGCAACGCCTGGGCTCAACCGTGTGACACACATCTGCAGAACAGCGTCATTTGCGGTAGAAACAATGGAATTCCTCGAGTGCAATTTTCCGGAGCCCGATCGGGGGTCTGACCAGCCAATGACCATCAGATAGAACAATAGAATCGTCGCCGATTACCGTTCGGGACGGCTAAGGGTGCCTGATCCCAAGATCCAAAGAAGGAGGGCGGGTCGAGTAGCCATCTTTGATCCACTCCATTAAGACAGACGCGGCGAAGATGGAAAATTTCATGACACACGGAAAGGTACAAAAAAGTTGAGGAATCTTATACGGTTCAGCTGTTCTTAACAAGAGCGGTGTCTCTAATTTTATTTCAAAATGAACAAGTTCACTTAAAACAGAATGTTGTGCGAGGCGCCAAAAAGTTCATTTTAATGCATTGAAGGAGGCTTTTTTTTTTCGTGCCAGTAAATTGCAGCATAAAAATATCGTTGGCGAACTCAAACACTGAATCAAACTTATCATACAAATTTAGAAATTTAAGGGTTAAATATTTATTATACATAATCTATACTCGTGCTCGTCAATTAAAGTGAAAGAACGTTTTTAAGGGAAAAAAACTACTATCGCTAAATATCGCGTAAATGAAGCAAAATAATGAACATTTAAGAAAAAACACAATAATTAAATGAATAAATTTAGATTTTCCTTAGAGCTGAATCTTTAAAAGCAATTCATATATATGTGTTTCTCAAAAGAGCATAGTTTTCACTACCAGCAAACCTGCAACTGATCGCTTGCAAAGAAATTAAAAAATAGAAACAAAATGAATGGAATCACGTAAAATTTATATAAATACATCTTATTTGTTGTATATATATATTTACACTTTGTAACTTTTTACTGGTGAAATGTGCAAGCTTATCATACAAATTTAGTCTGGAGTGTGTAGTTTCTTTTCCATGAGAAATTATGAAGACTTCTCAGTCGAAAGGCAAATAAACGGAAGTTGTTAGTGGGTCCAGTAAAGTTTTTTAAAGAGATGAAAATACACAGCAGGGTTAGTAATAACTTTCATAATAAGAAAATGATTGAAAGAAAACTTTTCTGCAATTTTGAGGGAAACAGAAAGATTAAATGTGGTCTTCAGCTCAATTCGACGTAAGGGAATTTTAAGCAAATACGCATGATTCATAACGATTTATCGTACTATCGAGAGCATAAAGTAGTACTATCACAAAAGTGGTTTTGTTCTAAGCCTCAGTTAGAAAACATTTTTTGATTGTAGAACAGAGTTATATGTGTCTGAGGGCTGCAAGGTGTTGGCCATGTCACCATGTGTTATTCCACTCTTGTCTAGGATTCAGATCAAAAGCGTTAGCAAGTTTTTGAATGCGCTGAATAAAGAAAGCGGGGCCAAGAACTGCGAACTGAGTGGTTGTGATGATTTTCAAGTTGAAAAGGCGTTCTACATTGTCTCCAGATCTGTGATACGGCAAGAATCCCCTTGCAATCTAAGCCTGTGCTCGTTGCTAAACATGACTCTTTCCCATTGCCATCCATTCCTCTCTCGATTTTCCTAACCCACTATAAATACATGTGTTTCTCCACAGATCTGAACGGGATACAAATTGCTTGTCAGCTGCCATAGACACCATCATTCTCTTGTAAGCAGTATGTCCCGAATTAGTTGCTTTCTGTGACAGTACTCTCAGAAAAATGTGTTCCGAGTCGTAAGTCACAGATCCCCTCTACACTCTCAGAAACGCATGTTCAAATCTCACGAAACTTTCGTCATATTTGACGAAATGGCTTCGTGAAAAATGCTCCGAGTAAACCTTTCGTCACATTGCCAAAATTTCTATAGTAATTTTTTAAAGTCACGTGATCCCGCGAGGAAAGTTTCGTTATAAATGACGAAATTTGCTTGACGATAGAAAAGTCCTCAAAAGTGACGATTCTATTTCTGAGAGTGTATGACCTTTGGCAGATCCACGAAGACTTCTTCACTTCTAAGATATTGTACACCTCTTCATTATTGTGAGTCCTAACAATTCTTAGTTGTTTTTGAATACAGATCTTAAATAGGAATGGCTTACCTAATCTAAATGTTGACCGAATTTGTAATGCGCAGTTCAACGTTCATTTTTCAAGTACGCTACAAAAGCGAACACTAGAAATGAAGTTGGTCGAACGCTATTGATTGCAAATGAAGGTTATTCTGTATTTTCCCCCTCACCTCAACTCAACTAAAAAAAAAACTGTAGCTGTATGCCGTATGTATGTATGCATTTGTGACTGTGTATGAGTGTTTAGTATGGCAAAGTACTCTTAGCATGCTGTAAAGGCGAGACGTACAACATCAACCACGAATGTTATATCATTTGAAACTCCGACAAACAAGTATGCAAGTTTCGTTGGGACCTGCGTCTTATTAATGTTGTTTTAATTTATGTCATCGTAATGTGGGTTATTTTGTAATAGAACACGTCTTTATTAACGGAACAAAGAATTTTATTTCTTGGGAACAAAAAACGCTCCTATTTGCCTCCTAAAATAAGGAGTCAAATAAAATATCAAACGAACTTTTCAAGAGTGTGTGGTGGCTCAAGAATGCTTTGAAATTTTCTGAAGGTTAATATATCGCTCGTTTGCCTCCTGTACTCGAGCTGCATAAGTGAACCAAGGAAAACCGTATAAAACAACATTATCGTTATTATTTTTTTCTTTTTCTTCAAGTTTTTACCAATATGATCCATTATACTGAAGAGGTTGAAGTTTATATTGCTTTCGATTGAGTGTCCAAATATGGTGGCTACGAATATATGGACTTGCGCATTTTTCAGGACAGAACAGGTTTGCGCCATCCATTTTGTATGCATAAAAAGCCTCTTCGAGAACGTGAAGATAATAAATAAACGGCTGCCGCAGCTCAGCTCAGAGCAGTTTCCAAAGACAATTCGTGTTATATTTTACTTTTAAGCTTAAACAGACTGGCTTAAATTAGTTAGAAAGCGTTAATATAATTGGCGTTCGTTCATGGACGACCAGGCTGCGCTAAGAAACGGGAGAAGCAACTCTTTGTGAGCAGCATTAATAAGAGGGTAAGGATTTTGGGGTAGAGATACAGTATTGAGGATGCAATTAACTTATTTTATTTACTATTTTTTTAAATGTTCCATATTTTCTTCTTAAAGGCACAAAAAGATAAAAAAAATTACTGAAATCAATCTGTTAAGATTTTGAAGCAATAAATTTGGAACCTTTCTTAATAATTAACATTCTTTTTGTACAAAAACGATACATTTTGTTTTTAGATAAGTGTTTTAACAGCTAAACAAAGGATAGTTAAAATTATTTGGATCCTATGCTAAATATAGATCTAGGCTCGTTTAGTTCTAAAAGAACTTCTCCTTTAAAAAAGGAATTGCAAAATTTACATTTAATTGAAAATGGATACTATTCAATAGATGTCTTGTTGTGAAGGTGGAAATCCTGGCACACTTTTCGGACATCGAGAGTAAAATTTAGTTTGTACAGATTTTGAGGGAAAACGAAATGACAAAATTTGATCCCCTTCCCTTCCCCACACAGAAAGAAAAGATTCTGGCTACAATCTTGGGTGGCGGGTGTGAACAGTAATGCATTTCTACAAGAATAAGGAAAGGAAAGCTGTTAGAAACAAATGAATGGTAAAAGATAGTTCGCAGTTCGCCAATTAAAGAAGAGATATGATCTTCAACTAATTACAAGAAACAAATTTCAGTGACGGAATAAATGCATTGATTGCACGATAAGCGACATCAGGGCACTTTTATTTCTTTTAAGAAGAGCAGATGGTGGCTTTCGCAATATCGTCTGTAATGAAAAATCACTTTTAGCTGCATCCGTCTCACCATTTTGCTACCCTCAAAAAAGTCTTTTTAAGAGTTGGAGGTGTATAGTTTTCAACTTTAATCGAAATGACTAACTTTTATCTCAAAAGACCTAATAATCTCAGTGACGAAATTTAAAGGAATGAAAAGGTGACGCTTACAAAGTGACAAAAAACGCCTCAAAGTGTTTTAACGACATTACTTTTAATGCCTGTTTAAACTATATTACTTTTATCCCAAAAGACCTAATAATATTGGTGACGAAAGTTAAGGTGATGAAAGGGTTATGGGTACAAAGTGACAAAAAATATCCCATTGAATGATGTATGAATGCTTTCATTAAATATCATTTTTTTTCTTTTCTTTTAAAAGAAAAGATCTTTGCGTTGAAAAAAAATGGCAAATGATTTTTTTCTTTGCACAAAGAACAAACCTTTCGAAATCTAATGTATCATATACTTTAGGAAAGCAAAGAAAATAATGAAGGGGCTTGTAATCACTCATATCTACTATATTTGTAAGAGGTATGATTTTATCGCATTCGGTAACCCGGAAATTGCGAAAACGAGGTGCTTTCAGTGTTTCTCGCAACGAGCATTTCGTTTGTTACATTGTTGCAAGAGAGAATTTGTGGATAATTAGCCGCTAATTGTCGCTCTTAATTGCTGGGGACAGACGGAGAAACGATTTGGTCATCAAAGGGGTAAACGCGGCCCATTCATGCTCTGCCGATTCGTCTCTATGAAAAATGGTAGGGAATGAAAGTAACGTTTAACAAAAAAACCTTTCTTTCAAAAAAATTCTATACAGTAGGCGAGATGTTACGCTCCAGCACCTATGGCACAGAAAACTAGAAGTACGTCCAGATCTTAACGAGCCTACTGTCTCGGGTACCCATATAGATTTTCTTTGTAATACTAACCATGTAACCTTTGTAATACTTGATTTAGATTCAATTTCAAAATATGCTTTTAAAGGTCTAGACAATCATCTCAAAACAAAATATGTCTCTTTCAGGCAAAGACACAAAACTATTGATTATTATGAAAATGACATCAAAAAAAAGTCCCAAAGTAGTAGTCATAACGTTTCAATAAATTCTAAATGTTAATGTTCTTTTAATTAGAAAATTTTAAATGTTAGCCCACTTTCTCAGTATGTAAGCGTACAAAGGTACGAAAACAATACGTAGAGCTGACATAAAAGAAAAGAAAATTCATTTCCAACTTAAAACTTCTTAAGTTGAATATGTAATATTTTTGTGACAAAATTTGAAAATTGATTAAATCTACTCTTAAGTAAGATGTTCTAAGGACTTAGAAAATGAATCATGGCATAACATTGTGCATTTTTTTTCTAAAGACATATGGCTAACATGGGATTTATTCAAATATTTAATTTATTGAAACGTAACTTATATTTATTGAATTATGTTTACAATATATCTTTCATGTATTACATAGACTTTCACATACGTTGCGTTGTTGGAATGTTTCCTCAAATACCTACCGGCTTTAGTTTGAGAAGGATATCAGTTTTGTTTAGTGGACAGTATAATTATTTCTATTTTGCTCACTGTGTCTGAAGTCCAACAGACTTGAGCGGCTGGCCAATTTATTGCAGTTCTGGATGGCACAAAGTTCACCATCATTTACGTACGTAATGGCTACTGTTTAAGAATCACACATCCACGGATGTAAAAAAATAGAAAATTTTCGCTCTTTCTTTCTCTCTCTGCTTTTTTTCTCTTCTCTGTTCTTGCACAGGATTAAAAAAGTGCTAAATGGTCCCAAACTAGCATGTGTAAAATTTTATTGCATTCGGATAATTCTTTTGCCACCGGATTGGTTTTGAAGTTTTGATTTCTTCAACTACATATATGTTCTATATAGAGTAAAAGGAATTGTCCTTACTGTACCTGCTGTATTCTTACACACTAGTTGTTAAAAGAGCAATCAAATTGTGACAGAAGCTTCAGCCACATTGTTAAAAAAGAAAAAACTGAAAGAGAAAGCTCATTAAAATCAAAAAGTCTCTTGAAAAGTCATGCCGAAATTTGATAGTACGAAACATTTTCACGTTATCCTCTGTAATATTGAAAGAATAATTATTGCAAACGTGGGTTTGTAATAAGCAAATGATATTCTTACAAAATCCAATTTGTTATATACTATAGCAGTGGTCGGCAACCCGTCGATCTCGAGCCCATTTTCGGTCGATCGCGGGACAATTTATAGTTTTGAAAAAGGAAAAAAAAATAAAATGACTTTTGGATCAGAAGGCGAACTTCTTTTTTTCTTCAGAAAATGCTTATTAATTTCACTGTTAAAAATTTCATCATGAAATTACAGTTAAATAACTGGGAGCAGTCTGTCCATCTAATTCACCGTTAAATTTACGGTTTGGAACATTTTTCTGTTTTTACGGGACCTAAACCATTTCCAATCAGCGTAGTTAAAAAGCCGTAAATACAAAAGTTTACGGTTTACAAAAGTTACTACTTAAAAATGGTTTCAAAACTAAATTTTTACCGTTTTTGAACCATTTCGAGGCGTAGAAACCGTAAACGAAGCGTGCGGGAATCGAACCCTGGGTGTATGGTATACCAACCTTGTGCTCTAGTCATTCGGCCTTCTACACCACTTAAAGCGGCCGTTTATTTATCCATAAATCTTCTTTTCCAACAGGCAAACTGCCTTAAAATTGAGATTTCAGTTTTTGAGTGGATCCAAAGTCATTTTTGGTCTAAATTTACTATATATTGACGAAAATCATTTTATTTGCAGCAAAAATTAAAATACAAACAAGCTTCAGCAACTCAAATTATGGGTTCGCTCATTCGCAAACAGTTCGGGAATCCGATGACTCCAATTTTTGATTTACGTGTGTATGTGTTTCTATTTTAGTAACCACTGCTTAAGCCCCTTTTTTTCTTCTTTTTTTATATACACATGCAGACTTCAACAAATAAATCTTTATTCATATTTTAACAACAACGTACGATCGGTAAGGTTTCGCAACCAAGATGGACTCCCGATTCTTATTGAGCGCTTGTAAATTATGGTTAGTTAAACGTTCTTTAGGAGAAACAGAGAATAAACGATTTTTTTCACAATCAGTGGTTTGAGTACCATCATCTTAATGGTTATTCAACTGTTGTAATTAAATATGGTAAACTAACAATCAAATAAATGGTTATTTTATTATTTTCTTACGGAAATGTTTAACAGTGTTGTCAAACCATTCGTCGGGCCTAAAAAAATTTGCCAACAGTATGGAATGTCAGTCGTCACATTAGGTATGCTCTCGGTGAGTTAATTAAAATATGTAACGGGTTTCACATGTGTGTTTTACTTTAAAAACAAACAACCAGTATTTTATCAAATGTAAAAGAAATAATACGTTAGTATCTGAAATTATTTTTTTTTTTTGGATGCGAGTTGACGGTGTTAACACAGCAATATTTTAGAAATTTTAAAGCAGGTATTTTAATAATTTGAAGACAGGCGCAGTCCCAACTTGTCCTAATAAGTGTATGCATTCCCCCCCCCCCCGTCCCCTGAGTCGATCTTGGCGTTTGTTGTACTTGGAAAGTAGATCTTCAGCTAATTTAGGTTGCCGACCGCTGTACTACAGTAAGCTTAGGGATCATTCATAAATGATGTCACGCTTCGAGGGGGGGAGGGGGGGTTCGGGTAATTGTAAAAAATTATGACAAGGGGAGGGGAGGGGTAACAAGGAGTGTGACATCATGCATTATGCAACATAGCGTGATGCGTGACAAAGGGGGGGAGGGGGGTCCGCTGAAGTGTGACATATTGTGACAAAAGGGGGGAGGGGGGTCAAATATATGGGAAAAAAGCGTGACGTCATTTATGAACGGCTCCATACATATTATATTTGGAAACTTGTTTTTTAATTTTTCAATAAAACAATAAAATGACAGCTTTTCCCTAAATATGAGTTTTCAAAGTCAATTCGGAGGCAGAAAATGATATCCTATTCTAATGAAATTTTATAATTAGGCTTAACACATTTGGCCCCTTTTCCTTGCTGTGCCCGATGGATATTAGGAACTGTTTTTTTAACCATAGAAGGGCGACCCGCCCTTATTGTACGATTCGGAGTTGACAAATACATTAATCCCTTCAATCTCGCTCCCGTCAAAATCACGGGCTGGAGTGTTCAGCAGCAGCGTACCAAAACATTAAAAAAAAAACTCCTCAATCCTGAAAATTTAATTTTTGCTTGACTTTACATACTAGATGATAGTATCAAACTACGATAGTTTATGGCATGATTTGGAGATTAAACGTTCCTTAAATGTTTTTCTTGAAAGGAATAGGCGCTTTTGTTTTTGTTCCCTTGAAAATTATGCGACCGTTAAGGGGTTAAATTACGGATGGTGGGCAACGTTCTTCATGAAAGAATGGTCAAACTTTTTATAACATTTAGGAGTGAAGTTCCAAGAGAGGAAAGAGGAAAACTATACCATTTTGTTTTTTACAGACCATAGATGTGAAGATTTGTTTCTATACCTATTTTTTTCTTTATGTGTGTGTCTGTGCAGGATTCAATCCGTATCAGTCAGGTGGGAATTCCGAATGTCCGGCTTTGTTTTTGCAAAGCTCTTTCGCGCCCTTAAAGAAGCGAAAGCTTTTGTCTGGAAGCGAGGTGAACGATCCTTTTGGGTCGTGTGAAAAACCAATCTCCAATCGCCATTCATCTCTCGATTGGCAGACGGAGCAAAACAATCCGATCGGGATCGATATCGAAAGGGGCCGCCTTTTCATGGGCCCTTTGTGACGCCCTTTCGGCGTGCGATGAACCGACAGCCATTGTGGCTCACATCTTCAGATAGGATCCTTCTGCAAACAAAGATCGGGGCTTTTGAAGCTCGCATACTCCTAATGAGACCGCTCCAACGCGTTGCAGGTCATGAGTGCGATTTCTCTCATACTCATGGTCGGATCATTTTTTCTGAGTGACAATGTGTGCCTAAAGGAGCATTAGAGCCCCAGTGATTATATAAATAAACCAACTCCCAGGACAAAAACATATTGGTCCTTTAAATTGACTGTAGTAAAAAAAAAATCTGATTTCGTTTAGACTTGGTGCAGTTACACCTCTTTTCAAAATTGGTCGTTGTAATAAAAGATACTTTTAAAGAGAGGTTCATACACTGTTGGTACGTTCACCGCTGTTATTTCTTGTTTCCCCCTTTTCTTTCTTTTTTGTAGATATACACATATGTATTAATTGGTTGAATTATTTTGTTGATACCTCCACAAATAATGAATGCTTTTTTAAAGGTTTAATGGTACGTGACTTGTATGTCAGTTATAACTGTTTGTTCTCAAATAATATTTTTTTTTAGGCGCTTAAATTACCTGACTTAAATCCGGTACTTTTACAGATACTGTTGTCATTGAAGCTACGATATTTTCCTTTACTAAAAACGAGTTATTACATTGGTAGCTGTTGTGTGTTTTTTTCCTCTCAAAACGTTTTGATTTACTCTTACTACCTTCATCTGCCAATTTTTTTCCATGTGTAATGATTTTGATTAAAAATTACTTTAAAAGATAACTGATTTCATGAGACATTCTTGGCCGCTTTTGAGAGCAGTTATACTATCAAGATACCAGTCAAAGCAAAACAAGTCCAACAGTGGCCGTGTCTTTGAGATAGACTTTTTCGGATGGCATTTCAAATGTTGGATACTTTTTAGCACATCATGTAACCTCTTGTTCGGTTTCTTTTCAAATCGGTGTCGCGTGCTTTCAATGACGTGATTGTAGGCCATGATTATAAGCATTAATGTCTCTCCGTCCATAGTTGGTAGTCTGAAGTCTTAATAATGGCCTAAATTTCTTCTGTGCGAGTAAAACAAATTGATCAAGCAGTTTTTTGTAGTGGCGTGTCGCGGTTAAGTACAACATACGCTGTTTATGGCAACTAATCATTTTATTTGTGCTTAGCTTCTACTAGATTTTATTTTTGATATTATTGGTCTTTAAGTAATTTAAAAAATCTTTATGTAAAACTTCTCTAGTAAAGTTTTAAATCAGTGGTTCCCATTTGTATCCTTTGAAGAATGGTATGCACCCCTTATTTGTTTCATATTTTAATTGTAACATTGATGTATACTTAAAACAAATAAAAGAGGTTATAAAAGAGAAAAAAAAATGATACTAAGAAGTTCAAATTGTACAAGCACATCTAAGCACCAGATGTAAGAATTGTTGCGAAATGAGTAAGAGTGGTATGAAATGTTCAGAAGAAAATCGAAACTACATTATTTAAAGCCGTAAAATAAAGGAAAAAAGGTGAATTATGGTGCGATTTTTTACAATTTGGTTTTTAAAAGAGGATTGATAAAAAATTTTGAGATATTAGTTCATTAAAAAAAAATACGTACCATATTTACTTGCATATCTTATAGATCAAATTTGACTCCTGTTGATATACCACACTTATCCCAGCAGTTGTTGCGTAGCTGAAAATATTTTCAAAGTCATTATAGTAAGCGAGATAAGTTCTCCCACCGCATCTCTTTTGATACCTTCTTGTCTTCAAATCTCTTTTCTTCAAGTGAAATTTCAGGCTTAAAAAAAGAGTGGTGAACCATGTCTGGTGAGTAAAGGGCTTGATAAAGTTACTTTAATCCAACGATTTAAATTCTGAACTTAATGGAATTCACTAAAAATAACTTTGAAACGCTTCCAATAATACAAACATTTCCAGAGATAAAGTTGACAGGACATCTGTTCGAAAGGGACAAGGACATGAAATAAATAAAATAAAATAAGCATTTCTGTTTTTACGATCCAGGGTAAGATAGATTTTGATTTATACTCCCATGCACAAGTAAGCAGTGATTCTCATTATTATTATTACTTTTCTTCAATTGTTTTTCAACATGATAACACCTTGCACCAGAATCCTTTTGCGAATCTCGGGTATCAGAAGATGTGATCACTGAGTTTGTAGTCTTTTGCTACAAACGGTCAGCTTCATTTCATACTTTTATCCAGAAGCAATTTCAGATCTGATGCTCTTTTGCGTCTTGTAGGTACAGATTTTTGCAAGGTACTTGTTACTAAATCTACGCAATGTCAGACGCATAGAAAATTTAACAAGGAGAAAAATCAATGAATTATGTTAGTGATTGTGTCTCTTGTGCTAGATCACAGACTGTTTCTGAACACACCTCATCTTGTTGATATGTATTCAGAAAAAGTCTGCGTTTCAAAAGTGTATGGAAAAAATCATTCATTGTTCCAATTAGAGATAACTGCAACATCATGATCTGTTTCTTTTTTTCAGTTACAGTTGAAGATGCAACTTTCTCAGAGTAGATATTTATTTTAAAAAATTGTAACGATAGCATCCCCCTTTCCTTTTTCTTTTTTTTTAATATTTGACAAAAGATGGATAAGTTCTTTTTCTTTCAATAGATATAAGACACGATTTAATAAGAAAAAATGAAAAAATAAAATGTGTTAATCATTTTTTCTAATACTTTTTACCTTAACAAGACAAGCAAAGAATGCAAGATAAATGTCGATTTTTTTGCTAAAACGCAATAAAATCGTAGGTAAAAAAGGGATCATGTTACTTTGGTAGACCCCTTCTTTTCATAATAAAAGTAATATTATGCTCTTGAAATTAAGTGATAGACTCATAGATATTTTTTCTTCGTATTATTTAGAAACTCATTTGGCTTGACTAAAGTGTATCCGACCTTCAGCAGGGAAACACGCATTGCTTACGTGACGGGATTGGGACAGTAAATCCTCTTCAAAGTATACTGGCTCTTTTAGCCTCCCTATACTTGTGAGTTCACTGATATTCTGTCATTGCCGAAAATATTTCTGGAAGACTTGTTTTGAGATGGTGTTCATCTCCGAAGACGCTTTGTGAGAAAACTCTTTCTACCTCTCTCTTTCTTTCTCAAGTTCCGAATTTATCAGAAGTTGCAAGGTGCCATGTCTATAGAGTGAGGAGGTAGGTGAACGTCTGGACTTTTTGCTGTTTTCGAAATTGAATGCAGCATTGAAAGGATTCCGTTTTGACAGTAGAAAAGAGCTACTTCAGAGCGTAAGACGGCGGAGACGAACACCATTTCAAAAGAAGACTTTCGGAAGTATTTTCGGCAGTGGAAGAATATCTGTGGGCTAAGTGTGTGGAGGCGTGAGGAACCCAGGCGACGAAATGTCGGGAATATTTTGACAGATCTCGTATATGAAACTCGATTAAAAATTATTCGTCCATGGCTTGTAAAATCAAAAGCTTAACCTTTTTACGACATAACTAATATGTGCGACAGCAAGTTGGCTTCATTGTAATGCAGCAGATATCATTAAAAGAATTTTTAACATTTTTAGTGAACAACAAACATATTCTAAAGATAGCGAAGGAATCGTAAGGACTTAGAAGTTACGGCATATCGAAGAAGTAACAGTGAAAAAGGATGTCACTTCAGATTGAGCCTACTTTGAAGGAGAAAAGTTATTGTAGTAAAGAAAGAATTTAATTCTTGTAAACATGGTCGGATATATTTCACTCATTCATCGAATATCTGCATGTGTATGAGAGAGAGAATTTTTTACCAACTTGATTTGAATTGCTGAATTCTCGTTTTTCTTCGTGCTGTCCTAAGCAAGAAGGCAATTATCTCCACAAATGTTTCGGAGTAGATAGTTCTTACTGCTTTTTAACTGAGCAGTTACTGGAATTTTCGTTGTCTGACAGACCAATGGATGATGACTTACGGCTTTTTAGTTCCGTCAAGTACTGTATAGATAATGATTTGAGGCTTTCTAGTTTCACCAAGTACTGTATACTACAATAAGGAACCTACTAAAGCGAAAAACTGAAAATGCCAAAAATTGGAGGTACTATCTTTTTGCTTAGGAGGGTAATATGGGACTCTGATTCATGTGCATGACTCCATGTCTCATTTTTATGCGAGCTCATTAAAATATTGCGCAGTAGTGAGAAGCTCAATACGGGGATTTCAAGCTAGTGTCTGCTTTAATCCCTGTGATGAGTATGATAAATCGCATACTTTAAATCTCGAGTCCACAGCAAAGTTCACGAAAACTGTAAGCGTTTCTTCTGTCAAACCACACGTGCGCAACAATCGATCTTTAAACATAGAAATGGAAAGGAAATTATATTTGGTCGAACTCTTTGAAGCCAATTAAACGACCCGATTCTCGTGTTGAATGTGTTCCATACATAAATCGAGCTTTTCCGATATGAAATCTTCGTCCGGCCGACGCTGAAGGTTACCCAGAGGTCAAGGGGGTCCAAGGAGAGCGAGGGTCGCGCTTGGCTGGTCGAGCGTGCCCAAGACTTGATAAGCTGAGGAAAGAATTGATTGAGGGTAGCTCACACCAAATAGCCCCGATCTGCTGCCGGCAAATCTATTTATGTTTCGCTTTTCTCGAATAATGGCAATACAACAAAGAATGACGCTCTTTCAGATTTCTTCTTTATTTCTTTCTTTCTTTCAAAAGCCAGCGGAACTGAAAAGACAATGAGGCTGCAGGTTCGGCTACGTAGATTAAACAGTTCGAGGCCAAAATTAGATTTTTTAGAATTACCCAAAATCTACTTCATGTTTCAGATGCAGTATGGCGATTTGCGTAACGACTCTGATGAGTGATTTGTCATGTGGGTGGAACTAGAAATGTCCTCTTGAGGGTAGCAGGCTTCGCTCATCGCCTTAGCCTATACATTGTTCCTTTTTTTTAATGATACAAGTGGATACCATTGAATTATTTCTGCAGACCATGCTTTTTTGCTACAAATTTTTAATGTTTTATCGAATATTTGAAACAGGAAAGTAAGATGTTTCTTGGGAAAGCGACTGTTTATAGTTGTTCGTTTAAAACTGGGTTAGTGATTTACTCTACTTTATATTGCACATAGCTTCATCGAGTTTTTTTTATTTATTTATTACAAGCTGCGTAGTATTGGTTCTTAACCATTACAGACCAAGTGCGTTGCCAGAGGTTGGTACCAACTCCTTCAGCGGCACCATAATGATAATGGTACCATTGGCGCGATTTTTGAATCTCAGTTTCCCCCTAGTTGTCAATCGAGACTAATCGCACCATTCTCATTTTTAAGCTTTTTCATAAATAAGTTTTCAGTGTTTGGAAACAACTGAAAGAATATTGAAATAGCAGTAGATGATCGATTAATATTGTGTTTATCATACTGAAGAATAGTAACATAAATACTTAGAGTAAAAAATAAATGCAATAGGCATTTTGTCAACTAGTATGTTAAACTCTTAACACTTTCTTTTCTCTCTCCATTTCCAAAAAGGAGAGGATTTTCCTTATATGACAGGGAAAAGTATATACTTGAGGTTGATGGTAAACTGTACAATAAAGAAAATTCCGCTAAAAATTTCTTTTTTTCAGACTACAAATTTCAACTGTAGTAAAAATCCTGCGTGTGCATTACCCTAGTTGGCTGACATAAGAAAACGGTAGAGTAACTGGCGTAAAAATTTGAGAATTTTCTGTACTGAAAGTATCTTTTGGTTGAGTTGAGAAATATTAAGGAAATCTTGGGGAATTGTACTTTGATAATTACTTTCATGTGTATAGTTAATGAGAACGAACCCTAATTCGGAAAAAAAGGACTTTCTAAGAGTTTCTAATATAAAAGCCGTGTTTGAGATTAGATAGGTATCTTCTGTAAATCGCATAAAAGCTCCCGA
Organism: Octonoba sinensis; assembly: GCA_038502835.1. Lineage (NCBI taxonomy): Eukaryota > Metazoa > Arthropoda > Arachnida > Araneae > Uloboridae > Octonoba > Octonoba sinensis. The sequence continues at coordinate 108,415,384 of CM076603.1, read as the reverse complement.
GATTTACGAAGACCTAATTGCATCTCATTGAAATTCAGTTGATTCATTTATACATTTTTATATGCATGAAAGATGCACTTTAATATAATATTCAGTATTCTTTTAGTGCCGCTTAATGAAGTTTGAACAAATGCAAAAAGTTGTTAGTATAATCCTCACAAACAACGTTGGTCGACAGGAGAAGCTCCAGTTATAGAATTTCAACGTGGTAAGTGTCTCCGCAACATTAAAATAACGAAATTTTTAAAAGCGGATTCTTAAATTAACAGAATCCAGGACAAGATTGAGAATCTTCTATTATACTGTTTTAAAAAGGGAACAAATTTCAAATGAAAAAAAAACTCTCAAAATAGGAAGCTTGTTTTGATGCTTGTCCCAGCGGTTCGGGATCATTCATAAATGATGTCACGCTTCGAGGGGGGGGGGGGGGATTCTGACAAAGTGTGACAAGGGGAGGTGAGGGGGTGACAAGAAGTGTAACATCATGCTTATGCAACATAGCGGGATGATGTGACAAAGGGGATAGGGGGTCCGTTGAAGTGTGACATTTTGTGACAAAAGGGGGGAGGGTCAATTATGTGGGAAAAAAGAGTGGCATAATTAATGAACGGTCCCTTCTCAAACTCTTTTGACGACGGAACCCTTAAAGATTCACTTTTACTTTGAGGAACCCCCATTAGTGTTCATATTGAAAATTACAAATTTAATGATCTGGACAGAGCTCATTTAAAGAGCCCCCCTGGGAGGGTATAAATTTAAAACTACCTATTTTGAATTAAAGATTTTAATATTGTATCTAATTTGGAAAGGTCCCAACGTGTTTATCTTGCTCTAGGTGGAATAAAGAGGTTTTCTCTCAGAATAGTATGAATCAGAGCAACGAGTCATTTTACAAATTTTACATTAATTGATTTTTTTTCTTATTTTTCTTCCTCCCCCCCCTCCCCCAGATGTATTTTTATTTTCAGAAAGGGAACTAACTACCACTTTGAGTTAAATTTCATCTAGGAACATTTCTGGATATGACTTCCTGAACGTAATTATAGATAAATAATAAATTTCCAAAGGAACGCCTTTGGATTTCCTTGCCATTCTTCTGCGGAACCCACTTTGGGGAACGCTGCTTTAGAGCATATAGCTAATGAATCTATCAAGGTTTCGATTTCTGTCGCACATTCATTCCCTCGGACGGCAGACTTTGAAACGGGCTCATTTAGTTAGAAGTCGCTAGGAGCTTAAATTAAAAAAGCACAATCCTAAACGGAAAAGCGTTATTGTTCGTGGAAGCAGAGATTGCGAGAAACGGTTCTCCTCGTTAGAGATTCGGTTTCGGTGGGTGTCACGCGATGCCGTGCGGCCACCGTGTTTGGCCGCACGAGGCGGGGCTCAGAAAGGGGCGACAAATACTCCCTCAGCTGTCGAGGCTCCAGAAAAGTGAAGGAGCTCCCTCTCGTCCCCGAAAATGAGCCCTCTACAGCAGAAATGAATGAATTCCCGCTATTAGAGTTAAATTTGTTTTTTGGTGTAGGGCAGCGTTTCTTAATTTCTTCCATGAGCGGAACCCTTTTTAAGGTCAAGTTCTACCGTGGAACCCCTGTTTTCTTCAATAGTATACTATATTAATAACATTTTATGGAAATGAGCAGTTTGTAATAAAAATGAAAAATTGCATCAATTAAAAGTTAATGGTATCTCAAAAATAAGCCCAAAAACATTTGAAACAAAAATTACTGAATAACTCCAAGTATCATATTCGAACAAGGTTTTAAACTCAACCCTCTTTTATAGTCATGTACATAAGGAATTCTCCTGAATTTCCAGACCTTTGCGATTCCCCATCCTAATCAAGAAACTCGCGACGTCTAACAGTTGTATTCGCACCCACTATTTACTAAATGGAAGTGAAACTTAGCTACTGTTCTACTTTTTAAATTTGAATTTGGCATAACGCCATTTCGAAACTTTATTGATTTTTAAATGTCCTTCTGGAATGTTACGAAGGGAAAGCCTGCAAGTTTCATGGAACCCTTGAGTGTGTCTGCGGAACCCCAGGGTTCCGCGGAACACAATTTAAGAAACGCTGGTGTAGGGTATTCTGACCAGTGAATGAACGCGCACTTAAGCACACAATTTCATTTTTTAAAAATCGTAATATTTTTTTTTAGTACTGATAGATTCCAGTATAAACATTTTTACTGATATGCGTAAATATTGTTAAAAAATTGGGGAGTTTTAAATAGCATTGCTTTAGGTGTACAAAGGTGTGCAAACTAAACGTCGAGCAACAAAAGTGGTAATCACCAGTGAATGAACGCACAATTTTCCAAGGAATAAACAACCAAGCAAACAGTTTAATTCTAATAGTCAGATAGCTTGAAATTGCATGGAAGGAAACTACTGTTCTCAATCCATGTAGAAAAAAGTCTTTTGGAAACTTATTTTTGAGAAAAAATTTCAAACTGTTGATTCACTGGGGTGTGTGACACAACCTGATCTTAGTTTTCAAATTAAAACCATCTATCCCTAAATAATATAGACATTCAGAAGTTAAGGTTTAACTTTCTGCCAAAACAACAAACAGTAAATAATAAAGACGAAGCAATCGAAATACAAATTACTAAAAATACTGCATACACGTGTTTTGGAGTCGTAAAGAAATATTTTATTTGTGCCTAAAAGTGCGAGCGTCGGGATGAAAGTCATCCGAGTGTGGAGCTTTGCTAGAGGGTACTGTAGTAACAGAGCCTGAACGAGAGGTGACCCATGATGATCTGAGATCAAACTTATGCTTATACTGCTACTTATAAGTTTGCAAAAATTGATGGGGAACCATGACGAGACCTGGTAAGGGGTAAGTATTCAGTAAATATGCCTCCCGCGGTAAAGGTTGCACAATGAACTGCATTTCTCCTCATCGAGCCCTTCCTCTCCAAAATAAAGGTGTCCTGCAGAGAAAGCATTTTCACACCTCCTTAAGCATTCTATGAAGTCATGTTGTCGTACTTATCTCTGCCCGATTTCCTGTCTTCCCGAATTTCTATCTCTGCTCGATGACGGTTTTCGACTCTTATAAATGTTTACTATATTTTTGAGTCTAGCGTCACTGAGCATCACCAGAGAAACAGACGGTTTAATTACGCAGGTCTATGGATTCAATGTACGAACAATTCGAAATTGTATGAATAACAATTAGCTGTCATTGACAACATTCGGAGCCCTTTCCTTTTTATAGTAATCAACCCTAATCTCTCTTTGGTTAGGTGCTCACGTTGTGTTATTTTTGGGCAATAAAGAAAAAGGGCTTCAAGGGTTTTTTTGGGGGGAGGGGGGGAGTAAAAAATATTTTCATGAAGGATTCGCAAAGTTTTCAGTTAATTTTGGACCCTGATATAATTTTAGGAAGGGCATCTGCATGTCGCTCTGGGACAAATTTCCAGACTTTTAAAAGTTTTGCTGAGAAAAGTTTTTTCGCAAGTAGCTTCATAAAATTTATATTTATTTTTTCTTTTGGAAATGTTTATGTCGAAAATGTGATTTTTGAGCAACCTTAATATTTGTGAAAGGTTCCTATTTAATTAGCAACTACCTTTGATACTATGAATATATTTTGATATAAATTAGCTTTGATAAAATCTGTGAATAAAAAAAAAGAAGTTCGTGAGAAATATCATCTATCTGGTAAATTCTCGAAGATAAATTGTAAGCTGATGAGAAATCCAGTTTTCAATTCTTTGCAGCTGAATTCGTACCGGAGATCGATATCCAAATGTGTAAAAGTTAGATCTGTAAATGACAATTTCAGTCAAAATAATGTATTCAAATTAAACAAGAGTCAAGAAACACTAAGTGTGCGTCAAAGGATTATCAAGATTAAGAATAATGCATTCTGACTTGAACTTAATGCAACTGGAGTTCGATTCCAATGCTACATACATAATATTGTCATGCAAATATGGAAATGCTTGAATGGTAGCATTCAGTTTTGAAAAATAAGGTAAAAATATTCATTAGTACACTATAGAAACGTGTCTTCGTATTGAGAGGCAAAAGGGGATTTTTAAACCACACTCTTGCATCAATGACCACGATCAACAGTAAGTACAACTAATATTTTCAAATGACTCCGACTTGTTTAAATATGAAATTCAGTATGAACTGTTTTCAATGCAACGCCCTTATGACCCAATATATGCATATTCATGACAAACAACGGCGAAATTTCTAATTGGGAGAACCTAGGACGTATCTATTGATGGGTGCATAAGAAAGAAGATGGTCGGTCATCGGCCGCCTCATCAAAGTGTTCGATTCTGCGGGCCGCTCTAATAAGTGATGCTCTCCTTCTTTTCATCAACTTCCCGGTTCGATGAGTCTCAAAAGATCTTTTTCAAACCCTTCCTGGATCTATTACGGTTTTTCAGTTCCAAAAAGTGACCTCTTTAGAAGCGCGATCGGGAAACAGCGTTTTGGTAACTCAGTGATTCAGGACTATTTGTATATGTTCATACAAAAATATGTCATCTGCAGTCGGCAGTTACTCCGAATTTTTTTATTTTTAATGTGCAACATCTTTGTTTCGATCAAAATTCAACCAAAAAGAGAAGTGCTTCCGACTTCCCTTTCAGCGGAGATTTGGGTGCCGGAAAGGGAAAAAATAGCACTTCTACCATGGTCATGGTTTACTCACAATATCTGTGCATTAGAGCTTCATTACCCCATCCCTTGGTATATTATTGAATCGGTTGCACCGCGAATGCCATCAGGTCCCCGTTATTCAAAGAAATCTGCCAGAAGCCCGTATAATCTCACGTATTCCAACTTTTTCCACATACATTAGCAACTTCTGCCTTCTAAGATCTTTACATGACAGGAAATTCCACACTTCCTCTCCTCCAATGTGACTTTTTATTGTATTGAGACTATCATTATTTAAATATAGCACAACTTGTATATTTTTATTTAAATACATTTTACGTTAAATAAGTTGCAATATGCGTAACGACATTTAATCCAACGTATATTAGCACACTGTACTGTCGTTAAAGTTAGTCACTGTTGGTAAAGATGCATTCAGTAAAAGAAAAAATAAAAAAAAAAAAGCTTAAATTTATCGTGTTTATTATAACGCAGGTGAAAAGCATGTCCCCCAACTCTCGCGTTAGAACAGGATTTTACTGCATTCTGTCTATTTTTTTAAGCCGAAACCTTCCTTCGTTTTACGCATGCGTCAAGACTGCTTGGCTTTCATCGAAATAGGGGAAATAGAAGAAATAAAGATGTGGATATGTTTACTTTTTACGAAGAATGACAAACTAGCTGGGTTCTTTTTCCTTTCTTTTTGAGCTAAATGTTAAAATGAGAAAGGGAATAATTCAACGTCGAGAAAGATAAAAAAAATACTTGGCTAAAATAAAACTTCCAAAACTGTGATCTCTGCGCACATCACCCCTTCGACAAGCGAAATCGTTCCCGACTGGTAGTCGTGGCTTTCGAGATGAAACGGCATGAGTGTTTGTTTACTGTACGATGTTCATTCCCTTTCCCTAATAATAATAATGGCTTCGTAGTTGCAGCCGACTGAAACAATGAAACGATCTTTTCATTACAGACAAATCAAAATCCAAAATATTTTAAACTTCTTTAGCAGTTTTTCCATTCGTTTCACTTTTCTTTTTCTTCTTCAAGAGAGCGCTACTGATCTCATGTGACAAGAATTTGTTTCGCTTTTTATCCGCGTGTTTCTTCCCGGAGTTATTTTTAGTCGGGGGATGATCGAATGCAGGCCCCGAATCGTATGGACGCCTCTACAAATGCAGGGCTCGATAAGGGGGCCTCGTACCTCTTAAGGAGATAGCGAGAAGACGTTTATGGCCGCCAAAGCGGGAGAGATTCGAGTGCTCTCATTCCGCGGGAAAAGATGTCCTCTCCAAATCTTGCAATAAAACGAAAACTGAATAATAAGGAAGTTACTATTTTATGGAAACAGATGCCAGAAAATGGATATTATCTGCAAAATATTACTGTGCATGTTTTGGCATTTTAAAATTTTCTGCGAAGTAAGACACTAGATAAAGGGAACACTTGGGCACTGCACATCTGATGGGTACCGGTATAAATGTCATTGAAGGCAATTACTGTGATAGAGACGACCTCCGCTAGATATGCGTAGGGTACGGACTTTTGAGGGATTTTCAAGGACAAAAGAAAAATATTTACGATAGTTTAAAAAGTTTTTTTTTTTAATGCTCGAATGAATGGTAATTCTTTATTTTAATAATTGTTCAACAAAAAAAAATTGTACATGAAAACGTGTGGAGCACTTTTCTTTGTACAATGAGGTAAATTGCGTTTGCAAAATTTACTGATAAAAACGTTTCATCACACACATACACGGATTTGGTCTTTCTATTAATGAACATAACAATTAAGTTCATTATGCTGTAAGGTTTATACATTCTAACTTTGAAAGCAATAAATGTTTTCGAATGTCTTCTATGGAATACTTCCATTTCATATGGATCAGTCACTTTTGATCAAGTAAACATTCCGAGCAAATCCGCTTTACCATTGTTGTAATGTGAAATATCATTAGTTTGTAGTTTTTTTGACAAAATCTACAGCAGGGAAATATTTTTTAAAAAAACAAAGTTTTTACAGGTGTCAATAAAGCTTCATTACATTGTTATCATTCAGTGAAATCAGCTACTCTCAGCTCTAAAATCTGGTTTGAATAAGTAATTTGTATTATAAAATGGGCATTAATTTATTCACATAAATCCACTTACATTTCATCTTTATTCTTCTATATTAGTTATTTTTCTGATTTAAAAATAACTTTCACATTGTTCTTAAAAGCATGTGTAATTGAAATTTAAAACACAGTTTGCACAAAGCGATAGGCAGAATAACCAAGTAGCTCCATCTCTGGATCAAGAAAGCAAAACCTTGAGTATGTATAAGGTTAAGTAACATTATGAATGAATTAATAAATAGAAGGAACGCGACAAAATGCGGCACATTTAACGAAAACAACATTATTTTTGCATAACGTTATTACTGATATTATTTATAAGGGCACCTTGTTTTGAAGTTGTTACTTCTCTTTTTTTTTCATATCAATTGCAAAATGAGAAAATCCAGTTGTTTATATACATATATATATATATATATATATATATTATAAATTTCAAGCACGTGCGTACCATTTCCCGAATGACTGACTGCTTGATGTCTTTCCTAACACTTGCAGAGGGTTAAAGGGGAAAAAAACTAATTCTCCTATTTCCGTCCGTTTCGTGTGATGACCCCTCATTCTGTCGTCGGGATGCGGGGGAGAAGGAAGAAGAGAAGACGAGGAGATTGACACAAACAGGGGTCACCGGACCGGGTCCTCCGGAAATGACACCCCGCACGTGCTGGCCGCGTGGGGGATGATTCGCACCGGAAGCGAAGCGTTCCCACGCTTCTCGCTTACCTTTCTCGAGATGCCTGCTTCCGAATCCTCGCTGTCATCAGCATCTCGATCCGGGGTGGATGGAGATGTTCGTTCTGTGCACGGCGGAACTTCTTTCTATCCCAGGCCTGTGGTACTCCATACACGAATTCTACGAATATAGGAATAAACAAAAGATAAATTCTCCTTCTATTTTCAGGGCAACAAGCCCACTTTTTCTCCCCTGAATAAAATTCCAGGAGAAAGAGTGGTCTTGTTTTAAAAATTTATCTAAAATTTTTCATCACAATAAAATTTTCATAGATCCAAAAAAAAAGGGAATAACTCTGTAATGCACACATAACATTGATTCGTACGGCGAAAGTTATACTTTTCGTATATTATCACGATTTTCTTTCTTTCTCTTTTGTTAATGTTTTAGTTGTTAAGTTGTCAACGTTTAGTTGTTTTGTAGTAAATGTCATACAATAGTTTAAAAGAAAAGGGTTTTGTGAATAGTTTAACCCAGGATTTCTCACAGGGAGCAGTATGGCCCTTTTGGAGGCGCAAAAAAGATCTAGGGGGCCACAGGAGAAATTATAAAAATAGGGAAACCATGAAACATATGAAGGAGACCATGGTTGACTTACTTCAAGCTTCTAAAATCGTTCACTGTAAGGGTAAAAAGTTCCATTTAAATTTTTACCAAATCTTTCAGAGATGTATAAGCGACATCAAATTGCATATCTTAATTAAAGTAAATAAATAAATAATAATAATTATTAAAAAAACCTCACTGCATGAAACAGCACAAAGTATGAAACTTCTTACGTGATTTAGTTTTCAGGGGGAAAAAGAGCAAAAAAAGTTTCAATTAGTTTCATCTTTTCCTCGAAGTCTTGCAAAATAAGGTAGCTTTACTTTCGCTGCAATGCACTTTTTGAATTTCAGGATTGTATGGTGTGTTTCTCCATTAGCGTTCTTTACTGTAAAAGTTGTTTTAACAGGGGAAAAAATGTCTAAATAAATAGGAACATGAAAAAAGGCCTATTGTCCTATAAAATATTCAACAAATAAAATTAATTGTCGATAAATATTTTTAAACAAAAAACATGACAGCAGGCTTATTAGATGAGGGAGATGTATGTCGGACACTATCTTCCATCCCAATGATTTCGGAAAGAATAATCCGAAGCAAAGATCAACATATATTTCATTCTCATGCTTCACTTTTTACTTAGAATAATTTTTGGGTTAATTTTGAGCAGTTAACAGAAACGGCAGTGGACTTCACGAGGAAGTTTGAATTCTTTGTTAATCGCGATTTAATAACTGGATTGGCGTTGGACTTATCTCATTAAAAAGAACTTCTGATGTTTGATTTAATTATTTTAAGGCTATTTTTGAGCAGATGAAAAATGTATAAGATTAGACCCCTACGGGAGATAAACTTTTATTTTAAATAATGACGCTAAAAATAAAATGTATGTTTACATATCCAAAATATCTGCTTAATTATTCTATTTTTATTTATTTATTTTTGTAGTCAATTACCTTCTATTGCTGTTACTTGTTCACTTTTTCAAAGAAACATTTTCTTTCTTTTTTTTTTTTGGTCATTTTTGGTGTTTTTCGTATTATATTTCATGTATGATCACACATAAGTAAAATAATGACAATGTATAGGGGACGGTATCAGATATCCGATGTCCGACCACTTTATAAATATCTGGAGTCCGATCCCACCACTGTGAACGGCTGATATAATATGATTGCGGTACTAAATATTAGGATTAAAAATGAAAAAAAGAAGAAAAGAAAAAGAAAGTGTATGTAGTCTATATGCACCAAAAACTTTGATGAATAGAGTGATAATTGAAATATATATAGTATATATATTTATTTATTCCTGTATATATAGCTCTTAAAATCATCATTTTAATCGTGACGGTTAAGTTTATCTGTAAAATGTCTACCTAGTTGTTACACACTGAGTCTAATATTATTTTAATGATAAATGATAACATATCATTTTGTATACATAATAATGAGGGTCATAACAATGAATTAAATGTGTCTGTGAGTCTCAGATGGAGTACTAGCTCACAAACGAGTTATACAATCTGCATGTTTATTTTTTATTAGTTTGCGTGCCATATTCTTACCGTCGAATGTGATTTTTGGAACAACTGTTACTGAAATGTTTCAAACCGCGCCATCCGTCTGTTCACAAACAATTTCCAAGAGGATGTTTGTTTGTCGTATCGTTTGACCGTGACCCTCGCAATGGGGAAGGTGAGACTCCTCCGAACTGGGTGAAGGGTGACGGAAACCCCTTCTGAGCGGACAGGTGCGGCCGCCACTGGGGCAGTAGGAGCAGGGCGCAGCTGCCGAAAGGGGTGCACCTCCGGTAAACAGAGTCGCGTGCCGGTCCAGGATGTTTGACCCTGTGTGTGTGTGGAGGCATCTGCCGACCGGGTCGCCTCTTTGTGGACATACGAATCACAATAGGACATGTGGAAGTCACCATACCGAAAGGGCACCCCCTCCCCAAATCTGTCCACGCGTTTGTGTTTGCTGTATCGATGTGCTGCGTCCGCAGCTCAGGAGTCAAAATCAATGGAAGGGTAGTTTCAGTTCCTGTTTGGAGCCTCGCTATTTTTAGACGAATATGCACAACGGTGCAGAATTATATTGGCACCTAGACAGATGTCAGGGAGAAAAGCACATTTAAGTCATGGAGTCATGGGATCATTTCCCCCTTTTTCCTGACTTCGGAATTCAAAAATGAATAACCCAAACAATTCGTCAAGAAAATACATATATTCCCACACTCACACACACCACACACACACATATATATTATATATATATATATATTAGAGAGGAACGTATTTATACAAATAATATAAACAAAAAATTAAATTAATAAATTAATACCTTCCAGTTGCAGTATGGGGTCAAAATATGAAATCAGAAGAAAGTAATGCAAGTGTTTACATTTTAGTGAATTTTTGCACTGACAAGGAGATGTTGTTGAATGGTGTGACAAACGTATGGTACATAATTTAAAATAAATCAAAAAATTTCTTCCGGTTCCATTTTACTGTCCGAAATTTCAAAATCAGGCAACAGTTTTGGTAAATATCATAGTTTAACAACAAGTGGTACACTTTTTTTCTTGAAACTTATTTTTGAAATATTTAAATATTGCAAAAGTTAGAGATTCATAATAATAATTATTCATTATCTTATATATTTAAACGAGCTATTCTTGTATATTTATATATATTTTTTGAGTTCTCGAAAACGGCTCTAACGATTTGGACCAAATTTTGTATTTATCAGGTTTTGTTTTTTAAGTTGACCTATGTAGGTGTCTTCGCCGAAAAAACGCGATTTTACACAAAAAACCCATTTTTTAAATAACACAATTGAGGTACTTGTAACAATGAGCAGAAAATATCCGCTATTGATATATTATTTCAATTGAAATAGCAATACACTGAGTGGCAACACTTATTTTTAATTTACCTTTTGTTGATTGAAATTTGTGTTTGTTACCATTTGTGAAATTTAAAATGCCTAGGGAACCCATTGCAAAAAAAAAAAAAAGCTTTAGTAATCCTGCGCGTATTTTGAATGTATCAGAATGTCTATGAAATGGTGTAAGACTTATTGTGACAAGTTTAAGTAAAAACATGATGAAGGCAAGAATCGTTATGATGAACAATCAGGCAAGGCACTACATATACATGTACCTATATTCACTTCTTGGGTACAACTTTAATGTAGGAGCCAGTTAGCGACATTTTTGGTTGGAGAGGAAATTGTTGGTTACATTTGCAATCAGTTGTTTTGTGTTTGATGTGTGGAACTTTAGTTTGTTATGCATTTGGTAAGTTCTAGACGTATTACTCTTTTCGCAGCATCTTTCGTCGCCAACCAAAATAAATTGCCAACCAGTCCCTATACTAAAGACATTTCTTTGCCATGGACAGTACACGCATCTCAAGGTCAACAGCTCTAATAATCGGCATGAACATTTATAGTTAGAAAACATTATCAGTTTTCAAATTTATCTAAATAAGTATCTTCTTCGAAAAAAAAAAAAATACTGCCTAGCTTAGCTCGGTCCCCTAGGTACTGGTCATTAAACAATCATTTTTTTCATTCGTGCAAAACACAGACTCTCTAAAAAAATGTATTTCAATGCTCTAGCATAACAGAAGAAAATGTGCAGTACTAATGGTACTTCATTCACGTAGTTCCCCATTTTGTGCTATTTATTCAATTTCGTTTCAAACATTGAGTACGACACATCTTGACTCCAATCTGTGTGTGATATATCCATTCCATCTGCATTCACTGATGATTGCAAGAGAACCTTCTGTTGTGTTTTTATCACACATGGAACTTCTAGAAAGCCCGGAAAAGGACCGTTCATAAATGATGTCACACTTTCTTTCAATATATTTGACCCCCTCCCCCTTTGTCACAAAATGTCACATTTCATCGTACCCCCTACCACCCTTTGTCATATGTCCCGCTATATTACATAAGCATATGTACTTGCAGTTCAGAACCAAAGCACTGCGCTGTAGACCACGTTTATTTTGAACTTTTTATAACATTTGCGTGCATAATAATAATTATGATTATACGTGTACTTAATTTGTACAAAATGAGGTTAAGGTTCACAACACAAAAGATAATTAGTTTAGAACAATAAAATATGTTAATTGCTTTAATTGCTTAAATTCTGAAGCAAAGGTTCCCCGCAATTTTACCTTAAAAGTGTAATTGCCCAAGAAAATTCCTTTTAAACTTTTATCAAGAAGTAAATTTAAACCTTAATCAGCATCGGTCTTTACGATACAAAATGATCAATGAAACTTTAAAATAAAATTATGAAAGTAAAAAGAAACTCTTAAAATAAATTTAATTTGCTGATTTTAAATGTTTTTTGTGTGTGTGTCACACGCAAAATGTGTAATGTCACACTCCTTGTTACCCTCTCCCCTCCCCTTGTCACAAACTATCGCAATTTTTCTAGCCCATTCGAAGCGTGACATCATTTATGAATGATCCCAAAGAGTATTTTCCAATCTCCAAATCTTATCATTGGTGTACATACAATAATCAGAGATTTCTCTTACTGGGCTATTCTTTATTATTGGCAATGAGTAATTATAGGCAGTGTCTTTAAACGTAATTCACATTCTTCTGAGGTGTAGAAAATTAATGAATTATGACAGAATCAAGGTTGATTCCATATGCATGTTGTCATTTGTCATGTATGTCTTCACATTTTTGTTCAATTATTTCAGGTACTAAATATAAAATAACTTAAAAATTTTGGTGTGTTTACGCATCTTCAAGCTTACTTTGAAAGTATGGAAGAATTTACTCTACAGGGTTGGAAATAAATATCTTGAATTACTGCATCATTGATCTAGAGCAGCCACTTTTTTGCGTTGCTCCGCTCCAACTTCTAAATACTTGCTTCGCCTCTGCTCCATGCCAAATAGTATTAATATAATGCGTATACCTCAGAGTCAGACTAACGTAAGTACAAAAATGCCAATTTTCAGGTTATAAAATAATTGGTTAATTATACGAAAATTAGCCAACAAGGGATAAAACATTCATAATTTTTTAATGTTAACAATCATGTTTTGACTCAAACTCATAGAACAGCTTTGTGACTAGGTGACGAAATCATTTATTTCACTTTTTACGCTCTCGTATGAAGTACAGTAATTTAGGGTAACTTTGAACCACGTCATTTTTTTTAGTATATTTGACTTAGGTCGTTCTATGATAAAAAAATTTTAAAGTAAGAAAAAAATTGGAGCAGTGGAGCACAACAAATTCCGTTGATCTTGCTCCGCTCTGGTATCGAGAAAAATCTCCTGTCTCCACTGTTCTTGCTCCGTTTCAGATTCTTATGTTATATAAAAACATGCAGTAGCAGAAATAACAAAAAAAAAAAGACACGTCTGTCACTGTGTTTTTTTACTCCCAAATTTTGTTTCTTGAGACTGAAATTCTTCCGCTGTTTTTAAAGTGAGCATAAGGATGTGTAAGCACACCAAAATTTATTTTTTTTTTTTCGATATTTTGTACTTTAAATTAAGCAAAAAAAGGTGTAGTTTGTGGTGTCTGTCGCATTTGGAATTAACCTAAGTTAAGTTCTCGAAAACTCTTCGAAATAATATTTCGCATTCAATCAGTCACCTCATAAGCCGCCACATCTATAAAATAAAACTCACTTTTGTGCTCCCGTATGTTTGAAATAAGTTAACGCGCCAGCTATAAAACGTACATAAAAAAGAAAAATACCCTGTTGGATTTAGAATTTCTCCAGAAGTAACTTTAGCTAGTTTTGTAAAAATTTTTAACTTAAAAAAATATTTAATTAATTTTCCAAATTTACTCAAGTTTCGTGCAGAGTAAATCTCAACGTCTCTCTAATATTTGTAAATAGTGAATAAAATTTTTTATGTACTTTTCTAAATCTCGAGTGAGGCAAGCCAACCTTTTCAAATGGAGGCAATTCGCCGCGTCACGTGACAAAGATGCTCGCTGATTTGTTTACCAAATTTTTAATTGAGTTCTACGTGGAGTTCCCGAAGCAAAATTAGCTATCCTAAAATTAGACTAGTTTCATAGCTTTTTCTGATTATAAACCAGGCCCGGACTGGCCAGGTCGGCTAGTCGGCGATCGCCGAGGGCCCCCGTACTAGCGGGAACAAAATAATTTTCTATCCAAACTTCTTTTTACAGATCTTTAATTTCTTCATAACTATTTGCCTCTGCTTCATTACGCTTTTCCCCAGGATGCTTCATTATCGCAATCTGACAAAGTTTTAAGACTTTTAGACATAACAGTGGTCGATGGCCCAATTAGACTTGCTTTGTATGAGCTTGTAAAATCAAAACTAGCTAGATGGGGTTACTTCAACATAAAATATTATTGCTTGCTCATTTATCGGAGCTGATAACGTGAACGGACTTAATAACAAGCCTTTAAGTCAACTTCAAGAAGAGAAACAAAGACCAGTGGGCGGACCTGGCGGCCGCCAACCAAATTTCCTTCCCCCCATACCGTAGACCACATGAATACAGGTAGGGCCTCGCAATAAATGATGTTTCATGCAAATTGTACAGAATAGGAATTGGATGAAAAAATTAGCAATTCAAATACTGGGCACTCACATTAATGTTTTCAAGGATACTTTAAGAGGGCCACATATTTATTTTACCGCCAGGGATCCCCAAACTTCTCATTGCGCTCTTGACGAAGGTTTTACTTCTACTCATTAACTCATTGCATGACTTCTATTTTAAAGGCCAATTTGGTTTTATAAAGTCGTAAAAAATTCTTTTATTTTAGTTTTTGTCTTTTGCAATATACTATATTAATAAGTGTTAAAAATTACATTTTTCTTTTAGATAGACAATATCACGGACAGGGTAGGTTATACTACAAGTTGACTAAGGTGCAATGAAAAAGTAATTTTCCAAGGCAGTGCCGGATCTGGTGGGAGGGGGGGCATATTCAACTGTGATGCACAAAAAGAAAAAAAGAAAGGAGAAGAAGAAAGACAATACAATAAAAAAAGAAAAATATATTCATTTTTGAAAGTTTAACTTTTGCTTTAAAACTTATTTAACTTTAGAACTTTATTTAGGCCTAGTTTTTAATTAGATTAGTTTAAATTCATAAAAGAAGTTTTAATTAGTAATAATTTAGGATTTATTGGGCTCCATGGTTAATTCTATTGTTGATAAACCGTTGTATTTAACGGATTTTACAAATTTTTCCATAATGGAATATGCGGCACTAACTGGAAATAATAGCGTGATTAATAAAGTAAAGAAAGGATCATTATTATTTAATGAAAAATTCGTTTCTAAAATCTGTTTCCTCGAACCGTCAGAAAAAAAATGCATTTTTTTTTTTTTTTTTTTGACATATCGGCTACTGTCAAAGCTGAAATGAAAGAGAAAGAAGTTTACACAGCAAAAGTTAGGATTTCAACCGAATGCAAGGTAAGTTTTTGTTATTGTTTATTTATCGTAATTTATTTTGACATTTTTTTGTTTCATAGATTTCAATGCTTATGAAGCTCAAGTTCTTAACATTCGTAACATTCAGTTGAAATAGATGACCCATATGCAACACAGTATGACGTCTTTTACAACTCAATCAAATATTCAAACAAAAACGTAATGTTAAACAAGCGAACTCGAAGTAAAACGATACTACAGCTTAGTTTGTTTACATCGTTTGCATCTTTGTCACGTGACCTATGACGCTGTATGAATTGTCTCCATTAATTTTTAGCTCAGACGATATTTTTCGAATCGGTTTTACTATTGTGTTTTAACCGATTGTGCCTGCAATTTTTTGTATGCGTTGTTGTGTAATACATATTTGCAAGTTGTCTTCCTTGCGAAATCATCAATATTTGAAATAGCCCGTGCAACACGGGCGAAGCAGCTAGTAAGATAATAAGCAAAGCCAAATAAATCTCAGCGATGTCCGGTAATGACGACCAACGTCATCATCTCCTGCTGGACGCAATCCGGTTCAAGGAATGAGGAGGAGGTCAAATATTGAAAGGACTCTTGACGCACGGGCGCATCTGTCGAGAGAGCCATTTCGGGCTGAAGTGAGTTCCCGCATCTCTTATCCCAGAGAGTGATACCGGTCCGTCGAGTGCTCCAGCCATCTGTCACAAAAAAAGGAGCGCTGATAACCAACTCCCTTTGTTTGCCAGCATCGCCATGTGTCGACAATTATCGGCTTCGACAACTCCCAACACGGCTTTCTCCCCTCACCCTTTTGTGAGATTGCTTTTTTCTGTCTTTGTTTTGTGTTAGTTAGTGCTGATTTATGCATTTTTCGTTCGCACTTTTTTTTTTGACGCTATCAGTAGCAAGCGAAAGGAAAAAACGATGCTGGGATCTTCGGAAAAGCACGTATTCTTACTAAGTAATCGGCCACAACTGCTACGTATGGAAACTGCATAATTTTTGGAGAAATTTTTAATTTGGGATTGGTTTACTTAAAAACAGGGATGTGAATTGTTTTTATAAATAATTCCAGAAGCTTTTTTTTTTTTTTTTAAAAATGGTGCAAATAAAATATTTAAGGAAAACATTTTAAAAATCGTTTTAACTTAAAATAAAACAAAAATTATTTGATTATTAGTAATTTTTACAATAGTTTGGGTAGTAGATTTTTTAAGGAATACCTTACAATTTAAGTTTTTTTTTTTTCACTTTTCATCAAGCTTTCTTACTTTTTTTTCTTTTTTTTTTTTCTTTTTAATTTTTCACGAATATTTTTATAACAAAGCATTTACTCTGCTGATCAAAATTCTTTACGATGTTCCGAGAAAACTCTCCTAAATTAATATTTTATAAGAAGCACATCATCCCCAAAAATAAGTTTATATGCTTGCTTTTACTATCATAACTTTTCTCCTCCAACTTCCTTCCCTGTTAGCACTAGGCCTTAAGGATGCCCTGCATCCGGGAGCGAGGTGATGGGGTCCACGGATTTTACATGCACGTGGAAGTCTGACGTCCTAACCACTAGGCTACCACGGCCTTTTTTACTATGAAAACTGAATATTATTTCATAATATAGATTAACGGTTGGGTTGTAAAATTTCCTATTTATTTTTAAGAATGACGAATATACCTCGACTATTCTCCAAATACTAACTTCAGGAGAATACTATCAGCAGAATATTCCCGACTCACATTCTCAGGAGCATACTCTCTCTACTTACTTCTCTAGACTCTTGATTTCGTGAGAAACTCTAGACAATGTTTCGAAGAACCCTGGTTTCGAAATGCTAATCCAGAGAGATGTCAACAGAATTCATTAAAGTTCTTTATTGATTTTATTTATTATCAGGTATGCTTAGGACAGCGGTTCCCATTTTTTTTACGCGTACCATCATTTTTCTTGAAACCATTTTGCGTACCACTGCTTATATAACTTTATTATATGGAATAGAACACTAATAGATTATAGATAGATTTTTTGCCTGCACGCGTACCACCTGGAAGGCTTCGCGTACCACAGTTTGGGAAACGCTGTCTTAGGATATTGTATATTTGGACTCGACTTCTGCGATGTTTTTTTAAAATCTTGCAATTTGCAATGGGTGTCTCATACAAGGCTCTCTTAAAAGGACACTCCTTCTTTTGCTCCATGCGCAAAACCATTAGAACACTTCCATTCAGCAGAGGGGATAAAAAACCGTTCTAGACCGAAGACCAACCCGACCCGCATCTGGAACATGGCCATCACACCCTTTCGAAGATAACCTCCCCACTCGCTAGGGTTTTTTTTTTTTTTTTTCTGTCGGTCCGTGCTCGTCGCGTGTCATGCCTGTTTTAAGGGGTTCTCCTCGCACCCACTTCCTGTCTAACGGTGTTCCTCAAATGTATTTGTTAAAAAACTGACGTGTTTACTTGTTTTTGAAGCTTTTTGTGGTTTTTTCTCCCTGGAAAGCTTGTTTTTATTTCCATGCGCGTGCATAAATAACACTCCTTAGCTCGCAGTCCATTTGACACCGTACTTTGTTTTCTCAGATGTCGAACAGGAGAAAAAAAGAAATCTGGCCCCTGTACAGAAAATATAATCATTTGTATAAATATATAACGAAAAATATCAGGATTTGTCAAACGTTTCATATTTGGCAGCATAGTTTTTTATGCAAAGCTTTGCTAGATGTCAGATGACAACATGTATCGGCTGAAGGTAAACCAGATAACGCTGTCCAACGAACTCGGAACGTTTACT
Source organism: Octonoba sinensis (assembly GCA_038502835.1). NCBI lineage: Eukaryota > Metazoa > Arthropoda > Arachnida > Araneae > Uloboridae > Octonoba > Octonoba sinensis. The sequence continues at coordinate 108,397,121 of CM076603.1, read as the reverse complement.
CATATTAACAAACAAATGCATGTGTGTGTGTGTGCACATATATAAGTAGCTATATGCAGTCGACTTGAGTTATAACGATTACATCAAGGCTTCACACTTTGGATAGTTACATCAAATGTTTGCTGAATAATAATCTTCAAATAATTGTCTTTTGTTTAAATTTGAATAAAACATTGTTTCAAATGCCGTTGTAAACAGACAACATTGAGTACATGTATTTTTTTTTTCGAATAAAAAAGGGGGGTGTGAATTTAAACAATAAAAAATAATAATTAATGAGATAAGAATCTTCTGTAAATTTCCTGTGAAAATCTGAAATATTTTCACTCTTAAATACACTTTTAAAATTAAGTTTAATTGTAATTATATTTCATTAATAAACTCTTATTGTTTAACTTATAATTTGCAAAAGGGATACAAACAATTTCGTAAGTGTCGTATAAAAATCTAGAATGCATTTTATGCATAAAACAAAGTACGTTCCTCAAATAAATAGTAAATGAGAGAAGATGCCATTTCTGACAGAAGGATTATCAATTTTTTCTAATGAAGGATAAGTTTTTTGAAGTAATTTGCTTAATGGGAAAATTCCTACTGTCTGGATCAGAACCATTACGCGGGTCGTTATACAGTAAAATCCGTTACAACGAATTCCAAGTGACGAAAAATACTTCGTTGCAGCGGAAAGTTCATTGTAACGGACTACATATTATCCAACTGGAGTTTTGGAAAAGGACAAAAACTCTGTTTCTTTGTAACGGAATTTTCGCTGTAATGAGACTTTACCGTTTCAAGAGTCGTGTTCGTTCACAATAGTTGTTTGGAATATAAAAAACTACTCTCTCAAATGCAAGTCAATCGCCTTTCCTTCAAAGGTAGTTATAACGAGTTGTGTCGTTATAACGTATTGGGTCTTTGTAACGCAAGGTTGTTAAAACGCGAGTCGAATGAATACACCTAAAAATTTGTAAATTGAAATTTTACCTTGATTCAATTTAATGGTATCATTTCGAATGGAGTTTTTTTTTTCCTAGATCATACTTAGGTCCATCCTTTTACGAGGCCCTTTTCTTTATTTTATTTTTAATTAATTACTTTTTAAATGTGTTATTTTGCAGCACACAATAGTCCTTTGCCAATTAAACGTTGTGAATTTCATTTTCATTTTAGAGCAAAGTTTCATTCAGGAATCTTATTCTAATAGATTCTGCTTTATAAAACCATTTCATTTAATGGCATTTCAGTTTATGTAATACAAGTATATTGCCTTGTGGCAGAGATTCACTTACGGTTCACTTTCTCCAACAACTCTTATTCAGATAGATATTTGCTTTAATCACATTTTAACTCACTCTCAAGACTTTCATATTCGGCTGAAAATATTTTTTTATATATACTATAGACACTTTTTGTATTTCTTTGCAAGGGAGATTAAACGTTTCGTTTGTCTTTGTTTTTTCTCCTCACTTATTTCGCACCTAGTGAAAAGAATCTGCTTCAAAACGAAATTAGCGATTTGATTTCTCTGATGCGAAGGATTCCTGCGGAAAAATACAATGAAAACACGCATTTTACATTTCTCGCATTATGCATTACAATGCATTTTACTTCATTCTATTGCGTTGCCCGAAACGTTTGTAAAATATTCTGTTTTGCATTAAGGTCTTTTAAAATTTTCCATACGAAATATCTTCTGGCTAGGCTAGCAATGTTGCCGAATCGCTATTCCACGTATGTATTTTAACTACGAACATTTTTCTTAGATTTTAAGTAGCACTTTAACCTCTTTTACATTATTTCCCGGTTCAATTGCATTTCCCTTGCTTCAGTGATAATCGTGAAATTGAAATTTAATATGCAACCTTTTTAATAAACATCAAAAATAATATCGTTTGGGAGTTAGAATATTGTTTTCTTTTTAGAGGAGTTGGGGAGGAAAATGAGGTTTGCTTTTGAATTAATGTCTCTTTTCAAAGATAAATCTACTATTGCTTGTACATCGAGCATGAGACGGCTATTAGCTAACAGGACTCTAAAAACTCTCTTCTCTTACGCCTTTGTGCATCACGACATTACATCGGATGTTTGTGGACGTCAAAATGGAGCTTCATAAAACTCATTTTTTAAATATTATTCAGGGGGCAATTTTCCTGCAGAGATTTCGTCCTGCCCCCATTTGATGTGAACAACCAGTGGACGGTGTCTTTAACGGACATTTTTCATTTATGTCGCGCGACTTGCGTGCAGCCCAAACCGGTGTTTCCTCTGTCGGCGACACGCCCCCGCCCCCCTCATCGTGTCACCGCCTTTTATTCGAATGAGTGCCTTCGCTGGAATCGAGTGTTTACAGACTGCGTTCCATTCATTCGGACGATCACCAGATAGCGTATCCGTACGCTTATGAAGTTAATGAATGGGCACGCTCCGCGCATTGTGGCGACACGCGTTGTCGGACAGCTAAACGGGCCCGTCCGACTTCCTCGCCATTGTGGCTTTCGAACAACAATATAACCGATACATAAAACACCAGAATTCGATTCATTGATACCACAATAATGCGAACGGTATTTGTTTAGCGCATAATGGCGGCACTCGAACGTGCGTACCGCGAACATTGTCCAACAATGCGTCAAACAAGACCACTTTAAATTGATCCAACAATATTGTGCACCTGATGTATTACACCGGGGGCATTGACTTTTTGTGCGCTGTGAGGTTTTTATTCGAATTTCAACTGAACTTAATTTTGTGTTTATGTAAACTTGGATTCCCCTCTAATAATAAAGCTAGATAAAGAAAACGGAACTTTTGTTTGAAATCTTATAATGTATAACAAAAATCGCCCTCGCTTTCATGTGAGCTTACATAACTAAATTTTTCATCAAAATGGTTGCTTTTCATTTATGTATTAAAAAAATCTTGAGAGTTTTTTTCATACCACTTCGCAGCAAAACTATACAATAGTCCACGTGTTATCTCACGTGCATTTGTGTCCTTTCGGTGTGTTTTCGAGTAGAACAGGCTGCAGTTTTTCTTTGCGACATCAGACCGATATGTTGTGAAGTTTTCGGATTTGACCGATAATCCTTTCCTCTAGCAGCGAAAAACTTTTGTTTTTAAGGGAGAGAACGCAGCTGGTCATGAGATCGCCATCTGGAAGGCCCATCCTTCTTATCTTCTCTCTCTCGCTCGCTCTTCGAACGGTGGAAAGCAACGTTTTCCTCCTATGAATGCATTTCTCCATTCCATGATCGTATTCTTGTGTTTCTGACGGAATATGGAAGTTTTAATGACTTATACTCGGGGGAGGGGGGAGTATGGACGTGATTTATTTCTACTTGGACTGGGATATGAAACTTCTTCTCACCCTAGTTATCCGCCCTCAGAGAAGTGTCTAAGTGTCTTCACTTAAATTCTTCGTCGTCTTAATTTTACGCTTTAACTTCACATTTTACTAGAGTTTAAAATTGACAGACCCTGAAACGACGCCCCCCCCCCCCTCCCAAGAAAAAATATCAATGGCGCAGTCTCTGCTATGCCCCCAGTGAGCACCCCATATATATAGTATATATATATATATATATACATACATACACATACTGATTTTTATCTTGTCCCCCCCCCCCAAAACAAAAAGCAAAATCTTGGGTGCGCTACCGGATCAGTATTCGCTGTAACGAGATTTGACTGTATTTTGAAAAACAAAAAATCTCATGCGAAATAGGCAATTCACTTAAAATTATTCAAGTATTTTTGAATATAGTAAAGCCCTTCTCTAACAGACACTAGCGGAATAAAAATATGTTAGCATCACCGCATTCGAATATGGTGATGCTAATGTTTTATAAGAAAAACAAGAAAAGATTTAAAATATACTAATTTAGATTTTTTTTTTTTTTTTCAGGTCCTGTTACCGGACGAAAAAAAAAAAGATTTGTCCCAATCTTGAGAAGATCTAACTTAATATTTATTTTAAATATTTCTTTATGTATTTTTTTTTAATTATTATTATCGCAATTGGTGCCACGACCAGGATTGCAAAAAGTAAACAAAGAGCTAAATTGTTTAAAACCAAGGAGAAAACTTAGAATTTAGTAAATACAAAAGTAAATAAAAACAAGTGGGATGTTAGCATCACCACAATGGACGCACCTGGATCAATCTTTTTCTATCTGAATTTTAAACCAAAAAGGAAAATATGTGTCACTAAACTTTTGCGAACTTCAGGAGGCGAGGAGGATGTGCGTTCAAAATTCTCCTCCACTGAAAAAAAAAAAAAAAAAAACACTTGTTTTTGATAAAGTTTAGAAAGAGAAATCATGAACTAAAATCGCCCACGTTCTAACACCCTTTCGAATATGCGCCGAAAAAAGGTACGTAAATAAATGAGTAAGCGTACTGTTCGACAGGCCGCAGATGTGCACAAGCAATTTGGTGAATGAAATATCGAATTCGATTATAATACGGCAGGTTTTCGTGGATTATCTCGCGGATGCGCAAAGTGTTCGATTTATTCGAAGACGTTCGAATCGAAAACGAGAAAAGCGTTCTTTGTCCGACCTCGCTCATCTGCTCGCGAAGCACCTCCATCGTCTTACCATCACCTGGAGTTCTCTATCATTCTTAATGTGGAGGGGGAGAAATATCCTCCCTCCTCTCTTCTCTAAAAATAAGGACATTTTGTAGGGCAGTGTACGTTCGAGTTCGTTTCTATCCCGTACAACCCTCATAAACATCCTCATCTTTATTCGTTACCGTCCATCCATTTTTTTTTTTGCTTGAACAATAATAATAATAATAATAATAACCCAATTTTCTAAGCGTTGTTGTTTCTGCACTTGGTAACACACTGTTCCCTTTTAGAAGTAAAACGTATTCCTTTTTGCGGAAACAATTAATGATCAAACCAAGGTTGCTATAGTACAAATGGCAAAAAATATTGAATACACGTGTTTCGGTATTACAAAGAATTTCTTTGTCAATACGTAAGATTCTGTGCTTCTAGAAGTAGGATCAGTTTAAGTAAATATAAACATGAGTAAATGGAAACAAACTTCATGATTTCACTTGTGGTAGTTTTGTAAACTAATCTACCGGTGAGTAATAATTTAGCAACATTGAAAGAATTCCGAATGTTTCCAAACAATTGTGAGAGCGTCACAGTTTGTTATTTTACAAGCATAAAGATTTTGTTTAGATCCTCATAAAAATTTATCTAGATGGGAAAAATAGAAGATTAAAAGTTTACATTAATTATATTTTTGTGCATGCAAAATTGAAAAATTAATTGGTAAATTGTGTTTAATTGTACCCCGTCTACCCATAAATATTCAGTATGATATTTAAAATTAGGGATGTAACGGATATTCGGCTACTATTCGGTATTCGGCCCTGTGGCCGAATATTCGACCTGGCCCAATACTGGGTAAGGTCAAATTCGGCCTGGCCGAATATTGAGGGACTATTCAGCCAAATAGTTTTGCTGCAGTAGAAATGTAAAAAGATAAAGAAATTAGTAGATTTTGAACATTTAAAATTGTATTATAATTATTGCAAAAGAATACATTAGTATATAGTTTTAATAAAAATATTTTAGAAAAAAACTACTTTTTTTAAACCTTATTTTAGGCTTGACTGAGCAAACACATATTTTAAAGTTGTCATTTTGTATTTTATAGTTAGCATTTGCTCCCAAAAGCTGGCAGTAGTTAATTATGATGGAGAATATCGGAAATTAATTTTGTTATTATTAACAGAGTGGAAGTCAGACTTCGTTGGGGTAGACTGATTTATTGTGAATATGGGGTAAGAGAGAAATGTGAAAAGCCTAGAATATATCATGAATATTTAGATAGCGTAAGTTAATGGGGTTTTTGAAAATTAAAATATACTCCAGTTGAGTAAATTTGAATAGATCTTTTTAAAATAGGTATGTAAAAACCCCCATAAAATAAAATATTAACTTTTATAACTTTTAAAATATCTTGATAAAACAGTTTTGAGCAAGGTAAAACTTACTAAGCAATAGTAGTTCTTTCATTTGAATTAAATAATTAGTAAAATAATGCTAATGCTTACTACCATAAAATCTGTCATTTCTATTCCACTTGTGGGTGAAATTCTTAGTTTTATTACATTCAAAACAATAGAGAAAATAGATTAATTTTAATTAGTTTCAAATTCTTAACAAACAGAATTAAATCATATATCATAGATTGTTTAATTGGTGTTTGACTTTGTGAATAATTGTATATTTGACAAATACTTTCTATTATTACGATTTGCTAGAAATTTTAATATTCGGCCGCCGAATATTCGGTATTTGGCTTCGGCCTATTCGGTCTGGAAGAAATGGTCGAATATTCGGTATTTGGCTATTCGGCCGAATCACGATTCGTTGCATCCCTATTTAAAATGTGTCAAGGTGCTTTATAATTTTCACTTTTAAAATGTCTAAGAAATCCACATGTGAAATAATATCTCACATGTCATCGTTTCTTCAAGTCACCAGTAGATGGCACTTCCGATGCCGAAACCATCCTTCTACTAAAACTTTTTCGCGTCTCGGTTCTTCCCTCGTTTCCGTGATTTTAAATTTAAAAGAAAGAAATCAATGCCAATTTTTTAAAAGAAAAATGATTGTTTGGAGTAATATTTAGAGTGTATGGTTTTACTAGTGTGGTAGCCTTTTAGTGGAGAGTCTTGTAATTTATTTTATTTGACTGTAGATAGTTAAATAGTTTAACTTCTCGGACGGTTTGGTGTTTGCTAGCATTGCTAGGTTAATACGGGTAGTTTTCGTTTTGAACGTGAGTTTTATTCCGTAATTAAAAAATGCAATAAAATGCGCTATTTGTACAATGCCTAAATTTTTCTCTTTTTGCTACAATTAGATACCTTTTTCCAAGATAGGAGTTCCTCTGAAAGATGTCGGTTACTTAAATCAGGGTTTCTCAACAGGCGCTGTATAACAAGGATTTCTCAACAGGCGCTATATGTGGGTCACATTAAAATATACAAAAATATGGGAGCCATGAACCTCGTGAAGGGGGCCTGACGTATTTCACTCTGTTAAAATATTTCACATAAAGGTGAAATATTCCACACGTGATTTTTAATAAAATCTTTCACAAGTGTATAAATGATAAAAAATTGTGTATCTTAATTTTTAAAAAAATTCTCAATGCCTAACATGAGATCTGCATTAGTTAAATGCACGTTTTTCTCCCGCCCGCTGAAAGAACAATCACATTTCAAAAGAACAATCCCTGGAACATGTTTCGTATTTCAAATAGAAGCAAAAATATTTAACATTACCACCTACGGGACATATTAAACCTTTCTCCTAAGAACCTATAATGCTAAAAGTAAAATGATCGCACCAAAAACTTACCGAGATTTTGAATGTGTTTTATTTTTTTCTTTACGGAAATATATATATATATATATATATATGTAAAAACGGGAAAAGAAAAAAAATCTTATAGACTTTATAGATTGACTGCACGGTCTGATTCAATCAACGGACTCAATAAATTTAAAACCCATTATTTTTCGCGCAAAGGACAGAGTTGCAAGGATTGAGTTGATTTTATTATTGATACGAGTGATTATTGAGAGATAAATCTTTAATATTCATTCTTGATTTACTTTGCGCTCTCTATTTTACTAATTTATCTTTAAAATTTTATAATGAGCAAATATTTTCTAGTTCAGCTCTACATCTTTTTCGCAACGATTGTATGTTTACATATAGATTTTTGTCGATCTAAATTTTGCTCGAAATTGGAAAGGAGCCGGGGCAGAGAAATTTGCTGTTCTCCACTGCTCCATTTTTTTTTTTCTTTACACTTTTTAAGTTTTTTATACATAAAAAAATAATTAAATAAGGAAAAGAGATAAATAATATAATCTAATAAAATTATTCGGAGCTCGGAGCGGAGCTAGAGCGAAGACAATCCAAGTGTTAAGAAGTTGGAGAGGAAGGATCAACTGAAAAAGGTGGCTTCTCCAGATCCGACTAATACATACAGTAGAGTATCGGTTAAACGACGATCGTTTATACGACGTTTACACTTATACGACGTTTTAGTGTGGTCCCAATTCTTGGATTAACCAAGAAGGGTAAATAGATTAAACGGCTTTATTGTTTATACGACGTTTTTCGATAGGTCCACACAGCAAGAGGTACTTACGCTGGGCCGACGGAGTTGTACGCATAAAGCCCAGGAAACCCATCTCGGACCCTCCCCCGTGCGCGGGGGAGGGCGGCTCTAAGGCCTCGAGCTAACAGGGTAGTGGTGTGAAGTAAAGAAGTCCCTTTTGGCGTCGTATAAACTTACATGTCCCGCTAGTAATCAAAGGGTTAAGGATGCTTTTTAATGTTTAATACTACTGAGAGAAAATACTACGTTTTTCGTCAATTTTTAGGACACACATGTCAGTGTATTTGAGAAGATAGCACTTGACCATGAAGAAACAATGGTAAATTGGCCGGACCCACAAATGCAGAGCTCCGAAGGCTCGATACTGCGGGCCACAAAGCTGAGGGCCCATGCATAGATAGAGGGCGAACGTCGAGGAACCTGTGGCCGCGGGGCGCAGGTGTGGCGCGCGCCCCATCTGCAAGCGCTCGCAAGTGGCCCCGTCTTCAGGTGAATCTGATTAAGACTGAAAAAATATCTCGTTGGGTTCAAGAATCGGGACGAGCGCTCCATCTGCGCGCACACAGGTTTTGCCATCGGGACAGCTGGCCCTCTCTCGGGTACGGACCAGGTGTGTGATCCCCCCCTTCCCATACTCGAGAATCGTCTTCGTCTTCTTCTTCTCCTCCGCGAGACACCCTCTTCTTCCGGTTCCGCAGCAGCAGATGGCGCTTCCACTGCAGCGCGCCGTGCGCAGAAACTGGATGAGTGGCAAACAAAACATGTGCGTTTCTACAATTACTACTACTACACACGTGCATATATTAACTGCAAAAACATAAACACTATCCCTTTAATAATGAGCGAAAAAAGGAAAAGTTCATAAATTTGATTTTATTATTTGTTTATTTACTTCTTTTTTGCATAAAATGTTTTGTATGTATGCATTGATTATATACTCGTTTTATTATATATATAAACACACATATATATACATTTATATATATATATATATATATATATATATATATATGGGGAAAGAGCATCTGTGGATCAGGAAAAACGTAAGAAATGAAGGCAAAAAGTAAAGAATGTAAACATTGGAAAAGAGCAGAAAAACTGAAGAAAAAAAACATTTGCATAAACTGCAGTTTTTTTTCAGCTTTATGAATACTAACAAAAAAACAGGACTTGTTGCTCATCATTGCCCTGAGCTTTTAAATTTTTATTTATTTTTTAATTATTATTGTATTATTTTAATTTTCCCAAATACATAACGTTTGCACTCTTTCGCAATTTATTTATTTATCTTATTTTATTTATTTCTTTCAGTGTAGGTGCAACTGCAATTCTTCTACAATGCCTTAATTATATTTTCTCCCCTTTTCCCACATATGTCATCTTTAACTGCTCACCGTTTTTCTCTTAATTTTGTATTCATTGTATATATATATATATATATATGAAATCACTGAATATAAAACTCAAGAATTATTTTCTGTTATTGACTATGGAGAGACAAGTGGCAAACGTTTGACTTAAAAAATCCGCAAATTCAGTCATCTACAAGAAAAACAAAATCATTTAAGTACAAATTTCAAAATTATATATAAAAAATTCATAATAAATAAACAGATACAAATAAAAATAATAATAAAATGAATGAATAAATAAATACAATCGATACGGAGTTATCAGAAGTGTATTAAATTTCTTCAAAAAATAATTTCGAACAATTTCTCAAAAATGATAGCAACAAAACATAAAATCACGAAAACTGCAAAAAAAAAAAAAAAAGCAACAAATACTATTATGAAATTTTAAAGAAAAATTATGAAGTACATGCAAATTTAGAAATCAGATATCTACATCAGGAATCGTGGTAACAAATGAAGAGGGGAAAAAATCAGCTACAGAAATAATTGAAGAGTGGATGCATATTCTAAAAAGAGAGAGAGAGAGAATCAGGTGAGGGATTCGATCCGAATAGAGTTCGTTTAATAATTCCAAATTCTCTCTCTACTTATAAATACCCTTTGAAAGGAAATATTCCATGATTTGTAATGAAATAAAATTTAAGACTTTCATGCAAATATTAACTTTACGTTCCCACTTCTTTACATCCTCAAAATATTCCTATCTGAGCAGCCATGACACCATTTTGCTTTGATATCACTAGCATAGATCATTGATACTACGTGATGTTGTAATGCTAAGCTTCGGTCATGACTCTATCACGGAGCTCTTGTGACATATAAAATCTAGGAACAAGCCTTAAACCGGACAACACATTTTCATTTTGATTTTCCAGTGATGATGAAACCCATTTTTAGATTCCTAGCGTTCTGAAGAGCTTATTTCTGAATATGAGCATGCAGTTAGTTCACAAGGTGTGGACCATGAAAAAGTATTTAGACTTCTTCAGATATAACAAAAAGGAAACGAACTTCTGTCATATTTTACAGTTTTTAAATTTAAAAAAAAATAAAGAACGAAATTTTCGTTGTGAAAATGTTTTTAGAAAAGGATAAAGTAATTATGATAATTCATTTATTTATAATTTTATTTTTAAAAAAAGTTTGAAGATATTAATTTTAGAACAGGATTTAATAAATGTACTTGTTTCTGAAGACCTAGAGATCACCCAAGAATACGAAAAAAAAATTTCCCCCTCCTCCACCCCCTTCTTTTGCCTTACTTTTTGAACAAATTTTTTTCATAGCTGTGTTTTTAATATTTGATTGATAGCAATTAATATTTTTGTGCCCATAATAGTTTTCGGCAACTTAAGAAGGCTTAGAGATGTTTTAAATGTATAACGATCGCACACTAAATTTATAAAATACTGCGCATTCATAAATTATTCACTGGATAGGGCTTTCCTATAAAAGTATAAGTGATTGGGGAAAAGTTCTTAAATTTTATTTAACAATTCAACAGTTATTTTTCGCATAATTTTTGGTAACTTCAAATGTTTAGTACATTTCATCGTGAATTCTATAATTGTTACTCAGAGAATATTAGTTACTCCAGTCTATTCTCGATTTCCTTACAGATTTAAGTATTTTCTGAGGCACAGTAGCTGTTTTTCCAACAATACGACTTTTTAATACTTCCAAGATGAGCACGTATAAGTTACATGAATTACAAAACTGAACCACCGCAGAAATAGTTAAGTGGTCCCAACAAAGGTTTGCAAACGTCTGTAGGGAAATAAACAGCCTGGATATTCCCCGTGTAATTAATGGTGTTCATGTTTAATGTGCTAAATACATCTCATGTTATTACTTATTAGGGGGGGGGGGGAGAAATTTGTAACTGCTAAATGGAGTCTAAGGAGAATTTTTTCTGTCACTTATCATATAATTACTGCAAATCTTTTTTCAATGATAAATTTATAGATATCTTGTATAATAGTGATCCACCAGAACTGTCGTGAAGGTTTTAAGTGACCTCCTGGGAAAATTTTTAGGTACTTCCACATAAGCAGTACGTGTTTTTTGCCTGCATCATTGATTTATGATGAATACTTCAGTGTAGATTTGTATGGCACGCCGGCAGGGTAGTGTAGTGATAAGGCACTGGCCTTGTACGCCCAAGTTCGCAGGATCAAACCTGTCCCAAGTCGGTGGATTTTCAAGATGCACAAAATCGTCAGCATCCATGTCGTATGATTATGCGACATGTTAAATATCCCTTGAGTATCTGTTTGCTTGGATACTCTCGGCTAAACAATTCCTAGTACACTTTCGCATCATTTAGAACTTCGGTGACGCCATCTAGAGGAAAACTAAGCGTCAAAATTCTTAATTGGTAATGGCATCTGCCGATATGGTGCTATTTGGGAGAATGGATCCCGGTTTCCGGAAAATGCACTAGGTCTGCAAAGATTAGCGACCATACGCAGCCCCATTAGAAATATTTGTATGGCACGTTGTTTTCTGGTGTTATGAAAGAAGAGCTCTTCGTAATAGCTCCAGCCTTGCTCTCCCCCTTTTCTCTCCCTTCCCTCTCTCTCTCTCTCACTTGCCTTAGCAAATGATGTATCAAAAAGCATAAAAAATATGATAACATCAAAATCGTGCAAATTTTCAGGTGTATTAAAAGCATATTACTTAAGTTTAAAGGTCAAATAGGCTATTGTCTGTGATTCCTCTCAACGTTGGGAAACATAGAATTTCGCTCCCTCGCATTCTTTTGGGCGAAACCACCTCTGGGTTACACAACATGACACGTTCCATCATGTATAGATCTGATTAAACCTCCAAAGAACCCGAATTAACTTGAGATTTTGTTTAGGTATTTAAGGGAAATGAAAAAAAAAAACCTTCGGCATTCCTCAGCAAACAAGTTGGTACAAATATAAACAATTATCTCTTCGATAAATAATTGCTTTGATACGTCATCTGCAGCCTATTGAAACTTATGAGAGTGAAAATATCATTTATCAAAATGAAGTCAAATTGGAATAGTTTCATGGCCTAATTTTTTGCACCAATAAATGTAGGTTTAAAACTTGGAGCAGAAGTCATGTGAAAAGAGATGAAATAACATTTTCCCCTTGACTAGATGAATTTATACTTTGGCGAGTAGGTCTCTGGAGTAGATAATTTTCAATATTTTGGATCTGTTTCTGGTTTTCTTGTCTGTGCATCGTTGAACGTGTTTTTAAGCACTGACGTTATATTTTGGCTTTTTGACCAAAAAAGAACGTTCCTAATCACCAGCACCAAGGCCGTATCCAGAGGGGGGGCCCAGGGGCCCCCCCCCCCCCTCTGGGGATCCCTCTTGAAATCCCAAATTTTTTCGCAATGTAGCATATATTCCTCCCTGAAACTTTCCTCAACATAAGTGTTTCAAAGTCAGGCCCCCCCCCCCCCCCCGAAAAAAATTTCTGGCTACGGCCTTGACCAGCACCCGTCAGTGTCGATAACTGCGCGCCCGTTGATGACTCAATTCAAGTAAACCAGAAATATTAAAATAAATTTCGATAATTGAAGAGATTAGTGGATTAATGTGTTAAGATACACTTTCAGAAACGCATGCTCAAATCTCACGAAACTTTCGTCATATTTGACGAAATGGCTTCGTGAAAAATGCTTCGAGTAAACCTTTCGTCACATTGCCGAAATTTCTATAGTAATTTTTTAAAGTCACGTGATCTCGCGAGGAAAGTTTCGTTATAAATGACGAAATTTGCTTGACGATAGAAAAGTCCTCAAAAGTGACGATTCTATTTCTGATAGTGTACTTTTTTAAGAGGTGAGGAGGGGAGTGGAGATTTTTTTGCGAAAGGAATATATGAGTAAAACCTTTTTAAACAGAATTTTTATTATTTTCGCTAGCCTTTCTGATAAAGCTAATTTTTAGTGGTGGTGCCCTAAGACCTTTCAATATTGAAGTTGAAGAGGTTTAGTTCAAAAGGATCACTAACACTTTAATACACAGTAAAAAATAGACTAGACACCAACTTTCTTATATTATCAACTATAACATGGTGCAGTTAATATACTGATTGTGAAAAATGGATAAAAAGTGCAGATAAGAACTTTTAAAGCTGATTTTAACATCTTGATCCACAGCAACCCGGCGAGGGAAAAGAGAGCTCCCCATTTCGAATTCTGTCGGTAGCAATCGGTTTTACAATAACGTCAGTCCTGGGTCGATCACTTCGAACAAATTGTCAACCTGATTTGATAGAACCGCAATGATTTCTTACAAATTTTTGAGCATTTTGAAAAAAGGAACTTCGTTTCGTTCAAGTTTCTTCAATGTTGAAGAAAAGTTCCAGTGGTGAGTTTTAAAATAACCATCTAGAGTCAACCGGACAGTTAGAGTAAATCATACAAATTCGTCAGGTCCCGATGCCCTTTTATGAGTTTAACCAACGATCGACGGTGAAAATGACGTTTCTGACGATGGTTTTATCAATCGACTGAATCCAGAATAGGTGCTATTTGTTTGGAGCCACTTTCCCGAGGTTCTTCCCATAAAACAAAAACCCCGGTGTCTTCCCCAGTGTTGGGGAATGTTGTGTTCCCGCTCGGAGGATGTCTCGACTTCTCACGGAAGTCGTTCGTTCCGAATATTCGAATCTTGGGAGAGAACGTTCGCCATCTGCCGGGAAGATCCCAGCTGCTGTCCCGGCTTCCGGTCTCGTACTTTCGAGGGGTGGTTGTGTACGTGCACTGTCCCTTCTCAACCTAAAGATGATCTTGGCGAATCCTCCGGCTGTCGTACCTGTGACACGGCATTTGGAATTCGATGACAACGAAAAGGGTTGTAAAAGGCGGGGGTGAAAACTACCTTACGATCCGAAAGTGGAGCATAACGTAAAAAATGACTCATGTAAATAATTATTTATGAGGGCTATACATTCTAAGTTGGCGTTGGCTGTAAGTACTGATTTCAAATGAACTACCATTTCCAAAGGCATGTGGCTGATTTCGGAACTATGTCTTAAAAACGTAACGAACGTAGATTAATTACGATTTCAGATTGCAAGGGAAAGTATGCATTTGGTACGAAGGTATGAAACATACAACTACAACACCCAGATCAGCTGCTTATTGACGCTCAATAACTGAAGCTCTGAGTGATCTTTTAATTAAAAGAATGTCTCGCCAGGGAAAAAATTACTTAAACGGCCATTTGTTTGTGAAAGCCAGCAGTTGTGGGTTTCAGGAAGTTTGTTTATTGTATCGCATCTCAAATCAATTTTGAGCGCTTCTGTTATGTGGGACGTGTCCTAAGTTTGAGCAAAAAGTCTACTGAGTCCACAAGCATATAGGAATTTATCGACAGAACAATAAAGCCACCCTATGCAATCAATATGTCACATTAGGACTAACAGTTATGATTCTAGATCATATCCTGGCCTTGATGAATCAAACTTACACCCAAGACATTAAAAATACTCACCTCCTGCTTATAAGCCCTCTTCTTACTTTACATATTTCTGCCGGCAAGGTGACGTCGTGGTAAGGCGCGAGTCTCATACGCTCTATATCGCAGATCGAGCCTGTCCATGTTGATGGATTTTCGATATACAGATAATCGTCTTCGTCTATGTTGTGTGATTATGTCCCTTGAGTAGCCATTTAGCTTGGATACTCTCGATTATATAAAATTCCTAATGCAATTTCGCATCATCGGACTCCAGGTGCTTCACCTTTCTGGTGAAGAAACTGGGCATCAAAATTATCATGTGACGATGGTCCCACATACATTGCGGTGATACTGAAAGAGAGGGTAGCGATCTCAGGGGGAACGAATTAGGTCTGCAATGGTTGAGGACCAATACGCAGCCCTCTACGAAAAAAGAAGAAAAAAAATTTACATAATTCTAAAAAAGCAAAGTTTTTACACAATACGACAGGTGAATTCAATATTATTGTTTTCTATGCACAATGAAAAGTGCTCTGCCCCAGTTTTCCTTTTTGTGTAACGTTACTTTCATTAAAATCAAAACTACTTTGCGAGTCTTGTCTTGGTACTAATTTTATCTTCTTGGGTACACAGTACGTATTCTTCACAAAATCTGAGTACCAATTAAAGACTTTCAATTAATTGAAACTAGCTTAACTGTCAAGATGTTTTGTGGGCTCGAAATTTTGATGAGCTACATTTCAAGTGACTTATATTGCTGTTTCTGTAGCACAAAAATTGCTCTTTGAAGGTTAAAATGATAAAATAATTTTACAGCAGCTGAGCTTAGCACAGATATGTACTAAGTGCTCCAAAGCTCCGAAAAGTTCTATAACTTTGAAATTTTAATGTAACCTTAGATTATGGTAAATAGTGTACCATAATTACACAGATTTAGAGTCGCTATTGACAACAGATTAAAAGTCGCTATTGACAACTAATGGTCAACAACACCATAAGTAACTTAAATCTTCCCGCGATTGTACCAATTGCTCCTTGTTAAAAACTATTTTTAAAGTTTGTAAAACTGCCTAAGAGTGTTAGAAATGCTACTTCATAAGATGTATAATTGGGCACAAGAAAAGGAATTTGCAAGTAAGAAATTGAAATTTTAACCATTCTATCATTGCTCTGTCTTATTCTGTCCCTATACCGGATAAAATCCCTCCACCATCTCACCTTTTTATATATTATAGTCCAATCAAATATTTAAGTCCAATCAAACATTTATCGTTCCACCAGACCCACCTGTAAAATGCCTTGTTTTAAATCCTTCCTGGCATCTGCACTAAGTTCCCACAGGAGCAGATTTCGAATGTTTTCGGGAATCGGCTGCCTTCTCTTTCCCTGGTGACTGTCGGCACCTGGCTACCGGTGAGGTACGACCTCACCTGATGCCTCCCAGTCGGTGGAATGTTTCTGAATTTTTTTAAAAAATCTAAATGCAGCTGAAACCATGCGCACCACAGGTTCTCGAGCTTCTGCTGTGTCTCATCTTGGAATCTTAAGTTAAATGATCGTATTTGGCCCTCATTGCTATATTAAATGGGGATACTGCCTTAGGGCAATCAAGGACGTAATATTACATCGAATTGTGTGACATTCGCATTCGCAAAAATAAGGCTTCCGGTTGAAACCAAAATGCGAGAAGTGGTAGACGTTATACTCCATCTAAGGTTTTATTTAAAGCCTTACTATGACACTTTGTCATACTTCGTTTTTTATTTTAGAAACTTACAATTTCTCTTCAAATCGAAAACTGAATTTAACATTTGATTCTTCAACATTGACATTCTGTTTGAATGCTCAGAACTATTGATAAAATTAGTTCCTTTCTTACCAGGGTTCGTTGATTTAAATCAGCTTGATTTAAATCATGATTTAAATCACGATTTAAATCAAGTGATTTTTTTTTCAAAAAAATCATTGATTTTACTATGTTAGAAAGTGTTGTAAAAATGAAATATGTTACAATTACAACTACTGTTTCAAACAAAACTTCTTAGGTCCATGTCTGTGTGCATAACATATTTCATAAGGTTAGAATTAATTACTATTCTTTTAATTTGACAATATTTTTTTTTAATTTTACAATATTCTTCAAGCATTTTAACAGCAAAGCATAATTCAGCGTTCAAATTACAATTCATAATACATAATCATGAACCATTCTGTGTTTTTTATCTAAAAAATAGTATTTTAGATCCATTTAATCAATGCCACACAATAAATAATTTGGATTGATAGTGTTTAAAACAACAATTGTTAGAATTTAGAACATATATCTTAAAGTTTCATCTATGTCCCCTAATAGCTTAAGTTTTTTCCCCGTTCTAAATTATTTTTTTATCATAGAAGTTTTCAATAAATATACTTGATTAAAACAAAAAGTTTCAGTTTTAATAATGGTGTGAGCATATGATTTTTCGAAATGGATAAAAATATTTCAAGCTTTTTTATTTATAAAACTGAAAAATGATTAAAGTAGATTCAATGTAAAACTTAAGTACACAGAATTGGTACATTTTTTCAGCTTTCAAAAGCAAAATAATTCAGATTAAATTTGTTCATTTTCTCTGTACTTATGAGTGTACTATTATTCCTGGTAGGGTTAAGTTTCATTTGAGTCACGCATTTGTATTCAAATTTGTTTATCATTATTACTATTAAAAACATTTATTGCTGTGAAAATAGTTTAAAGTGTGTTTTTGCATATTGATTAAGATTCCATATTGTTTCTATGAATGTAACGTAATAAATATCCAAAATATATAGGGTCTTTTTAAAAAAATTTAAAAAAAATCCGATTTAAATCAAAAAAATCTGATTTAAATAAAAAAAAATCCGATTTTTTTATATTTTTTTAAAAAAAATCAAAAAAATCACGAACCCTGTTTCTTACTAAGTGATAAAATAAAGGCCATACTTGATGCATTCAATGCTTTCAATTTTTCAGAAAGCAATGAATTTTATGACTATAATTATTATCACGCACTATTGAAGTAAAAAGATATCCATACAATATTCTCGTTTTTAAAAGGACCTATTTTTCCCCCTCTTCTCTTTTTTTCCCTCCAAGTACGATGGTCATAAATAGGGTTGTACGACAACTGAGGACTGATTTATTTTAAAATAGCGCTTGCTAACAGATAAACTCAATCTGCCCCGTAGTTCATCATATGATGGACGTTCGGCATCTAAATTTTGTACGCAAAGTAGTAAACCTCTATAAGCACTTTGTGTATTGTGTATCTAGGCACATTCAGCTGCTCTAATACTTCGACTGGAAAGCCCCCCACCCCCTTTTTTTTTGAAATCCGACCAAAAAAAAAAAAAAAAAACGAATTTTTTGAGTTTATTTACATACATATGTAAATAGTTTTGTTGGGATTTTTGGATTTTTTAAAATAAGTTTTTGAGACTGTACAACTTCTTTTGGGAGACTCAGTACTTTCAAGTTTTTTATTATTATTATTTATTTATTTATTTAAAGATTATGATTTTATAGCTTTTATTTATTTTATCATTTTGTTTTAATTATTATTTCTTACTTTGGTTTTCCTTCACCTTCATATATGTATTATAAGTATATTATGTGTATATATATGTCACATCATTTTTTTTTTTGCATGAAAACAGCAAAAAAGTTGATGATTTTCAGAAAATCAACGCAAGAAGTTTCATGCCTTTCGCACATCAGTCGCACCTAAAGGGCATCGCACGAAATATTAAAGCGTCGCCCTCCTCTTTCCCATCCCTTTTTCTTGTCTTAAGATTATTGTGGGAGCCTCCGTATTTGTCTCCTCCCCTATATGGTCTCTATAGTCCTCTATATCTCTTATTTTGTGATCAGTATATTAATTTCATCTACCAAGTCTTCAAAACTCCGTTTCTCTGAATTCTTCATCATCCGTCAGATGATTTTTTTCCACGTCTAGAACCATGAAATATGGAAAGGAAGCTTAATAGCGTTGTCATTTTGTCCGAAACATCTGCGGCGCAATAAACTGAGAACCAACAAAATGTAATCAATAACAAAAGGCTGGCGCTTTTATCAGCAAATGTCATTACGGATAAACAAGCTCAGCAAAAAAACTCCTCCCTATTTACTTTTGTTTAATAAATAGGGCTCTAAAAAAGAAAAAAAGGATCAATTCATGTTTTACGTCCAAAGAAGCAATCGGTTTCCTTTCCCCCATTTTATTTTTCTTTTTGTTCAGTGGGGAAGGTGGTATAATTCCAAATTATGTATGATTCCAACATTTCATATAAATTAAAGTCTTTTTTAAGATAGAAGGAAGAGTACTTACGTCTATTTTCTTAATTGTTTTATGTTTTCCCAGTCATTGATTCAGTATTTATTTATTTATTTATTGAGGATTTCTTCCTTTTCCTTTTTTTTAATAAATGTTGTTTAGTAAAGAAAATTTATAAGTGTAATACTTAAAATTAAATAAAAAGAAAATCAAAGTTATTTAACTTTATTTAAAACCTTCTCCGATGATGTGATTTTTGCACCTTGGTACTTCTTCTATAACTTAAGTCTTCGAATTTAGAAACTAAATAAAAAAATTTAATTCATTAATTTTCTTCTTTTTTCTTCATTGGCGCGCCAGCCCAGGATGGGGCATGGCCTTCTTCAGAATAGAATTCCAGATTGCCCGATTCTTTGATAGATTCTTCCAATTTTTAATTTTAAGTACTTTTAAGTCTACTTCAAAGCAGTCGATCCACCGAATCCTTGATCTTCCCCTTTTTCGTGCTCCTGATGGTTTTGCCTTGAATATCTTCTTGGTGGTTCGGTCGTCATCCTTTCTACTCACGTGACCTGCCCAATTCATTAATTGGACAGAAATGAAGCTTGTAATGTCTGACTCCTTGTATTATATCTTTTAGATCAGCGTTTCCCAACCGGTGGTTCGCGAAACCCCAGAGGTTCGCACGGTGCTGAAAGGGGGTTCGCGAAAATAATATTGCAATGGCGGAATATCTTTATCGATAACGTAAGAGAAAAAACGAAATAATAAATTTACATACGAATTAAAACGGAGCGAAAAAATGTTTTTTTTTTTCTTCAATGAATTGTTTCTTAGATACTGCAGGAAAGTAGTGGACCTGAATTCTAATTTGGATCACAACCAGATTTATCATTTCGGTACCAATTTGGATCGCAAATTGGTACCGAAAGATATTTATTGGTTTATTTTAAATTTTGGAACGTATTTCTCTTCTAACATTTCCCACTTTTTTCTAGCAAGCGCGAAGAACGAGTCGGAAGTATGTAAATTTATTGCATAAAATGTAAAAATTTGCATTATTTTTCGGTAATTTTTCATCATCCAGACCCTAAAGTGGAACCAGAAGGTATTTATTCATTAATTTTACATTTGAACTCGCATTTATCACACTTTATTCCAACTTTTCGGCATTATCGCAATAGAAATTTCAAAATATGTAAATTTTAATTTTTCATTAAATTTCCAAAACAATTCCGAATTTTGTATATTTTAACCGGAAAGTGGAACCTATAGGGAAAATGATTTTTTTAACTTTTTAGGAAATTTGCTTAGGAATGTTTACTGCCCTATTAATAATTCAAAAGAACAAATGATAAAAGAGTAAGAATAATAAAAAAAATTTGTAGCTGTATTTTAGTTTCTATTTAAACTTAGATGTTGTACAATAATTATGTTTTCATTTCTTGTTATGAAGTACAGTATGACATGGAAAATAAATGTACTAGTAAATTTTAGAGTTTTTTCACCCGTTACTAACGACTACAGAAGGGGCTTCGCCATTTTCTTTCGGATCGTAGAAGGGGTTCGCAAGAGAAAAAAAGGTTGGGAAACACTGTTATAGATCTCTGAATTTGTTCTTCTTGTCCAGGTGTTATTGCATTTTAATCCTCCTAAAATGTTACAGAGTACTTTTTTTTCAAAAATAGCCAGCATCTCTTTATCTCTTTCAGTCATTACCCATGTTTCCGCATTATATGTGACAACGGGTCGAATTAGAGTTTTATAGAGCAGTAACCTTGTTCTTCTGCTAATGAGATAGGATTTCAAGTATTTATGAATTCCAACAGCACATCTGTTTCCAGCAGATTTTACTGGAAATGAAATTCAATTTGAACCTTTTCTTTTTTTTTACATTTGCATGTATTCAGATTGCTGTCCTAAAGAATCTCCTCACATCTTTGCAAAAAAAAAAAAAAAAAAAAGATCCCATACATCCCTTCCCTTTTTATTTTATGTTTTATTATTTATTTTGTCTTATTCTCTACGCTGCATTAATTACTGAACTTGTGTCTCCTGTTTTATTCCTATTCATAGTTATTTCACATGGTTTTCTTTACTTTTTCGCTTGTTCCTTAATTTTTAAACAGAGTGTATATATATATATATATATATATATATATATATATATATTAACACTAACACGCATACACAGCTTATTAATTATAAATCTAAAATTTCGTTTTATTTTTTTATTTATTTCCTTAAGCTCAATGACATGTCAAAAGCTACTTGTGGGTTATTTGTTTTCTTGGCGAAAGAGGAGTCCGAGGAAAACACACAGGTGGTTCCTATCCCAGCGAATGTCCCCATTAATGAGTAATATACCCCTTTGGTTGACAGGTGCCTTCCTTCATCATCTGACAGATGCGGCGCCACCGAAACGCATGATGAAGATACGAATACGTAGAACCACTTGTGAGGCACCGTTTTTGACACTTTCCAACATGCAAAATAAACACTCAGTTCAGTTCGCAAGACTATGCTTATTATTATTTCGTCAAAAGGGGAGTCCTAATCCATTCCAGAAATGGGGACTTCCATTTCTGTGCAGAAATATTTGCTTCCCAAAAATCCAAAACGCTCACATTTTTCAGTCAACGTTCGCATAAAAATAAATGAGTAAATTAATAAATAAATAAATTCCTGTTACTACAATAATATTATAGTAATGGCAGCATTAAAGAATGTAATGTCTAGCTTTTTTGAATTCAAAAACTGAATCAAACACCGTTCAAAATAATAATAATAATAATAATAGTAGTAGTAGTAGTAGTAGTAGTAGTAATAAGTGAGACTGGTGTCTCCTATTAATTATCTTTAGAACAAATAATGTCTTTCTTGTACTACCTCTCAAATGTGGGGATAGTACTCAAATTCCAAGTGAAGTATATCCTTGTTAAATATCGCTAATATGAGCTTGAGCTGGCTCATTTTACATATTAAAAAAAGAAAGAGTTCGTATTCCATTCCCTTTCCCCAAAGATGTCAATCTTTTTTCTTTTTTTTTTTTTCAATTTTTTAGACACAAAAGAATTTACCTTCATATTACTTGTTTTTCGCATGTTCATTTCATAGTTCAATCACTGGTTATGCTCGGTATCACATGGTATCGCTAAGGCTCAGGTAATCGCATAAAATATACGACGAAAGGAATTACATCCGTAGGAAAATTTTTAGAACAGTTTTTTTCTTGTTGCCAGATTTTTAAATCTCGCTTAAAACTAGTTTAAATTAAATATTGCTCTGAATATAGAACGAATACATGTGCACTGCGTAAATAAGTCGCTTTTTCTTTATTTGTATTTTTAACTAATTCATTAATTTATTATTACAGTTTAAATTATTTATTTGATTTCCGTATTTTTATTTATTTCTTTATATTGCATATATATATATACTAAATGTATTAATTAATTATTTTACTTATTTTTTATTAATTCTCAGTTAATTGACTAACTAATTATTATTTTTATTCAGTTATTCAGAATTATTTAAAATTTTAATAATTTATCTACTAACTTAATTTGCATTTAAGTTCACATTATCCTATTTATTATTTCTGAGTAAATTATTACTTTTCTGGCAGATGACTTGAATTTGTTGTTTATTTTAAGGAATTCATTATTAATGAAAAATGTAATAACATGAATTATGCTTCCATGTCGCTCGTTACAACGAATAAAGTACGTTTTATTTTTAGCAATAATAGTATTCTATAAAACGTATGATTTTGTTCCGTAAGGGAAAATATCTTTATAAAATCACAACATTATTATTATTTTAGCGCGTAAAACTTTGCAGCATTGTTCTGCATAATCAAAATTTATTGCAAAATCAAAAGACTTAAATAAAATCAAAGGTCGTGCTTCCAACAAGAAATATTGCACCCCTCAAAATGATGTGCACCGAGGATGCAATCATTGCAAACCGGTCTCCTTTATTATATAAATAGGGAATAAGAAATGATAGATGCCGCCATTCGCTCGTGGTTATGGATGAGTCCCAAGTTCGGTCACGTGTCATCTCCTCGTAAGAAAGGGGGAGGGGGGGGAGGTCCAAGAGCGACTTCTCGGGGACAGGGATGGTGGCGAGTGGCGGAAAAGCTTCTTTCGAATGCGAGGTGATTCGCGAACAGGTGGAGGCGGGTGTGCCGCAGATGGACGCGCGCGCGCGCGCGAGCGGCAGATGCTCGCTGCCCCCCTCGTTTTGGGCACGCGCCTCCCAGCCAAAGAAGGAGATGCTTTTCTTTATCGCTTCCTCGTGTGTTCGGGCAGATGGCGGCCGAGCGAAGACAAACATCTTCCAGCCACGGGGGCACCTCGAGTACTTCCAAGGGAAAGGCACTCCATCCGTATCTCGAATGAAAACGATGGATGCGGTAAGACGAATTGTCGGAAGAGCCATCGTCCGGCAGGAAAAGAAGACAATAGGACTCTTTCGTAGCAAAACCGAAAAAGACTATTTAGTAGAAAATTTGCAACCCTTAAATCCTTTACCAAACACGGTATTTTCCGGGCTAATAGGCCGTGGTTGAACCTCAGCCTATTAGCCAGGAAAATGTTATGTTTGGTATGGACACCGGCCGTGAAAGTCTAAGATCCTATATTATATCACTTGTAATCATTACAAAACCAATGCTGAATGCAGGTTCTCTTTAGTCTTTCAAAATACGATTTGCTGTCTTTCAATAGCAGTAAATACCAGCGAGATTCCTCCTTTTCATGACCCAATTTTGACTGCGAAAGCTTTCTGTGAAGTTTGACGGAATACAATCCTATACTGTAGAGCAGTATTTCCCAAACTTCCGACATCAGTGTAACCCTTCTATAATTTGTATAATGTTGACTACCCTTCCGTACATATAGTATATATGTATATAGATATATACTTTAATAACAATCGAAACGTCAAAATATATTTTTTTAAATATTGAACGAAAAATACGAATTCATTCGTAAGGAAATATAAAACAGAACAAATAAAAGTAATATCATGCATAACATTTATTATAACTAATGAGAAAGGCCATGGTAGCCTACTTATCTCCAGCAGACCCCTACCTGTTAGCCGAGGCCTTAGGCATGCTTTCGCCTCTTATCTCCACCAGACCCCTACCTTTCAGCCGAGGCCTTAGGCATGCTTTCGTGCCGAGCTGGTGGCATGCTTTCGCCTTTTGGTTAGGATGTCGGTCTTCCAACCGGACTATCGGGGGTTCGATACCCGACCCGCTGAAGACCCACCATGTACTCTTGGGGATACGTGCATGTAAAATCCCTGACACCTGCAGTCCAGAGTGTGGAGAATTTCCCTTCCCTTCACTCTTAGGTCAAAAAAGGAAGGTGGCGTATTTGTGGTGGCGCCATCTGGTGTCATCCAAATATATAATGAGCTAAGTCGTACTTCCACCGTTGTGGTGCTCATCTACAAACGGAAGGCGCTCCTTACTACCTTAATTCCTTGTCGCTCTGCGAAGGGGAATTTGGATACCCACCTTGGGCATTAGAAACAACAACATAATTACTGCGAAGGTTAAAACTGATGTTGAGACAGATAATCAATGTAATTTTTCTGAACTTTCTCCGCTAAAACTGAATGCACAAGCTCAATTTGCTACCAGATTGATGTTAAAGTTACGCTTCTTATACTTATTTTCCTACAATCCGGCTGAAACTAATTCAACTCTTGATCCGCCTGCTCTTATTTTTGATTAAATCAGGAAAATTTATTTTCCGATCGAGTTGTTATTACTCTAAATACTGTACCCTTCTGCGATTATACAATTTAAAGTATTTGAATCTATTTTTCTAGCTGAACTCACGAGGGCAGAGGAATGAGAGTCAACATCTCTGTTACCAACTATCTTTTGAAAAAAATTTTAATTTTGTCAAGCAGCTCTTGACTAAATCTAGTACTATATCTTGTATGTGAAACAAGGAAACTTCTTTGCATTGGAACCATACGTTGACGCAATTTAAAACAGACGTTCACCGGAGGTTCTCAACCCGGCTCACTTTATAACCCAAACAAGCTCTTCCCGTACCACAGGGGTATGCGTACTACAGTTTGGGAAACAATCGCAGCGTTTTCCAACCTTTTCACTCTTACGAAATATTTTCTGACATTGTCCAATTCTAACTTCCGTTTACTGAAACTCCTTAGAAATAGGTTTTTTTTAGAGATAATATGACTATAAAATTAAAATTGTATTAAAATATATTGAACCGTAAATTAAAATTATACAAAAGATAATGAATAAAAATTTAAATTTCATTAAAAGATAACTTTTAAAAAATGATCTCTCCTTAATGAGGCAGTCTGAAAGCAGCATTATGACACAAAATTCAGAAAGATATCAAAGTTTTGTCCTTTCCGGAAAGATTCATCCGCTTGAAAAAAAGACTGCTTAAATGGGTTTAGATATCTGCCACGAAATGTTTTAACAGTTAATATAAATTGCAAAATTACAAGCTTATACAATACTGCAAGTAAACACTATTGCTTATAGCAGAGGGGGCTCGTTGCTCATTAATATAGTAATAAAGCTAAAATAATGGTTGCGAAATATTTGAAGAATAAATCGTAATTAGTAACTTTTGGCTTAAAAACGAACGTTTTAAATAATGGCCTAATGTTGTTATTCAAACTCACTTCAATAGATATTGATATTTTGCGCTACAATGAAAACATGCTTCAAAGGATCTAATCCTACTCTAACTCTTTTGCTGTCAAAATTTTAAGCATTTTTTAAAATAATGTTTTAACTGTTGCATTTGAATTTTTTACCTTTAGCTGGATGGGAATGGATGACAACACGTCGTTCTCAGAAATAGTTGATTAGTTGTCAAAAAAATATTCCTGATATTTTATTGATCCATTGATTATGTTAAAATTATAAAATACTCTGATATAACGAATACAGAAATGATCTGGGGACTAAATTCCTTCATTTGCGAAAATTCGCATCCGGAAGGCCAAATCACGAGATTAAAGTGACAATTTATGATCAACTACAAAGAAACTACACAATGAAAGCACAATAACGACCTACTTAAATAAGTCAAACATTATATTGGTTTACAAAATATACAAATGATGTATAAATATGCAGAAACTTAAATTAAAGGTGCTCTCTCACAAACATTTTTTCCCAATAATGCGCTACCTAGACACATCAATGATGCTGACTCAATATTTTAAGGTGCTTTTCTAAAAAAAAGTACACATTTTAAGTGAATTGAGTATAAAGTCTTCCAATTCAGTAATACGTGTGTTAAATGAAACAATTCATTCCCCATCCAGTTTGCTTCTATCATATCTTAAAAGAAACACAGCTAACATATGGTCAAATGAACAAATCAACATTGATCATCTCAGATTATACAATATGATGGCGATAAAAGATTTTTTTCTTCTCTAATAATCTTACCACCCCGACTTCAGATGGCTCTTGTGTGTATATAAACAGCAGCACAAATGATGGTTTGTGCTAGTGGTCACTTAGATTCAACATCCTGTCGTCTGCGCAGTGTTCATCATCGGTGGTCGGCCACGTGCGCCCGTCACCCACTTCCGGCGACCCTGATCTTCTCGAGAAAGATGCCCGATGAACAGAGATGCTGTTCGGTCAGGCACTTTTTTGATCCACTGCAATAAATGTAGTGAACGAGAACTCACACCACATGACGGATGCAGTTGCTATTGCCAAATAAAAAGAGAGAGAGAGAGAGAGAGATCTGGAGGGGGGGGGGGGAGAAGTTATAGAGCATTGATACTGCCAGATTTTGCTTACGGCCAAATCATTCAGTAATTCAGTTTTGGAAATGTGCCTTATTTTCTCTTTACAAGATTTTATTAGAATGAAAATTTTTAGTTTCGATTCGGTTTGTGTTTGCGTAAAACACATGCAATGCATTGCACAGTAAAGTACTTATTTTAGAAAAGTATTGCAAACTGATGTTGAGGCATACGATTATTATTCAGTATTGAAAATAAAAATTTTTACTTGCTCTCCACTGCTTTCACTGGTATTCGAAGGCATACGATATTTTCTAAATGTTGAATATATATATTCATAGGCCTGACCATGGAGGCACCATGGTACCCCCCCCCCCCCCATTAGTTCATAAAAACACGTAATGATACAAAACTGATAACTTTTGCAGTATTAGATTTAATAATTCCACAACTCAAATGCATTAACTCATTTACGATTAGTGTTACCATACGGTCATAGCTTGCTAGGATTTTTTCTCTGCATTCAAATGATCTAAAATCACCATGCTATAGTTGTTCCGGCTCGTAAATAAACTTTAATTTCTCAGATTTAAAACAAAAAAGAACGGCATATTCCTACTTCAATAACGTGATTGAAAACAATTTAGAGAGTAGTAAACCTTTTTTAAAAAATAATTCAGTCCTTAATGGGTTAAAAATGCTTCTCTAAGCCTATTTTTTCAAACTTTTCTTGAGCAAACATTTGGGACCCATATCTTCTGGATCAAACTCTTATGACATCCTCGGTTCAGTGGCTTACCCAATAGGGAAGTTTCGACCTACTAAAATATTCCTATTTTGATAGCTAAATATGGTTAAAACAGTTAAAAAAACTCTAAAATTTAAAAACGCCACACTCAGAAAACCAATTATTGGTTTTTAATTAATTTTCAAAATATCATACGCAAAACTCGGGGTGGAACTTAACGCGTCAGCCTCTGACATCACACTTTAGGTTTCACTGCATACTTTACATTGCTCTTAACTAGTTCGCTTTCTTCTCATCATTATTTTATAGTTATATTGAAATTAATGCTTCATTGTGGAGTCTTGATTTGTAAAAGGTCCATCAAGCAACGTGCTAAAAGGGACATCAGTGATCTTATTACACTTTATCTATTTTTATGCATACTTTTCTTACTTGGCGACTTTTTCGCTGCGATGCAATTTGCTCTACAAGGCTTTCTTGGCGGACATCCGCGGAACTCAAACCCCAGAACTGTCGCTCTTATTACAACCACGTACTTTGTCACTACTAGAGTGATGACGTTTTTTCCTAAAGAGGGGCACCTGCGCAGCAAATTGTTTTTGCGTCGCTTACTGCGCTTGAACTTCAAAAATTATTTTTAAAAATAAATATTTATCGCAGAACATTTTTTTTTCAGAGATGATATATATAGACGTTATTCCATCAAATAAAAATAAAACCAAAAAATCGAAACCAGACACCATATTCAAAGTCCATTTGAAAAAAAAAGGAAAAGCTGTGATCGCAATTTAAAAAATAAAAATCAAACCAAGTTTTTATAAATACATATATGTATATATATGTGGGGGGGGGGGGGTAATAATTAAATTGGAAAGAGCATTAAAAATTCTTCTCTAAAAATGTTCCATTCAGAAAATAGTATTTTAGATAACGTAATGACGTACTAGAAATGGAACACTTACAGTTCGACCACGAAGTTTTTGACATTTGGACGCTCCTACGCATGACAGAAAAGGACGAATCCATTCAAGTTTTAGGGAAGTTCGTTCTGCAGGGGCGTTTATTAGCATGCGAATCAGTTGCTTCTCTGTTTGTTGAAAGCAAGTAAATTTATAACCAGGCATACAACATCAGTTCGGAAGGAATCAAATAAGCTAAACGAAATAAAACGAGATCAGAAACGGCACTTTTCTCATACCAGCAGTTTCTCTCTTGAACATGAATGGATTCTTCTTGGCACTCTGCCATTTAGATTGCTTTGGTTGATGGTAGAACAGGACAATATTTAATGTTCGAGAAATCTTCTGTACTGAAGACAGCGACGATAGGAAAAGCTCCAGAGACAACAAAATAAAAATTTACCGTTGGCCAAAACGGAAAAGAAAAGCAACAAAATTGACACAGTTTTCCAAAGATTGACTACAAGGCCTCCCATACGACAAAACGACCCTTGACTGTTTTTGTGGTGAGACCTTTATGTGCTTGACGCATTTCCGACACAACCGACTTTCTTTGTGCTTGGAGGACGAGAACACACACAAACAAAAAAAGAAAAAAAAAGGAATCAACTCGTAAAGATGAGTGAGACCTCGCATTCTCCTCTCGTCACTTTCTCTTTATTCGTGTACCGTCTTTCATCCTTTAACATCCCTTTACAAGAATGAACACTCTTTCCCAACAACACGTTCATTCAGGCTATTGAGGAAAATGAATTCCCTCACACCCCCGCGTGAATCTTCTGCCTCACAACCACGTCCCGTCCCCGTGGATTCACCTTCAGGAAAAGTCGAAATGTCCTTTGCTCTCGCGGGACAGGTGCTTTTGCCACCCACAGAAAAAAAAAAAAAAAAAAAAAGCATTTCAAGCCACCCCTGTTGAAGCCCATCTTCTCTCGCTGAAATAGAAATCACATTATTTATTTATTTATTTATTTATTTCTCATGCTAGTATTCAATAGAACATGGAGCTTTTTACCCATACATTTTCACATGTTTTAACAAGTTTTAAAATCTTTCTGAAAAGTTTAAAATTTACATTGGATCATTCGTACTTCGTACTACGGCATGTGCATTGACTTGTTGCACATTTGGGAATTTTTATAATTAAAAAAAAAGCATCTAGATACATTATTTCCAGACTCACTTCGGTTCCTATCTCCTCATTTCTTTGACAGTTTGGAACTGTTGTAAATAAGGCAGTAGCGTCACTACCGGGGGGGGGGGGAGTCCGTGCCGGGTGACGCCCTTTTGTGAGTGTTGGGGGGGGGGGGACAGCCAAAATGAAGAAAAGAGTTTTTTAAAAATACTTGCACTAGAACTACACACTTTTACTGGTACCATCTCAACGTATCATAGGTGAATGTTCTATTTATGAAAATGTGATAAAGTTAAAATATGTAGTTTTATGAAAATCGCACTAAAATAAATAAAATGCAATTTCTTAAGTGTTTTTTTTTTTTTACTACTGAAAATTATATAAACTTTATACAACACTACAAAGTTTCTTTTTTTTTGGGGGGGGGGGTGTTACGACAAATTATCACACCGAGTGACACCCATGTTAGGAACGCCACTGAATAAGAGTAGTTTCCGTTATCATAGACTAAAATTTCCCCTTAATGTATCATTATTTAACATTCCGATTAAAAAAAATCGTTATAGGAAGACACTCGTTGTAGGGAGACTTCGTCCTCCATTTTAAGGAGATTGTACTGTATTTTACATTCTTAAAGCAGTGCTTCTGAAGGAGAAAAGAGACATCTCCGACAAGTAGCAGCTTTGATTAGCAGCTTACATTTAGCGGTAGCTTCCATAGTATCCTGAAGTGCTAAACATTCGACTGTGTTCCCAGCCAATCTTCCCCGCCAGGGCAGCTGCTCCTTTCGAATTCCGAGAGAGGAATGCGCCCGCTTACTAGAAATTCGATTCCCATGTGATTTTTCTTATAACGGGACTTCCGCCGTCCCACGAGAACACGAGCGGGGAGGGAGGGAAGCAGCATCCCTCGCGACATCGATCTTCTCCCCTTTCAACATTAAAATTGGATTCCATCTCGATTCATTGCAATTGAAAACGATTTGGCCCCAGTGTGAATGGAGAAAATAAAAAGAATGAGCCGCAGAGAATAATGTAAGAGAGTCCTGGCGGTAAGGGCGAAATTGAATCGTTTATTTTAGAAAGGGCACAAGTCACATTTTTCAAACTTAATACCAGACATTAAAAATTGTTCATCTACCCGCTCCTTCCTCTAATAAGCGTGTTTTTCTAATATAGCAATTAATGGAATAGAGTCGAAGATGTGCCCTTTTAGCACATAATTTGTCCCGCCCAGCATAATGTTTTTTTTTTTTGTCAAAACATGGATTTCCAAGAAAATGTGATTTGTGTATTTTCTAAAATAAAGGACTCATTTGTATCTGATCAATAAAAGTAATTTTTCCGTATGGTCGATGATTAATTACTAATCTTTAAAAACGATATTTGGTACTTTTTTCAGTTAAAAAAAAAAGTCTTTTATACAAATATTTATCAATCTTACGGAAAAGAATACCGAATTTTTAAAAATTCAATATATATGTATTTTAATTAATGTATATACAGCCACGATATTTGTGGTGAAGCAATAATGACTTTATATGTATATATATATATATATATGTATAAAACTTTGCCGGAAGAATCACGAATTTTTGATGCTGCTTCTATTTTATGAGCAAAATTAACCATTATCCTCGCTACATAAGATATTAGTAATTGTAATCTCTAAATATATTAATCGGTTGAATAAAACATTGGCTACTTGTACGTTACGAGCATGAAATTTCTAACCGAAATATTATGATGTTTTTCTTTTTCTTTTTGACTTTATAATTCGAGCAAGAAGTTGATGTAAACATCTAAAAGCAAATTCGCTAATTTGTTAAAACAAGAGGAGAAAAAACTGGAAAATATCGGCTATTGCAGAAACAGTTTACATAAAAAATAATGTAATGCTTGACATCACCCGTCCACCTTCCCCTTTAGTTGATGATCTTTTTCGCAAAAAGTGTCATTTTCTTAAACAAATTAAAAATCTAGCCTTTCATCTCCCTCCAAACATATTGTAACTTTTTTTTTGTCTAAAGACGATGAAGGGACGAACCGCTGTTATTAAAAATATGAAGTTTAATAGCCATTTTTTTCATATTCTACTATCACATGTGGAAATTCTTTCTCCACTATTAGCACTCGTGCTGTCCATTCGCGCTATTTCAGTTTTCGCTTAAGGTAAATTAATCGCTTTTCCAAAGACGATTTATTTACGGAAGCAAATGCAGAATCTTCATTCAGGTCACGTTTATTTTGACAATTTCGGAATGCATGAATAAATTCACCATAGATAGTTTTTATCTGGACTAACTGATTTTCTTTCAATTTCATCTATAACTATACAGCCACACCGTACATCTTACGGTAGTGAATTATTTTTATGTAATGAAACCTCAATTTAAACCTTGTGAATAGATAATTTATCAATAAATTGCGTAAAAATAAAAAATAAAAAGTGTTATTTATTCTTTGAAAACGGCCGTTGTGTATAGTTGCGCCCTAATGCTGTGCTTTCCAGCCTAGAATTGACAAAATATTTACCGCCAAGAAATCAGCACCCGCAGGGTGCCTTTGATCGCGCACTTTGAGGAAAAACTGTTTAGAGCTATAATGTTCCGGTTTTTAAGCCATCGACTCCTCTACGTCCTTTAATTTTGCTTAGGACTGCTACCGCCCAGAAATGCAGCGTCCAAACGGACGTCTTTTATAATATTCGCCCACATTGATCACATTTTGATCAGGGCGTCTGGGGGGAGGCAATGGCCAAGTCTTGACATCCCTAAATAACAGGTCTTAACCTCACATGAAGATAAAAATCCCTACTTTGTAGAACAGAAATTCTTAAGCGCAAACTGCTACTGACTACCAATAGTTACGAATCGTTGCCTCCATTATGTTCAAAATTTACTATGTATCATCGTAAAGATGGGAACACATTTTGTAAGAATTTTTTTTTCTAAATCAGCAGTCGCACATTGAAATTTGTCTACTTTTCTAAAAAGGAGTAAGAAAAATGAAACATAAATCGTAAAAATAAATCTAAAAACAAAAGTAAATCTAAATAAATAAATTAATGATTAAAAAAAAAGAAATAATAAAGCAAAATTATTTTTAAAAGCTCATGGACTCTTTAAAAAAATATTTATTGCATAGTATTAAAAAATTAGGGGTTACCAGATCAGGATATGAGGGTCCGTCTGTACTTGCGTTTCAACCAAACTTTTAAGAGAATACTCCAATTCGAGCAAGTTTTTTTTCACGGATTTTACATTCACTATTTATACAGACATTTCAACGTATATTTTACAATTTACTTTTTAAATTTCTACCTTTTTCATTCAACAAAAAAATTTATTATTAAATTTCTTTTGAGGGTTTAAAATTTATTCATGCACCTTTAACTTCTTTCACAAGAATTTATGATTTATGCCTTTTTTTTTTAAATTTATTATTATTTTTTCAATTATTTTTTTTTTTTTACTTTTATGGGAATGTAAGTTAAAAAGAGTGAGTACGTACGAGTATTTCCTCAGAAAATACAGTACTGTACTTGTATGTATTGTGTGCTTGAGAATACAACTGAGAATAAACTGCTCACGTCAAATACCCTCAAACCAAAGAAATTACGTACTTTGTGTAGGCGTAAACTAAAGGGCCAACGAAAATGAAAATT
Source organism: Octonoba sinensis (assembly GCA_038502835.1). Taxonomy (NCBI): domain Eukaryota; kingdom Metazoa; phylum Arthropoda; class Arachnida; order Araneae; family Uloboridae; genus Octonoba; species Octonoba sinensis. The sequence goes on along the minus strand of CM076603.1, from coordinate 108,363,510 downwards.
CCTGAATACACAGTATACAGTAATTTACCTGCTAAGACTGACCTCAGAAAAACACCTGAAGGCATAACGCTGTCTGTAATGAAAATTAGCTATCCAACTTTGCAAAAAATAGCTACTTTATCTTCAAAGAAATGCGCAGAAATAAGTTTTAAGGAACTTTTTTGGCCCCACCAGGGTGTGGCATATTTATCTAGACTGCAGGATTATCAAGTGCCGAGTTTTCGAGACTCCACTCTAATGAAAATAGTGCTACTAAAATTTGGTGCCTACTGACCACTAGCTATTACCTAAATTCTAAATCCTTGAAATTTCAGATCTAGTGAGCATAATGATTTTATTCAACAATCAATAAGAAAAGTGGTTCAACCTGAAAATATTAATTTTTAAACCATGAAAATGGGTACCATTACTCACAGAAATGAACTAAGTAATTCTGTAAAGGTGAAAATTGTAAACAAAAAAAAATAGTGATGGAGAAATGGTAGTATCAAAAATAACTATACCATTATATAATTACTCGACTGACGATTGATCGGTATTGACCGATTATCTTCAGCCGATTAATCGGAAATCGGTAATCGGGCAGTTTATTTATCGGGGCATCCCTTGTTCGAATTAAGAGTAATATTTTATATTTTTATAGATCGTTTTAATTTTTTTTAATTTCACTTTCTTTCTTTCTTTTTCTTTTTCTTTTTTGGCACATGCGCATGTGTGCGAAACATGAGTAGCTAGGAAACTAAAATTTGTTTACACAACGTTTCGTAAAAATAATGTAATCACGATTATGACTGCACTCTCAGAAACTCATGCTGAAATCTCACGAAACTTTCGTCGTATTTGACGAAATGGCTTCGTGAAAAATGCTCCGAGTAAACCTTTCGTCAAATTGCCGAAATTTGTGTAGTAACTTTTTTAAGTCACGTGATCGCGCGGGGAAAGAATCGTTATAAATGACGAAATATTCTCGACGATTGAAGAATCCTCGAAAATGAAAGTTCTTTTCTGAGAGCGTTGTCAAACCGACGTCTAACCACTGACCACAATTTTCAATCTTTCGCGTATTGGGACTTAACACGAGTGTCAGCTGTTCCCGCAATGTACGGGAACTCTTCTGGAGGATTGTTTTCTTCGAGATCGACAACTGTCGCTTAATAACCTAGGATTGTTTTATTCAGGAGGACAGGTTGCGAATTGCAGTTGTCTTCAGGTGCCAGAGAATGAACTGCTGAACCTCGTGGGAATACTTCTCTCGCAAGGCACCTGGATCGGATGCCTGGGAACAGTGATGGGAACACTTGATGCCGATCGGATCGGAGGCAGATGCGGATGCTGTCTTCCCGAATCCGTCCCTCTCGAACACCCGTTCCGAGTTTTGCGAACATTACTTTGAGAAATCTCGAAATACTCGTCATTTTATTAGCACTCTTTGATTACTTCACTTAGATTCTCATCAAAAATGAATAACTGATTTTCATTTACACTTTAAAGGTTGTATTTTTGAACACAAAGCTAGCGTTTCTCATCCTTTGCATTGCTTTAGAACTCGATAATTGCTAAGGCAGGAGAACTCCGAGTACTAATATTTCTTCAATATATATACTGTCTATATTCAGAGGGTTCCCAAAAAATGTATACACTCATTGACAATGAACCTACTCAGAAGAAAATGACTTGCAGCTATGAATTTTGCTTGGTATTGTAGTTCAATGGTTAGTCAATAGATCAGTTAAAAATCTTGTTACAGAATATTGAAATTTAAAACTTATGTTTAAAATAAAGATATTCACTGTCAACTAGTGTATACATTTTTTTAGAACCCTCTGTGTATATATAAATCAAGTGATGGTGTAGCAGGACCCAATAAAATCGTAATGGCTAATAACAGCAGCCAATCAGAAGTGAGATCGCATAAGCGGTGCGTTCACGTTTATTGTTTAAATAATTTAGTTATCTTGAGTGCGAACACGATGGTTATGCTTTTCTTTTATTTGACTTCTTTAAACTATTTCTACAGTTAAATATCTAGAGTAGCAACACTTTTGGAAAATTTCAATGAGATTCTTGTTAAAAACTTTTTCTTATGCATTACTATTTTAAAATTGTTTTCTCCAAGAAAGCATCACATTTCATTAAGCTTTAAAGCGATTTCTCTATCGTTAAATATGAAAACGACTTTGCACAAATCTTAAAATATACAATAAAGGGTTGAGTACTTAAATTCTTCCTGCCGTAGTCAAGAGTCATAAAAATAAATAAGAAATTCTTAACAAAAATCTCGCCAAGCTTCCGACACAGTGTAAAATCTATGTATATTGTCAGCGTGAATGCAAAGAGTTGTGTGCAATATAGAAGGTTATTTCTGACAGAGAACTGATTCTTTCCATAAAACTATTAAAAAATAGTTTAGTTTGTATTGAGCGAACGAACCAATCCGAAGGAGCGGCGGGAGCTTCCTAGTGTAAATATACACACACGCACACACCACATAATATAGATATACTATATATTTAAAAAAATACTTTTATTTTAATAATGAGTAGAAAAAATTATATATTTTCATGAAGCAATGTGATGACAAAATTCAGAAAAATATCGAAATTTTCTTTCGGGTAAATTGTATCACTCAAAAATACTGCTTAAAAGAACATCTGCCAAAATGTTTGAATAGTTATTAAAAATGGAATCAGAAATAATTCTCAGTGCTGTTCGCTGTTTAAATTTAAAAAATTGAATTTCTCTGATGTAGGCGCTCAGTTTTTTTTTTTAAATGTTCAAAAAGTAAATAAATAAAATGAAATAAAGCGATAAAAATATAAAAATACTACATACAGTCCATCCTATGGTGATGCCCCATTTTTTTATAATGATATCCCACGGAAATCGTACGCTTTTTCGGAATAAAAAGTTTATGTGCTATTCTAGACTATAATTTATCTCTGAGCCAAATTTCACCCAGATCTGTTCAGCCGTTCTGCCATGATCAAAGGGTTGCCAAATCTTACATCTAAATTAGGGTCGATTTTGGGCGTTACACAAGAGAAATTAATAAAGAGGAGCTTTTATGGTAAAAATTATAAGCCTCTTTCTAGTATCGTAAAAAAACTGTTCTTACTATAGTTATTCATTTATTATATCTATTTCGTTTTGAAATTTGATACGGGAAGTCATTTTTGTCGAGATTCAGCTATGAGTTTTCCCACACATTGAAAATTACTAGATTTAAAACGCTCCTATTAAAAGCATCAAGAATTATAAATTACTAAAATTAAATACCTAGCAATTTAAGAGATTGAAATTGATATTTTTTACATTCCAGGTAAGTATTCATTTTTCTAAAAAGATATTAATTGTGTTGATATGAAGTACGTTAACCGTTGGAAAGGTATTTTTGAAATAATGTAGATCTTAAGCTAAACGAAAGAGAGAGACAGAGGGAGAGAGAAAAAGGTAGTTTTACAAATTCGATGTTGGCACATGGAAAATTAGCCTCGTTTAGTACTTGACAAACTTCTTATTATCGTTTACTTCGAATAAATATAAATGCGAGCAATTTTTACCGGTTTTCAAATCTATACTAATATTATAAAGCTGTAGAGTTTGTTTGCTTGAACGCGCTAATCTCAGGAACTACTGGTGATTTGAAAAATTCTTTCAGTGTTAGATAGCTCATTTATGGAGGAAGGTCATAGGCTATATATCATCATGCTAAGACCAATTTGGAGCGGAGCTCCGAAAATTGCATAAAATAGTCCTTTTCTATCGGAAGAAGTTACCGCATCCTTTCCAGCTTGATACCATTGAAAAGCCCGTAAAAAACTATCCTAGAAAGGGTTTTGTCCTTCGTGCTAAAATTGGAAGTTTCTAAATTAACTAGAAAAGAAGTTATAAGCGTTTTTCTCTGTAGTTTGAAATTATTTTTTTTTTACTGTAATTAACTTTAATTTTATTTGACGCAGATGATGACCGTTTTATTTTATTTGCATTGTTGCATCGTTTCAACAATTGTTACAGTTGCCGTGTGAACAAGCAAATCAATGCAGTTGCCATTGTTAAACAAAAAAAAAAAAAAATAAATAAATAATCAACTTTTCTAGCATTTTGATGGGGCATCGCTGTATTTGCAAAATATAATTTAAGATAGACCGTGCAACGCCGGGCGTCGCAGTTAGTTGTATATAAAAGAAATGACTGCAAAATTTATTCGGCCCTACACTAGTGAATTTAGCTTCTAAAGTTACTTTAAGCAGAGCGGAAAATGATCAGAATGCAATTTTAGAAGAAAACGCATATCATCCAGTAAGCATTCCTGTATGAAATTTCATTCAAATAAGTTGAAGCCCTACGCATAATACAGACAAATATAGTTTTGTTTTGGCTAAATAAGGAGAGAAATCTTTACACTGATCTATGCGTTTTGATTGTAACTTTTTTGTTTTTTTTTTTGATTGAATAAAACGATTTCAGCCTTGGCATATTTTGCAAAAAATTAAGAGCCTTTTTATAATATCGTATAAAAACTGTTTTTACTTCTGTTTATTATCTAGACACACGGCAGTGTGTCCGCCAAGTTCAGAAAGTCAGCCAAATTAAGATACGGCGACACCGGCCAATGTGTATATTTACCCGAACCATTTCGAGCTACTTTTGACTCCGCCATTACCCAAAAACTATTAAACTTACATACTTGAAATTTTGTACATCTAATAGCGATCCCCTTAACCATTCGAATATCAAATTTCATTGATGTACCTCTTATGGTTATGGAATTATTAAGGTTTGAAAAGTGTCATTTTTATCACTCACTCACTCACTCATCAAAAACCTAACCTACTTCTAGGAGACTTAGAAACTTGAAACTTGGTATCAAGGTAGACAATTTGGAATATATAAAGGAAAAAATCCGAAACTTCAAAAAATTACATTATCTTCGAAGTTACTAGCATACTCATAAGTAGCATCATACCTAACGACTTCAAACAGCAGCCATATTTTTCTGCCGTTTAAAGTAAACAATACTCTCTCGCGCTTGAAAGTAAATAATTGATGCATTGAAATTCACTTTCCGCTTTAATTTTTCACCTTAAGGCTTAACACAAGCTGACTACAAACAATCCAGTGTCGTAGTTATACAGAACTTTTCAACGTTTTAAATAAAAGATTAATTAAGTAAAGATAGGTTTACGGACTTATTACGGAGAAATGTAAACAGACGAAAAAAATCTTAAATAATTAATAGCGACTCTTCAGCTTGGTTTAATTCAGTATAACTTATCGTCAATATAAAAACACATTTTACCTTTTCAAAAATTAATGATATCCCAACAAAACATAAATGTGAAAAAATTGCCAAGTTCGATAGAACAAAAACGGCTTCCGGAGTAGTCGGTGTCAGCGATAAAAGAATTGATATCTAATGGGTGCCAAGTTCCATAGCAGATAATTTGATCATGGCTGTAAGAGCGTACAATGTTCCTTAATTTATTTGAAAGCATTTTTTTATCGGATTCCTAACTTGGCAAGTTTTAATTAAGATAAGTTACGTTCAAGAAGACGATAAGAAGACAATTAGAAATTAACTATAATAGCTTGCCACATGATTTTACTAACTATTAAAAATTGCTAATTGAATGAGTTAAATTTTTTGAATGTAATTTACCTTAATTAACACTTGCCAAGTTAGGAATCCGATAAAAAAATGCTTTCAAATAAATTAAAGAACATTGTACGCTCTTACAGCCATGATCAAAGGATCTGCTATGGAACTTGGCACCCATTAGATATCAATTCTTTTATCGCTGACACCGACTACTCCGGAGGCCGTTTTTGTTCTATCGAACTTGGCAATTTTTTCACATTTATGTTTTGTTGGGATCATATTTTACCTGTTCAGCAGTGAATGTTTTTTCCTTTACATTATGAGTATTTTTTCTGGAGATTCAATTTTATTTTTTCTTACACATTGAAAAACTGTACTGCATTTCGTATTGTTTACACAGAAAATAATAACTTTTTTTTCCATCAAAAAATATTAATCTTGTTTCGATATTAAGCGTGCTAACAGTTGAATTTAAAACAACCATCAAATAATTAATAGATTAGGTCAAAATATCCTGCTTAAAATAATTTTAAAACTTAAGAGAGAAATAGAGACACAGAGAGAGAGAGAGAGAGAGAGCTAGATTTATAAAATTTGATTTTGGTTCAAAGAAAAATAGGCTTCTTCAGTTCTGGGCGGGCTTCCTATTTTTAATATATATATATACGAGTATATATATATATATATATATATATATATATATATAATCTGCCTCTTGATACATAAAGCTAAAATTATATTAATAATAACTTTTTTCCTCCCCTTTTATTTAAAATTAAATGCTGAAAAGTACCCTCAATAATATGAAAGAAAAGCGTCCCCTTAATGAAAATATTCCTCGTCACGAGAGCTCTTTTCAATAAAGTTTGCTCGTAGCAAATCTACCTTACAGTTCAGGATTTATTCCTTAAATTTCCTCGTAGATATCTTTTTTTGAGTGGTTCGTAGAATACGTTTAAAGTGACCAAATAACAAAAATCCTTTTTTGTATATATTCTAATGTGGAAAGCATCTTTCAATAAAGCTTGTTCGAATAAAATGCGACTTTTTCGTGTATACATGCTTCAAATTTTTTGATTTGTTCCAAAGTAATATAAAAAAGAAACCTTTGGTGACTAAACCAAAAACTTATGAAATTTGTATATTTTAAGTCGAGAAACTTTCTAATAGAGCATTTTCGTAACAAATAAGACTTTACTTCAAATTTCCCCATGGGCGCTAATGAACTTTTCACATTGCACCAAAAGCTGTTAAAATCAAAAAATAAAATGGAAACGAGGTCTTCTCACCGACCTCTTTCGAATATATAAAATAAATTTCGAATATTATAAATCTTACAGAAGTCATAGAAGAGGGCAGGGGAAGGGGGGAAGCAGCATGACTGACGGTACGACCAGTACACTCACACACATTTCCATACCTCAAAACAATACTTTCAATTTTTTTTTAATTTTTTAATACTTATTTCATTATTTATTTTGAACTTTTTTATTTTACGATACATTAAAGTATACATTAAATCAGGTTTAAAAGTACTTCGTCCATGTCAAGAGTTTTCGCAAGAAACCCAGTATTACATACATATACATATTCCATTTAACGATAGACGATTTATCGATTGCTACAAACTATCGATAGATGAACAGTCCATAGACAATAGTTGAATCCAGGTTGTAAATTCCATTTCTACAATATACATATGTGTGTTCTTGTTTAGCAATAGAATCCTTCTCTTTTCCTGCTTTACATTGTTTTGTCTCTCCCTTGTACTTTTTCGGATCCTTTTGTTTCGTTTTCTGGTTCTCGCCATTTAATGTTTCGTTTACAACGCATTCTATATACAAAGAGGGGGATTTTGTCTTCGTGCCGGGGATCCGCAGAGGGGAGGGCGCTCCCTTCTTTCTTTCCTCTCCAAATAGCTCCTCTAAATATCGTGTGGAAGAAAGGGGCTCCGCCACACCCCACGGACTTCCTCCGCCATTGTTCGCGCCCTTTGTCCACAGTGTCCGCGTATTAATAATAAGGAGGGAATAAAAATATCCTCCTCCTTATTTATCGGAGGAAGGAGATGACTTCCTCGCTGCTCCCCGGAGACGGGGGAGATTTATTTTTATGGGGGCTTGAGGCGGCATCTGGTCGGCCCACAAAACATACCCCAGCTGCGCCGGCGGAACATCCTGCACAAAACCACCTCACTTCAAGCACCTAACTTCTTACCTTTTCGATTTTGGACATCAAGTATTACTCAACTTGACCCATTAAGGGCTTGTCACAATTTCATATTCTTAGTTTCTTTATTAAGGGCTTGTCCCAATTTCATACTCTTAGTTTCTTTATTGAGGGCTTGTCACAATTTTTTATTCTTAGTTTCTTTATTAAGTACTTGTCACAATTTCATATTCTTAGTTTCTTTATTAAGGGCAATTTTAAGGTTTCTTTATTCCTTCTTACTTTTTTATCATAGTTTCATATCCACAGTTTCTCCTCATTCATCTTCATTACGTGCTTATCATTTCATTAATTATGCACCGTATAAGTTTTACAGATTATATAACATATACTCTTCTAGTTGTGATACTTTTAATGTCAACACATTTCGTAATGATATTAGAAAGGTTTTAAACTTTTATTGAAACTTTTGATTTTTTTCTTTTATTTACTTCGGCTTCTCTGTCGCGTGCTGTGTTACTGCCTATTCGAAGATGAAAACAACTTATCATTAATATTATTATTATTACTATTATTATTATTTCTCTGAACGACAAAGTTCTGACGACTCAAGAGGAAGTTTGTCGCTGTGTACACAAACAAAATACGTACTGATTCGAGGCAAGCCAAGCATCATTCGACGATTCTAGTGCATCGCAATCCATTATTAGAGAGAGAGACTTCCTCCAGTGTTTCCGGAAACGAGGGGGCGGAAGGACTCGCACGGATCATTTCGATCGTCCATCTAGACCACTCATCAGCGAGTTGCCTGGGAAGATTCTGGAGTGGAACCACAAATGAAGAGCCGCGCCCCCTCTCAGCTTCTGTCTCGTTTCTTTTTTCCTACACCGAAGCTTTTTTTCCCTTCAATTGCTTGACGCCAAATGACATGTTAACTCGAAAAAGAGATTACTTTTATGATTATAGAACAACCATGGCATCACAACTGGTAATTTACAATTCTTACACACAAAACAATTTAACCTAACGCTAAAACTTGATTATAACTCAGGGGTGCCCAACGGGGGGGGGGGGGGGCGGCATGGCGCAGATTGCACCATTGAAATTTTTAGGGGGTGTTTTCAGGGGGTTGCCCAATTTGGGGGGTCATTGTTTTGGGAACTCCGTAGCATTTTAGGGGGGGGGGGTGCGTCATCGCTCTGAGGGTAGTTGGCACCCCCTGTATAATTGAAATGGAATTTTTCAAATTGAATAAAAATTCATAGGAAAATGAAAGTTGGAAGGCATATCAACAACAAGTCTATCGTTTTCACATTAAAACAGACTTAAATGAGCAATTATAGCACAGAAAGTTCCATAGTGATTACATGCGCTTGATTCATTTTGTTTCAGTGACGGCTTGCACTAAACAGATAATTTATCAGAATACCTAATAATGAGGCACACGTTTGAAATAAAAATTTCGTACAAGTAATTTGATCTCAGAAGTAAGCCTTTAAACTGCAAGTGCAAATGAAATTATGCAATCTTTTTTTACAATTATGTTTTTTTTTAGTACACAAAAACTATTACATACCATTTCGATTTAATTACATGCCATTGCAATGCAGTGAAAAAGGAATCCTTGTAATTCTAAAATAATGCAAATGCAACTTTCATTGAAATTTGCAATTAGTGGCAACAGTTGAAATTAGATCGTTGATTGCGTGGAAAATTCTTTTATGTTTTTCTTTGAATTTTGTAGGAATTTCTCTGAAAATCATCGCAATCAAAATTAAGTTCTATGGAATTGTAAAACGCAATATTACGAGAATATATGCGGTCTATAGCAATAACAGAGGAAAAAAATCTAATCTTCGTGCAGATAAGCGAGCAGTAGAGCTAATGAAGAGAAACATCTGATGAAGATAAAAAAAATATTAGACAAGACCGCCATGTGGCATTCATTAAACGCAAGCAGTCACACGGAGCTGCGTATTAACCGATTTCTGTTCCAGTCATTGAGCATCAAACAAAAAACATAAAAAAGAAAAAGACGAGGAGCGCTTTGTAAACTTTGTTTAAGTTCGGAAAAATTGTTTCGATGTTAGTTGTTACTGTAAACGAATAGAGCGTATTCTCGATATAATCTTAGTCGATTGAGGAAAGATAAATTGATGGCATAGAGAATTCGTCATTTAAAACAGAGGGTGGAAACGGTTTTGAAATAAACTTGTTACTATGCTAATTGAAATAAAAAGAAGCAAATATGTACATCAAATTTATTGATGTATACAGTCTATTAAATTAAACAAAATTTAATAGACTATGTACATTAATAATTTTATTAATTACGTACCAAAAAACCTCAAAAAGGTTTTTTTTTTTTTTTGCGATAATAATATTTGCAGTGAAACTAATTACTCGCTAGTCATTCATCACTGTGTTAGAGGATATGTATGACGAAAAACATGTCTATTTGGATGTCAACATTCAAACGGCAAGAAATGGTCGCTCTTCGGCAAGAAGAAGAAGAAAACAAAGTGTGGGGAAACCCTCAACACTTTTCTGGAATTTATCAATGCGAACTTTTACGTTAGAAAATATCATCATAAAAGTTCAGAGGGCCAAGTGGCTTTACGTACCTGTTTTTTTTTTTTTGCATATTTCTTATAAAAAAAAATTTATTCGATGGTATAAAAACTCCTGCCTCCAAGCTGAGATGGTATATTTCATTCCTACTGTGCCTGTGTCGTAAAATCAGCGTAAACAAACCCACATCGACTTGTTTCTTTGGGACAATATCATTTCCTTGAAAAATAATTTTGCCTTGTAGAATTTCGGTGCCATCTAAATTTGAAGGGTCAAAATCCGTGCATTACTCGGATAAGGTTCGAAATTAGCGGTCATTAGTTGTGTTTTGCAATTCTAATTTTCAATTTGACGATTGCAGATTTGCATCGAGTCGTCATTTTTTAAGCCTCCCTTTTATAAAAATTTTAACTTGGCGATTGTAGATTTACACTCAATCGTCATTTTGATCATCTAACTTATACGTTACAATGTAGGCATTATGCATTATATTTTTATTTGCTTGTACGATTAAAATTCGATCTCCAATCATGCTTTCGTTTTTCTTTGTCGAATTTATAACAATTGCAGATCCTCGGAGTCGGCTTTAATCCCAAAAAGTAAAAAAATACATGAAAAAAAGGAGAGATTAAAGTCTTTTCATTCGCGTGTCGTTCTTACTGTTTTCACTTTTTATTTTATTTTCATTTCCTTCTATTTCATTTACTGCCACCTATGAGTAAAAAGGCGCCTAAGAAGAACATTTTGACAACAAAAACAAAAAACAAAAAAAGATACTGTATTGACGACTAACTGTTACCTTCTAATTTTGAAGCCTACACTGTCTTCCAGCCTAATGGTTAATAGGAAAGTGGGGCTTTTATTAGACAGAACTGGTTTTCGAAATTTATACAAGTCTTTTTCGATATTAAAAACAAGTGTTCAGTTAAAAAAAAAATCAAAGCTCTTTTTCCCCACCCCCACAATGCAGTAAAACTTCGCTTCAGTTTTTACATGACAAATTCATTCCTGCATTGTGTTAGATAAAAATATTCGCATTACGGAAGTTCGCTATAGGATGAATCTGCTGTACTCGGTTCATTCCACTGGTTAATGAATCTCCCCCATCCTCACTTTAACGAATCATTTTTCTTCTTCCCCGAAGGAGCTCGCTAATGGATTCGGACTCTGCATCGGGCCGGCGCACGCGAACACCATCTGGGCTCGCGCTCTCTCTCGGAAACAACAGGATGACAGACGACGAGGAGCAGCCCCCCCCCCCCTTTCGCTCGGGACACCTGCGCCGACACGCGTCGGACATAGGTTCACTCGGAAGCATTTCTGCATGGAGTTATGCAGCATCAGATGGAATTCCACCACTGGGCAACGATCTTTCTCTCACTCACTCTATGGAGCATATTCGAAAATTAATATTCCCATCGCCACGTGAATGTCGCGTCTTCAGTGGAAAGGGCCACTACTCAAAATTCACTGCTTTCTCAGGAGAGACATTCGAAAATTTTAACCATTGTTTTAAATTCTAAATTTCTTTTTAATTCGCATTTATCTGAGATTAACCAATGTTTTGGATTGTTGCAATCTTGTGCGGGGTATTATCGTTTTTAAATACTGAAGAGCAGGCCCGTCATTTCAATTTTTTTCAGGGGGGGGGGGGTGAGGTGTTAAATATTACCTTAAAAAACAATGAGATATACATAAAATACATTGTACTTCTCAAGCCAAGGAAGGGCAATCGCCCTTTCCTGGTCCCCTTAAAGGTGGGCATGTAAAAGGGATAAAGTTATCCTATTAAGATTAATTCTACGTAGAGCTCGTTCCAATAGACGTATGTCATCATAAACTTCGTATGGTAGTTATCTGGATCGTGAGACAAGAAAACTCTCTCACACTGTTAAAAATTCCAGCTCTACCTTTCCCCCAAAATTTATGAAATTTAGCCGTAACCAATATTTAGTACTAAGTTGAACCATTTTAATTGTGTAGTTTCACCTGGTTCCACCATGAATGGGGGGCAACTTGGAACCAAATATTGGTGGCAGCTAAATTTCAGATTTTTTTTTTTTTTCGGTGAAAGGTTCAACGAGAATTTTTAATAGTGCAGGTAAGAAGGGGGCGTTGTCAAGAACAAAAGCAGATTAGAAATTTCTTGATGAGAAATAATTCACTGTAGGCTATAAGAAATGCTAACTAATCTATTCAGAATGAAATACAATATTAACCCCTTAACGGTCGGGTCATTTCCTAGAAAACGGTCATAAAAGTGCGTATTTTTTTATCCCTGAAAATTATATAGAAATATGTGTATGAGCAATATATATACTTTTTTAATTTTTGATTTGTTTTCATTTTGTTATTTTATATACTTCAGCCCGAACATGTCACGGGAGCGAGAAGTAGAAGGCGAAACCTCAGCCCGTCACGTTCACGGTAGAGAGAGGGAAGGGGTTAAATGAATATAGCTCGCCATAAGAAATATGTTTTACAGTAAGAGCTGAGAACTCTCGAGCTTCTTAAAAACCCGTCGGGATACAGTCTACTCACTTGCTGTTGAATTGTAAAATTCGCGCACTTGATAATTTATCACTGGCAATACAAAGTCTTAATTTAAGCAAAATAAAGAAACGTTAAATACATCGCCACAAAGTGATTTATTACAATGGCAGTTGCGAGATCTCTCCAAATGATCCATTTCACGATCTCCGATCTGTCAGAATTATCAGTTACTGATAAGGAGCCGTTCATAAATGACGTCACGCTTTTTTTCCATGTATTTGACCCCCCCCCCCTTTGTCACAATATGTCACACTTCAGCGGAGCCCCCTCCCCCCCCTTTGTCACGCGTCACGCTATGTTGCATAATGCATGATGTCACACTTCTTGTTACCCCCTCCCGTCCCCTTGTCCCACTTTGTCACAATTTCACGAACCCCCTCCCCCTCGAAGCGTGACATCATTTATGAATAATCCCTAAGTCAACGAATGAAATTCGAGTTTCAATGTTGAGGTTTGGAATTACTGGCAAAAAGTTTCTTTTACGTGTATATTTATATACTATCACGAGCACAATACGAGTTGAGAAAAGAAAGATCATAATACTGAGATGCTATTTGCTACAAAAAATTTTTTCACAAAATATTCAGTGTAAAAAAAACCATTCATAGAGATTACTAATGTTCTCTGGAATGTATATAAATTATTTCATAAAAGAGCAAGCACCTTTTGTTTATTTTATTTAATTAACTAGTTATTTTTTAATTCTGATCATTGCTTCATCATTTCTTTTTACCCTAAACATTGTTTCATAATATGTTGTGTATTCAAAACAGTGAGTTGTCATTTTGACTTGGAAGTTAAAAATTATTGATGAAGCGTTGCTAATGCTCCAGTACACCACTGCTAAACTGTTTATATATTTGTATTAATAAAGCAGTAGTGTATTATTCAAATCAACAGTTTACGTTGCAACCGGTACCAATTGACTCAGAGCTACTTTGGTATCCTGAGACTTAAAATGCATTCCTATTTTCGGATTTTAATTTCAAAGCCGTAAAATTGCACTCAATTACACGAACGAACCTGGCGTATCGTTTAGAATTGGGCAGCATTTTTAAAAAAAGGCCGGTAAAAACTGCTCCCGATAAAGTTTCTTGGATGTTTGTGTGATACGTAGAACAACTGGAATATTTTTTCTAATGAAATGAAATCCAAAGCTTTCCTACATCTGAAACTCTTTTACAAGCAATTTAAGAATTCTATGAAAAACAAGAAATTCTGTCTAGAGCCTACTTTCCCGTCAACACCCAACTTCGAATTTACAATATAGCTATCTCTCTCTCTTTCTCATTTAGCTTTAGTCCTTAATTACTTCAAATATACCTTTTTCAACGGTTAATACATATTCATTCGCCCGCTCATTCATTCTTTCATTTATTCAGTCATTCATTTATTCAGTGATTCAGTCATGCACTTATTCAGTCATTCACTTATTCAGTCATTAATTTATTGATTCATTCATTTATTTTTTGCATTCATTCACTCATCTATTTATTTTATTATTTATGCAATAAGCTTGTTCATAGGAACTTGCATCTTACGCCCAGAGTTTAGGCAAATTTGCCCATAGGCGCTAATGTTAAGATTTTTGGAACTGCTCAAAATTGAACAAAAAATTGTTCAAATCAAAGAGTAAAATCTGGAAATGAGATGTCCTTGCCAAGACCTTTCGAATGCAAAAAGAATTTTTCGAATCGGAGGATTCGTTCAAAAGTTATCACAGGGGGACAGACAGACCGACCGACAGACACACATTTTCCCCATCTGAAAACCCTACTTTCAATTTTATTTTTCATTTTTTTTTTACTTCACTTTTTTTTTACTTTTCTTTATTCTTAATAATATTTTTACGATACAATAAGCCTTCTTTCATGCTTTATTATTATTATTATTATTTTACTTTTACGGGAAAGTTGGCTAAAAAAAACAGAAGAAAAATATTGAGCAAAGTAAAAGTGTAAAACACGAGTTAAATATTTTCATAATTAAATAAATCGTCTATTTTTGTTGTAGTTTCAATAAACTTTAAGACATGTTAAAAGTAAAAATAGTAAGAAAAAGAATAAAATCATCATAGCCAGTAAAAGGTATGCTTTAAAAGCTTTAAAAAATCGATTAAACTTTTCCTTCCATTACCAGAATGCTCCTCTTCGAACAAAGTGGAGTTGTTTTAAAGAGAGTTTCTTTCACTCTTTTTTTTTTTTAACTTAACGGATTACGCACTATGGAAAGATTTGAAAGTCTTATAATTTTGCGAAATGGTCCTCCTTTATTTCAACATCCTTTGTAAGTCCAGTCTTTTAATTTATTTTAATTGCCATATGATGTTTTCTTTTAAAAAAAAATATTTTTCATATTTTATTGTCATGTAACATTGTTTTCTGCATAAAAATAAAATTATATAAAGAAATGTATCAACGATAGATATTTCAAATAATTTACTTTATTTACTCTTGTTTAGTTCTCTGTAGCTTTTTTTTTTTATGTATATCTTTCAGGTCTTTTTCTTACACGTTCTCATTGATGACTCGAAAAATGTGAGCTGTCTTCCACTGGTCGTAAAAGGAGCTTTCTTACCGCGCAAGCTAAGCAAGAAAAATAACTTTGTGTTTCGCGTTAGGTCCATTGCCTTGCACTGAAAAGGGTGCCAGTTCTTGTGTGCCAGAAACATGTGTATATAAGTTTTATTGCAATTTTTTTCTAAAGAATGTTGGATTTATCAGCATCGATCAAAGTTTTTACTTTCATCCCTGTTGTGTTTATAACTGTCCCATTGCTTCCGATCTTTTACTTTAAAAAAAATTCATTTATCTTTTCATGAGATGCACATTTTCAAAAAGTTAAGAATTGGCGTTTGCGGGAAAATTGCCATTTTAGGCTTTATGCGTAGCATTCTGCCATTTAACCATTTATTTAATATTTCAGCCGTTCAACATAATGCTCACAAGTTTTAAAAAATGATCTGATAAGCCATTTGGCCTTCAAAAGGGTTCCCAAATTTTGGTTCAGTCTATTTAACTTATTTAAAACCCATACAAATTATGCATATATCACGTTTTTTAATATAACTTTTGAATCAAGCGAAAGACAAATACATTGTTCACAACGATTAAGTTTCTAACGTTTGATATTTGAAAAAAAATCGAGAAATTTTACAATACCAACTTGTATTATTATTATGATGGTTATTATTATTATTTTATGAAAAGAATATTACTTAAAGGACTGTAATCTTTCCGGATTTATATGTTTCAACAGATACGGAACACAGATATCCCGTTTTTAGGAAATATCTGTGTGCGTAAGAGGAACTCTTACTTACAGGGGCTCTGGTTCCTCACTCAGTAATGCCAGAAATGGAACGAAATTCGGTAAGTATGAAAACTCTTATAGGAACTGGAGCTGATTAGTTTTCGGCTTCAACCACCAGGGGAGATGCGAAATCAAACATTTTTCTTGTTAAGCTTGACTGTTGCCGCTCAACTAATAAAGTAAGTATGAAACAAAAGTTGGTGTACAGATAGACTCGATAGGAAATAGTTGTTAAGCGTTTGGCATTAATAGTTTAAAATACGATGCACCTGTTGTTTATTTGAAAACTGAAAGAAATAATATGAAAGATGTTATAATAAAAAATATATTCATGGTGATCATAACATGGTAGTTATTGTAAGATTTTTCTTCCGATACAAGTTTTTTCACATAAAAATGTTAATTCGAAAACAATAAAAAAACAAAGAAAAAAACGTTCAGATTCAGAACTGGAGAGCTGGGGAACTGGGAACTAGAATTTGGGCAGAAAAGATCGTGCGTCAACGATAGAAAATCGAGTCGAAGAGAGGACGCAATCCTTCAGGAAATGCGCTGTTCAGTGAGAATGCAGATCACAACCACTGTTGTGCATAGTAAGAGGCAAAACAAACAGTCGATTATTTTGACCTCCAGCAGGATGATAAGGTAGCGCGCGCGTGGTGCTTGATTATGAGACCGAGCCACCTGGCTACTCGTGCTTTGGAATCCGACAGCAGTGCTGCTTGACTCAAGAAGAATATTGAACTCATAATTAGGGAATAGTATTTCAAAATGAAAATATTTACTTTAACTGTGCGGAAGCAAAAGATCACTGCACCATGAACAAATCTAAACATAAATGTTGATTTAAAAGGCTAATCACACACATGCGTTATGTTTGTATACGTATATATATGTATAGGAAAACAGATTTTAAAAAAGGTTAAAACGGAAAAATAAACTTATCATCCTAACATGCGCAAAGAAGCAATAATTTAAGTAAACAATACATAACAGAAATGTAGTAAAATAGTTTTGAAAGGTTTACAATTTTTTTTTCCTTTAAGGTTTGAGAATGAGACAAGGACTCATCAGTGCTATTTTGTCTCAAAGAATGATCGATGGAGAGTACCTCACAAATCTCAAACAAAAACACACTAGAGCCAACAGCAATATAGGCCAAAAAATCATTAAAACAAACATAAAAAATGAAAATTGAAATACAACATGCGGGGTTTCGTTCATACCCCGGTACTGAGACTAAAATAAGGGACATCCCAACAGACCCGCTACCAAAATAATTAAAATAAACCATCTTACCTAAAAAAATCCGAGTAAAAATACCAAATCAGTGTCCCACAGGTCAGTTTGCAAGTCATCATCCATAAAGCAAAGTTTAAATCATGTCCGAGAAATTCAAAATCGTTACTTGCCAAGTCGTCCAGACAGCGCTGTTACCAAACATCAAATAAAATTCTCCACACATAATGTGCTTTAGAAAAGTATTTTCGCCACATATAATGTGCTTTAGAAAAATATTTTTTCCACATATGCTTTAGAAAAGTTATACTTTTCTAAAACACATTATATGTGGATAATTTTATTTAATGTTGACGATTATTTCTCGTAAAAACAAATCTTTTATATTTAAACGAGCAATTCTTGTATATTTATATATATATATTGAGTTCTCGAAAACGGCTCTAACGATTTGGACCAAATTTTGTACTTAGGTCAGGTTTTGTTTTTTAAGATCACCTACGTAGGTGTCCTCCCCGAAAAAACGCGATTCTACACAAAAAAAAAAAAAAAGAATTTTTTTAATAACGCAATTGAGGTACTTGTAACAGTGAGCAAACATCATCCGCTATAGATATTTTAGTTCAATTGAGATAGCAATACACTGAGTGGCAACACTCATTTTTAATTTACCTATTGTTGATTGAAATTTGTTGTTGTTCCATGCGAAATTTAAAATGCCTTGGGAGCATGGGAGCCCATTGCAAAAAAAAAAAAGCTTTAGTAATCCTGCGCGTAATTTGAATATATCAAAAGGTTTATGACTTATTGTGACAAGTTTAAGTAAAAACCTGGTGAAGGCAAGAATCGTTATAGTGAATAATCTGGCAAGGAAGTACATATACATGTACCTATATTCACTTCTTGGGTACAACTTTAGAGTAGGAGCCCGTTAGGGACATTTTTGGCTGGAGAGGAAATTGTTCGTTACAATTGCAATTACCGTAATTATTTGTGTATAGCCCGCTGTTTATCGACGGAAAAACTTCTTTTTTTACTATCTGCGGGCAATATAGCGATGCGGGCAATACACGGAATTTAAAAAATAATAATTATTATTAAAAAAGAAAATTAAATTGATTGTTAAATTAGAAATAAATGATAGGTTTCGAAACGATGATCCAATTTCACCCATCCCCTCTTAACTTCCCCATATGCAAGCCTTTGCTTCCCCACCAATTAAATTACAATAGGAGGGAGGACCAGAGCAGAGGTCCCTGTATAAGCAAAATAACTAGGGCTCGACCGATGGCATTTTTTGGCCGATGGGCCGATGTCGATTGTTGGCCGATTGCCGATTATTCTCCTCTTCCATCGGCCGATGGCCGATGCCGATGGCCGATGGAAAAAAAAGTTGCTTTAAACCAATAAAACGTGTAGAATGCTTGTCAAAAATGTCATTTAAATCATTTACTATTTATTTTTATGTTTATAAAAGCACTAGTATGCCCGGCGGTCATACGAACTGACCGCTGTTCTAGGTATTATAGATTGTGATTAAAATGATTTGTGCAAAGGTGTCTGCTCATTCAAACTGAATGACCCAGGTCAGGCTGCGAGGAAGCCCCTTTGCTTACTGCCCCACACTACTATATATTTATTCACTATATAATCAAATCGTTTGTGAAAAATATATATTTATCGTTGAAAGAACTTATTGAAAATTTTATTATGCTCTTCAAAACAAAAGTTTTAACGAAACTGGAAAAAAGAGCGCTGCCACTCTAACAAAAAAAAATATAAAATTACAATAAATAAATCAATTAAAAAGAAAGAAGGGATGAAATTAAATTCGCGCATACATTAATTTTTAACGGAAATTTCAAAATACAGCGAAGCCTCACTCAATATGCTAGTGAAGCGTTTTAATAATTATTAGTATATTTGTTACATTTTTACAACAACAGCAACTGCGTTGATTTGTTTGTTCACACGGCAACTGTAATTATATGGTTGGAAACGACGGCAAAACAATGCAAAAATAAAATAAAACGGGTCAAGAAAATCATTGAAAAATTTTAAAAAATGAATTTAAAAAAAAAATTAATTGAGTCACAACTTTTATTTTTGCGGCGATGAGTTTCTCGGATCGTAAACATTAACCGTACCGAATGTGGTCCCGATCGGTAAAACGGCTGGGTTTCTATAGCGGACAGACAGACAGAATAAGCCGCTTATATATAAGATAAATGCATTATTCAAGCACCGTAAAACTGTTTGGGGGAAGTTTACATAATAATTAAAACTAAAAGAATCTCTCGCGATTCTAGTAAAGTAATTAAACTATTCGGAGGTTAAAAAAAAAAAAAAATGCTATACCAGAGGATTTTTAATTCTTTTTTCTTATCATTGCAAAAAAACTCAACAACTAATGGATCAGATCGGGTCTAATTCCCTTTCCTTCAACATTTTCTCTTTATAACACCTGCACCACAAATGCCAAGTGCAGCTGCCTTTATTTTCTTATTTTTTCGTGCAGAAGAATGCAGATGTTATAATACAGACAAACAAATAATGTGTGTTTGTATCTTTAACGAAATTATCAACCCCCTCCTCTCAGATTTTTTTCATAATTCTCCCCCTCCCCCCGTTTTTAAAAGAAAAGCGGGAACGATTATATGTTTATTTTTCATTAAAAAAGTTATTTTAAGCTCTTTTTCTGAAATAAAAATAAAATATTTAAAAAATTCGCTCGCAGTATTATCCCTTGTATAGTATATCACTTGCTCATAACCAAGAAATACTGAATATTGCTTTAAAAACATAGACGTGAGATTTTTTTGTCATTGCAAATGAATGGTGGGTCTTAAGAACTAATATTATTGGTTTTTAGCCTACTTTCCCGTAAAAGTAAAAAAAAATAATAATAAAGCATGAAAGAAGGCTTAATGTATCGTGAAAATATCGTTAACAAGAAGTTCCGTCTAGAACTATACGAGCCTACTTTCCCGTATACACCAAATTCAAATTTATAATCTAGCTATCTCTTTCTCTCTCTTTCTTATTTATCTTTAGTTCTAATTATTGAAAATATACCTTTTTCAACGGATAATACATATTCATTCACTCACTCATTCATTCTTTCATTTATTCAGCCATGCATTTATTCATTCATTCGTTACCTCATTCAAGTGTTTATTCATTCATTTACGCATTCATGTATTTATTCACTCATTTATTTACATTTTCATTTATTCAATAATTTATTCATTCATTCTTTTCCTCATTCATTTATTCATTGATTTATTCTTTCACTCTTTCATTTATTCATTCATTCATTATTTCACTCATTGAGTCACTGAGAAATATATCCTTGAAAATCCCGATCAAAAAATTTCATAGCAAAATAGGCTCGTACGTTCTGGATAAACTTTCTATTTCTACATGTTCTACGTTATAAGAGCTTTCCGATAAAGTTTGTTCCAAGCAAATCGGTCCGTTAGATCAGGATTTATATAGGGTTGAAATTTCCCCGTAAGCTCTGTGTTAATTTTTTGAACTGTTCAAAAATGAACAAAAACTGTTCAAATCAATATTTCACGCCGAGAACTCCTTTCAATAAGCTTTCAATAGGAACTTGGCTCTTGTGCCCAGAGTTTACAGAATTTGCTTCAATTTTGTCCATAGGCGCTAATGTTAAAATTTTTTGAACTGTTCAAAATTGAACAAAAAATTGTTCAAATCAAAAAGTGAAATATAGAAATGAGATGTCCTCGCCGAGATCTTTCGAATGCAAAAAGAATTTTTCCAATCGGACAATTCGTTCAAAAGTTATTAGGGGGGGACAGACCGACAGACCGACAGACAGACAGACCGACAGACAGACCGACAGACAGACCGACAGACAGACCGACAGACCGACCGACAGACAGACCGACAGACAGACCGACAGACAGACAGACCGACAGACACACTTTTTCCCCATCTCAATACCCTACTTTCAATTTTTTTATTTTTCAATCTTTATTTAATTACTTCACTTATTTTTGACTTTTCTTGATTTTTAACGATATTTTCACGATACATTAAGCCTTCTTTCATGCTTTATTATTATTTTTTTTTACTTTTACGGGAAAGTAGGCTAAAAATCAAGAAAAGTCAAAAATAAGTGAAGTAATTAAATAAAGATTGAAAAATAAAAAATTTGAAAGTAGGGTATTGAGATGGGGAAAAAGTGTGTCTGTCGGTCTGTCGGTCTGTCTGTCTGTCTGTCGGTCTGTCTTGGGCGGGTCGGGTCTGTCGGTCTGTCTGTCGGTCTGTCTGTCGGTCTGTCTGTCTGTCGGTCTGTCGGTCTGTCCCCCCCTAATAACTTTTGAACGAATTGTCCGATTGGAAAAATTCTTTTTGCATTCGAAAGATCTCGGCGAGGACATCTCATTTCTATATTTCACTTTTTGATTTGAACAATTTTTTGTTCAATTTTGAACAGTTCAAAAAATTTTAACAGCGCCTATGGACAAAATTGAAGCAAATTCTGTAAACTCTGGGCACAAGAGCCAAGTTCCTATTGAAAGCTTATTGAAAGGAGTTCTCGGCGTGAAATATTGATTTGAACAGTTTTTGTTCATTTTTGAACAGTTCAAAAAATTAACACAGAGCTTACGGGGAAATTTCAACCCTATATAAATCCTGATCTAACGGACCGATTTGCTTGGAACAAACTTTATCGGAAAGCTCTTATAACGTAGAACATGTAGAAATAGAAAGTTTATCCAGAACGTACGAGCCTATTTTGCTATGAAATTTTTTGATCGGGATTTTCAAGGATATTTCTCAGTGACTCAATGAGTGAAATAATGAATGAATGAATAAATGAAAGAGTGAAAGAATAAATCAATGAATAAATGAATGAGGAAAAGCATGAATGAATAAATTATTGAATAAATGAAAATATAAATAAATGAGTGAATAAATACATGAATGCGTAAATGAATGAATAAACACTTGAATGAGGTAACGAATGAATGAATAAATGCATGGCTGAATAAATGAAAGAATGAATGAGTGAGTGAATGAATATGTATTATCCGTTGAAAAAGGTATATTTTCAATAATTAGAACTAAAGATAAATAAGAAAGAGAGAGAAAGAGATAGCTAGATTATAAATTTGAATTTGGTGTATACGGGAAAGTAGGCTCGTATAGTTCTAGACGGAACTTCTTGTTTTTCTTGTGAGTTGAAAATTACACTGAAATACTTGACATGTTCTTTATATTTTCATGAGCCCAATGTAAGGTCACCGAAAGAAACCAATATTTTGAGCACCCGCAGTTTTCTGTTGACAAATAATCTTCTGAAAACACGTGATCGTTTATAAAAATTAAGATGTATTTTGAAAAAAAATATATATATATATATATATTTATATACGTTGGCAATTTTTGAAATTAATGAGATTGTAGTATTTTTATTAAGGTATTGTTCCACCCTCTATTCCAAACTCATTTTTAAAGAATTAAATTTTTGAAAATTGCAAGTCGAACTTGGACACATAAAATTTCGATCAATAAACATTTATACTGAAAAATTGATTCATATTTTTTATCAATATGTTCTATGTTGTACAAGAAATATCCTAAACTGAAAGCAGATGCAACGAGATTGTTGTACAATAGCAGCAAAACTGTCAACTGTCTAACACGTGGCATCAAAGAAGCCAAAAAAAAAAAGCACTAAAAAACGAAGTATGAAAAAAAAAATGCATTGATCAATCTGTGAAAATAAAGAAATATTAGCATTTTTATTAAGATGTTATTAAATCCTGTCGCGCGAACTCGCATTTTGAGAATTCAATTTTTAAACATTGCAAGTCGAATTTGGACACATAAAATTTTGATCAATAAATATTTATACTGTATTTTTTTTTTCTTATTTTTGACCAATCTTTTCTATGTTGTAAACTAAAAATGAAATAATGAGAACAACCGCACACTAAAAGCAGATGAAACAAGATTGTAACACGTGGGATCGAAGAAGCAAAAAAAAAAAAAAAAAACCGCAAAGAGAAGAAAGTTTATGCTGGTAAAAATTAAAATTATTATCGTACTTTGATTGAGTTGACTTTTTATTGTTTACAATTTCGGAATAAGAAACATGACAAACTAAAAGCAGATGGTATAATATTATTGCACAATGACATCTAATGCACTAAGTCATTATTAAAAGAAAAACCGACAAAAATGAGGCAACTAACCTAGTGCGAAAAACAAATAGCACTAATAAGACGTCTCTATGACTTTTACTTTAACATATTCTAACAGCGAGCATTCTGCTCAAAGAGAACTATTTTAATCATGAAGGTTTTCGGGCAGCGATCGCTTAAACTAGTTTTCCGAAAGTTTTATCAAATACTTTTGTAGAATGACATTTTTTTGTGTTTTTTTAAACTTATGTGCTGCCTGTTATTGTATGGAAATAGAAATTGATCTATGGAGAAAAAAAGAAAGTGAAAGACAGATTGTTTTCTGGAAAGTTGTCTCTGCGAAAAACATCGGCCTTGCATCGGCTTTTAGATGTTTTTTAGGCCGATGGGCCGATGTTTTTCTAAATTTAACATCTGCCGCCGATGCCGATGGCCGATGGCAACTTTGTTGAACAATCGGCGCCGATGCATCGGCGAGGCCGATGCATCGGTCGAGCCTTAAAAATAACCATGTATAAACAAAATATGGTAAAATGTAAACTTTTGACAATATAATTTTAAATGTTAAGTGTTCTGTAATTTAAAATTGTTTCCTTATAAACAGTGTACCTTATCGAGTGATTTGTTCATGTAATTGTTTTTGTTTTGGGTGCGGGTAATACAACGATGCGGGTTATACACCGAACTTTATATTTTTTAGGATGAATTTTTCTTCCTGCGGATTATACAACGATGCGGGCTATTTACCGATAATTACGGTAGTTGTTTTGTGTTTGATGTGTGGAACTTTAGTTTGTTATATATTTGGTAAGTTCTGGACATATCACTCTTTTCGCGGCATCTTTCGTCGCCAACCAAAATAAATTGCCAACCGGTCCCTATACTAAAGACGTTTCTTTGCCATGACAGTACACGCATCTCAAGGTCAACATCTCTAATAATCGACATGAAAATTTATAGTTAGAAAACACTTTAACTTTTCAAAGTTATCTAAATAAGTATCTTCTTCGAAACAAAAAATATCGCCGAGCAAAGCTCGGTCACCCAGGTACTAAATATTAGTAATGGAAATACCGAGAAATCTCAATGGAGCGAATACAGATGCAACGAAATGTCTGTTACAACGGAATAAATATTCAGTTGCGTTTTGAGCAATCGTTCACGATAACGCATATTCCGTTTATAACAAACATTCCGTTTCAGCGAAATATTTCCCTTGTCTTTTGAAGCTCGTTGTAGCGGGATTTTACTGTATTTTAAAAGTAAAGAAATATATGTTTAATATTTGTGTATTTAATTGATGAAATCAAAATGCATATAATTCCATGACTCAAATGCTGCTTAAAATGTGCCGTTTCAATGCTTAAGCTCACTCCTGGAAGCAGAGCTTATTTACGTAAAAAACACGAGACAATAAATGCAATTAGTGAGGCACGAATATTCACCAGATCACCTGTCATCAGTTTCAATTTGCGTGCTATTTAATATTACACGTCTCCAGGGATTCTCGAGGATGTCCGGCCGTGAGGAGTCCGGGCTCCTACATCATCTGCGCTGTCCGGTCACCGATGACGCCACGCGAGCCGCCAGCTGCTGCGAAGTCGGCCGCCCAGGGGGGGGGGGGGGGCAGAAGGAGAGCGTCTCGGAAGGAACAGCTGCCCCTACTATCCGAGAGCCGATAGGAGAACAACCGACATTTAACGAGCGCAAATCAATGTCTGCATACAAGAGCAAAACCGGACCGAAACTTCTTTTCATTAAAGTTAATTTTTGATGACAAAAACTGTTTCTTAGAAGTTGAATTGTTTATTTCAGGAATCAGGAAAACGCCGGGTTTTTTTTTTTTTTTTTTTTTTTCAATTTCGAGAAATATTCTTAAATTCACTCTAAATTTTTTAAATAGAGATCAATTGCAATTTCTTTTATAAAAAAATATACACATTATACATTTCTTTCAGTTAAAAAAATATTGTAATCACTACCAAAAAAATTTAATGTGCTAATAACAACTTTTTTTTTTTTTTTTTCGAAAATTTGATACTTGTCGCTTGACTGGTTTTTGAAATAAATGATTCAATTGGGGTATAGTTATTCTGTATTAGTAATGGACATAATGGAAATTTCTACATAACCGAATAATCGTACATTCAATGAATCTGATAATCGAATAATCAGCAACTACTAATTAAGTGATTCTCTCGAGTGATTTCTGAATTGAATGAACCGAACGAGTGCTTCTTTCAGCATCGAATGAAGTTTATCCAGTGATATCATGCAACATCTGAATAATGTCCTCATTAGTCGGAATGTATTTCATGCTTACTTATGAATTACACCATGTAGATATCAATGAAGCCTACCAAAAAATCTCCACTGATTCAAAGAACATTTTTCTAGAAATACATGAAAAACGTTCCCTTCGATATTCAAAATATTAACTGCAATGTTTTTCAAATGTAATTTTTCCAAAGACGAATGAATTATCCTCCCCCAGTCATCGTCACCACATATTATAAACACTTTTCATAGAATTCATGGGCGTCTTCTAGATATATCGTAAGCAATTTTTGATAACTTACATAAAATATCAGTAAACAAGCGTTCTCCATAGATAATTAAAATTAAGCTTACAGTGTCCTAGAATCACAGGTTTCAAAGTAAGGTAATGTTCAAAATAATGCGCCATGAGGCAACAGCCTTATCAGCTCAGTTATCGCCAGCATCAGCTCACGCAGAGTTTAGTATGAACAAAATGCCAAAAGTGCAATGATTGCTTGTGTACCGTCCGGCCAATGGCTAACATGGAAGACACTTTACGCTGCATTATTACTGTCCGATTTTTCACCAAACGGTCATCAAGCTCATGTTATGGAGCTTTAAAGCCAGGCCCGCATTGGCGTAGATAAGGGGCGATAACCCCCCTGAAATGGTGAAGATTGTCTAGAACTTGACCAATTTTTCCTGGAAAAACAATAAAATTAACTCACTTCTTCCGAAGAAACCCCCTGAAGTGGTGAAGATTGGCTAGAATTTGACCAATTTTTCCTGTAAAACAATAAAATTAGATCTCTTCTGAAGACCCCCCCCCCCCTGAAATGGTGAGGATTGTCTAGAATTTGACCAATTTTTCCCATATAACAATGAACCCCCCCCCCCCAAAAACCCCGGTCTAGCTACGCCACTGCAGGCACGCCCTAATTTTGAAGAATAAACATCTTAAAAGTGAGTAAAGTATAAATAAAGAGCCTGTTGTTGGCTGGGTTGAAATTTGTGGCTTCATACCATCATATAATTTTGTGAGAAGAACGAACAGATCATGAAAAAGAATCGAGCAGCTCATTTAATTTGTCCGTTCGTTATTCCAGTCACAAGATATACGAGATAGATGACTTTTGATCTAGAACACGATCACTTTTTTTCTTCTATCTAGCTCTTTATTCGGTAACGAGTGAGCGTCGTCGACCTGTGGCGCGCGCCTGGCCTTCGTCAAGAGATGGAACATCTGGCGCGTGTACTCCACGCGTCTCTCTCACTCTCTTCTCCTCCCTCCTCACCCCGCAGACGATGCGGAGAGCATCCCTTCTCCCTCCGGACTCCGATTTTCTCGATAGTCTTTTGGACTTCGGACTTTGTTTCGCGGGAGATAATTTAATCGTTTGAAATTTCACTATCATTTCACAAGCATAATGTATTCTCGAAATCGTCGTTTTCAATTTAAATGTTTTATTTTCTTCCTTTTTTTCAGTTTTTGTTAGTTAGGTCAAAATAAGAAGACATGGGTCCTGTGAATCTTGAAGTTAAGTTTGTAAATACTTTTCGAACTAGAAAAGGAATAAATCACTCAGAAATCAGTATTTGAGAGAGAAAAAGAGAAAAAGGTAAAGAAGAAAATAAGAAACATTAATTGGCTTTCCTTTCCTTACGTCATAATAAATACAGTGCTATATGTTCCCAAAAAAATTAAAAATGTTGGTTTATTTTCTAGAGAAAAAACATGATGCGACACTTTTGCAATGGAAATTGAATACATATGTTTTGGTGTTGTAAAGAAACTCTTTTCCAGTACGTAGAAACAGAACTGAACTCTTAAATGCGGAAGGTTTATGTGTGATTGCCACAAAAATTACAAAATTACATTGTAAACGTGTGTCGGGGTCACAAACCACTTTTGAAATGCGAAGAAACTTTAAGGTTCGAGATTCAAGCAATGCCAACAAAGCGCGTCTGCCGCAGTAGACTCTTTATATGAAAACACACTAACAGTAAGTTTTTTCTATCCCAAAACGCCGTTATAGCGCTGTCGAAAAATTACGGTCCTCTGGTGGAAAGTAATTTTTCTAACGGAAGAAAAAAGGTCGATGAGTAAGCAATTGCCTACACAAATGTGTGTTAATTAAATTATGTAGAACCAACGAAGGATGTCACTACGACCGAGTTTTTGTCGCTATCGCAAATGGGGGAAACAGGTTTCAGTGATGAGAAAACGATTCTGAGCACAATAAAAGGAACCTTGTTTATTTTAGTCAAAAAAATAATCTGCCGACTGGGGAGTGTTGGAATGATATTTCCATCCCTCGCCACTGGCTGTCGGACACCTTGTGTGTCGCACGCCGCTGACATCTGGC
Source organism: Octonoba sinensis (assembly GCA_038502835.1). Lineage (NCBI taxonomy): Eukaryota > Metazoa > Arthropoda > Arachnida > Araneae > Uloboridae > Octonoba > Octonoba sinensis. Next base: position 108,335,260 of record CM076603.1, on the reverse strand, counting down.
GCGTGCACAGGTTAGTGCCATCTGGCCCGAGGGAAGAGAGGAGGAAGTCCCCCTCCGGCAAGTGGCGCACAAAAGGGAGGAGGAAGAGGTGCGGTTCAAGGATGTTCCTCCAGCTGTGGCCCTCTTCATCTTCGAATTAAGAAAATTCAGCCATCTTGGGAAAAGGACACAAAAGCGGAAGCAAATGACCACGCACTTACTGCATAAACTCGTGTAAAAGATTATCGCGCAAAAAATCGTCGTTGATAAGCACGGAACCCGAAGATATGTTCTATGTGAGTGGGGAAACAAGATCCGATTCTCAATGAACTAAACTTAATGAATATTCCGATTCTAAGCAATAATACTTTTTAGATAAGTTTCGTATGAAAACAAACATGACAATGTCTACGGTTTTGATGATGTCGTGCGTACACTAAAAAAATTCTACTTCCACCGTTCACCAAAAAAATGGTGAAATGTAGCCAGGGCCGGCCAGAGGGCGAGGCGACCGCCCCGGGCCCCGCGCTTCTTCTAGGCCCCGCGCAAAACCTCAAAATCTTAATAAAAAAGAGAGAGGAGGAGAATTTTTATTATTAAAATTTCAGATTTTCAAGTTCTTCTACATGGTTAGATAATAGATCAATAAATTTTTGGAATGTGTCTAGATTCTATTGGCAGTAAGTGAATGTTTTTAAAACAGGAATAGAAATTTCATTTCCAGTCGGTGCGTTATAAGGCCAATCTTGAGCCGAGTGGACCGATTGCTCTCAATAGGAGGCTCCCGCGCTTAAGGACATCCTAGAAATCAGGCGCGGGTGCAAAAATAACAATTTAGGCATTGCCCCCTCCCCCTTCCCCCCCCCCCCAGAGTCAAGTATTTTTAAAGATTTTAAGAATAACGAACTAAAATCTATAACATTTTTTTATCTTTAGAACACGTTTTTAGGGGAGAAGTGTTAATAAAATACAAAGTAGCACATAAAAATTGGGTGACAAATTCGCTTCCTGTTCCCTCGTGTAATAATATTTTCCAAATTCAACTCTATGCCCATTTTACAGATTAATAAGATTGCTAGCTTTTATATTGAGCTAAGATAAAGTACCGAAAAAGAACTGAATGCTCCCAAGCAATAATTGGAAAACCTATTTTTAATTCAGCAAACGCTTTAAAGTACGTTGCCTCCATCAACCTATATACATGTATAAATTATTTATTTATGACTTCTGTTGTAAAAAAACTAAAAAATCGACTTCAATCAAACATTTTTCTTAAGTGCTACCAAGCAGCGAAAGCAAAATTACCTCTCTGGATTTTTTTTTTTTTTTTTTTTTTTTTAATTTTAGGTGTAAGACATTCTATTAATAACATTTGAAATAACTCCTTCCAAACTGAAAAAAAATTACAAATGAAAGAATAAGCAAATTTAAACTTGAAGCGCTAAAAACAAAATGAAAACTGTCCAAAAATCAAGAGGTATGCATTTCATTTTAAGGATTTGGGAAAAAAAACCTTCATCAATCTAGTACACGAACTTTAGGTTAAAGAAATATATATACAATATACTATTTATATATGCTTGTATATATCTGTACATCAGGGTCATTCTCTGAGATAACAGGTACAATTCAACTAATAAAAGAAGATTCTTACCTGAACCTTTTTACCTTGAGTTTTCTCTCAATCTACCCTAGAGAATTGACTAACTGACTTAGTGATTAGAAAAATCATTCTGTGCTTTGAGATCAGAAAATCCTTAGTTAAGGTAGTCCTGTGACTTTCCTTGTTTCGTGAAAAGAAGTAACAAAGCAAGGTAAATACGAAACCTAAATAGAAGGGAGAAGTTATATTTTTTAAGGTATATCTCTTCGAAAAAGAAAAAATAATAACCACATAGACACACGAATTAAGAAGCATTTGAAAATGAAAAGAAAAAACGCATATACGTATAATATTAAAATCATATATCACTCATTATAGGTTCTTCAAAAAGATCCATCATTATAAGAATTTACAAATATATACATGATTATAAATAAAACACAATATGTTTGTGGCCTATACGATCAAAACTGATACGTTTGCTTTCATTCTTACAATACTTAGAGCTTATTAATTCGGAATTGTACAAATCTGGATGAGTTCTTGCCGAAATTTCTTAGCATCAGGCAGCTTTTTATAGCACTTCATATTAAAAAAAATTGACAGCATTTATTTAGCATTTTCACGTCAAACATATTTCTGCACTAGTGTTCATCTTTGTGAGAAATGTACGTACAAATTATTTATGAATTTCCTTTCAATCATTCCCATTAATCCTGTAAAACACTAGGAAGCAGTTCTGCTTTCATCTTCATTTAGTTAAAGAAATATGATATATAAGGAATAAGGTAATTTTAGTTATAGTACATTGATTTTTTGTAACAAGCTTCAATGCAAAATATTTCAATAGTGTCAGTTAGGAACTGTGTTTAAGTTTGGTGACGAGGTTTAATCTTGTGAAGACGAACCCTTGTGAAAAAGTTTCAGAATTTTTTTGAAAAGCTTGCAGGCAGTATTTAAAATAGTGAAATTTTCTCTCGGATGTCATTAACGACAAATAACGTAATTCTATCGATAAGGAGTGGTATGAGTAAAATGAATAATTAACGTAAACAAAGTAAATTGCCAAAAAGGTCAAACAAAACTCTATTTAAAGACTATTATAGTGTAACGAATCATCAGAGCCCCAGCTCACAAAAGTAAGAACGTGACACTCACACGTTTCTTATGACCTTGAGAAATGGCTTCACTGCAGCATTAAAACAACTATTTGTTGTTTTGTTTCTTTTTTTTTAAATTTGTATTTGGATGGTTTATTTCATTAGACTTCTAGCAGAAATAATTGTTGAGCATTTTTTACAAATCATGTGTTATTGATCTTTGCTCTCAAGCCCCTTGAAGTCAGTGGCGTACGGAAGGGGGGGGGGTTTAGAGGTTTACCCCCCCCCCCTCGAGCCCTAAATAATAGTGCGTTATTGTATACTCGAATTTCGTTTGGTACTTCAGAAAATTATGAACCCACCCCCTCCCCTTGAAAAAATTCTGCGTACGCCACTGCTTGAAGTTAAGGATGGAACACTCAACAGAACTCCTCAAACGGTGCAAGAGGTTAAGGTTGAGAAACACTGGAACAAATAGTTTGTAAAGTCGCAGTGCGTGATTTCGACACAGACGGAACTCCAAAATTGGGCTACGTGCTCTTTAAAGTGTGAAATATCGAAAATTTATTTCTCGGAGAATCGACCTTTTAGTTCCTGAAATGGGGCTACGACGGAAGATTGTTCTTGAAGGGGGTGGGAGAGTCGCCATCGTAAGATTTCATTCACGAAACGAGCCCGAATCGAAACTCATTCACCGAGATGTTGTTTCGGAGTGGGTGCTTTGTGGATCGGGGGCCTAGGGGTGGTTTAAAGGGTCTTCCAGCTGCCTCTACCTGCCCCCTCAGACCAGATGGGCCAGCTGGCACACGTAAGGTGGAACAGATGGAAACTCTCTGTTAAAGGGAACTCCTTCGAGAAAGGATGCGAGGAACACAAAGGCACTGGAGCACCTCCGCGACACGAAACACACGACCGATTAGGCAAACACTTGCAGCAGAGTCGAGATTTATTCCCTGCTGCGCATATTCTCAATTAAAGAATGACTTTTGTCGTATTTCAACATTCTTCGACGCGAATTTTTTTATTGCTATTATTATACGCAAACTTCGACAGCCATCACACGTAAAGATCCTTGTGGGTCGAAAGAATAAGTTCAAGACGTTGACATCAATTTGCTGATCAGCTTCTTTATCTTTTTTTTTTTTTTTTTTGACAGCTCTAGAACAATACAAAAGCTGGATCGTAGCAATGTGAACATGATCAAAACTGATGGTCAATTAATAACGAATGATTTTGAATTAAATACTTGGTATTCATAAAGAAAATGAAATTATTTTACAACTATCCTATTCTTATAGAAATTTTTACGGTAGGTTTTCAGGTTCAGGGGTGCTATCTGAGAAACTAAGATGAAGTTAATTATGAAGCATATTTTTCTATCTCTAAAGCGTGGTGAAACATTTAACCGAAATTTCGGTAAACGGTATTATATATGTACAAAGAAACATAATTGCCCAAATTCTACGAAAGACTAGGGAAAAGCAATATAGTAATTTCATTAAAAAAATAAAATACTTCTTGAAATTCTTAGTAACAGACGTAATGGTAAAGCTTTTCGAAGAAAGAGAGAGTTCAGGGCATCCAACTGCACTGCTCTCTGTTAGTTCAAATGGAATGTAGAACTTCCCCATATACATTCCATTTCCTTTCTTCATGTAAACCAAAATGGTAAATGATCAAGAAGCAAAATCTTTCTTTTATTTTAAGTCACCATCATATCAAGATGGTAGGTATTCTCATGATTCATAATTTATAAATTAATGCATTGTAAAGATGGACTTGTTAAGACGTTATAGAAATAACACATGGGAAGTCATGTAGTTTTTTCTACTTTCTGCCACAGTTTTGGCTCAAAACCTCAGTAACAGGCTAAATTCGACTTTTGTTCAGAAGTATAAAAATGGTTTTAAGGAAAAAAAGATGAAAAATTGCTTTTAGTTTCAAAACATCACCTAGCCGTATTAAAAGCCGCTTTTCCTAAAGCAGAAAAAATAACGAGAAAAAGAAATAAATACGCCTGTGCGTGTGTAGTTTTTAAATTTTGAAACAAAGCGACAGTCTAAACATGTAACAGAAAGTAGGATTAGGTAGTTAAAATTTTCGATTCGAATTAAACATTTGCTTTTAAATGTTGCCAACCGGCGATGTTGAAAAGCTCATTGTTTTTCTCACTCTTAAAAGGGATTAATGGACTCTACTCAATCACACTCCTCCCTACTTCCTCCACAAAATTTTATTTAAGCATCCAACAAACTTTTGAGGCGCCGCAAAATGAAATAATTTTAGAGAAATTTTGATAAAACAACGACTGTTTTTGGTATTATTTCACGTAATGTAACGTTTCTGAATTCGTATTTTTTAATGTACGCATGATCGCATGCGTCGCTTCAACATGAAAGGGGATCATTCATAAATGATGTCACTCTTCGAGGGGGGAGGGAGGTTCGTGAAGTTGTGACAAAATGTGACAAGGGGAGGGGAGGGGTTAACAAGAAGTGTGACATCATGCATTATGCAACATAGCGTGACATGTGTCAAAGGGGGGGGGGGTCCCCCGAAGTGTGACATATTGTGACGAAGGGGTGAGGGGAGTCAAATGTATGGGACTAAAGCGTGACATCATTTATGTACGGCCCCAAGCCTGTAAGTAAAATTAAAATCTACTGCAACAAAATCTGATTTTCACGTGAAAGACCACAAAACATCCTCCTCTATCACGAAAAAAAAAAGAAAGGAGTTTTCTTTTTTTTTCCTATCACCCAATTTACAAGTCCAGCTGGCTATCAATCTCTGGCTCATCGAGCTGTTCTTTGTCTCGTGAATCGTCCTCGAACGCAAAACTCAACTACTCAACCCCACGAAGTTGTGATGCGAGGCCCCATTCCGTAGAAATGGGGATTTCATTCATAAAACAGGCAACTCCTTATTTGGAGCAGCACGAAGGAGAAGCTTACTTTACGGAAACGAGCGGCGGGGTGAAAACGGCGTTTGATTGTTGGGAAATTTCAACCTGTTTGACACCTTTTCTTGATACGGACATTTTGGGGATCTTTTAAGATAAAAATCTCTGGACGAAAGTATAAAACTTTGTTTGTTGAAGCAGCTAATTAAACATAAATTTTAAATAAATAGGTAGTTTTTGGAAAAAATCCAAATAAGGTATGGACCATTTTACTTCGAATTTAGGACACACCTTATCAGTTTCTTATTAAATGTATTATCCACTAAGTTTAAGTGAGAACATCACAGATGCGTTATTTCTGTGAAAGTCATATTTTCATTTAGGGATTCTGTCAATGTTATCTTCCATTTTTTTGTAAGCAGTTTTTGTGAGCAATTTCGTTGCAAAAGCAGTATTTTCGACCGCTGCATTGTCAGAGCTAAGATAGTGTTCCTATTCCATCTCGAATGAAAAGAAAAGGTGTTATACTTATTTTAAGTTAAGAATTATTGCATTTTTTTCTATTTATCTATTTATTTATTTTTTGCAGTTCTATTCATTATTATTCAATATTACTATGAAAACCCATGCTCTGTGTTTGCACAGTGATTGAAATACTACTAAGCAAATATTTCATTCTTAAATGCCTTAAGAACCATAAATTTTCAATGATGAAAAAGGCATGAATTTAGTTCCTAACTTTCCTCTAAAAATATATCAAAGTTTTTTTTTTTCAATTTATTTCTTTTTTAACTTGATGCAGGATCTTAGATGAAAATTGGGTGTAATGATTGGCTAAGGAGAAGTTGGGGCAAACTACATTCCTTTTTCTTTCTCTCCTAGCTACTTTACTTAGTATTGCTCATTTGTAATTAATAAGTTAAAGCACTTCACAGAATGAGTTCGGTATTGCTTTTAAACAGATGACTCCCGAAAAGTATTTCTTGAAGGATAATACAAAACTGTAACTGACTCCGCTCATTTAAATTCGCTGAATATACTGCAATATACTTTTTAATGTGATACACATAGAATATAATTTTAAAGTGTATTTACTTAGTTCGGGGGGGGGGGGACTCATTTAAATAATACCGAAACGACCCATATTCAGTGATTAGCTCAGTAATGAAGTGAAATTTTATCAGCGGAGTAATTTAGAGGAATGGGAAAAACGTACTGCCTGATTCAACAAGTCTCTCTCCGCCACTTCATTACAACGTTGTCCAGACTTCATTTATGTCTTAATTCTTGGAATCGTGTGCGCCGGTCAATGAATGAATGAATGAGTCTTCATTTCGTCGAATAAGGGACTCTACTATCTCCCTCCTCTCTCCTCACCTCAAGCCTCCGCAGGATTTCCGTCCAAAAGTTTCTTAAGACGCTGCCCCCCCCCCCCCCCTCCCCGTATAGCCCAAGAAAAGTCGCTCCCATGCCTGATACTGAAAAGCGGGTCCGGAAAAATCGGTCTACAAAAAGCTCTCGCACTCCCAAATCGAAAAATCAGAACAAAAAAAAGCCCCATCCATTGTGCGCAAGCACTGTGAACGGAAGCACGGGAGCCCCCTCCGCCAGCCAATGAGAGCTCGCCGCACTCTCCGCCAATGAACGAACGTCTGATTATGAGTCCGAGTCCGCTTGCAGGTCGGAACATTGAGTGATCGTCTGCGAACCCCGACGGACGTGCGGGAATAAACTAGTCGATTTAAAAGTTCTTTCTAACGTATAATGGCCGACCGGCAATAATCTTGTTTGTGTTTGTGTGTGTGTGTGTGTTCTGTGCTCGTGTGGAATAATCTCTTTCGTGCCTGGATATTTCTTATGTGGATTTTTAGTGTCGGTGATATGACACTCGGCTACTAATATTTGTGCTTGGATTTCTCAAATACTCACCTTCAGTGGCAGATTGGATTTTTTTACCCGGATCCCTCTCCACTTTGACACCATGCGGTGGACCTTCCCGGCTCTAGCCTTTCTGTGCATCCTCGCATCTGTCCAGGTAAGGAACGTTTTCCACTTTAACTCTTTCTTGGCAACTTTTCGTTCCGTCAAAATGTCCCTGAAAATTAGTTTACCACTTCTGGTGAAATGATGCCTTGATGTATATACACCTACCTTGTCAATTTTTAATGCAGGAAGCATAGTTCGCCCCCAAAATATCAAGACCTTTTTTTCTCTGCATCTTCCTTTTTTTATATTGGGCCAGATGAGGACGTTTCTCTTTTCTGAAAGATAGAGTCAAAAAAACACTATTTTTCCCGATGAATGGTTCCATCCCAGCAAAGTTCATTTTTCTTAAATATTAAAAATTATGCACTTGAAGTCGAATATTGAAGCAGGTTCCTCTTTGTGTTGGAATTCAAACTGAAAAAGGGGTTTCCTTGCATTGTCGAAACACGTGTCTGCGGTCATTTGCATACTATACGTTGTAGTATTTCAATTTACTTTTTATTGTGTTGCGCAAAGGTTTATCTGCGTTTGTTCAATGCTTCCTCTGGTGATAGTTTGTTGCATCATTGCTTTTCTTTGTCTTATAGAGTAAATCTGTCTAAATCGATCGCTTATTATTAATTCACATTGACAAAGTTTGAAATCTACTATATGGCCAAGATTATTCTGCTTATGCTAAGATTGATATGGCGTAAAGTTAAGGGTTCTGAGAGAGTTTATTGATGGATTACTTACTCGACTGTATCTGCTTTACGATCGCCGATTGTCAGAATAGTGACCACACTTAGTACTTGGGAGGCTGTGAAATAAATTGTGATTTATTTGATATTCCGTAAAGAACGCAATGAATTGACTTTTTTTCTCGATGCACTTGTTAATATAAACTTTAATTTAAACGCATTTGTAGCATTCATTTATCTGAAATTCTATTCTCTAAAGTTTAACGAAGTGCAAGTATCTCGCATGATTGGTCCTTTGTCTGCTGCGTAAAATAAGCTTCGAAAGATATATTTATTATTTTGAGGGATCCGAATCTCAATACAGAAAATTTCTCTTATAAATTCTTGGGCCTTTCATTATTGAAATAAAAACATATCCGCCCAGTTAAAACATTATCGTAATAGAGCTACAAGGACTTCAACTTATTTCTTTTCCTTTGATTCTTAATCGTCGCTTTTCTCTCTTTTTTGCATTTATCAGCAATTTTAAATTTTTCAACGGATGGAAGATTTCAAGAAAATAAGGAGAATTTCATAATTGCGAAAAAAAACCCGGCATTTTTCTCGTATTAAAAATAAAGTTGATGGTTTAATTTAAATTTAAAGGGGAAAGTTTTGCTGTGAAACAGTTGCATATTCATTGTACACCTGAAACGTTTTTCTTTTATTTTTAATGTCAAATATCGCATTCAGTCGCCGTTTCCTTCAAACAAAAATAACGAGCACATAATATTTTGTGAATTTAAATTGCGATTCACGCTTGTCAAAATTTCAAACGATTTGCAGAAGTCAGAGCAGCGATCCCAGCAATCCGTTAATGTAGGCAATTTAATTAGTGCACCCACAAAAATGCAATTCCTGAAAATAGAAAAACTTGTTCCAGGATGCCATCCCCCGAAATGCGTTCGTTCGGGATACCCTTCGTCCAGTGATGCGAGGGCATTTCCGTGCATTCATCTCGCGGGAGGGGGAATTCGAATACGAAAAACGATCCACAAACTAGTTCAAGGTTCGAAGAGCGTCGGTGTGAGGGTCAGACGCGAAAGGGTCGTGCGAATCTTCTATTTCTTAGTTTTTGTTTCTGACATGCGGCTCTTTTGCGTTCCAGTTTCACATTCCGGACAAGGCTGCCTTCGATTTGTTCGATTTTGAAGTGTGTTACTAGAATGGAATCGTTTCTTGTGCAAATTCCATTACAGTGGAATGAAAAGTGTCACCTCATTATTAAGTCCTTTGTTAAGAAATTGAACTTGACATTTAATCAAACGAAGCAAAATATCCTATGCCAAGTCGGTTCATTTTAAGATTTAATATTGTGCTTCAAGATGTTGTCATGCACTATTACGTTAAATGTACGACGAATTTTTCTTTTTTTTACTTGAACTGCTTTTGTTTATCCGGGTTTAGTAAATTAGGGTAAAAATAGAAAAAAAATCTACGTGACTTTTGTAGTAAATGTTTTAAGTTTTTCCGATTCACACCACTTTGTAGATTTCGTTCGAAAACAAAAATATATTGCTGAAGTAAGCAATTGGAGTAGTTTTTATCTAGCCAGGTGTTGATGTAACTTGTACCCTAAGGAGAAAAGAAAAAAAATGGTTGGTGGTCTTTTCCGATTGTTTCAATGGAAAATTAGGTGGTCCACTAGCGCCATCTATGGGTTTCTTGGCGCAATATCAAACCTCGTGAATTTCTTTGTTTACATGTCAGAAAAAGGCTTTTCCTCTCTAGTGAATTTCCAATTAAAGTCTCAATTACATTTTTTTTTTTTCACACTGCTAATAAGGGAAATGGATTTATCAGTTGCTTTTCTCCAACCAGGGAATCGGTTAAATGGAGTGGAGTAGCAAAATTTATCTAACAATAACACTTAAATTTAATAATGAAACAGTATCTTCTACGAAACACAGCGAGTGCAGTGTTTTCTTAAGTTTTCGCAACACAACACTGTACATACAGTTGTCTCTTGTACGAAAAAATATTTTATCATTTGGAAATATCATGTAATTAGCACTCCTCCACATTTCCTTTAAAATATAGTCGTTTATACGTATATCTGTGACTCGGTGCAAGAAGTTATCAATTTCAATATTTATGATATTGGGGCAATTGAAGTAAGAGATAGAGGTAAAATTTTCCTTTCATATGACTGTCAACACAAAAATTCTAACAACTCCAAATCAAGTACCTTCTCAAAATTATTTGGACTGAGAAATTTTGATAGTAGTTTTTCTTAGGATAATAAAAAGAAAAATCCCTGTCATTGGTGCCTTTACAATTTATTTATTTATTTGTTTTTGAAGACATAGGTAATAAAAACGATAAAGAACATTCATTAATTCAAAAATTTCCAGATTTATAATCAAAACATTATTCTTTTTTAAACTGAAAAAAGCACTTTATCTTCGCGCATACTTGCACTGCTACAAATTTTTGGAACAACTGATCTTCATTTTGTCAAAAAGAAAGTTATTGGTGATGGAAACTTCCTGGAAAACTTGGTCATGGAAGTTCTTTTTATTCGAAATTCTCCATATCGTGGTACGATTATCGCATCTCAAAAGAATTCATCCTCCAAACATCTCTGATGGGCATTTCATCCGAGGATGGATACACGAAAAGATTAGTTGTTTTCTCCTTTCTAAAATAATAATTAGAATTCTTCGCTAAAGAAATTATTCTCGTTCTGTGTACGTCGTCGCAAAATAGTAATAAATACGAAGCTGTATTTTTAGACATTAAAAAAAAAAAAAAAAACACTTTACCAAAAGATTTTTTTTTTTTTTTTTTAATTTTACCTCAAGTAAAATATTTCTACTCCTTCACTTTATACGTTATCTCATATCGCACTACTATCGACAATCTTTGTTAATTCAAAATATTGATAAAAGCCGCAATTCATTTTTGTATTATCATGAACTATTGATAAAACCAAATGCATTCTTTAACTCGGTGTCTGTTTCACTCAGTTACGTTATTTTGTTCTTTACTCTGATTCCATTTGTACTGATTATGAAGCACGTGTAGTTCTTAAATCTGCCTTTGATAAAAGATAGTTTCATTGTCATTTGAATACATGCACCGAAAAAAAAAAATGTTGTGATACATACCTTCTGCACGAGCCACTTAATTGTTTCCTAGTTAAAATACAATTTAGTATCATTTATTGTTGAACTTTTTCTTAATGTTATATGATTATGCAGTTGTGATGATTATGCAGTAAGAAAATATGAGCATTGTCTTGCAAGGGTTCGGTAGTAATTTTATGCAAATTAAATCGTAATATTATCGTGCTTGTGTTGTAAAAATGTCATTGGAAACAAAAGGTCCGTTTCATACTAAAAACAAAATATACAATGCGTAACAGAAAACTTAAAATGGTAAGAAGACTATAAGAAAAATTATCAATAATGCTTAGTGCAAAAATATGTGTACAAGGAAAAAAAAAGACGTAAATAAAGCACAAATTGTCAAAACAATAATGCAAATAGATGTTTCGAGGCTACGATGGAGCCTCTTCATCAGTTTAAAAGAAAGAAAAAGTGCTCAACACGCAACAAGAAGTTGTGAAGATAAAGCACAAAAAAAGAACGGGTTCACTCAAACTTGACATTTTTGATTGCGTTATACCGATGCCTGTTCCGCAAGAACGAGCATATTACAAGCGAAAAAGATCCTCCGGTCATATTCGTAGAACTACTTTATATATGTCCAGACAGATTCATTAAAAAAATTTCTGTTTAATTTTTGTTCGTTCATCCATTTCATATTTCTCATTCAATTGTGTATCATTCTCTAACTTAGAGGAGGATGATAGAAAATGCTATGTATCATTCATTTTCTGCAATTTATTACAACTGTTCAGGAATAAAAATATCTTTACATTTTGTTATACATTTAAAACGCTCATTCGTAGTGTTGATTGTGCATTTAATTTTGGTTTTTGCATCTACATTTCTTTTTTACTGATAGCATTCATTCTCTAAAATATACTTTGTCACGTAATTATTTGGCAACTTTCCCCCCCCCCCCCCCCCCACTATTTTCCGAAACTCATGAGGCTTTTGTGAGAAGACAATATCTATGTCTTTTTTAATTGCTTTGCGTCCGTTTGTTTTCTAAGACACAAAATATGTAACGAAAAGCTTTTAAAAATTAAAACTAAGTCCAAAACTGAAGAAAGCTCACGTTTATAAAAATAACTAAACTTTCTTGAACAAAGTTTATATAATTGCTAAGAGTTGCAGTTTTCTGCGATGTAGACAGAATAGAATTATTAAATAGTAATAATATTATAGCGATATTGCTCTACTGTTACTAGTATTTTCTTTCTACTAATGACTCAATTTTTATATCCTACGCAGGTCCACTGTTCCGGCGTGTTCGAACTTCGACTAGATTCCTTCTTCAACGACCTGGGGCGCGATGCCGACGGCTCGTGCTGTCAGGGCGTCCGACCTTCCGGTTCGTCCGCCTGCTCCGGCCAATGCCGGACCAGGTTCCGGATCTGCCTGAAGCACTACCAAGCCACTATCGACCCGGGGCCGCCCTGTACATATGGGGAGACCCTGACACCCGTGGTTGGCAACAATTCTGTGAGTCTGGGACAGCCTGAAACAACTTTTGTAAACCCAATTGCCTTCGCATTCGACTTTTCATGGGTGGTGAGTACCTTTTCCACTACTTCATTTCATTTTACCCTCGAACAGACGGATTAGATGCTTTCATGAAAAATCATTTGTGCCCTTGTTGCAGGGAAAAAATTACTTACATAATATACGTCTGAAATACGGTCTGTTTCGTATTGTGAGAGTTGCAAAGCAACCTGGGTAATTGTAATAATATGTATGCACAGTTTAACCCTGATGTAGTGATTATCTATGAACTGTTAAATGCTATTGTTAAATCAAGGATTGTTCAATTGGAGGAAGATATCCAATCCTAGACTATTGAAATCAATTACTGATTTGAGGAATTCCCTAAATCGAGTGTCATTAAATCCAAGTTGTTTAAATCAAGGATATTGTTCAATCGGAGGAACATCTCATCCAATCCTGGACTTTTAAAACCAATTGCTGATTTGAGGAATTCGTTAAATCGAGTATCATTAAATTTAAGTTATACTGTACATAATATTAATCAAACTCCAAAGCATTATAGTAGTCTGAAAATATGTTAACGAGACAAAGGCTAATCGCTTTTCTTTCTTTTCCCCTATAGGGCACCTTCTCCTTGATTGTGGAAGCTTGGCACGAGGGCGAACCCAACACATCGCCAGGTGAGCTTCTATTTTTTTCCATCTCCCTCATAGTCCCCTCAGCAGCGGGGGGGATCGTTTGGCGTTTATTTATCGGAGGCGCATGCCAGCATGGAACCGGGCGCATGCGCACGGGGAGTGCGAGCGTCGAAACACGGCCGGGCGTGGGAAACGACAATACGCGAAGGAAGGCGGGGGGGGGGGGGGGGGGAAGACTCCTCGGGGTCGAAATCGTGTTTTGTGGTCCGTGAAAGCGCCGGCCAGGGGACGAAACACCAAGTTACCTTTCTTTGCTCCAGTGATGGATTTCCTCCATCTTCGACAGATGTCACTTCTTTTGCTGAATGGGTAGAACTTTCACTTCATAGATTTATGCTTGAAGTACTTTTCAGCCATAGTTTTCAAGTTTCGTCTATGTTTCTGCTTTTTAAGGCCTTAATGAACTAAGGAATGTCTAATTTTAGACGTGTAAGTGTATAAATTGTTTAAATGTTTCACTGCTTCTTAGATTTTCTGACCTGACTGGCGCATGATAGAAGTCAAACGAAAAAATAACTTTTACTAAATAAGGTGTTCCCGCGCCAAGGATTTCTTTATAATTTTATGTTGTTTTTGAGGTTGCGGTACATTTACGGATTTCATCACCTATCTTTTTTTTTCTTTAAAAAAAAACCATAAATGAGTGCATTTTAAAATATTAATCGCATTTTACTAAATTAAAAAAATAAATAACTAGACATTTTCCATTTACCTAATCAATTATCTACGTATAAAGCGCATCTAATTGTATCTATCTCGTCTTTGCACATCCTTTCATATATCATCTCATACTTAAACCCGTTCAATTCTAATAAGTAATAATCTCTCATTTTCGCATTTCAACAAAGACATCAACCCTATCAGACATTTTTATCATTCATTCATACAATAATCTGGTAACTTATTAAAATATAGCTTTATTGGATTGCTCATTCCTGAAATTTTATTATTTATTTCGGTTTGTTTTGCTTTGCTCATTAAATGTGCATTAAAATTTTTAAGCCCTATATCAAGAATGAGCTAGATCCTTATTTAAGAAAGTAAAAATTAATTAGAACTACTTGCTGTAAACAATGGGTGAGAGACCGGTTTTGTGGCGATGCTAAGGCACCGGTGGGAATATCGCATACCAGAGACAAAAGGCCGGTTATTATTTATTTATTTCTCTTGTGGATTATTTTCGGCCGCATACCCTTGTTTTCTTCTTTCGAAGAAGCAGTGGGAAAAAAACCCAAATCTCGCTGAGCTCATTAACATTTTTCTTGCACTTGCTCGTTATCCGAGAGAATAAACATTTTTCTTTTTCAGCGCCGTATTCTAATTGCGTTAGTGGTTCAAGTTTCATACGTTAATTCGATTTTCGTTAGTAGTTTCTTTTTTCCAAAACAGGAATAAGATAACTGCTATTTAATTGACTATGAACATAACATAAAGTCGACTAATTGTCAAAAGAATATTTTATTTGAATAATATTTTATGTTTGGATGTTTAAAAATAAATAAATAAATAAAGAATGCTACCGATTGTTAAAAGGAATTCCCTTTTTGTGCAGATTGCTGTACCATTTGTCGGGTCAGTGGCGTAGCAATAAATATTTTAAAAAAACTTTAAACTTCATACTAAAGAATAACTTCAATTTTCATTATTGTCATGTATATATTTAATTTTCATTTTTTATTTTGAGCTTCATGGGAGGGGTCTGGACCTGGGAACCACCCTCTTTCCTACGCCACTTGCGTATGAAAAAAAAAACATTTTTCAAAACGAAGAAATTCTTCAATGTCTTTCTTGCACGTGTAAGGAACACCAAAGTGGCAAAAACGCGCATCAAAATCGTTCCGTGAATCTACTCATGTATAGTTGCTTGCAAATTCAAGCCCAGTCTACTTGAGGCAAACCCTACAAAACAAAGCAAATTGTTAGTCTCAATTAAAGAATTCACATTCCTATTCGTCACAGAAAAAAAAGAGAGAAAAATTATGTCAAAGAGGGAAGGTGAGTGAAAAGTCTCCTTGGTGCTTTTCACACCCCCGAAAAAATGAAAAACGTCGGCACTAACAATGCTAAACAGTAAATCCGGTTGTGCCAGCTTTCCACACAATCGCGCAATGAGTGGAAGACCCCTATGTGTGCACCAGCTGGTGGAGGAACAGCGAAGACGGTAGCCCGTCTTCTCTCTCTCTCAGGTAGCTGGAGGGGGGGAGGGGAGATAATCCTCGCTGAGGAGAAGAGGCCCGAGTGTGGGAAAGGGCGCCGCGGGGCATCCCGCGCCTCGTTTCCGATCGCCCGCGACACCCCTCCCCTTGCTCATGAAACTCTCTCTCTGTGTCTTGTCTCGTGGCTTCCGCAGTCGCGAATCAACGCACATTCAAGACGATTCTCGCTCGGACATGCTGATGATCCATAAGAATCACTTGTTCTTTTTCCCGATAATAATCTTCAGTACTTTTTACAAACGATCCTTCTCCCCAGACGGGAAGATTTAAAACTCCAAAAGCATCTTGGAGTCACTTCACATCAATGCCACACCAAGTTTCCCTTATAATGGACTTCGAGAGATGATTCATATATTTTAGTGGAAGTGTACAACTGAGAAATCTGTGCACATGAAGTTGACAAACTTATTTTTTTTCTTTATTGGACAGTCGGCTAAAATATGCTTTGAATCAAAACAATATTGAGAACGGCCACTTTTCCTTATCAGCGGCTAAATAGTACTAACATTTAAATTTCAGAAGAAAAAAAAGAACTTTTACTTCCCCCCCCCCCCCTCCGAACCATTTTTTTTCTCTTTTAATAGCCTGAAAACAATTTTCATGAAACGAAAAAGAGAGAGAGAGAAAGACTAATAACTAAGAATTTTAAAAATTTTAAACTGTCGTTGAGAAAATGACTTCTGGGTTCAATGTCAGAGATAATTAGGGTCCAAATCATCCCAATTTTTCGCAAATTCATTGTGAGTCACAAATAGTAGAATGAGAAAAATAATTTGTTAAAGGTTAAGCTATATCTGTCCTTCTTTTTTATTTGGTGTTAAGTTTTAAAATCTAATCTAAAGTGAGGAGTGGTTATTGTTACAAATCTGTCAAAAATATCACAGCATAATAATGCGATTTAAATGTAGCGTTTAAACATTATTTAATCTTAAGAAATGAAAGCATTAATGTAAACTTGTAACTATCGCTCCGTTTATTATTAAAGGACACAAATTCAATATATCTTACTGTAAATTCCAAAAACGTGCTTAAATCATTAGAAATCTAACAAAAATATTCTGTAAAATGAGTTTTTCATCAGTAACTTAAGATTTAACTGTGCTGCAAAATATTAATTTCAACATCAAAATATTTTATTGAACGTTACTCAGCAGTATTTGCGCGGGAATCATGACCAAATTTCTCCCTCCTTTTTCTTCTTCAATATTACCGCCTTTAAATATAGTATAGTGTAACTGATCACCAAGCCTCGATGACAATATCACATAGCGTGCTGGCCACTGGGTGCCTCGGAAGCGGCGGAGGGTGGTCCACGCCGTAAAAATCGTCTGGCTACCGTGTCGAGAATCGTAACCGGTTTCGCAGAAAAAGAACCCCTGCGGCCAAAACAGGGGATCCCGTAATGAGCGAGCTACCGATAGCCAACGCACCATTCATCAAAGCCTCGCATTCCTCTGTTCCTTTCACCCCCGGCGCGGGGGGGGGGGGGGATTAGGGAATTCTTCAGGTCGGTTCTTTCTCTCTGCGTCTATTGTCAGAGTTATTTATTTGGGCCATTAAATGCTTTAGCCTTTTTCTTAATGAAGTCGTTTGTTGCATTGCGCTTCTACAATCCAAGTGATCACCTTGATGAAGAGAACCTTCTTGCCTTTTACTTTGGATAATAATACTTGAGGCTACTGCACAATGCTTATGCATACAGATTTTGCTTAAAACTGGAGGCTACTAAACTATTATCAAACTAGTTTTATAACTGTCAATTAGCCTTACTTGCCTAGGAAAGCTGTCTCAGTGGCGACTTCTCTTTTCAATTCGAACTTTTCGATAACTAATGATGACTGACAAAACTCGATTAATGTGATGGCATGAAATAAATAAGATAAATTTAAAACTTCAATTTCAAGGTCAAAAGATTTGTAGTTATAAAATTCAATAACAATTTTAAAGAATTTCGTTAAATACAAGTACTTTGCTTACATGTAACTTTTCCGTTGACTTGAAATTTGAACTTTCATCACTGCTACATTTTAATGCAACCGCTAGACAAATTTGTTGCCTTGACAGATTTTTTAATGAAAAGATCTGCCTGCGACGGTCCAAAAACATACTATTTCAGACTGCATTGGTACACCTTAAGTATTAGGTGCTTGTGAAAAAGTTTAAGAATTAATGTATTTTTAATTCCATCGCGATTGTTGGTTTTTGGGTTAGATAATTATAATATTTTTCTCATTCATTTTTGGACGCGTAAATCTAAATTCGTTTCCACTCTTTTTTCCCAACTACCGGTCAGTTCAGAGAAAATGAAGTGGCAATGCAATTTCCCCAGAGAAAGGAATCCACCTGTTGCCGTGTGGGAAAGGACGACTGACCATCTGTCATCCAAAGAAGGGTCGTTCATCTTATTCCTCTCCGTTGTGGTCTATTATGTTCTCAGGGGCCGTCTTTTAAAGCTTTTGTTCTCATACATGTTCACCCGCTCCCCTTACTTGAAAATGGATAGAAATGCGTGACTGCCTGTTCTGAGGTTTCAGATTTCAGGAGATATAGAAAGTAACGCCTTTGCGATATAACATAATGAAATTCTAAAATTTTAAACGTAAAATTAGGACATATACATGACAACCATAGCAAAACATCCACAAACCAAATAGTAAAAACAAACCATGATAAAAACATTCCCATTTTACTCCTTGTTCGGAAATAAAAAAAAATAAGAAATAATGTTGATTGTTCTGCCCTTTACAAAGGTAAAGTTGTGAAGTGTCGTGTTTGTTTGAAAATTTGCGACTGAAAAATATTAGAAAAAATTTTTGCTTCGAAAAAAGATTTGTAATTAGTATTGAAAATGAAAACATTGGTTAGGCTGCTTGGAAAAGGTCATAATTTAAAAATAAAAAAGACAGAAGAAAAGGAGGGAAAATTGGAATTGGCAAAATTATAGTTAGGAAATTTTAATTGTTAAAAATATAAATTTGAATCTGTGAAACTATTGACTACACCAGATAATGTTCCAGTAAAGATAACGTCCCTCCATGACAGATGAGCTTTCCGTTTAGATTTCGGACAGTGGAAAAGTTTTAATCAGTGTTCTGAAGCATAAAGAATTCAATAGAACAGAAAAATGCCCCTTATCTTCACAAACGAACACTCAAAAGGGGTGAGGAGTAATCCTCTTCCTGTGGGTTCAATGGGGCGGAAGAAATCGGGTCCTTTCGAATCGTGGGAATGGTCTGCTGGAAAAGTCAGAAATTGGACCCACATGGAGCCACAGGAACCACCCTCCCAGTTGAACTAAGGGAGACAATCAGCCGTTGATGACCGGTGGTCATTCGTCTTCTTCATCAAAAGTAGTGGAACAATGCGGGGTGGTTTTTCTCTTTTGTTCCCGCTACTGGATGTAGAATGTGTTTAAGCTTGAGCCCGAGAAAGGTATGCCGTTGAAAATGTTTATCAAACTAATAGACGAACCGCTGGAAACTCGTGGCGGATTTTCTTTTTATGGCGGAAAATAGAGAAAGGAATTTGAGAGGAATCATGTGTTAAGTTCACAGTGGGACGTCCCGGCGGGAATTTCATAGCATAAGCAACAGAACTCCCTAGTAGGTCCTAATGTCAGAAATGGTAACTGAAATCTTTAGTAGCTAATTTTGCATCAATGCCAGAAGAGATACGTCCCTTCCTCTGTCCCTCTTTTTAAAGACTATTAGTTATTTGCTATGACATGTCATTTATCTTCGTGATTGTTGAATATATCCATATCTAAAACAGCATTCCACTTCTTTTTTTTTTATTTCGTCAAATCACATGTAATTTTTCTGCATTACGGCGTGTTTGATTTCAATCTAAATATGCTGCCAGAAGAAGTTTCTCATGGGGCGGGGGAGGAGTCGGTGGTGTCATCCCGGAGACCTACTTTCTCCGGCACATCTGGCGCGTCACGCAAGCGGACTCGGATTAATGGAGGGAGAATCCTCAGCAACTCATGCGATTTCCCCCCCCCCCCTCCTTTCTTTTGCTTTCCTAGAGGATGAACGAACGAAAATGAACGATTGGACGATCAGTATAGAATCTTTTATTTGGGGGGGGGGGGGCTCGTTATGAAAACTCTTCATAGAATAGCAACGGCAAAAAGCTAAGGCGAGGACATAAAGAACACTTTTCTTTCGATCTCTCTAAAAGTAATAATCAGGCGGTGTAACGATTGTCTTATTCTCTGAAAGTACTGGGAATAAAAAGGCCATAAGAAGAAAAAATTTTGAAAAGAAGAAAAAAATGTTTGTAAATTATATGCACAGTTATTCCGAGACCACAGCATCGGTTCGGGTAAAACTGATTAAAAATTCTACACATATATTATGACTTTCTTCCTAATTTCAAGCAGAAAAAAAAATTTGACTCCATATGTGTTTTAAGAAAAACATTATTTAATGAAAATCTTCATTAGTCTTGAATCGTATTTTGTTGTTCTTCCTTTTTAATTTTTATTCAAAAAATAACTTTTATTACTTCAATAGGTAGTATTATTTGTTGAAGATTTTAGAATTGTACTCTTGGACCTTCGTTAATAATGGCGATTTCTAATCGCGGGTGTCCATTAAGAAGGAAAGTGCTCCATGCCATTCTTCTTCGATGACGGATCTATACGATCTTCTAGTTAACGACTATTGCTAACAATCTTCCCTTTTTTCTCGAAGGCGTTCATAAACTTAAATGAATGGAGCGTAGACACTCCATCGGCTGGGACCCCCCAAGAAAGTTGTTTGCACCTCTGGGGGACATCTTTTCTTCGCGGGGATCATTAGAATCAGCCAGTGAGCAAAAGTGCCCCAGTTAGCAACATTGTGTTGGAAAGTCATTTGTTTGCGCTATTGGATATCTTCTTTGTCCTCTCGTGGAAAGGACTCGGAGCGTGACTGCCGGGATTAGTCTCGGTGCCTTTTGCCTTTCCCAACACAACACCTGTTGCTTTCAAGTACCTCGCAAATGTACACTGTTGAAACTTTCCCAAATGAGGTCCCGAAGGAAATTATCAGTAGTTGATCGTGAGGTACTATCTCAGAATGCTTCAGGTACTTTGAATGCTTCTTCTGCACTCAAAGAAATCAAGAGAAAACAACTCACAGCTACGGTTACGTCAGTCCATTAAACTATTTCATAAAGTCACTACGCAGGGATTAAATGAGTGTAGATCTCAATCTCGCAAAGAAGAGACATTAAATTCTTGGAATTAAAGCTTCCATATAAATCTATAATTTTTTGTTCATTATGTCCCTAAATTTCCTATAAAATAACTAAATACATTACTAAATTTCAAAATTACACTGTGACACCAAAATAGTATCCTTTTCGAAATTATATTTTAAAGGAAACAAACTACCTGGTTTTTTTTTTTTTTTTTGGTAACAATTATAAAAGACTGGATCTACTTTTTGCGATTTTCATGTCGAACATCACAAATGTCTGGTTGGAGTACGAGGAAGATCCGAACTTTCCCAAGTCATATTTCACCCGTTTGATTACGCTGAAGAACAGAAACTGTTGTAGAGTGACCTACATTCCAAGGTCAAGTTCATTGTGGCTAGGAGTCCCACTTCGTTGGAAGGGGTCATGATCATGCCAAGGAGGTCGGGGGAGGGGGGGGGGGGTATAGTTTTACCTTATGTTCCCAGGCCGTGTTGTAAAAGGAACGCACATTCGATGTATAGCAGTTTCTACGTAAAGGACTTCGCATTTTATAAATTAACTAGTATAATTTCCCTTTAATTTATGCTGTGTTCACACGAGAAACAATGCATGCAGAAAATATGTTTGTTTCGCTTGTAAAATGTAAAAGTGATTATGCAAGATTAATTTTTCCTATAGATATATACATAGAAAACAAATGTATTACCACTTATGTGGATGAATGATTCCAGTGTGCAAAATATATTTTCCTTGGGTTTATCACTAATGTTTAATGTTGTCTTCTTAATATTAATTTACTTATTTTATAGTTTTTATACAATTGAATGCGTGTCCAGAAATTACTGCAATGTCCTCATGTGCAACCTTATTTTTTAGGTGGCGGTGGTGGAGAACGTCGTTTGATCGCCCGCTTGGCCACGCAGCGATGGTTGGATGTGGGCGAGGGATGGACCCAAGAGTTGCATCGCACCAACCACACCCGCTTTGCATACGCCGTGCGCGTGCGCTGTTCGCCCCACTACTATGGGGAAGGATGCGCCCGACTCTGCCGCCCCAGGGATGATAAGTTCGGACATTACGTTTGCTCGTCGGCAGGGGAGAAAGTATGTCTGCAAGGATGGACCGGAGAATATTGTACAGTCGGTAAGTGTACATTATTGGTATTTTTGTTTAATTATCTTTCTTTAATTAATTATTTATGCATTTCTGCCAATTATGAAAAAAAAAAGTAAAAAGTAGTTTTGGTAAGAAATTAGTAAAAATTTATTGACTAAAAAAAAAAAGACTTCGAAATGTTGTAATACCTCTTCCTAAGCTCTTACTTCAAATACATTATTTTTTAAATTACATTAATATGTATACGTGCCAATACTAACGAGTCTGCTCATATGCGGTATTACTCTAGCATAAAAATTTAGAGGAATAAAAGCTGAAAAAATTACAAAATCAGTCAACTTATAGGAATGTAACGCTCCCTTATGACGCCTCAATTTACACCTATCAATTTTATAATGATAATTTAGCAAAGCTTGATGGTTGCCTCCAAATTTAAAGGACCCTATTGCTATGTAGGTATAATCATCTTACAGGCAATGACATTTTGTAATGTGAGGTTGATATTGAATGAATAAGAAAAAGGCTGCAAGTTAGAGTTGCCTGGGACTTCATTTCTTGTAAGTGGGAAATTACACCATGCCCTTTGTTTCTTTCGTCCTGTGAATTCAGTGTTTGTTATGGGAGTTAGTGTTCTGCGGTAAGCAAGTGTCCCTTATCGAGAGGTGAAGAGCGAGTGTTCCGAAATTCGAAGCGTCGGCATGTGCGCACGCAGCTGGCCGGTGTGCGCCAGCTGGCCCCGAACAAGGACCTGGCCCCATCTGGCTCTCGCTGGTACAATGAGAGCGGGGAGGGAGCAGCGGAAGCGCTCCTCAGCCCGACGGAAGTCGAAGACACACTTTTCTCCGGAGGACCCCTCTTGGGGGGGGGGGGGGGGGGGTTGTTTCTCGTGAGACTCGGGAGAGATTTTTTTTCCTCTCTCTCTCTCTTTCATTCTTGGTGTTTGGCCCAGAATCAACAGGATCTAAATGAAGATATTAGATCATTTCCACCAAGAATAAAAAGAAAAAAGCCATCCCTCCTGGTTTTGAAGTTACTGAAGAAAGAAACCGAAGGAATGGGAAGTTCACTTAAAAAATCTTGGGTCCAACGTATCCTCTATGTCCGCTATAAGTTTCGAACACCTAATTTTCTATTTCTAGGCATATTCATTTTACTTTCTCAGTTTAAGTCTTTCTGCAGATGTTTAATCTCTATTTTCTTGTTGTAAAACAATAAAATGAATTTAAAGTGAAGATATACAGCTAAAAATTATGCAAAACAATTTATTTTTATAATTCAACTAAGCGAAAAATAGAAACAGAAGGTATAAGCAGCATGTCCAGAAATGTTTAACTTTCTAATCCTAAGGGTTGGTCGAAACTTTTATTCTAAAGTATTATCACTCAAGAGGATAAACTACATCTGTGGAAGAAAAAAGGAATAAAATTAACAACCTAAACTCTGAGTGGGAGTGATCATAGAATAGAGTCTTTCCCTGAAATGAAAACTGCTCAAAAGGCTCACGAAAACTTTAAGGTCATTGTTCGCAAGATGCAGGTTCGCATTGTAAATGTCGAACCTACAATTATTAGTTGTGCTTTCAATTTCAAATTCCCGATTTGTTTTGGTTCGCAACTTGGTTACCTCCACAAAATGGTAGGGAGCTTTTTAACTCAGTGGCACTTGAAGCTGGAACCGGGCTTATATGTGGCACCATATTTATTTTGTTTTTTGAAGAATTGGGAGGAGAGGGGAACAGGGCGAAAAAATACATTTAGTAAGCCGCGAAGTCTGAATCAACACGAGGGGTGGGGAGTAGGAAACGTAAAGTGGCGGAAATGCTTGAATGTCGGTTTCCTTCCACCTCTGGAGAGGACGCTCTCTTCTTCTCGTGGGAGACTTTTAAGAAAGAAAAAAAAATCTTCTCCCCCACCATATGGGTTTCCTCAACTCTGCCCCATTGATAGTCTTTCTATACGCTGATCATGAATCCCTGTCCCTGATATTTGTGGTATATAAATAAGTGTATTCTTTGAAATAATCTTTTCGAGACTAACAAATTTTTTTAAAAAATCGAGACTAATAAAATAAAAGACCTTAGCGTTATGACTTTGGTCTCTTTCGGAGACTCTTGTTAATGTTATTCGTTTAATAAATTAGTTCGCTAAACAACACAAATTGGTGTGTTGTTTCCATTCGTTGTTTAATGTGTTTGAATTAAGGTGAAATAATTTTAAAAACCACACTGGAATCTATAATCGAATTAGGATTTGTTGGCACAATGTTATTTCTGAACAAAGCTACTATTATGCGCAGATATTCGTTAGTCTTTGCTCATTCGTTTAGGTCGGGAAAATGTTTTCTGGTAATCAAAGGATTTTTTTTTTTTCTTTGAAGTAATATCCCTGCACAAGTTCATTGATTCATATTGTTCATTGTTGAAACATGTCACGCCAAGATATCACTAAAAATATTTTTTCTTCCACAGCCGTCTGCTTGCCAGGTTGCCACAACCAGCACGGATACTGCGACCAGCCAAATGAATGCAAGTGAGTACAGAAACTTATTAGTATCTATCTACATGTGGAAAATTCCATCGACTTTTTTTTTTTCTTTCAAACATACTTTTAACAAGCGATTCTAAATCAAACACGACTATTCTGTCGTCGTAAATATGACAAACTGGTGGGAACCTAATGTAGTTGTAGAATCCCGCTAACCTTATTATTTATTCTCACCCACCTTACGTGTTTAAAACTAAATAGAATTATATTCATAAAGATTGAAGAACAGAATTATTCCATCGCACATATTCAAAAATTCTTAAAACAAAATGTTTTCATTTCCATCTCCGGATTCATCACCTAATTGAAATTTCGCTCCACGCTTCAAACTTAGAACAGAACGTGTTTTCGAATGTTTTGCGGCACGAAAAAGTACTCGCAGAAGCGCGCGATTCATTTGGTAAATGACGGTCATCAGGTCTGAGGAAAACACCGTCTTCGAGACTACGCTTGTTTATACCACACCCATTTGGGGCCTGACAGGCTATTACCTACCTATCTTCTGCTTCGGAAAAATATCCGCCGGGGCTCTCTCGTTATCGGAAAGTGCACAGAAGCCGTCTAGGGGAGGGGGTTTCCTATCCCCTCGACCCATTATCTTACTCTTCTTCTCTTGTTATTTTATTGCCTTTCTTGGGGACAGGGGCTTTTGAAGCAGGCAAACGGCAAGATAGTTCATAAACATGAAGAGGTTCGCAGCCAAAGAGGAAAGATTCGGTAGATATTTAGCTACCTCAAAATGAGTGCCACTTCTCGAGATAATCTTGAAGCTAGTTTCAGAGGAGTTGGATATCTTTACAAGCGAAAACCGACAAAGCACTTATAGCATGCATGAATTTTTGTGCGAATTTGTAATTAAATAAAGAAGGTTAAGAAAATAGAAAGCGATATGAAGAGGAGAAAAAACATTCGAATTTTCATTAGGCAATAAACACATCATGCCCACAAAACGTAATTGATTGTATGTTTATGAAGTACAAGCATATTCCTCCGGCAAAGTGTTAGTATATTATCAAACATTTACCTTAGCATGTATCGATGACATTGTCTTTTGCCGTAGACTCATGTGTGTCTTTTTGTGTACGTAGGTGCCGCTTGGGCTGGCAAGGACCCCATTGTGATAGCTGTATCAGGTATCCGGGTTGCCTTCATGGCACGTGCAGTCAACCCTGGCAATGCAACTGTGATGAAGGATGGGGAGGCCTCTTCTGCAATCAAGGTGAGTTCGATAATCAATTACTTTCTCTATCATTTTATTCGCAATGGGGATGTAAAAAGGTGTTCATTTTGCTTTTCATGATCATGCAACAAAATTTAATTAAATACTGACAAAATCCCAAAGTTCACAAAAGTGGCTGGACGAAACCTTTCCCACGTCATTCCTCCCGAATTCTCCAAATAAGTATCGTAGTGAGGGAAGGAGAGTCACGAAGGGCCACCCCCGATCGCCCTCAGATGAATGGCGTCTTTTGTCCAAACAGAAAGGGAGAAAGCATTCCCGCAATTAGCATTTAATGACCGGCCACTTTGACCTTGGCGAGAGTGAGACGGACTCCATCTTTGTCTTAGCGCACCCCGACACAACCGGAAGCGCGGTCACACGCAAACGATCCGAAGGTGAACGAAAGACGGAGTTGCCATAGATCACGTGATAAAGGGTGGGGGGGGGGGGGGAAGGCGATCGGACATGGGAAAGGAACAGCGAGAACGCCGCTGTGTTTCTTTTGTTTTGTTTTCATCGCGGACACGGTTTATTTACCTCGCTCTCGATGCGACGGCTCTAACTGCGACCGCAAGGTGAATGATCATGTGGGAATCGCCACTCGCTCGGAAAACACCTTTCCATTCGTCCTCCAACTCGAGAGGATGAGTCGAAGTGTCCGTTCTCCAAAATGATTTGGGTAGCAACGGCAAAACTCCAGTTTGACGTAAATATTTTGAGATTTTTATACACAGCTCATACACGTGGACAATAGTATATTGAATATATTACGATTGAGTCATACTTTCCTTCTTACTCCCGAAGCACTTTAATTTTGTGAAAGTAAGTGGCATTACAATAAAAATATTCAGTTATCTCTCAAAACCATGATGTTGACGACACCAAAAATTTATTTAGAAAATCATGTTTTCGAAAATTTTAAACATAAAGCACTGTTACTAATTCATGATGTCTTCATAAAAAGCTCCCCAACTTATAAAAACTGAAACATATTTTGCCAAATTATTTACATCTCATTGTCATGTCGAGAAAAATCCTGCTATTCTGTAGATCCTTCAAACTATTTACTCAGACAACTACATTTATTATTATTATTATTAGTTTTTAATACAACAAATTTGTAATCTTAGTAAATCGCTCATGGCAGTAATGATAACTGATTTTCACTAAATGAACTTAGTTTCAGGGATTTGACAGCGTAGTAAATTTAATTACAGAAATGAACACTATTCCGATTCCTTGAATCCGATCCGTTCTGAACTGTCCTTTGCAAATGTATATGAAGTTGTTCTTGAACTTCTCTTACGTATGATTTTCTTTTCT
The DNA here is from genome assembly GCA_038502835.1 of Octonoba sinensis. NCBI lineage: Eukaryota > Metazoa > Arthropoda > Arachnida > Araneae > Uloboridae > Octonoba > Octonoba sinensis. The sequence goes on along the minus strand of CM076603.1, from coordinate 108,308,068 downwards.
CCATAGATCTCAACTACTGCACAAATCACAAACCCTGCAAACACGGAGGCACATGTACCAATACCGGTCAAGGATCATATACATGCACTTGCACGGATGGATTCAGCGGTACCAACTGCGAGGAAACCCTCGATCACTGCGCCGCGCACCACTGTCTCAACGGAGGAACGTGCAAGGTACGTTTTGTGTCGTGCTTTCTTCCTGCTACTTACGGTTCCCTTTAATAATGAGAGAAACTTTATAAAATGCCATCATCAGGAAATCCAGTATTTTGTGTATGGACAAAACGCAATTAGCAAGATTTTTTTATGATGTTTCAAAAATTAAAACAACTTAAATTCTCTTACCGCCTGCTGTTAAATTAACCTGAGAAAGTACTATCATTAGCTAGCACGCACTAGTTATAGTACCATAAACCACTTAACAGGAAACTAGTAATATGTCGTCTCTAATGCATCTTTTAATTGAAGTTGTACCGATTCCTGACCGAGATTTTTTTTCTCCACAGAACGGATCCCGAAACTACACATGTGAATGCCTTCCCGGCTTTGGAGGTGCCCGCTGCGAAAGAGCGGCAGCAGTTAACCCCTGCTTAAGCGCCCCATGTCAGAATGGAGGAACCTGCGTGGAAGGGACTGATGGAGGACACCTGTGCGTATGCGCCCCAGCTTTTGAAGGAGCTCGTTGCGAGACACAGAAGAACCCCTGTGAACCTAGCCCCTGCCTCAATGGTAAGTGTTGATAGATTCTTTCCTTTCATTCACGATTTTGACTATTCTAATGGCACAAGAAATGAGATTTAGTTATTAGTCACGTTCTGAAAAATGATGTGAATATTAGAAAGTCATGAAATTATTCGAATGAATATTTTTGCTGACCGATTCTTGATAGGGTATCCAGGATAACGTCCATCTTCGTTCCATTGAGAGAATTCGCACTTAGAGTATTTTTTGATTGATTCAAAAATCGAGGAATTTGTTTATGCCATGAAAGATTATATCGTGCTCCTCACAACGAAATTCATCGATTTGACTTTTTAAATTTATGCGATCTAATTGTTGCCAAGTGTCTTTATATTAAAAAAACTCAGTAACTGTATTTCTTGAATTAATAACTACAGTTCCTTTGGAAGTATTAAAAGACTTTTTTTCTGCAATTTGTTTTATGTGTGTGTGCGCCCTCTGAAGTTTCATGTAAAACTGTTTACAAATTCCTCAGCGGTATCGCTGATGTTGTAGGTATAGTGAATAACTGTAATAAAAAGCAGGGATTAGTTTTTTCACTTTAAACTCTTTATGAAACACAATCCTCCTTTTCAGAGGAAAAAAATGATCTTGATGTCATGTCCCAGAAGATAAATATAAAACTGCAGTAATTATGTGCATGAGATTCATGCTGAATGTATCAATGAGATAATATTAAATTCCAATCCTCCACAAAATCCCAATTAATCAAAACGGGCCCTTCACAAAATTACAAGCCTCCAAATAGTACTTTTCACTCCATTATTTAGTCTTTAAAAAAGCGGCAAATAATACTGAAATTTTTCATCACTACATGTTTGAATTTTCGCAAACTTATTTAATTTTTCACAAAAACCTTTATATTAATTCCTTGTTTCCTCTTTTTATATTTAGGTGGTAGTTGCCACAATCCTGGTGGAGATATCTCTTTCTCCTGCGTGTGTCCAGCAGGTTTCTCAGGACCCCGTTGTGAACGGGACGATGACGACTGTGCAGGTAGCAATCCCTGTGCAAACGGTGGTACTTGTGTGGATGGTGCCAATTCCTTCCGCTGCTCCTGCGTACCTGGATGGGTTGGAGCAACTTGTGACACACAAGTAGATGACTGCCTGGCAAAGCCTTGCGCCAATGGAGGAACCTGCCATGATTTGGTCAACGACTACCGATGTGACTGCGCTCCGGGATTCTCTGGCAAAGATTGTTCCGTCAACGTGGACGAGTGCAGATCTCAACCCTGCATGCACGGAGCCACCTGTGAAGACAGAGTCAACGAGTTTGTTTGTCACTGCCCGGATGGATTCGCCGGCGCGCTCTGCCAGCACAGGGTATCAAATGGTTGGCCTCTAGATGGCCACGAGGAAGTCTTCCTTCTGGATGATAATAATCTTCTGCCAACTGATCCTCGACCTACCTCTGTTTCGGAAATAGCCCATCAAATATCCGAAGAAGAAGTCTCTCCAGAAGTAGTTCCTCCTTCTGCATCTGAGCAGGCAGTAGTGATTGTCTGCGCCTCTCTCGCCATGTGTCTCCTGCTACTCCTCATCCCTGCTGCCTGGTGTATCCGCCGCTCGCGTCAGCGCAAGATGGCACGACAAGCATCAGATGCCGAAGCTTGTCGCCAAAACGAGCAGAACAGTATTATGAACAACAAGTGCCTAGACAGACAGATCGTCAATACATTGAGCCACAAAGCGCCGAAAGTCAGCAATGGGGGCGCTCCTCAGGAGGAAGCATCCCTTCACAGGACTAAGTCCACCAAACTTCTAAACACGGACTGCACGTGCAGCATCCGCCACAGCAAAGTGCTGGACTCTGAGCACGACTGTGCTCCAGACAGGACGATAGAACCTCCATCTCTTTCAACCAAAAGGTGAACTCGACCCCGAGTGTCGTGTACATAGATTCCTTGTGCTTTCATCGACGTGTCTCGAGCAGATAAGTTTGTTGCCACCGATCCTCAACAGGGTATCGTGTTCTCGAGTGGAGTAACGTGGTTTAGATAACGTACCGTGAGACGTCACACTGATTCTCTTAATTTATGAAAAATGAGAGATTGATCAGTTCATTTCCAGTCTATTCCAAAGAATATGTTCCGACCATGTTGCTCGATGTCATTGCATTTGCTGCCAACCTGTTGCAGCGAGTCGGCCACCTAAGCACTGTTGCTGGCTCCTTCAGCCAGTTATAGCCAGTAAGTGCAAAAAAATCGGCTCAAAGCGTTATCCTCCATATGTTGTTGTTCATTAGCCAATTACTGCCAGTGGATGCAAAAGATCGGTCACTTTGCTGAACATGTTGCAGTTCTTTTTCCCCTTCCAATTACTGTTGCGGAAGATCAAACATATCAATCTACTGAACCAATGTTATTTTCTGTCTCAATTTTTACCGACAGTCTACAGAAGAAAAATTAGTCAGACATGATGAGTCAATAAAGAGTGGAAAAAAAAAAAAAAAAGATACGTTATTGCATTTCCACAAAAATCGTTCAGAGTTTATGCATCTTAAAACGTTCGGAGCGACCCTAAGTGTATAGCTCAAATGTTAGTCTTGAGCCGGAATCCAACTTGCAATAATCGAAGTCAACGATGATTTCTGGCGTTCTTGCTCCTCGGTGTGGAGAGAACTGACCACGCTAGACGAAATGTTCGATAGTGCCACCAGCACTCGGTCAACCACCGACCACACAGTCAAAGTCTGTGATCTAGTTCCTGAGTATGAATGTAAATTTAATTTATTTGTAATTTATTATTTCACTTCTGTACATAATAAATAGAATTTTTTTATCATTTATAACCTGTTTATTTAAGACTGTCAAGCATCATACATAAAATTAGTTTCTTTTTTCAAGTACATGTTATAAAAAGACATAGAAATGAAAAGAATATGGAAATCGTCTGTGAAACAGCGAAGAGGTGGGAGTTTTTTCATAAATATTTAAAAAAGTAACCAAAACAGCTTATTAGAGTGAAAAGTTTAATGTGTCATTTTAGTAAATATCAAGTTAACATTTATAGAGAACAGTGCACTACATCAATTAATCATTAAAAATATTAATAAAGTTTAGTTAAAAATAATTCAATCTAAAACAATGAAAGAGAATAAATAATACCTTAATAAATAAACAATGTATACATGAAAAAGTTATGTTGTAAAATTATTTACTTATGAGGTGTGTGACGAGTGCATTGTAGCAGTTGCGGATATTCATATTGTTCTTTTACATTAAATTTTACAGTTTAACATTTTACAATTGAACTAGGATAGCAATATATACTATAGGATAAGCAGTAAACAACGAATTGCTGACACTGTGAAACCTTTCTATAGAAACTTTTGAGCAGTCAAAAGACAGCTGTTACATTATGATAAATGAGTGAACTCATTAAAACTATGAATTTAAAATTGACTTTAGACTTTGTAAGAAAGATGTTCACAAATATAAATGAAATTCAATTAGAAAATGGTGAAGGCATATTTATTAAGGTCCAGATTATCAAGCGGAAATTATATTTTGGTCTGAAGAAAACACACTACACATTTCGAAAGAGTCTATGAAATTGATCATTTAAATGGAGAAAAAAATATCAACAATTCAATGGCGAAAATTTTCGTTTCAAAAATTTTTATTCGTTTGGGTGGAGAGTCGCGCCCTGGGCCTTATTTACCAGTAGGCCCGTGAGGCCTGGGCCTGGGCCCCCACTTTGACGGGGCCCCCTGATTTTGGTTATTATTATTATTATTATTTTGTAATGTAAAATTTTTTAGAAAAATATTTAAAAATAGCTCCTTTCAAAAACAAACTGTTAGTGTTCTGTTGCTTCACAAAAAATTTGTATTATTAAATTATTTTAAAACCACAAGGAATTTTTACTTTGGGGCCCACAAATTTTGGTCTGACAATTTTAAATTTTGAAAAACAAAATCGATTTTGCACTTTGGGGGCCCCAGATTTTATTCAGACATTTTGTAATTTAAAAATGAATTCATTTTGCACGTTGGGGAGCTGCCAAATGTTAGTGTGACTCTTTGATATCTGAAAAACAAATTTGTTTTTGCACTTTGGGGCCCCCAAAGTTTAATGTTTAAAAACTTTTTGTGGCGTGAGGGGCCTCCAAACATGAGTTGTTCCTATAGTGATTCAAAATGTAAATCGGGCTCTGGTCGCGCCAAAAGTCCAAGGGTAGATAAAAAGTTTTTTTTTTAAATCCTTCTCCCAGAATAAACTTCGAAGTCGTTCATGACAATGCTGCATGAATATTAAAGCTAGGGGGTGTGAACCTCCCCTTCCTTCGTATATATGCCACCTAAATTGAGCCTCTAGGAGAGATAAAAATTAATAAGCCAAAAAAAGTTGTCACGGTCTTTGCGGCAGAGCGTACGAAAAGTTGTCACTTGTGTTTGGAAAAAAATCTCGGGTTTTATGGATGGGTGGAAGGCGGGAAAAAGCAGAAAAGGTAAGCGCGGGCGTCTTGAAGCGACGGAGGTTCCGCACGAGATGTTTTCCGCATCCGCTTCCTGCTCCGAGAAAACCGTTGGAAAAAACGGTCGATCCCTCACCTTACACTATGGACATGTATCATCACCCCTTCTGGTTTGGATTCGTTAAAAAGGAAAATAGGCCATAAAACTCGACGTCAATCTCACTTGACACTGGACACAAGCGGATAAAATTTATCCTTGCAGATAATATTTATGAAATTTTCTTTTGTTTTCATATTTTTCAGCTCACCCGTCAAAAAAGAATATAGTAGTTTCAGATGAGGAAATTATGCCTTCAAACTGTCAGTGACTAATTTCATTATATTCCGTCGTTAATTAAGCAAAAGCGACTTGTTCTTCATTTTCTCTGCAGTATAAGAAAATTGTAGCCCAGTTACTGGATCATTGATAACGTCGTACCTCAACTTGTACATTTTGAAACCATTTTGCAAAAGAGCTTTTATTTTTACTTTCTTCGATATCCAATATAAAGAAGAAAGTATTTTAAATTCGTGAAAATTTTCGAATTTCGACGAATTTACCCATTTTAAGGTGTCCTGAACCCATTTTGACCACTTTTGGAAAATGTCTTGTCTCTCTGTGTGTGTGTGTGTTTTGTTTGGCCGCTATAACTCAAAAAGTAATGCATGGAATCGATGCATACATGGACCCTGGTGGAAACTGGTGCTGATTAGTTTTTGGCGCGAACCTATTCGAGGAGGGGGGCAATCGAATGTTTTTCTCGATTAGCGTGAGTGCTATTCTTCAAGAAGTAATAGAAGAATCTGAACAAAGTTTAATATACAAACGGACCTCAATAGGAAAAGGGGCTGATTACATTTTGGCGCCATTCGATCCGAGTGGAGCAATCGAACTTTTTATTGGTGAGCGCTAAAGCTCAAGATGTAATGCATAGAAGTAAACGAAATTCGATACACACATTCATTCTGAAAGGAAGTGGTGATTATTATATTTTGACTTTATTCACTCCAAAGGGGGTGGAGCATTCGAACGTTTTTCACGCAAAGCGTTCATCTCAAGAATTCAATGATTCAAACAAAATTGTGTGGAATGGGAAAAGGTGTTAATTATATTCTGGCGCCAAGGGAGCAGAGACTTTGTTTTGTATTGTATTGTATTGTATTGTTGCCATTTCACCTACACATTAACAAATCAAGCTCTTATCAATATTTTTAGTATTTTGAGGCTTCGCTGGTAGCGCAAACCTTTTAATTAGTTTATATTTGTTAAAAACCATTCTTTTTATACAATTTTTCTTTTTTATTTATATTTTTCAATAAGTATTTGTATTATAATAGGGATATTTGGCGAGTTGTCATATTTATATGAGGGATGTAAAAGAAAGTTCCGTGATGGCCACAACAGACTAAGTTCTTAATTGCTCTAACTTTCAAAGAAAAAGTCGACCGAATTTGCAATTTTCAAAGGCTCTCCTCTTCATCTTAGACTAACGATATAGGGACCATTCATAAATGATGTTAATTTTATTTTTCAATACATTTGACCCGCTCTGCCTCTTCCCTTTGTCACAAAATGTCCCATTCCCCCCCCCCCCCCCCTTTTCATATGTCACGCTCAGGGCCGGCCCGACGGTATTCGGCGCCCTTGGACTTTCTATAAATAGTCGCCCCTAGCCATCTTTCATCATGCAAACTATATAAATTCAATTGTGCATAATTTTATTGCGTTTTCAATTATTTTAAAAACTTTAATAATTACATACATGAAACAAATAACTTATTTTTTTCTTTCTAATGGGCTGCTGTTGGCTTCCGGTAATCACAGGGATTGGTACCATCTAACCATCCGATACCTCCTGGTCTCGGAGGTATCGAACCATCTCTGTCGAGCACCACGGAGGGTGCGGTAACAACGCCACAAGTGAGTTTTGACGCTAAGTTCTTTCACTTGAAAGATGGAGTATCTGGGAGGAGTCACCCAGACAGTACAACTTTGTCCTTAGGACGTCCAAATGATGTCATTTCAGGACTTCCTCGAAAAAACAGGTCGTCCTAGGGACGTGTTTTTTTTTTTTTGATCCTGCGACATCCAAATGACATCCCAGGGAGCAACTAATGTCCGCGGATTGTCTGACCTCAAGTGGTCCCAAGGACGTCCGATCGTTCATGTTTAGGATATATTTCGGACAAGCACGATGTGCGGTCCGCAGGACGTTAAGAGGACAACATATCAAAACGTCCTAAAGACATTCCAGTGAGGTCCCTGGGATATCTAAATGACGTCATTTCAGGACTTCTTCAAAAAAAAAACAGGTCGTCCGTAGGACATTCTTTTTTTATCCTGCGACGTACAAAGGACATCCCAGGGAAGAACTTATGTCCGGAAATTGTCTGTCCTCTAATGGTCCCAAGGGCATCCGATCGTTCATATTTAGGCTATATTTTGGACAATAGCGCTGTGCGGCCCCCAGTACGTTAAAATTACAGTAATTCTAAGCGCCCTAAAAACGTTCCAGTGAGGTCCCTAGGACATCTGTGACGACTGTTCCGGCCCTCTTTTGGATCTATGCGTCATTGCTCTTCAGGACATTGGAAGGACAGCATATTTGAATGCCCACAGGACACTGCCCTCGTTAGAATGATATCCCAAGGATGTCAATGAATTGTTTATCCTCCCAATGTCCTTGAGACTACTTTAGAAAATTCCCATCACTTCGTTTAGGTATTTTTCGTTGTTTATACCCACAAGATGCAATTTTAATTCATCAACTCAACAGTAATTTAACATATTTTTTTCATGTATATAATTCTTCTGATTAAATGTTCTCAAAAATTTGTCTCTAAAATCTTTATTTGAAATTTCCCTTAAGCAACCCATCTTTATATTTTTAACTTCTACTCATTTAAAATACAAGTTATACCAATATCTCAAGTAAATAATTTAATGCACGAGAAAAATATTTTCAGAAAACTTGTGATTACTTTTGTTTCTAATTTCATGTAACCTTGGAATTTAATAACAACTGATAATTATTGCTTAGAGAAAATAATTATTCATACTTATTTTAAGAACATTTTGTACTGTTGGATTCATATTCATTCTTATTTTGATACTTCACAATACACAGTTTAAAATTTCAATGAAGGACATATATATATATATCATTTTGAAAATGCATCAGGAAACTTTACTAGAAAGCAATTCTTAATATATAAATATAATTATATATATTCTACATAATTATGAGTTTTTTAATTAAATGATAGTACGAAAACTAAAATCAGAAATGATATATTCAATTAGTTTATGAAGTGTTGAAAGTGTAAAATAAACCAGTTCAGAAGAGAAAACCTTTTTTTATTGAAACATAATAGTACATAAGTATAGGAATTATAGAGATGGGAAAATTTTTCAACATTTTAGCTGCTTTCTCCTTTTTTAAACAGACAAAAAATTACGAAAACAAATAATTATTCACATGTTTAGAAGTAAAAACACAGTACGAAAAGAGGAAAATAAATAAAGATAACTCTTTTAAACTTCACTTCACCTAGCTTTATTTCCTAACAAAAATTACCCCCCCCCCCCCCCCCACTTCCAAGTATTTTTAGGTTTTATGAGAATTACTTTTTGTTTTGCAATAGTTTATTTTAACATATTGTTTGCCAAAGCTCTATATACTATTACATGATTTAAAGTACAAGTAATATACTTCCAAGACTACTCAAAATGATAATCATGACAATGATAAATAAAGTGGCTTATTATTAATTAAATTTTTATAACTAATAGGCATCTGAATGATGAGAATCAATTTTCTTAATACATAAAATATAGTTCAAAGAAATTCTGGAACTCATCAAATTAAATACAACAAATGACAAACATCTTTTAAAAATATAAATAACGAAAATAAATGCCAGTACGGACAAACTGATATAAGAATAATTGTTAAATACAATCATTCAGGGAAACTTTGAACAATGGGGGGTACATTGAACGAAGTCATAATTTTTAGTATATTTGACTAAACTTAAAAATTAAGAGTAGACAACTGATTTATAACCTATTTGGCTGGGTGCAGCACATGACTTTCTATTTTCTTTAACCAAATATGCTAAAAGAAATAACGTTTTTGAAAGCTACGCTGAATGACTGTGCTACACATATACGTACACATATAGTTTTTAAGCTTGCCTGATAGGAATTGTCCTGGGATTTTCCTGATCGTTAGGCAAATAGCAAAATTGTGATTACAGCCCTCTATAAACATGTAGTGATACATAAGAAATTTATATGAAGTTCAAAATAATAACACAGACACTTAATGCAGAAAGATATAGTTCAAAAGCAACCAATTTAATAAAAGTAAATAAACAGAAATAAAAAAGAACAGATTAGATTAAGATAGAAGGAAATTGCTATTTAAATTGACATTCCAAATAACAATTTTACTATTTTTTTATTGTTCGTAATGACTATTAATCTTGTTATTTATGATGGTAGTCAACTTTAAAATAAATAATGAGATAAATAAGGTGTTAAAATAATTAGGCGTAAAAACTAAATATTGAATAATTATTAAATACTGCACATACATAAAAATAGAACTTGCCCTGGCTTTCTCCTAATCAGTATTCAATTGGCATGAAATTATTTTTGTGACGCAGTAATGATACCAGGAAATTTAGATGAAGCTCAAAATAACAATACAGAAGCTTGATATATGATTCAAAAGTTGCCAGCTTGATATATGATTCAAAAGTTGCCGTCTTAAAGATAAAATTGATACAACAAAACAATTTATATTTAGAAATAAAAGAGAACTAACATATAAACACATTTGCTATTCAAGTTGAAATTGCAGAGAAAATTTAACAATTCATTGGAAGACAAATTTTAACTGGAATAAAGAAAATCAGATCCTTATAAAAAAAAAGTACATTATATAAATTGAATTAGAATAAATTAGCTACTGGTTACCTAAAAACAAAATTAATCTTTACCATTCTTTGACTTATGTAATTAGTACTTTCTTGTCTCATAACCTAATAAAATTTAAATACAATAAAGGTAAAAATCTTGAAAAAAATAACGGCGGAATAACAAAAACAAAATATTACCTAAATATTAAATACTGTCCCTTCTTTTAAAATTGTAAAGCTGCCTCATAATTGTCTTGGTTTTCTTCTAATCACTATGCAAATGTAGAGTACTTCTTACAAATCCTTTAGCAAGTCACAAAATAAATTTTTTCATTTTTTCGTGTCATGGGCAATGTTCTTTTCTTTCAGAAATTCTAACATTGTTAATTTTGTTGAATATTTTGGAGGGACGCGATCCGCTTTAACAGTATAACAAAAATCCATTTTTCGAACTGCTCGCCATTCCTTTCGCTATGGTAGTCACCAGTACTTGAAGATGCTTTGTAAATAAGCTCAACTCCATCGATTAAATCCATCTGTTGAACCTGCGTACACAATTGTTCTCAAATATTTATTCCTCTAGAACACAATGTCGGGCCTTTCAAAAAGAACTCTTCGTGTGTTAACACATTTCTTCCATCGAAAATTAATTGAATGCAGTTTTCTTCAGGGATTATTCTCGAGCTTGAGAATACAGTCTTTCCCCTTATAAACGTAGAAGTCATTTTTACAATTAGAAGAAATCTTAAAGTGCAAAAGTATTTATGACTACTAGTAACAAATCCACAAACGAATGAAAGCAATTTAAAAAACGAGAAAGAAAGCGAGGTACATAAAATATTAAGCAGAAATGAGTGTCTAGCAACGACCGAAGTACAAAGTGAAATGCAACTCTCGCCTATTTCCTTGGCGCCAACTCGCACAAAGAATTCATAGTCTTACCTAAACTGCTACGGAATAATCCATTACCATAGTGACCGCCACTCGTTTGTCTGTCTGAGGATAGCAAGGTTGCGCAAAAATATGTGTAGAAAAATTACTCAATTTTACATCAGCAATCTCAATTTTATAATAATTTTGAAAATATAAATCAGCATTACTTTTCCAACAGTTTTGTCTATTTTTGTTTAAAATAATAAAGATTTAAACTTTTTAATAAAAATGTTAACCCTGCTTTTTCTTTTGGTAAGCCGTGAAATAAAAAAGGAAAATAAGAAGGGAAACTTAGAAAAGAAAAATTTGCTTTCAACTTGAAAGATATCCTAAAAACGTATGATTTAGTTCAAACACGTTATATGCTTTAAAGTTCCTAGGACAGCTGACAAGAAAGTCCGTGGTACGACCTGAAAGGATTCGGATCACTTTTAGACATCCATAGGTTAAGCAAAATGGTAGTTCCAGGGACGTCATGCTTGACGCGTCCAAAGATGTCAAAATGTGGACATCCTGATTCTTACGATAAAAATTGGATGGCTTATGCGAAATTTTACAATATCGGAGAAAAATATGTTATTATTAAATCTATTTTTCTACTGGTAAATACAAATAAATACAAATACAAAAAGCACACCAACAACAGGCGCTAGGCCCAAGTTTGGCCTAGCGCCTGTAAACCGTAAAATGAAGAATAAACGAAAAAAATAACAACATAAAAATTTTCTTCCAAGTTGACAGAAATATCCTAAAAACGTATGATTTAGTTCAAACGCAGGATATCTTTTGAGGGAAGTCCCTAGGCCAGGACATCGGAAAATAATGTCCGTGGTTCTGCCTGAAATGATGTGGATTACTTTTGGACATAAGTAGGCTAAACAAAATGTTAGAAACGGGGACGTCCTGCCTGCCGCGTCTAAGGACCTCCAAATGTGGTTAATTAAGATTTACGATAAAATTCGAATGCTTTGTATGAAACTTTACGGTTTTTGAGAAAATATTTCTCATGCGTATAAGAAAATATGAGTAAATATATTATGTGTAGTAAAGTTGATCAATTGTATATCAGCAGTATCATCAGAAAACATAATTTGATATTGTTTTTCATGTAATATTTACTATTTTTGCTTGAAATAGCAAAGCTTACGATTTGTTTTTAAAATAATAAACCTAGTTTTTTCTTTATTAAGCCGTTAAACAAAGAACGAAAAGATAAAAAATGTCTTCCAAGTTGACAAAGTTATCCTAAAAACGTATGATTTAGTTCAAACGCCGGATATCCTTTGAGTGAAGTCCCTATGACATCCGAAAATAAAGTCCGTGGTACGACCAGATAGGTGGCGGATCACTTTTGGACATTCGTAGACCAAACAAAATGTTTGCTCTAAGGACGTCATGCTTGACACGTCCAAGGATGTCAAAACGTGGACATCCTGAGACTTACGATAAAAATTGGATGGCTTCTCTGAAATTTTACAATTTCAGAGAAAATATTTTTTATGTCTTAAAGAAAATAGGCTTAAATATGTTATGTGCAGTAAAATTAATCAATTTGCGTTATCATCAGTAACTTTAAAAATATATATCAGCATTATTTTTCATGTAATTTTAACAACTTTTGCATAAAATGGTAAAAACTTCAACTTGTTTTTTAAAATATTAAACATGTTTTTCTTCTGGTAAACCGTAAAATGAAGAAACAAAAGAAAAAAATTACAAAATAAAAATTTTATTCCAAGTTGACAAAGATATCCTACAAACGTATGATTTAGTTCAAACGTGGCATAGATATCCTTTGAGTGCAGTCCCTAAGACATCCGAAAAGAAAGTCCGTGATACAACCTGAAAGGATGCGGATCACTTTTGGACGTCCGCAGGTAAAACAAAGTGGTAGTTACAGGGACGTCCTGTCTGACCCGTACGCGGGATATCTTTTGAACGCAGTCCCTAGGAAATCCGAAAATGAAGTCCGTGATACGACCTGTAAGGATGCGGATCACTTTTGGACGTCCGCAGGTAAAACAAAGTGGTAGTTACAGGGCCGTCCTGTCTGACCCATCTGAGGATGTCCAAATTTTATCGGTTTTGACATCGGACCAGATTTGGACGTTCTGGACATAAAATGGACATCCAAAGGACGTTCTGTGCTGTCTGGGCACTATCATTGGGCTTGCCTACGTTACGACAACTAGAATTGTTGAATTAATTGTGTGAAACAGGGATAATTGTTTTTTTTTTACTTTTTTGCTCTGACGCTGAGGCGCCAACAAGATGCTGGCGCCCTTGTATTTTGCACAATTTGCACATTGATAGGGCCGGCCCTGGTCACGCTATATTACCGTAATTATCGGTATATAGCCCGCATCGTTGTATAGTCCGCAGGAAGAAAAATTCATTCTAAAAAAATTAAGTTCGGTGTATAACCCGCATCGTTGTATAACCCGCACCCAGAAAAAAACATGGGATACACCCCTGGAAAACAATACATTCGCCTGTAGCGCCCAAGCCCCAATCTGCTTTGGACTATTGTTTCGAAAGCTACGATTTATTTCTCTGCATTTAGTTTTGCAGGAAAAGATATTTCGATATTTTTGAACGGTAATTGTGTTTTTAATAATACTTTTTTTTCTGAATTTCATGTATTGCCCGCATCGTTATATTGCCCGCAGGTGCTAAAAAAAGGAGTTTTTTTGTAGATAACCCGCGGGCTATACACCGATAATTACGGTACATAGCTAATCATATGTACTTGCAGTTCAGAAACAAAGCTCTACGTTATAAATCGCAATTTTATAATCAGCATCGGTGTTTTAGATACAAAATAAAATCAATAATAATACAAAAGAAAAGGGAAGATAAAATTTAATCTGCTGATCTTAAATGTGATTTTTACCGTGTAATGTCACACTTCTCTCCACCCCCTCTTTCTCCTGTCACAAACTGTCGTCAATTTCTAAAACCTCCCTGGAAGCGTAATATCATTTGTGAATGGCCCATAATTTTTATTTTGTATTAATGGGCAATGTAAGAGCACCTTATGCTCTTAGGGGATTTCAGATTTTTATCGCCTCTGCCACTGGACTTTGTTTTTGGGAGGGGGTGAAAGGCATTTTTCAGTTCTTCTAAATTTTAAGCAATTCTTTTTGCTTTGAAGAACTACCAGTAATAGCTTCTTTTCCCCTTATTCCTATATATTAATATGTTGCATTAGTGCAGCAGGAAAAAAAATAGCCTGTTACTGCTATTTATTTCTTCATTGCTTTTTCATGCTTAAAATGACAAAAATTGCGTTTTTGAACCACGATTTGACACTGAAAAATCTCCAGTTGGGCTGAAATAAAATCTTTTTTTTTTTTACTGTGTAAAAATAAAAAAGATAGAGGTTACTTTTTCAACTTTTTAATAGGCTGTGTCCAATCTTCGTCCTAATTTAAATACATGTTCTGGAAATTCAGAAAGCGATTAAAATGTGAATTTTACAAATACGAGAAGCAAACAATGGTAATATTTCACGAACAATTTTTTTAAAGAAGTAATAAATCGTTTTGTGTGCAGAAGTTTGGTATATATTGCTTACCTAATTTCGACAAAATGAAAAATTGTGAGGCTTACCTCATTTGTTGATTTATAATGAAACAATCCATACATAAATAATAACTTTCAAACTGATCACGATCAGGCCCGGCCCTATCAATATGCAAAGTGTGCAAAATACAAGGGCGCGAGCATGTTCCCAATTTTAAATGAAAGAGATCGTATTTTTATAAGCAGAGGGGTCACGCCAGAGGAAATTCGGGTCCTTTTTCGGACCCTTCAAAAAATTCCAATTAATAAAAAGGGACCCTTCATAAAATTGAAATCAATCCAAAGTGACCCTTCACAAAATTCCAAGTTTCCAAATCGTACTTTTCACACCGTTATTTATTATAAAAGCGACAAATGAAAATAATAGTTTTCATCGCTATATGGTTAAATTTTCAATTTTCACAAAATTATTCGACTTTTCACAAAAGTCGCTTTAAAATTTACAAAAAACGGACCCTGTTGAAAAACGTTGGATCGACCTCTAATAAGTTGTTGAAGATGAGCCTTTAGTGGGCATAAATTTCCTTCATTTATATTTTTATGTTGGGATGGAAACGAGATGTCGCGAACCCGAGACAGAAGACCTCGAGCAAAACAGTTTTGAATTAATAGAAAAAGAAAGAAATGTAATGTTTAAGAAGTGAGGTGCTCTTTTTATAATCTGTAAATGTGTCGTTATAAATGTTTCTTTTATATAAATCACGAATTTCGTCATTGATTATCAATCTGGACAGGCTGTTCCCAATTTTAAAGAAAAGTTGCATAGTGAATTGTAACATAAGTGAATATAATCGCTGCATATTTTAACCTTTTTTTTTTACTCTGCATTGTTCAAATTTACCAGAGTTTCGGAAAAGAAATAAGTGACTTCATGATGTTAATGTGGACACATGGTCGTTTTTTGTAAAAAAAATAATAATAATATTTGCCGTATTGAAAATGGTATACCCTAACCCTTTTTTGGAAAATGTATGAAAATTGTCCGCATTACCTCCATTTTCCCATAAAACTTGCTTTATTCTACATGTTTCCCCAAAAAAGCATTCACTTAATTAGAGATTTGGATGGATGAACAACGGTACCAAATTAAAACTTTGTAAAACTTTTTTTTTCAAATACAAAGGGTATAATTAAGGGCGAGATTATTTTCACCCAAATTCCTCAGATTCCTTCCTTTAGAAAGTACCGGCCGCCTAAACTCCAGCCCGCGGTAGATTCGAAAAATTTCGGTGAAAACGCGGAAAGCAACATTTTTTCCCTTGCAAATAAAGTTACCAATATTACTGGTATTAAAATTAACATCTTTTTTGGGAGGGAGCGAGGTGTATGTAGACACTTTAAAAAATTAGCAGTTATGTGTATCTTTAAAACAGAAGAACTTATTTTTGTAAAAACAGGTGTTTTGATTTTCCACCTTCTCTTATCCTCTTACAGCACCTACAAATTGAAATGCACGTTTTTTTTTTGCCTCCTTCATCAGAATTAGAATTTTCTCTTTCGAAGCATTTAGCAATTATCTTTAACGTCTCGATGAATATCTTTGGATATTTTTTTAACCGTTATTTTATTACGCTAGTGGAAAGAAACCGTCGGAAACGTTATTAATGTATTCCTTTTATAACTAACAGGGGTATAATCGAAGGAAGCGGGTTGGAACCTCCGTGAGAGTCTTGGTTTCATAAACCATATTATAAGGACTCTTTTGACCCTTCTCCAAGAGAAAACTATTGTTCTGCAATACGATTGTACGAAAAATTGAAATTATACTTCGTTTATGATGTGGGAATACACAAAAGGGCTAAACCGTAAAATAATATTGCTATTTTTACTCCTTTCCAAAAAAAATTTCTATCCCCCTCCATACATAAAGCTTGGAGTGGAGTGGGTGTCCCCTCCACTTGGAAAATTGAACTTTAGCTCCTATAAAGGCCAAAACTCAATAATTAAAAAGCAACTCAATATAGCAATGCTTCGCAGAATTTTTTACACTACTTTTGACAAAACATAAATAATCACAAATACTCTTAAAGTTTGTATCATTGATTTTCTAGAACTTAAAAAGTCCTTTTTTGTTGTTTGTTTGTCCACTCATAACTTCTCACCGGATGAACCGATTTTCATGATTTTTTTTTTTTAAATCGATCGAGGGTGGTTTCCCATAGGTCCCGTACCTTCGTTTGACCATATTCGATAATTTGAACAAAAATTATGAGCAGAAATAGGGTCATTTTTTTCGTTTTTCATCCATAACTTTTAACTAAATGAACCGATTTTGATGACTCTTTCTTTAATAGATAGAAGGCCGTCTAACTCAAATATTGCGTATCCATTTGACTACATTTGTTTTTTTAGAAAAAACGTTACGGGTGAAAAATAAGTGTTTTTTATTTTAATTGTCAAGGCTTGACTTGATTTTTCTTTGTTGGGAAAACTATTAATAAATATAAAACTCATTGTTGAAAAGTTTTTGTTGCCATTGTGCTATAATAATAAATGCAATTACAGTAAGATTTTGACTGAAGGCTTCTCTGAGGCAAAAGTTAAATCCAATCAGTTTGTTTGCTAAAATCGACTTCAAAACGGAATTTTTCCATACAACTGATTAGTTTTTAGTGTCATTTATTCAAAGAAGGTTTGCCCTTTGATATGAATTTTTTAAAATAGAGTATTTATATAAAAATGTATTTACACTAAAAGAATAAAATAAAATAATTTTTGGAAAAAATAGAACCGACTTCAGATTATAAATTGCGCTGAAAAGTGAAAAATAAATTAATTCTTTAAACAACATTGATGTGACTTTTAAACATAGTTTTAGAAGTCGGTGCAAAATTATGAGCCAAATTACCATTACACCATGTGCTACTTCATATTGGATCTGTTGCTAATTCTGGGCCATTTATATTTGTAAATTTGTAATTGATTCATGATTACAAAAGATTTTATCTATCTTAATTTTGCACCGACTTCTAAAACTATGTTTAAAAGTCACATCAATGTTGTTTAAAGAATTAATTTATTTTTCACTTTTCAGCGCAATTTATAATCTGAAGTCGGTTCTATTTTTTTCCAAAAATTATTTTATTAAAATATACAGTGTTAATTTTGCGAAATCATATTTTAAAGGCTTTTTTTTTACAAGAACAATAAAATGAGCTGTAACACAATAAATTGGACGACAAGTTAAGCAAGTGTGGTAATCTAATGTCAAATGTTTTTGAAACAGAGGGCAGTGACCAATTCTTTGTTAAGAAAGGATGTTAAAAATACATTTTATTTTTTGTAATGTTCTGTAAACAATTCCATGTAATTTTGAGCACATAATGGTTTTGTTTATCGTAATAAACAGCAAGTTTGCTTATTTAGGGATTTGTTTTGCTTACTTTTCATACTACTCGGATTATCGATATTTTTCGATTCTCCGAATTGCCTTTGGTGTTAGGAGTCCGGATAAAATAGGTTGACCTGCACTTGGATTACACATTGTACGCATGCACACCGGGGACTGGAAGCAGCTGCCATGCCTTAAGTTCCCCATGAATCACCACATATCCATACACGCGCCCATAAAAATATCCTTTATCCCAGATGCATCAGCAGAGCCTCCTGATCTCAACGACCGAAGATCGCTGTTCCATCCATCCCTCCTAGATTCTCCTCACGTCCCGAAGACGCGCTCCGTCATCCGTGCAAATGAGGGTCCTCGTATCCCCCATCTCCGAGAGTTTCCAGAATAAAGAAGGGCAAAACGATCCCCCAGACACGAATAACTAAATTATCAGCCGTGTGTGACAGCATCGAGAGAATTGCTTTCGATTAAGGACGAGTTTCAAAATTGAGCAGGTCACTGGATAATCAACAGCGAACCACTCGAAAAAGCAGTTGCCTTATCTCTCCGCCGGGACTCTTCTTCAGAAATCATCTCCCATATTCAGCAGCGATTTAGCGAATTGGGCGATTGTCGTGGCCGTAGACCCTGATTTATTACCTTTTCGTACCTCAAATTGGTCGCCGTGTTTGCTTGCTTCATCGGATAGCGACGGGATCACTCTTTAAAGCTTGTGGGGCCGCTAACAAACACTTGTTTTTACTTTTATAATCAAGCTGAGCTGGTTGGCAAGCTCGGGGAGAAAGCTCATTCAATTTCTGCAATTTAATGTCACAGCAAATTGTATTACTAAAATTTTTTGCAAATGCTGACGCCGAATTACGAAACTATTATTCTTTTGCAGTTTAAAATTGTGAAGGACAAATGGTAGTAGATGATTTTGCAGCATAGAGACTTTAGTGTGAGTTCAGTACGTAAAATTTCCCAAAAGCAAACACCTGGTCACTGAAGGCGAAACATGTTATACTGAGGTTTATGAATGGAATTACATTGGTCCCAGTTAACAATTAAAAAATTTATTCTGTATGATCACTTATATTGGCCCTTAAACTGTATACCCCAATCCACTTTTTGTTTTATTGCAACCTAATAATTCAAAGAGGAAGCACAAATGAATGAACACGTGTACATAACGTGAGGAGTAGATGTTGACTTATGACTAATTTTGTCAAATGATGCTAAAATGATGATGCACGCATGTACGTGTGAATGTTTCTTAACTTTATTGATACTAAAAAGGGCGAAAGGTTTGGGGAAGGGAATTTTCACAACCTTTAAACTGTCATGGATGTTTACATCCGAAGTTTAAAATTTAAAAGTTTATTTTATCATATTCAATGTTCAATGCTGTTCAGTTCTGGTCTCCGTATTTAAAAAAGGATTTTACTTTACTGGAAGGGGTTCAAAGAAGGGCTACTAGGTCAGTAAGTGGTCTCTCAGACTTAGATTTTGAGGTTAGGCTTAAAAATCTCGAGCAAAGGAGAGTTAGGAGGGACAGGATTCAGTTGTTTGAATTCATTAAAATGGAAAATGTTGATGGACTACATTTATAAATAGCATGTAGAACCAGAGGGCCATCGGTTTTACGTTATTCAAATCTCAGGCTTACCTTGAAATTAGGAAAAATTACTACTGCAACATGGTTGTATGCAGTCGAAATAGTTTACCGGAAGCAGTGGGGTAAAACGTTTTAAGAGGGCTTTTAATATAATGTTCATTGGGGATTGGTAAATTGACTAGAACCAGCCTAGTTGCGCCCTGAACCTGTTGCTGGTTCTCACTTTTGTATTTGTATTTTTATAGTAATTTAAGAATCAAACATTACATTAATCTTGTTCTTGTACCTATTGAACGAGCTCTAACCATAACCTTTGAGAAATTCTTATGCAAATAAAACCTTTATTCCACTCATTCCCTGTTAGAAATTTCTATTTGTAGCAGTTTTTGATGTAATTTATTGACAATTTAACTTGCCAAGTTAGAAATTCGATACCAGAGAAAGTAGCAACTTGTTTTTAAATGAATTAAAGAACATTGTACACTGTTACAGCTTTGATTAAAGTATTTGCTATGGAACTTGTCACCCGTTAGACATCAATTCTTTTATACGGTGACCCGACTACTCCGAAGGTCGTTTGTTCTACCGAACTTGTCCCCTTTTTCACATTTATGTTTTTGCTCAGTAAAATATACCGCAGGCAATATCATATGGGGTACCTTATTTATACGAACCTAATTTTTGTTTTAAGTGAAGTGATAATTATAAAAAATCTTGATACATAAATATTTTTTATAAATAGATGCAAATTTGTACTAACTCAGTGAGGTTTAATTAGTAATCAACTGTTTTAATAATATTCTGGTTTCTATAATTTAAATAAACAATTTGTTAATAATTTTGCGTGAAAGCATCTGTGATATATTAATATATCGCAAATATCCGATATTTTGATATTTATATTAACTAACTCAGTGGTACAACTGCCCAATGGAGGCCATGGCCTACTGTGGCCATCCCAGCTTTCGAGACCGAGGGCCTTGGACTGCAGAAGCCGATATTCCGGTCAAGTGGTCGGCCTAACGCGGAATCCCCAGTGTTAGTTCCCAAGCGTGCTTGGTCCTCATTTTATCAACCCCACCGAAGGGATGAAAGGCTGAGCCGACTTTGTTCAGCCCGGGAATCGAACCCCGGACCTGTGGCATAGTAGCACGGAAGGCTACCGCACAGCCACTGGGGATTGATATTTACAATATTGTATCATGATATTTTCCAACGCTGATTGTTTTGCAATTATACTTTTTCAGTGCTAGAAAATGGAGACAGCAGGTCACAAAAATTGCGAACATTAAGCTTTGAGTTGCATCCCTATTGCACTAAGAATGATGCACAGTAATCTCTCGTTTTGTCGCTCATTCGGATTAATTGCGTTTTTTCTATGTCTCCGAAAATTTTAAATTTGACATCTTGAAAGTAAAAATATTGCATTTCTGAGTAAAGCCCCATTCCCCTATTAAAAAAGCCATCGAACAGGAATGTTTTCTTTTCTTCTGAATTTGATGCAGTTAAAAGTTGCACAGTTCTCCTCCAACTCCTCAACTTACATGCCTGCAGAATGATTCTACTCAAACCAGTTGAAGTTTTACTTTTCTTTTTTGTATTGATCCTAACGCCCATTGAATTGATCCTACACTCTCAGAAATGCATGCTCAAATCTCATGAAACTTTCGCCGTATTTGACAAAATGGCTTCTTGAAAAATGCTCCGAGTAAACCTTTCGCCAAATTGCCGAAATTGCGAGGAAAGTATCGTTATAAATGACGAAATTTTCTTGACGATTGAAAAGTCCTCAAAAGTAACGACTCTATTTCTGAGAGTGTAACGCCCACTGCCCCAAGCAGAAAAAATACACTCATTTCTGGATACCTTTTAGAACAGAAAGGATTCGCCATTTGTTGAACAAATCCAAATTATACAATACCCTTAACCAAGAAAGGTAAAGGAATTTTCTGGAAAGCAAATGGTTACCTTTATCTCTCACATCGTTTTCACACCATGCTCCGGTGGCATGTGCAGGGCCACTCAACTTCCTTGCACTTTTTGGGTTATTTTCTAACGGCGACGGTTATTTCGCGCTTTTTTGCCGTCCCCCGACAAGCGCGATATAACGAGGAGCTACTGTATTGCATTCGTTGGAGGAGTTCTATATGAGTTGGCAACAAGCCCTGGACTTCATTTTGAATCAATCGAATCCTACTTTCATTTAAGAAGAAAAACTTAGTAGGCCCGAATGTTAGTAGGTACAACCAGAAATTCGGAAATTTTAGTAATTCAGTTTCCTAAGAAACATTTTCTTTTTATTTAGGTTTGGGGGGGGGGGCGGATTCATTGACGATTTCAGTCACATATTCGGTCAGTCAAACAGCCAGGTGGTGCGATAGTGTTTAAGATGCTGTTCGAGTCTTTCCGTCGCGTGCAGAGGAGAAGAGCCCCTTCTCCCGAGGGGCCCCCAAGATGAGGGGTCACGCCATCCCTCTGACACGCAACCACAAATGAGCGGCAGATTGCAGTGAGTTTCACAACAGAATCTTCAACCTCCTACGAATACAGTCTTTTAGTTTTTAGGGAACAGTGCCACTGTGTCATCCACTGACAGGTGAAGGGGAGGGGGATTTCAGCTAACGAGGATGCTGTCTCAGAGAGAATCTATTTAAAGGGTTCTAACAGTACTTTCCCAACGAGAAATCTTCGATACAGTCGTCATCAAGTTTTGCTTAGTTAACAGGTTTATAAAATCTCATAAGGTTTTCAGTAAATGCAATTCAAAATCAGTTTTGAGACCATTTAAATTGATCTCTGCATCTGGATATGCTTCAGTAAAATTTGTTGAAAAAAGGGCTGTAGAAATTTACTGTAATATAGAAAATATGTGTGCTAGACAAATATGTTGTATAGATTATTTAAACAATAGAATAATTGTTTATAGAATTCTGTAAGAAGTGCGTACATATTCAAAGAAAATTTATTTATAGAATGTGCAGAGCATCAGTTATTATAGGAATGGTGACCGCATGAATCGACAGTTGTGAAAAGGGGATGTATTTCCAGCACATTGCATATCACACTGCCTGATTATAATAATAAAAATATGCCTGGCTCGTTACACAGCGGTAACGCATTTGGTTCGGAGCCAGAAGACTTCTAATTCTAATCCCGGAATAGCTGCCGCTGTTTTGAGAAATCAGGGGGTGAGGGGGCATGTTGCCTAGCTTTCATCGAGTTCCTTGATGGGAATTTCTAGGTTCTCTCCTCTTCAATAGGCAAATGCGGGGCATCTCCTTTAAAAGTCCTCCAGGAAGGCTGCTTTGCCACAGATGTTACATCCAATCGCAATGCCAGCACGTCCTGCGCAATCTAGCTAATGGAGTCTTTTGAGCCAATAAGCTAGAGTAAAAAATTTGTCACTTTCCTCCTATCATTATGGAACATTGAATTCTGATGAAACAAATAACGTCCATGTCACTTTTGGTACATTTTTTACAAAGCCAGTCAATTAATGAAGCAATAATTTCCTGTCGCGTTAAGGTTCATCCTGTTTTTTTCGCATGGGATTTTAAAAATTAATTAAAAAATAATAATTGGTTTTCTGAGTCTGGCGTTGGCGAATTTTAGAAATTTGTAATTTTACAAGTAAGACATTTTGTGTGATTTATCTCAGGACATATATTATTATAGCAAGCTTACTATTTGAACTGTGAATTTGCATGGAATGTCTTTACTTTTTGTAATTTTATTTTGCGAACGTAAGAAGACTTAATATGGAACGTTAAATGAAGATAAAACCTTTGTTTCTCCTGGAGTTGTTTTATTCGAGTTGACGTAGACGGACTGCTCAGAAGCACCCCAGTTGCAGTTAAATTGTTGTACAGCTGATGGTTCATCTGGTTCGCATTATAGAAGCACTACAGTTAGTTAGCTCCTTGAGTTCGTATTATGGAAGCACTCCAGTTAGTTAGCTTCTTGAGTTTGTATTTCGTATTATTATGGAAGCACTCCAGTTAGTAAGCTCCTTGAGTTCGTATTATGGAACAATGACTAAATTAACACATAGTTAGCAGTAATGGAGCGCCTCACAAAAGGAAGTTTCCAGAAACGGGGCCCTATGGATAGAGATGCTCAGATTTTGAGTATACAAACTATTGGGCAGTTTTCGAGACCCCTTGATATTTTTTCCCATCGAACGTCCCGAAAGTCGTCTTCGAATGTGTTTGTGTCGCTTCCACAAAGAGAGCCTTAGCAACAAGAAGAGAAAGTTCACCTCGAAACGAGGTCCACCTGTCTGCCGACGGAGAGAAGGGCAGGTGCGCAGACGATAACACACACCTGTCGCTCGCCCCTCTCGACATCCCCATTCTCACGCCTCGCGGGAGATCGGGATCGACCGGAAAAGTCGATCCCTTCGGCCACTGATCGACAATTCGGGCAAGAAGGATACATGTATCGAAAGCGATTCGATTTCCAGAGTGAGACATACCCCTCTCCGCTGCCCCACACTACCTATTCCCACGCACTCAGAATCAATAACATGTTTACCATTTGTCTTCAAAATGTAATTCAAAAATATTCTTATGGAAAAAGTCAAATTTCTTTCATGCACTTTTTTTTTTTTTGAAATGGGAAGCAGAACCGCTTTTCATTTCTATAAAGTAAGAAAGTGGAAAAAATAAAATTAAAATATTTCAAGTAACAATTTTCCTATGGGCATGGCATGATTCACGGCATGTTCAATAAAGATGTACGTTATGCGGCCCTGTGCTATTATAACTGAATTAATAACTTGAACTCTTATGACCTATATTCAAAACAAAACAATATTGCATTGATTTTGAAGCCTGGCAGAATTCCAATAGTTTCTTATCCATTCCTGCACAAACTACACATTAGGAATATTCATTATCCTAATGGCATTCAAACGAGTCTATGTCGTTATAGCGGATATTTCTTTATAGCAGTTTGCTATAACAAAATTTCTATATATATGTATATATATATAGTTGCGTACCAACGTGATAAGTTTTAATAAGTTACCGTCAATGTGATAAGTTTTAAAATTTGTGCCGTAGCACGTTTTAAAATATAAATATGTAAGGCTTTCTATTATTGACGATTTAAACAAAAATTTCTCTAACGGCTGCTCTTATCTTCTGCAAATAGCAGATTTAGTACGATCCCCAGGAACTGGTATCACCTCTGTCACCAGCACCACAATGGATGTGGTACCAGGTACCATTGCCACAAGTGAATTTGGAAGCCCAGTTTCCCCAAAAAGGGCGGCACCTGGGCTCTAACAATGCGAAATTGCCCTAGAAATGTAATCTAACCTCATGCGACATGAGCGCAGGCGATTTTCTAAATCTTGAAAATGCACCGACACTGTCAGGTGCCAACTTTCTTGGACGAACGAGGCCCGCGCTTTACCACGACGCCACCGCGCCGTCTTATTGACAAAATTTAAAACGAGAAAAAAAAGTGGATAATTAGTAGATCCAATGAATTTTAGTTTCATCTAAGCTCCTAAATTTCAATTCATTCTCTTCCTTTCAAAATTGAAGGTGCTTCTTTCCCAGTTGAAAATCTTTTTTAATTTTTCACACTTCACGGGGAGTAAGCGCAAATAGCACTACTGAGTTCAACTTTAATTTTTAAGGTGTCCCATTAATAAATCTTAATTTCTTTCACTTTACTTATTTTTGAATAATGTAGATGATGTATGATGTGAGGCAATTATAAATAAAGCATAACAGGGCTAACCACCGGGTCGCAGGGAAGGTAGTTTATAAAAATCAAAGTGTTTTGGGGAAAATGGTGAAAATACTTCCAGCTCCAGGCATATCATCAACAATGTTTGGAATAATTTTCCAAATATGGATCCGTACCGGATATTCGGTACGAATCCGTCAGAATAGGGATAACGGATATCTAATGTCCGGCAAAATAAATATTCAATGCATGGCCTAATCCCGACCTTAATCTCCCCCCCCCCCCCTCCCCAAATTAAAATCAAGGGTTGGCTACTTCAAACATAAATAGAGAAAGAGAGAGGGAAAAGCGGGCTTGAAGTACTTGCTGGTCAGACCAGGCCAAACGATATTGTTATAATCTTGTAACACATAATAGAATTACTTCTAAAAGCTGCAAGAAATACATTTTGCTGCTAACTTCTATGGATATTTTTTCAATTTTCGTTTCTGCTTCGTAGAATTTCATTTTAACATGCAGAAAATTCCATTAACTTTGACCCGAATAGATGCGGACGACCCTGTGCCTCCTCTCTCATTCAGAAACCCTTGCTGAAGAATAAAAAGAACAACTTGTGGAAATCGATTCCATCTTTTATTGTAGATGAAAGGATGAGGGAGGGGGAAGGAACTGAAATGAAATAAAAAGTCAGGGAACAGAAGGATCGGGTTCTCGGGAACGGTCAAGGTTGCCTTCCCCGAGAAGAAAATAATTTATTTTCTAATCCCTTCCATCGCGTTCGGAGATCAGCCGGAACATGGCCAGACGGCGTTCCGGGAAGGGATGACGAACGAGACCGTTCCCTGGGGACGAGAGCAAGATGAAGAGTCCAAAGTCTTCTTGCCTGCATCGCAAATCCCTTCTGATTAATTATGATTATGAAGCGAATTATGCAAAGTAGTAAATGAAGCGCAAATGAGCACACACAAAAAAAAAAATGATTGGTAGACACCTGTTTGAAGACTAATAGGCTAGCTTCCGACGGCGGAAGGCGAAAGAAACATAATTCTCGTTGCTGATGCAAAACTAATCTGCTACTTTTTTTTCTTCTTTTGATGATGTATTTTACAAAAGAAATACATTGCATCATTCCATCAAAATAGCTCAGGTTTACTTCTCTTCATGCATATGACCAAAAAAAACTTATGAATTTATGAAAAAAAAATATAAATTTCACTTTTTAAATTTAGGATAGAGAAAAAACTTTCTTCGCAGATAAAAGTGCAAGTAATAGAAAAAACTGCATACCTCTCAAATGCAAGTAAATTTTCATCAAGAAGAACACGAAGTGCATCGAGAAAACAAAAACAGTTCTGGACAAAATTTTAAAAGATACGGGAGAAATGAATCTGAATGCTTTGGTTGTTGTTAACTAAATCTTTGATCTTAGTAGTGGTGTTCTTATCTATGCAATAATTTTAATAAATGCAGATTTAACGCTCCGATAAGATTTAAGAAAACTCGAGTGTAAATTGTTTCATGAGTCATTTCCTTCAAATTAGGCAGGCATGCCTGAAACATGTCACATGACCCCACGGATTCTCTTGAAAAATTTATTGTAGTTACAGCTAAGGGACATATAAAATATCTCAAAAGAGAGAGAGGATCTTGCGAGAAAGAATTTCCTATCGTTACAGACTTCCAGACGTTTAAAATTCAGCGCAAAATTGGCCGCTTTCAAAGAATTAGCGAAACTCTCACTTTAAAATGGCCACTTAGATCGATTTGAAATATTTTTTTTTCTTAGTTAAAAAAAGAGATTTTATTTAGATATGATTTTTTAGAATTTAATGATAGAGTAAAAAAGGTGCAAAAATTGCATTTTTTTCAGATTTTATGATTTTTTTTAAAAACAAAACAAAGAGTAAAGTACAATTATGGAAGTTTTATACCAAATTTTATTATAAGCGGGAAATATGTGTTTAAAACTAGTAGTTGTAGGAGTGAACAGAATGACATGCATTTAATCGTCATGATGGCTACACTTTGTGCATAGGGATATTTAATTTTCAAGAAAGTTAAGTATACAGCTACAGCAATTATGTAACAATATAGTATATTTCTCATTAAAAATTGATTACACCATAATTTAAAATGGTTAAATAAGAATAAGCCAGAATAGCTGGTTTTATAAAAAACGCGCAAAAGGTCACTTTTGAAAAATCATACAAAATCTTTGGAGCAAAAATACACAATTTAATTGATATCAGCTTGCCACTTAATGAACATCGAATGAGCAAATTATCTGATTTTTTATAATGGTGTTTTTTTTTTTTGAGTAATTCACATGTCAAAAATTGTATAATTTTTGAAAATTTTGGAATTTCAAACTGTAATTTTTTAGATGGTGTGTAATTCACGATTATAATAAAATTTGTAATAAAACTTCCATAATAGCACTTTAGGTTGCCATCTCCGTTTTAGTAAAAAAAAAAAAAAAAATCATAAAATGGTAAAAATACAATTTTTGCACCTCCTTTTTTCTTTAATAAAGCCAACGAATATTCCCAAAAATCATGTACAAATAAAATATCGGTCTAATACTTTTGAAACAGTGGTCATTTTAAAATGAGTGTTTTGCTGATTTTTTGAAAATGGCAAATTTAAGCACTGAATTTTAAATGTCTATAACTTGAAAAAAAAAAAAAAAAATCTGCAAAATCCTCTTCTGGGGTATTTTATATGTCCTTTGTTCTAACCACTGTAATTTTTTAAAGAAAATCTGTGCTGGTCATGTGACAAGCTCTGCCTGATCTGAAATGGAATGGCTCTCATAATAAATTCAGTTCGACCTGCCCAAAACACGCAGGACATAACTGAAGCGTTTAGCCACGCGTTTTCTCTGTATGTAAAACGTGTGAAAGCGAAATTTTCAATATGATCATATCATATGAAAATTTCTCTTTCGCTCTCCTTTTTATTGCTGTGTTATGAAATCTGAAACACATTTTCAACTAATCAAGGATTTTTCTTATTGTTTTCTTCGCACAGCGGCAGATTTTCCAGAATAAAGAGACGGAATATATGTGTATATGAATAATGGAGAGGAAAATAAGAAACGAAATTCAACCGGAAGTGACGTCATAAATTGGTGACCATTTGGCGACAACTTTAAACTATATAGACAAACTGGCGATAATTTTGAAGCTAGAAATGAAATGTGAATCCAGTGTCAGTGTGAGGTTCTCACGTGGTCTCGTGGTTAGGATACCTGGCTCTCACCCAGGAGGCCCGAGTTCGATTCCCGGCGAGGGAAGCATTTATAACCTAAGGCTCCGGCTAAAAGGTTGGGGTATGGTGGAGAAAAGTGTCAGTTTGAGTATGCTTTGCGAGATTCTCATAGAACCAACCCAATGTGAAACATTGCCGACATTTCTATCGTCAATCTCTGCAAAAGTGTCATTCCTGCATTGATTCAGAACATACTAGAAGATCTAGGCATTTAAAATAAAATGATCCTCTTCTTATTCTAAGGAACTTGTATATTTTACTTTTTTTTCTATTGCACCTGTCATTTAGTTATTCTAATTGGTATTTCAGTAGCCGACAGAAACATTCAACTTCTTGAAATTGCTGTTTTCTAAAGTAGAGTGCATATTAAAAATCGCACTGTCGAGAAATTAAATGTTTCTGTCGGTGTCTGAAATCTGAAATTGGAATAAGAGTTACTAAATGAAAAGTGCAAATAAATAAATAAAAATAAGAATAAAATGAATAAATAAGTAAAAAATATTACGACACAAATAAGTAAAATATAAAAAAGGCATTCGAATAAGAAAAGCCTCATTTTAATTACATATACGCATATATACTACACATATTCATACATATGCGTAATTAAGTATCAATCTTTTCAATGGAAGTATCACAACTGCTGATTAAGGAAATTTGAATTTGTCAGAAATAAATTCAATTTTGATTTTTTTTCATTAATTATGTTTTTACTGATGTTCGGGACGGGCATATTTTGAGACCGCTCTAAAGGGGGAGTGAGGGGGCAGCTGTCCCTTATATTAAAGATTTGGTTTTGTTTCTAGCTGCGATGTGTTAGTAGGTCGAGGGCGACGAGAACAGGAAGATTTTAGATCTTCATGCTGGCCAACCGTTATTATAAATCCGGACCCGTGCCCGCATGGACTTCGCAGAGGCCCGCATTTCGATGACCTTGTCGCTGCGACAGGTAGCGACCTTCGGCTGCTGCCCCTCCTCACTGTTCCGACAACAAACGATGACGATGACAAACAGTGGCGCACAAAGAAGTCTCGGTAATCTTGTTCAGTGATCTGCCGAATTAACTGAACAGACGGATTTCTTTAAAAAAATACAAGCAGCGATCGTTCGAAGAATTACGAAGCGGATAGTTATACACAGCGGACGGATAATGAGTTTCCTCGTGTATCGAGCATTATCTGTTAACGGACGTATCACGAATTTACATGTGTTTTGAACACTATTTGTTACAGATCGATCACACAAGTAAAATATAACCCTAACAAAATATTAGCCCTTCATCTACCCCATTATGAGCTGCAGCAATTTTTTTTTTACGGAATAGTTTTTTTTTGGGGGGGGGGGGGGTGAGGGGGTAAATGCACTGAAAATCAAGGTTTATATGAATAAAATACTCAACCTATAGAAATGTAACTGATCACACCTAACTACCATAGAGTTAATTCAATTATGAAATCATCAATTACATATACAGTTCACTTAAAATATCTGGTCAAATCGTTTTCCAATATTTTAATAACTAACCCATTAAAAAATCAGAGAATTAATTCTTGAACTTACTACTTCTCCGGAGCAAAAATCAGAAAAGTGGAGCAGACTGAACAAAATGGGAGTTCAAAACACAGCATTGGTTTCAAAGCTATCATCTTTCCACGCTAAAATACTCTTTGCAGAAGCCTTGCTGAAATGTATCCCGAAAAAGGGAATTAAAAGAGTGTTCCTGCAAAATATCTTCAGATTATTCGGAAAAATGGTTACTGGATGGAATTCTGAAGGGGAATGGTACTTGTAACCATCAGTAGATAAAAAGCTGATCAGATGCAAATTCTCCATTGGTTGGTGCACACACACATAAGCAATGCTGTGACAAATACCCGAGTATTAGAATAAATCAGAGGCGAAAAAACTCGATATCTATTAAAACGAATCTTTCCAGATTTACGGTATAAAGATGCATCTTCGATTATAAAAAGATGGAAGAAAATAAAGGCGAATCATGAAAATGGACATGAACAGTGACGTACGGACGTAAATTCCACATAACAACGTAATTCTTATGGATCATAAATACAGAACAATTTTGAGGCATTTTATTGCATACAAGTTACACAGCGTAGTATTTAATGACTAAAACAAATGTTTAAAACATGAAT
Organism: Octonoba sinensis; assembly: GCA_038502835.1. NCBI lineage: Eukaryota > Metazoa > Arthropoda > Arachnida > Araneae > Uloboridae > Octonoba > Octonoba sinensis. Next base: position 108,277,352 of record CM076603.1, on the reverse strand, counting down.
TCGGTAATATGCCTTTGAAAGTGATCATTTCCTCCAAGAATGAATTTCCTAAGATTTTTGACATTGTCATCGAGGTCCAGTATGCGGAGTTCAACCTACACATAACATTTAATTTTCGGAAATAATGTTTTTTTTTTAACTACTTTTCTATAGCTAATAATTTTATTTAACCCGCTTGAATGGTGCATAAGGGTTTAGTTGTTGCTTATATTATACTCGTTTTTACGTGTATGCAATACTACAATATTGTGTTGTCAAGCTTAAATACCGTAATTATCGGTAAATAGCCCGCATCGTTCGTCCGCAGGAAGAAAAATTCAGCCCAAAAAAATCAAGTTCGGTGTATAACCCGCATCGTTGTATAGCCCGCACCCAAATCAAAAACAATGAAGAAATCCCTCCGTAAGTCACACTGTTTATAAGGAAACAATTTAAATTTACAGCACACTTTTAACATTTAAAATTATATTCCAAAAAGTTTACATTTCACCATATTTTGTTTATACAAGGAGCTCTGCTCTCTCCTATTGTGATTTAATTGGTGTGGAAGCAAAGGCTTGCATGGGGAAGTTAAGAGTAATAGGTGAAATTGAATCAGCGTTTCGAAATATTTATTTCTTGCAATTTAACAATCAATTAAGTTTTCTTTTTATTAATAATTATTATTTTTGAAATTCCGTGTATTGCCCGCATCGTTATATTGCCTGCAGATAGAAAGAAAAAGGGTTTTTTCGTAGATAACCCGCGGGCTATACATAGATAATTACGGTAATACAAATTTCACTAAAAATATATTTCATTAAAAATTGTTATCGCTTGCTATTTTTACAAAATATGTTTCACGGGATCAACAACCAAATACCATTTTTTTTTTCAATTGTTTTATATTGTTAGCATACCACCGAAAATTTAAAACTTTTAAAAGGAGTACCGAGACGAATAAAAGATTGAATTTCACCGAGACACAGTGAAATTTACATACATCAATCACTGACATCTTTTCCTACTGTAGTGCGAATGATACCAAACATGAAAAACATTTAGGGTGCTTTTCTAAAAGAGAAACATCCTTGCTGCCCTATATAAAGTTGGACGTCACCTTGCCCCACGAGCGAACAAAGGCGTGTTTTGGGAGGCAACGAGTCTGTGACAGGTGCTCTTTGCCCTTGGATTTTTTTTGCCTCTCGTAGATCAAACATTTCCTGAATCATTAGAAAAAGAAATAATGATAATCATAAGCACTGTAATTTATGCCAGAACGATTAGAATAATCATAAGGAAATTACATCATTAATGTGCGCATGCAGTCGAAGTTTCAAGTGCGAATTCATCTAATGTTTCACAAAAAAGAAAAAAGAAAGGTTTGTCATTTAAGGTGTACATACGCTTGAAATCGCTAAAATCGACCAAAAAATCGAAAAAGCAAGAAAAAAATATGACTTCAAATTGTTCTCCTATCCTTCACCTTTCAAGCGATGCTAAGATGTCGCTAATATTCGGAACAGCTTTTTAGTAACTAGGATTTTTCTCGAGGTACTACAATGTAAAAATTCGCTTTTCCCTAACTTTGAAGTCAATTTCTGAAGAATCATGTTTCAGCTATGTGACGCTTAACTTGAAACAAGATAACTCAACAATGAACTAGTCTATCACAATTATTGTTTTACCATTAAAACCTACGTAATACAATAGATGTGTTCTGCCTCAATCAGAGTTTTTAACGAAGAAATACATTTTAAATGAATTTTTAAAAATTAAAATTTCAGAAAAGATCATGATTTTTATCCATTAGTATTGAGAAATTCATTTGTATAAAAGAACTATACTTTCCCCCATCTTGCTTGAAGCACAAAACATGACAAATGATATTAGCTATAATTTTCAATTAGAATTGTATGCATAAACAAATTACATTTTAAGATATTATGTTTCAAAAATTATGCTAATTAGGCTATTAAATTTTAATTAGGTAATTAATATGAAATTTAATATGATTTTTTCCCCGCTAAACTGTCATTAAACACACACCACTGATCAATTGTAGAAAAACTGCATTTTGAAAATCACAATCTTAAAAAAAAAAAAAGTGTTATACGTATACATTAAGATGGAAATTGTAAATCATAGGAATTATCAGTTTCATTTCTATGTTAGAGAAATATAGTATACAGAAACATCATAAATCAAATTTTCTTCAATTAAGTAACGTCTGTGCGGTGAAAAGGTGATTACATAAAAATCGCGCACACATGGTCTTAAAAAAATCGTAGAATTCTTTTAATTTCTTGTATATCATTTGTGAATCAGTAAAAATACATTTATATTTTATGTATTGCAATAAATGTTTGCGTCATAAAGCAAAGTAATTTGTCTGTAACTTCATATCTTTTTAAAAGATCTATTCTAAAGTACATAATTCCACGACATACTGTCATCCGCTTAATCGGGTAACGGATGAAGGAATACCCCGCTTATAAGAATAAAACTTTCCGGAACTGAATATTTCCCCATAGACGCAATGTTAAAGATCCCCGTTTAATCGAATATTTTCCCCAGATAATCCAGTAATACTGGTCTGCTTTTGAAATATTTTTGATAAAAGAATTGATAAAATTTCAAAAATAAATAAGTACATAGGAAAATTTTTTGAATTTTCAAGTTGATCTTTCAGCAACTCTTAACTTTTCATCATTTTAATTTGTACTTAAAAATATATAATAATGTATTTAATTATTTAATTATTTTGTTGTTATTTATTTTATTTAAAAGAACTTTTAAGCACTAACACTAATAACTTCTTTTAATTAGATATACTGATTTATTATTACGTTTCGAGGCAATATTATCAGCTCTGTAAGGTAAAGGAAATTTCCCCGCATAATCGAATAAATTATGCTGGAACCAACGGTATTCCTTTAAGCGGGGCCGGCAGTACAAATAAAAGTTTCAAGCTACGACCAAAAACCAGAAACGGTTCCACTGTGCAAAGCTTATTAATATATATTTCTTTATTAGTTGTCCCATAATTCCGAATAACAACCGCCCCTACATATAGCGCACATAATGTATTATTAAGGGCACAATTTTGAAAAGAAATTATTAATAATAATAATAGTAGAAAAAACTACCTTTTACAAATTTTACCGAATTTAGCATGAATAATAATGGCATGAACATCTCCCTCCCCCCTCCTCTCCGCAAGAAAAAGAAAAAAAAATGTAGCGAGAGAACATACACAAAATACATTAAATGATAATAACTTACAAAGTAGATAAGGCACAAGTTTCCAGTTACGACGTGTGCTTTTTCAAGAACTCATACATCGTCCTATTAGTCCAAAAATGACTTGTGTTGTAATAGAATATTTCATCTTTCTTTGTTTGAAAAATTAATTAATTTCCACAAAACTTAGCCACCGAAATTCATTTTTTTTTCTTTTCTTGAAACACCTATTTGCCAGTGGCGCCCATCCCCCAGAGCGACAGCGAACCCCCAAAAACTACGGAACCCCCCTTAATTGACCAAACAGTCGACCAAGCTCCTCAGAAGCGCCTGAAACGAACGCCTCCCACCAAAACATCTCAATGGTGCAGTCTGTACTATGACCCGCCGGACCGGTCATCGGGCTATCAGGACGGGTCCCCCCTGAGTTTTAGAAATACATTGAACTTATACATTATTTACGTGTTTTGTCGTTTTTGGCCTATAATATGCATTGAAAATATACCCTTTGACCCCCTCCCCGTCCTGTAAAATTTTGAAATAACGGCCTGGACGTAGTAATTTCAGTTCAAATTTTTTAATGAAAATTGACAAACTGCGATTTAAAAACATGTTTTCAAGGCTCTTTGAATATTTAAAGCAATCAACAGACTGAATTTTTGACAAAAATAAGTTCTTTTCCTGACATAAACAGAATCTTTAGAAGCTTAGAAATGTAATCAGCAAGTTCCATATATTGACAAATAACACGACCAATAAATGATGGTTCTCAAGATGAGAAAGCAAATTTTCTTTTTATATGCATCATTTACAATATATTATATATATTTAAAACTCTTTTTACTCTTTATTAAGAACTTAGCAAATGACCATACAGCTTTACTCTCATTCTACCACACGATTTTAAGCATGTAACAAGGAATTTCCCTTAGCTATGAAATAAGAGCATTTATATACGGTAAAAGGTTCTTAGTCTTAAATCCGTTTTTTTTTTCACCTATTTATTTTTGAAAAAATTATATTCACTGATAACGAGCACAAATAATGATTTTGCTGTAATCGAACAATAAGAAACTGGTAATGATCAAAGTTGAAATGTATGTCAAAAACTAGAGTTTCTATACTTGAATCGCAGCAGGTAATAATGAGAACAAGAAAAAACGTGTGAAGTAAGAATTGGCGTACCTTTTATAAGCCAGATCAAGTTAGCAGCAGCGAGGAAATTCTCATTTTGTTCAACAAACGAGAAGCATTGTTTAGCGCAAAGAAGGAGGCCGACTTTCTAAAATTGTTCCTTTGATTCCAAGTTGCGCAGAACGAGCATATTCGGTAGGCATTTACTTCCAGAAAAGATGGCGAGACGTCTGACTTGAATGATTCAGAAAACGTTCCGTAATGGTAAAAATTATATCAACTTCTATTGCACTACGCAGCCATAGGGTGTAATGGTAAGAAAGGGAAGATTCCGCCAGAGAAGTCTATCTAACAATTACATTGTAACTAAAAGATGGCTTAGTGCACAAATGCGGTAAATGACACACTCTCTGCGGGCAATACCCGGAACTTAAAAAACTAATTATTATTATTAAACAGAAAATTAAATTGATTGTTAATTTGAAAGAAATAAGCGATAGGTTTTGAAACGATGATCCAATTTCACCCAGCCTCATAACTTCCCCATGCAAGCCTTTGCTTCCACACCAATTAAATCACGATAGGAGGGTAGGACCTGAGCAGAGGTCCCTGTATAAACAAAATATGGTAAAATGTAATTTTTTTACAATATAATTTTAAATGTTCAGTGTTCTCTAATTTAAAATTGTTTCCTTATAAACAGTACCTTACAGAGTGATTTGTTCATGTAATTGTTTTTGTTGTGGGTGCGCTTTATACAACGATGCGGGTTATACACCGAACTTTATTTTTTTAGGATGAATTTTTTTTCTTCCTGCGGACTATACAACGATGCGGGCTATTTACCGATAATTACGGAATATAGGAGTATATTTGGAAGGTAACATAAATGACAATTTGCAAATAATCCAGATAGTTATTACTGTTAGCTTTTTTAAAAAGCTTTGATGTACATATTACGAAGATTTCAGTACTATTGAATAATAAATTTGTATGTTTTAAAGTTTGAAAATGTTCAATTGAAAAAGTAGCAAAACTCACTTAGCATATGTATGCACCAGAGTGCCTCGTTTTTCACTTTTTTTTTTCGAATCAAAATGTAATTCCCGTCAAAAGTGGCCAATCCACGTGGAAATTACAAATATGTATACATATATATATATACAAATCAAATAATATCTTCTGTGGGAAGTATTGCTTCAAAGTTTCGAAATTTTGAGTGAAAACACCAAAATTGTCTCTATTTTTTGTCAGGTTAAAAAAAAAAAATATATCAATAATGTCCATGTGGATTGGCCGCTTTTGGTTGTATTACATTTTGATTCGAAAAAAAAAAGTTGAAAAACGAGGCACTCTAGTGTGCACTAAGCCATCGATATTACAGTAATTGTGAAATGTACAAAAAAAAAAAAAGATTCTACCTTTGCAAAATATAATGAAAAAAAAAAAAAAAAAAAAAAAAGACGGGAGGGGGTATCAGGGGGTTATGAACTTTTTCATCAAGAATTAAAACTTAAACAGCATAGAGTCAATAAAGAAAAAGAAAGGGAAAAGAAAAAACGTTTTTTAAGTTTTTGGAAAAATAGCAATATTTACATGATCTACATCCATGTTTCTAAGATAGATAAACAAAGATATTATTCCTCATACATATATATATGTCTATACATACGTGGAAAAGAGCTTATCAAGCAATGTTATTAGATCCCGGATTATATGCATTGAAAAATCATTACAATATGCATGCGCTAAAAATACATAAAATATGCACTAAAGTGTAAATACATATCGCTTATAGAAATGAACAGTGTCATATCTGCAAAAAATCATTTTTTTGGTTTTTATATCAAAATTTTCAGATTTTTGAGCTCTATATATTGGGAATACTGTTGTAAGTAAATCTTCAAAAATTAAGGCTAGAGAACACTAGTGTCACTATGCGTTTTGGCTGGAACCGCCAATTCTCACATGTCAACACCGTCTTATTGCCGAATAATTCGGTTGGTTATAGAATTTCGGACGAGGGTCAACTGCACTCCCCATAATACCTGTCAATCAAAAAAGGGGTGAACTGCACTGTCCGATATTTTTATCAGTGGTCGATCTGCACTGCTGTGTCCGTAGGGAGGTGGAAACACCTGCTCCTTGGCTCAAGCTTGAATAAGACGGATCATCCGCCATCTTGGGCCACATTTACTGAGCTTTGCTTCATCACGATTGTGGCTTCGTTTCATTAACATATGATTAGATTCTCGAAGGTTGCCTTTAAGAGTAATCAATAAGAAGGTTACGTTTAAGGAAAGTTTAAGAGTAACAAAGCATAAGTTTTCTTTTTTAACTTTTACCCATAAAACATACTCTTGTTATTAAAACTTTATTGTACAAAGGTATTTTTATTCCACTCATTTTTTACCCCAAACATTTCAGATATGCGATTCATATTTAGAAGGATGGGTTATCAAAATAATATCAGTTACTATACTAACCAATCAAGTATCTTAATTAAACAACGCATTAGATGTAACAAAATAAATAAAAAATCGTTAATATATTTTACAATGAAAACGAATGTAGGTAATACATTTGCACGTTACAAATAGGGATGTAACGAATAGTGGTTTGGCTGAATAATAAATAAAAAATCGGTAATATGTTTTACAATGAAAACGAATGTAGTTAATACATTTTTAATACAAGTGGGTTAGCTTTTTTTTCCTTTCAAATTAATTTCAATACTTATTTATTTAACTTATTTCTGCTTTTTGAACAATGTATTTTTACAATGCATTAAGATATCCTTCAGGCTTCTTATTTTTTTAACTTTTACGAAAAAGTGGCCAAAAATGGCTGCACGTAAGTTATAAGGACTGGCGTTTCCTGGTATTTTAAGACATCGAAGGGGGAAACTTCCGGTGCAATTCCGACATTTTTTCCGGAGGCATGCCAGTGCAGCTCGGACATAGAGATAAGATCACAGCAGTGCAGTTGGGATGCCCCGCCCATCTAGCAGTGCAGTTGACCTATACCCAGAATTTCAACGGGATAGCATCGCAATTTTTGCAAGTACAATGTTTTATCAGCTTTAATTTCAAAATCCATGTAGTTTATATACTCTTGACACGTAGAACTACTGACGTAACATCCGATACGACAGTATTCATTTCAATTTTTCATTTTTTGACGTCCTTCATTAAGATGAATACCGTCGGGTTGGTAAATACGGCAGTTTCCATTTCTGATTTATTTTTACCTTTCAGCAGTTTTGTCGAATAAACTTAGGGTTGATTGGTGGTATAAGGCAATATTCCTTTCAATGTTTTTATTTATTTGGTTGTTTTGTTAATGGTAATGCAGCACAACTATCACAATAATGTGCATTTCATAAAAAATAATTAGAATTGCGTTCCTATTTTAAGTTCTAAATTCTAAGAATTAAGTTCCTATTTCCTAAGTAAATAAACTTTTATATTTTTATATTTTGTTTTACTTTTTCTTTAAAATACTCTTCAGCTTGTTTTTTTCGAAGGTCTAATTAAAGCTTATATTAATCAAATAGGATAAACATGTTCCAAGGGGAAAAATCTAAATAAAAAAATTATAAAAATATTAATCGGAGACAAGTAGTTTTTAATAAATTGAACAGTGTTACCCCATTAAGCTACAGGAACGAACAATACTTAGTCACTGTACTACTTTTTAATAACTTACAAACTGTATTTTTTGGTGCAATACTGTCATAACTGCATTTTTTACAGCTATTTCTAACTTTTTGACGTCTTTAAACATCCATCATGTGAGAGAAACAAGCAATAATTATATTTCGAGCAAAATCCATTGTAATAATCATTAAAACTAATAAGATAATTAAATAAAACAAATTGCAAAAAGTTTAAACTCCTCTCCTGAAAAATGTGCATTTTGCAGATATGACACTGTTCATTTCTATAGGCGATATGCACAGACAATTTTTTTTACTTACCTAGAGAAAAGTTCTCCCATTTGAATGAAAAACTTCCGGTTTTGAATTTTTGTATTTTGTCATTATAAATATGTATTAAAACAATTATTCACGCAGAAAGTTACGTGTACATTAATTACTTTTAATACACAATAAATTCCAATATGATCTTCTTTCAGGGTTTTCTGAAGTTAGACATTGCCGTGTTTATCATTTGATATCATATCTAATGCCATGCACGGGCTTCCTGTGTGGAAGAGTTATCGATCTCTATTACTTTAAGACATCCCTTTTCTTTCCCGAAAATATAGTAACCCCCCTTTGTCTCCCCCTTCTCTCTTTTTTCGAAAGTAATACTACAAATTACATTTCCATTGCTTGGAAATCGAACAACACTTTATAAGTATGCTTGTATGCTTTTACTTATTTTATTTATTATAATCATTTTATTATTATTAATAATAATTTATTTAAAAGCATATTCATATTAATGCATGTGAATCTCTCTCTCTCTCTCTTTCTGACCCTCTAACCCGTCCCAAGGAAATACTTTAGTTCGCTCGCAGTGCATCTTTGGGATTTTTCCTTTTCTTTGTTAGCTACTGGAAGGGGTAGTATTTTGCTTTCTTACAGAATGGGTTTTCCAAGAGTATCTCGAATTTTTGATCATTGTAAATCCAAAGTCTTGTTCTTAGACTTTCATCAAAGGTAAAAATTAAAAATCAGTAAAATAAATAAATCCATAAATAAAAAGTCTAAAAGAAGAGGGAAAAGCAGTAAAATATGCATTTATATTTTAAATTGACCATAACGACAAAAGAAACAAACATATGCAATTGCATGTAATCAATGGCGTACCTAACCTCCGGGGTGGTAATTTGTGGTGTCACCCCCCCCCCCCCCAAAAAAAAAAAAAAAAAAAACATAAGTTCAGTACGTTCAGTAAACTACGTTTATTTTTAGGAATGATACCTTGAAACAGCATCAGCCAAATTGTATAATTCAAGTACATGTATTTTAAAACACTCTTTATCTCATTTTGAGTGTCACCGCCAAAAGGGTGTCATCCGGGGTGGACCCCTCCCCCCTAGTGGCGCTACTGTTGCCATATAATACTGGCTCTATATTAATTATAATATAAATGTGAGAATCAACCCTAACTTTAGTACGACAGAAAATCAAATATTTATACGGACTATGTTCTTCCACCCAGCGAAAGCACTACTACTTCATCCCTGTGATATCAAGACTGATGCAGAGAAAAAGTGTATGGTCTTTAACGGATACAATCCAAAATTAGGCTGTTTTAGGTGCTTTACCCTCAGGTAAAATGAAGTCATTTCAGAAGAAAAAAACGTTGTGTCTTCCTTTTATTGAAATCTGTGCATCATCTATTTTAGGAATAAAAAAAGAGGAGTTTCTCCACGACGCCTTTCAGCTTTCTCTCGCGAGATAAGGGAACATACCAAAACTTGAGGCTGTTTCTAGATAAAGGCTGAAGCACAATGAAATACACGATGCATCAGGGAGGCTCGGCAACACCCGGAGGGAAGCAGACGAACGAAAAATTGTTTCGGCACCCATCTTCCCTCCAGACGACAGAAAATAATGAACTCGACATAGCAAAGAAAAAAAAAATCGAGTTTGTAGTTACCGCATCTAACCCTATAAAGATAAAACTTTCTCCAAGTTGGATTTTCTCATCAATTCAAGCTATTTGTTATACATACACAAACATATGCATCATATTTGTGTAATTCTTTTTGAAAATAAACTAAAAATCAATGCGGTTAATTTGTTTGAAACTTTGCTTTGAATTTTTTAACATTTTATGTTATAGAATCGTAATAACCACTTTGTGATCTTAGTAATCAATTACACTGTTTTTACCTCTGCGATCACAGTCATGATGGTGATCTAATTTTCTGCGGCCGAATTAGCAAAAGCGGCTGCGTAATCAGAACTTATTCTAAGTTTAAAAAATATTCCCAAATATTTTATTAAGACACAAAAATATCAGCAAATAATAGCCATGTGGCAAAATAAGTGGTCTTCAACCCAAGAGGGAAGTATGACAAAAAAAAAATCCGTCGGTGCAAGAAAAACTTAATACAAATCTGATACAACACTTTTAAAACTGACAAAAATTCCTTCTGGACAAGCCCGAGCAAAACAATATTTGTACACAGACTTTAACATGTAAGCTCCCCTCTCTATTCCTGCGATCAGCAAAGTATTCAAAGTGTGGAACATGTTTCATTTCACTGTCCGCTGCTAATTTCGAGTAGATATGAGCTATATAAATATGTAATTACTATAATGGGATATCATGGCTTCCAAGCTTTGAACCATTCATGAATGCTTTTCTTTATTTCTTCATTATATTAATAGCGTTTCTGTTTTGGTATTATTGAATTTAAAAAATTTAAAAAAACCTATATAGTGGTACCCTTTCTAGCACAGTTTAACCCCCCCCCCCCTTCCAATCAGGGTTCGAAATTAGGATGTAAAAGTTAGGCGTCAATGGAACCTAGCTTTTTTGTTTTAGTTGCCAAAAGGTTCTGCTTAGGCGTATTTTAACTCATTGGTACTATAAATTGATAAGGCAAAGAATTTCATTCATACAAGATACAACTGACAAAAAATGACGAGTTAGTGTAACATTGAAATCGAAAAGTTAAAATTTTACAAAATGCAAGGCGTCAAAAAGGAAGACTGGATGAAAAATTGTAGTCGTCAAATTGAAAATTAGAGTTGCATAATTCTACTAACGACCGCTAATTTCGAACCCTACCCCCAATTCTAAAGCTCTACACGCTTTTATATCCCGTTTTCCATGGAAGGGCCCAAATATGACTTTCAGTGAGTATCAGCACTGAATTGTGATTGCGTTCAAAGCTGTCATTTCTCACTTCAGTTTCAAAAACCATAAGAAAGAGTGACTTAAAAAGAGACAGCGTTTTCATTGTAGAGTAGGAACAAAAGTTCCGCCTCTTGTCCCGAAATGTGTCGTAAAAGTGTTGGATACTCTCCTTTTTGAGAGGAGTGGTGATTTCGAATTACGAAAAGCGAAGGCCGTAGTACGAGGAAAGATGGCAGGGTGCTTCAATTAAAACGAGTTCCCTCATTGATAGCGAGATAATGGAATGTTCGAGGAAAGTTCTTTTTATGCGGCGAAAAAGAGCGATTCGAACCCATTTTCCGTGTTTATTCCATCTCCTCTTTTCACGTTCCGATCGCCACACTCGAGACCGATTCTCTGAAGACCTTGAGGCAACTTTATTAATGACGAAACAGCAAGTAAATGGGTGACATCGTCTGCTTGGGAGAAATCGTTCCTTTCAATCTACAGAACATAAAATTTAAATGTTACATAACCAAACAAATGAAAAAAGTTCATCGCTATTTTTTTTTTTCTTTCCCTCTCGATGATTTTACATGTCCTTCTCTTGAACCTGCTATAATTTGAGGTACGAAGTTTGAATAAAGTATTTATTTACTTATTATTTACTATAGGAAGCTAATTCCCTCACGAGCTCGTTTCGCATGCTCATCGGAAACTAAAATATTTTTGTCTGGTTTTATCTCCACCACAGAAAGAATTTGTCAATGTAATGTTCTATTTAGCATACAACCCATCGGCATTAAAAAACTTATGTCTTGTAACTTGATTAGACACTGTCTAAAAACTTTTAATCTATATAAATAAAGCAGAGAGCTTGTGTGTGTGTGTGTGCGCGCGTCATTCGGTCGCCTCGGTTTAGTGCCAATTCAGTCGTTCCCGTTTGAGTCCGTAATTACGAAATTGCCCCGTTTCAGTCAGTAAGGGTTATAATGTGTTTTGTGCGTTCCCGTTTGAGTCGGTACACTTTAAGGGGTAACAGGGCTCGCGTCCTGCCAAAAAGCGATAAAGTCACCGCTATACGTAAACACACCGACACACATACACAAAACACACAAACAGATACATATGTATGGGCAATGTCCAAAGTTGGACATTGCTCCCTCCTTTCCCCGAAAAAAAGTTCTGGCTACGGCATTGCTGCCAAGAGCATTTCATGAGTGCGAACAGGTTTGGAAACTCCATGTTCCCCGATACACTGTATCTATATGTTTATAATCAAGAAAACAACTTGGTTTCATTTTTTTTTTTTTTTTTTTTTAAATTGTGCACTAGAGTGAAGAAGGTACTACTCATATACCGTCGTATCTTCTCTGACAGTAATTACTTCCTCCGGAAAGAGGCACTCAATTTTGGGCCATTTACTTCTGCTTTAGGATCGTTTGGTGATTTCTTGATTATGCTTACGGAATTACAATCAGAACCCTACCGGAGACCGTTTTGGTTTCTTTCTAAACGATGTTGGCTACCGTTCTGACTCCTCGCTAATCGCTGATAAGGACAGAGTCGATTTTTGAATTTAGAGACCACTGTGCAAAGGTTTTGATTTCAAAAGAAGGCTGACAATTTAATTTTTTACGTACTCGGCAAGTTTGTCTCTGAATTTGGCAAGGATCGTCTACAATCAATTAGAAAAGGTTGGAATTCTTTCCAAAGACTACACTAAAATCTTTAGTTGTTACCCTTTTTGATGTTCTTTTGGTGTTAAGTTCAACAATAGAAAAGTTTAAAATTATTAATTTTTTATGTATTTCAAAATTTTTTATGTGTCTGTCTAAAAAAATATAGACTCCTTTATATATCATAGGTTCCCTACGCATGAAATGAGCATCTTAATGAAATTTTGATGCCTAACTGAGTTAAATAAAGTTCATGTGCTAAAAATTATTGTACTGTCTATATTTCTTTTTAAGGCAGACCCCTAAAAAATTAAAAATACATAAAAAACGACTAATTTTCAATTTTGGTATACCGAAAGGACCCCAAAAATGGTGGCAACAAAGCATTAAAATTTTTAGTGTTGGGCTACCACACATGCGTATTTTGATGGTGACACTGTACCCGCATACCTTTTTAAAAATATGGTTTTTTCCGTTGCGGAAGTATTTTAGGCTTTGATGACTTCATTTCGTTGGATTGTCAATTGTTACACTGTAATTTTGCAATTTGAGCAAAATTTCAAAGCTTTGTATTTTTGTAACTAAGTTATAACTATAAATTCATAATTATTTTAGTATTGACAGCATTTAAAGTAAAATTCAGAAAACCTGGTAAATTAATTTTTTCCATAAACTGTGATGTGAGTCAAATTTTTGAACTCACACAATATATTTCAAACCCCAGTGAAATTCTTTAAAAAATAGATTATAAGGGACTTTTTGTGTGATGCGATAAATGTTTATCTTGAATGAGTTGGTTGTATACAATGGAAGAAGGTGTCCGCATTTTGATATTTTCGAATATAACAACCCTACTAAGTATGTCAGTACAGTATGGGTAAACAAACTTAGAAAATTAATATATAATCAACAAGGGCCGAATTTAGCTCCATGCCGCCAGGGAAAGATTTAGACAAGGGACCGTCCATAAATGATGTCACGCTTTTTTCCCATATAGTTGACCTTTGTCACAAAATGCCACACTTTAACGTACCCTCTTCCCCCTTTGTCGCATGCCACGCTATGCTGCATGAGCATGATTTACACTTCTTGTTACCCCCCTCCTTATCACAATTTCACGAACCCCCCTCCCCCCTCGAAGCGTGACATCATTTATAAATGATCCCCAAGACAAATGCGAGTTCCTGGCAAAAGTAGCAATTTGGGTCTCTAACGAACAGATATCGACAATTAAAAGGTTTTGTTGCAAAATGGAGGAGGTGTAATAGTACAATTTCTTCATCGGTCAACATTTGCCGGAGGTGTATATAGTCAATCCTTCATCATACTCAATTACTAGACCCAAATCATCGCAGCACACAATTTGTTAGTATAACTGATAAGGTGATAAGTACCGATGTACTTGCCAGACAAGCTAATTGGTTTGAAGCAATATTGTAATCTAGTAAGAGGAAGTATATGCATAAAAAGGCTTTTATGAACCAAAAAACGCCCCAAGAAAAAATTTTGGTAGTGCAAATGATTCTTTTTAAGCATTATTTTGCATGAATGTTAAAGCTTATATATTTACTCGTGTTTACAAGTCATTTAAAAAATAAATTTGAACTCCACTTTTAACGATTAAGGTTTTTAAAATGTAGTTATGTAGAATTCCACCCCTTCAGTTCTAGGTCTTAATTCTCACTTTCCATTAAAAAAGAAAAAAAGGAACTTTTTCGTACTTAGAATACCTACATCAAAAATCTAAGCAATCATCAAAAACTTGACTTTCTGTACCTTTGGTCCAACATATAAAGAAAGTATGCAAAGAGCACAGCGAATCTTCTGCCATTGAAACGGATCATTTCTTCTTTTTAAATGCTGACATTGCAAAATCTACAGGCCTTTAAAACCCCGATTCATTTATCAAAATATCATTAGTTAAAATGGAACTAAAGCCTTGATATTTTACACCCATTTTAGGTTTTTATAGTCAGTGGGTTTTGTAGCATAACTAATGTCTCCATTCTGTGCCCCTTTAAAAAAGATGCTTTATTTTTATTTGCAAGAAATAAAGAGAAGAGTTTTTCACAGTAAACAAGCGTAATCTGATCATCTGATGCTGCCATCTATCGTAAAAAAGCTCGTTTCAAAGTAATTAAAAATAATATAACAAGAATAGTAATCAATTTTTAAAAATAAAAAAAAGAAAGAAAGAATCCCAAATAAAGCATATATAACCTATACTTCTTACTAAATTTTTATAGTTCTATTAAAATTGGAACAGTTTTATAGATTAAAAGAAAAATTTCCAAAATTTATATTTTTAACTCTCATAATCTTACTTTTTAGAAAAGAGATATTTAAATTAATATGAACTAAGAAGAACACTAGTTAAGCCAAAACTAATGAGGGGGGGGGGGATTTTAATTGAAAAAAATTTAGACGAAAGCAAAATTAACAAATAATTTTTTTTCAACAATGTATTATAAGTTTAGCAATTGAAGTACAAAATCTGTGTAGACATAGAGAAATATCATTTATGAGTTTAACTACACTATTCATAAATGGATATAAATTATACTTATTTTGAATGAGAAAATGGTAAATTTATTCACAGTAAAGAAAAAAATATGATGCATTTATTCGTAGTAAAATTAACTGCACAAAACTCGAAAGATATTTTCTTCCCCTATGTCACACCCTTACCAAAACAAATAAATTTATTATGCGTCCCCAATTTAAAGCACAAGCTTCATAAAAAACTTAAAACAAGTTTGAAAAGTTCATAATAAATTGAAAAAGAAAAAAAAAACGGTTCATCCATCGTTTTAGAATTTTTATTATTATTGAAATAGTTCTCAACGCATCAAAATTGGTGTCGTTGCTTGAAATATAATGACATTAAAAACTGAAAAAAAATATACACATGCAGTGTGTAATTTTAAATTAAAGTTTACCAAGCGTGAAAAGGTTTTAAATAAATTACTAGTGATTTTAAAACATACTCGGTTATTGCAAAAATTATTTTTGGGAGTAAACACATTTAATGTTTGATGTTCGAAAAAGAAAATCGATTGCTTTAGGAATGATATGATATGCTTACTAACAATTATTTTCACATTTGGCTGGCGGGCCTGTGGCGCAACGGATAACGCGTCTGACTACGGATCAGAAGATTCCAGGTTCGAATCCTGGCAGGCTCGTGGAGAATGGAACTTTTTGTCAAAGGATTACATATGTACGAGATGCGTATTTGTTTCTATTGCGGTGTCAAAAATATTTCACTCAACAAAAATTGGGGTCAATTTTTTTTGTCTTTTTTTCGAAAGATCATCAAGATTCCTCACTGACGTTTTATTTCGTGTTTTAAGCGCTTTCTTGCAGGCAGCTTAAAAATTGCTTGCATTAGGCTCTATTCGAAATTTTGAACCATACACCTGCGGTTCCCAAACTGTGGTACTCATACCACTAGTGGTACGCTAAGTCTCTACAGGTGGTACGCGTGCAGGCACAAAAAGAAAAAAAAAAAAAGAAGATAGACTGGATTGAAAGCATACGTTGCTTTCTGTTCTGATGGTACTCGACAATGAAAGGGAAACACGGAGTTTTTGCAGAAATAAAATCTTTCACAGAACACTACTTTCGTTCATCCAGCATTAATAAACATCAGTTGGCAGTAAAGGGCTGGGGCCCACTGAGCGATTTAAATATGTTTTACAGGAATCTGTCACGGTGGTCAACTTCATTAAATCATAGGCACTTCATAAAATAATGAAATAAAATATATTTCATATATTTTATTTTATGTATGCAGCATTATTTTAATAAACGCTTTTCTCTGCCGTAATAACTATCAAAAATGGTGTAATTTATATTACTTAATCGTCCCAGTATTTTTCTGCAATGTATTAGTATTCTATTCTTAAAGTTATATTCGCAGTGGTACGCAAATGGTTTGCAAGTGAAATGGTGGTACGTGAAAAAAAAAAAAAAAAGATTGGGAACTGCTCCCCTATACAAATCCTCATCTAACTGGGGGTTTTTTTTCTTCCTTTGAACAAAATTATCCGAAAGTACTTCGGGACGTAGAACATGTTTTTTTTATTTATAACTTTAAGAATATATGTTAAATATTTTTAAAGATTCACACCTTCGGTACAAATCGAAAGCTTACTTTTCTACATAACCCCAAACCCCAAACACTACATAATTTATGTTCCGCGGGGGGGGGGGGGGGTGATGAAGAAATTGGAGAGATTTTTAATATATTATTAAGCGTTTTATTCTAATGGGGAGGGGGGGTGGTACGAGTAAAAGACAAAATTAATTTATCCATAAACTTAGTATTGTCAAAGGTTAATTGAATATAAATTTTGGAAATTCAGTTCTTTTTTTTCTTTTCACGCAAAAGTAACAGCCGGCGTTTCTGATACAAATGGTTATTGCGCTATGCAAATCTTTTATTTTTATTTTTAACTTTTAATAGTACATACAGCTATAACATTATGGCAACGATTAAAAAGTATAGGGTCAGGTGAGGTCCCTTCTTAGCTATTTTCATTTTTAAAGTTTCATAGCAACAAAACCAGAGACCTCTCCCATTTCTTTTCAATTGCATCTTAACATTGAACTCCTTTAGATCAATTTTATGTCATTTTAATAATTATTTTTTAATTATGAAATAGTTTAACTGAGCTTATAAAGTTGTGACCTGTTTTTCCCCATCGTGGAGTAAAATGGGTCATAATGCAAAATAATGCTGAAAACAATTATTTATTAGTTTGAAATTTGGGGGGGGGGGGGGAATGTTAAATAACATATTTAGCAAGATTTTGAATTATAATTACATTGAAATGTTAAAATAACATTGTTCTAGATTGTTACATATTGGTTCACGTAACACTTTAACAACGTCACTTCTCTTTACCACATCAACATAACCCTTTTTAGGAAAAACATATTTTTTTAAAACTTAATTTTAGTAAAATAAACAACATACATTGTTTAAACTTAGGAACTTGCTGCAGTGACGTACAACAGAGTAAATTAAAAAAAAAAGAATAGAACAGAACCACTTAAGACTAACCATGACCCATTTTACCCCATCCAAGAAAAACTGATGTAAAAAAGACAATATTTATTTATTTTTTACATGCTCGGCTGGAATTGTTCTCCAAAGTTTCTTAGTGAGGAAATTATTGAAATGTGGGCTGTTATTTGATAAAATATAGAGCTTTTCAGAAGTTGGTAAATCATGTGTTTAGCACACTATCATCCAAAGTTTACAAAAAAAAAAAATTCTTGCGGTTCCTACTTTTGAGAACCTAACTTTTTTGAGAATGAAAAATGCTGCCAACACATTGCAATATAACATTAAAAATATTTGTTAAAAAATTTCAATTTCAAGTTCTATTATTTTGGGGTTTTTTTCAAGTGACCCATTTTACCCCATCCTCCCATAACAAATGTTCTCTTTCTTACAGCAGATGATTCAATCTCAATATATACTTTGCTTACAATTAAGCGCTTTTGTAAAATATTTAAAGAGTATTAGTACATAAATATTGTTCTTACTTTACCTACTTTTGAGAAGATTTTTTACTGAATGATGCTAATTTCTGATCACAAGCTATGCTATGCTATGCAAGCATATGTAGCAACTTTCTTTTTTGACTAATTTATGCTGATTTATGATGTACGTCTTAGAGAGTATAGAAGCTTATGTAGCAGATTATTTTAATAATTTTATATTAGGGATGCACCGATAAGCAAATTGGATCATTAGCTGGCATTAAAGCTAATGATCCGATCTAAGCCGATTAATCGGCAACCGATTAATTATAATGATACTTATTTTTAATACAACCATTTCTTCATTACTATTCTTTTCATTTACTATTTTCAACTTTATATAGAATTAGCTAACAGTTACTTTCTGTGAGTAATGGCTTACTTTCCCACATTTTCATATTTTAAAAAGTAATATTTTTAGTATTTTTTAAAATTTTGTGAACGAATTTTTTTATTAATTGTTAATAAAATCACATCCTCTTAGCAAGACCTGAAGGTTCGAACATTTAGATCAGATACCGGTCCATTTTGGAAAAGTTGCGGGCTAAACTTTAAAATTTTAATGAAGCCGAGGGCCGTAGATAATCGATAGCTTTAAGGGAAAAAATATTATGGATTACTTTATTTTATACAGTACTTACAAAACTAAATAAAATATAATGATAAAGTTACAAGCACCAGAATAATATCGATCTGACTAGAGATTAGGTATTTACTTACAATCAGCAGAAATGAATGAGAAGCTTGAGCTTGAACTTAAGAAACAAAATGATCGATGTCGGGATCAATCCCACCAATGCACAGGCGCAGAGTACTTCCAACACTTTCATCTGTAGGCCGGGTTCGATACTTCAATTTATTAGTTAAGATTCATTAATTTTCTAATTATTAATTTTTCCTGTAAAACCAGCTCATTTGAAAAGGTTTTAAAATGTTTCGCATGCTGAATCAAACGATACAGGCCACATCCAGCTGGCGGGCCAGGTGTTGCCCATATATGATTTAGATAGTAGTCAGTGGCCAGTAGACGTTTTTAATTTAAAAGCACCATTTTTACCATTAAAAGCCACTTTATCCAGCATTTTTACCTTTTATAATATAAGTAATTTTTTATAATATAAGCAAAGTAATCCTTAGCACAATGCTAAAGCTAGAGTATGGAGGAAAGTACTAATGAACGAGAAATGTTGCACATAATATATATTTTTATATAAAATATAAAGACTGAAACTAAAAAGAATTGCATCAAACATCAATTCCTGTGAAAAAAATTAAGAGCGTATGTAATATAAATTTTAAACTATCAAAAGATATTCAACAATAATAAATTTTTGGTGAGTGAAAAAGTAGCAATTTTAAAAGTAAATCGTAAAATGTCTGTTAACATTTATGTACAAACAGTGTAAAAAGACTTTGAATCGGAGTATTTTCTCAAAAGTTTAAGGAAAGGGGTGACAGACAGACACGCATAACCTCATCTCATAACCCCTACCTTTCTTTTTCAAATACGATGCAATATTTTTAAAAAGTAAATAATGATCGAATTTTTAAAAGAATTTTGATTTGTCATTATGTATTATTATTACTTTATTTATTTTGTTTTGCTTTTGTTTCTAGATATATTTTGGGTGCACTTGCTGATTTTAAGAATTTTCTTTCGAAAAAAGATGCGTTCTCACTTTTACGATGGTGCTTTGTAAATTAGAAGAAAACGTTGAACAGAATGCCCCATCCTAGGTGATTTTAATACAGTTTGTTCAAAAAAGCAATGGAAAAAGAATGTGCAAATGGATTTTTGCTATTCACTGGTATTATGTATTTCTGAAGAAATAGAAAATGAAGAGAAAAAAACAAATTAACAAAATAATTTATTAATTTGTAGTAACTGCTAAAATACATCGTTATTTACCTTATAAACTGTAATTACAACATTCTGATGAAATATTACGCGAATCGTATTAACATAGTATTAACATGCGTCAAGTATTAACATAGAGCACTGATACGAGAATTTCTGTGATTTAAGTGGCCGCCATTTTTTATGACTTCATAGGTGGAAAATGTAGCAATGGAACCAAAATATTGTAAAATATATATATTTGTTAAAATCATATAGTCAATTAGTTTGTAAAAAAACCACGTTCCATGCAAATCGATCAAGTATTAACGTAGATATGGCCATTTCTGTGATCGAGCGGCCGCAGCCTTTGATGACGTCATAGCTGGAAAATTTACGTGGTGGCGAATGTCCACCGAAGTCGTCCAAAATGGACCATAAACTCCTTTTATTAGCCTTATAATCGATACATTAGTAAAAAGGTTCAAGCTCCATGATAATCGATCGATTATTAACATAGTGAAGAATATCCACCCAATCCCAAAATACTTCTTAAGGACACCTACTAAGCATTTTTGAAAAAAAAAAGTTCTCCCCACGCAAACTTTCCTACAAAGCCCCAGGGTTAATACTGCAATTTGAAAGCTTGATTTCCTTTATGGGTTACCAGTTTTAGTTTACGCTGTTGTTTTTGAAAAGAAAGAAAAGTGAGAGGAAAATTTGCAGATCTACATAGAATTAAAAACTGCATCTCCAAACATTTAGTACTGTCCAGGAAAGGACGGGGGGAAAAACGAATCACTTCTAATACTTGGACATCATGCTCTAGAAGGGAAAGTTAGGTGTCAATCAACATCGATTAAAGTCTCCTTTTAAATTATTAAACAAAATGCCCATAAAGAGCCGCATACATAGTAAAAGGAGCCGAGAGGGTGGCGTAGTGGTAAGGCGCAGGCCTCGTACACCCAAGTTCGCAGGTTCAAACCTGGCGAGAGTGGATTTTTCTTTAATTGTCAAGCAACGGCTGAGACAAATTACACCAAAATTAGTAAGCAAGGTAAAATTTATACGCTGATTACAAATCTGTGATAAAAACGGGAATCGCTGTTTAAATTTCAGATTTGATGTTAAATTTAAAAACATTTAGAAAAGAATCAGAGGCTTTTAAAAATGCTTTTAATGAAATCATAAAAGCAAAAAAAGCAAAAAGCTTTGTCGACTTGAAAGTATTCAGCAATACTTTCACATCGACAGAGTAACATGCTCAGCGTGCTTTGTATGATAAACATTCTACGAAGGTGTACATGTAAATGCATTCTTTTAAAGTCTCACATTCATTAAATTTTATCTATTTTCGAATAAAATTCATTTTTGAGCTTTATCCTAATTCCTTTTGATCAAATGTCATTAAAGTTTCAAAAAATATTCAACATTAAAAACCTCCTTGTGCATTGATTTTTCTACGAAAAAGAAAGTCAATTTTGACAACTATGCACAGGTACAATGTTGCATCTGAGCATATCAGGATACAAAACAGCTGAACGGCCTTCTGTTCTTCAGTATCCTTCCAGATTGGATTCTTCCGCTGCACGAAGTCCAGCACCAAATTCAACGTTCAGGGGATCGAGTGTAACAGCTTTTTTCATGTCTTCCAAGGCAGAAGCATACAAACCTACGGAAATGGAATAAAATGTCATTCCAATTGTAGTTTTATATACCAGTTCTTTCTTTTCAACACAAAAATAATGAGTTTGCAAAATAAGAAGTTTCGCAATTGAAATAACGAGTAGGCACAAATACGATATAAACAAAACTGCAAGAAAATCCAGAACACAGTGTACATTTACAGTCACAAATGAGAAATGTAAAAATTAGTCTAGTTTTATTTAGCAGTGTAGGTGGAGTTTTAAAGTAAGAAAAATTTTGTTAATTGGTTGCATTAGGTTTACTGGCACAAAAGCCAGTAAAATTGGAGAAAAGTGATTGAAAGCTAAGTACTAACTGAAATACCATTTTAGTGTGATCTGAAAGACTCAAATTGTGTAAAGAAATAAGCGTAATTGATGTTATGCTTATCATTGTCGCTTCTGCTAAAAGAAATCATTGTTCTTCGAGCTGTGTCGTTGTTGCAACCAGGTCTTCGGAGTCAGTTGGGAAAAATGACCGACTCCTACTCCTGGAATTTGAAACTAAACCTGTACAGTAAAACCTCATTTAAAAGCGGGTGTCGGGGGACATATTTGGCATCCGCGTTGTAACATAACCGCGATACAGTGATCCCTCGTTTTTCACGGGTAATGGGGACCAGAACCTTCCGCGAAAACTGAAAAACCGCGAAGTAGGATTTGCCCCTAAGAATTTTCGTGTATGCGGGTACACGAATATTTTAAATATGTAAACAGTATTTATATTTCAGACATTTAAGACAAAAATTACAACAGTATACGTATTTACTTAAACGTGCCGATGCTAATTAATAAAGTTAATTACAAAACGTTATAGTACAGTAATAAACATAATCAACATTGCTTTCTGAGAGAGGAGAAGAGTCTTGTGTTGGTGGGAGCTTTTGAGAGCCCGTGGTATGTACTCTGAGTCAACTCATCTCTTTGTTTGACATGCAGAGATCCTTCGCTCTCGCGCATCAACATGAAACAACGCTCCTTTCCACAATGTGACTGCTGACATGGTTGTATTTTTTCATTTTTAATTTTTGATGAATATTTTGGAAAACCCCGCGAAGCACTGAAGCCGCGAAACATGAAGCGCGAAGTGGCGAGGGAACACTGTATAATGAAACTGTACCGCGGAACCGTATATGCAAAATTTATTCGCTCCTGTTGCACCACTTTTAACTTTATCAATTACTCTTAACTTTTCTTCTATTGTATATTTTTTCTTTTCTTGTTCGCTGCCATTTTTTTCCCTGTAATTGCTGTGAAAGAAGCACACTTCTCAACTGAGCGGTTAGTCTATCGAGTGATAGGTTATTCAGATTAAATTTTTCTGCTCTTAAAGAAAATCTTCTGCTCTCTTAGGTCTTTCTTGCTTCCTAAGCTAAAACCATATCAACCGCAACAAAAACAATTGAGTTTTGAGAAAAATGTGGGCTCTAAAATCTTGTTATCAACATAAGATTATGACGGGACAGAGATTCTAAGAAAACAGTAGATTTGTGTGAAAGGGGAGGAACGCAATTTTCAAAGAAACAATGTTTTAAGCCTTTATACATTCTCACGGACTAGAGAATATGTTTGCTTTTCAAAAATTTCAAGGAATCTGGAATACAAAGCGTGGTTTGAACGTGGGGGACATGATAGTAACCGCGTTATATCCGATTCTGCGGTATACCGAGGCGCGGTATTACGGGGCTTTACTGTATTAACTAAAAAAAATTGATCTTCGAGTAGTGACGCTGTTGAAACCAGGCCTGTGGAGTCAGTTGGGAAAATGGCAGACTCCTACTCCTTTAATTTGAAAACTCGACTCCCGACTCTTTTACAAATACATATTAGGGGTGTAACTAATCCGCAGTTTTTAAGCGACTCCGACTTACGACTCTTCTACCGCGAATCAGTCCGACTTTGACTTCTTTGCCCCAAAATCAGAACAATTCCGACTTCACAGCCCTGGTTTCAACAAATGAGCAAATACGAACAAATGCAATTTTTACAACTTAAAAAAAAGAAAAAAAAGATTCACAAAGAGTTTATTTAATGCTCGTTCATCGCCGACGTACATATAACATTTTGACAAACCTAAACGTATTGTCACGCCCTACAAAAGTCTATTTTGAAGAACTTTAACTGTTATGTGCAAGTAAAAGTAACGTGTACCGCGCAGCTCACTGCTGCATGCTTAGGCATTGAAAAATGAAAACCATTGTGTGTATATGTACATTGACAGACCCAACGTCTATCACACGCGCAAATGTAACACCATAAAAATAAATAAATAAATAAATTTTGGAGAGTGAGATTCTATGTTTATAGGTCGTCAGAAAATTGAATAAACAATCGAGGAAAAAGAAAACGTTCAATTCCTTACCGAGGCGATAATGTATCGTTCCACGGTTGTAGAAGGCAGCGGCAAAATCCTTTTCGAGCTCCAAGGCTTTCCCGTAGCAGTCAACTGCCCTTTCGAATTCCACTTTCCGATAGAATACTTGCCCCAGATTGTTGTACGCTTCGGAAAGGAATCGATTCCTGCACAGAAATGCAGATTATTTTTCAAATACCATTGCATAGAAATCTCGTTACAACGAACTCCAAAGGAGCGGGGAACAATTTCGTTGTAACGAAAAGTTCGTTATACTGGAATATGCGTAATCGTAATGGTGCCGAAAACGGGCATGAATATTTTTTTCGTTGTACCGGTATTCGCTGCTACGAGATTCCATTGCAATATTTTTTCGTATACACAACATACACTTGGAAACTTTGCTGCATAGCCTCACGAGATCAAGCGTGATGTTTGTGGAACAGCTAGTTGGCATTAAAATGTTTCGAAAGGGAATTGATTCATGAAAAGAAATCCATTTAAGTTATTAAAATAGGGTCACCACACCACAAAATGCCGAAATTCAGACATTCTTCCACCATTGGATTCAAACAATTCCCATTAAAAACATGACAACAGTCTACAGAAAATGCTCGAAATTTTAGTATAAAATCTATGAGCAGAAGCACTTAACTTTGAAAAATATTATTTAATGTCAAAAAACGTTGAATTTTACTTTTTATGCTATCAATATTAAAATAATTATAAATTTAAAATTAACAAGAAATTTCTTCTAGAACGAGCCTACTTTTCCATATGCAGCAACACGAAATTTACAATCTAGCTATCTCTTTCTCTTTCTCATTTAATAATAGTTCTTAATTACTTCAAAACATCTTTTTCAACAGTCAATACACATTCATTTATTCTCACTGATTGATTCAGTCATTCATTCTTTCACTCGTTCATTCATTCAGAACTATTCCATAAAAGTTCAGATCAAAACGTTTCATGGAAAAATAGGCTCGTTTAATTCTGGATGAACTACGCATCTGTTCAAGTTCAACTTCATAAGCTCCTTCTAATAATTGTTCCTTAAAAATCCCTCTGTTAGACCAGGATTTATATAAGATACAAATTTTATATAGGATACAAATTTGTTAACTTTTTTTGAACTGTACAAAAGTGAATAGTAATTGATAATAATAATTTAAATTTGTGCAAGTAAACTGTAATAAAAATATAATTTTACGTTAATTTTAAGCACAAATGAGCATTGTTCAAATAAAAAATTAAAAAGATTCCCATCGAAACCTTCCTCCAATAAACTTGTTCAAAGGAACCTAGACCTTACGTTCAGATTTTACATAATTTATTACATTTTTCATCATGTCAAGATTTTTTGAAATCTTCAAAATTGAACAACAAATTGTTCAAATCAGGAAATAAAATATGAAAATAAGATGTTCTCGCCAAGATCTTTCGAGTGTAAAAGGGGGGAAAAAATCTTTCGAAGCGGACAATTCCCTCAAAAGTTAGGGGAGGGGGACCAGACAGATGGACCGGCAGAGACGCATTTTCCCGATCTCGAAACCCTACTTTAAAAATTTCTATTTTCCAATCTTTATTTCATTACTTTACTTATTTTTAACAACAATCACGATACATTAAGCCTTCTTTCATGTTTTTGTTTCTTTTTACTTCTACTCGAAATTAGGCTAAAAAGTAAAATTCAATTGATTCAAAAATTGTGTAACTGTACGGTTAACAGTTGACAATCTAATCGGACAGTGAAAAAAAAAAAAAAGCTAAAATGCTACCCCCGTAAAAAAATGCGGAAAAAAAAAACGGGTTTTATAAATATGGCCGTCTTGCAGGTTACATGTCACCGTCAAAATGGAGACACTACATTAAAATTAGTTGATTTCATTTTAATATTTTTGTATAAAAACTACACAGGCTTCCTTCCATTCGCCGGGTGTAATTAGTTGCAAAAATCACATTATATATTTTGTCTCCTCTCACACTGCACTTAGTGAGATCTAGCAAAATTATCCGGCGTTGCCCGCTACAGTAACAATATTGAGAAAATAAAATCAGCCCCATATGTTTCTTCATCAAATGAAAAAGAAATTGCCTCATGCGTGTCCCGCTACCAAATGAGAAATGTAGGGCAAAGACCTAATTTGTATTCAAAATATATATTATATATTATAGTGGTTTGTTGATAAGTTAATCTAGTCTCTAGCAAAAACTGAGTAATCACAGACTATCATATTTATGATTACTCTGTGGTCTTTAGTGAATTTCAATGCTTGCTGGTTTCTTGGCTTGAAAAGAAATCCATTGACAACTTAAAAATAAATAAGTTTTATTTTAGCCAATTATAATACAAATACAAAATGTGTATGTCAATTAAATAAAAATGAGCGAGTTTCACTATGTAAGCTGCGTTATTTAGTGTGATGGTAATGCTCGGCGGACATTTTTTGCCGGTTTCTCTTAAAAGGAAATTGATGGACAACAACACTAAACTAAGCACTTTTTTTTCCTTCAGTAGATATCAAACTGTTAAAAATTTTCGTCAAACAACATGATTGTGATTACCAAAGTATGTTGTATCTTTTATGGTACGCAGCATGGTGAATTTATCTTTATTTAAGAACTTCGACTTAATTTAAAAAGGGTCCTTCTGCATTTCTGTACAGCATAAAGTATCCTTTTGAGGCCAAAACAAATATTCGTTTTGTTCAAATCAGCCCCATACGTATTAAACAACAGGGAATCCGGTCGCAGAAAAATAATAATGGAGTTTAAATTAAAACTCAAGTGTTTACTACGTAGATTTTAACAACTTCAGAAAGATGTAAAATATTAGAAACTGAGATGATTTTTTCTGTTATTTATTGTCGAAACAAATCTTGAAATTGGAATAAAAAATTGGAAAACTCAAGTTTGAATGATATAAGTGAGTATGGTAATTCGCTTCTTGAAAAAGAGTTTGAGCGCAGAATTGGGATGCATACATTACAGTAACATTTTAATATAGAAAATGTATGTCGAAGTTTAGATTAAAAAAAAGGACTACAAATAGAAATTTTTAGTAAATTTGTTCCATTGTTGGAATTAATGCAATTTTTGTTCATACTAAAGAAAGGTATGCATAACACGTTTTTTAATAAAAATACTACCTAAAATATCTTAAATTTGTTGCGTTCAAACGGCAGAAGATAATTATCTACAAGTCTAAAATTTCATATGTATTTGTCATAATTAAAAATAATATCTTTTAAGAAATACAAAAAAATAAAAAAAAAAAATAAATAAATAAATAAATAACAAAATTTGTGAGGATTAATTAATATTTGAATTTTAAGAATTTAAGTCCAATTTTTGAAAATTTAGACCGAATCAGGCGACGACAAAAGATATCAACTCACAGTTTCAATATATTTCATTTTTCACTTTATAAGGGTAGGAATTCACAACTTTTCCGCACTATGACTAAAAGATTCAAGAAATTTCAACATTTTCAGCCCGCCCCAACACACATATAATGTATATATATATATATATATATATATATATATATATATAGTATTGTAGCGTATCGTTTCTGCGACGTTTACACTTATACGACGTTTTTTATAGTCCATTCGGCGTCGAATAAACTATACTTCACTATATATATATATTCATATATATCAACAATTTTAACTTCTAACGAGTGTATATCATGTATATCATTCCCCCTATTTTTAGTTGATAAAAAGTCTGTATTGTTTAATGGGAGCACAAGGAAGCCATGCAGTGTACACAACATAAGATTTTCTTTCCCTCCGAAAGAAATAAAATAGAATTTAACTTGAGTCAAATAATATCCGCAACAACCACGTGTAAGTTACAGATGTTAGATGGAAATTACCTAAAAGGCAATTAATACCTTTTATCGCATGCTATTAAACTTGTAGGAACTGATAATTATTGATATCTGGAGGTAGCTTGCGAAATAAGCAACTGAATATACCTTTTGATGCTGTTGGGTTCGCTTTCTAAAATAATGATCAATTCAGAGAGTCGATTCTCTGCTTCCAAGTACTTTCTCTCATCGATTAGATTCCGCGCGTCTTCCAGTGCTTGAGGAAAAGTCTGTAAAAGAAAAAAAGAACATGCCAGACTTAGTAACTTCCCAAACAGGCTACAAGAAAAAAAAAAAATATATAAAATATGTAAATATATAAGTATATATTTATTCCTTTATTTTTTTACGCTAAAATTTCTCCTCACAGCAAAAAAAAAAAAAAAAAAAAGCTTTTTGAAAAAGAAAAAAAATCCCCCAAAACGTTTCACACACACACATTTTTTTTTTTTTTTAAATCCAACCTATCCATCTAGACATCTATTATAAGATGGTTAGAAATACAAAAATAAAAATTGACTCAAGACAAAAGTTAAGGAGCTTTAAATGCACTAAAGACAGAAAAATTGAAAATGAAAGACTATAAGAAGCGCATTTCAGGGAAGATAGCCAGTGCGGCTGTTTTCCCCGCATCGACACTATGCTAGCGGTAAAACAAGTTTTAAAGAGTTAATTCGTAGAATGTACCTACGAGAGTCTTTGCGTAAAATTGGTAGCGGACTGGGGGTGGGGGACAAAATTTTAATACGGCTACACGAAAGATAAGAGTGTTTCTAAACCAAGACAAACAATTTTCTTTTGCAGTCATCGTGCGAGCGATTGGAATGAGATCTACTGTGCATGAGACACGACCCATGAAATGATACAAGAATCTGTAATCGAGTCACGATTTTATTTGAAGCATTGGAGAAATTCTTTTCAGTATTCTGCTGTAGTACGAAAAGTAGTACCTACTATGCCTTTCTGTGAATATTGCAAATAATTTAGTGCACGTCCCTAAGTTAATAAATTACAGAGTTTGCATGTGTCTGTGCATTAGTCTGCCGTTGACGTCAGTTGTAGCTCGGACCAAAAGATCTATAATTACGAAATTTTGGTTACTGGTTCCAGGATTAGGCATCAATACACCAAAAAGCTATTAATATTTTCAGTACAATTTCAAATTTTCTGAAATCAAATAGAAGGAGTTACTATACCTGTTTAATTTTTACAGCACTTTAATGCTTTGTTAAAGTGCTGTAAAGAACTGCACAAACTGAAAGTTTTTGAAGTCCGTACGATAAATAATGAATTATGATTAAAAAACTAGAAAAAAATACGCTTTTGGAGCAATATAAACTAAAAAGTTAAAAATTATTTTTGAACATAAAAATAAATTCAGTAACATTGGGATGCCGAACAACTAAGTTATAACCTGGTTTTTTAAATGAGTTTAAAATAATCAAGGTTCAGGGCTTGATACCATTTGCTTTTAAATTTCTTATTGCCAGCTATTCATTACTGTAAAATCACTATGAAAATGTAAATAGAGAAACACCCCACGCTTTTTTTTTAATAATTTAAATAAATAGTTTATTCAGTGATTTTATTTTGATGATTTTAAACTCATTCAAAAAATCAGGTTATACTTAGTTGTGGGACATCCCATTACTACTGAATATACAGCGGCGTGCAAAATTTTCGGGCCATCCTATTTTTCATACACATTGCACAGAAATACGATGGTGAAAGAAATATAAACGATCAGTTATAGCAGATATTCACTTATATTTGAAAAGAATGAGTTATATACATTGATATTACTTTCAAATATTTATTTATTCAACATTTTTTTATTAATGACTGTGCAAAAGTATCGGGACACATACTACTTTTTAAAAAAATGGAAAAGAATAAAGGAGAATTGGGGTTAAATGTCTTGTACTCCTTCACTCGACTCAATACTTTGTTGCCATGCCCTTAGCAGCAATGACTGCAGCGCACTGACGAAGCATTCAGTCGATTAACGACGAGAGTGGTTCTTTTGGAAATTTTTCCCACTCTCGTCGCAAATGGTTGCACAATTCCATCTTGTTGGAGTGATTTTTCGTTCCAACACGGACCTTCAGGTCTTGCCACAAGTGTTCAATGGGAGTTAAGTCCGGTGACTGCGATGGCCAATGTAGGAGATGGACTTTTCGGCTCTGAAGAAAATTTTTCGAAAAAGACGCGAAGTGTGTTTTGGATCGTTATCTTGTTGAAAAATCCGACCACGAGGCAAATTTTTCGTTGCGAATGGAAGCATATGGTCTAGCAGAATGTTTTTGTATATTGCAGCGTACATATTGCCGTGAATTTCTACTAGCGGTTAAATGTTATCAGCAAAAAAAGCTCCCCAAACTTTGATGTTCCCACCACCGTGTTTAACAGTAGGAGTTTGCTATCTTACATTAAATCTGGTACCTGTTGGACGTCTTACGTACTTCCGACCATCACTTCCAAACAATTGAAATTTTTATTCATCAGAAAATAGCACTTTTCGTCAATCTGATGCCGTCATGTGCTGATATTTTCCCTCGAAGTCCAACCAAGCCTTCTTATTCTTTTTGCTGATTAATGGTTTCTTGACGCCAATCCGTCCAATCAGCCCTACAGCCTTCAGACGTCGAGAAACACTACTCCAACATCGACTAGATTTTAATTTCATAATTTGCGTGAAACGTCGGCTGCGCTTTTTCGCGGATCGAAAACACTTTCTTTTTGTAATTTTTTCGACATGACTCGAAGTTTTTTGCTGGCTACTGCTCCGTTTTTTATCACACAGTACGTTTATTTTATACCTTAGAAATAATGTGATTAACAGTACTTTTACCGACAGATGAAGCCCTTGCAATGAAACGTGAACTTTTTCCTTCTGAATAAAAGAGAGCTTCATCACGATTTCACGAACCTGAATATGTGTGCGTTTCGACATCGTCACCACAAGAAGACTAATTTTCCTTTGTGTAGAACGCTTTCAAACCAGCGAGCGTAAAAAAAAGTAAACGAACTGGGAGTACAGAGCCGCGGCGAGTACTGGCGCGATACTTTTGCAAGCCGACGAAAGTCATTTTACATAGTGCACGTAGACTATGCTATGAACCAATGTAATATTTGATGTTTCTGTGTATATTTTAACTCTCTCATATATTTCGGACGATGATCGAGTGGAGGAATAACATTTTTTAGAAATCATATGGAAAAATCAGGGTGGCTAGAAACTTTTGCACGCCAATGTATTTTTCTATTCAAAAAAATTTTTAAACTTTTTGATTCATATTGCTCCAAAAGAGTATTTTTTCTAGTTTTTTTTTTTTTTTAAACTATAATTTACTTTTTTTTTCTTAGTCTGAAAAAACAAAACTAAACATATAAGTAATGGATGTGTGAAAAGAGCTTGGATGTTCAATAATGTTAACTAACATTTCAGCTGACTCCAAATCCAATTGTCGCTTGATGAAGTACGATGCGCAGAAAATAACAAGTCAGAGAAGAAATTCATTCGGGTGTGATAAAAATGGAAATTTTGATTGAAATTTGAATAGGAAATTTTTTGCGAATACAATACTTTCTTTATTTTATACAAGAAAGTAACAAGAAATTCCGTCTAGAACTATACGAGCCTACGTCCCCGTATACACCCAACTTCAAATGTATAATCTAGCTATATATCTCTCTCTCCTTCTCATTTAGCTTTAGTTCTCAATTACTTCAAATATATCTTTTTCAACGGTTAATACATATCCATTTACTCACTCACTCACTCACTCATTCATTCATTTATTCGTTTACTAATTCATGTATTTATTCAATCATTTATTTATTTTTTCATTCATTCACTAATTTATTCATTCATTTATTGAATGTTTTATTTATTTTATCCTTTCTTTACTCATTTATTCATTTATTCTTTAACCCATTCATTTAATCATTCATTCATTCGAAAATATCCTTAAAAATTTCGATCAAAAAATTTCATAGGAAAGTAAGCTCGTTTAGTTCTGGTTGAACTACATATCCGTACATGTTCCTCGTCATAACATCTTTCGGATAAAATTTGTTCCAAGCAAATCCTGCTGCTAGATCAGGATTTATATAGGATTGAAATTTCCCTGTAGGCGCTATGTTAATTTTTTTTTTTTTTTTTGAACTGTTCAAAAATAATAAGAGTTCTCATATGAACTTGGACCTTGTGCCCAGAGTTTACATAAGTTGCTTCATTTTTGCCCATAGGCGCTAATGTTAGGATTTTTGAACTGTTCACAATTGCATGAAAAACTGTCCAAACAAAAAATTAAAGTATGGAAATGAAATGTCCACGCCGAGATCTTTCAATTTTTCAACCTTTATTTAAATACTTCACTTATTTTTGCCCTTTCTTTAACATTACTTTTAACGATATTTTTACGCGCAGAGTAATCATAAACCAGAGGGTCAACTCTCAAGCCGTTTTGTAGTGTCGATTTCACTAGCGCACCACGGGGAAAAACATGAACTAAATTACAAGAGTTCGCATTGAAGTTTAACTCATGTCTTTTCTATATCTTTATCCCAACAAAACATTAATGTGAAAAAAGGGCCAAGTTCGATAGAACAAAAACGGCCTTCGGAGTAGTCGGTGTCAGCGATAAAAGAATTGATATCTAACGGGTGCCAAGTTCCATAGCAGATCCTTTGATCATGGCTGTGAGAGCGTACAATGTTCCTTAATTTATTTCAAAACATCTTTTTATCGGATTCCTAACTTGGCAAGTGTTAATTAAGGTAAATTACATTCAAAAAAATTATCTCATTCAATTAGCAATTTTTAATAGTTAGTAAAATCATGTGGCAAGCTATTATAGTTAATTTCTAATTGTCTTCTTATCGTCTTCTTGAACGTAACTTATCTTAATTAAAACATGCCAAGTTAGGAATCCGATAAAAAAATGTTTTTAAATAAATTAAGGAACATTGTACGCTCTCACAGCTATGATCAAAGGATCTGCTATGGAACGTGGCACCCGTTAGATATCAATTCTTTTATCGCTGACACCGACTACTCCGAAGGCCGTTTTTTGTTCTATCGAACTTGGCCCTTTTTTCACATTAATGTTTTGTTGGGATATCATTAATTTTTGAAAAGCTAAAATGTGTTTTTATATTGTCGATAAGTTATACTAAATTAAACCAAGCAGAATAGTCGCTATTAATTATTTAAGATTTTTTTCGTCTGCTTACATTTCTCCGTAATAAGTCCGTAAACCTATCTTTACTTAATTAATCTGTTATTTAAAACGTTGAAAAGTTTTGTATAACTACGACACTGGATTCTTTGTAGTCAGCTTGAGTTAAGCCTTAAGGCGAAAAATTAAAGCGGAAAGTGAATTTCAATGCCTCAATTATTTACCTTCAAGCGCGAGAGAGTATTGTTTACTTTAAACGGCAGAAAAATATGGCTGCTGTTTAAAGTCGTTAGGTATGATGCTACTTATGAGTATGCTAGTAACTTCAAAGATAATGTAATTTTTTGAAGTTTCTGATTTTTTCCTTTATATATGCCTAATTGTCTACCTTAATACCAAGTTTCAAGTTTCTAAGTCTCCTAGAAGTAGGTTAGGTTTTTGATGAGTGAGTGAATGAGTGAGTGAGTGAGTGATAAAAATGACACTTTTCAAACCTTAATAATTCCATAACCATAAGAGGTACATCAATGAAATTTGATATTCTAGGGGTTAAGGAGATTGCTATTAGGCGTACAAAATTTCAAGTATGTAGTTCTAATAGTTTTTGGGTAATGGTGGGGTCAAAAGTAGCTCGAAATAGTTCGGGTAAATATTCACATTGGCCGGTGTCGCCGTATCTTAATTTGGCTGACTTTCTGAACTTGGCGGACACTAAGCCGTGTGTCTAGATTAAACGATATTATCTTTGCTTTGAAAGGAAATTGCATATTTCTCCAGAATCGGTTCGCTCATTTGCAGCTTTGCGTAGTTCTTTCAGATTGAATCGTTTTTGCACTTTCATTATTTTTGTTCGTCATTTTCTGGAATATTTTTCAACGCTAAAGTTTATTTACGGTATTTAGAAAGGATTACTTTTAAAAATAATATCTAACTTAAGAATTTCTTGATACCAAATATATTTAACTGAACTTATTTAGAACATGTTCTACATTTTAATTTTTATCTGTTGAAAATGAATGCTTAATTTATTTATCTTTTTTGTATTGGACTTTCTTTAACAGGATATATTTAATTGATTTTTATAATTGTGCACCTTGTGTTACTACATAGAAAGTTTAAATAAAGATTTTTTTATGTATACTGTTTTATGATTAAACTTCTGCTCTAATTTTTGGTTTTTCCGATTCAGGAGGCTGGCGATAGTTTTTTTTTTTTTTTTTCTTGCTAAATTAATTTCCTTAGTTTGCAGTTTGATTTTGCAAAAAATATTTAAACATCGCCAACGGCAACCTAAAAATGATATAGGCATAGTCCGTTTCAATTCAGGCAGGTAAAATTAAAATCTTACCTTCATAGTCTCAGAATTTTTTGAATTTCACATATGTTAAAATTTAGAACTTCGTGAGTTATAGTTATGTTTTTGTTTTGCTCAAAAAAATTCCTGGCCCGAGATACAAGCCGCCAAAGATAGCGCCTTCGGCGCAATTTCTCACTTGCGATTTTCGACAAAAACTTTCAAGTGCTCTATTTCCTGAACGGTGCAAGATATTTTGATGCGGTTTTTTTATTTGAAAGATAACTACATTCTGTTTAAGATAAAAGGCTAAATTTTAAAATAGCTATTCAACTTTTCTTGCTGCAGCCTTTTGAAATTTTTTTCAAAAAATCTTTTATATTTTTTTTCTCAAAAAAGCTAATCTCAAAAATTTTTATTTTTTTACTGTTGGTTAATACCATTAAGTACTACCTTACCTGAAAAGGAAAGCTTCCACTTTTGCGTTTAACGGTTTTTACAAACAATTTAAGATTTTGCCATATATTTCATCAGTTTTGTTAGCAACATAGTCATATATTGGTCTCATTAAGTCAAAACTATATTAATTTAATTTTCTTTGACATGACAATTAATTCTTAATAAATAATATTAGCGCGAAAAAATCGACTTTCTTTTAAATTTAAAAAAAAAAAAAAAAAAAAAAAAAAAAAAAAAAAAAAAAAAAAAAAAAAAAAAAAACGTTTTTTTTTCTTTTTAAATTTAAAACCAGATTGCTTATCACAACCATAAACATAACTTAAGATTGACATTCTGAGTGAAATGCAATGAATATAATATTTATTTAAGTGAAAATAAGAATTTTACATTGAAAAGTGTACATTTATGCTATAAATTTAGAGAAATAAATGCGATGCAATGTACTTTCAACCCAATACGCATGTGTAAGAAAAATTAATTACTGCACATTTGCCAGGTTGTTAGCAAGTAACGTAAATATATGTATAACAACCATTAAAAATATTTATGTATGTCGTTTATTCACAATCGCAAATTGATTTATAATTAAATTTATTTTTATATAACACATAAAAATTAGGTGTTTTCTTGATTCCATTTGCCATCAAGTAATTTGAAACAGAAAACAAGTTTGGTTGCCTTTTCTACCCCAAGGTTATTTTCTAAGCTTGTTGTGAACAAATCCAAATGTAGAAAACTTTAGTTCAATTGCTGCTGAAATGAGCATCTGAATTATTTTTGGATGTTTATTACCCATGAATTCTTTTACAGCAGTTACAATTTCCCACACTCAAATGTTGACATGGACTGCAATTTCTTTTTCAAATTAAATTCCACAAAGAGGAAGTGCACAAATTATGAACTTCAAGCCATTACTTCATAGTTCAGTGTTTTCTTTAACCAAATTTAATAGGCTCTTAAACCTCTTATTTTATATTTTGGGGTTAGAGATGGCTAAAAAAAAAAGAAAGGTGTCAATGTATGCGTTCATATTTCTTAAAAAAAGGTATTGTATAGTTACTGTATCTTGCTGATTTAGGTTACATTCTAGCTTTTCTGAATACTTGTAACAGCTTCGGCTAATTTAGTTGTCTTCTTCAAATTATTTAAAGCAGTTAATATTGGTTTTAATTGATTAGGCAGATCCTCAACATTCTGTTCCATTGCCCCTTTGAAAATATTTTGATATTTTTTTCTCTATTAAATTTCTACTTCCTTCTTTAAATACCTGCATAAAAATTAGCTGATTGCTTCTGTAACTTTTTATGGAACGATATATTAAATTCCATTGTACCATTGTACCTCTGAAGGTAAGATGAATGCCATTTCGTTACTATCAGGACAACATAATTAATGAAATTATTTTTTCTTGTTTTGAATTGAGATGTTTATTGTCCCGATACCTCACAACTCATAATGCTAACTTAAATTAGTAATAAATTCTTTAACATTTTGTTTGATTTGATTTTTGTTAGAACTATTGAGTTAAATCAATGATTTTTTTTTTTTTTTTTTTGGAAAAAAAAAAACCATCTGCTTTAAATTATGTATAGCCTGATAAATACTAGAAATATCTTTTCAAAAAAGAAAAAAAGGGAAATAAAAAAAAAAGAAAAAACATTAATATATTACCACCAAATACATATTAAAGCTTACAATATATGGACATGTTCCAAAACATACCACTTTCCAAAATTATGTCAAAAATTATTGATAAAGCAATTAGTGATGCTTCATGCATGTGCTTTGTTTTTGTTAACTTCCTTATGAAAGAAAAGGAAGAAAAATGCAAAGTGATTGTATCCTAAATTGCACCCCCCCCCCCCCAGTAGTGTTCCTTGTTTTTTTTTCTTAACATCAATAGCAAGATATGAAAATCAAATATAAAAAGCTATGTTTTACTGAATAACACATGTATTAAAATTAACAACTAATAGATTTGAACTCTGTCTATGAAAAAATGGGAAAATGATATTTAAAAAAAATAAAGGAAATCAATAACTAATTTAAAGTAGCGGGCAATAAGATTGGGCAATGTATGTCTGTCTGTTTGTCTACTGGTAAATTTCTTTTGCGGGAAGGGGGGATATGTTTCCAATATTTATTTAAAAAATTAAATTAATATAATTTTGACTTAATGAGACCAATATACGACTATGTTATTAACAAAACTGATGAAATATATGGCAAAATCTTAAATTGTTTGTAAAAACCGTTAAACGCAAAAGTGGAAGCTCTCCTTTTCAGGGAATGTAGTACTTAATGGTATTAACCAACTGTAAAAAAATAAAAATTTTTGAAATTGGCTTTTTTGAGAAAAAGAATAAAAAAGATTTTTTGAAAAGAACTTCAAAAGGCTGCAGCAAAAAAAGTTGAATAGCTATTTTAAAATTTAGCTTTTTATCTGAAATAGAATATAGTTATCTTTCAAATGAAAAAAACTGCATCAACATATCTTGCACCGTTAAGGAAATATAGTACTTGAAAGTTTTTGTCGAAAATCGCAAGTGAGAAATTGCGCCGAAGGCGCCATCTTTGGCGGCCTGTATCTCGGGCCAGGAATTTTTTTGAGCAAAACAAAAACATACCTATAACTCACGAAGCTCTAAATTTTAACATATGTGAAATTCAAAAACTTCTGTGACTATGAAGGTACATTCCCTGCCTGAATCGATTATACCTTTAGTAGATTGATTTGGCTAAAAAAAAAAAAAAAAATAGTAATAATAACCACATCGCCAGCCCCCCCGAAACGGAAAAGTACCCGATTTGTTACATCTTTTTGCATGATATTTAATGTCATTTTTAACTCAAAAAGAACAGTAAGTACGTTGAATAAAATAAGATGGTAATTTTAAAAATAGAGATTCATGCAAAGCTACAGGTCTAGAAGTATGGAATAAAAGACTGTATCAACGAAATTAAAAGAAAGCGAGTCAAAAAATATAATACTAGGCAAAGTAAAAACGGGAAAAGGACAAACAAATGTTTTGAATTCTGAAATAGATTAATATGTTTTGAAAGTGTTATTTTAAATATGACTGTGATACGAAACATCAGTGTGAAATACATCTTACTTGCAGTTTAATTCTATAAAAGGGGGAGGGAGAAAAGAAAAGAGTATTTTGAAATCAATTTTTTAAAAAATGTCGGTTAGAAAATTAAAGTCGTTGGTAGAAATGGCATTTTATTTATACGATGCAAAATTTCAAAGTAATAGACGCAGTTTTCCAAAACCGATAAGACCGCAAAGGATAGAAACAGATAGGTCCAGCACATACCCTGGCACTAAAATTCTTGTAAGTAATAGCCAAAGCTAATAAATCAAAAGAATAGTTTCTAGAATTTATAATTATAAAAATCTCATAAGTTTTTGGAAGATATACTCTATATTTCATAAATAATGTACCCTTTTTATGTTTTATCATTTATAACAAAAAAACTATAATGGTATAAAAACGTAAGGAATTGGCACTCGAAAAACTTTTCACTTCTGTTTGCTTTAATTTTGTCTCTTTGATAAAATCCCATCTGCAATCGTTTTGTTGATAATTTGGAAAATTTGATATTAGAGAAATATAACTCCATTTTAAATCATTCAGGGCGGCTACAGAATCTCTGAAGAAAAATTCCAGACCTTCCCTTGGTTTAGAGAGATATTTTAGAAAATCTCATTTGATTGTACATTCCCATCGTGGATGCAGAAAAAAGATAAGACGTTTTGAAAAAAGATCGCATTTTTCAAAACGTGACCAAATGTATATAAAAAAAAGTTTTTGGAAAAAAAACCCGACTTCAAAGCAGAACAACTATAAACTGCGCTAAAAAGGAAAAAATCAATTAATTTATTAAACAACCTCAATACTACTTTTAAACATAATTTTTGAAGTCATCGCAAAGTTATGCGAGTCTAAGTACCATTACATCATGTGTTACTTATCTTACCTAGGAACTGTTGCAAATTTTGAGCCATACTTGTAATTGATTCATGATTACAAAAGATTTTATCAAAGATTTTTATTTTTATTTATTTTAATGTTAAAGCGCACACCCATTTTCAGTGACAAGCACTGAAACGAATCATTTATATGATGAACTCCGTTTTGAAGTTGATTTAAAAAAGCCACTAGAGCACACAGATTGAATGAGTTTAATTTCCGTTTCACAGAAGCCTTCACTGAAAACTTATCATTATTGCTTTTAATATTACTGCTTAATAACAAAACACTCTTTTTTAACAATGAGTTTTATATTCACTAATAATTTACTCAACAACGGAATATCGAGGAAAGCCCTTTCTAAATTAAAAGAAAAAGCAAATTTTTCAGATAATGTCTTTTCTAAAAAACAATCAAATCGATGTGCAATATTTGAGTTACACGACCAGCTACCGATTAAAGAAAAACTCATGAAAATCAGTTCATTTAATCAAAATTTATGGATGAAAAAACAAAAAAATTACTATCTTTCTGCCCATAACTTTTTTTCTAATTAGCGAATAGGGTCAAACAAAGGTACAGGACCTATGGGACCTATCAGCCTCGATCGATTAAAAGAGAATCATCCATATCGGTTTAATCAGTGAGAAGTTATCGATGAACAAACAAACAAACAAAAAAACATACATAAGGTATGAAAATTGATAACTTCCTTCTGTTGGAAGTTGAGTTGCAACAAATGCAGAAAAAATGGCAAAAAAAAAGGAACTTCTTAGCGTAAAATAATTTCAACATCGCAGTTTAGTAAGAGAACCATGATCAATACCAAAAATTTAAAACATGATCGTTGAAACTTTGAATAAATCAAAAAAGACGGGGAGAAATTCCTGATTTTAGGAGGCTTTTACAAATTTCCCTGAATTTTCCAGAACTAGAATTTTTCCTGAACTCCCTTATTTCTCGGTTTCGTTATAGAGAGAATATGAGAATTAAATGAAGTTATTAAATAGAGCTTCATTATAGATATTCTACTTAAGCTAAGTAATACATACTATACACAAATAAATAAAGAAGAATGCAAGCTAAAAACATTCAATTATTCAGATTCAAACTATTCAATTAACTGAAGGAACCAATCTATATTCATTATATAGTTCAAAAAAGAATGTACCTCGTGTCCATCCATCTTTAGAACATGGGAAAATAGGGAGGGGGGGACAAGTTATTATTCTACAGGACGTAACAAATATCAGAAATTGTGTTAGTCTGTCAAAAATGTGTCAATCCCATGGTCTGAAATGGAATGTAAACAAAGTTGAAGTAGAAGTTGCTTGACTTTTATTATTAAACTTTTATTCATATATTAAGAATCAAATAATAAACCACTCTTTATTGAATTATATTCGCAAACTGTAACTCAAAGTGAATAACAATACGCAGGAGAGCATCAAAACATATACACAATAATTATTTAATTTTAGGGCGTGTCTACCACTCCAGCAGAATAAGCTACTGTGATTGGCTGATAGAGTCGACCGTGGACAGGACTACGTATTGGCGTCATACTCGCTTTTTTTGGCTTAAAAACTTTAATTCAACTGCGTATTATTTCTAAAAGTGGAAGGGTCATCGGAACTTCATTTGTTTGTTTGTTTGTTTACGACCATTTCAGGTCACATAAATATTCGAGTTTATTTGCTATTCTCAAGGATATGCTTCAAACTCTCGTCTAATATGACAGATAGAACAAGATAGCACAACAGATTTTAATATACAAAGAAGGAAATACACCCAGGGCAAGGTGGGAATCGAACCCACGCCTCTTTCTCTCCGCGCAGGGAGGCACCGGAGCCAGTCGATTTAACCGCTCAGCAACTGAGGCCCCGGAACTTCATTTCATTTCACTTTATTTGATGAAAATACTTAGCGATAAGAAGAGAGAAATGAAGAAAAAGTCCCTTCTCTTCAATAGCAAACAACACATTAAAAAATTGTAGATACTCCCCCCTTCCCTGATTTCATTTCCTTCACTTTTTCTCACCTACAATAATAGCTTTTAATGAAATGAATATTAAAAAATAAGTTAGGCATTAAAACAATTAAATGGCATACTTTTTTTTTTTCAAAGTATATCAAACAATAAAATAAAAAAAGTACATTTATGAAAATTTGAAATTCAACATCCAAATTGTTATTATTCATC
Source organism: Octonoba sinensis (assembly GCA_038502835.1). NCBI lineage: Eukaryota > Metazoa > Arthropoda > Arachnida > Araneae > Uloboridae > Octonoba > Octonoba sinensis. Next base: position 108,236,093 of record CM076603.1, on the reverse strand, counting down.
TTTCCAAATTTTACTTTTTCAAGTTTTTAGCAGTTTTTTTTTTTTTTTTTTAATGAATTGGTTAGTCTTTAGTATTACATATATGTTCTCAAGCTGAATGTTTTACTTTTTGTCATTTCATCGGTATGCATACATGGACCCCACACGATGGGAGGGAAGAGGGGAGGCTTTATCATAGTAATAAGAACCGAGAAAAAGCCTGATGAGACGAGTCCGTCATTTCAAAATTTTCCAAGGAGTGCAAAGGATATTCAGTGCGTATTTTATATGTAAAAAAACTCACAAAATACATACTGATATCTATAAATACATAGTGCTTCTAAAATTCGGGGAGGAAGAAGAAAGTGGGTGTAGTGTGTAGTCAATGGAGATGGCGTCTTCCTACTTTTTTTATTTTAACACAACCGTCCTCCTACTTTGTTTTGAACTTTAAGATTTTAACGTAAGTGTCCTCCCACTTGTTTTTAATATTCGTGTATGTATGTGTCCCCCCCCCCTTTTTTTCCAGGAGTGCACCTCTGGGGGGAGGGCGATTGCCTCCAGCTGGTCCTCCAAATGAAGAGGGCCTGAAGGGCCTGACCCGAGACAAAGAGAGAGAGAGAGAGAGAGAAACTAAAACGTAAATAAATCACCAAAATGCAATAAGATGTTCCATCCAAGGCCATCAAATATTTTCACACTCAGCACTGTGCAAGTAAAAATCTTTTTCTTTAATAAATAATGTTTAATTGCATTTCAGTTTCTTATTGATTGATCCGACATATAGGATATAAATGAAATGATAAAGGAGATATAAAATATTAAAAAATATATAGCAATGTTAATCTTCGTGACAAACTGTCTGTCATTTCTTTAAACATCCATGAAACTCTGCAATAAATATTTCTTTCTAATTTATTTTATTTTTAGATAATATCAATATGTTTTTACTAAATATATAATTTATTTTCCAAACTATGTTTTCTGATGTAAATACTTTAATCTTTTTTCAAAATCCAACCAAAAATGTTGGGAGTGCCACCCCCGTAAATTCGCCTATGGTTTGGGAGTTCTTTCCCAGATCATTTTCTGGAATCGCAATTTGCAATGTCAGGGGAAGGGTGTCAAGGGTTTTCTTCCCCGATATAATTTTTCAAAGTTGAGTCTGAAAAATGCATAAAGGGAGGTTATCTTTGCTTACAGCTCAAGGGCCCCCATAAAAACAGGGCCGGTGGGAGCCAGATACAGCGAAGGCGCTTGCCTCAGGGCGCATGCCATCGTGATGATATGATGTTTTGTTTCCTGTGATTTTTTCCACTTTTTTTTAAGTATCGCGAGTCATTGAATCAATCCTTAATATCGTGATAAAATTTTACTTTTGCCTTTTCGACTTTTAAAGATGATCTGCTTGTGTGACTTCTCATTATGAGAGATCTCTCTTTATATTTTTACTTTTCTGCTATTTGAAACATATTTCAGCGCCCCCTATATGCTTTCTTTCGTTTTACATTTTACTGTGATTAACATAAATATGATGGTTTGATTAGTATATAGATAACATTACAAAATGACGATGTGACTTATATATGGGTATATATATAGGGTGGGCCGATTGGCGGAGTCGTACTACCGAGGAAAAGTTGCGCGAATTGGGAAGACTAAAAATGGATTAAAACAAAGGATTTACATTTTTTGGTCGCGCATGTGTGGTAAGGTTTGTCAAAACTTTACAACACAAGCACGGCCTGATAATAAGAATATGTTTATACATATATAATATATATATATATATATAATAGAAAGAGAGAGAGAGAGAGAGATATTAACGATGGATGGATGGATAATAATGGCATCATTTGTTTGCTTTAGACAATTTATTTAAATATGTATCATTAATAATAAAAACCCCAGGAATGTCTTTTTCCTTCTTCGTGAAGAGTTTCTTCTATCTTTATTTGTCATATTTTTTCAAACTTTCATTAAATTTGGATGCAATGAGCAACATTTCAGTGTAAAAAGGCTCTCCCAACCCCTAGCATATAGTACCAGATACTAGGGATGTAACAAATATTCGGCCCTTTGGCCGAAAAGGCACTTTATGACACAGCCGAATATTCGGCTGGGCTAAATACTCAGTAAGATCAAATTCAACTTAGCCGAATATTGATGCACTATTCGTTGGGATAGTTCTGCTACAGTAGAAATGTAAATAAAATAATTTTTATAAAAAAAACAGAACCGACTTCAAATTAAAAATTGCGCTAAAACGTAAAAAATAAATACATTCTTTAAACAACATCGATGTGACTTTTAAACAGTTTTAGAAGTCGGTGCAAAATTAGGATAGATAAAATATTTTGTAATCATGAATCAATTATAAATATATATATTTTCGCAGAATTAGCAACAGTTCCAAAATGAAGTAGCAAATGGTATAATGGCAATTAGACCCATAATTTTGCACCGACTTCTAAAACTGTGTTTAAAAGTCACATTGATGTTGTTTAAAGAATGAATTTATTTTTTACTTTTTAGCGCAATTTTTAATTTGAAGTCGGTTCTGTTTTTTTTATAAAAATTATTTTATTTTATTCTTTTTAGTGTAAATACATTTTGTATATAAATACTCTATTTTTTAAAAAAATCCATATCAAAGGGCAAAACTTCTTTAAATTAATGGCATTAAAAACTAATCATATTTGCATGATAAATTCCCTTTAGAAGTCTATTTTAGCAAACAAACTGATGGGATTAATTTTTGCCACAGAGAAGCCTTCAGTCAAACTCTTGCTGTAATTTCTTTTAATATTATAGCCCATGACAACAAACATGTTTTTAACAATGCTTTTATATTCATTAATAGATTTCCCAACAAGGAAAAATCAAGCCAAGCCTTTCCAATTAAAATAAAAAATATTTATTTTTCACTCGTAACGTTTTTTCTAAAAAACAAATGTAGTCAAATGGATGTGCAATATTTGAGTTAGACGACCCTCTATCGGTTAAAGAAAAAATCATCAAAATCGGTTCATTTAGTCAAAAGTTATGGATGAAAAGACAAAAAAAAAAAAAAAAAAAACTACATTTCTGCCCATTACTTTTGTTCTAATTATCGAATATGGTCAAACGAAAGTACGGGACCTATGGGAAACTACCCCTGATCGATTGAAAAAAAAATCATGAAAATCGGTTCATCCGGTGCGAAGTTATGAGTGGAAAAAAAAAAAAAAAAAAAAAAAAAAAAAAAAAAAAAAAAAACGACATACATACAATACGAATGTATAACCTCCTTCATTTGTGAAGTCGGTTAAAAAATAAAGAAATTAGTAGATTTTAAACATTAAAATTTGTATTATAGTTATTGAAACAGAGCACCATTAGTATACAGTTTTAAGAAATAGCAATGGTTAAAAAAAAGTATTCTTTTTAAACGTTTTTGGGTTTGAACGAACAAAGATTGGTTTTAAGGTTGTAATATTGGCATTTTATACGTAGCATTTGCTCCCAAAAGCTGGCAATAGTTAACTATGATAAAGAATATGAGACTTATATTGTTATTATTAACATAATGGAAGTCAGACTTTGTCTGGGTAGACTAATTTATTGCGATATTGAGTAAGAGAGAAATGTGAAAAGCCTAGAATATATCATGAATATTAAGATAGCTTAAGTTATTAGGGTTCTGGAAAGTAAAAATATATTCCTCCCAGTTAAATGCATTAAATTTTAATAGATCTTTTAAAAGTAGGCATGTGAAAAAATCCATAAAATAAAATTAACTTTTAAAATATTTTCATAAAACTATCTTGAGCCAGGTAAAACTTCACTAAGCAATATAGTATTTCTTTAATTTGAATTAAATAATTAGTTTAAAATAATGTTAATGCTTACATTAAGACTTACTTCTATTTCACTTGTGGGTGAATTTTTTTTTTTTGCATTCAAAACAATACAATAAATACATTAATTTAAGATAGTTTTAGATTCTTAACAGACAGAATTAAATCAGTAATTACTCCACACATAGATTAATGTGTGTAATTGGTGTTTCACCCTGAGAACACTTTTAAATTTGACAAATACTTTCTATTACAATGATTTTCTAGAAATTTTAATATTCGGCCCCCAAATCATTATTCGTTACATCCCTACCAGATACCCAGTACACTAATTAACTTATGGTATAAGATAACTTACTTTTCACATAATTAGAAAGGAAAGAGAAATTATTATTTTATATTAGGAGGGCATCAGATAGTGATTTTGCCAGACATTGGATATCTGTTGTCCCTTGTCGGACTGGTATCCCCAGTGGTGTAGTCGAGGGGGGACGGCGTCCTCCTACCTTTTTATTTTAATACAAGCGTCCCCCCACTTTTGATTTCAATTGCTTATCTTCGTATGCACAAGCATCCCTCCCCAACTTTTTTTTCAGGACTACACCACTGGATATCCCACTCCAGATTGGCTTTATTCTTATGTTTAAACACTGCTGCCTCAAAACTAAATCAGTTTTATGCGACACAGCTTAAGAAAATTTTATTACATAAAAAGTTAATTAAAAAGCTCTATAGGTAAATTTGGCATAGAGATTTTAAAATTCTTTTTTACATTGCAAATCTATGTATATTTTGGTAATGCTGTTGATAAAATGAAACATTTTGCACTAGTAACATATATTTTATTTCAATATTTTCAAGGATTTCTCAAGTTTTACAACACTTCTTCAACTCTGCAGCACCAATTATATTTAAGTAAGTTTGCCTGGAAAAAACACTTCACAAGATGCCACTCATTATAATCTGCGGACATACTTGGAAGTAGATTTCACCGGGTACCTTCAGAAAACTAAATGTTTGAAATTGCCATTTAAGTTTTTTTTTTTTTGATTCTGAAAATTTTCCCCACATCAAATACAATAAATGTTTATCAATTCTAAACTTCAGTATTCCTAATGTACTGTTCAAAGAGGTAAATCATTCCACATTTAACCTAAATATGTATTAACTCTATTTAGGTTATATGATACTTGGGTAACATCCACTATGTAAGTAGTATGAAAAGTTTACAGCAATATATGTGTGCCATATTTTTATATAATATACAGGAATGATTGTGAGGTCATTCATAAACACTAAATTTTAATGAAATTGCAAGATCTATATATCAAAAGAATATTGTGATCTCAGAACTATGTAAAATCAGAATATCCAAACATATTGTTGCAAATTTTGAAAGTTCTGATCAGGAAATCTAGGGTATGTCTTGAAGCCCATAAATGAATAATAAACAAATAAAACAATCAGCACTGTATACAGAAGTGTTATTAGTCTTTTAAGTTTAAAAAAGATCAAGATGTTATAAAGTTGTTGTATTATTGCATGCAAGAATGGAAAAAAAAAACCATAGTTAAGCACCTAAAGGAACTGCCCCTTTAGGTCCTACCCCCCCCGTTCGGGTGTCAAGAGCATAGGCGTAACCAGGGGGGGGGGGGGTTTGAGGGTTCAAACCCTCCCAGTAGCGGAATAAGGCCGTTTCGCCAACAAGAGGCGCAAACCCCTCAGGCGTGGGCGTGGCCCTTGCGCCACCCAATGCCCTCAGGCGTTAGTCGAGTTGAGTTGAGTTGTATGCCCTCAGGCATTTTTCGAGTTGAGTTATTTTTGCCCTAAGGCGTTTTTCGAGTGGAGTTGAGTTGTATGCCCTCAAGCATTTTTCGAGTAGAGTTGACTTGTAAGCCCTCAGGCATTTTTCGAGTAGAGTTGAGTTGTATGCCCTCAGGCGTTTTTCGAGTAGAGTTGAAATGTTTTCAAAAAATTTATAATTTTGGAATGGCAACACCTTTTTGTTTCAGTTTAGGACTTCATGCAATGCGATGTCGATTGTAGCGCCATCTATGAGAAGAAAATGGAACTATTTTGGAACTTAGAATTTTTTTTCTAATGTTTTCTCTCAGAATTCAAGCAGGAACTATTTTATATTACAAAAAATAATTATAATGTATAATGAATTAAATTTATTGTCGCTATTTACATCCTATTATGTATTTCTTTTTTTCTTTTATTTCTTTTTTCGAATTAGAAAGATTTTCTTTTTCAACCTTTTTAATGTTTCCATTTAGCATCCGCACAGGAACTATTTTATAAGTTAATTATTTTTACATTCTGATTAAAAAATTCTCGTCATTTTTACTTAGAAAAGCCTGAAATATTTTTTAGTTTTTATTTATTTATTTATTTATTTTCAGACTTAGAAAATTTTTCAGTTGCAAGTGATTTTTTTTCCTAAGTATGTAAAACATAGTACAGTAACATTTTTCTGATCCGTTTTGCAAATTTTTTCTTAAATCATAATTTTAACTGCATGACACATTTCATTCTAAAGTTTTTTCTACTTTATATTATTATTACACTTGCAGTCTCCTTCAAAGAATATTTTATAAAACTATTATTTCACTTATGAACGTAAAAAACTGAGATTGAACACGTAAAACTTAGAACAATAATGTAAATATACTAAGTACAAAGCATATTCATCCAGTCAAACTCAGTACAGAAATGTAAAATTGCTAAATACAAAAGGTTTAAACAGCATGAAAATATAAAAGTACTAGATACAAAATGTCACAACAGCATGAAAATATAAAAATACCAAGTATTAAATGTTAAAACAGAACAAAACGAGTGTTAGTACTACTAGTGCTTGTTCCAAACTTAGTTTAATCCAGCCAAATTTAGTACGAAAAGCAAAAGTACTATGCCCAAAATGTTAAAACTTTGATTCATTCCGTAAAACAGTAGAGAATGTAAGAAATTACTAAAATAAAACGTTTGAACTTGCAAAACAAAATGATTTTCTACTTGCAAAATTTTTGCAGAAAAGAACGGAAAAAATTGCAGAAAAGAACGGAAATGCAAAATTACAAAACAAAAGTGTTACGCTCTTGCAAAATATTAAAACTTAACTCAAAAAAAAAAAAAAAAAATGTGAAAGTACAAAATACCAAAAGTTAAGAGTAGTATAAAAAAACTGTTACTTAGATTCATCTAAAACATGACTCGGAAAGAGTACAAGTAATATACGCAAATTGAAAAAAACTTATGTTCACCTACTAAAATATAAAAATAGCAAGCACAAGACATTAGAACAGAACGAAAATGTAAAAGTATGAAACGTAAAATTAAAAAATCTAAATTCATCTACTAAATGTTTGGTAAAAAAAAGTAAAAGTACCAAGAGTGAAAACTAAAAAACAGCATGAAAGCTAGAAATAAAAAATACAAAACATCAAAACTTAAATTCATCCAGAAAAACTTAGAACAAAAAAATGTTAAAGTTCGGAAATTTTCAAAGCAAAAGTATGATGCACTTGCAAAATATTAAAACTTAGTGCATAAACGTAAAAAGTACTAAGTACAAAATGTTAAAATTTAGATTTATCTACTAAAACAGTGAATGAAGATGTAAAATTACTAAGTGTAATATATTAAAACAGCACGAAAACGTAAAAGTACTAAGTACAAAACGTAAAAAAATTTATTTATCTACTATAACTTAGACTGAATTCGTAAAATTACTAAGTACAAAGTGTTAAAACATCATAAAAATAACAAGTATAAAGCAGCAAAATATAGATTTGTCTATAGAAATCTTGATCAAAAAATGTAAAAGTTCAAACAACAAAATCCTAAAACTTTGAAAAATTGAATACACGCGGTACAAAAACAGCAAAACCTGTAAAAATGCTAAATATAAGGCTGCAAAACTTAAATCTTTCCAGAAAAACTTAAGGCGAAGTTGTAAAAGTACGGAACCTTTCAAAGTAAAAGTGTTTTTTTTTTTTTTTTTTTTTTTTTTTTTTTTTTTTTTTTTTTTTTTTTTTTTTTTTTTTTTTTTTTTTTTTTTTTTTTTTTTTTTTTTTTTTTTTTTTTTTTTTTTTTTTTTTTTTTTTTTTTTTTTTTTTTTTTTTTTTTTTTTTTTTTTTTTTTTTTTTTTTTTTTTTTTTTTTTTTTTTTTTTTTTTTTTTTTTTTTTTTTTTTTTTTTTTTTTTTTTTTTTTTTTTTTTTTTTTTTTTTTTTTTTTTTTTTTTTTTTTTTTTTTTTTTTTTTTTTTTTTTTTTTTTTTTTTTTTTTTTTTTTTTTTTTTTTTTTTTTTTTTTTTTTTTTTTTTTTTTTTTTTTTTTTTTTTTTTTTTTTTTTTTTTTTTTTTTTTTTTTTTTTTTTTTTTTTTTTTTTTTTTTTTTTTTTTTTTTTTTTTTTTTTTTTTTTTTTTTTTTTTTTTTTTTTGTTTTCTGATAAACCGGTGTTGTATAGTACGCTGGGGTCTGAAAATGAAGGACCCCTAGCCAACAATTGTCCTAGCGGGTTAAACCCTAAAGCCAGGAAGAGATGCTCATCAAGAAACTTAAAGAACAGTTTGTATTTATTTATGACTTCCTGTCCAAACACCCATTTTGGTAAAATCTTTTTTGTAGATGAGCTGATTGGAAAACTGATGTACTGTATTTGCATTGCATTCTCATTTACAGATGTTCTCTCATCTCTTATATTTTAAATGTTTTTTTTTTTTTTTTTTTCTTATTATGGTCCATCACTGATTGCATTTCATTTTCATTGGTTGATGCTCTTCTTTGGATTAATCCTGTCTTTGTGCATATACATTTGCGATGATTACCTTAAAGGGTCATTTGTGGTTCTGACTTTGTTGTGTTCACATCGAGTGGATTTCTGAGTCTGAGCAGTATTTTAGTGAATTGTTGAGAATTCGGGTTCATCATTTGAATTTCTGATGAAAAATCGAAGTGAGCATTTGAGTATGATGAGTAGTGATGCTGCAGTGAAAGACAGTGTCCCATCATATGTAAGTTCTGATTTAAAAGGATGTTGTATGGATTTCCTTTTAATGATTTTGTAACGAGGTTGAAGTCCTTTGGAAAATGATATATTAATGAGAAAATTTATTGATGTTTAATTTTATTTAACGTTATCAAGATGTTTTTTTATATTTCATAGATTTGTGTGTGTGTGTGTGTGTTTCATTTTGTAGGTAAATATTTTAATATATTTAAATTGCTATGCAATTGTAACTTCATAGATGTGATATCTTAAAAAAAAAAAAATGATTAAATTTTTTAAAAATTATTCTTACAGTTTTTTTTTTTTTTTTTTGCAATTTCTTTCCTAGGTTTGTGCTACATGTATAAAGTCATTTAGTACAAATACAAACTTGATACAACACAATAAAACCCATTCTGGAGTGAAAGCGTTCAGTTGCTCAAAGTGTAATGCTTCCTTCCTGCGGAACTCTACACTAAGAAGACATTTGAAGACGCATTCTTCATTTAAGTGTGAGAAGTGTGGTATATCATTAGATGGACGAAAGCAGTTGAATCGACACCTCAAGAGTCACAAGTCTGCGTTTATTTGTAAAGAATGTGGGAAATCCTTCAAATGGAATTCTACCATGAATCGTCATCTGAAGATGCATAATTCCACAATGTACGAATGTTCTGAATGCCATAAAAAGTTTAAGAGGGAGGATATTATAAAGAGACACATGAACATTCATGGCAGAAGCTATTCATGCGGGGAGTGCGAAAACGTTTTTACACAGAAATCTAACCTACTGCAACACATTCGTGTCATTCATAGTTCCTCAAAAGCAAAGGCTGTTAATATGAAACCTGTTCCTAAAAGAGAGGGACCTAATCGCCGAACCGCATTAGGAGTTTTTGATACGGAGTTTGTAACTCCAAACCCTGAAAATTCGAAGGACTTTAAAATGTGCTTTCAAGAATTAAGGCCACAAATTCATCAATTGTTGGTTGATGAAATGGATGAGAAAAGAGCTATTAAGTGGCGTATAGTAATGAAAGCTGAGATGACGCGTCATGTAGGAAATTATGATGATGATGATGATGGTGGTGGTGGTGAAGATCGTATCACATCTTATTTTGGAAGTACAATGCAAATTGAACTTATTAAAGAAAGTATATCCGATCACTTGAATGATGGCCTCTCTCAAGTTGAAAATGCCCTGGAAGAGTTTATACAACTTGGTTCTGGTTGGGTACTCGATCGTATTATTAGTGTAGAAGTTCTCAGTGCAAAATATGCACCTTTAGCCACCGAATAAAAATTATCTAATATTAATAAATTAATAAATGTTATCATAGATAATAGAATGTTCATAAACATTAAATTGATATTTTCATCATATTAAAAAAAAAGTCCATATAGATTAAATTATTTAAAATTATGTAAATGTATACTAATATGCTTTTGAAAAATGATCAATGACTGTAGTTGATCTTTCTAGTTGTTTCTTTATTCGAAAATATCGAAAGTGTAAGCAATTTAAGATCATTATTACATTTTAAGTAATTTCTTTCTCATTTAAATGTTTGTGGTTGATGATTTCGGAGTGGAGTTTGGGGAAGGGCTGGCACCTGGGTTATTAAAAAAACCCCCAAATGCTGAAGCTTTGAATGAGATCTCCAGGTGTCATAGAGATGTTTTACTCTAGGTAAAAGCCCATATATTGTATCTGTGTATATGCATTTACATGTTTATGTAAGTTTTAAGTTATGTTTTTAACTATTAAAGTAGAGTCTCGCTTAAGTTTCTACAATAATAAGCATTTGTTTATGTATTTATTTATTTGAGTATCTGATGTAAGTCTTCCTGTTTCGAGGTTTTCATGTTTTAAAGCCAAGTTTCTAAGTTTGTAAATAAATATGAGTGTAAGTAGGAGAGAGACATTTCTAAAGTTGCAAGTTTATAAGCTTTTCTATTTCTAAATTTTTTCGATTTGGTTCCTCAATTTTTTCAATTTTTTAATGCTTATATGGTTTTTTCTCCCCTTTGATTTAATTTTACTAAAAGAATCTAAGTTTCTTAACGTGTTGAACTTACTACTTTTTACAATTTACCATTAACATTTGGACTAGTTTCCACTTGTATGGTATCAGTTTTAAGTCTTACAGTTTTTTGTTTCCGTATTTCAGTGCATTTAATTTTAAACTTTTAAATTTTTTATTTTGCAGTTTTACATTGTCATTCTAAGTTTTTACAGTTTTTATTCAGTATTTTTACTTTTCGAGTTAATTTTTAACATTTTACAAGTGAAAAACTATTTTGTTTTTGTAAGTTTAAGTACTCTTACATTTTCCATGTGAAGTTTTACTAGATGAATCAAAGTTTTGTCATTTTGTACTACTTTTACATGCTTTGATGCGTTGTACTGTGCATTTTTTGATTTTCCACAGTTTTAGCATTTTTGAACTTTTATGTTTTTGCTGAAGATTTCAATGGTCAAATCTATGTTTTGATACTTTATACTTGTTATTTATGCATTTTTATAATGTTTTAACATTTCGTACTTAGTAATTTTACGATTTCGATCAGAGTTTTAGTGGACATTTTTGAGTTGCTTTAATATTTCATCCTTTGTACATTTTGTATATAGCACTTTTCTATTTTTATTAGAAGAATCTTAGTTTTGTTGTGGTAGTAGTAGAGAAAAGCTGTGTTTCTTTATTTCAGTTAGTAATGTAAGTCTTTGATTATAACATTTCTAACTTTCTCGTATCCTGTATTTTATGTTGACATGATTTTAGGCATTTCTATATTTAAGTTGGGTTGTATACATCCGATCTTAGTGTTGAAATAAAAGATTTAATTTTTTTGCGAGTTTAAGTACTTTTACACTTTTTTACACTAAGTTTTACTAGATTAAGTTTTATCACTTTCTGTATAGCACTTTTCTATTTTTATCAACATTTTTCTATTTTTATTGAAAGAATGTTAGTTTTTCCTTGGTAGTTGTAGTTGAAAGCCATGTTTCTTTATTTCTGTTAGTAATATAAGTCTTTGAGTATTTAACGTTTCTAACTTTTTTATATTCTATACTTTATATTGCTATGATTTTAAGCGATTCTGTATTTATGTTGGACTCTGCAATAAGTTGCATGCGATCTTAGTTTTAAAGTAAAGATTTCAAGTTTGTATGTTCGTAATAGACTTTTTCAAAACATGAAATTTTCAGTGTAAATAGCTTTAAAATTTTCTTCGAATTTTGGTAATAAACCTTTTCAATGTATGAAACTCGTGTTGGAAATAGTTTTGTTAAATATTTTTCTCGGTTGTATTTTTCTGCGTAAATCATTAAAATTATGTTAAAGACTGAATTTTTGAAAATAAATAACTTCTTGAATAGATGAAACGCTCGTTAAATGTTAAAGACTAAGTTTTGAAAATAATAATAAAAAAAGAAAACCTCTCTGAATAAATGAAAGGTTCGTTAAATGTTAAAGAGGAAGTTTTGAAAGTCTTTGAATGGATGAAATGTTCGTTTAATGTGTTATATGCTTGATTATAATATTAAAGGTATGAATAAAGTAAAGATTCCAAGTTTCTATGTTAGTAATAGACTTTTTCAAAACATGAAATTTGCAGCGAAAATAGCTTTAAAGTTTTCTTCGAACTTTGGTGATAAACCTTTTCAATGTATGAAACTCACGTTGGAAATAGTTTTGTTATATATTTTTATCGAATGTTGAAATCTTAAAAATCTCTGTGAAAATCTTAAAAATTATGTTAAACACTAAGTTTTGAAAATAAATAACTCTTTGAATAGATGAAATGTTCGTTAAATGTTAAAGAGGAAGTTTTGAAAGTCTTTGAATGAATGAAATGTTCGTTTAATGTGTTATATGCTTGATTATAATATTAAAGGTATGAATAAAGTAAAGATTCCAAGTTTCTATGTTAGTAATAGACTTTTTCAAAACATGAAATTTGCAGCGAAAATAGCTTTAAAGTTTTCTTCGAACTTTGGTAATAAACCTTTTCAATGAATGAAACTCGTGTTGGAAATAGTTTTATTAAATATTTTTCTTGGTTGTATTTTTCTGTATAAATCATAAAAATTATGTTAAAGACAGAGTTTTGAAAATAAATAACTCTTTGAATAGATGAAATGTTCGTTAAATGTTAAAGACTGAGTTTTGAAAATAAATAACTTCTTGAATAGATGAAACGTTCGTTAAATGTTAAAGACTATGTTTTGAAACATTTTGAATATATGAAACGTTCGTTAAATGTGTTGTATGGGTTGATTATAATACTAAAGGTATGAAATTCTTCACTCGGAAGTAATGAATTAAAGGGTTATATGTAGGAAAAATGCGTGTTTAATGAAAACCTTTTGAGTTTGGTGAGTTAAATACATAGGTTTCCGTAAAACTCTTAAATTTATACATATGCATGTAGTTGTGTGTATGAAATATTTTTAAAAGATCTGAGAAATCAAGATCGAAAGCTACTGGCTGTGTCCTTGTGAAAGATAAGCCTGGCATGAATCACTGCTCGATTGGGGTGGCCGATGAGTTATTGCTGCCTTATCTTCGTCAGCTGATAAGAGCCTGAAGAGTCATTTCTACGTTGCGGTTTGGATGGAGAAACATGTGAGCTCTCTCTTCTCTGTAAGTACTTGATGTTTTATATAATTTGTATTTCAACTTTAAAGTATTTCTTAGATTGCATTCTGTTAAAATTAGTTTCTTGTAAGTTTAAATAAGTAAAATATGTGCTATGTTGTATATTAAAAAAAAAACTTCTTTGATTTTCAATGCGTGAATGATATTATTTTAAGTGCATTCATTCTCTCTGTGTCCATTCACTAACTGTACTGCTAGATTTTGCATAGTTAGATTATGTTCGTGTATAGGATAACTGAAAATTCGCAACGATTGCTTTGCTTAGTAGGAACTCGGTGGAGGAAGTGCTAAAATTGTCCTTTATTTCTAAGAGGCTTTTTTAGCATTCATTCTTCCAAGTTCTAGTAATTAATGTTAATTATTTTTAATGTTAGTAGTTTCTGCAGATGGTATGTCTTGTGTGTGTTTTTTATGTCTTTGAGTATAATATTTCAAACTTTTTTTTATTTTTCTGTAGTTTATCTAGCTATGATTTTAAGCATTACCGTATTTAAATTAAGTTTTATTCCTGCGATCTTAGTTTCAAAGATTCTAAGTTTGTATGTAAGTAATAGACTTTTTCAATGCATGAAATTTGCGGTGTGACCAGTTTTAAAGTTTCTTCGTGCTTAAGTAATAAACTTTCTCAATGTGTGAAAATCGTGTTGTAAATAGTTCTGTTTAAAAAAAATTCTCGGTTTTATATCATAAAATCTTTGTAAATTATAAGTTCTGTGTAAATCCTTAAAATAAATAACTCTTTGAAAAAATGAAAAATTCGCTAAATGTTAAAGACAAAGTTTTGAAACTCTTTTGAATAGATGAAATGTTCGTTAAATGTATTGTACGTCAATCGTGTAGTTGAGCTGCTTTGCAGTTACAAATTTGGCAATATGGTCTTGACTATTTTTAAAGTTTCTTTAATTATGATGTATATGATCACAATAATCTCTGAGATTGTATTCGTTTGAAGCGTTAAAATGTGTAAGAAAAATATAAATTAAAAACGAAAAAAATAAATCTTGGAATATATGAAACGTTCGCTTATGTAAAATGTAAAATCGAGTTGCTGAACATACTCTAACTTCTATTAATTTATGTGAACTCTTATAAATTTGAAAAAAAAAAATTAGCAGTATAAAAGTATGATTATCTATAATACAAATATAGTCTTAGTTTAGCTGAATTCTTTGATTTGTATTCATAGAAACAAAGTAAAATGAGTGTAAACCTGTTTAAGTATAGAAGAAATAACCTCTTTTCGTAAATGTATCACTAAATATGTTTGTATAAACCTACTGATGCTCATTTTCTAAGTCTTAAACATTTCTATAAAACCTTTAATTGACTTAAATTTTGTAAATTTCAAGGATTGATTTGATTGGTTCACATTAAATATAAACTTTTTCAATAAGCTATTTGATTAGTGTTCATTTAATCCTGTCTTTGATACTTTAGAGAGTAAAAAGTAAAAAAAAAAATTTCTAAGTCTTAAACATTTCTAAATCAACTTTGACTTAAATTTTGTAAATTCTGAAGATTGATTTGATTATTAGTTCATAATTAATCCTGTGTTTGAAATTTTATGGGAAAAAATAACAAGGGTAAAAATAAGATACGCTTAAAATTAAAAGATAGTTGTTACTTATACATTATTGAATGGAATTTGAGATTAAATTAATACTATGAGTTGATTAAAAATTGTGAAATTTAATTCTGATGGAAAAAAATAATTAATTCTCGCTAGAACACTTCGGTTAAGTCTGATACTAACGCAAGGAAAAAAACATAGTAATCGTGATCCGATCGAGTGGGTTTTACAACATTAAGGTCTGGGGTATATGAATTCGAATATCTGAAAGAAAATATAATTAAATAAAATATTCTATGTCCAAAAATAATTTCTCTCACTAGATGATAGAATGAGCGTTTCAACTCTTGAAATTAAAAAAAAATAAATTAATGTTACCATTCGCGAAAAACCCAAGTTGGAAATTAAAAATAACTTCGGAAAACGACTAAGTCTGAAAAATAATTATTCCTATTTTTGTCACTAGGAGGCTCTTCGTAAAAATACGTTGTCATGAAAACCACAACATACGCTAGAACCATTGCCATTCCCTAAAATATAAATTTAATCAAAACCAAAACTAAATCGGTGTTGCCATTCCGAAAAGCTAAACTTCGGTGTAACAAGTAAGAAAAACAACTAACTCCACTCAGAAACCCTCGTAATCTTCTACGAGGATAGCAGCAGGTACCCTACTACTCAACCCTACTCGGCAGGCGGAGGAGGGGGGGGGCAGGCGCAAGGGGGGCGTGGAAGGAGGTGGAGGGGGTGTGGCCGATCCGCAATCCGCCTGCTGCTACAGAACTGTCATTTTCTATCTACTTGGATCTGCTTTTTTCTTGCGGGGACACCTTTTCAATGCAAAAATGTTTAGCTTCAGACACTTATAAGCAGTAGAGGAAATAAAAGCTCGATTTTTTGTTCTTAATGTAAACATGTATTTTCGAAAACTAGTGCTGCTATTGTATTTATCTATTTAATAAAGGCATATCTATAAATGCCCCTCCGATACAAAGCTTATCCCATAGCTGATAAGTAATCCTATAAAAAGTAACAATTTGGTAAGTCAGAATTTTGTGGAGGGTCCCCTTTGGTTGCTTGGAATTTTGTGAAAGGTCTTTTGGTTTTGATTACCTGGAATTATGTAAAGGGTCCCCGGATTACATTAGACAGAACATTACAATTAAAATGGAAAGAAATCTTGCCAGAGCAGCAAACCCTCTCAAATGTTACATAAAGCATGAAAAGTTTAAAACATTATCTTTGATGTCTTAATATAGGTTTGGTTTCACATTGAAATTTTTTAAATAATATTCCAATTGCAATGATTGTTTGATATTTTTCTCTTATTTTGCTTTTTAAAGTTGCATCACATTTATTTTTTCAGGAGGATTCGTACCGGTTGTTCCTCTTTTTTTAACTTCTTTTATCGGGTGATGGACAACATCTCCCTGCAGAAGCTTTGTACCAGCATTATCGTCCAACTAACAAAAAGCTGTTTAAAATACATGTGAAAGAGCATAGTTTACCTCTTGACCATAGGCGTAACTAGGGTCGGTGAAAGGGGGGGGGGGGGCACCCTAAAAATGTACAGAGTAAACACCATAAGAAGTGTAAAAGAGTTGAAAATTTACTAGTCATAAATATTTGTCTCTAAAGATATACTCCGTGTTTATTTCAGGCATCTCCCGGGGGGGGGGGGGAGCTACCCCCTCGGAGCAAGTCAACTCCTCCCCCCCCCTTTTCAAAAAATTCAGATCAAAAGTTTAAAAAAAAGAAAGAGAAATTATGCTTTTAAGACACTTTTCTTTCAGAAACACTTTCAGGGAAAGGACATTGAACACTATCAAGAGCGACACCAAAAGTAACGTAAAAAATATAAGACTTTTTTTTGAAAAAAATTGTGGGGGGAGAGTAACCAAACTCCTTTCTGTTTCCTCTAACATCACCAAAGTATACCGAAATTGCATTGCTAGGAAGATTTCAAAAAGTTTCCTGGGAGAGCCCTCGGACCCTTGCCTCCAGAGCTAGCCTAAGCATTATAGATGTAAGACCACTTACAAAAATGTAAGTTGCAGAAGCCCCAAATACACACTCCTCTAACTTCACCAAAGATCTAAACATATATCTACTATATATACATCAAAAAGCTATCATATATGTAAAAAAATTCATACTAACGTCATTTCTAGTCATATATATCTATATATATGTATATATAAAGGGTATGATTTTAAAGCATACACTGCCCTTCCTAATTCTTAACATGCTCCCCCTGCTCCGGAGCCAAGGCAGTGTCCAGAATATTTTTTCGGGGGGGGGGGGGGGCAGACTTCGACACACTTATGTTAAGAAAAGTTTCAGGGAGGAATATGTGATACATTGCAAAAGATTTCTGGGGGGGGGGGGGCCCGTGGGTCCCTCTTCCCCTGTGGATACGGCCTTGATTCACAAAAACATTAAACATTCCTTACTAGATCTATTAGTTTATTTTTTAAACCAAACGCAATAGAAAATTCTATCTAGCGCTAAGCAATCTTCTATGTCCAAGCATTCATAATATTAAAACTGGGAAATAGTGGAATTTTAGAGAAAAAAATCCAAATTCTTCTACAAAAATGCTCATCCCCACAATAAATTTCTAAAAATTTTGTTAAATTTGTAGCAAAACATACCTCAGAAGTGGAAGCGTCTGAATAAAATTTTCTTTTCTTTTTGGATGACGAACGTGTCCATCGATGAAGTGCAAATATTATTATGTTTTAAAAATAATTAAAAATTTAGCTAAAATATAAATAATACTTGATTGTAAAGTAAAATGCAGCATTAAACCGTAGCAGTGAGATTGGAAACGTTGAACGGATGATTTCCAGAGTCGTAAAGCAATCAGTGATGGACCATAATAATTAAAAAAAAAACATTTAAAATATAAGAGATGAGAGAACATCTGTAAATGAGTATGCAATGCAAATACAGTACATCAGTTTTCCAATCAGCTCATCTACAAAAAAGATTTTACCAAAATGGGTGTTTGGACAGGAAGTCATAAATAAATACAAACTGTTCTTTAAGTTTCTTGATGAGCATCCCTTCCTGGCTTTAGGGTTTAACCCGCTAGGACAATTGTTGGCTAGGGCTCCTTCATTTTCAGACCCCAGCGTACTATACAACACCGGTTTATCAGAAAACAAAACTCCATCACAGTAGAGAATATTTTCCATGAAACATATTACTTGTGCGATTGTATTCCCAAATTGCTGCCTTTGGGTACAAAAGACATCAAGAAGGAAAGGAAACCCTCTGGAGTGATTGAAAGGATCTCTGTTTGTCTGTGTGTGGTACGGTGATTGAAGCCACCTTTCGCGGTAACCCCCCTCCCCAAGGTGATAAGGGGTTGATTATAACCAGATGAAAATTCCTCTTTATTATGAGCTGCATACTTTGGTCATGATCACAACCCTTCAGAGAAAGAGGAAATAAAATCATATGCATATGTGTTTAATTTTCTTAGGAAAAAAAAAAAGTGCCTTGCAAGGCCGTAGCCAGAATTTTTTTGTGTGTTTAAATGTGCCTGAATAAGTAAATACCCAATGGGGGAGGGGAGTAGGGGAATAAAGCCGTTTCACCAACAAGAGGCGCAATGCGCAATGCCCTCAGGCGTGAGCGTGGAGCGTGCGCCACCCAATGCCCTCAGGCGTTAGTCGAGTTGAGTTGTATGCCCTCAGGCATTTTTCGAGTTGAGCTGTTTTTGCCCTAAGGCGTTCTTCGAGTGGAGTTGAGTTGTATGCCCCCAGGCATTTTTCGAGTAGAGTTGAGTTGTATGCCCTCAAGCATTTTTCGAGTAGAGTTGACTTGTAAGCCCTCAGGCATTTTTCGAGTAGAGTTGAGTTGTATGCCCTCAGGCGTTTTTCGAGTAGAGTTGAAATGTTTTCAAAAAATTTATAATTTTGGAATGGCAACACCTTTTTGTTTCAGTTTAGGACTTCATGCAATGCGATGTCGATTGTAGCGCCATCTATGAGAAGAAAATGGAACTATTTTGGAACTTAGAATTTTTTTTCTAATGTTTTCTCTCAGAATTCAAGCAGGAACTATTTTATATTACAAAAAATAATTATAATGTATAATGAATTAAATTTATTGTCGCTATTTACATCCTATTATGTATTTCTTTTTTTCTTTTATTTCTTTTTTCGAATTAGAAAGATTTTCTTTTTCAACCTTTTTAATGTTTCCACTTAGCATCCGCACAGGAACTATTTTATAAGTTAATTACTTTTACACTCTGATTAAAAAATTCTCGTCATTTTTACTTAGAAAAGACTGAAATATTTTTTAGTTTTTATTTATTTATTTATTTATTTTCAGACTTAGAAAATTTTTCAGTTGCAAGTGATTTTTTTCCCTAAGTATGTAAAACATAGTACAGTAACATTTTTCTGATCCGTTTTGCAAATTTTTTCTTAAATCATAATTTTAACTGCATGACACATTTCATTCTAAAGTTTTTTCTACTTTATATTATTATTACTCTTGCAGTCTCCTTCAAAGAATATTTTATAAAACTATTATTTCACTTATGAACGCAAAAAACTGAGATTGAACACGTAAAACTTAGAACAATAATATAAAAATACTAAGTACAAAGCATATTCATCCAGTAATACTTAGTACAGAAATGTAAAATTGATAAATACAAAAGGTTTAAACAGCATGAAAATATAAAAGTACTAGATACAAAATGTCACAACAGCATGAAAATATAAAAATACCAACTATTAAATGTTAAAACAGAACGAAACGAGTGTTAGTACTACTAGTGCTTGTTCCAAACTTAGTTTAATCCAGCCAAATTTAGTACGAAAAGCAAAAGTACTATGCCCAAAATGTTAAAACTTTGATTCATTCCGTAAAACAGTAGAGAATGTAAGAAATTACTAAAATAAAACGTTTGAACTTGCAAAACAAAATGATTTTCTACTTGCAAAATTTTAGAACTTCGCATGAAAATATAACGTTTGAAACTTTGAACTAAAATTTCAACACTGAATCATAAAAAATCCGAAACAATTTAAACTGTGGAATAAAGATTTGAGACTTAAAAAGTAAATGTAAAAACACTAAAATAGATTTGAGAATCTTAAAAGTGAAATAGAATAATAACTTCACTAGAAACGTAAAACTTGAAAAATTTAAATCACAAAACTCAAAACTATTGCAAAGTGCTTTATGTGAAACGTAAAAGTGCTAAGAGCACAATGCTAAAACTGAGGAAACTTAGAAATGCGTGGAACAAATCATTTAAAACTATAAACTTTAAAAACTTAAACTCATTCAGAAAAGAACGGAAATGCAAAATTACAAAACAAAAGTGTTACGCTCTTGCAAAATTTTAAAACTTAACTCAAAAAAAAAAAAAAAAAATGAAAGTACAAAACACCAAAAGTTAAGAGTAGTATAAAAAAACTGTTACTTAGATTCATCTAAAACATGACTCGGAAAGAGTACAAGTAATATACGCAAATTGAAAAAAACTTATGTTCACCTACTAAAATATAAAAATAGCAAGCACAAGACATTAGAACAGAACGAAAATGTAAAAGTATGAAACGTAAAATTAAAAAATCTAAATTCATCTACTAAATGTTTGGTAAAAAAAAGTAAAAGTACCAAGAGTGAAAACTAAAAAACAGCATGAAAGCTAGAAATAAAAAATACAAAACATCAAAACTCAAATTCATCCAGAAAAACTTAGAACAAAAAAAATGTTAAAGTTCGGAAAATTTCAAAGCAAAAGTATGATGCACTTGCAAAATGTTAAAACTTAGTGCATAAACATAAAAAGTACTATGTACAAAATGTTAAAATTTAGATTTATCTACTAAAACAGTGAATGAAGATGTAAAATTACTAAGTGTAATATATTAAAACAGCACGAAAACGTAAAAGTACTAAGTACAAAACGTAAAAAAATTTATTTATCTACTATAACTTAGACTGAAGTCGTAAAATTACTAAGTACAAAGTGTTAAAACATCATAAAAATATCAAGTATAAAGCAGCAAAACATAGATTTGTCTATAGAAATCTTGATCAAAAACTGTAAAAGTTCAAACAACAAAATCCTAAAACTTTGAAAAATTGAAAACACGCAGTACGAAAACAGCAAAACCTGTAAAAATGCTAAATATAAAGCTGCAAAACTTAAATCTTTCCAGAAAAACTTAAAGCGAAGCTGTAAAAGTACGGAACTTTTCAAAGTAAAAGTGTTATGCACTTACAAAATGTTAAAACTTAATGTAAAAATGTAAAAAATACTTTGTCTAAAATGTTAAAACTCTGATTTATCTACTAAAACTTAGAATGAAAATGTAATTGAAACAAATGTACTAAGTATGAAATAGTAAAGTAACATGAAAATGTAAACGTACTAAGTATATAGCGTAGTCATCAAGTGAAACTTTGTACAAAAATGGTAAACTTAAGTACGAAACTTAAAAGACTTAGATCTGTCTGCAGAAATCTTGATCGAAAAACGTAAAAATTCGAACAATAAAATCCTACAACTCTGAAAAAAGTAAAAACACGCACTACAAAAACAGCAAAACATATATTTGTCTACTGAAATCTTGGTCAAAAATGTAAAAGTTCAAACAACAAAATCTTAAAACTCTGAAAAATTAAAAACATGCAGTACAAAACAACAAAACACGTAAAAATGCTAAGTATAAAGCTGCAAAACTTAAATTCATCCAGAAAAACTTAGAACGAAAAATGTAAAAGTACGAAACTTTTCAAAACAAAAGTGTGATGCACTTGAAAAACGTTAAAACTTAATGCGAAAATGTAAAAAGTACTACGCACAAAATGCTAAAATTTAGCTTTATGTACTAAAACAGTAGATGAAGATGTAAAATTACTAAGTATAATATATTAAAGCAGCAAGAAAATGTTAAAGTACTAAGTACAAAAACGTAAACAAATTGATTTATCTACTAAAACATAGACTGAAGTAAAATTACTAAGTACAAACTGTTAAAACATCATAAAAATTTGAAAATAGCAAGTATAAACCAACAAAACATAGATTTGTCCACTGAAATCTTGATCAAAAACGTAAAAGTTTTAACAACAAAATCCTAAAACTGATAAATTTAAAACACTCAATATAAAACAACAAAACATGTAAAAATGGTAAGTATAAAGCTGCAAAACTTAAATTCATTTAGAAAAACTTAGAACGATGATGTAAAAGCACGAAACTTTTCAAAATAAAAGTGTTATACACTTGCAAAATGTTATTACTGCAAAACTCTTAAGAATTACTACGTACAAAATGTTAAACCTCTGATTTATCTACTACAGCAACGCGAAAATGTAAAAGTACTAAGTATATAACGTATTCATCAAGTGAAATTTTGTACGAAAATGTAATCGTTTTTGTACGAAACTTAAAAAACTTAGATTTATCTACAAAAAAATCCCAACTAAAGTCGTAAAAAGTATGAAATGTTAAACATCATGAAAATGTAAACATCAAAACTTAGATGTATCTAACAAAATTTAGAACGAGTAAAAGTGTCAAACTTAATAAAAGTACTAAGTAAAAAACAAAAAACAAAAACTTATATTCATCTACTAAAACACAGAAAAACTTTGCACGAAAAGGTAACAAAAAATTTTCAAAATAAACGTGTTATGCACTTGCAAAATGTTAAAACTTAAATTTATCTTCTAAAACCCAAAACAAAGATGTAAAAATACTAAGTATAATACATTGTACCAACGCAAAAATTTAAGAGTTTTAAATACAAAACGTAAAAAAAAAAAAAGTTAGAGTTATCTAACTGAAACTTAGACTGAAGTCGTAAAATTACCAAGTACGAAATGTTCAAACATCATAAAAATGACTAAATAACAAGTATAATGTATCAAAAACATAGATTTCTCCATTGAAATCTTAATCAAAAATGTAAAAGTTCTAAGGACAAAATGCTAAAGTAGTGAAAAAATGAAAAATACGCAGTGCAACACAACAAAGCATGTACTAACTATAAAACTTCTAATCTTGAATTCATCCAAGGAAAAAAAAAACTTAGAACCAAAAAAAAAAAAAAAAAATGTAAATCCAAACGAAAATTTTCAGAAATAAAACTATTCACTTGCAAAGTGTTCAAACTTAATGCAAAAATATAAAAAGTACTGTGTATGAATGTTGAAACTTAGATTTATCAACTAAAACACGGAATGAAGATGTAAAAATATTAAGTATAATATATTAAAGCAACACTAAAATATAAAAGCACTATGTACAAAACATCAAAACTTAGATTCATCTAGTAAAACTTAGTACAAAAATGTAAAAGTACTAAGCATAGAACCTCTAATATACATTTATTTAGTAAAAAACAGAACGAAACTGTTAAAGTACTAAAGCCAACGCATCAAACAAGGATTAATCTATTAAAACAGTATAAAAGAAAGAAAAGTACTACATACAAACTGCAAAAACTCTTAGGACTAAAATTTAAAAATGTAACAAATCATAAAATTTTAAAACTTAACTTCATCCAGAAAAACTTTGAACGCAAATGTAAAATTACTGAAGTTTACAAAACAAAAGTGATAGGCATTTGCAAATTATTAAAAGCAAAAAGTTTCAAAACATAAATTTATCTACCGAAATCTTGATCAAAAATGTTCTTCTCGCGAACAGAGAAGTGGCTGTTAACCGACAATGAAGAGAACCCTAACCAAGAACTGACTACCCCAACTATAAATTTTCCCCGACAGAAAAATGTTCACAGTCGGTAAAATATATAGTTAGGGAACCAGTGCTCGGTTTGGTTTCCCTTCATTGTCGGTTAACAGTCACTTCTCTGTTCGCGAGAAGAATGAATCCAATTGTGACTTTAAAATTAAGGTAGTTTTCCTTTAAGCGTTAAGTAGTTTTTTTTTACATGTTTTGTTGTGTTGTACAACGTATTTTTAATTTTTCCCAGTTTTAATAATTTTGTTCTCAGAACTCATTTTTGATCAAGATTTCAGTAGATAAATTTATGTTTTGAAACTTTATACATGTTGTTTATAAATTTTCATGGTGTTTTAACATTTCGTACTCAGTAGTTTTGTGGTATCAGTCTAAGTTTTAGTAGATAACTCTTCATTTTTTTCGTTTTGTATTTAGTACTTTTACATTTTTGTGTGGCTTTAATATATTATACTTAGTATTTTTACATCTTCATTGTAGGTTTTAGTCGCTAAGGCTAAGTTTTATCATTCTGCAAGTGCATAACACTTTTATTTCTTAAATTTCCGTACTATTACTTTTTCGTTCTAAGTTTCTCTTAATGGTTTTAGGTTTTGTCATTTAAGGGATTTTGGTATATGAAGTTAGCATTCTTTCATGCATTATTCTTTTGTATTGCGTATTTTTAATCTTTCGTAGTATTAGCATTTTGTTCTTCGAAATTTTACATTTTTTGATTAAGATTTCACTTGACAAATCTACGTTTTGAAGTTTTATTTAGATAACTCCATATTTTTTTATGTTTTGTATTTTGTACTTTTACGTTTTAGGTGTTGCTTTAGTATATCGTACTTAGTATTTTTACTTCTTCATTCTACACATTTTTGCCTTACGTTTCAGCGTTTTGCTAATACGTAATACTCTTATTTTTAAAAATAACCGTACAATTACGTTTTTATTCTAAGTTTTTCTGGTTTTTTTTTTTTTTTTTTTTTTTTTTTTTTTTTTTTTTTTTTTTTTTTTTTTTTTTTTTTTTTTTTTTTTTTTTTTTTTTTTTTTTTTTTTTTTTTTTTTTTTTTTTTTTTTTTTTTTTTTTTTTTTTTTTTTTTTTTTTTTTTTTTTTTTTTTTTTTTTTTTTTTTTTTTTTTTTTTTTTTTTTTTTTTTTTTTTTTTTTTTTTTTTTTTTTTTTTTTTTTTTTTTTTTTTTTTTTTTTTTTTTTTTTTTTTTTTTTTTTTTTTTTTTTTTTTTTTTTTTTTTTTTTTTTTTTTTTTTTTTTTTTTTTTTTTTTTTTTTTTTTTTTTTTTTTTTTTTTTTTTTTTTTTTTTTTTTTTTTTTTTTTTTTTTTTTTTTTTTTTTTTTTTTTTTTTTTTTTTTTTTTTTTTTTTTTTTTTTTTTTTTTTTTTTTTTTTTTTTTTTTTTTTTTTACGTTGTCATGGAAACCACAACATACGCTAGAACCATTGCCATTCCCTAAAATATAAATTTAATCAAAACCAAAACTAAATCGGTGTTGCCATTCCGAAAAGCTAAACTTCGGTGTAACAAGTAAGAAAAACAACTCAACTCCACTCAGAAACCCTCGTAATCTTCTACGAGGATAGCAGCAGAAACCCTACTACTCAACCCTACTCGGCAGGCGGAGGAGGGGGGGGCAGTCGCAAGGGGGGCGTAGCAGGAGGTGAAGGGGGCGTGGCCGATCCGCAATCCGCCTGCTGCTACAGAACTGTCATTTTCTATCTACTGATCCATGCATTGATTTTGCTATTTCTGTGCACTAACAACATTGGTATCGTCATTAAAAAATATTTGAGTTCTCTACTACTTATTAGTTATAGTCAGCTTTAATAATAAAATATAACTAAGTTATAAATTAATAACTAGTTATAAATTAATAACTAGACCTCTTCTACATAACCTTCCAAATATCAGATAATTTGCTGAAGTTTGACGTTAATAAATTACAATATACGCTGCGATTTTTTTTAGCAAATACAGTACATATCGTTAATCCAACGTGGAATACTCAGTTGCAATAAAAATAATGAATTGGATTTCCTTTGTCGTACAGTTCAGTATACAGGTAAAAGGATAAAAATATTATATTACTCACCTTTGATTTTTCTTTTCTTTTCTTTTTTGGCATTCGGGCGGCCGCCGAAAACACAAGCATATTTTTCTCGGTAATAAATCAAATCTTTTTTGGCACCTTTACATCTTGACGTTCCATTATTACCTAAATTTTGCCGAGTCAAGCTTATAAAAATAAACATCATGTTCTTCATATTGGATTTAAATGCGTTTTAAAGTTTTCAAAAGAGGAAAACTTTGTTCTAATTTCCGAAGTAATTTAGAAACAAGAAGTTCCGTCTAGAACTATACGAGCCTACTTTCCCGTATACACCGAATTCAAATTCATAATCTAGCTATCTCTCTCTCTCTCTCTGTCTTTCTCGTTTAGCTTTAGTTCTTAATTGCTTCAAATATACCTTTTTCAACGGTTAATACATATTCATTCAATCATTATTTATTAAGTCATTTATGTATTTATTCATTCATTCCTTTGCTTATTCATTTAATCATTCATTAATTAAAAAATATTCTTGAAAATCCCGATCAAAAAATTTCATAAGAAAATAGGCTCGTTACTTCTGGATGAACTTTCTATTTGTACATGTTCTACGTCATAAGAGCTTCCCGATAAAGTTTGTTCCAAGCAAATCGGTATGTTAGATCAGAAATTATATAGGATTGAAATTTCCCCGTAGGCGGTATGTTAATTTTTTTTTGAACTGTTCAAAAATGAACAAAAATTGTTCAAATCAATATTTCACGCCAATAACTTCTTCCAGTGAGCTTGTTCATGGGAACTTATATCTCGTACCCAGAGTTTACATAATTTGCCTCATTTTCACCCATAGGCGCTAATGTTAAAATTTTTTGAACTGTTCAAAATTGAACAAAAAATTGTTCAAATCAATATTTTACGCCAAGAACTTCTTCCAGTGAGCTTGTTCATGGGAACTTATATCTTGTACCCAGAGTTTACATAATTTGCCTCATTTTCACCCATAGGCGCTAATGTTAAAATTTTTTGAACTGTTCAAAATTGAACAAAAAATTGTTCAAATCAAAAAGTAAGATATGGAAATGAGATGTCCTCGCGGAGATCTTTCGAATGCAAAAAGAATTTTTCCAATCGGACAATTCGTTCAAAAGTTATTAGGGGGGGGACAGACCGACAGACAGACAGACCGACAGACAAACAGACCGACAGACCGACCGACACACTTTTTCCCCATCTCAAAACCCTACTTTCAAATTTTTTATTTTTCAATCTTTATTTAATTACTTAACTTATTTTTGACTTTTCTTGATTTCTAACGATATTTTCACGATACCATTAAGCCTTCTTTCATGCTTTATTATTATTTTTTTTTACTTTTACGGGAAAGTAGGCTAAAAATAAGGCCAGGTGGAAAAAAACAGGAAAACACCACCACGAGGACTAGCTACTTTTGGCTGGATGAATCACGTACTCGCCAAATTAGTCTGAGTCTAGAAATCACGCCAAGTTACTGTAAGGGTTGCTAGTAAATTGCTGGAGTAGTAGACTTCCTTAATTTTAATATACTGTTCTATTATTAGAAATATTTCAGATTTTGATGGCAACTTACAAATGCACTTATCGGCATCAACATTTCAATAAATTGTCAACTTTTACATTCAAAAATTATTGAATGGATTTCTTATTTTAAATTGAAAGATTCTAAACATAACATTGTTTTGCCATCGATAACCCCCATGCGTTCATCCCAATCTGATAGTTTTGTTCAAAATGACTTTGGAGCAAACTACATGTGAAGGTATTTAGCAG
Source organism: Octonoba sinensis (assembly GCA_038502835.1). Classification (NCBI taxonomy): domain Eukaryota; kingdom Metazoa; phylum Arthropoda; class Arachnida; order Araneae; family Uloboridae; genus Octonoba; species Octonoba sinensis. The sequence goes on along the minus strand of CM076603.1, from coordinate 108,208,446 downwards.
GCATTATGATATTCCCTATCGATATTCTTCATTACATGATTTCTAAGATTATTGTTTTATTTTATTAATATTTATATCTATAGTGTATATTTGCTAAAGAATGCAAGTTGCATTCAAATTTTCTATTTCGTTTTGATTTTTGTGAATAAAAATCATAATTATTTTCTTTTTTGTTCATTTAATAGTCATATCAACACGATGACTTTCAGAATGTTTTTGAAAATAATAGCTATGTTTGGTGATTAATATTTGAAGTCTGCTTGCAATGAATGCCTTTTTGTTTTTAGATTTAAAAGCATTTGAAAGACGACTGGTGGAAGTGATATCTTATTATCAACCTCAAACTAAGAGATGGAGAGGTAAGTGAATTAAAAAGGATTGGTCATTTTATTCATCGATTGTAAAACTCATTTTTAAATGAATTCATGTTATGTGGTTCCACATGGTACAATCAAAGTACTTGTATTTTAACATTCTGGAAGAAGTTTTATGTAAGCCTGCGTACCAGTTAAAGTCATAAAACTTATCTGCAAAATTGTTTTGTGCATAGATTGAAAGAAGTTAGTGTCCTCTGGTTAAAAAAAGGAAGGTAGAGGGAAAGTAAGCAATCTATTTGTAAATGGGATTTTTTCGATAAAAGTCAATTAAATTAATCTTTAATTTATATTGTTTCTTTTTCATTTTTCTATCAGAAGTTAGCTTAAAGTAAAACAAACATATTTACTTAGTTATATAGAGAAGGAAATATGTAACTTGTGGTAACATCATATTATGTCTAGTCAACTATTGTCCAGTAACTAGGTATATTATCATTCTATCTATAATTTTCTATCATTCATTCTATCAATAATTGCCTGTTATCGGAGGCCTAGCTAAGGGGCAAGGAGGGACTGCTGTCCCCGGGCGCAGCGTAAAGGACACACCAAATTAATGTTAATTAATTTTATTTTTAAATGCGAAAAGAAGATTATTTGACTTGAAGAGGTGTGAATATGTTCAACAAAAAAGTGGGAGCATCGCAAAGCATAGCGGAAATGACCGTAGCACAGGAGTGTGTGGGAAATAGACCAAGGCAGAGAAACAACGTTGGAGTTGGAGTGTTTTCTAGGGATCGGACCTGTGATGACTCTCCAGGGGCTAGGTGCATTTTCTTTGAGCAGCAGAGATAAGAAAACGAGACTCCAGGAAAGGTCCCTTGAGAAAGTAGAAAAATTATATGAAAGTAGAAAGAATTTTGCAAAGTCAAAGTGTCCCATTTTGCCCTTCAAAGTGAATGGTCAGTAATAAAAATGCAAGCTAAAAGAGCTGCTTTTTAGACCTATTTATCATTTAGGAAGTATAAAAGTTTTTTTAATTCCCTTCCAGGGGTGCCTCTAAGCCCCCTGGGGCACGGAGGGGCGCAAAATCTTCAGTTGTCCCCAGGCGCTGAAAACCCTAGCTACGCCTCTACCTGTGCTTTTAGTTCTGTATTCAAGTATTGTATTTTAGCAATTTTCGATATTAAAATAAATTACATTACAAGAATACAATTTTCTCTTTTAGTGATGTTCGCAGTTGTCTCTCTCTGTACTGCCATAGGTGCTTGGCAGTGGCTTATGGACCCACTAACATCACAGGTACTTGACATTTAGGAACTATTTGACACTTCAAAATCATGTCTGATTCTTTTTTTATGTCTGTGTATGTTTCTATATAGTTATTCCTTAGATTAAAATTCTTCCATTATTTTAAAAGTAGGCATATAGTTGTGCATTGAGGTATGTTAGAATTTATTGCCTAAAATGACACAAAAAAATTGTTGTATGTCATTGGTGGGCGAGTTTCTTCCAAAGTGAGAAAAAGATTCGGAAAAAAAAAACAGCCAGAGGAAATAAGTTTCTTCATAGTGAGAGAAATAGAAAAAACTTGTTTCTTAACTGTTTAACATAACTTTCAGTTTTATAAGGGAAAGATAAATGTATTTTTAAGGAAAACTTTGAATATATAATGTTTGATTGAAATGCATTTAATTAAGTAATTAAGTACTTAATTTAATTGTTTAATTAAGTAATTAAACAATTAAATATTCTCAACCTCAATTTAAACAGCATAAATTTTCATTATTTAATCTTCTTTTGATTTGAAATCAACAATTTGCAGTCCTTTAATACTCTTAACATTTTGTTCCGTTTGAAGACTCCTTAGTTTGCTAAGCAGACCTAGATAATATAGGCAAACACGCGAATGCCATTTGCAGAAAATTAACAAAGTTTACAGACAATTTTGATATTTTTTAACAAATTTCTTTATTATTAAGTTTTGAAAAAGAAAACATTTATATATCAGGGGCTGAAATTAAAATTTTTAAAAGGAGGGGGATTCTCCCCTCCGAGATTTATGTGTAGTGGGTATCAAAAATTTAATAGCTGTTTTAAATCTTCGTGTACTCATTACTAAATCTTAAATAGGCAAATGACTCCCTTGCAAACTATTTTACAGTAAGGGTTCAGAGTGTTTTTGGCAGGAACCTCGCCATCCCGCGCCTGAGTTTTAGCCCCTGAATATGTATTTATAAACTGAAAAAAATTTCTTTGCAGAAATTAAAAAGTTTAAATTGAAGAGATTGTAAAATAGATTTTAAGCCTGAGTCTGTTAATACACACTAATTTTTTGGGGGGTATCTTTAATAGTGTCTTTGTTTTAAAAGACTCATAAGCTTTTATCTTGTTTACAACTTCAATAAATTTCGAATTCTAAGCATAAAAATATTTATCCTGTGCTTAAATATGAATTGTGTACATCATCTTTTTCAAATGCATGTTTTTGAAAAATAATTAAAAAATGGTTTTGAATATTTACATAGTTTTCGCTGTAACCTATCTTGATTTTTGTTGGTTATTTGACAAGGTCTCTTGTTAGGTATGAACACATTTATTAATCTCGGCAATTGTGCTGGTCACCTAGTGGCACTATATAAATCTTACATTTTTGCATATTGTATATAACTTTTACATTTTTGCTGTTATCAGGTGTTTAAGACTTGGGGAATATAAAACATAGTTGTAGGTTGCCGTATGTAGGACACAGCATTTTTTTTTTTTTTTTGTAGAAAATTTTCAAGAAATTACTTGAGTTTGCAGACAGTTTTTCATTTTATCTAGGTCTGTTACTAAGTGTAGTAATCAATAATATGGATCTCGAAATGCTACTCATGAAAATAATAAATTGAGGATAATTTGTCAGACAGAAATTCATGGTTGCAAACAGCTAATGACTTGCAGTTTGGAATGATAGCTGCATACTTACTCTCTTTTACTGAAAATTAAGGATATATCATAGAAAAAAAAGTATGCTGATATACTGTAATTGTTTTACACAAATTAAATTCTAAAGATTTGTTCTTTGGCCCACTCTTGTATGACTTTCCCTTATAGTTCTTTCATTTTAATGTTTCTCCGGTTATTCTTTACAGGTGGGGTTTGTGCAGTCTCTTCTAAATCATCTGTTCTTTAGCATCAGTAGCACTGTTCTCATTGTTCTCTTCCTAATGGGTATCCACAGGAGAGTTGTTGCACCGTCCATGTATCCTTTATCAGTTTTATATTTCCCTCTCTTATTTTGACGTGACATGTGACCGTGAAAGGGTATATTGAAGTGTGACATTTTGTGACAAAGGGAGAGGGTGGTCAGATATATTGACAAAAATGCAACATCCTTTTGGAACCACCCCAAAGGTTATTTTGATTAAGTATTTTTCCTTCCAGTTTAGTGTCAAATTAGCTTGTCACACAATTTAACTCTTTACAAATTTAAGTGGAATATTATTGTAATTAATTAGCTTGGTGTATTATTCTCACGAATTGTGCTATTAAATAAATAACATATTAATTTCAATAAAAACTTCTATGCACAATTTATAGTTTTCAGAAATGTAAAATGGGGTTGAACGTTTATGATGGTTTTAATTTTTTCCAAATTGTTTGTATTTCTTTGAACTTAAAAAAAAAATCCAATTGAAATTAAAAAAAATTTTTTTTTTTCTTCTTTTGGTCCATTAGATTTCATAAATTCCCGACCTGTATCTATTTAATTATTTGCCATGCATATATTAAAGATGTTTTCTTTTCTTATTTAATTCCTATACCATACTAGTATAGTATCTAGAGTGCGCCAGGTATTGGCCGATTTCAACATGTCCTGTGATGATGTAAGTGTGTCCTTTGCTTTATATGTTAATTTTAGAAATTTCTCGGATAACACAAACAAACTGAATCACGCCTTGTTTTCATATTATGTGTGATTCTGATCCAGAAATTTCAGACATTTCCGAAAATTTTAGAAAACTTGTTCCAAAAATTCAAAAACGAAAATCGTTTTTCCCGATTTTTTTCAATTTATTAATTTTATGATTTCTTTGACAAATGATATCTGCGCTTTTCTTTCTACCTTCATACAAGCAATATATTTTGTACTACTTTAAAAAATTGAGAGCAATAATGTTTCTGGAAAAAAAAGACTTCTGGTACTAATTAGACCTTTCATTGAATTACTTAAAGGGTTATTTTCGAGCTTTTGTATATATACCTGTATGTATGTATTGTGTGTTGGGGGAGGGAGCATGTTCACCTAATTATATAATTTTCATTTTTTTGAACTCATGGTGCATACTTTTCTGAAATTCTGTATTTAGTTCCGAAATTTTTTTTTCGCTGAGAATCACCCATGTTTCATACAGGCAGGAAAGAAGATGAGCTTTAAAAATAAGAATCATGGCATTTAATTTCTGATTTTTCAAAAGTCTTGAATAATATTTTATGAGTGATTAAAAATAATACAGTAAAAGCTGGGGTATCTGGAAAGCATGGGAAATGCCTAATTTTGGCTATAGGAGTTTTCTGGATGCTTCAGTGTGAAATTTTAAACTTATATGAAAATATTAAATGTAATAAGTAAATTTAAAAAAAAAAAATCATTTCTTCCGAATTTTTTCAATTTATTAATTTTATGATTTTTCTGACAAATGACATATGTGCTTTACTTTCTACCTTCATACAGGCAAAATATTTTGTACTACTTTAAGAAACTCAATGCAATAATGTTTCTGGAAAAAAGACTTCCAGTACAAGAACTTCAAAAAAATAGTGTTACTGTTCTAGTATTGAAGAGATAATTAACCAAATTCACGATAGGAAAGTTTCCACCTACAAAATTGATGGGCCATTATCCCTTCTAAAGGACCCATTATTTTTGCTAAGAAATAATTCGAAGCTAATACAATTCTTAAAAGAATAGCAGAGATTTATTTATGAAAATATCACAATAACTTCACAATACAACGTTAAAAGTATCACCTAAAGCCATTCGTGAAAGAAAAATAAAGTTGACTAGATTTTATATTTTATGAAAAAAATTTAACTATCGGGCATTTCACACAGAGTCGATGCAGCTCAAGAAACAACTATCCCTAATAAAGTATCCTAAGGCATATGGTCCATCTCACCGGGTAAAAACGTCAACTTCCCGCTCGCCCTCTGAGCGAACGTCTCAAAGGAAGTTCTAAAAGGATTAAGAGAGAGAAGCAAGCGAGCACTACGCTTAAATACCGGAGGGTGATTTGCGCATACCGCTGAGCACGTGTACGCTCATGCGTCGATGGCACGTGATGTGCATTCGAGAAAATTCTCGATCGGGAAAACCGGCAACGCCCCCAAGTGGCGGATTTAACCAACTAATCAGTTTGAAAAAGATTTGAGTGTCGGGAGGTACGTCGCAACTTAGCTGACTTTTACTGTTTACAATGTTAAAGGCTTAAACCAAATAAAGAAGTAAGTTAACAAAATTAATTTTACTTTTGAATTAAGTGGTGAGAATTTAAAAATGACATTTCCTATCAAAAATCTTCCTATTTTGATGCTTAGATATTGTTAAGTCAGTTATAAAACTCGAAAATTCACCTATAACGAACAAAGAAAATTGCACATTAATTTTTAAAAATCCCATCTGCAAAAAACGAGGCGGAGCTTAATACGTCACTGTCTGATATCAGCGGGCACCTTGCGCTTTGAACTCCTCGTTTTTTGCAGCGTTCATTTAACTAAACGTGCGTCCATTTAATTAAACTACCGTCTATTTTTTATATTTTTCTTATTCATCATGGACAGTAGGATCCCTTTTAGACAAGTTTTTGATTACACATTCCAAGTTAAAATTTGTTTTATTTATTCAATTACGTGTATTTTTGTTGTGTTGTGTTTTATTTTAGTGTTAAACGATACTCAGTTTGTTGCTTGGCGACTTTTTGGTAATGTTTTGGTAACCCCAATGAAACTCATCTTGCTATTTAGCGTAGTGCATATTACTTAACTTATCGCTTTCTTGTCAATCAATCTTATATTTTTGGAATGCAGAATATTATTATGCTACAAATGCAATTAAAGCAACAATTAAGAAAAACTAATCGCAAAAACGAACTCTTTTCAGAAAACCGCGAATTTTTTTTTTTCGTTTTTGAAAACGGGACATTTTGGATATTAAACATGGTCATTACATTTTATTTTCCATCTCTTTAAAATGCCTATTTCCAGAAAAGCGATGCAAAACATTTCCCGATTTTTTTATTTCAAAGCAACAATTAATAGAAATTCCTAATCGCAAAAATGAACCCTTTTAAGAAAATCGTGAAATATTTTTGAAAACAGCACATTTCCGATCTTAAATATGTTCATTACATTTTATTTTCCTTCTCTTTAAAACGCCTATTTCCAAAAAAACTGCAAAACATTTTCTAATTTATTTTTTCAGCTACCGATTTTTTTTTCCGAAAAAGTTCTGGATTTTGGGTTTTCCGGATTTCGGCATTCCGAAATTGGGGTACCATACTGTATATATATATTTATTTGTATTTTGAAAACTATTAGGCACAAAAGAAATGTAAACCGGTACTGTAATTTTTGAATAGATGTGTTGTTATGTCTTAGTTGTACTTACAGAAATGATCTTCACAGCAATGAAAATTCGACTTCATAGAAGCATTGCTTCTGCATTTAAATAGCCACGTTTTTCGAACTTTAGGATCCCTTGGAACATTAATGAAGCTTTTTCCTGTAGATTTTTTAGTTGTTAATGTGCATCCAGGCACAAAACAATACTTGTAATTAGTATTTGACATATTGATCGAACGCAAATGTAAGAACAAGCACAACGACAAAAGTATAACACAAAGAAACAAGAAATCCAACTGTACTTTGTGCTTCTTTTGCTCGCCAAGCTATTACGTCATCCACTTTATGACGCAAATCATGCCCGATACGCAGAAAGTTTTTTTTTCGTGATCCCCGACTACGCATGAATTGAAAAAATTTTTTAAAAAACTAATCATATAGCAAAATTTTTTTCACAGATGGTGTTAAAATATGTTATTCTGTAGACTAAAAATAAAATTAGAAAATCGAAAACTTCCCTATTGCAAAAACGTTTCATCACAATAGCTGAAATAGACCATTTTCTTATACAACTATGAAAATTCAGGGGTGGTACTGGCCCTCCCCAAAAAATCCTGAAACTAATTTGCGGAATCTTTAAGGTTGAAACAAGGTTTTAAGCTATTATATGTATATATACGGTATTATTACTATTTGTAAAGAAAAGTTATATTCTGAATTGTCATTTGTCACATAAAAATGCAGGTACATCTTTTGTAAGAATTGAATAAATTTTTATGTATTCACAGATCTATTAATCTTTGAAGAACATTTTGAATGCACTGTTAACTGCATAACTTCCATCTTACAGTTCCAAACAAAATACAGATAAAACCTATGAAAAATTCTTCATCACATTTTGCAAATTAAATTTAACATATTTCACAAAATTTTCAAAAAACATAAGGATAGCGCTAAAAGAAGTTAGAAATAATTTTTCAAGATCCGGAATTCCGGACTTAAAAGCCTTAAAATATCCGGAGTTTCAGCCTACGGCCGGAAAAGTACCAGCCTTGAAAATTGCGCATTTCCAATTTTAAATCCCTTCATTTCCCTTATTTTTATTTTTGCTGTGTTTTAACATTTTTTTTCTTTCATCTTTCATACTATTTTAAAAACAATGCTTGGGTAAAATGGCATAACTTTAAAAGATAGTAAATTTCACAAGTTCAAATGAAAATGTCTAATAAAAAATCAATGAATTACAAAGAAGAACAAGATTATAGGTTTCTTTGTGCCAAACTCAAAGGATTCATATGACATTCAACAATAACTTAATCTAATCAGTAAAGAAAGCCCAAATGTTTGCAAAAACAAGAAAACTAAAAAAAGTAAGATTGCATCAAAAGGTGTCTCCTGGGTGAAAGGAATTCATTTAGTCTAGACATCTTTTTTGTCTAGAAGAAAGGACATAATTTAATCCTTTTATTCCAGATGGATATTCAAAATATTCATCAGAGTCTAGAATCACCAGAATGGATATTTTATATACATATCTTGCAAGATCGCATTAGGTGAATTCCCTAGGGGGCTGTTCATAAATGTCACGCTTTTTTCCCCATATATTTGACCCAGCTCCCCCCTTTGCACAATATGTCCCACTTTATTGGACCCCCTCCCCCCTTTGTCACATGTCACGCTATGTTGCATAATGCAGGATGTCACACTTCTTGTTGCCCCCTCCCCTCCCCTTGTCACACTGTCACAATTTCATGAACCCCCCTCCCTCCTTGAAGCGTGACATCATTTATGAATAAGCCCTAGTAACATATGTTACCTACGTACATTGACAAAAATAAATGTAGAACGGATTGCGAGATGCGTACTAATGTTTCAAAATCAAAATTGTCGCCCCCCCCCCCCCCCAATAAAACTAATGCTACAGATAAGCTGTACATATTTGAAAATTTATATGTTTTTTGGAGTAGCAAAAAATAAAATTGTTTGCCTGTAACGGATGTTACCATGAAACATAAAATGGAACATTCTTTGTACTATAGCTTCATTAGTTGTAAAAGTATGAAATGTAATTTAAAAATAACAGTACAAGACATGCAGGCAATTCTCAGTCATATTTTGCTGTTGTGAAAAAAAAATATGTCGTCTAACAGATTTTTCTTGGTTGTTACTTTCTATTATAGGCATGCTATTTCTACACTGAATGTTAAATCAATGTATGAACCTAAATATCTTTACTTCTTGTAAACTATAATGGAATTACAAAAGTTACATTTAAATGTGTTTTAAGATTTAAAAATTCATCTGATTCATTATGGGTTTTTTTTCCTGATTGATTTGTTCAATGTCTGGTTTTATGGGCCAATTCCCTGTTCTTCCCAGACCTGTCCAGCTTCAAGCTTTCCAATGATGTATAATACTTAGGGAAATGTTTTGAATGATTTTTTTTATTGGTTTCAAGATAGATGGAAGTACCTAATGTTCTTGATTAAATTATCAAGAAAACCTGATGTCTTTTTTTATCTAAAGGAAAAAAAAGTAAAAGGAGGGGAAAATCGAAAGCTCTGTACTTTTTTGGGGCATTCAGAAATCCCCCTCCTATTTTTAAAGGAGATTGAAATGAAGACTATGAGAAGAAATTCTAGTTATTGAGTTTTTGGTTTCTTGAATTCAGCATAACTGTACTTTTTTTAGAATTTGAGAAATGAAGATGTTTGGTGTTTTGCAAAACATGATTAATTTAGGTTACTACTGCATAAAAATGTTTTTAAAAAAATCAAGATAGGGAGATTTTTGAGACATGCAGATTTGACCTAAATGATTTCTTTCAGACATTAATTGCACCAATAATAAAATATTCAAATCTAAACTATCATTTCTTTTCACTTTTGTACCTAGTTCTGACAAACTATGGGACTTTGAACCAAAATGGGTCTTAGAAAAAGTTTTGTGATTGCAAAAAATGGACTGTTTACAAAACTATCAACGAAATACAATTTTTAAAAATCTAAATTTCCTTTCATAAGATTAATTTCATATTAAACTTCCTGTATATTTCTTCATTCAAAAACAAACTTTTCACACAAAGTGAACCACAGGGCAAATTTTTGGATAGAAAGATTCCTCCAAAGGTTTTATGGAAGCTAATGAATATATAAAAACAAAGCAGTTTTGGTCTTTAAAATTCAGTAAACGAAACATTTTTACAAGTTTTTAATTCACTTTGAAATCAGAGTCAAGTCCTTGCTGAATATCTTCAGTCATTGTATACGAAATAAGAAATTGCCCCTTCTGCAATCCTTAATAATAGTGAAAATGAATTTCTTTTTCAGAATGGGCGACTGATCCTGAAGCCCAGACCGACCACGTGACCCCCAGTCTGTATAGAACCTTTTTAGTGATGATGAAAGGAATGTTTCCTCTTTTGTAATATTTGTAAATATGTATGAATGAATCATTTTTACAATAAATCGATATTTAAATTTTGTGTGCGAGACGTTTATCTCTTTGTAAGGTACAAAGTCTGAAATTCATCTTTCAACCGTCCGGCATGTTTTCCCCAATAGTTTTATTCTAAATATAACATATATATTGCGAGTTTTTGTAATCGTTTTCTTAAAAGTATTGCTTTCTCTGATTCGTATTAGAACAATAGTGAAGTTATAGATCCATGCAGTCAACATATTTTTGGTTTAAATTAGATGATTTTATAAAGATCATTATTAAAAGTGCAGTTCCAAATCTTTTATAACTGCATAAATTATTCATTCAACTAGTCATTTATAGTAGTTCTGGTTTGAAACTACAAAATAAGAAATGTTTCAGAAATAAATGCCATAAGAACTTTCATACAACCAAATGGCTTTGCATGACAGTATGCTTTATGATAGGGGGGGAAAAGTTGTTTGTTTTAAGTCGTTGGTGAGGGGAGAAAAAGTTTACTTTTTTAAGTCTAGTATACCAACATACAGGGGTGCCCCCCCCCCCCGCAAAGTTTATGGCGCATTCCCCCCCAAAAAACAAATTTTACCATACCCTCGGGGCTCTTCAAAAACCACCTGATGCACTTTAAGGGGGAGAGGGTTACAGGCTAGCATCACGTTAACTACGTTTATAGGAAATTTTTCCAAATTTGCCTCACGTGGGAGGGGGTTGAAAATAGCAAAAAAAAGAACATTTTACATGGTTTTTTAACGGCCTCCTTCATGCTTTCGGAATTCTATTGAATATGAGGGTTTTACTAACAATTCAATTTCTATTATTTTCTTTTTAAAAGATTTTACTTACGAATTGCTGTCAAAGAAATGCGAATGGTTCTAAGCTAAGTAATTATTTTTATAACTTTTAACAATATTTCTGAGACATAGAAATGCCTGAGGTAACTCGATTATAACTCCGCTACATTCTAGACATCGACCAACCAGTTGCGTCGTTGCAACTACTAAGTATGCGTACTAATACTCGCATTAATATTTGCCACTAAAAAGAAAATATATGTATATAATATCTATATACTATACAAGGCCGTAGCCAGAATTTTTTTTGGGGGAAGTGGGGCCCTAACTTTGAAACACTAGTGTTGAGGAAAGTTTCAGGGAGGAATATATGCTACATTGCGAACATTTTTGTGATTTCCGGGGGGGGGGGGGGGGGTGCCCGCCGGCCCCCCCTCTGGATACGGCCTTGATACTATATATATTTATACTTAGGCTATATCATAATATATTAAGTATTAGGTACCGGTACACAACTAACGCTTAGCAATTGATAAGTTAAATCCCATCAAACATGTCGGTTGAACAAAAACTACAAATGAAAACTCAGAAAACGTAATATTTGATAAGTGGTGCCTTTTTTGATTATTATACATTCATTCTTAAGATCTTTATGTGCTTTAAAGAGAAGTAATTTTGTTCTTTGCACGCTTGTTGAAGCAAATTTTTCTATTATATCAACTTTAGAGATTGCTTTCAGAATGTCCTTTTGGGATGTTAAAATAACGAGTATGTTGGACAACCAAACATCTCCCATGCTGCTTTTTAGCCTGTTCTTAACAATTTTTAATCTGCTCATTGTTCTTTCAGCAGAACAGTTTGTTGCTGGCAACAAAAGGATAATTTGGTTTAGCATTTGTGTTAGATTTGGGAAGCCTGACTACATGTTTATTACACACCTATATGGTCTAATAAACCCCTTAATCCACTGATCAAGAAATCTTTCCTTTGATATTTTGTCTGGGATGTCGTTGCAGTCATGGTCAGGGGAGTCATCTTCTTCATTTTTATTACTTGTATCTTCGTCAGGCGAGCTCAGCATATCTGATAAGTCAATGGTAGTGTAGCTTATTTTATAAAGCTGACTGAACACATTTATTTCTTCCATAACTTCTTCCCCATCAATTCCATAGAATTCGCACAAGTCATTGATTGGAATTGAGCTCAGAGCTCCTTCCACATTTTCAGCAATATTCATCAACCCTTCATGAGAAGTATGTCATTTATAAGACAAAATACACGTTTTAATTTCACGTTTGTTTTATCTTTGTACTTACAAGTATGTCATTTGTTTGATAATATTCAGCGAGCTTTCAGGAAGCCGATCTTGTAACTAAAGTATAGAGAATCGAGTAATTGAAAGTATACCTCTACTCTAAGTTTCGCAATGGAGGCAATTCATACAGCGTCATAGGTCACGTGACAAAGATGTAAGCAATGTAAACAAAGGAAGCTGTAGTATCGCTTTACTTCGAGTTCGCTTGTTTAACATTACGTTTTTGTTTGAATATATCGAGTTGTAAAAGATGCCATACTGTGTTGCATATGGGCCATCTATTTCAACTGAATGTTAAGAACTTGAGCTTCATAAGCATTGAAATTCATGAAACAAACAAATGTCAAAAAAAATTACAATAAATAGACAATAACAAAAACTTACCTTGCATTCGGTTGAAATCCTAACTTTTGCTGAGTAAGCTTCTTTCTTTTTCATTTCAGCTTTGACAGTAACCGATATGTCAAAAAAATGCATTGTTTTTTGACAGTTTGAGGAAACAGATTTTAGAAACGAATTTTTCATTAAATAATAATGATCCTTTCTTTACTTTAGTAATCACGCTATTATTTCCAATTAGTGCCGGAAACTGCTTGGCGTATTCCATTATGGAAAAATTTGTAAAATCCGTTAAATACAATGGTTTATCAACAATAGAATTAGCCATGGAGCCCAAAAATCCTAAATTATTACCAATTAAAACTTCTTTTATGAATTTAATCTAATTAAAAACTAGGCCTAAATAAAGTTCTAAGTTATTAAAAACTAGGACTAAATAAAATTCTACGTTATTAAAAACTAGGACTAAATAAAGTTCTACGTTATATAAAATTAACACTAAATAGAACACTAACTATTGTAATAATCAATAAATTTATTTTATAATGATTAAATTAAAGGTAAATTACTTGGTTTATAATCAAAAAAAGCTATGAAAGTAGTCTAATTTTAGGATAGCTAATTTTACTGCGGGAACTCCACGTAGAACTCAATTAAAAGTTTGGTAAACAAATCAGCGAGCATCTTTGTCACGTGACGCGACGACTTTCCTCCACTGGGTCGGTTAGCGCCTCATCAACCGAGAGTTCGTCCATGAACCTTTTTATTTTTAAGACTTCTACGGTTTTGGATTTGCGGGATGTTGTGTTCCTTTAACTTCCTCTTTAAACATGCAAATAACTTTTTCGAATATTTCACTACTTTTATTATCCCCCCCCCAAAAAGTTTCCTGATGGCGCAAGTTGCCCCATGCTACCCCCCTGCCAACATATTTTCTCTAAATCGTTTTTAATGTAGAATTTTTTTTACTACATTTTTAATCTCTTTTGCTGGTTTTTTATACAGTAAAGCATCATTTAACCATCTTTCAAGGGTAGAATAAATTATATAATAAATATTTTAAAATATAAAATTTTCGAAAGTAAGTTATAAGGAAACTGTTTGTTGGTCAGACTGTCTATGTTCCTGCTTTTGTATGTCTATCCTCTTCACAGTACTTATTTTTGTTTAAATCAAAGAATTTTTCTTTCCTGCACAACCATATTCAAATGGAATAGGATATCAGAAATGTAATTAAAACTTTATTTCAAATACAACAAAGTAGACAAATAAATACACACCAAACAGTTCATACAAGATATATACATACAAATAATCTGCACATTGGTTTGTTTGTTGCCAGGGTTCACCTCAAGATGGCCTGTCATCCCCACGAATAGCTCGGTACTTGGCCATCTCGTTTGGAAACACTTTGCTCAACTCCAACAGTAAAAGACTCTTGAAGCGCTATAAAAAAATAATAAAAATTTGAAGACCTTTTCCTTGGAACTTTTTAAAGCCCTTCAACATCAACATTTGACTATAAATTTATATAAAAGTTTAAATAATTGGTTGATACAAAAAACTTATTCCTAACCAGGCTTGGAGTAATCGCAATTATGTAATCGTAATCGGCTGTAATCGATTACATTTTGACAAAATCGTAATCGTAATCTGATGATGGCATATTCTCATAATCATAATCGAAGTTGTGTAATCCCGTAATCCTTCTTCTCCCGTAATTTTAATGGTAAAAGGAAAAAATCCGTAATCTGCTAGTCCTGCAATCGTGTAATCTTGACCTGCTGAAAGCTGAAATTTTTAGCGCTACCCTTGGATAGAAGAGATAAGATTACAAGAAAAAAGATTCAAACTGTGTACTGAAGTCCTATCCTAAGCGATCTGTAACCTACAGGCGATCATAATATAAAAGGTTCTGTGTGGCGGTCGCAGAGCCTTGATGGCAGGACCATATAATAGTCTGCTAGAGACGCTTGTTGTCCTACTTGTTGCGGTCTCTCAGAATTCTTAATTGCGGCTCCACTCTCCATGGGGAATGGCTGGAGAGCCCGAGAAGAAAGGGAGTCTGGTCTGGATATGTCACTCGCATCGCCTTGGGGCTCTCAGGGGGGGGGGGGGGAGTCTCCGGTCTCCTCGCGTCATCCAGTTTCGGTACAAGAGTAGTAATCTGTCCGCAAGTCACAGATTTCGGGGTAGATAAGAAAGGGGAAGGTGTCTATAGAAGGACCAAATGCATCAGTCATTTTGCTTCCTTACTTACCCCTTCAAAACATATTCAAACGGTTGGGCAATAGGCGAGAGTCTGGACGGGACCGCCGCGAGTAAAAGACAGTTCCCCCTTTCTTCTCTCCGCGGGGGTCCCGGTTTGGAGCCGGCATTAAGGATGGGCGCCCCATTTTCCCTTTCAATAATCGAAGTAGACTGCCCCCCTGAAAATCTAGTGTTGGTACTATCACCTACACACATAAAGAGACATGAAATGACTTTTGTGTTTTCGCCTTTCTTTAACGGCAGAAGTGAAGAATTTTTCTAAAGAATAGCACATTTACACTTCAGCAATTTAGGAACAGGAGTTACATGATGCTCTATGCTTGAGATGCATGAAATCTTAACCCTGGTACGTGTGATTATTATTATTTTTAAAAATATGTTCTTCGAATATTTAAAAAAGTACATACATTTAAATCTTAAATTTATTTATATTTTAATGCTAATATTCTTTTTAATTAATAGGTATGTAAAAGAAAATGATATATGTTCAGACATTTTCCCAATTGTTTTTTACATGCATGAATTAATATTTAGGAATTATTTTAAAAAATGAATTATCTTTTTCTTCTTAGAATTACCTCAACAGAATTTTGTATTTCAGTTGAATCTTGTACGTTAAATTTGTGTTGTAAAATTACTTGCACTTTATTTTTTTATTAAAACAGTTAGTACATGGGAAAAAATTATATGCTCGTGCATGTTAAAAAAAAAAAAACACCAAAAAAATCTATTTAAAATATTATAGCCATTCGTATTATAATTATTCTTCATATTACTTTTTAACAATTGCTAATTTTGCTAAGAGTTATTTGAATGTTCATGTTCAAATTTTTTGAAATTATTCTAAAATTCAGCATTTATTTTCAAAAGATTATTTATCTCTTACACTATCTGAATATTTTGTTATCCCGTGCAATTCATACACATCTTATAAGTGATTTCATAAAGAATCATACAAAATTATTATTTTCAGTAAACTAATTGGTGTTATGTGAAATATTTGCACAATTTAAACTAGAAAATAAATACAATGGAGGAATATACATTTTCAGAAATTGCGGCCAACTAAATTTTGATTGTATGCACACAAAATAACAATGAACCAGGTAAATCACTAATGCATTATATATACATTTAGTGCATCGTCTTTGCTTATATACAAAATACGATCAATGTAGTTATTCCTCACATGAGTTTTAAATATTCGAAAAATACTGAATGTGCCTTTCCTGATTATACATATATATATATATAACGCAAATTTTTCATTTCTGCAACGACGTCATAATTCCAGAACTGTGATGTTGAAATTGTTTCATTATAATTGCATTCATTATCATTTCAGTTATCTCTTATAAAATCAAAAATTTAATTAAAAATCATAACTTTTTGATTTATGACACTATTGTGAAAATGAGAGTTGTATAAAATCGGATAATTTTATGCTAATCTAATCGTAATCGGATGTCATAATCGTAATCGATTACATTTTTCAACGACTGTAATCGCTGCCGTAATCGTAATTACTTTTTGGCAAAGGATTACAATCGTAATCGTAATCACAATCTCTCAATTTCTCCCTTTGTAATCGTAATCGAATTTACGTTTCTTTGTAATCGACTCTAAGCCTGTTCCTAACATATGAAAATGTTGAAGAAATGGCAATTCAAGCCTACAAAGCTAGAAAAAGATAAATAAAATTAATTTTGAATTGAGAGATGAAAGAAATATCACTAGCTGAATAAGATAAATTTTTGAAACTGAGGTTTTTCAAAGTTCAAGTTACAAAGGAAATGAGTATTTCTGTTACTATGCATGAATTAAAATCAAATATATGATTGATGCACAGATGTTTGTTAATGAGATCTAACAAGGTGGAGAAATCCATCTCTTTTTATCTGTTTATCAGAGGAAAAAGGCAATATGTCACAAATGTTAAAATTTTCAGGAACACGCACGAAAAGAATATTTAAATTGCACGCATACACACACACACAAAAGCATAAAACACTATTATGATTTTAATTTTGTAAAAAAAAAAGGACTGTTATCGATTAAAATAAATAGGGAAAGTTAAATCACCTTTCAGTAAACTAAAACAAATAATATCCTATTAAAACTTGGTACTACAATATTAAAAGTAAGAAATTACAACATGTAAAAAGTACAAATATATAGTATTTTCTTTTTAATAAATATATTAGCACTTATCACATGTTGTAATTTCTTACTTACCATTTTTTGCGAGTTTATACTAAACCCCTTTGGACGAGCAACTATGGGATTTTGGTTTACTTCTTGGTAGAATTGTTATTGAATCAATTTCTAATTGCATTGGAAAAATTCTTGTCACAAAAGGTTTATTTTTTATTTATATATTTATATCTCAGGCGTGGTAGTTTTGCAGATATCAGAAATTTTTTTGCTCAATCATCCTAAATTTTTCATTTTGGTTTTTTCCCTTTCAATTGCAGCCACACGTATTTTTTAGTTAATTTTAGCAATACTTTAAAACTACGTAGGCCTAATTTCCAAGTGCAAGTAAAGAAACTCATGCACTTCTTTCTTTGCTTAATCTTTATGCATCCTTTACGGGATTTATTTCTTTCATTTCAGTTTTTTTTTTAGGTTTAATTAAGAAGTAAACAAATAAAATTCCTTCTTATTGTTATCAAATCGAACTGTATATACTTGCGGATAGGTCAATTCGCATGTAAGCTGAACCCCCAACTTTCAAATAGAGGGAAACCCTCATTTAAGTCCTCCTGACTTTCAGAGAAAGAATTGGGAACGTCTTTGCAGTGAATTTTTAGACAAATGATTTAAAATTAGGGGAAATAAAATGTAATCACAATCCCAAATATGTAGTTTTATTTTTGTGATTGTGATTTTTGTAAAGGGTTCGTTTATGCAGTTATGTTTTTGGTTAATAGTTGCTTTTGTTCTGAATTATTAAAAATAAGTTTCTGTGCATCAGTTTTATATGCAACTATTAAACCGTCTGATACTCAAGAAAAAATGAAAATGTGCCAGACAAAGCACATACCCGGTATGCATCTATCTTTCCCTTGACAATTTCATTCTTGTTCAGAGCCTTCTCCATGCAATCCTTAGTATAAAGCTGGGGGTTGCGTCCTTGGTCAATGTATCTGAAAAAAAAAAAAAAAAAAAAAAAAACATAATTGCTCAATTACTCTCAAAAACTGAACACTACACATACGCATTTTTGCTCATCAAGTTAGCTTTAAGTTAAATTCCTTTCTTTTTCTAAATTGTATGTGGCGAAAAAATTTTCAAACTAAAATCTTGTAATAAAGACATAAGTTTTATTTGGCAATACAGTAGAACCTCTCTTAACCGGCCTTTGCTTCATCCGGCCCATATTTTCAAAATACAAAAATACCTTTTAGAGCACTAGTTACATCGAAGAAACAGGTGCTGCGGTACTTGAGTGAATTTTTTCGTGGAAACCTTATCTCCCCGGACAAAAGCAACATTCCAATGTCGGACAGAAGGGGATGTCAGGGAATCTGCATACGGGTCCTATGAAATCAAGTGTGGCGATTGGCTTATCTCAGGTTCAGGGTTCAGCCTTGTCAAGCACTTGATAACTGGTAAGCAGGGTTATTGATTTTTTTAAATTTTTGAAAAAAAATTAAAAAAAAAAAAAAAAATCGGATTTTTTAAATTTTTTTAAAAAGACCTTAAATATATCGGATATTTATTATGTTACATTCATATAAACAATATGCAAAAGTACAATTTCAGCTATTTTCACAGCAATAAATATTTTTTAATAATAATTATAAACAAATTTTAATACAAATGCATGACTCAAATGAAACTTAACCCTACCAAGAATAATAGTACACTCATAAGTACAGAGAAAGTGAACAAACTTAATCTGAATTATTTTTCTGTAGAAAGCTGAAAAAAAGCAATAATTGTGTGTACTTAATTTTTACATTGAGTGTACTTTATTCATTTTTCTATTTTATAAATGAAAAAGCCTGAAATACTTAATCAAATATCTTTATTGAAAACTTCCATAATAAAAAAAATATTTTAGAAGGAGAAAAACCTTGAACTATTAGGGGACATGGATGAAACTTTAAGGATACATATTCTAAATTCTAACAATTGTTGTTTTAAACACTATCATTCGAAGTTATTTATTGTGTGGCATTTATTAAATTGATTTAAAATACTATTTTAAAGATAAAAAACACAATGGTTCATGATTATTATGAATTACAATTTGGATGATTGAATTGAATTTATGCTTTGCTTTTAAAATGCTTGAAGAATAAGAGGGTCATTCCATAGTATTTGTGTGTTACGTACGGGACATTTCACAGCAAAGTTTTGAAGTATTTTTGCCTGTTTTATTATGAAAATATTTAAAAAAAGTTTTCAATTTTTTTTAGTATATTTTGTACCTCTGGAGCAACATTAGTATAAATTTTTTTTCAATAGGCCAAATTGTTTTTGACTAAAAAAATATTAAAATTTTGTTACGTACGGGACATCACAAAAAATAGTTTTCTTGATACCTAATTACATTTGAGCTTTTCTCTAAATTTATGAAACTTTTTGAACTAAAATTTTGTAATTTAATGCAGTAATGTTCGTTGTTTTAATGCTTGTCAAAACTAGATTTTTAGCTTTACTTACTAATTAATGAGGAGCTAATTACTGGTGTTACGTACGGGACATCTGATTAAATAACCAAAGAACTGTTAAAAATGATGATTAAAATTTTAATTAATGTTAATTTCAATATAAATACTGCTCAAAATAAAGTATTTACATGTTTAGTTAAGAATAATAAACTAATATATTTAATACAAATTAATTAGTTTTCTTAGTTATACATAGAGCAAGTTTATTAAATAATAAAATTCTAAAATACTTTCAGCTTTTTAATGATAATTTTTATTTTAGAAGTTGAAAAAGTAATAAACAAGCAGGGTTGGCAGGTCTCTACCGTTTGATGGTTTTTAACGTCTGTGGAAAAACCTGTTTCTCCCATGATCTTTACATCTTCAAAAGTAAAAATGGTACAGTTTATATTATTTTTTGCAAACATTTAATTTAAAAGATCGATTTAGGTAGCATTATAAACATATATATATATATATATATATATTATAGTATATTATACATATATAGATAAGACTAACATTTTTATTATAAAATGCTGATTTTGCATATATTAATAAGCATATTATATTCTTGCAATAAGTTTTATATACATATATGTTTATTTTAAAATGTAGTACTGTAAAAATATTAAGTATAGGTGTAATTTTCTAATCTTTGCCACACATTTGATAAATAAATGGAAAAATATTTGTTTCGGTTAGAACAAAAAATTCATGCATTAATGTTGTGTTTCAGAATTTGGTCTTATAACTTGATATAAACAAAAAAATGAAATAATTTTTATCATTCTTACAATGAAAATCCTCACATTTAAATTAATATCTAATAAGACAAAAGAAAAAAATAATCACTGAATGAATAATTGATTCTAAAGAAATATTTTTGAAAACATATCAACACAATAAGATAAACACAGTGTATATTTTTAATTTAGGTTTATTAACTAACAAAAAAACATCTACCAGTCTAAATCGTTGCAACCTCTTAACATTCTGTAACAAAATACAAGTTTTACAGCTTTTTGAACACCAAGTCTATTTCTTAATTTATTGTGAATAAAAGAAAAGTTCGAAAAAATTCGCTCAATTGATGCTGAACTGCATGGTACCGAATGTAATTTAACCATAAGATGTATGAATTCTGAATTTATTTCTGTGTTATATAAAGCCTTCCACCAGATTTTGGCTTTAACATCTTTTGTTTTAAAAAAACTTCTTGGAAATGGCTCTGCTTCTGTCTCATATGCTAAAAGCAGCGAAAGCGAATTTGGCATAACAGACATAAGCCATTCTCTTGCCATTTCTTGTCGTTTTACATTCAATTTTTCATCGTTTTTATGATCTAAATCTGTCATAAAAGCCAAAAAATGGAAAGGCTTCAATGCCAGGTTCATCCGTTTTGATATAGCATCTTTATGAGGCATTAATGCAAGACAGTTCTCTAATTTCAGCCATTCGTAACAAGCATCAGCAATTGTAGCTTCATCACTTTGAACAATGTTCATAGCTTCAGCTATAGGTTGAAGCTGTTGAAAGAGGTTTTTAACTTGTTTAAATAAGTTATAGTCATTAACTAGTCTTTGAATGTAGATATGAAATTTTTTAGCCGGTAAAATCAGTTTTTACCGGTAAAAACCTAATTTTTACCATGTTCTGGTAAAAACTACTTTTTAACGGTAAAAACCCAACCCTGTAAACAAGACTTAATTGAAGAACAGAAGTGATCATTTTACAAAAACCATTATAGATAAAAATTAATAAAATTATAGATAAAAAAAATAGTTTTAGAATAATTATTGCAGCTCCAGCATATCAATGATATCTTCTACTGCCTTCACATCTTTGGATAACAATGAAAAATGTCCTCTGCTATTTATTGAACTTGGTGAGTCTTCGAGTTTTTTCAAAATATTTTTTTCTAAGATGTTATCCTTTTTCGGAATGGATGGCCAAACAAATTGATTCGCACCAAGTGGTTTTATAAACGATAGCAGAAGGTACTGTGATTCCACATTTTCAACAATCCCTGGCCACCATTGGTCATCGTACCTAACTGCTACCCAGTCTGATTTTTTTATTTTCATTGACAAAGCGTCTGTGTTATAGTTTCCCTCATATAGAGGCAGCCAAAGCTTTATTTCTTCATGAGGAGGCTCATTCCTTGTGAAGCAGGAATGCTTCCAAAGCCCTAACTTTCCATTTCTTAGTGGCTTTGCAAAATGCATACTATGTATGCCTTGAATGGCTGTTGTCTTTTCCCATTTTTCGATCAGCCCTTTTACTGATAAATGTCTCTTAATATCTTCTGCACTAACATATTTAATTTTAATATTGCTAGCTTCTTTCTGAGCAATTTCAGCAAATTCCTCTGCACGATTTATAATATAGTGTTTCCGTAATGTATGTTTCGTTTTATAACTGCATCAAGGCCATCAATTGCACCTTTTCCATGGGAAAATCCAAAAAAACTCCAATCTGCATTAACATCATGATCGTTTTTATGCAGCATCAAATTTTGCATATTGTATCTGTTTTTAAACTGTCCTCCACATCCATCTGACCAGAAGTGAACATGGTCAAATGTTATGTTTTTGATATCATCGAGTATTACAGAATTGAAAACGAATATTGCATCCTTAGAGTGATTCAAATAATCAGAAATAACAACATAATTTAAATGCTGCAGCTTTGAAGTAGCTTCATCTTTGTAATATATTATGCATGCAAATAAAGTCACTTGTGCTGAGTTCCAATGTGCAGCCATAATTTCTCCTTGATGTTTAAGAGAATAATTTTCCGCAAAATCTTCATGCATAGTAATATTTCCAACCTTTAAATGTTCTTTTAAGTGTCTAAATTCAGCATGTTGTTTATGTGCACTGTATGTGTGCAATGCAAAGGGATATAATTGGGTGATTAACTCTTCTTTTGCTTGTAACAAACTGCAAACAAAATTTTGTCCCATACGTAACATTTTTATTTCCTCTGCAGAACTTAAGAATTAATTGATATTATAAAATCATGCAGTATTTTAGGAAGCTTGTACACTGGTTAAAGAGAAAACAAAAAACTGTCCAGTTTCAAATAATATTAATAGCATAAAAATTAAAAAACACCCTTAAAATGTTACATACGGGACAGAAAAAAAGGCAATTAATTAAAATTAAATAGTAAACATTAAAAAAAAATTTTGACTTTTTTTTCCCTAATACTACTTAGGAAGAACCTCAATAACATATAAGAGTTATGAATTTGAACAAAGTATTTTTTGAGTTGTGGCCAAAAACATAATGTCCCATACGTAACACAATATTTCATGCGATCAGAAACCAAATGCTGTAGTTTTTTCTAAAGTGAAAACAAAAATATTTTATTTACGAATCCTAATAGGGGACATTCTTAGCTTCAAAATGATATAAAACACTTATCTTTTCATCAAGGCCGTAGGCAGGGGGGGGGGCCCGACAGGCCCGAGCCCCCCCCCCCCCGAAATACTTTCGAAATTTTTAACTTGTCTGAAAAAAAAAAATGTAACAAAAAAAAAAAAAAAATTTTTGTTCCTCAAACCAATCTGTTCGGGAGCGGGGGGGGGGGGGGGGAGGTTCTCTGTTTTACAAATGGGGAAACGACAAGACGGCGCTTCAAAAATCCAGGGTCTATAAACCAGAACTCAAAATAAGATGTTTTCCCTCAATTCTAAAGACGGTAGGTCCCTCGTGTCGTGTCATCAACAGATAACGGATTGATTCCTTGCCTAAGGGCTACATATGGTTCTAATCACTCGACCGCACAACAAGAACAGCAAATGTACTGATCCCTTTTTGGCAAAATGCGAGCCACCACATTTGCCATAAATATACGTATAACAGTTAGGTGCTTTGTCCATCCTTGCCCGAAGGTTACATTCGTGGAAATGGCGACTCTTTTAAAACTACCCACATTGGTGAAGTAGAAGATAAAGGAACTTTCAGAGCTAATGCTTAAATGGACCCCCTCGTCTACTACTACGATTGCGGGATGTGGATGTTTGTGCTGTTATTGCTGGGACAAATCTTTATTTTTTGTCTTTTCTTTTTTAAACTAGCAATTCGTATAATCGAATCAACATCGAAACGCTTCCGACAGGGGAGGCGGGGGGGGGGGGGGGGGGGGGGCGAGGAGAGGGCTCTTGCCCCTTTGCGGATGCTTGACCTTGCCTTGCAGACATAGGCAGTTGGGAATTTAGTGGGCTCGTGTGCTCTTGCAAAAGTCTTCTTTGCTTGCCTGCGTACAAATTTTGATATAAGTATTTTGTCTTATTTTGGGAAGAAACCCTGTAGAAATGTAGCAGAAAAGGTATGATTATTTTTATGTATTTTTCAAAATAATATTTTAGCTGCCCCTCTTTTTTTTTTTTTTTTTGCAATTTTAGTTTCAACTTTGTATTTTCTTCCTCACATGCTGAGAAACTGCATATTAATCTTTCTTTTTTCGTTTTTTAACTTCATAGGGGATGATGTCACACTACTTCGAGGGAGGGGTTCAAGCAATTTTGACAAGAAGTGTGACATTACACATTTTGATTTCTATAAAAACATGTAAAAAATCAGCTGATTAAACTTATTTTTGAAGTTTTTTTATGTCATTAAAAGTTAAAAAATAAAATTAAAAATTTGATTCTTTAACGTAAGTACCTTATTTCTGAACTGCAACACTGCAAGTACATGTGCTCATATCTATAGCGTGATATGTGACAAAGGGGGCAGGGCGTGTTGGAGAGTGATATCTTGTGACAAAGGGGGGAGGGGGATCAAATATATTGAAAGAAAGTGTGACACTGTTTATGAATGGTCCCATAGAGCGTTTACAATAACATTGCGAAGGTGAAAAATACCGCGACAAAATTACTCGCATACTTTTACTTAGCCTAGTCATAAATTTACATTGAACAAAAAATATCTTGATTGGTTCTTCTTATTATATCGCTCGGGCTGCAATAGTGGCACAACTCAAAAAAACTCGCGTTTCGGACTAAGAACAGATTGTAAATATAAAATACACATTTTTTTCAGCAGCAATACTAGCATAACTCATAATTCAATATTAGGCCTTAAGATTTAATAATAACTAAAGCATTTCTTTTATGTTTTTTCCTTAGCAATGAAAAGTTTAAACCCACTTATCTCAAAACATGATTTTTTGAGCTGTGCCGTTATTGCAGCCCATGAGCGATACGTATAATTTTGGAAGTGCTTTATAATTGTCCACGACTGCAAATCAAAGTTATACAGCTTTTTTTGACTTCAAACTTAAAAAAAAAAAAAAAGGAGTTTGCAGCATTTAGGTTAAGGAAAAAGAAAACATTTTTAATTATTTACATTTAGTTATGACAAAATAGGGAAGGCTTGAAACTTGAGAATAAGTATGAATTGCTTAAACTGTCAAAACTAAAACGGAATAGGGAGTAATTAATTCTCAAAACAACGTATGTTTTCTGTTAACTCTCTCTCATCTTTTTTTTTTTTTGAAGTAATACTTCTGTGGACGAAATTGAAAATATAATCTCATCATGCAACATGCAACCAGTGTTTCTTTCAGGCATCTCTCCGGGGAGGGGGGGAGGGCACTGCCCCCTCAGAGATAACCAACTGCCCCCCCCCCCCCCCCCCCCCCGAGAAAAAAATTCAGATCACAGATTTAAAAAAAATGAAAGAAAAGAGAGATTACACTTTTAGGACTTCAGTTTCAGAAACACTTTTAGGGAAAAGACATTGAACACTGTCACTAGCGACACCAAGAGTAGCCCAAAAGATAAGAATTTATTTTGAAGAATTTGCGGGGGAAGACAAACCAAACTCCCTTCTGCTTCCTCTAAAATTACTTTTTTCGTTTTTTAACTTCATAGGGGATGATGTCACACTACTTCGAGGGAGGGGGGGGAGATGGGTTCGAGCAATTTTGACAAGAAGTGTGACATTACACATTTTGATTTCTATAAAAACATGTAAAAAATCAGCTGATTAAACTTATTTTTGAAGTTTTTTTATGTCATTAAAAGTTAAAAAATAAAATTAAAAATTTGATTCTTTAACGTAAGTACCTTATTTCTGAACTGCAACACTGCAAGTACATGTGCTCATATCTATAGCATGATATGTGACAAAGGGGGCAGGGCGTGTTGGAGAGTGATATCTTGTGACAAAGGGGGGAGGGGGATCAAATATATTGAAAGAAAGTGTGACACTGTTTATGAATGGTCCCATAGAGCGTTTACAATAACAGTGCGAAGGTGAAAAATACCGCGACAAAATTACTCGCATACTTTTACTTAGCCTAGTCATAAATTTACATTGAACAAAAAATATCTTGATTGGTTCTTCTTATTATATCGCTCATGGGCTGCAATAGTGGCACAACTCAAAAAAACTCGCGTTTCGGACTAAGAACAGATTGTAAATATAAAATACACATTTTTTTCAGCAGCAATACTAGCATAACTCATAATTCAATATTAGGCCTTAAGATTTAATAATACCTAAAGCATTTCTTTTATGTTTTTTCCTTAGCAATGAAAAGTTTAAACCCACTTATCTCAAAACATGATTTTTTGAGCTGTGCCGTAATTGCAGCCCATGAGCGATATGTATAATTTTGGAAGTGCTTTATAATTGTCCACGACTGCAAATCAAAGTTATACAGCTTTTTTTGACTTCAAACTTAAAAAAAAAAAAAAGGAGTTTGCAGCATTTAGGTTAAGGAAAAAGAAAACATTTTTAATTATTTACATTTAGTTATGACAAAATAGGGAAGGCTTGAAACTTGAGAATAAGTATGAATTGCTTAAATTGTCAAAACTAAAACGGAATAGGGAGTAATTAATTCTCAAAACAACGTATGTTTTCTGTTAACTCTCGCTCATCTTTTTTTTTTTGAAGTAATACTTCTGTGGGCGAAATTGAAAATATAATGTCATCATGCAACATGCAACCAGTGTTTCTTTCAGGCATCTCTCCGGGGAGGGGGGGGAGGGCACTGCCCCCTCAGAGATAACCAACTGCCCCCCCCCCCCCCCCCCGGAGAAAAAAATTCAGATCACAGATTTTAAAAAAAATGAAAGAAAAGAGAGATTACACTTTTAGGACTTCAGTTTCAGAAACACTTTTAGGGAAAAGACATCGAACACTGTCACTAGCGACACCAAGAGTAGCCCAAAAGATAAGAATTTATTTTGAAGAATTTGCAGGGGAAGACAAACCGAACTCCCTTCTGCTTCCTCTAAAATTACTAAAGAATCTCGAAATTGCATTGTTAGGCAGTTTTCAAAAAGTTTCCTGGGGAGAGCCCTCGATCCAGTCTATGCCTCCAGTAACATCGACAAAGATAGACTGAAATTTCATTTTTAAGACTGCAGTTTCGAAAATTTTCTTTGGGGAGAACTACTGAAACTCCTTCCTCTAACGTCCCGAAAGGGCATAAAATTGCATTCTCAGGAGCTAAATTGCGAAAAAATTCCGGGGGAGAACACCGGGACCCCCCTTTCAGAGATAGTCAAAACGTTATGGTTGTAAGATCAGTTTCAAAAATTTAAGATAAGAAGCCGAAGCCCCCAAAAAACACTGCCCTAACTTCACCAAAGATAGTCTAAAATGCACCTACTGTACATGGTATCAAAAATCTATCATATACTGTGACGTCATAAATTTTTTAAATCAAACGAAATATGGTTTACAAAAGGCCATATCCAGAGGGGGAGGCCCACGCCCCCCCCCCCCCGAAATTTTTCTCAATGTAGCATGTATATTCCTCCCTGAAACTTTCCTCAACATAAGTGTTTCAAAGTTAGGGCCCCCCCCGAAAAAAATTTCTGGCTACGGCCTTGCTTTTCATTGAGTTTTATTTTTTTGAGTTGTAAAGTCAAATACTATGGAATGACCCAAGAGTAATATTGTCAAATTTAAAAAATAGTAATTAGTTCTAAACTTATGAAATATGTTATGCACACAAACTGATGGACCTAGGGACTTTTGTTTGAAACAGTGGTTGTAATTGCAACATATTTCATTTTTACAACACTTTCTAACATTGTAAAATCAATAATTATTTTTTTTTAAATCACTTGATTTAAATCAACGAACCCTGCTGGTAAGTAACTTTCAAAGTAACAGTACTAAAATGCAATGAATCATCACACCTCCCCTCTCTTTCAAATTTCATAATATATCTCCCATTTCTTTGCTATCCCCGCTTTAACCATATTTTTACTTAACCACCTTACCATCATTCCCAATTAAGCCGGTTAACAGAGGTTCTACTGTATATTGGTTATAACAGTGGTGCATGGGCAAAAGTGAAAAGATTTTGAAGGATGGAAGTTAAAAATAAAGAAATACAAGATTATCAAGTTTCTTTTGTAAACTATAAGAAGAAACAGAAAGAAAAGGCGCCACCACATAAAAAAAGCATCTAGACCAATCAGTGAGAATGAATTGCTGGAACCGATATTTTACAAGATTTTTTCTTTTCTTTTTTTCTCTAGAAAAGGAAAACAAGTAAATGGTGGGTGGAACTAAAACTTTGAGTTGGACCGATCTCTTGGTCGGAAAATGTTCCGTTTTTTTTTTTTTTGAGGAAGTGGCAAATGAAGAGAATTGAAATCGAAAGAAATTTCGAAAAGAATTTCCAGATAGATATAAATAAACAGTCAGACCTCTATATATCAAAGTAGC